>OY856409.1:515520052-516853802 GCA_963693085.1 Alisma plantago-aquatica
AAGAATCCATTTCATATCATTTTGCAACAACTTAGAACAAACAGACAATTCAGGGTTTGTAGTTGCATACTAAGTAATTAAAGATTATGGTTGATTTAACTAATTTTCATGCAATATACTGTTTAAAGGAAGTTCCCGCTCATCCTAAGGTGTGAAAACACCTTAAAAACATATCCCATATCTGAAAATCTCGAATCCATATCAAATCCCTAGCAATTCACCCAATTCTTCTTCCTTTCAACTCGGAAACCCTAAAAATGAGGGATTATGAAGAAAGAGTGAGAAAATGGGAAGTTTTGATACCATTTTGGATCAAATAAGAGGAGGGATGGAATTTTTACATGTGAGAGTAGATTCACCATGAAACTATATCTAAAGAAGCTAAACTTACATGATTTCATCATTCCTTAGACTGCAAAACCCTAGGTCAGCATCTCCATCAATTTCTCCTATCAAACCCAAACTCTCTCTCTCTCTCTCTAGGATTTCGTTTCTCTAGATTTAATCACGAATTATAAGAGATCCTTGTGTTTTAGGTTGACCATATAGAGAAATAGAGCTGCTTGGGTTAATTGCACATTGACCCCTCACTAAACTTTTTCTTACTTCAACAAAGTTTTCTTTTATAAAAATGTTTATGTGAATTCATGTATTTCAGAGATTAAACCTTCTCTAAAAATTATGAAAATATATCAATTTGTGTATAATTGAGTTGCAAAGATTTAGTTAAAATTTGGGATTATTACAAGCTTCCATTAAATAATTAAAAATCGAATAGTGCACTGCTATCCAGAATTATGTAGAAATGTCAGTTACTGTAATTCGTCTACTGATAAGGTTTAAATGCATCCAAAAATTATGACAATTTTACATGTTATTTATATTGATTTTTAGATCTCCAGTTAAAATTTCAGATCATTTGGATTTACCAATAAATAATTAAAAATAAAACACTACACTGCTAAAAAGTAATATGTCAGCATTTTGGTCGAAGTATAGTTCGACCGAGAACCACATTCAAAGAACACTAAAATATTCTAAATTTTTTCTAAAATATGAATTATTGGTTTATCCATATCATATCCAAAATTAAATTAAATTCAAAATTTTTAGAAAATATGAAAAATCATTTACCATACTGCTATCATGATCAAATTCCATACTCATGTACCATCAAAACCCTAATTTCAGCCAACTAGGGTTTATATTTCTCAAACCCTAATTTCTCAAACAATAGAACACTTAACATTCTTATTAGGTTTAAAACATCATAATTTAATTATCATCATTAATTATATTTAAGCAATGATCAATCCAATTAAGCATATAATCATCCAGGTAAACCCTAGTTTACCAATTAAGCTCAGATGCGGTCATAACATAAGTAGCCTTTTCCACCTTATTTTATAGGGTAAAAGTATTTTGTAGCCTTTATCGATGACTATTAACGATGTATGTTCCTCTACTTATTAAATGACAAAAGTGAGGTTTTTCAAGTATTTATGGAATTTAAGGTTGAAGTGGAGAAATAATTAGGAAAAGTGATTAAGATAGTCAAATCAGATAGAGGAGGTGAATACTATGGAAGGTTCACTGAGATGAGACAAAGAAAGGGACCATTTGCACATTTCCTTCAAGAAGAAGGTATCAGACCTCAATATACAGTGCCAGGCACACCAAGTCAAAATGGTGTAGCTGAAAGAAGGAATCAAACATTAAAGACAATGGTTCATGTAATACTTTGTAATTCATCCCTACCTTCTACAATGAGAAGTGAGACTTTAAAGATGACAATGCATGCATTAAATAAGGTTCCTTGCAAGTCTATCCATAAAACCCCAAATGAATTATGGACAAGAAGGAAACCATCCTTGAACTATATGCACATTTGAGGATGTCGTGCTGAAGCTAGAATATACAATCCACATGAGAAGGCATTTGACTTAAGAAGCACTAGTGGTTTCTTTATTAGTTATCTAGAAAGGTCAAAGGGATATATATTTTACTGTCCATCTCACCTACAAAAAATAGTTAGAGACAGGTAAGGCTAGATTTTTTGAGGATCATCATCTCAGTGGGATATGACCTACTTCAGAATATATCCTTTGATGAAATGTAGGATAATTCTCTTACACGCACACCTAGTCAAAGACGTATAGTGATGCAATGATTTTGAGTCGCATTTAGAGACATATTTTACTTATGTTTTATGCATTTATTAGTCATTTTGGTGGTTAATATTGCATAATTCATTTGTTTTGGTCTATGATCATTCTTTATGTCAAATCTCCCTTATTTCAGTATTTTGAGCATAAATTATCATAAGAATATGTTTTGTTTCGGCTTATGTGGTTTCATGTTGAAATTTTAGGAAACACAAGTATCTGCTACTGTTGATACCATTGATAGTGGTCGATACCATCGACCGGACCACAGGTTGCCAGCCGCAAGGAGCAGCAAAATCTTGATACTATCGACAGGAGAGTCGATGGTATCGAGATACCATCAGGTTTCTGGAGAAAAGAGCGTCGATACTATCGACACAAATGTCGATACCATCGACTAGTAGAGCTACAACGACGGTAAAAGGACAAAACCGACGCCTAAGAATGTCGATACCATCGACCTGTGTCGATGGTATCGAGGTGGCATCAGTTGCGACAAAGAAAAGGAAAGAAATCCAGCCGATACAGTGCAGGGTCGATACCATCGACTCGTGTTGATGGTATCGACACCGTCAGATACATGTTTGCTTCAGATTGATCTAAATCCGACGGCTGTGATATTTTGGCGACCTAACTCGGTGATTATACCTAATGACGAAGGCCAAGAGCAATCCATCACGTCATTAGCCGCTGCATAAGTCCTGAGAAGGTGTGGAGAGAAGAACAAAGCCCAGAAGCACGCCCCAGTCGTTCCGGACGCCAAAGAAGATGATTTCCACCACCGAAAGGCGGGAGAACGCATATTCTACGCCAAGGATCACTTGGATCTTCTCCGTTCAGGGGTTTCACCACTCAATCATGTTTTTCTCCATGTTTCCCTTTTTCTACTCCACGTTTTGCTCTGAGATGAACATGCGGGGCTAATCCCCTTTGTCTTTAAGACCAGGAGTAGTCCGGGAAATCATTATGATGATTTTATCATAGTAATTCATATTTTATCTCTTAAATCCGTGGTATAATTTCATTTTCTCAATTATATTGTTATGCTTGATCACCATAATAATAATCTAATGCCCTTAATTACTTTGAAAGAAGAATTAATGGTTGAAAAGAGACGGAATTTACATTAATTGACAAATCCCTTGAACAAGGTGGTGTAAGGTTAATGGTGGATACTGAGAGATCGATTTTAATGCACCTGGTTTAGGGTATAGGTTACTACGATGGTAGAACTGACCTAGAGGTAGGTAGTGAATTGTACCACGACAGTGGGCAATTCTGATTTCAGGCCACTGTCCGGATAGAGAGATAAATTTGAATGACCGAATAGAATTTAATACAATGAAAACCCACAGTGAAACTGCAATCCTGAAGATCTCATTTTGAATTGATTAAACCAAACATTTAATCGATTGCTTTGTTTTGTTTTATTTTCTTTTTCTTTTAATTTTAACAACAATTTCCAACTCTTTAATCGGTCTAGCTGATTGCGAGTAGTTAGTACTAGTCTCCGACAATTCACATATCCCTCAGTTCGACTCGGGCCTCACAAAGGCCTATATTACATTGACGCGTACACTTGCGTTCTACACACCGTAAAAGCGTGCCAAGTTTTTGGCGCCGTTGCCAGGGATACGTCAAATTGTCGACACTACGAGTGCTGCAAGTGGCCACTTTTTTTATTAGTTTGAAATCATTTCAAAAATTCATAATCTATTTTCTAAATTTTTGTACTCGTCAAGCACTGTACTGAACTTAAATTTTTATTTTTGCAGGTACTATGCATGGTGCAGACGCGTAGTACCGACTACACACAACAGGCACCGGAGGTTCCACTGACGGGACCTGACGACAGGGAAGGCCACAATCAAGACCAATTAGAAGAAATAGATTCAGAATCCGAACAAGAAGAAATGGAAGAGCCACAGACAATATGGGAGAAGATCAATGCTTCTTCTTCATCCGCTTCCAAGGGGCCGATCAAGAAGCAGGCGGTTAATATTCCGACATACAAGATTGATCCTACATTAATCAACTTAGTGAAGTCGAATGCATTCTATGGGCTTAAGAATGAAGACCCAGTCGCGCATATAAGTCAATTTGTGGAGAATTGTGATATGATAAAAATAGACAGATTTCCACAAGATGTTCTCTACTTGAAGCTCTTTCCGAGTTCTCTAGCGGGAAATGCACAAGAGTGGTTGCACAACCTAGACGATGAATATGTGGAATCCTGGGACCACATGGTGGAGGTTTTCTTTGAAAGGTTCTTCCCGCCCGAGAAGACCAATGACATGATCAGGAAGATCCACAACTTCACCCAGAAAGCAGGAGAGACCTACTCTGAGACCTGGGAAAGGTTTCAGATCATGCTTAGGTGGTGCCCGCATCACGGGCTTGACAAGGAGACACAGGTCAAGATCTTCTATTTTGCTCTCTCCGAGCATGATAGAAGCAACCTCGATTCAGCAGGCTCAAGATTCTTCTTGAACAACACAGACACCAGGTGTTGGGAAATCCTTAAGAACATGGCCAAGAAGCAATCGTGGGGCGATAGAGACGCCGTGGAGCATGTTTAAGTGGCAGGGGAATCTAAAGAAATTAAGGAGCTGAATGAGAAGATGGATCTTCTCGCGAAGAAACTACTTGCAAAGGAGGATACTGAGTCCGAGGATGAGGCTCAAGTTAAATTCATGAGGCAGCAGCAAGACTATAGAAATAATGATTATTCATGGAGGAAGGATAAGAAGTTCTCCTGGAAGGATCCAAACAACTTCTTGCAGGATCCAGATGCAAAACCCTATCCAGTAGCGGAGGATAAGAGCACGGAGTTGCTCAATCAAGTGATAAAGCAAAATCAGGAATTAATGACTACTTTTGGCCAGCAGATAAAGCAACAAGGGGAGTTTATGAACCAGTTCGGGCAGACACTGCAGAGCCATGGTATCATGACACCGGCCATCATTTAAGATAACAAGCGTCGTCAGCAATAATAAAACATGCGGAAGCGATCGTTAGCAGCAGATGATTGAAAATCACTAAAAATTAAAACCAATTGCAAAGAGATCCATTCACAGGAAAACTCTTTCATTTAGAACCAAAGTAAAACTTTACATCCTGGTTCATATATACATCTCATGTACTATTGCTTCTCGAGGAATACAAACATCAACTACTCTGTCTTAACTGTACACAGGTAGTATAAAACCCTCGAGGCTTAAAGCCAAAATCTCAGATCGAATCTTCAAAACATTACTACTAGGAACCGAGAGTACAGAGACGACTCATAGGACTATCTACACAAAACCAGACAACCAATGTCTCCACCTGTTGGATCACTGCTGTCCCTATGACTGCTGCTGCTGTTGCTCACCCACTGAAAGGTTTCTTCCTCTTCTTCGGCGATTACCTAAAAATTTAATCCCACGGGGGTAAGACAATTATAAAAATTGTCCTAGCGAGAGATATAACTCTCCGCCAGAAACATTGTTATTGCCGATAATAGAATAACACTGAGCAGTAGAATTATATTTACTCAATAGCAGGTAAATCATTGAATAAGATATGCAGAGAAATATTCTCTATGCAATCATTTCAATTATAACTTGATTAAGTAGCAAGTCATTCATTTAAGAAGGAATATGAAGAACATGTATATAATTTATCCAACTATGATATAATAGACCATGTATCATCAACCATTGATTCTCGCAATTCAACCCTAAGCAAATATGCTACACGGCTGATTACATTTTACAATCATACTTATGCCCTGAGGAGATGAGGTATACCGCTCATACTCCAACCGACCACGATTACATAAAGCATCGGTACCACACATAGGTCAATGGAAGAGCCAGATTCCCATGACCTCAACTATCTCGGTAAGTATGAGATAACATGCAGGACATCTTGTGTCTCTGCTAGATAGCTTTCCAGGGTATACTGGCAACATCGCTATTAGAGTTATAGCCCATAGCATATACTCTCTTCAGGATATGGCCCGTAGCCAATGCCCGATATTATTTTGTGGAGTCATGGCCCGTAGCCATGCTCTTATTGGGGTATGGTCCGTAACCAATCCCATTCATAGGACATAGCCACTGCAATGCCTATGGGGCATAAGGATATAGTTACCCAATTACCCCCACATATTCAAAAATATGCGTTCCGAGTAAACTCGTTTCACCATTCAGCTAATTCTGACGCTGATGGATCTGTGATCAGGGCAACTACATTATATGGTATCACTTGATTAATTAAGTACATTATCATATTCTTTTAGCATCAGCCAAGTTTCCAAACATAACTTAATAAGACAAATGCTATAAAGAAAACATGTACTATTTCCATCAATCACTTCTCAGTCTTTATAAGACATGGGGATCTCAGTCCCTCATTTCAATACTGGGAATTTTCATTCCTTTGCAACTCAATGCCATAATCATATGGTTCTGGGTATTCAAACCCTTAGCTCATCATTGAGCATTATTACCACTTTTTCAGGTAATTATCACCTTCAGGTCACCTGACCAAGGTAAATATGATGCTTATTACATAAACATCTTCTCATGGCACTTAAGGCCCATTACTTCTCTTATTACCTCATACTAGGCAATAAGGTATAGCATGGCACATAAGGCCCAATAAACAATGTCAATACATAAAATGTCATAGCTCATACCTGGCTATGTTCATCATCACATCATACCTGCATGGTTAGTACTGATGATAATACATCAATTTCATATCAGCACCATGCAAAACAATATATAACATCATTATTCAAGGGTAACACCACTATTCCCTTACCAGGGTTAGGGTTTCCCATTTCTCATTAATTCAGACCCTCTTGAGTTAACCAACTTTATCTTGTATTAAGGTATTTCCCCTCTTAATACATTCCATCACAGAATACTCACCCTTAGCATATAATGCATAGGCCACACATTATAATTGTCCAGCTATCTCACATGATATGGACTTATCTTAGTTTAAGGCATAACTTTATTATAAAGTTGCCTATAAACAATCACAATGATACACCCTCAACTAGGGTTTCACAAGGATACACCCTCAACCAGGGTTCACAATGATACACCCTCCACTAGGGTTTCACAAGGTTAAACCCTCAACCAGGGTTCACAATGATACACCCTCCACTATGGTTTCACAAGGATACACCCTCAACTAGGGTTTACTAACATCCTAATTAGTGATTTCACATGTAGACAACCTCTTATTAAGGTTATACATTGAATCAGCCTCAATTAGGGTTTACATCATGTATTGGGTCCATGCATTTGTTATGCATTAATGACTAGTACCATTAAAGGTATCTCCCACCTAATCACATTAGGTTTTCAAAAAGGTTTGATCAATTAGACCTTCAATAACATGAGGTATCCAATTGAATTAACCAAATTGAACCACACTCAATTCTAATCAATGGAACTTCAACCAATTGGATCATCAACTCAATCATCATTTGAATCATGGCTCACCCCTCAATTGGGACTTCAATTATGGTCTGATCTCAATGGGATTAGGGTTTATAAACACCAATTAGAGCTTTGAAGTTGATCATCAATCATGCTACTAATTGTGTTTCAATTGATTGCATTGGACCTTCAACCATTGAATTCATGGAACCAATCATCAATTGGACCTATGCTCATACTTCAATTGAGTTTAATAGGTCAACCTTCAACTAATTTGACCCTCAATTGACCCTCAATTGGTCATCAATTAGGGCTTGATTCAATTGAATTAGGGTTTGGAATCGAAGATCCAACAACACTCATCAATGCAAGATTGGTTACTTTGAAACTATTGAACCATTATCCAAATTGGGTATGACCTGACCCCAAACGGTCTTGAGGTCGTTTGGATGACCTCCAAACGGTCTTGAGACCGTTTTCCCATCATATCACTCAAATCCAAGCCATCCAATTAAGGTTTGGATCATTGCATTGATCACCAAATCAGCATTGCATTGTATAACAACTTGGTACCTTTAGACCTTCAAACACCTAACCATACTCAACCCTAGACCTCCAAACGGTCTTGGGTTACCCCCAAACGATCTTGAGACCGTTTGGATGAGCTCCAAACGGTCTTGAGACCGTTTGGCCCATCCAACCTTTGGATTCTAGTGAAAAATCATCATGGATTGGTCTATCGAGTTGATCAACAGATCAGCACTACATTGCAATATGATTAGTACCTTTGGACCTTCAATTGGTCAACTATACTTGACCCCAGACCTCCAAACGGTCTTGGGGTGATCCCCAAACGGTCTTGAGACCGTTTGGGTGATCCCCAAATGGGCTTGAAACCGTTTGGGCTAATCAACCCAAAATCTCAACTTAACTCATTGGAATTTCAGCACTGTTTTCAATTAGGGTTTTCCTAATTGAATAGCCTTCAACTCATGATTACTTGGGAGTTAATCCCTCAAATTCGGTGAGTCATTAGATCACATCATTAGGAAAAGTAATCCGAAACGGTCAACGCTTGGTCAACGCACTCAAACGGTCTTGAGACCGTTGCCCAAAAAGTTCAATTAAATCATATTGAAAATCAGCACTTAATCCAATTAGGTTTCCCTGATTGATTAGGCTTCAACTCACGATTCCTTTGGAGTTAATCCCTCAAATTTGGAGGGTTATTAATAAACATAATTATGAACAGGAATCCCAAACGGTCAACGCTTGGTCAACCATCTCAAAGGGGCTTGAAACCGTTTGCTCAACCAGGTCAAGTTAATCAGGTTGAAAATCAGCACATAATTCAATCCGATTGCCTAATGGATTGGCCTTCAACTCTCGATTCCTTTGGAGTTAATCCCTAAAATTTGGAGGTTATCAGCTTACATAATTAGGAAAAAAATTCCCAAATGGTCAACGCTTGGTCAACCATCTCAAACGGTCTTGAAACCGTTTCTCCCAAACGGTTTCAAACCGTTTGCCCTTAAACGGTTTGCTGAAACCGCATAGCCAATCAAATTAAAACGATTTGGAGTAGCTATAAAAACGGTTTTTCTTGGTAATTTTCTTTGGATAAGCATCTAGGATGATGTCATCATCCCCTTCCTTCGAACAACCAAGAACAGCAACCGTTCTTGATGGAAATTGCAGCAAAGAAACAAGAGTGTATCAAATTGAAGAAATCAATCAACAAAGCATAGAGAATTGATGCAATAGCAATGTTTAAGGGTTTGAGTTATAAAACCCGCCTCCAATTGAGCTCCAAATCTACAAGATCACTCCATTAATGGTGTATGAAGCTCTTGAAACTCCCCCTAGGCTCGTCCTCAAGCTTTTGATTGCAAAAGTTGGCTAGGGTTGAAGAGGAGATCGAAATAAGAAGGAATCCATAATTTATTTTCGACTTCCACCATGAAATCAAGGAGAACGAAGGTCAAGAGCTTACCCACAGGTTGGGGTTCTTCCTCATGGTCCTCCCTAGCTTCCTTGGTTGGTTTCCAAGCTAAGAGAAGAAGTGGGGTCGAAATAGCCTTTCATTTGGCTAGGAAAAGGCCTTTTTATAAAAATTCAATGAAAGAGAAAATGCATTATTAAAATGCATTTAATTCCAAAATTGGTGCCGCCTCTTCCTCCTCAAATTCTCCTCAAAATCCTTAAGGACGAGGCTATCTTCATTGCCTCTTATTCCTCTCCATTATCCATGATTTAAAGAAAATCAAATTAAGCACCTTAATGCTTATTATATTAATATCCATATGTGAGTGGGTTTTCTTTTCCTTGTAATAATGGTGAGTGGAATTTCACCTACTTAGGATATTTTCGTTCCTTATCTTGGCAAAGGAACGTCCATCCTTATTCAAAATCAACCCAAAACATTTTGGTTAAAAGCCCTTCAATTATTTTTATTCATTTTTGCCCTAAATCGAATTAGGGTTTTCAATTAGGCATTAATCTTGATTATTTTAATATCAAGATTCTCTCTCCTCCAACTTAATTCAAATGAAGCACCCCTCTCATTTTATTTGTTCTACATGATGCCAAGAAACATTAGGGACCTTTTTGAAGTGGTAATTTGCATATTGAACCCTAGATTTTGGGTAAATTGCACTTTACTCCAAAACTAGGTTTTAATGCACAATATTGTCCAACAAGCTCTATCTTGGTGTCCAGGCTTGTGGAAACCATACTACTACATCATATTCATCCTTATGATGTCTCAACATCAGAGGAATATCTTATCATATGCAATTTGCAAGTTAACCCCTCAAATTGGGTAATTTGCACTTTAGTCCAAAACAAGCAATCATTGCTTTAACATTGTTCAAACAGGACCAAAATTGAAACATAAGTTCCTCATGAGCCCTAATTACTTTTCACAGGATAAGTACAAGCATATAATCAACTTTGTTAAGCAAAACTCCTGGGGTTAGAACATAACCCAGGTCAGGGATGTTACAAATTATCCACCCCTTATAAGGATTTCGTCCCCGAAATCATCAACAAAACATTAAGAGAAAAGAGTAGGATATTTCCTCCTCAACTCCCAGATCTATTAACACAAATACGAAGCAGGATAAAGACATATCAGAATTAAAGTAATTCCATCTGACTTGTCACAACCCGAGGGTTGACTACTGCTTCAGACTGGTTCATAGCATAGAGCCTAGCCGTTGCCTGCTGTTGGCCCTGTGCTCTATTATTGGACGCAGAAGATCCTGCCTGGGATGCTTGTCCACGTCCTTGGGTACCACTAGAAAACTGCTTTCTCTGAGAACCTTGCTGACTTTGTCTCGGGGGTTGATTCACCACAGCATTCCCCGTTGGGCAATCCCTTGCCATATGACCTACTAGTCCACATCGATGACAAGTTCTATTCTCTTGGTGTGGTCTAGGGGGTCCAGTTACTGACATAGAAGCTGAACTGTGAGCTTCCTTTGGTGGTGTAGGCACATAATACCTTGGTTTCTTGAAACTCCCAGCACTATGCCCTTGAAACTGTGGGTATTCCTTCTTACCCTTAGTTTGTCGCTTCTCAACTATAGACCTCTCTATGCGTCTTACAGACTCCACAAAAGTTGCAAGCCTCTCCCGGTTCTCCAGAGCAGACACCGGAGTGGTTAATTCAGCGTTCAACCCCTTCTCGAATCGCCGAATTCTTTCCTCATCATTGGATGCCATGTGCAGACAAAACCGCAACAACTCCATGAACCTAGCCTCATACTCACTAATGTTCATAGGTCCTTGTTTAATTCTCTCAAACTGGGATATCTTCTCATCTAGAAATGTCTTAGGAAAGTATCTAGTGATAGATTCACGCCTGAATTCATCCCATCCAATCACAACTCCAGGTCTTTTGCCCTCCTCAATGGTCCACCAGTGTCCAGCACTCCCTTTCAGGAGATATACAACATGCCTAACCCTCTCATCATCAGGTATCATGAGGGTTCTGAAGGCTTTCTCTAATTCAGTCAACCATAGGTCAGCATCTGCTGGATCAGCTATACCAGCATACTATAATGCTCCTACCCTCTTCAGCCTTTCAAAGGTCTTGCCGGCACCATGTATTTCATCATGGGGTGGTGCCCTGGGTGCAGGTACTGGCATTCTATCCGTCATGTGGGTCATAGCTGCCATAAACTGCCCGAACATAGTCTGAAAGGCTGGGTTCCCCATATCAGCTGGGTTGAACTGGGGTTGATCAGGAACAAGTTCCTCCCTGTCCTGGTCTCTTGCACCTCTTCCCGGTGCAGCTACACTACTCTCAGCAGCGTGTTCATCGTGTGATCCAGACATCTTTAGTTCTTCTTCTCCTATACGAGCAGAAGACACTATCAGATAAACTGGAAGACACTTAGAACAGACTCAACTACCTTAATCCTATGTCTCTGTAGACTCAGCGAACCTAGAGCTCTGATACCACTAAACTGTCATGACACCCGCCATCATTTAAGATAACAAGCGTCGTCAGCAATAATAAAACATGCGGAAGCGATCGTTAGCAGCGGATTACTGAAAATCACTAAAAATTAAAACCAATTGCAAAGAGATCCATTCACAGGAAAACTCTTTCATTCAGAACCAAAGTAAAACTTTACATCCTGGTTCATATATACATCTCATGTACTATTGCTTCTCGAGGAATACAAACATCAACTACTCTGTCTTAACTGTACACAGGTAGTATAAAACCCTTGAGGCTTAAAGCCAAAATCTCAGATCGAATCTTCAAAACATTACTCCTAGGACCTGAGAGTACAGAGACGACTCATAGGACTATCTACACAAAACCAGACAGCCAATGTCTCCACCTGTTGGATCACTACTGTCCCTATGACTGCTGCTGCTGTTGCTCACCCACTGAAAGGTTTCTTCCTCTTCTTCGGCGATTACCTAAAAATTTAATCCCACGGGGGTGAGACAATTATAAAAATTGTCCCAGCGAGAGATATAACTCTCCGCCAGAAACATTGTTATTGCCGATAATAGAATAACACTGAGCAGTAGAATTATATTTACTCAACAGTAGGTAAATCATTGAATAAGATATGCAGAGCAGTATTCTCTATGCAATCATTTCAATTATAACTTGATTAAGCAGCAAGTCATTCATTTAAGAAGGAATATGAAGAACATGTATATCATTTATCCAACTATGATATAATAGACCATGTATCATCAACCATTGATTCTCACAATTCAACCCTAAGCAAATATGCTACATGGCTGATTACGTTTTACAATCATACTTATGCCCTGAGGAGATGAGGTATACCGCTCATACTCCAACCGACAACGGTTACGTAAAGCATCGGTACCACACATAGGTCAATGGAAGAGACGGATTCCCATGACCTCAACTATCTCGGTCAGTACGAGATAACATGCAGGACATCTTGTGTCTCTGCTAGATAGCTTTCCAGGGTATACTGGAAACATCTCTATTAGAGTTATAGCCCATAGCATATACTCTCTTCAGGATATAGCCCGTAGCCAATGCCCGATATTATTTTGTGGAGTCATGGCCTGTAGCCATGCTCTTATTGGGGTATGGTCCGTAACCAATCCCGTTCATAGGACATAGCCCGTAGCAATGCCTATGGGGCATAAGGATATAATTGCCCAATTACCCCCACATATTCAAAAATATGTGTTCCGAGTAAACTCGTTTGACCATTCAGCTAATTCTGACGCTGATGGATCTGTGATCAGGGCAACTACATTATATGGTATCACTTGATTAATTAAGTACATTATCATATTCTTTTAGCATCAGCCAAGTTTTCAAACATAACTTAATAAGACAAATGCTATAAAGAAAACATGTACTATTTCCATTAATCACTTCTCAGTCTTTATAAGACATGGGGATCTCAGTCCCTCATTTCAATACTGGGAATTTTCATTCCTTTGCAACTCAATGCCATAATCATATGGTTCTGGGTATTCAAACCCTTAGCTCATCATTGAGCATTATTACCACTTTTTCAGGTAATTATCACCTTCATGTCACCTGACCAAGGTAAATATGATGCTTATTACATAAACATCTTCTCATGGCACTTAAGGCCCATTACTTCTCTTATTACCTCATACTAGGCAATAAGGTATAGCATGGCACATAAGGCCCAATAAACAATGTCAATACATAAAATGTCATAGCTCATACCTGGCTATGTTCATCATCACATCATACCTGCATGGTTAGTACATATGATAATACATCAATTTCATATCAGCACCATGCAAAACAATATATAACATCATTATTCAAGGGTAACACCACTATTCCCTTACCAGGGTTAGGGTTTCCCATTTCTCATTAATTCAGACCCTCTTGAGTTAACCAACTTTATCTTGTATTAAGGTATTTCCCCTCTTAATACATTCCATCACAGAATACTCACCCTTAGCATATAATGCATAGGCCACACATTAGAATTGTCCAGCTATCTCACATGATATGGACTTATCTTAGTTTAAGGCATAACTTTATTATAAAGTTGCCTATAAACAATCGCAATGATACACCCTCAACTAGGGTTTCACAAGGATACACCCTCAACCAGGGTTCACAATGATACACCCTCCACTAGGGTTTCACAAGGTTACACCCTCAACCAGGGTTCACAATGATACACCCTCCACTAGGGTTTCACAAGGATACACCCTCAACTAGGGTTTACTAACATCCTAATTAGTGATTTCACATGTAGACAACCTCTTATTAAGGTTATACATTGAATCAGCCTCAATTAGGGTTTACATCATGTATTGGGTCCATGCATTTGTTATGCATTAATGACTAGTACCATTAAAGGTATCTCCCACCTAATCACATTAGGTTTTCAAAAAGGTTTGATCAATTAGACCTTCAATAACATGAGGTATCCAATTGAATTAACCAAATTGAACCACACTCAATTCTAATCAATGGAACTTCAACCAATTAGATCATCAACTCAATCATCATTTGAATCATGTCTCACCCCTCAATTGGGACTTCAATTATGGTCTGATCTCAATGGGATTAGGGTTTATAAACACCAATTAGAGCTTTGAAGTTGATCATCAATCATGCTACTAATTGTGTTTCAATTGATTGCATTGGACCTTCAACCATTGAATTCATGGAACCAATCATCAATTGGACCTATGCTCATACTTCAATTGAGTTTAATAGGTCAACCTTCAACTAATTTGACCCTCAATTGACCCTCAATTGGTCATCAATTAGGGCTTGATTCAATTGAATTAGGGTTTGGAATCGAAGATCCAACAACACTCATCAATGCAAGATTGGTTACTTTGAAACTATTGAACCATTATCCAAATTGGGTATGACCTGACCCCAAACGGTCTTGAGGTCGTTTGGATGACCTCCAAACAGTCTTGAGACCGTTTGCCCATCATATCACTCAAATCCAAGCCATCCAGTTAAGGTTTGGATCATTGGATTGATCACCAAATCAGCATTGCATTGTATAATAGCTTGGTACCTTTAGACCTTCAAACACCTAACCATACTCAACCATAGACCTCCAAACGGTCTTGGGTGACCACCAAACGGTCTTGAGACCGTTTGGATGAGCTCCAAACGGTCTTGAGACCGTTTGGCCCATCCAACCTTTGGATTCTAGTGAAAAATCATCATGGATTGGTCTATCGAGTTGATCAACAGATCAGCACTACATTGCAATATGATTAGTACCTTTGGACCTTCAATTGGTCAACTATACTTGACCCCAGACCTCCAAACGGTCTTGGGGTGATCCCCAAACGGTCTTGAGACCGTTTGGGTGATCCCCAAACGGTCTTGAAACCGTTTGGGCTAATCAACCCAAAATCTCAACTTAACTCATTGAAATTTCAGCACTGTTTTCAATTAGGGTTTGCCTAATTGAATAGCCTTCAACTCATGATTCCTTGGGAGTTAATCCCTAAAATTCTGTGAGTCATTAGATCACATCATTAGGAACAGTAATCCCAAACGGTCAACGCTTGGTCAACGCACTCAAACGGTCTTGAGACCGTTTGCCCATAAAGTTCAATTAAATCAGATTGAAAATCAGCACTTAATCCAATTAGGTTTCCCTAATTGATTAGGCTTCAACTCACGATTCCGTTGGAGTTAATCCCTAAAATTTGGAGGGTTATTAATAAACATAATTATGAACAGTAATACCAAATGGTCAACGCTTGGTCAACCATCTAAAACGGTCTTGAAACCGTTTGCTCAACCAGGTCAAGTTAATCAGGTTGAAAATCAGCACATAATTCAATCCGATTGCCTAATTGATTGGCCTTCAACTCTCGATTCCTTTGGAGGTAATCCCTCAAATGTGGAGGGTTATCAGCCTACATAATTAGGAACACAATTCCAAAACGGTCAACGCTTGGTAAACCATATCAAACGGTCTTGAAACCGTTTCTCTCAAACGGTTTCAAACCGTTTGCCCTTAAACGGTTTGCTGAAACCGCATAGCCAATCAAATTAAAACGATTTGGAGTAGCTATCAAAATGGTTTTGCTTGGTAATTTTCTTTGGATAAGCATCTAGGATGATGTCATCATCCCCTTCCTTCGAACAACCAAGAACAACGACCGTTCTTGATGGAAATTGCAGCAAAGAAACAAGAATGTATCAAATTGAAGAAATCAATCAACAAAGCATAGAGAATTGATGCAATAGCAATGTTTAAGGGTTTGAGTTATAAAACCCGCCTCCAATTGATCTACAAAGCTCCAAGATCACTACATTAATGGTGGATGAAGCTCTTGCAACTCCCCCTAGGCTCGTCCTCAAGATTTTGATTGCAAAAGTTGGCTAGGGTTGAAGAGGAGATCGAAATAAGAAGGAATCCATAATTTATTTTCGACTTCCACCATGAAATCAAGGAGAACGAAGGTCAAGAGCTTACCCACAGGTTGGGGTTCTTCCTCATGGTCCTCCCTAGCTTCCTTGGTCGGTTTCCAAGCTAAGAGAAGAAGTGGGGTCGAAATAGCCTTTCATTTGGCTAGGAAAAGGCCTTTTTATAAAAATTCAATGAAAGAGAAAATGCATTATTAAAATGCATTTAATTCCAAAATTGGTGCCGCCTCTTCCTCCTCAAATTCTCCTCAAAATCCTTAAGGACGAGGCTATCTTCATTTCCTCTTATTCCTCTCCATTATCCATGATTTAAAGAAAATCAAATTAAGCACCTTAATGCTTATTATATTAATATCCATATGTGAGTGGGTTTTCTTTTCCTTATAATAATGGTGAGTGGAATTTCACCTACTTAGGATATTTTCGTTCCTTATCTTGGAAAAGGAACGTCCATACTTATTCAAAATCAACCCAAAACATTTTGGTTAAAAGCTCTTCAATTATTTTTATTCATTTTTGCCCTAAATCGAATTAGGGTTTTCAATTAGGCATTAATCTTGATTATTTTAATATCAAGATTCTCTCTCCTCCAACTTAATTCAAATGAAGCACCCCTCTCATTTTATTTGCTCTACATGATTCCAAGAAACATTAGGGACCTTGTTGAAGTGGTAATTTGCATATTGAACCCTAGATTTTGGGTAAATTGCACTTTACTCCAAAACTAGGTTTTAATGCACAACATTGTCCAACAAGCTCTATCTTGATGTCCAGGCTTGTGGAAACCATACTACTACATCATATTCATCCTTATGATGTCTCAACATCAGAGGAACATCTTATCATATGAAATTTGCAAGTTAACCCCTCAACTTGGGTAATTTGCACTTTAGTCCAAAACAAGCAATCATTGCCTTAACATTGTTCAAACATGACCAAAATTGAAACATAAGTTCCTCATGAGCCCTAATTACTTTTCACAGGATAAGTACAAGCATATAATCAACTTTGTTAAGCAAAACTCCTTGGGTTAGAACATAACCCAGGTCAGGGATGTTACACATGGGGCTCAAATGAGGACAATAGAGATGTCCATGGCGCAAATGGCAGCGGAGATAGCCAATTTGAAGAAGCCGACACACCAAGGTTTTCCGAGTAACACTAATATTCCAGGAGGAAACCAACAGGCGAAGGCCATCTTGCTAAGGAATGGCAAGAAACTGTTAAATCCCAGAGTCGATGAACCAAGCAAACCCCAAGCAGAAATTGAAGGTGAGACCACTGAGGAGCTGCCCATACCGGTCACAGAACTAGTTGCAGATATAGCAGTGGATGCTACTGAAGCTCCTATTGCAGATGAGGAGGAGACGCAGAAAAGGACACCTTATGTACCACCGCATCAAAGGGCACTGGCTGTCCTGGTCCCATATCCGAACACTGCAAAGGCAAGGAAAGTGGATGCCCAATTTAAAAAGTTTCTAGACAGTTTTAGAAAGCTTTCAGTCAACATCCCATTATTGGAAGCAGTTGAGAAAATCCCTTCTTACGACAAATTTTTGAAAGACATCATTACAAAGAAGAGAAAAATCCCAGACACGGAGGTTGTTGTGCTTAAGGAGCAGGTGAGTGCCTTCATCATGGGCACATTGCCACCAAAGAGGCAAGATCCGGGCTGTTTCAACATCTCATGTTACATTGGAAAAGTTAAGTTTGGTGAAGCGCTATGTGACTCAGGGGCAAGCATTAACTTGATGCCCCTCTCTACATTTAAGAAGGTGAGATTAAAAGAGTCACGACCGAGCAACATGACAATCCAATTGGCGGACAACTCAGTGGTAAAGCCATACGGTATTTGTGAAGACGTGCTAGTGAAAGTAGATTGATTTGTATTTCCAGCAGATTTTGTCATCATGGAGATGCAAGATGAACAAGGCTATGAGTTACTACTCAGACGACCCTTCCAAGCTACAACTGACATGATACTTGAGATGGGAAGAGTTCGTTTGACCTTAGGTATAGCCGATGATCGCTTCGAGATGGTCATGCCTTCCAACACTACGTCACTTAAGGCCAAGGAGCAATGCCACATGGTAAAACATTTTGATAACAATATTTCACTTTATCTAGGGAAGCCATTTTTAGATATGGCCCATGTAATGACCAAGGTGGAAAAAGGGACTTTGGCTGTGGACATCATGGAGCAGACCAAGGTGGTATCCCTTTGCAAGGCTGTAGGTTTTCCTAATGATGAAGAGGAGGACATTCCTCCCGCTATTGAAGATGAGGCTATATCAAATTTGGTTTTTGACGCATATCCAGAATTACCACTTGAGGCTTGTTTAGTCAATATCACTCATGATTGGATGAGAAGTAAATCACTGAAGGAGTGCGCCAAGATGCTTCAGATGTTTCCGTGCTTCTATGCAAGGTACTATGAAGATTTAGGCGAACTCCCACCACCGCTTCAATCATCCTTAATCAGCCTGCCAGAATTGGAGTTGAAGCCTTTGCCACCGCACCTCAAGTATGCATTTCTAGCTGAGGAAGAAAAGTTGCCTGTGATTATATCTGCTTATCTGAGTGCTGAGGAGGAGGACCAGTTGCTGATCGTGATAAAGAACCACCGAGGAGCATTCGGGTGGTCTGTTGCAGATATCAAGGGGATCTCCCCTACTTTGTGCCAACACAAGATTCAGCTCGAGGAGGGAGCCAAGCCAGTGATTCAACCGCAACGTCGACTAAATCCGAGCATGATGGAGGTTGTGAAGAAGGAGGTGATTAAGCTTCTTTCCACATGTATCATCTATGCCATTTCTGACTCGACATGGGTGAGTCCCACTCAGGTAGTCCCTAAAAAGGGGGGAATCACGGTTACCCATAATCTCTTAAATGAACCTGTCACCACCCGCTTGGTAACCAAGTGGCGTGTTTGCATAGATTACCGACGATTGAATGCCGCTACGCTGAAGGATCACTTTCCTCTTCCGTTTATTGATCAAATTTTAGAGCGCTTAGCTGGCCGATCACATTTTTGTTTTCTGGATGGGTATTCGGGGTACAATCAGATTTCGATAGATCCTAAGGACCAAGAGAAGTCCACCTTCACTTGTCCTTATGGAACGTTTGCGTACCGCCGTATGCCTTTTGGATTATGTAATGCACCGGCGACCTTTCAGCGTTGTATGCTCGCCATTTTTTCGGATATGGTAGAACGCTGTCTAGAGGTTTTTATGGATGATTTCTCAGTTTATGGTGCATCTTTTGATGAATGCCTTTACAATTTGGATAAGGTGTTACAACGTTGCGAGGACACACATTTGATCCTCAATTGGGAAAAATGTCATATGATGGTGAGTGAAGGAATAGTGCTAGGACATAAAGTGTCTAGCAAAGGTTTGGAGGTAGACCCGGTAAAAATTGAAGTGATTTCCAAATTGCCCCCACCAAATTCGGTGAAAGGGGTGCGAAGTTTCTTAGGTCATGCCAGTTTCTATCGTCGTTTTATAAAAGCTTTTTCTAAGATCGCCAAACCTTTATCTGAGCTTTTAGAAAAGGATGTTGTTTTTGACTTCAATAAAAAATGTCTACACGCGTTCAACGTGCTTAAGGAGAAATTGATTTCCGCACTGGTTGTGGAAACATCAGATTGGACCAAGCCGTTTGAACTCATGTGTGATGCATCCGATTTCGCCGTTGGAGCTGTGTTGGGACATCAGGTGGACAATAAACCCACTGTGATTTTTTATGCATCTAAAACTTTGAATGACGCCCAACTCAATTACACGACTACCGAGAAAGAATTGCTTGTCGTTGTTTTCGCTTTTGAAAAATTTTGGCAATATCTAGTTGGATCGAAAGTCATGGTTTGGACGGACCACGCCACCATTAAGTATTTGATGGAGAAAAAAGATGCCAAACCTAGATTGATTAGGCGGATCTTGCTTTTACATGAATTTGATATCGAAATCAAAGACAAGGCGGAGATTGAAAATGTGGTCGCAGACCATTTGTCTAGGTTAGAGAGGGTAGATGAAAAAGATTTACACATACGCATTACCGAGACATTTCCGGACGAACAACTTTTGAAAGTGAATTCTAAAGACCCGTGGTTTTCTTATATTGTAAACTATCTTGCCTGCAAAATCATCTCAGATGATTGGACGTATCAAGAGAAGAAGAAAATTTTCCATTCTCTACGATATTATTTTTGGGATGACCCTATTCTCTTGAAGCAATGCAGGGATGGAGTCTTACGCAGGTGTGTACCTGAGGTGGAATACGAGAGTGTTCTTCATCATTGTCACATGCTACCGACGGGAGGCCATCATGCAAGCTCTCGCACTGCAGCAAAAGTACTGGAAAGTGGCCTATACTGGCCTACCTTGTTTAGGGATGCTTATGAGTTTGTGCAGAAATGTGATTCCTACCAAAGGGCGGGTAATATTTCGAAGAGACAAGAGATGCCCCTTAATGTATTCCAGGAGGTTGAGGTATTTGACTTATGGGGCATAGATTTTATGGGACCCTTTGTGTCCTCAAATTCTAATTTGTACATTCTTTTGGCTGTTGATTATGTGTCGAAGTGGGTAGAGGCAATACCCACAAGGACTAATGATTCCGTTGTAGTGTGCAGGTTTGTCAAAGAATATATTTTCTGCAGGTTTGGTGTACCTAGGATGATCATAAGTGATGGAGGTACACACTTCAGGAATCAAAAGTTCGCGGTACTGTTGAGAAAGTACGGGGTCAAACATAACATTGGTACCCCGTACCACCCGCAAACTCAAGGACAAGTGGAGGTCTCCAATAGGGAGATTAAGAAGATATTGGAGCGTACGGTGGCTTCCACAAGGAAGAATTGGAGTACTCTACTACCGGATACATTGTGGGCATACAAGACGACATATAAGACACCTATAGGCACCACACCTTTTAGGTTGGCTTATGGTCGGGCCTGTCACTTACCGGTGGAATTAGAGCACAAAGCACATTGGGCGCTGAGGAAGCTAAACCTGAGTTATGATGAAGCGGGAAAGAAGAGTTTACTTGAACTAAATGAACTGGATGAGCTACGAATGAATGCATATGAAAACTCTAGGATATACAAGGAGCACACAAAGTTGATTCATGATCGCCACATTCAGATGCACGTTTTCAAGAAAGGAGATCGTGTCCTTTTGTTCAACTCTAGGCTGAAGATGCATCCCGGGAAGCTGAAATCCCGATGGAGTGGACCATTCACAGTAGAAGAGGTCAGACCACATGGCGCAATCATGGTGCGCGATGGCGAGACCACTTTTTTGGTCAATGGACAAAGGTTGAAATTATATTTTGGTGAAGATTACACGAGGAAAGTGAATGAGGTCAAACTCATTGCACTTCCGGATGCATGATGAGCTTCAAGTCATCTAGCCTAAGACGTTAAATAAGGGTGTTTGTTGGGAGGCAACCCAACCATTGGTACTTTAGTTTAGTTCTTCTACATTTGTAGTTTGATTTGTTTTGACGTTGTTTTTCGTGTAAAAAAGATACCGTGATCGTTTGCTACATGTGCAGGGCTGAGGCAGAGTCGATACCATCGACACTTGTGTCGATGGTATCGACCGTGGTACAGGTTGGCGACTGCAGAAATCGAACTGTGTCGATACTATGGACGGCCTCGTCGATGGTATCGACATACCAACAGGCAGATCACAAGCAGAGGTCGATAGTATCGACATGGGTGTCGATACTCGTGAGATCTCTAGAGATATTCAAAAGAACTCCTCTCAGTAAAGTCGATACCATCGACAGGCCTGTCGATGGTATCGACACATTCACATACAGAAGGCGACGACTGGCCTCACGAGGGTTTGCCCTAATCAGAGAGTCGATACTATCGACTCGCGTCGATAGTATCGACGAGCCACGTCAACAATCCGCGATGAGAGATCTACGGCGATCACAACAACCAGAAAGTCGATCCGGGGGACGGGTCGATACCATTGACTCGCGTCGATAGTGTCGACACGTCAGCGATCCGGGCTCTACAGATCCAACCATCGACGACCGTCAATACTAGCGGCAGTACGGATTGTGCTACCCATTTCGATACCATCGACCCGCGTCGATGGTATCGATGGGCATATAGCAGCACCGGCCACGGTTATAAATGAGAAGGATTGTCGTCATATGATGTCACAAATCCATAGCAATCCTCCTCCACCTGTGCCGAGCGTATTCCAGAGCGATCTGAGCCCGACGACGAGCAACAAGGAGCACGTTCTTCATCGAGCGGAGATTTCTTTCTCCGATCTTCACCGAGCTCTCTCTCTACTCCTCCTTCTGTCGCAACCATGGTGCATGTTGCTGGTGCATCTTCCTCACGTGCCAACCCGATGGACATCCCGGAGTTTGCGTCACCACCACCGCCCTCGCAGCCAAGCGAGGATGTCTATTCGATGCAGGGCATGTATGCTATGCTGCTGGACATACAACAGACGCAGCAGCATCACACTACAGTGTATACCAGTATTCAGGACACTACGAACCAGTTACTTGACAATTAGCGGACGATCTTCAAGAATGAGCGCCTCCTCCTTGGCAACCAACAACAGATTCATGATCAGTTGCATAGGATGGAGATGTATCAGTAGCCCTTTTATGATCACTACTGGAGCTAGAACTACTTTGGGGGGTATCCACAACCTCCACCTATGTCCCAGTTTGATCCGAGTTTTCAGGGGGAGTACCCATCTTGGGACCACACAGCTCCACAATACCAGCCTCCGCCAGAAGATTAAATCAGTGTCTCTGTTCCAACCTTTTAGATTGTTTTTGACTATGAGGCCATAGTCGAATTCAAGCTTAGGGGGGTGTTGGAACAACTCTATCTTTTATTTTCTCTGTTTTTAGTTTTATTGCTTTTGTTCTTGTTATTTCTTGCAATCTTTGTTTGTTTGTAGGATCCACGTTCTATCTAGTGTAATTGTGGATGTCTTAGGTCTTGTGTCATCTCAGTTGCATGTACATGTGAACTAAGGGAAAATTAAAAATTTTTGAGTGTTTGCAAGCTTGAGTGTTGTTCAACTTTGAGCACATAACTTAAGAAAATGATTGGTTTTGTCAACTTTAAAATAGAAAATCACAACTGTACATTCCTAATGATTCATGAAAAGTGGACGGAATTGGTTGTTTGAGCCTAAACTGACCAAATGATAATGAGACTCTAATTTGAAGTAAGAGAGAGAAACCTCTTAACTACTACACAGGTCAGTAAGGAGGGACACATACTACTTTTCAAAGGCTCAGTCAATTAGTCTTGTGATCTTTCCACCCAATTTCTTTTCACAATCCACCATAAGAATTGAAAGTACTTTACGGTTTTAACATTTTTGATTGCATGTCATGTAGACAAGTTTTGCATTGCAACCACTTTCATATGTTTTGTATTAAAAATAAAAAAAATAGAATAGTTATACATGCACATTATCCTTAGGTGCATGTCATTTAGTTGCATTCATAATTTTTATGCATAGAGTACATCATGTACCTAATTCCTTCTTTAATGGTGAATTAATTTGTTCCATACCTTATAAATAGTTCAAATATTTGAGTTATGCAGAAAAAGTAAGCCCAAAAAATTACTCATTGTCATTTGTGGATATAAGGGACAGAAAAAAAAGAAGAAAAAAAATCTGAAAAATGAAAAAAAAAGAGAAAGTTAGTAAGAAGCAAGTAGAATAAGAGGGAGAAAGGAGCATAATCTCACCTGCGCCTTAAGATGAGTAAGTACATGATGTATCTCAGTTAGATATCCATCTCATTTTGAGAAGGGATGTTAGTGCATGCATCATTCCACCCAATCGTAGGCATTATGGCATTTTTCATGTGCAATTGCATCATTTAGGGCATTTTTGTTTTATGCATGTTGAAACCGTATATTGCTTCCATTTCTTCCATCAGCCACCCATTCCATCTACCCGTTGCTCGAATTGGTAGGCCACCATGATTTTCTCCTCACTTGTGAATATCAGGAGAACTGCTTCCATGTAGATGGTAGTTAGGGCGAGCAACGTAGTGGAGATCACAAGATGCACCGAGTCTGGACCGGAGAATTTTATTATGTTAACTCCCTTATATGATAGTGTTCATCAGTTTGGAGGTAGATATCTTTTATGGATGATTACTGTCGCCTTTAGGGTAATTATCATTCTGTGGTTAGCAAGGGCCGAAATGTAAATGTCCGGTGGGGATCATATGGGATGTTGGTTGTGATGATTTGTTCTTTAGTTGACTCTGGCAATTCTATTCTAATGTTTAGTTGCTCGAGGGCGAGCAATGTTCAAGCTTAGGGGAGTTTGATGCGATGATTTTGAGTCGCATTTAGAGACATATTTTACTTGTATTTTATGCATTTATTAGTCATTTTGGTGGTTAATATTGCATAATTCATTTGTTTTGGTCTATGATCATTCTTTATGTCAAATCTCCCTTATTTCAGTATTTTGAGCATAAATTATCATAAGAATATGTTTTGTTTCGGCTTATGTGGTTTCATGTTGAAATTTTAGGAAAAACAAGTATCTGCTGCTGTCGATACCATCGACAGTGGTCGATACCATCGACCGGACCACAGGTTGCCAGCCGCAAGGAGCAGCAAAATCTTGATACTATCGACAGGAGAGTCGATGGTATCGAGATACCATCAGGTTGCTGGAGAAAAGAGCGTCGATACTATCGACACAAATGTTGATACCATAGACTAGTGGAGCTACAACGACGGTAAAAGGACAAAACCGACTCCTAAGAATGTCGATACCATCGACCCCGTGTCGATGGTATCGAGGTGGCATCAGTTGCGACAAAGAAAAGGAAAGAAATCCAGCCGATACAGTGCAGGGTCGATACCATCGACTCGTTTCGATGGTATCGACATCGTCAGATACATGTTTGGTTCAGATCGATCTAAATCCGACGGCTGTGATATTTTGGCAACCTAACTCGGTGATTATACCTAATGACGGTGGCCAAGAGCAATCCATCACGTCATTAGCCGCTGCACACGTCCCGAAAAGGTGTGGAGAGAGGAACGGAGCCCAGAAGCGCGCCCCAGTTGTTTCGGACGCCGAAGAAGACGATTTCCACCACCGAAAGGCAGGAGAACGCGTATTCTACGCCAAGGATCGTTTGGATCTTCTCCGTTCAGGGGTTTCACCACTCAATCACGTTTTACTCCATGTTTCCCTTTTTCTACTCCACGTTTTACTCTGAGATGAACATGCAGGGCTAATCCCCTTTGTCTTTAGGACTGGGAGTAGCCCGGGAAATCATTGTATGACGATTTTATCATAGTAATTCATATTTTATTTCTTAAATCCGTGGTATAATTTCATTTTCTCAATTATATTGTTATGCTTGATCATCATAATAATAATCTAGTTCCCTTAATTACTTTGAAAGAAGAATTAATGGTTGAAAAGAGACAAAATTTACATTAATTGACAAATCCCTTAAACAAGGTGGTGTAAGGTTAATGGTGGATACTGAGAGATCGATTTTAATACACCTGGTTTAGGGTATAGGTTACTACGACGTTGGAACCGACCTAGACGTAGGTAGTAAATTGTACCACGACAGTGGGCAATTCTAATTTTAGGCCACTGCCCGGATAGAGAGATAAATTTGAATGACTGAATAGAATTTAATACAATGAAAACCCATGGTGAAACCGCAATCCTAAAGATCTCATTTTAAATTGATTAAACCAAACATTTAATCGATTTCTTTGTTTTGTTTTATTTTATTTTTCTTTTAATTTTAACAATAATTTCCAACTCTTTAATCGGTCTAGCTGATTGCGAGTAGTTAGTAGTAGTCTCCGACAATTCACGTATCCCTGAGTTCGACTCGGGCCTCACAAAGGCCTATATTACATTGACGCGTACACTTGCGTTCTACGCACGGTAAAAGCATGCCATATAGGCTATCCAATTATTGTTCCCATGAACAATTGTCAAGTGGATGATCCAATTGAAGTACAAGAAGTTCCTAACCAGGTTGTGATTGAATAATTTGAACATACTCACGATGAAGGACAACTTGAGGAACCTACAGAAGATGCATAATCAAATCTTGAATTAAGAAGATCCAAAAGATCAAGAAGATCTGCCATCCTGTCTGACTATGTTGTTTACCTTCAAGAGCCAAATATATATTTTGAAGATATTGACCCCATGTCTTTTACTCAAGAAATGGAATGTGAAAATTCCTCTAAGTGGCTTGATGTCATGAAGGAAGAACTAGCATTCGTGGATAAGAATCAAGTTTGGGACCTTGTACCTTTGTCCAAGAGTGTTAAACCTATTGGTTGCAAATCGGTCTTTAAGACCAAAAGGAAATCAAATGGTGAAATTGAGAGGTACAATGCTAAATTAGTTGCCAAGGGTTTCACACAAAAAGAAGGCATTGATTACAAAGAAACTTTTACTCTAGTCTCATCAAAGGACTCCTTTAGAGTAATCATGGCCTTAGTGGCTCATTTTGATCTTGAGCTACACCAAATAGATGTGAAAATGATATTTTTGAATGAGGATTTATCTGAAGAAGTCTATATAGAACAATCAGAAGGTTTCATTGATAATAGTGGAAGTCATATGGTTTGCAAACTAAAAAAAATCAATTTATGGACTTAAATAAGCCTCCCGACAATGGTATATAAAGTTTAACACCATTATATCAACCTTTTGATTTAAAGCTAATATTTTTGATAGGTGTACTTACCTTAAGGTTAGTGGGAATATGTTGATAATATTGATTCTTTATGTGGATGGCATTCTACTAGCAAGTTATAACTTTGGCATATTACAGGAAACCAAAGAGTTTCTTTCTTCTAACTTTGGGATGAAGGACTTGGGTGAAGTCGTGTATGTACTTGTTATGGAGATTCATAGAGATCGAGCTAAAGGCATACTTAGAATATCCCAGAAGACATATATATCTCAAGTTCTAGAGAAGTATGGAATGAAAAAGTTGTTTACCTGACCCGCACCTATAGTTAAAGGAGATAAGTTTAACTCCATGCAGTGTCCTAGTAATGACATTGAAAGGAATGAAATGAAAAAGATACCATATGCATCTGCAGTTGGGAGCCTACAATATCTCTAGATATGCACCTGATCGGACATTACTTTTTCTACTGGAATGCTTGGTTGTTACCAAAGTTACCCAGGTATTGACCATTGGAGAGCCGTGAAGAAGGTGATGCGCTACCTGCAAGGGACAAAAGACTATATGCTTATATACAAAAAGACAAACTACATGGAGGTTACAAGATATTCAGATGCAGATTTTGCTGGTTGTCTAGATAGTATGAAGTCTATAATAGGCTATATCTTCCTACTAGCTGGTGGTGCAGTGTCATGGAGAAGTGTCAAACAAAAGGCTACAGCTTCATCCATCATGGAAGTTGAACTTATAGCTTGCTAGGAAACATCATCACATACAATTTGGCTTAAAAATATGATATAAGATTTTAAAGTTGTTGATTCAATTCATAAGCCAATACAAATATATTATGATAATGAAGTTGAGTCGCTTTACTAATAATGATAAAAGCACCGCTGTATGCATACCCCTAGACATAAAACTCTATGTTGTTAATGGGCGAGTTGACAATAAGATGATAATGATTCATCACATTGATACACAATATATGATATCATATCCTCTTACAAAAGGGCTAGCTCCAGGATTGTATACATCTCATATAAAAAGTATAAGTCTGTGTAATGATTAATGTGATTTGATAATGTAATATTTATTGTGTGATCACATATTTGACTTGCTATTTCTGTATTAATGTCAATTTCGACATAAAATTGGACCAAAGAATATGTTTGAGGTCAATCTATTCATAAAATTTATGACACTACATATAAGATGCTTAGATATTGTAGTACAATAGATGGAAGTAAATTTATTTGGTATCAACCGCTATGACTCATATCTGTCATTTTATATAGAAGTATTCATATCGAGCATCAATGGAAAATTGTTAAGTGTTATTGCCATGACATTTTTGGGCCAAATAAAAAAATGTTAAATATCCCGTTGACGGTGTGGCCTAAAATAAAATAATATATTAATTAATAAATTTTTCTGAAGGGATGTATCTTTGTGGTTTATTATAGACCCCATAACTGTTATGCCTCTTGGTGTTGGATAGAGTTACATTAAATCTTTTATATAAAGGCTTGGTCCTAATAGATCCATGAGTTGGAGAGAATTTAGAGGGGGAGAGAAACCAAAGCTCGTTTCTCAAAGGCAAACGATCTGTCAGACGTCTCTTGCTTCCGCATAGGACCGAACGGCGGCTGTAGGCCTCTCGCTTCTGCTCAGGACGGAACGCCGCTGTAGCCGCTTTTGTCGTTGTCCACTGCCTCCTGTGCACGCCATTGTGGTAATTGGGTCATGAAAACATGTAGTGCTCCCTGCCGCCTGTCCATGCATTTGCTGGAGAACTTTACGTCGGCGGGTAAGGAGTCGCACTCGCCCGTTAGATTTGAGAAGCTAACAAAGTGAGGTTTTGACGGCGACCGACGGTGGCAGACAGCCAGCCAGACACAAACACCACAACTTAGAAACCATCATGGCGCGTGCAGCATGCATGTGAAGAGGGTTACACAGTCCACTTCACTGGCACAATGGGCAGAGAAGGAGATAGACAAGCCATTGCACTGCGCCCACCACCAGTCACGGCCTCCTTGACTCCTTCCAACGGAGCAGGGTGAATGGACCATGCTCGTAAACGTGGTCCCCGACGGCCTCTAGGAACACCACACCAGCTGCCCCCCGCCTTACTGCCGCGCCACCATCTCTATTCCACTGTGCCTTGCCTTCTCGAGGACGGCTGCGTTTCCTGCTGCACCCACGTCCACGTGGCCGGCAGCTATCGCCCCCCCTGTGTTTTAATTTTCTTATTTCTTAATTAGGTTTTGTTGCCATCGGTTTGTGCCCAGGAGCATAGACACTAAGAGAAGCAAGCATACTTGCAGGACAACCGTTTGAAGATGAGCCTGAGGCTGTGATGAGAAAGGATAATGGCAGAAAAAGAGTGGAACAGGAAGCCATAAATTGATAAGTGCATAGATAGTCAGATTTAGTTAATTGTAAGAATCACTACATACTAGACAATTCATATGATTTATGCAATATTTGGAAAAATACATACTCTCTCATCGTCGGTTACCGGCAGCTGAGTAAGTAAAAAATATCTAAATAACACACTTTTATAAAAATATTTATTTAACTAGCACTCTTTTGAACTTATTTTTCTAGCACACTTTAATAGAAGAGCGCCATATTTGTTGGCTAGATGGCGTTTTCTGGTATTAGGACTAAACACGCCACATTAATTGACGTTTTCTGATGTGAAGACTTACCAAGTTACCATCTGGCGGTTTACCATAAACGCCACATGCACTGGCGCCTTACATATAGTGAGCTGCTTGCTTCTATTCCTTCCAAGACTCCTCCTTGTCGCCGTCATCCGTGACGTTGCACTCCGTATCACTCCTTGAACCTGACAAAACCGAAGTCCTAGCATGGCGCCCTGGACAGCCCCCGCCACCTCGCGTGACTTCAGTTGTGGTGCTCTTCCAACGAAAACCCCACATCTTTGTTGTGGGCGACTCGGAGTCCCAATCGGCGACGCGCGGTTCCACCGCCGAAGTATCCGATGATGACGAACGAGGAGATGTACCGGCGGCGATGGTTTCACTCGGTAACGCCCCGTTCAAGCGCACGGTGACGGAGCGGTTAGGATGATAAATAAGGAATGGAAAAATATGCTGATAATGTTGCGGATCTTCCTCAAGTTAATCCTGTACAATGCGGGAAAAATATGCTGATAACGGTGACTGAAGGCGATGAAAACCGGCATGCCGATCTAGCAATGTTCCCCGACAACCTATCCTCAAGTGTGGAACCCAGCGGGAGTTGGCGACGTTGAAGAGCACGCGGTGGTTCTGCTGCTGCATGTTGGCGATCACATTCAGCAAAGAGTTCACGTTCACCGGAGCCGAGGCCATTGCCAAACACACCCGGGGGGTCGCACTGCTGTGGGTCAGTGTCTTCTCCACCGGGAGAGGCACGTCCAGCCCTACGAACCGCATCTTCACCGTGGGTACAGCCAAAGGCGCCACTGTGGCCTGTAATGTAAACGCCAAGTCTTTTGGCGTGTTTAATCCTAACACTAGAAAAACGTGTTTAGTCCCAACGCCAATTAATGTGGCGTGTTCAGTCCTAAGACCAGAAAAACGTCAACTAATATGACGTCCTTCCACGAAAGTGTGTTAGTTCGGGAAATAAGTGTAAAAGAGTGTTACTTAGGTAAATATTTTTGTAAAAGTGTGCTATTTTTTTTTTCTTTTTCCAACGAGTAATTGGTAGAGATTGTGGTGAAGGGAAATCATGTAAAATTAGAGCGGTTGCGTGTTTGAAAAAGCAGTTGATAACGATTTACACGTTTTCGGCTATTGTCGATCTCTTTACTTCCTAATTGTTTTATCAAAAACGGATCATTAATGCGATTCAGTTTCCATCTGCTAGTTTGGCTTGGTTATATCACGCATACCTAACTTATATGAACATATATGTACGGGAGAGCTCCACTAACAGGGCATGGTTTTCTAGTGTGTAGATATGTGTGTGGGGTTGGGGCGGCGTTCACCCAAACAAAGGCACTATCTTACCAATCTGATATATCTCTTTATTTATACTTAGCACGAAATGATTGCTTAGCTTGCATGGACCGCCTCGATGCCTTCATGGCCTCTTTTACTTGTTTGGTCATCGAGGCACTTTATGGATGAAGTTAGATCGCGGTTTTGCTTGTTTGGTTGATGGATATATTTAACCAAACAGCCTTGTTTGCGGTCGTGTTACACGTACGCCCGCGTTCCAGTGCACATCATTTTCCCTTCTTATCTGATCGATTTATGTATTTATTTATGATCGTACTTTCTTAAGCTTAAAGAGTGGGGCAAAACAACAGATATCTGTTGTTATTATTATTTACTCTTTTTGCTTTTCAAGCAAGGTTATGCCACGCATCTCAAAAGTAAGTGGACGGATGACCAAATCGTAGACGATGGGTATTGATTCAAATTGTTCAATGCACCGCCGCCGTTATCTTTTCATAGATGGGTGGATTTTACACGTGAAGGAATATAGTTAGCAGTGTGTTTTGCGATGGCAACGGATTGGGTTCCGGTATAAAAAACTGGCGATGCGTGAAACCATTATATCTTTATAAATAGAAGATAGTGGATATAGCATATGGCATGGATGCATGTTAGATCCGGATACAGACTTGTCAGTTATTACCGATGAGAATATGTCATATGAGCTAAAACAAATACTCATAAAACAATATATGTCGTAAAATATTTTAGTATATAGCATCATATCTGGTTCCTAATGACTTGTGCATTTGAATAGACCAAGATAGTGAGCTATTTAACTAAGCGATCAACTATAAATAAACAAATATATACTAAATTGTATGCGTTTAAGGCATATATCAACTATTCAATCATTCTTTGCTGAGGCATCACGAAATGATTAAATTGATATAGATTTTAACATTCAAGGTGTTGTCGAATCTGTCTACTATGAAGTCACTAGTATCTACAAGCTTTTTACTGACACATTTAAGGGAAGGCCAGTTTTGTAGAATGGCCTAATGAAATATCACTTTTGGTTGCACTTGTCAGTTAACCCAACCAATAAGCCTATCAATTTGTCAATTGCATGTTGGGGGTTTGAGCCCCAGATGGAGTACCTTTGACGGACAAAAGACAACATCCTTCTACACTTCTTTGAGTATAAAAAGATATCACTATATCTTTGATGCCAAACTATTCATGATGTTTATCTTTAGGATATATAAGCTTTAGACCATAAAATTAGATGACACTTGTGTAAAGTATTATATACAATTGTTCATTTCATATAAATTGCACTCAAGAAGAGTGTTTTAAAAATATAATGGCTGCACTATATGTATATACAAATGAGACATTGATTAATATAATGTTGGAGAAAAAAATAACATGTAGATGGCTGCCACAAAAAAATCTATGATAAAGTGTCAATTTTCAACTAACATGAGAAAACCCAATGATAAGGTACATTAGTTGTTTTGGTATTCCTCAATTACATTTAGACTTAAGTATGCTTTGTTAAGGATTTAAAAAGTTAACATTCACGTGTCACTTGTTAGATATTCTTTAGGATATAATAGCATACGTACGTCTAAATATGTGACTGTTTAACATTCACATGTAAATTTGTTAAATTGTAACATACTAAAATCTAGCATCCTGACTCTAGAAATCCCAACCCATGGATAAGAGATTGGTCTGCTTGGTACTTTAGTGTTGACCAGACAAGAATAGAGTTATATCTCAATGAATATAGTTAATGCATGAACACAAATAACTCACCATAACATATATAGGCTTGAAAACAAATATCACACATTAAGTGGCACTAGGCCCTAAAATCTACATCACATGTCATAACACACTCATATTGACATAACAAACTTAACACAAATAACTCACCATAACTTATATAGGTTTGAAAACAAATATCACACATTAAGTGGCACTAGGCCCTAAAATCTACATCACATGTCATAATACACTCATATTGACATAACAAACTTTATGTATGCTAACATGTATGTGAATGCATGAAATGTGTCACATATGATCCCTTTGCTAACTTACATTCACATAATGGGTAAAACATGTTTAATAAGAGGTATGATGTGCTTAACACATGAATAGGAGTAACGATGTGAATTCCCATGTCCATAAATATGGATAATGTGGCATTATTTAAATAAATATTGAACTAATGAACTAAATATGATAAATAAGTAAAATATAGAAATCCATACATAATAATATAAGACAATTCTTTGGTGATCTGATAACCCTATTCTTGGTGGTTGTATGTACTTCCAGTATCTCTTTTCCCATGTGTAGATGCCGTATGGCTTTTTAGTAATGAAGATGTTCAGATTGCTCAAAAAAAATATAAGACAATTCTTTTGGTAATGATTTGAAGATAATAGAATTCTAAATAATAAATATTGATGATGTTGGTGTAGTGTTATAAAAAATATAATGGTTACGAGTCTAAATCATAATTGCATTGGAACTCATAAAAGAAAATATCAAAATTTAGATATAATGGTAAAATCATGTTCCTTGGACCCCGATTAGCTTTGGTGTCAAGTTTCATATTATTTAAACAATACTAACTATCCTAAATTCATTTAGAAAACCAAATATGAGATAAGAACAAAGATATTCAATAAATTATTAAAGGAATTCAAAAGTAGAAAGAACCTTTAAATCACATTCTACATACTAAAATTAGTCTATTTGTGAATTTTCACATTAATTGCACAATCCAAATTCCTTATTTTTATTTAGGAAAGAAAATACAACTTAAAGCCTAACACATTAAATAAAATAATGAACAAGTCCAAAAGTTGGAATAATGGCAAATTTGGAACCTACGTGTTTTAATTTGCCTACTACTTGATTTTCATCTGATTTAGGCATTACACATCCAATTTGGTTTTGAATGAAATGATATTTATATTTGAATAATAGCTATTTCACTTTATTTGGAGCCCGATTTCATCTAATGGGCTGTCGTGCCAATTTTATTTCTTTCCCTCACCTATCAGAGCGCACATGGTAGATCTGACAGTCTGTAGCTCATCATCTACCTCCGTTCGAAAAGGAAATCAACATGCACAATGCTTAATCTCTTCCTCCATTTTTATCTTCAATTTTTCTCTGTAATCAATACACATTTCATCTCAATTTTTCTTCTAAGGAATAACTCTTGAGTTTCAGCTCTTCTGATTCCAACTTTTCCTACTCGACATTACCTCTTGCAGAAACCCCTAAACCCCCTTCTATGCCTCTTATTCCAGAAGCCTCGATAGTTAATCCTAGGTATAAAAGAGGATACCCTGAGTGTCACCGACCTTGGTGTAGTTTCTTTCCCCTCTCAATTTTATTGGGAGACAACATAAGTTAAGACTCAGAGATCATCTTCAACCCCTAGACGGTTGGTTCCAAGAAGGTCGACCCTAACCTTCTCTATCAAATTGCAACCACACACACCCTCCTGGAGACTCCACTAACCTTACCCAATGCTTAGTTTTTCTTAGGTGCCTTTGAGCCTTCGTTCCCAATCTCAGTTGTGCCATGTCTGTAAATCTTCACCGCTTTGGTGCTCGGCACACTTCTCTCACCCAAAAAACTATGTGGAGGAGTTTTTGGGGTCTTTATAGAGCTTATCCTTGGATACTTATTCTTCCTTTCTATAACTCTTAATTTCTTCTTTTCTTCTCATTCTGTGACTCATAGGCCTATCTCTTTGGTCTTTTGATGTCCTTCACAAATTTTTGGTTTTTTGAGATCCGAATCTTCTTCTGCAAGTCATTTGTTTATTTACTATGAAGTTTGTTCCTTTGTTTTCTCACTCCTTACCTTGCTAGAGCATGTCCGCCAAACACTTCCTATTTGACTTTTCTCCGAGTCATGATGGGGAAGGACCTGTGGTATCTAGGGTTCAAATTCCCTAGTCTACCCTTCTCTTTTCCTTTCTACCTGACCTCTTCTTCGAAGTCATCTTGGTCTTATGGCTCTCTATGTTGATTTTATCTGTACGCTAGGGATGATGTGGACCAACTGCCATGTGGTTAATTTTTAACAGGCCACCTCAGCAAGACGCACCCAGGTTTCTAATTTATACATATGGCTTTTTTGGGCTTCTATTTGGTAAAAAACTGATAGAATAATATTAAATCAAAGCAAAACCAAATAAATTAAATAAAATATGTTTTGAAATTAGAAAATTATAATCTACCTAATGATACCAGTTTCATCACCAAATTCTAATCTAATAAATATATGATTCTTCAATGATTTTCATAATTGGTTAGATTTTATAAAATTCATAAATTGTAATACATAAGTAAAAAAAATAAGATAAAACATGTCATGAAACTCAATAAAATATAATATACAAGTGACGTGTTTTTGATGACCTAATTCAACAATAATGAAAAGGCATTTTTAGGGTTTATGTAATTAATGTGAACTTAATCTTAATTTAAACATATGCCTATAATAGGTTGCTTGTGGACTGAGATGGAATTAGCATTTTGACCTTGGATATATGTAGACTTGATCTGAGGTATGTTTCATCCCTATTCATCATATTGAGAAATCACCTATATTCCTCCCTCCCTCTTGGTCCAATGGACATTATAGCCTACATAATTTCTCTCTCTTATGATAATTTATTTCATGTGAAAGATTATATGTTGATTTTGATCTTGTGATCATCTTACTTTGTTGAATATTCTTATTTACTCTAAACTACACTTAACTTCATGTTGAAATCCTAATTGTGGATATGAACTATTTTGCCCACTTATGTGGTGTATGTTTCATATTGTCCATTTATGTGATGGAAATTTCACTAATTTTATTTATTGACTGAACTTATTCTTACCTCTACATTATGCATGATTCAGACTAATTTTATTTCTAGTAACATTACATCTCTACAACTATATTTTTAAACATGCATATTCTATCTAAGTGCGCATACTCAACTTGTATTTATATAAAAGGAGCACATATTCCGCCCAGAGTGTGCATATTCTACCCAATACTTTTTGGTTGAGATCCTACAATGTCCCAACCCTACTTGAAATAACAATAGTCTATATTGTTTATATGCACTGCTTATGAATTGTGATATTATTTTGGTGACATTGTTTAAAGGCAATAGATCTCTTATTCTTGATTATCATTTTATTGGGACTTAGGTTCTCCTTTAATATCTACTTGGATGGTACCTTTCCTATTATATGGGAAGTCTTGTCATATTTTATGTCCTTTTTCCTAATTTTGCTAAATCCTAATTAAGATGCACATACCGACAACTTAAATTTTTTATTTTCTTATGGGGTACGCTTCCAACCCCTAGGTGAAGGACTTAGAGGACATGCCATGCAGACGTGGACCTAGATTAAGGAGATGACTCTTGGGAGATAGGGTTGAGATATTTCTTTCATGTAAACCCCAAGTGGGAGAATATTACATAACATTGATAAATTGAATATAGTCCTGAAATATTATTCCGCTCTATACTTTGGTCTTTCTATGTACCATCATTTGAGAAATGAAAAATTTACACCTATCCAACATACTTATTAGTGTATTTGAATTAGATGGAATCATTCTTCAAACAAATTAGGGAGTGGATCCCCTATCATGTCTCACTCCTTACATAAATATTCATCAAAGTGTATGAATACATAGCCAACTACTTATTGCTAAAGTAATAAGAATCTACACAAAAATAAATATGATTAGCTATAGTATGGTATGATCTAGAATTCCAAGTTACCCCTTGCTATAAATATACCACTAAGGGTCTGTCTAGAGAGTTTTAAAGCCTAACTAGAATGAGATAACTTTTCTAGATCTATGATGGGCTCTACTGGGGTGTGAATAAAGCTAAAACACTTAAAATAAAATTCATTAGGCCTTTAAGGTATTTCTCAAGATAATATTGCAAATATGAAATTTGAGTGCAACTAGACAAGCATACCAAGGGATAGAGAAATTGAACAACACCAAATAACACAAGTATTTATAGTGGTTCCAACCTCCAAACTAGGAAATGTACATCCTCTACCTAAAAGGATCAATCTCTAGGATTTGAACGATATCTCACTCCTTATATTCCATTATGACAGTTACGCCATAAGAAAACCATTTTCTATGTCAAGGGTAACTAGCCTTCCCATTAAGGACAAGGTAGCCAACAACCTTATAAAGAACTTACCTATCCACAAGTAAGAGTATTTTTCCTTACTAAGGACTTAGCTACTCTTGTAGTGAGTCTTTGACCTTCAAGGTCTTACCCATTCATGTCTTGGATCTTTTGCCTTTGACTTCACCTTCACCAAGAAGAAACTTTTCACCAATGGCCTCCTTCCTTTCTTCTTCTTCACCTCTCTTAGTCAAGAAAGAGAATCTTCGGCTTCATGGTATAAAGCGAGATTGGGAGGTAGAGGAATGAGAGCATCATAAGATATACATGTAGGACTAGCTCTCTTACAAATGTCCTACTCACTCTAATGGATGTAGCAATTGATTAATCTCATGAGAGTGGATTGAGTCTCTTAGAGGAAAATCTCTCTCAACTATAGTATAGAGACCTTCATAGTTCTTTCTTAACTATGAGATGAAGCCCAAGGGATGCTATTTATAGTCTAGGATGCCTCCTTGCATTTAGAATAATTTAGAATGAATTCTAGCCAATTTGGGGAAAGTCTGCCGAATATATTTCACTTGGGGATATCCTTCAACGACTATTTTACACTTTACAACTACGATACCTTTGGTGGAGATTCAGGGTGGGTAGCTCATATAATGACACTAAAATACAAGTTTTTTAGAGTCATTGGTTGAGATACTTATCAGTTAGTATTGTGGTCTTTGATCATGCATGATCAAGCTAAAAGGCTTGTTGATCAAGATGTATACCAGGATAATCTCAGTTGTGGAAATGCAGTGTAATTCAATTGTCCATTCCATGTAAACATTCATGGACCATCAATCTAATTAATCCTATTACACTTTGATCTTAATTACAATTCATACAATCATTACAAGTGGTTAGAAAAATTATCTAAATAGAAATACTATGTAATCTTTGAACTTGATCTTTTTGCATGCATGACTTGATTTTCTCCAATTGAGGGTTTGCAAGTTTAGGCACTCAGAGTGTGTGTATTTGAAATCACTAAAGTAGATACATTAGACACAAATAACTGGAATGGTTTGTCATCATCAAAATAAGGGATTAGTCAATTTAGTCCTTGACTAAACATTATGCCCCTTTTGAAGATGACAAAACATTCCATAAATGTATTGAATGATTTTGATTAAACCATACCTTTGGAGAAATCGATAGGTTTTAATGAATTGAGTACATATTACCCCTCAATTTATGACAATTGAGTTCAGATACTCCTCCTCAATCAATGATATTTCTCCTGCAAGGTTAACTTTCATAAGATATATATAAACTATGTCTTCTCCTCATATGTGTCTTCTCATATAAATCTTCTCTCCTTTATATAAGACATGTCTTCTCACCCTTTATCATATCAAAAAGTGTGGGTTTTGAGATCTGAAAACATGAATTGTTAGGAAAGGGAGAGTAGAAGGGAAAAAGCCAAGGGATTGGCCAACCAATGTATGTAGCAAATCAAGACATGCATTTGAACAACGCTAGATGCACTAGTAACAATCAAGAAAAGTCTATGAAAGAAACTCAAAGTAATAGATATGTAAATCAAGAAGTAAGATTGAGTAAGTATGAAATAAGATATAAGCACAACCCAAGATGAATACCAATTATTGAACGAAAACTAGAATTACATGTAAAGACACTACCAGTAGATTTCACAAGTTAGGACTACTACTAGGATCTATTTCATAGCTAAGGATGCACAACTTAAAACATGTTACCAGATTAAAAAAAAATCCATACAAAGAGATATGAAATTTCAAAAAACATGGATGGATATTGCTCATAAGTAAATATACATCACTACCAAAGATGACTACCACTAAAAACTCACATGTTGCATCAAAACAAGATATACAACTAGAAAGACGTAAGAAGTTAGAACATAATGGAAATGAGTTAGTTACAACCAAGTGATCCAAAGAGATTAAAATAAAAAAGAATGCATAACAACTTAGACACATAATTGCAAGTTATAGAGTTATCATTTGATAGAGAAATTATAAAGATAAGAGTTGTATGCAAGATAGGAAATTTAGATCAAGATATAATGAATAAAATAAAATAAGGTACCAATGGAAGTGCCACAAGAATAAGACATTGAATGAGAGAATCTAGTTAAGAGGGAAAATCTCATTCAATGACCCATATGCGTATCCACTACAAAATACCATCGGCCAACTTCTAGATAGAAAATATTGGCCGATGACAAAAACAAGCCAAATCTGAAGGGACCTCGTCAGTCAATATTGTGGTCAGGACAATCTCGATTGTTAAAAACTACTATTAAAAGACACAATTTTCAAAGAACATAGCTAGAGTCATGATAAAGATATAAACAATATCCAAACATGTATAAACAAGTTACTAAAGCACTATGAAAGTATCAACAACAATTTTTGAGCAAGAATATGATATGCAAGTTTTAGCAAAAAACACCTTATCTAAAGTGTATACAAACTTGGTGGTATCAAATAATGATTGGATATGAGTATGAATATCTTTTCCTATATTATTGCCATTTCAATTCCAATTGTTTCCAACCATACACATCTTACCTTTCTTCTTTTATTCATAAATCAATTTGAAAATACTAGCTCATTTCAATCCATTTGCAAGTAAACTACAATAAGAAATATGAAACACTCCCCAGTTACATTTTTGGTCCAGGGGGGGAGTTTGCTTAGAAACCCAATTCCTATTGCTTTTAGGTGCTTTCTTAACAGGGAAATATGTGGAATAATGACGAATTTCATTGCAATGATATCAAGTGCCCTTAGATTTGGAAGTATATAATTCTCCATTGAAATTTGGAGGTCCTTTTCTTTATTGTTCCATTGTATACTCTCAAGTCCTATACCATCTCTCCCAATATGTTTATTAACATGGTTTAGAATTTGATTAACATTCTTTTTACCGACTAAGAATATCAACAATGAGGATCTCAAAATGTGATTATCATGCATAAGATAAGTAATTATAGAAGACACATTGATCAATATCATATCTAGCATGCCAAAGATAGGCCTCTAAGCAAATATATTTAGTCATTCAAGAATCTTTTTTCAATATGAAGAGTAGAAATGTCATTCTCTCTACTACTAGAACTAAATCTAGATTCAAGAACATTGGTTTTAGCAAGCAAGGAAGCATTTCCTTTTTTAAAACATAGTATTATGAAAAAGATAAACACTATTTTCGGATTCTATTCCTTGCAAAACAATGTCTTTGTCATCAATTTCAATTTTAAGAACATTAATATGAAACATGAGATAATTCACACTTTTGGCATGCTCTTCAATAGAACTAGACATAAGGTTGTGATTCTAAAATATAATATTACCAAGAAAGCTAGAAATTTCAAGTTTAAGAGCATTTACTTGACTAAGATAAGTATCATTTTCTATCTCAATACATTGAATTTCAATTCAAGTTCTAGATATAACTTTTGAAGGCTGTCAACATGATTTTGTAGGAAAATGTTAGCATGTTCAAGATCATCTTTTTGTTCATGAAAGTTGTCAACAATATTAGCTAGATTTTTCATTTTGTGTTTAGTAGACTTAAGAGGTGCATGAGTAACATGAATAATTTCAATTAAAGATTCTTTATCTGAAGAGTTTATATGTACCTCATCTAAAATTTCCAACAGTGCAAAGTGGCATTCTCCATTTTCACTAGAGCTTGAGCTAGAATTTTCACTAGGATCTTCACTTTATCTTGAGTTGGAGGAGTCACTAGAGCTTTTATGTCATTTCTACTTCTTATTGTGCTCCTCTTCCATTTTATTGTGATGATAGGTCTTTTTGCCCAGTGGTCAATCATCCTTGAAGTGGCCCTTTTTTGACATTTGAAGCATTGGGTGGAGGAAGATGACTTGCCCTTGTATGATCTACATTTGGAGTGCATGGAATCTTCATAAACTTTATAGGATTTGCGACTTACTGAAGCATGGAAAGAAATCACCTTCTCCTTCTTATTTTAATTCTCTTCTTCAAGCTCCTCTTCTTCTTGTTGGTTGATTCCAACTTCATGGAATTAAAGGTTACCTATAAGTTCTTCAACAGGAATAAAAGAAAGAGATATATCTTCTTCTATGATAGGCACTTTATTGTCCCACCAATGAGGAAGACTACATAGAATTTTTGACTTCACCTTTCCTTGATCCATGACATAACCTATAAGGTCAAGATACAATGGTGTTGAGCCTTGAGAACATTTCAGTCACACTCTCCATCTTGCCCATTTTTAAGCCTTCAAAGAGTTCATTGATCATATAGGCTCTATTTTCTTTCACTTACTTTGTCCCCATGATAAGTGACACTGCTTTGTCCGTATCACATAGGTTGTCACCAAAAGAAATCTAGTCGAACTCAATGGGGGAGAGAGACACATAGATGATGTTGATGGATTTGGCATTCAAGGTTGCTTTCTTCAAAACATCATCATCCCATTCTTCTAGATTTGTCTCAAGTTGCTTGTATGGATGATCCACCATTCTCCATAGCTCAAGACTTGATCCTTATATGTGGAATCACATTCTTATCTTCCAATAGAGTAAGTTTCTCTCATAAAAGACCAAAATGTTGAAGTAGTATTTCCCTGATTGATTATCACCCATCTTCTCTTACTTGTGGAAGTTTTTCTTGGAGAAGACCTTGATGTAATACAATTGTTGGATCTAGATGGGATTTAGAGTGGGGGTGAATAGAGCTAAAAATACTTCAACAAAATTCATTAGACCTTCAAGATATTTCTCAAGATAATATCGCAAATATGAAATTTGAGTGCAACTAAATAATCATAGCAAGGGAAAGAGAGATTGAACAAACCAAATAACATAAGTATTTGCAGTGATTTAAACCTCCAAACTAGGATACGTACATCTACTAAGTAGAGGGTTCAATATCTATGTTTTTCAACCATGTCTCAATCTTGATATCCATTATAAGGTTACAACATAAGACCACCCTTTTCTAGGTCAAAGGATAACTAGACTTTCCTTTAAGGACAACCAAAAATCTTAAGAAGGGCTTATCTATCCATGAACAAGAGTCTTTTTCCTTACCATGAACTTACCTACTCTTACAACGAGTCTTTGATCTTCAAGGTATTACTCACTCTTATCTTGGATCTTCTACCTTTGACTTCACCTTCACCAATGAGAAGCTTTTCACCAAGAGTCTCCTTCCCTTCTTCTTCACCGATTATCCAAGAGAGATAATCTTCATCTTCATGGTAGAAAGAGAGATTGGGAGGTATAATAATGAGAGCCTCACAAGATATACATGTAGAACTAGCTTACTTACACATCTTCTACTCACTCTAATGGATGTACCAAGTGATTAAGCTCGTGAGAATGGACAGAGGCTCCTGGAGGCAAATATCTCTTTACTATAGTATAGAGACCATCATATTGCTTGGCTAACCATGGGATGAAGCCCAAGGGTCCCTACGTATATTTGAGGATTCCTTCTAGTTGTTAAAATCATTTAGAACAAATTCTAGACATTTTGGAGAGAGTCCAATGGATAAATTTCACTTGGGGACTCTCTCTGATATGTATTTTACACTTTACAACTAAAATACCATCAACCTAGATTTAGGGTGGGTATCTCAGCTGATAAAATTAAAAGACAAGTTTTTTAGAGTCATTGGATGACATACTTACCCATCAGTATCTCAGTCGATGCTCATACATGATCAAGATAAAAGGCTCATCATCCGAGATGTGCACCAGAACAATCTCGGTAGATGAGATGTACTATAGTTTAGTAGATTAATTCATATAAACATGCATGAATCATCGATCTAATTATTTCGAATATACTTTTGATCTTAATTACAAGTCATACAATCATTACAAGTGATTGCAATAATCATTTAAGTAGATATTCTATGCAATTTTCAAGCTTGATCTTTTTGCATGTATAACTTGATTTTCTCCAACCTAGGGTTCACAAGTTTAAGCATTTAGAGTGTGTCTATCTAAAATCACTCAAGCAGAGACATTAGACACAAAAAAATGGAATAGTTTGTCATCATAAAAATAAGGGATTAGTCAATTTAGACCTCGAGTCAATAAGCTTTTCATATAAACCAAAGTGACCAGTATACTTTACTCCCACAGTCTGATCTAGTTTTCTTTCCACCTCTTTTCATGTATATATATCCATGTCTACATTGTTTGTGTATCTGTGAATGTAACATACCAGATCTCGAACACTACCCTAGAAGTTTAACCTTCTGGACTTAGCCAAACAAGGTCGAGAATAGAGTGATCCTAATAATCTAATGCATGAATAATGTAATCTAATATGTCATATAATTCATTTGGTGATAATAAGGTGATGAATAACTTAATTGGATGCATAATGATCTATTGGGCCTCTAATGGGCCAGATGACAAAACCCATGTAAGAAAGCCTCAAAATAAAGAATAGACTTCAAATTCATAATCTACATATTAAAATAATACTACATGCCAATTTTCATTTAATTTGGACCACCTTGAAATAATATGGTAAGTTAGGAGAGAGAAATTGCCTAAAAGGTATAATTAATAAATAAATATAATTCATGACTCCAAAAGAGGAAAATAATCTTAGATTCGTGATCTACATAATAAATATAGCCTTTGGGTAAATTTTTATCCAATTTGGAGAAAGTTTGCTTAAAAGGTAAAATCAGGAGAGAGAAAGTGTGTAGAACCTTCAAAATATTAAATAAATATTCAAACAACTCCAATATGTAAAATTGATGGTAAATTCATATCAAACACATTAAATATGACTTGTGGGTCAAGTTTCATCAAATTTGGATAATCCTAATACCATTAGTGAAAGAGGAAAGAGAAAATGAGATTTGATTTATTTAACCCATTAAAAGTTTCCAAAAGGCAAAAATAAGTACATAATCGGAATCTACATGCTTTAATTGGCCTTTGTACAAAATTTAACTTAATTTGGATAATGTTTGGACCCTCAATTGAGGAAAGATAGAAAAGGAAATAATGTTGATATTTCACTTTAATCGGATTTGAATTGGATAATGTTTTCCCTGTCACATGGATCGTGATTTTGCAGTCTCTCTCTGACCATCAAATTTAGATCGAGTGGCAACTATGTCTTCTTCTTCCCCCATTTCCTTTCTCATTTCCAAATTATTAGTTTCATATTTTCCTTCTCCAATTTCCTTCTCATCTCTCTATCTTCTTCCCTGATTCTTTCTCCCACACCTTCCTTTCTTTTTCCCCCACCCTCCGATCCCAAATACTTGGGTATTTATACCCCGAGTTACCCAAATTGCTGGTGCTGTCCTTGCACTCTGTTTCCTCTCCTGCTCCCCCTCCTTCTCATCTCCTCATCGTCTTGGACCATCAGACTATAAGGGATCGGTTCCCTCACCTCCGTTAGGGTCCCAACTCCATCTTTCTTGCCTCAGTTTGGCCCCATTAGGCTTTAGGCATGCCTCCCCTACTCCAACTGCTACCCCGACACCTCAAGGGCTCCTCCGAGCAACTCTAACTGCTGTGAAGCCAAGAGAGGGATCCATTTGCCTGCACGCACCTCCGGGATGCTTATGATGTTGCCATTTTGCTCAGGTTTGGTGGAGTTTCTATTTCCCTCTTTTTAGGTGCTTCTTTCTACCTGTACGTTGGCAACGAGATGATTTGAAGTTCTTTGCACCTCAGTTTTGGTGGTTTGGGACTCTTGAGTCCGATTTTGCTTTGCGTTTGTGATGGTTCTCTTCTCTGGCATTTTGGCTGTTTGATTCGCAAGATCCCATCGTCCAGTATCACTGATTTTCTGCTATTCAGGGTCCCTTCATCGCAAGCAAGGTTGATGATGATTGTGTTCATTTTTCCTAAACTGCCCATCAGTTCCTCTCTTTAGTTTTTTGGGCGAGGGGCATTATAGTCTTTTTGCCCTAGTTTCCTTTGTTTTGGCTGGGTCAGTCTACCCCTTGGTCTCACTAATGAGGGCGCCTCTGATTGGGCCAAGTCATGCGAGGCCCAATCTCTTCTCTCTCGCCTGTGTGTTTTTAACGTGGCTTTTCCTTGAAATTCCATTGATCAGAAATTGGAAAATTGATAACTAATTATCTGTTTGGACAAAAATTACAAATAAATAGTCATTGGATTCAGAAAAATAAGACCTATCTAATGGAACATGTTTTGATAACTAAATACAAATATTAATAACAGAATTTTTTAATGGATGCAATTAATGATGAATTAACTTATAAAAATAATAACTAATTATCTATAAGTCAGGAAAATATAATAAAATATGTTTTGGACTCCTAATAACATAAAATAAAATATGGAATAATTTTCCTAACCTAATTCACACATATATAAAAAGATGATTTTTAGCGTTTGGTTAATGAGTATGTAATTGACACAAAATTTGTATATGTGTTTAATAGGCCTTTGGTGACCTAGACTTGGACCTAGATGTGACTTTGGACTTTGGACTCTGTAGTTGAGGTATGTTTTGCATCCCCAATTATTCTTTTGAGCAATCTCCTATATTCTTCTTTCTCTTGTACCTATGGACAATAGCCTATACACATTGCTCTTATCTTTTGATATCATGATTCTTGTGAACTATCTTGTTTATGGTAAACTTGGATATTATCTTGAGATCTATCTTATGCCTTGGTGCATGTTGGTATTATATAATGATATGTGCCCACTTTAAAGTGGATGTTTATTTGTTTGAGTTGTCCATTGTGTGATGGCAACATTGTATATTCTGACTATACTTTTCTACTTGCCTCTACATTAAACATGCTATGTGATTCAATAACACTATAGTAGTGTAATTGCATTGGTTTTTGGAATATGTGCCCACATTAATATTATTTGGGATGGAGGTTATGTGCCCCATACCCGGGTTTCAGCTTTATGGGGGTTGGCCCAATTTCATATATTTTGGGAGTTTGGTTATGTGCCATTCTCTATCAGGCTTCAACTTTATGGGGGTTGACTGCCATTGTTATTTATATTGTTCTAGGGCTCTGCTTATCTCACATGAATGCAGGTTGATGATGTTTATGATGGGTTATGTGCCCAAATTGATGATGGGTTATGTGCCCAAAAATCTTGATGGGTTATGTGCCCAAATCTTGATATGTGCTTATGTGGCACTTCTTTATTGTTTTGATTATGGCAAGTATCTTCCTTTATGATGATGATGATTCTTTTATTTTATGCCTAATTGAGTAGTCCTTTTATCTTACAAGGGAAGCCTTTTATTTTGATGTCCCTTATTCTTTAAATTTCTCAATTTGCTTTTTAGTATGCACATACCAGCCTTTGTTGATGTATCCTATTGTTTCTCTTTTGCTGGGGTATGCTTCCAACCCTAGGTGGAGGACTCAGATGCACGACATGTTGATATGGACTTAGATTGTGATGATGAGGGTTGGAGACAATCTTGAGGTGGTTTAGATTTCCTCTACATGGATCCTTATGATGTAAGTTTGTAACCCTTTGTTTTATAATTGAATATAGTCATGTTTTTATTATGTTGCCATATTTTGGTCTTTTGATTACCATTATATAAAGATTTGAAAATTTTACTCCCACTCCATCATACCTTCTGAGTGTGTTTGGACTGGAGGTTCTATTGTTCAAATTTTTAGTCGAGAGGTGGTTTCACTTCTTTGCAGTGACGTCTCCGGATTTTCTAAAACTTAATTTGATGTGTGATGTCCAAATTGAAACCCTCACCTCAGTAAGAATCCCAATTTAAACACCCCACACTATACTAAGAAGAATAAAATCAAGGGAGTCAGAAGGAAACACAGTAGCGCATGCACATGAACAATAATAAAACCATACAACACATGTTCAACATTCAACATATAATTACAACATGAATTTATTACAACATTTGATATTACATATTGAACAACAAACGTTTATATATACATGTACTACCACTAAACTATAGGATCTTAAGACAATAGGTCCACCTGTATATTAGCTCGCCACACAACTCTCAACTATCCTGGATCTTCAAGATCACATGTCCACAACCTAAACAAAAGACTATATGTGGTACAAGCCAACACAATATTAAAGAATATTGTACTGAGTACGCCTACGTGTCTTTTATATACCACTCATCATATCTTGGAAATAAGATAAAACTAAAACTTGGAAATTTTAAAGAAATATAAGAAAAGCATATACTTGCACAAAGATATTAATTAATAAAAGAGAACACATATTTTAAGCTCATTTTCCATTAAATCATCCATGCATTGACCATCGAAGGTTGAATGCATTAAGGCCTTATGATCGACTACTACAGAGTTGCATCATTTCATAATGTGATCAGACTACCAAAGAGTTGGATCACTTTCAAGTACTTGACTACCAAAGAGTTGAAGTACTTTATTTCCAGCACTTGACTACCAAAGATTTGAAGTGCTTAGATATAATGGAACATACATATTATGTTTCATGTGTTCATAGATATAAGTATGGAAAATCAAGCAACATATCATGTAAGAACAATCATTTCAACCAATACCATATGCCAAGTATTTACTACCATATAACACAAGCATATTGTATAATAAGCCAAGTAAGAGGTAATGGCATACCTTGATCAAGGGATAAACCTAATCATCATATCCGCATATCATCTACATCCTGGTAAACCCTGATTAAGACAAGACCACATATCACCATCAGGTTCTCATCTTAACCCTAGTTATCACCATTACACATCCGTATTTTATCAAAACACTTACAATTCATAACATTCCTTGAACACATGAATACTTACATTGTTATACATTTAAGGATTCCAAAAGTTCAGTCCATCACATCCTACACACCTTAGAATAAAATTTTGTCCTCAAAATTAAGCTAAAAGTTAAGTCTATCACATCATATACATCTTGAAAGAAAATTTTGTCCTCGAAATTAAGCCATTCTCATATTCCAAGGAAAAACCAAAAGGTCTTCATATGCACACATGCCGCCACACTATGTGAAACATTCTCATGAACAAGGTCTCCATAACGAAGTCCACATCTTTCTAGGAAGTATTATGATCATCTAGGGTGAATCATCCCTTCATAAAAGATTGAACCATGGGTTTAGAAACTCTGGTTATGTCATGACATATTTCATTTGTTAGGCTTGCATCCTTATCTTTACCCATGTATTAGGGTTCCACATCATATTACCATGTTATAAAGGAGTTAACTAAGGTTAATCCACATTATCTATCTAGATCATTTCAAGGTGTCATAAATGTTAAGTTGTACTAATTGTCAAACTATATTTTTCATCTTTATTAAGCACTAAGGTTAACACCTCATGTAACATGATTCATTCATATGATCTTATTTCATAGCTCATAATAATTTGCAACATTATACTAGTGATTTCATCACAATATTAACCAACAATTTCACATTATCATCATTATTCATGTATATGTATATGATGTGATAGACTTGACCTTTAGCTTAATTTTGAGGGCGAACCTTTATTCTAAGGTGTGTAGGATGTGATGGACTGAACTTTTGGAATCCTTAAATGTATAACGACGTAAGTATTCATGTGTTCGAGGAATGTTAAGAATTGCAAGTGTTTTGATAAAATACAGATGCGTAATGGTGATGACTAGGATTAAGATGAGAACCTGATGGTGATGTGGTCTTGTCTTAATCAGGGTTGACCTGGATGTAGATGATATGAGGATATGATGATTAGGTTTGTCCCTTGATGAAGGTACTCCATTACCTCTTACTTTGATTATTATACAATATTCTTGTGTTATATGGTAGTAAATACTTGGCATATGGTATTGGTTGAAATGATTGTTCTTGCATGATATGTTGCTTGATTTTCCATACTTATGGCTATGAACAAAAGAGAACACATATTTTATGGTCATTTTCCATTATATCATCCATGCATTGACCGTCGAAGGTTGAATGCATTAAGGCCTTATAATTGACTACCACAGAGTTGGATCATTTCATAATGTGATCAGACTACTAAAGAGTTGGATCACTTTCAAGTACTTGACTACCAAAGAGTTGAAGTACTTTATTTCCAACACTTGACTACCAAAGAGTTGAAGTGCTTAGATATAATGGAACATATATATTATGTTTCATGTGTTCATAGAAATAAGTATGGAAAATCAAGCAATATATCATGCAAGAACAATCATTTCAACCAATACCATATGCCAAGTATTTACTACCATATAACACAAGCATATTGTATAATAAGACAAGTAAGAGGTAATGGCGTACCTTGAACAAGGGATAAACCTAATCATCATATCCTCATATCATCTACATCCTGGTCAACCATGATTAAGACAAGACCACATATCACCATCAGGTTCTCATCTTTACCCTAGTTATCACCATTACACATCCGTATTTTATCAAAACACTTGCAATTCTTAACATTCCTCGAACGCATGAATACTTATATCATTATACATTTAAGGATTCCAAAAGTTTAGTCCATCATAGTATCAACATCCTTCATGCACTAATTTATCTTAGGAAACATTGTTCCCCTCATGACCATCTTTATTTTCAATGAATTGTGCTCCCTATCTACCAATCGTTAATATAAATATTGGGTTACATCCTTTCAATGGAGGAGCATGGGTGAGTGTGGGTTTCAATAAAGGATTTTTTCCCCTAGATCTTTGCCTTTACCATGTTTCACTCATTTCTTTTTGTTTGACCAATATCTATCTCAATTCTATTTGTTGCCAAGACTTTTTTGTGTATATGGTTAATTTTTCAAGTCAAGGAATCTAGCTTAGCCTAGTAACCCACCTTATGCAAAAAAATATGTGTTTATATGTAGTGTCTTAAAAAGTTTATAGAGTATATGTATTGTCTAAGTGTGATTTGGTTGCTTAGTTAGGGTCTAGTGAGATTGAACCCTAATATAATATAGGACTCTAGGGGTGATTCAGGTGTCTGGAATGTGAATTGATGTACTATGGATAAAATGAAGATATAAATAATTATGGCAATCTGATGGTCGATTAAAACTAGTTTGAAACCTTAGATTGAAGTTGAAAACCCTAAAAACGCGTGGGAAGTAACAACAAGCCTAATTTTGCAAGATTGGTTAACTTTACATTTGCACAAGTGAGTCCAACTTTAGGACAAACAAATCTATAGAGGTTAGTCGAACACTTGGTGGATCCATGGTTTAAAAGGTGATATGCTAATTGAAAACATGAGAAGGTAACTAAACTTGTTAAAATGAAAAATATTTTTTAAATAAATATGAAAGTAGTTTGAATGCAATCTATGCAAGCTCCTAAATTGACATAAAAGGATCAAAGATGAACTCAGGAAACTCAAATATGTATCAATCTATGTAGAGTTGGATTTGATAGGAGTAGAGAGCAAGGTTTCAGTTGGAATATTTTTCCCTAAAGGTGTCAAAGCTAGAGTTTTTGACTGATTTTGTAAGAACATGTGCAAGTGATGTTTGTCACCTAAAATCTTGTTGATTTTAGTATGATACCTCCTTCTAGATCAATTTTTCCTAAATATATTGTGTTCCATATATAGATCAGGAGTGGGCCCTCATAGATGGTTTCAATAGTGAATTTCAAATTTGGAGGAGTTTGGAGTGATTTTTATGTGGTTATAAGTTTCACATATACAAATACGATTAGTGAATGATCTAATCCTATTTATATAATTAAATTTTTTTAAGCTTATTTGTTTTTACATAGTGCTAATTATTGAAATCTAGCATCTTATGTTTTTGAGTGATTCCTTTCAAATCACACGTGATTCCATACTAACATATCAAAGTTCACATCTACATGGATATTTTTTTAGCATTTTAGTTATGATTCATCAATATTGATATATGATGATTAATATAGTTGTATGATAATATTGCTAAAAATAATCTAACTGGATAATTATTGGTACTAGGCCCTTAGAGCCTGTCATATGATGAGTGTGATGACATAATTTGTAATTGATTTGATTATTAAGGTGGTTCTAATTATTATATTTCCTTCAATAAGAGATAATGAACAGATGTGATAATATTCTAAGAATGCATCACTCAATGACATGTGATCTCGATTTGAGGACCTAAACATGAGATCATGGTATGCTAAGAGAATTCATTCCTTTAAAGGTCTGTAGTCAGATATGATTGTGGAAATTATGACAAAAATAATATGTTAAGATGAATATGTGTGTTGACCGATGACTATGTCCCATTAGACATGACTTGAATGTGGTAAATGGAAGCAAGAGATGGCAGTATGAATCATATCTGTATGTGATAGTCGTGACTGTGGTCCTTATACCTGAATTCACTACAATGGCCACATGTTGTTTGGTGTACTTTAACACTACTCAATGTGACTTTGAATAAGGGTTGCCATACAAGTAATGCTTGGGTGCATTGTGACACATGTAGATTATTGCGAGTGATGTAGATGGAATTTATCCCTCTATTAGGAGTGATATCCCATCCACTTGATGAGAGAGACTATGAAATGCATGGCAATACTCATATGAGTCAGTATATTATATTTAGCTCATATGCATCTCAAATAGTCTACTCTAGAACAAGGAACAAAAATTGAACATATGAGCATGGCATTTCCATGCCTCAGATTCAATATTAATATCAGTGACAAAGGATTATACCATCATTATAAACCATTGGTCATAGTACTAGGTTGAAGATTTCTCCAACTTCTCCAATTACATAGATGATAGTGAAGTCTTTCTAGATACAATCATTGTCTATGAAGTCATAATATGATTATAGACATCACTACAAATGTAGTGCGGGGACTATAGGATCACATACATGGGATGCACAGGGAAAAGGAGTATACTCATAGACACGAGATTAATTGGTTGCTATAAGGTTTAGGTAATCAATTAAATCTTTGATGGGATGACTGGAAGCCCAATCGATCAATTAAAGTGTACAATCACTTGACTAGACAGACCAATCAATTGATCAAAAGGTCCACTTGATTAACTATCCTATGATCCACCAAACTGGTCGATTGGCTAATCCCAATAACATGAATAGACAAGATCAACCAACTAGTTGACTGGTTGGTCTGGTCGTCTAACTGTATATGATCAAATGATCGACATATTAGATCCAGAATGTCCCAACCCAGACAGTCATCCAAATGGAAGCCCTTGAAAAGCAGCACCAGTTGGCTAGTCACCTAACTAGATTAAATTTTGTTCCCTGGCTGGTTGTCTGTGAGTGGACTGTTGAAAAGCAACCACTACCTTTTTGTTTCCTGGGGTAAATTAGAAATCCTACTTTCAAACCTCTCTTGGAAAAGGGGGCGTGAGAGATAGGTTTTTGGTTACACCATTGGATAGGTGAACCATAGCCATCATTACTCACAAGAGAGAGAGTGAGAGAGAGAATGAAAGATCATGAAATGCTATCACATCCCCAGTGAAAAGCCTACTCTTTCCCGTGGTCTCCAAGAGCGTGACGTGGAGTTCCCATTCACCTACGTGGGCGATATCGAGACATAGACTCCTTTGTGACTATTTTGGGAGAACATCATTGAAATCTTCTTCCATATATATTTTTGTGAGCATAGTCTCTAGATCTAATCCATGACAAAAATATGTTCACATACCTTCCTTCCTGATATGGTTTTGGCAAAATCTATTCATGGGAATGCATATGTTTTGTTATTGGTTCCACTATGCCTATCACCTGCATGATTACGTACAGTAATATGAACAAACTTGAGTATCTATGATCAAAATGCGAACTCTAATAAGTTTTTCTGATTCTTGTGTGATTCCAAGTACATTTTATGTATCAACTTTATTAAGATGATTCTTATTAATCTATTTATTTCATGGCTAGTATTACTAAAATATGCTAATATGAGAAAATTGAATGATATAGGGATGTTTGAGAATAATATGAATTCAATTGAAGATTCTACTATTTATAAATTAGATGAATAACAATAATCAATACTTGAAATGAGGTCAAAACCAACAAGATTGTTATTAATATTGGTTATCGTGATATGAACTATGCAAATAAATAATAACCCTAGAATCCCTCTTTTGGGTCTCATTAACAAAGAGTAAATTCCTAAATCTTGAAATTAATGCGTACCTGAAAACAAACAATAATATCATAGACAATCATTTATTTAGAATATACAAAGTCTTATTAAGGTGTCAATGATAAAATCCTTCTTGTAGACTATTTTATGTCTATAATAGGAAATTTACATAAAAGATGGTATTTAGTCATAAATATATATAACATTGACATTACTCAGAATTATAATTATGTTACAACTATAAGAAACCCTTGATTATTGCTCCATGAAACTTATAAGGTTCATACTCAACATGGAAAACAATGTACAAACTAAAATGCCACATGGTAGGAAATATCTTAGAATATGTAAATTAAAGGTAAAATATGTGAAGGGACATGTGGATTAAGTTGAGAAACACAAATAATGAATTAATTTTATAAATATGTTTGAATTGGTACTTAAAGTAGTTTATCTATGTTCAATGCATTCACTCTTTATGTTTCAAATGGCCTAAAGTAAGATGCTAAAAAAATATGCTTGGGGAAAAACACATATTACCGTCAAAATTTAAGTATTCTGACCTAAAGAATATCAACTTCGTTAGGATAAAAAATTCAAAAAGTTTTAAAAGATAACTAATTTATCTAATATAGTTAAAACATTGGAGCCAATATCTCATAAAATTCAATACGTTCTTGTTTATTGTATCCTAAATTAACTAACCTTTATCTATTCTTTATCACCTTTCCTTCTTCATCTAACTTGTTCTAGAAGGCCCAATTTGTGCCTATAATATTTCTACCCTTGACCTTGGAACAAGTGTACATACCTTGTTTTTGTTAAAATGCTCTAGTTTCTATTGCATGGAAATGATCCAATCTCTACATCCAAGATCTTCTTTCGTGGACTTGGTATCCAAATTATAAAATTAATGTGTTCCTAGCCTGGACCTTCTGTGCTTCTCTTATTTTGACCTTCTATAAGGGATCACAAAAACTGAGCTCCTTTTTGTGGTTGTTTGCAAATCTTGGGATTGGATCCTTCTTTTCTTCATCTTGGGAGCCTTCTTCAAGATCATATTGCTCAACTAGCTTCTCCCTATCAGTATTGTTGATGTCAAATACTTCCAATTTAGGAAGGAAATAACCTAGAACATCATCACAAACAACATTCTTTACCATTGTCACCAATTATAATTTATCCACCTTTCGAGTTCTAAAGTGAATTGAAGCAGTTCATCACTCATGTAACATGCTTGAAGAAACCTCATCCACAATCTAGTTTAAATTTTTCGAAAAATAAGAAAGACTAGTTCCTAATCAATCTTTGGTTCTGGGGTTAGATGAGGAACCCAAATCATAGTCTTCTTGGTTTCATTCTTCTTAAAAGGATAATCGGGAGATTATTGACTGTTCCTACAAAAGTTTCAAACAATTTTACCTTAGGATCTAGAGGAGTTTCCATGCAATATTAGAGAATATAAACCTTTTGTACCATGTCTTCATCATATCCAATACCATGCCAAACAATCTGTTTGGTAGCATTATGTAGGAGATCACCAAGATTTTTTCTACCCTTGAGTAGGATATCACCAAGATTCTATCTACCCTTGAGAAGCTTTTACAAACTAGATCAAAGAAAATGGTCGTCTTATGGAACTTAGACAAGAGTGAACAATAAAGATCATACACTAATTTATGTGTTTGGTCAAGTTTTACCATGTATATACTTTATACAAGTGTATTTTGTATAACTTACTAGGAATGATGTAAGAACAACTAATGGTCGGCCTAATCCTATCGTAAACTCTTTCTCACACTTATATAATGTCTTTAGGGTAGTTAGGTGTCATTAGAAAATCATAAGATATGTTTTTCTAAGAAAATAGTAATTTTAGGGAATATTTCGATCAAACTATACTTAATCTAAGAAAGAGCCATTGTAGAGAAACATCCATTAAAGAAAAATAGCTACTAAAAAATTTGTGAAGAGACTGCCTCTCGGTCACATTACACTTTGCCCTAGATGGAATATGGTAAAAGTACAGTTTGTCTGAGACTAGTATGTAATCAAAATTTGCATTAAATTTTTAGCTGATGTAAGCTCAATATTTGACATCCTAATGACTAGTTTAGAATTTTTCTTGATAAAAACACTCCCAACAAATATATTGACCATTCTTAAGTGTTTCCTATATATAGGAGTGCTTTTGAACGCTTAGATCACACACTTGAGTAATGGTTTACATCATATCCTTCTATAAGCTTAGAATTCTACATTGCTATATTCAGATCTAAGCCATAGTGCAATGCTAGTGTCCTACTCCACCAAATATAACCTTGCCTATTCCTAGTGGAGAATTGATCATCGTTGATTTATAGAGAGATTCAATTGTAATATTTTGAAGAGTAGCATTTCCCTTATTCCTCTCTTGTCCACCTTGTTGATTCTTGGTCCTTCCAAGTACTTCTTATGAGAAGGCTGTGTGGAAGTTTCTTGGAGCTACTTCTTATGTAAAGGCTGCATCCAACGCAGGAGGCTGATTGTGATCTACTCTATTGTGATCTAGAAAAGGAGGATTTTCTTGAGCCACAAAAGACACAAATTGTTTTATATATTTTGTATCGATTAAGAGAAGGAGCAAATATAGGTTTGAAATATCGATTTGGAACAATCATGTATTGAAGGAACCACTCTACATCATTGTGTCTTGTGGTTTCTTTCATTTTATCTAACACTTGCTTTATATATACTACATATTCTTAATCAAGTTTCAATCTAACCTTCCTTGTAGCTGAAATTGCATAAGTTTAAAATTAGTTCTATTCACCTCCCCTCTAGGTCTATCGATTGGTATCATAGTAACTTTTCAAGGGGCCCTAACAAGTCTTAAAGGATGGGGAAAATCACGATCGACAGTCACAACCTCGAATGATCATATGTAAGATGACTTTAAGTGTTTGATAGGGAAAACTACACGAATTGGAAGAAAAGGATGCAATACTACTTCCAAGGCATCGATTTTGATTTCTGGAGGATGATTGCCTTACCATATGAATGTCCAACAACAAGTATGGAGAAATGGGATCTGGGTATTATAAGAAATGCAACTCTATATGCCAGAGCATCAAGTATTTTATACTCTTATCTATATCCTAGTGAATTTAGTAGAATATCTTCTTGTGAAACCACATATGATGTATGGAAAATTGTCAGCCACACACGAAGGAAATAAACATGTTAAGAATATAAAGATTTGTTGAAACATAAGTTTAAATTAGTCTGCATGATGAAAACTGAAACTATTGCTAAAATGTATACTAGATTTTCTACTCTTATATATGATTTGAAAGCTTTAGGAAAACATATAACTAAGATAGAACAAGTCTCTAAGATACTTAGATGTTTTCCTTCTAAGTTCAAAGATATGGTAAATGCTATAGAAGAATCTACTAACCTTTCAAAATTAATGATGGAGCAGCTCATTATAAACTTGGAGACACATGAAGTAAAGCTTAAAGAAGAGAGAAAAATACAAAAAGAAGAAATAATTGCTGAGAAAAAGGGTGTGGCATTCAAAGAAAAATCTTCAAAGTCATTTCCTTTTAGTGACTCATCTTGTGGTGGAGAGGAAGTACATCACACAGGTAAAAAATATATACATTCTTCTTCTAACAAAAATATAAGATCTTTTTCTACTAGATATCATATATGTGGAAAGAAAGGTCATTAGAAGGATGAATACCCAAAACTCAAGATGAATAAGAAGAATTAAAACTATAAGAACAATACAAAATCATATCATGCTACTTGGGATGATTCCTCAAACTCATAGGCAAGTGATGAAGAAATATGTCACCATGCAGTTGAATGCTTCATTGCTGACTATGAAGATAATGATGAATAAGAAGAAGAAGGTGCACAAGGTAATGATGATGAGGTAACTCACTCAATTTTCACTAAAGAAGAACTTATTGAACTTGTTGGAATCAAATCTAAAAAAGTTGAAAAGTAAAAGAAAAAGAAAAGTATATCGGAAAATATTATCAATTGAGCTAAATGGTCAATATGCTATTGACAAGAAAAGATTAGATGAACTTGTTTATCAAATTACTTCCTTACAAAATCAAGTTTCTACCCTTTTAGATAACTTTAATAATATGGAGAAACAACCTTTTTTTTTCTCACATTTGGATTATGATCTTATCCTCAAAATAAATGATGAGTTAAATGAAAAAATTGATATACTTGAAGAGAACCTTTCAATACTAGAAAATGATTAATTTCTGTGACTAAAGACGCTTTGTGTTGGTATGTATGCCCAGAGAGACAATCATATGATGATTGTGATGACATATTACATAAAGGTTTTGATTGATAATAAAGGAAAACTTCTGGTTTATTCTGTTTCACTCAATTATGAGATAATGAGAAAACACAATGAATGTCTAAAGAATGATATTACTCAATGATGTATGTCTTCAAGTACGTGACTTGAACAATGAGATCATAGGGATGTTAAGAGTATTTACATTATTGTTATATCCCTAGTCAGATGTTACTGTGGAAGGCTGATAGACAATAGTAACACTTAAGACTAGACTGTATGTTGGTTGCTGACAAAATCTCATTAGTCATGATATGTGATATCAAACCAAGCATATAGCTACCTGTTTGAGAATAGTGTATCGTACATACCCACCTCTAGAGTGACATATGGAAACCATAAATGGTGGTCATAGTCATCTCTCATAGTGATGGTGGTGATTGTGATTCTTAGACCTAAAATAAATACACTCATCACATGTTATTTGTGTGCTTTAACATCATCCAACATGACCTTGAATAAAGGTTGCCATAAAGGTGATGATTGGGTGCACTGTGACACATGGGGATGATGGTGAGTGATGTAGATGGGATTTTTCTGTCCTACTGGAGTTTGATATCCAGACCACTTGATAAGTGAGAATGAGAAAGCATGCACATGCACATGTGAATAGATATATGATATTGAAGTTATATATGTTGCCTTGAGTTCATTTCAGATATCATTGACAAAGGAATTTGCTATAACCCCAATTTTGATTGTATTTTATGCAAATATTTCATAAGAAAAAGGCTTGCTTGACAATTCAGGTGCATTATTTTATAGCTTTGGTTTCTTTGAAAAATTATATTGAATAATGAACTTCAAGATTTTTCCTATTTTAATAAGCCAATGGAAGTGTAAAAGGATAAATGACAAAAGAAAAACCCATAATAAGGGAAAATGCAAGAAGAAAATGAATAACATATGTTTTATTTAAGAAAAACATGGAATTCTCTAGAAGGTGGCGTAAGTGGCCGCAATAGTGTGATTTTAATTCCACTTGCCTTCTATATCTAGAAAAGTCAAAATTAAGAGAATAGAAAAGAAAGAAAGAGAAAATATGAGTTTTAATGCATAATATATGCCTTTTTAGTGTATGACTTGCATATGAAGAAAAAGAGTTATTCTTTTTGAGTTTTGGTTCCAAATTGTGTCCATAGGAAGGTTAAGTCATAAAGAACTTTCCATTAAAATTTGGGATTAAGAGGATTAATGGTTTAGGATATATGGATTTTACAAAATCAATAAAGTGTGGATAATAGACTAGAAAATATTAAAAGTCACGGTTTTTTGATTTATAATAATAATCTTTTATTTTTGCATGTATAATGTGGTCCGTCGAATCCAAGATCCAATGGAAGGTGCTTATATTCTAGCTCGCACCCATCCTGGATGGAAGAATAGGAAACTAGAGTTTCCTAGATCGAATTTCACGATCATCAATGCATGTTCACGATTTAAAACTTTCCCATTGGATTCGTGAGATCAAACTGAACTCACCTACCCTAGATCTCACCCAATTTCGTGTCTTCTAGGAGTTTCACCCAAACCCCAGGGACCTTTCCGCCATGGCTATGTATGAAAAGGGTGTACAACGCCTCTATAAATCTACCAAGCAACCCTAAAGATTTCCCACAAGTTGATGAGAACTCCCCCATCTCCAATTGCCCAAAGTAGTGCGATCTTCACCTCTGTCTTTGCCGCCGATTCGCTGGAGGTTCTTCTCCATCGTCCCATTATTATAGACTGCCTCTAGAGAAATTGACATGTGCATTGAGTTTGTGGTGCCCAGACAAAGGTTTGCGTGTCATTGCTTGAAGCTTGGAGGGCGGGAATCTTAGAGTCAACCGACGAGTTGACTCCTGATTCGCGAAGAAGAAACAACCCAAGGTTGAAGAAGGGTTGTGGGTAAAAGACTATTTTTCCCCTGTGCCTTTTAGAGGTAAGGGTAGTCTAGACCTTACACGTCGCTTTTCTCGCTCGCTCAATTAGTTTGCCAAGCGAGGGGGCTGCCTACATGGCGGCCTGTGATTAGTCAGAAAAGATTAAATTTCTAAAATCATAGTAAATCGTAGGATTATCCAAAAGTAGCAAATAATACATGTATCTTGATCAGAATAATGCAAGCTACACAATACAAAATATTATCTTGGCCTATATCTACTTACAATTCGAAAATTGGTCAAAGTTTCTATCTTTAAAGTGATTAAATGGATCAAAACCCTAATTTGTGAGTGATGATGAATCTGATAGACTTAGTTGATGTTTTTAATCAAAGTTTTGATATGTTATGAATAAAAGGAATAACTTGGACTCATATGTACATTATAATCCATGATGTGAAGGATTAGGGTGTCCTTATGCATGAAAGTACCTTTAATGATATAATTAGGGTTTGTCATCCCAATAAACATAAAAGTGCCAAATATCCATCTTTCTATCTCTCTAACCCAAATTTGACTTAAAAAGGATAGAGACGGGATTTTTTTAATAAAAAAAACCTTTTGTAGCACAATCTTATATATGAAGCCTAAAAGTAGGGTTTGTGGATTAAGAAAGTGGAAAAGAGAAATAAATGGACTAATAGGGTGTTATGGGTGATTAAATAAGAAGGTGGACTTAAAACCTAACTTGAGAACCAAGTCAGTCTATTGATAGGTTTTAGAATCATGTAGTGACACATGGATGTATGCCTTGAATTTTAGGCTGACTTGCTTGGTTGATTGTGTGGTTAATCTTACTTGTTCTTATTTGGACTACAAATACTCCTGAGATAGGTATGTGACTACGCCTAAGAATATTCATTGTAGTTTCACATGGTTTCCCGGAGATTTCTTCACATGGATTGAAGATATATGATTGTTTGTTTATTTCATTCCATGCAAACTTTAAAGTGATTGTGATTATCACATTATCTATGGACATGACTAGCCTAATTCTTGGCCACCTTTGGAGCTAGGGAAAGGCCATCTGACTGAATAGGGGGTACATGAGAAGTCACCCACTTGAATAGGGGGAGACATGATGAAGTCATCCACTTTAATAGGGGAAGACAGTGAATACAATAGTATGAGGCCCTGAGGGGTTATGATAGAGGGTGGAGACACATAGATTGGGTATTCATGATGAAAATATTAAATTTGTTTTGTTAAATAATATTTGCTGAATTATGTTGTTACCATTACTTGTGAAATTTTGTTTCCCCCACATTTCGGTATGACCTGTCATACTGACCGATGGTTTGATTGTCAACGTTTTTAGGATAATCCTGGTAGAAGTTGGGCATTCAAGAAAAGAATACATTGAAAGCAAACAAATGAATTAAGGCCCAGAGGATATATATAGATGGTTTATTTCTTGGTTAAATTCTAGAACCCATACTTTTATAAACGTTGGTGAAAATATTTTTGTTTATCCTGTATTAAACTCAGTTGGTTTAGTAGAATTTATTAATTATTTTTTATTATGTGCAAAACCATTTGATCATCTTTTTGGGATAACGGCTCTAGTTTCTTGGCCTTCCTTAATTGAGGATTGCCGGGGAATGGGGTCGTTACAGAATTAGACAATCACTATAACACCTGACATAGATTGTAGGTTGAAGTTGTTCTCCAATTTTCCATTTACTTGCGTAGAAATGATGTGTGACTAGGCACCACTCTTTTCTTGTGATGTCATAAATCAGTTATGGACATTCACTACCAACATAAATTGGAACCTATATGTCCACACACGTAGGATACGCCTAGAAGAGGAGTTTAAACATGAATGTTAATTGAATTGATTGTAAAAGTGTTTAGGTATACAATTTGAGAAGCAAATTAACTGTCTAGACTCCCAACTAATCGATTCAAGTGTGGAAATGACCATTTGGAGTGTTAGGTTGATTGAAAATTGCATTGGCTGAATTTTGGATGAGCTTTGGAGTGAAACAACCAGTTCACTTAGTGAACTGATTGGTTTGAGTTTGTGAGACAACCCTTTTGTGAAGTGAGTCGCCCGATTCGTGGTGCAATTCGACTACATCAAGGATTTGTGCTGACGTCATGTCATGCATTAATTGGATTAGAATTGCCAATTCATGTTAGATTGGGAAATATGATGAAATGACCAGTTCACTGGGTGAACCGATCGACTCGCATGCCAACCGATCGGTTCGCTTGCGAACTGACCATTTCACATGTCGCAGGTTGTGAATTTTGATGAAATTCTAGTTCCTTCCACTCCCACTCAGACTGGGAATCCCGACCCTAACCCTCCTATATATAGAGGAGTACTGGGGGCTTCTCATACACAACTCAATTGCCTCTGACAATTGTTGTCCTCTCTGGTTGTGGTAACCAATAGATAGCTCTAGAAAGTCCTAACCGATAAAGGGAGGGACATCAAGGGAGAACAATTGTGGGAGCGGAAGTTGGTGACTAGTACATCAACGGTAGGGTCAACTCCTTCCTGTCTATTCTAGTAGAATGGAAAGAGTTCTAGGTGGTCCATGTGGACTACTATACATGCGAGGAGGTTGTTGTCTGCCACTAGGAGGATAATGTCAACCTGCTATTTGTGATGGAGGCCATGAGCTATTGCAACGTCATCTGAGTGCAACTAAAAGAAAGCTGCACAACTGCAATGAGGATTAGTCACTATACTTGCTCCAGGACTAGGTATGTCCTCATTAAACCACCCTTGTCATTACATAGTTGTTGACGCAATATTGGTATTATGGGAAATATGGATATAAATTTTTTGTTTTTGCTACCTACTCAGATGTCATATTTCCTAACAGTGGTATCAGAGCCACATTAATTTACTATATTTTGGAATAATTGATATGATCATATTTTTGGTTTTCATTGTTTATTTATTACATACGATGCAAATAATTGAATTGATTAATTTTCATATCTAATTAAAGACCACATATGATCCCAAACTAACATATATATATATATATATATTCATACACACACACACACACACATATATATATATATATATATATATATATATATATATATATCATATATATATGTATATATATATGAAATTTACATGTGTCATCCTAAAATTGGTTTTGATGGTGGATGTGTATCATGGTTATGTCCCATAACCCAAATATCTGTTTGTGATTGAATGGTTTGTTTTGTTCCTATTATAACTCAGTTTGCACATCGAGCCTCTACCTTTTCTTTTTTGGTCGGTCAAAATGCATGTTACTATAACCAAAACTTTAGGTACAAAGCACCCCAAAAGAAAACTAAGCCTGGATACACCAAAACAGATGGGTATCCAGGTACAAAAAAAAGGAGACAAAACGATTGGACACATTACAAGAGAGATCACCCTCTATACACCTCAAACCACCAAGACACAACGATGGAAAGGCCAAGTCCCCAATGACACTAAACACACCCACAGATTTTGAGGACGAAGACACACCCCAACATCCTACCTTGAGATAAGAGCTAGTACAAAGAGCATGCCCCCTGCTAGCATCCAAGAACTTGAAAACTCCTCAATGAACTTGTGCATCTCCCACAGTGACATCTAAGAAACCTCAGCAAATCATACAAGAAAAACACAATGACTACTCAAACAGGAACATAATGAGTCAGAGAGGAGACCATCCAAGCTACCCTTCACTGCATTAACAAGCACCCACAAATTATGAAGCAGAACTCGAATAGAAAACCTTCCTTCATCGCCATCTTCCAGGATCATAGCAGCAATGAGAATCAAATATGAAGCACCATGAAATGGCCTGCCACATCCATCTCGCTAGGAGGAAACTCCCACATCACCTCCCTTTGCCTTAGGCTTCTTCTCTTCACGTTGCTACAGCAAGAGAGCCAAAAAGGGGAAGAAACAACTGCCCCTCTCGAATCCAGCTCGCACAGTGCCTTGTGGGCGTAAGGCCATAATCAGAGTTTGGTCGCCAAACACCCATGAACTGTCAACATGAGGCCAAACCAGAAGCAAATATGAGAGGTGCCTCCAGACCCACACGAGGCAGGCTACTGTTTGCATAGAGACTTTACATTGAATACCTTGAAGGCACTGGTGACCAGGCTGAAGAAGCCACCGTCCGACAGGACAGGATGGGTAACCTAGGCTACCCTACAACTAGGAAGGATAGCCCATGGTCGGGCTTGGTCTCCGAGCTGAGCCTCCCAACTTTGAGGAAAAGGCCTGGCACCGTGGTTGAGGGAGGCGTCATCACCGAGAGACTAAAGGCGGACCACCGCACCTCGTCACCGAAGGTGGAAGGGACACGCCGCCTAGCCAGGGCAGGGACGAGGAGTCATCGTCACCTAGGAGACCCAGGATTCACTCAAAAGTAGGAGGGGGAAGTGCTTGTGAGGGAGATAGGGGAACCCGTCCATCACCTGCAGGATTAAACAACACCGATGAAGCCTTGGTTGGGAAAAGCTCTTTCCAACCATCTCACTTGAATGGATAGGAATCGACCATGTCGAACTGCAACTCCTCTAGCCTAGGCTGCTCCCCGCGGCGCTGCACATCACCTCACCAACCGGACATCTGAGGTGACGCCCCTCGACTATACGCTTCCCACCAACAATTAACTGCACCACACTTTTCACCGATTGAAACCCTTTCTCGAGTAATTACTACGACCTACAAACTAGGATCATGGTTGATGATGAGGGCCAAGGGGAGGGAAGCACCGAGGAGGCACTCCCTCCCCCAGAGGATGCTGCCAAGGAACCTAGAGAGAAGTGGGAGTGTTACCCTAGAGAGACGGTTGTTAACATAATCCTACCTTCTTCTTCCCAATGTAAAAGTATTATTCTTTCGTACTTTTACTCCCCTTGAATGTAACTCGAGGTTTCTCATTACCATGTAATAAGTTTAGTAGAAATAGGATAGTTTTATTCTTGTAATGATGAAGATGATGACCAGAGTTAGGCATGCTGACCATCTTAGATGATGAGCTGACTGACTGGAGGACCGAGGAGGGAAAACCACATGAGGAGCAAACCGATTGGCTGGTGGTTCCAACTGAACATTTGGAAGTGTCTAGACATCGATTGGAAAGAGGGATAAATGATCATTTTAGATGACCAGGCAAAGGCCAAGAGGCAAGCCAACCGGTTCAAGGGTTGAACTGATCAACCTGAATTGGCAATTACATATCTACACCAACAATAGGTTCACACAGGAGATGTAGATCTAGGTGGTAGTAATTCCTTATGGCTCCAAGGAATTACAATAGTATGCCCATAACCATCACTAATGCTTTGTATTGTATGTTTATGTTGTGTTATATAACATGTATATGATACATGGTATATATATGTGGTGATTGGATTATATATATATATATAATCCCTCAATCAAACATATTAAGTCTTAGATGCTTTCCATAAGCAACACACATGAAAAGCTTGACCGACTAAGTGTGGGCACCCCAAGGGTGGTGCACCGTGTATCATGCGGAAGTGTGATGGTAATAATGTGGGCCTGCTAAGTGAGGTGCATTATTATCATGTTAGATTTTAGGTCGGGCTTAACTAAGTATCCTTAATGAGATTAAGAACTAGAGGCATGCAAATGACTATGGAAAAGAATTGAACATATCATCTGCCCAAGAATTGCATAAGATGCAAATGGGAAACACTGCCTACCTTAATGTTTGATTATGGATGATGGCGTAGGCTGGGTAATAATTGAATTATTTTGGATCTTGGTTCATTACATTATAAATTAATAATTTAGGGTTTTCAATTTTAAAAAAATAATGAGAACGGTAGCTAACTAAAGACCTAATTAACATCACCAAGTTTTAAACAAATCAAAAATGAGTTTTTGACAAAATTGTAGATTCTTTTGTAGAATCAAATGGCAACACACAACAACAACTTTTCTTTGTGATAAGTCCTTGAGAAGGACGAGTTAAATGGGAATAAATTTCATGACTGGTTAAGGGAACTGAGAATTGTTCTCACACATGAGTGCAAGCTCTATGTCATGGAGACACCAGAGCTAGATGGACCTCTTCCCCATGCACCTAAGGATGACAAGGATGCTTACATGAAGCACACTGAAGATGCCGTTGATGTCAAGAATCTAATACTGTGCTCAATAAACTATGAGTTGCAGAGAGCATGAGAACATGTATTTTATTGAGACGGTCACACATCTTAAGAACATGTTCTAAAATCAGGAAAGACATGAGAGATACGATGTCTCCAAAGAGCTATTCAAATGTAACATGGCAGAAGGAGACCCAATAGGTCCTCATATGCTCAAGCATATTGGGTATGTGAAAAACCATTCTAGACTATGATTTCCTTTTGGTCAAGAGTTTCCCACTAATGTGATTCTGTAGTCTCTTCCAGATTCATATAGTCAGTTTGTCATGAACTACAACATGAATGACTTTAACAAGCTGTTAAAAGAGTTACTTGGCATGTGGAGAACAACTGAGGCACAAATGAAGAAAGAAAAGCCCAAGTCTCTGATGATGATAAAAAGACAGAGGGGAAGTCTAAAGGTAAAGGAAAACCTAAGAAGAGTTCTTAAGATGGCTAGAATCCCAAGTCTTTAGATCTCAGGGAAAAGGGAGGAGTAAAAAAGGAGGCAATTGTCACCACTGTTACCCACCTGGGAACTGGAAAAGGAACTTTACTCTCTTCTTTTAGGAATTAAAGAAGAAGGAAGGGGTAGAAGACTCTACTTTAGGCATAAACATTATAAGATAAATTTGATTATTTCTTCATCTTGGTATGTGATACCAGATGTAGATATGACCTATGTTGATGTGCAAGATCTGATAAGAAGTAAAGCCTTTATGAAAGGGCAAGGATGAATTATGAACAAGCAAGAATTGTTGCAATTTCAATATATAATTAGAATTTATCTTAGCCCATTGGTCATGTAATAGAGTTAGTTGAACTGCTATTTCATTATGCAAATAATAGAAACATTTTTCTTTATGCATCTTGTATGATAATGAAGATAATGAATAAAGAGTTGTTAATGGTTCTATTTCAAAGATGTGATATTATATAGCAATGCCCCAAACATCTAGTGATATTTATATGGAAGGATATAAAGATGAATGTTTATAACGTAAATACCAAAAGGGTTACCATTTGATAACTCAAACAAATAATATCTATGGCATTTATATTTAAAGCACATATATGAGAAATGCATCACTAGAATCCATATTGATGTTTATCTAGACTCTTTTTGTTATTGAACCAATAAGAGACATGAAAATCTTATTTATGAGCAACATGACAATCCCCCTCTCACTAGGTGTAGTGGGAGAACAAGCATTTCATTCGTGCTTATACATATTGATGTATAAAGGTCTTTTAGAATAAATGCTATAGGCAGTTAGTTATACTTCATTGTATTCACTGATGATCTCAATTGATATAGGGTTTGTATTTGGTGAAATACAAACTTGAATCTCTTAAAGTGTTCAAGGAGATTATAAATGAATTTTAATTTTGATGAAAGTATTAAGAAACTTTGATATGATCATATGTTGAAATACTTTACATAAATAGTTTGAGAGCCTTCTGGGTAGACCGTGATAGTGTATCACAAGTCAAATCCACCTGAAACATAATGATGTATCAGAAAGAAGGAATTACATCCTGATGGATTATCATTTAATCTAATATTCTAATCTCCTCATAGATACATGCTGTATAGTAAAACAATGTACCGTCTAAAATGGTTTAAAAGACATCATATGAAATATGATATAGGAATGTCCCAATATGTCTTAAGGATTGAAATTTATAAATAAAGTAGTTTCTTGAAAAGTTTATCCACAAACCATAATTGTTGAATACTAGATTTTATCCCAATATGATAAAACAATTGTTTTTTGCCAGGATAACTAAGTTCTAAAAGAATCACTGGGAGTAAAAGTAGAACTTGAAAGGTTCAAGGTTGACAAGGAGGTACAATGGGACAAAGAGACTCACAAATTGTTGTGGAATCTCAAGTTCCTTATGTAACACATAACCTCATAGTTCTAGTAGAACACATATGAGACTGAAAGATTGTGAATCCAACAACTCAAATAGGTTGGTCATAAGATAATGAGCCAACAAATCAACTAGAAGATATTGAGAATCAGAATATGAGAAGTGGCTTAAGGCCATCATGGAGTCCATGTAACTAACAAGGTATGACCTTGCTAGTACCACCTAAAGGGATTACCTTAAGGGTGAATTTGGGTTTTCAAGATGAAAACCAACATGGATAAACTAAAAGAATAGATTGGTTGCAAAGGTTTTCAAATAAAGGTGTTGAATATAATGAAATTCCCTTTTTCCAATTGTCATGCTTGTTATTCCAATTTACCTAGACTATGAGATTTGGCATATGAAGTATAAAACAACATTCCTTAATAGGAATAATTGAAAGGATGTGTACATTCCACATCCTAAAGGTTTTATAACTTCACTAATGAAAATAAAGTCTATAAGATACAATGTTCAATCTTAAGATTGAAACAAGCATCTTAGAGTTGAGATGTTTTGACTTGACAAGATATTCAAAGAGTTTGACTTGAATCAAGATAAAAGATAAAATATGTGATTAAAAAAGATTAAGTTGGAGCATATATGAATATTCCACATATTGATCAGGAATAACATCTCAATACTCTAAGTTGAGACCTGGCATGGAAAACACCTTCAACAATGAAGTACTTAGCTGAAACATCCTATGTTGTAGAAATTGAGATATATAGAGACAGTTCTAGAAATTTTCACGACCTAAGTATGAGAACATACAATAGAAAGATGTTGAGAGGAGTTCCACATGAAGGATTCAATAAGAGAGAATGTGACCATGATACACATGATTAGCCTCTCAAGAACCCTATGTTCTGATTCTTATGAAAAATGGAAAGACATGATTAACATGCCATATGCACCAAAGATTAGATCTATCATGTATGCTATATAATGCACTCATCCCATAGTTTTGTATGTATTGAACATGACAAGATGATATTAGTTAGATTCCAATGATGATAATTGGAATGTCACTAAAAGACATCCATTAGTACTTGAGAAGCAATAAGGACTAGTTGCTAGATTATGTCAACAAGGAAGAGTTGGGTGTAAGGGGTTACACCGATGCAAGCTTTTAGAATGACATAAAGTGATCTCAATATAAATGTGTTTACTTTTATGAAAAGAGTTGTAAGTTGGAAGAGTTCCAAACTACATACCATTATTTCAATTCTATAATTAAAGCTAAGTATCATGGTGTTATGATCACAAAAGTGGGTACTACATGGATTTGGAAGTTCATATGGATGAACTTAAACATGTTCCAACCATCGATGACATAGTAGAGATACTTTGACAATAATGGAGCTACTAGTTACGCAAGGAATATCATATAGCATATTATGAGAGTTCCATCTCATAGTAAATGCCATACAATAAAGAGATGAGATACATGCTATATACCGAGTAAAGGAAAAGTGTTGCTAACCCGCTAGATTAGAACTTGTGCAGTAGAAACATGATGAACATCACTAAGAATAAAATTCGTGGGTTATTAGATCCAAGTGCAAGTGGGAGTCTGTTGGTATGTTTGCCCAGAGAGTCAATCATATGATGATTGTGATGGCATATTACATAAAGGATTTAATTAATAATAAATACAAACTTTTGATTTATTCTGTTTCACTCAGTCATCAGATAATGAGGAAACAAAATGAATGTCTAAAGAATGATATTACTCAATGGTGTATGTCTTCAGGTACATAACTTGAACAATGATATCATACATATGTTAAAAGTATGTACATTCTTGTTATGTCTCTAGTCAGATGTTACTGTGGAATGATTAGATAACATTAACAATTAAGACTAGAGTGTGTGTTGGTTGATGACAAAGTCTCATAAGTCATGATATGTGATATCGAACCAAGCATATAAATACTTGTTGAAGAACACTGTATCAGACAAACCCACCTTGAGAGTGACACATGTAAACCGTAAATGGTGGTCATAGTCATCTCTCATGGTGAAGGTGGTGATTGTGGTTCTTAGACCTAAAATCACTACACTCATCACATGTCGTTCATTGTACTTTGACATCATCCAATGTGACCTTGAATAAGGGTTGCCATAAAGGTAATAATTGGGTGCATTGTGATACATGGGGATGATTATGAATGATGTAGATGGGATTTTTCCCTCATAATGGAGTTTGTTATCCGAGCCACTTGATAAGAGAGATTGAGAAGAGCATGTGCGTGCATATGTGAATCAATATATGACATTGAGGTGACATATATCTCAGACAGTCCGCTCTAGTTCAAGGAACATGGATTGAACATTGAGAGGATGATGATTCCATGCCTCAAGTTTATTCTGGATATCAGAGACAAAGAAATTAGACAATCACTATAACACCTAACCCAAATTGTAGGTTGAAGTTGTTCTCCAACTTTTATTTACTTGGCTATCAATGATGTGTATCTAGGCACCACTCTTCGCTTCTGATGTCATAAATCAGTTATATACATTCACTGCCAACATAAATTAGAACCTATAGGGTCACACACATAGGATACACCTAGAGGAGGAGTTTAATCATGAATGATAATTGGATTTATTGCTAAAGTATTTAGGTATTCAATTTGAACAACAAATTAATTGATTGAACTCCCAATCGATCAACTCAAGTGTTGAAATGACAGTTTGGAGTGTCAGGTTGATTGGAAATTGCATTGATGAATTCTGGGTGAGATGGGGAGAAAAATGACCGATTCACTTAGTGAACCGATTGGTTCAAGTTCATGAGATGACTGTCTCACAAAGTGAGTCACCCATTTTCTGGTGCAACTTGATTGCATCAAGGATTAGTGCTGACATCATGTTGTGTATTAATTGGATTTGAATTGCCAATTCATATGCAATTGGGAAACATGATGAAATGACTGGTTCATTGGGATAACCGATTGACTCGCATGACAACTGACTGGTTTTCTTGCAAACCGATCATTTATCCCGTAGTAGGTTGCACATTTTCATGAAATTCCAATCCCTTCCACTCCCGCTCAAACTAGGAACCCTGACCCTAACCCTCCTATTAATAGAGGGGTACTGAGGGCTTCTATGACACAACTCAATTTCCTTTGACAATTATTGTCCTCTCTAGTTGTGATAACCAATAGAGAGCCCAAGAAAGTCCTACCCAATAAAGGGAGGGATAGCAAGGAAAACAATTATGGGAGAGCAAGTTGTTGACTAGTACACCAACGGGAGACACAACTCCTTCATGTCTATTCTAGTAGAACTATAGGAGTTCTAGGTGGTATTTGTAGACTACTATAGAGGCAAGAAAGATGTTGTCTACCTCTAGGAGGATAACGTCAGCCTGCTATCTATAGTGGATACCAAGAGCTATTACAGACACCGTCCGAGTGCAACTAGAAGAAAGATTCACAACTATCATGAGGATCAATCACTGGACTTGCTCTAGGACCAGGTATGATCTCATTAAACTATCCTTCCCATTACATAGTTGTTGACATGATCTTGCTATTATGGGAAACATGGACTGATTTTTTTTGTTTCTGCTGCCTACTCTGATGCCGTATTTCCCAACACTTTGATGGTTGTCAAGGAAAATGAAAATCTTAAGAGATCTTTACATAAGTTTTCAAATAGTAGAAAGATGTTGAAAAATATTATGTGTTCTTGCAATAATCATGTTGGCACTCATGGAATTAGGTATATCCTAAAAAATGTTAAAAGAAAGAAAAAGTATTGAACATATATTTGTTAAACCTAAATAAAATTCTTATCATGATAATTTTTATGGTTGTGGGAGAGTTGTCCATTATGCTTTCTCATGGCCTTTCATGATAAAATGTGACAAAAATATGGTTTGGTTATGAAAGACCTCTCTCTATAGGAAATACTATATGATCACGGGCTTCATTGGATATTAGTTTTTGAAATGACATATTTTCTGTCAAGTGTTTATCCTACATTGTTTAGTTTTTCAATTTCTAGCTATATATGTTTATTATAGGTATAGATGGGATTAATTATTTCCAACAAACTATCAAATTTGAACTTGGCTATCTTCAATTTAGTATTATAGTCGATTTGCTACATGTTCTCTTGGATCTTCTAGGTCTAAAATGATTTACTTCACATTTTGCAAACATGATCTTTGCTCTTAAAATGAGGTCTCTATCTTGGTAGTTTGTTTCTTTGTTTGAAATCAATTTTTATGAACATGAAACTAAGTGGAACCTCAAGTCATTTAATTTATATTTCCATATTTCTTAGATCATGCTATCAATGGCTTCTCTATATAAATAATGCACTTAACATCCCTTAATTGGTCTAGAGATTCTTCATTGACCTTATTTTGTGCTTAATGTCAATCTCTATATCATGGATGATTTCACATTCCTTGCATTTCTATTGAGATTTCTTTAAAAGATTGATGTAATTCATGGCATCTTTATATCAATGGTGGACCTAACATTCCATACCATTGGCTTAGAGTATCATTTCGTCGATGTATTTTGCTTAATGAGATATTTTTATCACAAAGACTTCACACTCCTCTCATTGGTAATTAGAAATTATTTTGTTCCTTGATTAAATATGGCTTTTTGTCTATACAATGTACCGTTGTTTCAATTAATATATTCATATTGGTTTCTTGATTCAAATGGTACATCCTATTTTTCATTAGGTATATATATTCCCTCTCCAAAATGACTATCTTGTTGAAGGTGAGTGTCTCCTTGAGGAGAACAATTGGTAAGTATAACACCATTTTGACATCACCAAAGGGGGAGAAAATTTCATGAAGATAAATTTGACTTCTACATCAATTTGAAGGCATGCTGCTCTAAATTGTCTACTTTCAAATTATCTTATGGAAATATTTGTCATCATAAAAAAGGGGACATTTTGAATTTTTTGGATATGCCACACTCATATTTCAATGACACAAATATTTGCCATTTGTGTATTTATCATGTGCATTTAGTGTTTCAGACAATCAAGGAACTTAGACAAGATTAAACAATAAAGAACATGCAACAATTTATGTGTTCGGTCATGTTGTACCTGTACATGCAATAATTTATGTGTTTGGTCATGTTGTACCTGTACATGATTTATACAAGTGTATTTTGAATAAATTGCTAGGAATGATGTAAGAAGAAGTGATGATTAGACTAATCCTATCCTAAACTCTTTTCCATACTCATATCAAGTCTTTATGATAATTAGGTATCATTAGAAAAATCATTAGATACATTTTTTTAATAAATGAGTAATGTCAGGAAATATTTTGATCAAACTATACTTTAATCAAGAAAGAGTCATTGTAGAAATATAGTCATTGCAAAATTTGCAAAGAGACGTCCTCTCGGTCGAACTACACTTAGATCAAGATGGAATCCGATCGTTCAGTTTGGGCTAGATCAATCCACAGTCAAAATTTGCATTGAATTTCTAGCTGTTGTAAACTTAATTTTTGATATCATAACGGATATCTTAGCATTTATCTTGGTAAAAACACTCTCAACAACTATATTGACCATTCCTAAGTGTTTCCTATGTATAGGAGTGCCTATGATCACTTAGAACATGCACTTGAGCAATCTATTATATGATCCTGCTCCAAGCTTAAAATTCTACATTGCTATCTCCAAATCTAAACTATAGCTCAATACTAGTGTTCTACTCCACCAAATATAGCCTTTCCCATTCCTGGTGAAGAGTTTATCATCACTTGTTCATAGAGAACTTGAATTATAATCTTTTGAATAGTTGTAAATTCCTTCTCCCTCTCTTATTCACCTTGTTGGTTCTTGGTGCTTCCAACTACTTCTTGCGAGAAGCCTGTCGAGAAACTTCTTGGAGCTACTTCTTGCATGAAGGTTGCATCTATGGTAGCAGGATAATTGTGATCTACTCCTCCATGCACTTTCTCCTTGAGATAGAAAAGGAGGGTTGACTTGAGCCATAAAAGATACCGATTGTTTTATGTATTTTGTATTGGTTAAGAAAAGAAACAAACTATAGGTTTGAAATCTTGGTTGGGAACAATCAGGTAGTGGACTAATGTCTTTTAACATAACCAATCTACATTGGTGTGTCTAGTAGTTTCTACGATTTCATCGAACACTTGCTTTATATTTCCACTGCCACAAAGTCTTAGGAAAATTGCAATCTAACCTTCCATGTATTTTAAATTGCACAAGTTTAAAATTAGCTCTATTAACCCCCTATAGATCCGTCAACACCATCTTCCACATATAATCACTTATCCCTTATATGTATAATTGCATATGTCAGTTGAATTATTAATAGTTCGATCTATCAAACACTAGTGGGTAGATAGAGTAGCCTTACATAAGGTTTTGATGCCTAAACATTTTGTCACCCATCTTGTCCTACTCATGGGAGTATTATTTGCTGATGACCTTACTCACTTGTAGGATCTAAACTCTCAGGAGAGGGATGAATTTATATATATATATATATATATATAATCATCCAACCTTAAAAATATACCATAAGATTAAGTAGAACAAGTATTTCAAGAAAGAGATAGAGAAAATGATTGAGTAAACCAAAAGTGAAGGCGCGACATCCCTAATTCAATGCCCTGACCACATCTGTGATGTCTAAATTGAAACCCTCACCTCATTAAGAATTTCAATTGGAACTCATACACTAGGAAAAGAAGGAAAAAATTGAGGAAGTCAAAGGAAACCAAAGTAGTACAAGCACATGGGCGATAAACCAACAACAAAACACAAGCTCACCTTTCAACATATAATTAAAAAAGAACTATTACAAATTGATATGACACATTGAATAATAAACTTTTACAAATGCACATACTATATTCCAAAACATGATTTTTAGATAATAGGTTCACCTGTACATCAGATCACCGCACAACTCTCAACTATCTTGGTTTTTGAAGATCACATATCCACGTTACCTAAAGAAGAAACTAAAGTGGTACATGTTAGCAAAATACAATAAAATATTATGCAGAGTACACTATAAGATTTATATGCCTATTTAATACTACGACTTGGCAATATGATAAATCTAATACATGGTAGTAATAATAGATAACAAAAGAATACTTGAACATAAGATGTTTACTAACAAAAGAAACATGTATTTTAGGCACATTTTTTATTATATCATCCATGCATTGACCCCTAAAGGTTTAATGTACTAAGTGCCTTATGAAACCTACCAAACAACTGGATCATTTCACAATGTGATCAGGCTACCAAAGAGTTGGATCAGTTTCAATTACTTGAATACCGAAGAGTTGAAATACTTTACTTTCAAATACTTTACTACCAAAAAGTACTTCTATATAATGGATCAAATATATATTATGTTTTATGTGTTCAAGACTATATATATAAAAAATTAATCAAACAAGGTAGCATATAGAAACAATTATTTCATCCAATATCATATGCCAAGTATTTGTACACACATAATACAACCATACTAAATAGCAGGCCAAGTAAGAGGTAAAGCGTACCTTGAACTGAGATAATTTATACCGTATTCTCGATTGGTCAACCCCTGATTAAGACATGATCATGTACTATCATTAGACTCTCATAATCTTAATCTATTTATGTTCATTAGGTTTTGACTTAGTTTATTTGGATATTGCAATGATTACTTTTCTAGTCAAATTGGATTAAGTTTACTGATATAATATTCCATATTAGTATAAGTAATCTGAATATTTTGTTGCATATATTTTTGTACACATTAATCCTAGGTTACTTACACCATTCCGATTATAATTACATACCATATATTATTAACCATTATTATATTATCATGAATTCTATGTGTCAAACAGATATCTTAGTTTCACATCATCTACCATATACTATTAATAAAATATTCTAGGATTTCCAAGATTTATTCAACATAAACAAATTTATTGCATTTTATTTGGATTATTAATCCTTGGTAGCCACATTAAGCAAATTATATGGTTTTATGTACAAATATAATTCTATATGATATTATATGGATTACATATAACATTAGGGAGACACTAGTACATTCTCGTATTTTTTACCTTTGACTTACTATTTATTAAACATGATATGAGTATTATACATATTACTTCACATATATGATAAGACTTATATTATGTTTCATGTTGTTGGAATTCTTTTTTGATAATTTTGGTAGCTTGTTCGCATTTTTCAGATAACTAGACTAATTGTTATGAATTATAAAATATCAAAGTAATTTGTGAAATTTTACCTTTTTGAGCCAATTCAATGTCGCCATGTAGCCACCAAGAGGCACGACCTCTCTACCTAAGTCGATTGGACCTTCCTCTTGGAACATTCTTACCTGATAGGTTTGGAGTTTGGACCCAGTTCACTCCCTCTTCCCTTCTTAGTGTTTGACATGTGCGTGATCTACTACATTTCCCTCTCACAACACGTGACTCTATTCTCCTAGAAAATGTCCTCTCTTGTGGTTATCTCCTAAGTCGTGAAATCGACTATGATCTCTTCCTCCATACAATCTTACTCCTCTTCATTTAGCTTAAGTCCTTACTACCTCATCAGAATGACGTGGTCTCTATGCTCCATCACTCTAGGATCTCTATTTCTTATAGCTTTCCAGCACCTGGTTCCAGAACGTCAGAGCAAAAGAGGCAAAACACCTTAGACCCATGAAGCTCCAAACCAAATCCTTAAAAGGATACATAAGACCTATAGAAACTCAATCAAAACCTTCGTTTGTGGTGGGAGCTACTGAGAATCACCCTTGTTGGTGGTCTTCTTCTCCTACGATAAATGATTTTTCAACCAACACAACACCGCAATGCAGCCTGAAGCTACCCATATTTGACTCCCTTGGCCTCTAACTTCCTTCACCCACCTCTCTTTCTCTGAGCTCTCCACTAACTTGGTTTTTATTCTTCTACATCCAAGCTTATCTCCACGGTGAGGAAGTAGTAGAATGGAGAAGACAATTATCTCTCATATAGTGGCCAACTAATACAATTGAGGTATTAAATGCCTGATTTCAACGCCATGAAGGTAACTGCTCAGTTAGTTTCCCCTCACACCCCACATTTAGTGCAGCTCCACGATCTAGACGGTCAACACCCATAATGATTTTCTAACTGCTAGGAGAAGAAAATGTCATGCTTGTCAGATCTCATCTAAGGGATGGATTCATCTACCACCTGAGATAATCTGCCTCATCACCTTTTCATAGGACACAACCACTAGATCTGGGATCCAAAAGCCACACATCCCACCCGAGGATTCATGGGCGCATGACACAACCAACTTAGGCTGAAGCTATTAAACTTAAGTCTATTAATAATTGATAATGTACATCATTTCATAAAAATTAAAACCTCTCTCTCTCTCTCTCTTTAGGGACCTCCAAAGTTTTTAAAATGTAATCATATTTTTTTCATCATCATAAATACATTCTATTAAATTTTGGTTCAAAACCACCATAATTTGACCAATAAACCAATTAATCCAAATGACACATACTTAGGGGTAGAAATCATAACAGTAACACCAAAGAACTTTCAACTTTGCTAAACTAAATGGAGTACCTTCATATGAACAAAAATCTCCTCAACGATCTTCATAATGCATTATAATGCATAATATCAAGTAAGATGCCATCGTGAACACATATACATATGGACTCAAATTTGATTATTTCCAATCTCCAACCCATGATTAAATATTGAATTGAGGAATCAAGAACATCCAAAATTCTATCTATCACATCCTACACTCCTTAATAAAATTTTGTCCTCAAAATTAAGCCAAATTCCACTCTATAACATCCTTCACATCTTAAAAGAAAATTTTACTCGAAATTTAGCCTTTCTCTTACTCCAAGGAAAACCAAAAGATCTTCCATCACATGCATGACATCACTCTGGGTGTAACACATCCACAAACAAAGGCTCCAAAACTATATCCAAACCGCTAATAGGAGGTTTTAAAAGCATTTAGGATGAACTAATTCTTCATAAAAGGTTGAAGAATGTAATGACATATTTTACATTTTAGGATTGCATCCTTATTTTACCCTATAATTAAGGGATTTATCGGTACATATATCATATATAACAGTTAATTATGTTTTCCCACTATATCCATATAGGCATGGAGCCATCGTTTCATTATACTAATTTTTCAAACTCTATTGAGTATATTTATGAAACAAAAAAATTAACACATCATTGACATATATCATTAATATGATCTCATTTCAGTTACATATGCAGTTATAAACATTATTAGTAATTTCATCACCAGATTCACCAACCTTATAATGTCATCACTATTCATTATATAGCTAACCAATTATACAAACAAAACTATTAAACCATATATAGGTTTTCCATCCTTTCATATGAATATATCACATCTCGTAGTGAGATCACATTCTTACATATATTATATCATGGTTGTTCCAAAAAACTCATACAAGTGGTTTGTTAAACATATATTAAAAGTTGTATCCATCCCAATTGAGGTTTTCTTGACCCTTATCCTAAGGGTAGTGTCATTCTTAGTTTCTCTAAGCCCATTCCACTATTTGACTATCTCATATGCACAAACTTTATCTTCCGTCATTGATCTAGGGTTCTTAGATCCAACTCATGGGCATTGATGGTTAGCTTCATAATGTTTATCCACTAATAACAAACCAAGCCAAAACATGATTCATAATTCTCTTGATAGGTCCCTACTCATTATATATAATTACCAAACTCTCTTTCTTATAAAAAACCTATAGAGTCCTATAGGGAACCACCAACTTGAGCATGAGGCTTTATAGAAACTAAGATAGTTACCTCCTCCAGGGTCTTGGGACTCTCTCCCTCACGTAGATGGTAGGTATTCGTGTTCATGTTCACATGTACAAAGGAACCACTCTCAGACTCTAGGGTTTGGTCCTCCCAAGGAAATCTGGGGATCAACAGACTGTATGAATCATGCATAAAATGACCAAAATCATTCACTTGGTAGTCTAGTTTAGGACATATCATATCACATTTATCTCATATTTCTAAAATCTTGGAGGTTAGTTATCTAACATTTTCCCTCTAGGTATCACTCCCTTTAGAATTAACCCTATAACTGGTCCTAACACTATAGGTCCTCCTTTCTAAAAGAGCTTGAGGCTCGTGCAAACTCCCATCCTTGTCTTAACTTATCTAAATTTAGAAATACATATTAGCATTATCAAAACTTATCTCAAATACTTCAAACTGAACTCAAAATTATCAAATACAACTTTGATCATCATTAATCATCTTATTTCATTATATAAAACCTAGATCATATTATCTAAAATTATTACATCTATTCCATCTATAATGTATTTCAACAAGGCTTTAGACATCTAATCTAGAACTACTCTCTCTTCTATCTCTTCTAGATTAACGCCACTCACTTTCACTTAGGTTGCATGAGTAAATCCTATGAGCACGTGTGGGGACATATTTTGGTATTTAATTAGATGTATAATAAATTATTATATAGTTTTTCTCTGATAAGACAAGCGTTAGAGAAAATTAGTCAAGACTTGATGGATTGGAAACAAAATTAAATAAGAAAATCGAGTGTCCCACACATGGTAGAGAGTCTAGTGCCATGCCACCTAGTAGAGAGGGTGAGAACAAGGTGTAGACTAGTGTAGATATCCCATGCAATGAGCACCATATGTCTAGGGTTTCTCTTCTCGTAATGCCTCTCATTTCCAAATAAAGCAACGTCCCATACCGTTGCATTATAGGGGATAATTGACACTTTAGGATTTGCTATATAATAAACACTAATCTATACCTAGTTCTCAAACATCTAGGTTCTACCCTAGAGACTATATTAGATCTAGTTTCTAAAAGATGATTAATTTTACCCTAAAGGTTTTCAAGTTCAAGGTTTTCTTAGTTTTGAGTTGCATAGTGAGAAAACATTATGATTTGCTACTATTCATGCTTTGATACTACCTATGAGGTCCCTAGATTTTTCAACGCCTTGAACCCATGTGTGATGTCCAAATTGAAACCTCCACCTTAGTAAGAATATCAATTCAAACCCATACACTAGGATAAGAATAAGAAAATCAAAAGATGTCAAAGGAAACCATAGTAGTACATGCACTTGAACAATAAGAAAACCACAACAACAAAAGTTCATCATTAACATATAATTACAAAATGAATTATTTCAAATTGATGTTACACATTGGAATGTAAAATTTTACATATGAACATACTACATTATGAATTTGGATCGCTAGATGATTGATCCACCTGTACATCATCAAACCACACTATTCTCAACTACCCTGGTTCTTCAAGATCACATGTCCATGATACTTAAACAAGAGATTATGAGTGGTACAGATCAACATGATATAATAAAAGGTTGTGCTGAGCACGCTACATGATTCACATACCGCTTTAATACTATGACTTGTCAATAAATGATACTTGTAAGTAACAAATGATAATGGAATCATACTTGAACAAAGATGTTTATCAACAAAATAGAGCATGTGCTTTACGCACAATAGCACATTTTCCATTATATCTTCTGTGCATTGACTGTCGAAGGTTGAAGTACTGAATGCCTTATGATTGACTACCAAGGAGTTGGATCATTTCATAATATGACCATACTACCAAAGTGTTGGATTACTTTCAAGTAATTGAATACCAAAGAGTTGAATTACTTTCCTTTCCAGCACTTTACCAAAAAAGATTTGAAATGCTTTGATATAATGGAACATATATATTATGTTTCATGTTTTCAAGATTATTTATGCAGATGCTCAAGCAAGATAGCATAAAAGAACAATTATTTTATCTAATATCATATGCCAAGTATCTGTACACATATAAGACAACCATACCAAAATACTAGGCCAAGTAAAAGATAAAGCATACCTTGAACCAAGATAATCTATACCACATTCCCGAAATCAACTATATCTTGGTCAATCCCCTGACCAGATCATGTACTACCATTAGATTCTCATCATCTTAATCCTATTTATGTCCATTAGGGTTTAACTTAGTTTATTTGGTTTTTCAAATGACTATTTTTCTTGTCAACTTGGATTTAGTTTACTCATATTATATTCCATATGAGCATAAATAATCGAAGTATTTTGCTTCATACAATTTTGGGCAAGAATTAACCCTAGGTTACATACAATATTCCAATTATGGTTACAAACCATATATTATGAACCGTTATCATACTATCATGAATTATAAGTGTCAAACACATATCTTATTTTCACACCCTGTTCCATATACTATTATTAGCATATTATAAAATTCCCAAAATTTATTGAGCATACACATATTTATTGTATTTTACTTAAGTTATTAACCGTAAGTAGCCACATTAAGAAAATTATGCTGTTTTAAGTACAATATATTACTATATATGATATTATATGGAATATAAATCACATCAGGGAGTTATTGGTACATTTTCATACATTTTTTGCCTTTGATTTGCTATCTATTACACATGATATGAGTATTATACATATTACTTAAGATCTATTATATATAAGCATCAAAAGACTTATAATGGGTTCATATTGTTCTAATGCAATTTTTGAGAATTTGGGTAGTCAATTTTGTATATTTTAGATAACCATGTAATATAGTATGAATTATACAAGACAAAAATATTTTCTTGAATTTTTCCTTTTTGAGCCAATTAAATACCGCCATGTGGCCACCAAGAGGTGCAACTTCTCTACCTAAGTTGGTTGTAACACCCTCTTAGCACATGCTGACTCATCCAGTTTCAGGTTTGGACCCGATCCACTCCCTCTTTTTTTTCTCCATTTTTCACACATGAATGATCTGTTGTGTTGCCCTCATGCAACTCAAGACTCCGTTATCTTGGGAAATGGCCATTGTTGTGGTTTTCTCTTCTGGTATTAAATTGGATACGATCTCTTCTTCCTTGCCATCTTTCTCCTCTTCATTTAGCTTAAGGACTCACTACCTCATTAGTACAACATGGTCTTGGTGCTCCATCACTCATGAATATCTATTTCCTTGTACTCGCCAACCCCTTATTCTAACACGACAGAGCAAAAGGGGCAAAAAATCTTTGTTCCATGAAGCTCTGACCCAAAGCCTCCAAATGAAATGTAAGGCCCGTAGAAACTAAAACACAACCTCCTTTTGTGATGGGAGCTATTGAGGATCGCCCGTGATGGTGGTCTTCTTCTCCGATGATGAATGACCTTGTTAACCAACACCAACACCACTATGCAGCCAAAAGTTACCCTTACTCGACTCCCTTGCCCTCTAACTTCCTTAACCCCTACCTCTCTTTTCTAATCTCTACTCTAACTTGGTTTTGTTCTTTTATGGCCAAGCTTCTCTCAACAATGGAGATCCAATAGAAAGGAGAAGAGCAATATATCTCATATGGTGGCCAAATAATATAATTGAGGTATCAAATGCCTATTTTCATCCCCATGAAGGTAACTGCTCAATTAGTTTCCATTTACACCCCATGTTTTCCACCTCTCCACGACATGGACAGACGCCTCCCACAACAATCTTCTAACTACAAGGGAGAAGAAGATGTGATGGCTGTTAGATCTCATCTAAGGGCTAGAATCATCTCCCACCTGAGATAATCCATGATATCTCCTTTTCGCAGGACATAGTCATTGGATTTTATAAAACAAAAGTTTATTAACAACACAATTAGACAAAATGTTCAAATATTAATCAATTTCCTTTTCAGTTAGGCATCACATGATCTGAATGTGTTCCTATAAACTCCGAAATGGTTTCATCTTGACCATATTGTACCAAAATCACTAAGGATTTTGAATATATACTTATCCAATTAGATCATGTACATATAGTCTTGGGTTAACCATTGTTACCTAGACACTATATGCAACATTACGATACTTGATTGAATAACCAACCAATTCCTTAAAAACTCAGTAACATATAAACATCATTCTAGTTGAGCAGAAATAACAAGAGTACATGAACAAAATAATTATTCTTTGCAAAATGTAAACCATTGGTCTTCACTGTCATACTATAACTAGGCTACATACAAATTTTGAGCCCATTTGGATGAGTGTAAGTCACTCATCCAAGGGGAACAAAATCGACACACGAAACTAATTTGAAATACATAATTTTTGCGGTCTTTATAACATGACCTATAAATGTCCAAATGTGCTAAAATTTTGCATATGAGCTATTCACAAGATGTTTAAGAAGTTCAACGAATTATATTTTTGAAAAAAAAATATTACATCATGAAAAACTACTTAAGTGTATTCTGCTCCAAATACACTCGAGTGTATTCTAGCTTGACTATATATATATATAAATATATATGTATATATAAATAAATAAATAAATAAATAAATAAATAAATATATATATATATATATATATATATACACACACACACATACATACATACATACACACACATATGTGTGTGTGTGTGTGTGTGTACGATCCATGCATAATATCATAAAAAATAGATACAAATTTGGGACTACTAATTAGTATCGACAACGAGTTTGAAAAAGTATCTAAAAGGGTGAAATTTAGATATTTGCACCCTGTCAAAGGAACCATGACATATATGTTTGGAACTGTGTGTGTACATATATATATGAATCAAATGAAATTTATCCCTCTTATGTTATCGTCTAATGTTTATCATTTCATATTAGGATATATTCCTACAAAATTCCAAAGACATTCTTATAACATATATTTATACACTACTATATACTTTTATTTATGCATCACATATTTCATTGAACAGTAATCTAAGTGTATATTATAATTGGATTTATCATCCAGTTAGTGTTTTTCACTATTACTTATGTTTGGAGAGTACCTCAACAGTAGTAGAGAAGATGTTGTTGGAGATCCTCATCCCAAAACAATATACGAAGGCATCCACAGAGGTAGCCAGCCTCCTCTTGGCCGAACTCAGTCTAGGTGGTCATTCTTTCGACTGAGGTGACTGGGAGGAACAGTGACGTCGGTGGTCGGAAAGTGTAAGGCAGACCGGATCTGGGCTGATAAGGCTCCTGCAAGTAGGACTGTCAATCGCTTCAGTTTGAACAAACGTCTCAGGATCTGCTTGAGTGGAAAGCATGGTGTGGAATGGTCGGATGTTGATGGTTGTTGAGTTGTAGAAGGATTAATAGCAGAACTCGGAGGAAGAAGATGATGAAGTATTGACGTATGGAAGGAAAAGTGGTGGTGGAAGGAGCTGTAGATGGTTGCAACGCCACTAGGATTGGAGGGAGTCAGGTTCGTGAGAAAAGGAATTGATTCACGATCCCATTCTAGTGATTATCAGCGTTGGCAAGGACTTCATGTCAGTCGGTGGCGGTGATGGCTCAGATGAAGAGGTGTGATACATTCTATGACTTTTCTATATCTTCCGTGGTTCAGGGTAGGTGCAGGTGAAGGCTTCTCGACATCAAACCGTAGTGGGGCTACCGGGGCAGGCAGTGGTGCCCTGTGACCATCTGTGGCGCCATCACTTCCAGGTATGATCCTAGTGATCTGCAAGCTCGCAGCTACTGTCACAGCAGTATACAACGATAGGGAATCCTCTTCCAGGGAAGGACAGAGGGATAGGGGTAGGAGATGGAATGGCGACCAGGTTTGGCCCTAGAGATGTGGTGCCCTTGTTATAGAATAAAGAAGAAATGGTGAAGTTGCCTAGGTCATTATAGTATTCATCATCATCATCTGCAACTGCGGCAATAGATCCTCTTTGTGCAGGCATCTTGGTGGCGTGTGAGGGGCAAGCACCGCTATTAGGGATTATGGGGGTGAGCGAAGGAGATGGAAAGAAAGGAGGTATAAAAGGAAGGGGAGAAGACGGGAGTAATGAGAACGCGGAGGGAAAAGGGTCGCAGGTTACAGCATGAAAAAAAAATGAAAATAAACGACTTTGGTAGAAATATTGATCAAAACTTATGAGTTTCAAATAAAATGACTTGAATAGACGAGTTTGAGGGAGGAAAAAGAGTGGATACGCCATTTGATCCGGCGTCACCATTCTAATTGGCCCACATGGTGGTCCAAAAATGAAGACGCTAAATGAAATGACGTCTTCACTCCGCATGACACCGTCGCAGAACAACTCGTTTCGTTTTCTTTCTTTTTATTTTTTATATACACTTTGATAATGTCATTAATTAAAGTGTGCTATTTACATTTCAATTAGTATATATTATTTTACTTTAATTACTTATTCTGCGTGAGAGGTGATTAACCTTTGCCTGGCTTCTTCAACACAAGGCTCTGCTCACCAACACAGAGAAGAAGAGAAGACACCTGGATGTGGACACTGTCTGCCCAATCTGCAATAACAATGAAGATACCATTGTACACTGTCTGTGTGATTGCCCTCACAGCAACGAGACCTGGAAGGCCCTCCAAGCTCCAGCTGCATCGTTTCATCTCTGTGAATCAGAATGGATTAGATGGATTGTTTCTCCGCCCCAGGTAGATCACAGCGCTGCGCTCCTCAACCTTGTGGCTTGTTGGCATCTCTGGAAGTCCAGGAACTCCTTCATCCATGAACGGAAAACCCCAAATGCACAAGTCCAAAGCAGATTCATCCAAGAACGCACAAGGACCATCATTCACACCATGGAAGTGAGCAAGGTGGTTCAGCCGGCTATAAATGTAAGCTTCAGCAACCCCCCTGGAGTTGATCTTACTATCTTCACTGATGCAACATATCAAGCCCAAACTGGGGAGGCCGGCATAGGCATCCATGCCGTCAACAACAATGGTAAATTCTGTAGACTTGAAGGAGTTCCGGTGCATGCCACATCACCTCTACAAGCTGAGTTCATGGCGGTGGTTACTGCAGCCGATATATGTGCCCAGAGCAATATCAAGGCGGCCATCATTCTTACTGACTCTAGCACTTCGGTGAAGCTAGCAAGTCAGACAGATTGCAACTGACCGAATTTCCAAAACCTTTGGAGGAAATTCCTAGTCAACAAAGTTTGCCTTGACCTTTTAATGGTCATATATGTCCCTAGGGACCTTAATAAGGCAGTTGACAAAATTGCAAAAACAACTTTATCTAGTCGTATTTCCTTTTCTTCTTTCTGTACTAAGCCGACTTGGCTAGAGTATGAACTAGATGTAAATCTATCTATTTTTTTGGCCTGTACTAGAGCACAGGATGAATAAATGATAAGCTCTAGGGTTCTCAAAAAAAAAAGATATATTTAGTTATAAATTCATCCATTGTTGATATATTTAACGACATACATACACTAATATATAAAAACTTGTATTTATTATATAAATTTAATAATTTTTTAAATAAACTTAAAGTTATATGACACAAAATATTATTCAAATGTTGTATGTAAAAGATTTTATTACACATAAGCAATAGTTACTAAATTAATCAAAATGTTTATATGTACATTACACAAAATAAAAATATTCAATATAATATAGCAGTATATACACACCCATTTAATATATATAGTTTTCTTTTTATATTATATTTAATGGATTTGAATTAGATGTCTAAAACAAAAATAAATAAAATATTAGATAGATATAATTTTATGCATTTATTGGATTTGGAATAATAACTTATGTAAAAAAATATATTTGATTGATAAATATATCTGAGTATAATAATTGTATGCATATATCTTTAATATATCATTAATAAATATATATACAAATATGAACATATAGGAGACATAAGGTTTTAATTTAATGTCATATATAAATTATTAATATTAACATGCATAATATAATATATGATATAATATCTAAAACAATATTATGTATATAATAAAGTGTATATATAGTGGTATATTACATTGATTTTTTTATATTATTTAATATATATATATATAATATTATCAGATTAATATAGTAATTACTTTAATGTGTAATATAATCTCTTACATACTACATTTGAATAATATTTTTATCATATATTATAAATGTTTATTTTAAAAAAAATATTCAATTTGTAAATATATCTATAAAAAATAATTGTATGCATATGTAGTTAAATATTTCATTAATAAGGATTTATAAATCAATATATTAAAATATAACATATCATTTAAATATCAAATATAAATATTGTATTATTAATATTAAAGTGATATATTTATTTATATGGAATAATTAATTATTGTCAAATAATCTGTATAAATTAAAATGTAAATATTGCACATCAACTAAATACATGGTATCAACGTATGAAAAAATATAAAATAAAATGGGTAGCAGAGCGGCTGCGCCAAGTGGCAGTCCATGAGTGAAGACACCATTCCTTTTGGCATCTTCATTTTTAACTTTGTGGACTAATTAGAATGGAGACGTCATATCAAATGGCATCTCCACTCTCTTTCCTTCCTCAAACTCACCTATTTCGGTCATTTTATTCGAAACTCATCTATTTTGATCAATATTTCTACCAAATTCGTTTATTTTGATTTTTTTCCTACTGTTTGCAAAAGAGAAGACATGTTTAGTGCAGGGGATGAGGCGTTACATGATGCTTATTTAAAACATTGGTCAATGAGTATGAATTAATGGTCAAAGTATATGCAAATAATGTATTTGAGATTGTATATATCAAATTGAGGGTCAAACAAGATCTGAAGAAGATGAAATTTGTAAGAAGTCTAATTAAGATGTGGAGAGCCCAACTTCAGCACGACTTATTTACTTTAAATACATTTTAAATTTAATTTCATTATTTGAATATTAAGCATTCATAAAATGTATTTCTTAATGAAGTTGATACATTATTTCACATGTGGTGGATTTCTTGCATCAGTTTGACTTATTGTAAAATTGGGGTCAACCCCAATTAATTTCTTAATTTAATTAATTAAACTTAAATTGAAGATGTAATTAATTTATTATTAACCTTATACAAGAGATTATTTGAGAAGTCATTCTATTTTCTTGGCTAAAATTGCTCTAAATTAATACAATTCTAAGAAAAATATTTCATACTCATATAATTAGATGTGGACCTAAGGAAAGGGAAAATTTAGCTGAATACCCAAATTTCAGTATATTACAACACTTTACCCCTTAAAGAGGATTTTGTCATCAAAATCCACCCGGTCATAACCTAGAGTACCATTAAGACTAACATCAACCCATTGGGCTCTCTCAACCTAGAAACTTACCTATATTTGATGAGTATACTTTGTTTTATTTTTTGGTTGCATTCATTTAGGTCATCTAATCAATGTCTGAAGTATCCCTCGTGACCAATTTAATTAGCCTAAGTAGTTAATAAATATATGTGTGTGACATTTATTGCGTATTTTCAAGGGTTTCCTAGTTCATTCATTATTAAGTTTGAGATACTGAACGTTTGATTACTCTCCTTCTTCTAAGGTACAAGGCTCCACAACTTATAAGAAATAACCTATCATATAGCTAAAAACTATAAGTAGTACTAAGTAATTCATATCGATAAAAAATTCTAACTCGTTGCTTTGCTCTTGGGAGAAGGGTTCTCGGGTCGACTGACCAGTTGAGGGTGTCTCATTGAGGGGTTCCTTACCCCAATTCATACTTCATGTAGTGATGACTTGGTTCATAAAACCATCGACAAAATCCAACAAACTTTTCCTTTTTGTATATATATAGTATAATAATAAAAATATTTTTACGATTAAAATCTTGCGATGTGAAGCTGAAAAATTGGCATCAAGATCAATGCAAAAGTTAAGTCATTCACTTTTCATCATAATTCTTACTACCCAAAGTGTGTAAACCTTCAAGGGTCTATAGTGGTATGCTAAAAACATCTCTAACTCATACCATAGGTGATAACACTCTACTTTATGTACTTTCTATATATATTTTACACCACTTTTAGTATTGCTTTTGTCAGTTTTTCACATAATATTTCTATCTTTTTGACTAAAGCCTCACTTACATATTTTCAGGAACATCCACAACTCAGGTTGCGGTTTTGGGGACCGCAACCACGGTCCACTTATTTCTCGACCGCGACCGCGATTCCAGCATACCCAGAGATCTTCATCATCATGCAATAATGAAAGACCACAACCGCGATCACTGATAGACTCCTGAAGACCGCGACTGCGGTTATCACCCGACCACGACCGCGGTTATCACAACACAGTGACCGCAGATACCATAAGACCGCGACCACGATGGACCATGGAAAGAGATAAATAAGGCACAAACCACCACCGCGGTCTCACCCTCACTTATCACCAGACCGCGATCGTAGTTTTAAGTCGGTGGAGTGTGCCTATAAATAGTGTACCCATCTGTCTTGTCAAAGAGGGGGGATCCGATCCAGAGGACCACAAAGTGCTGCTGTGTTCTAGATTTGTCCCCAACCATCCCACCCATCAGTCTTGGATCTCTAAAGGTGGAAGCTGAGGAGAGAGGAGATTAAAGATCCCTTCTTCGAGAGAAGAAGACCATCCACGCCATCCACGTGATAGATCTAGATATGAAGAAGTACTGTGTCGTATCACGTCTCTTCCTTTCTAGATCTATCCATCCATCCTGATGTACTTCCTCCCTCTGTTCGTGGTATCTCATGGATCTATCCTTTTGTAACGTTGTGATGCTATCCGCAAGTATGAGCGGCTAAACAACTTAACTCTGGTTGGGAGTAGCCACTAAGGCTCTCCCAACATGTATATTATCTCTTTCTGTTGAATATACATATTCTTATCAAGATTATCTCCATGCACCTATTTTAAGGCTTCACTTGCATGCTTATCTACCATCTTGTGATGTTTGATTGTTGATATCTCGAGAGAGTAATATCACTTTTATCCTGTGTCATGGAGTAGTATGAATGAATGAGGGTGTTAGAATGCTAAGGCTTTAACCATATGTTTTGTTGCAAAGTTTATGTGTGGTCATCTCGAGAGAGAGGCTACTCTAGACTTAGATCTATCCTTATCTTGAAAGAAACTGGAATATACACTTTTGATGGTTGCCTGTAATCTTGATAAGAGTAAGTGAGAGAGAGGTAGTGTTTCATGTGGGTGAGATTCCTTAGTAGGTGAACCCCAACCCAGGTTTCCCTCCTTATACTTGTTTCATCTTATTTCTTTTGTTTCTTTTGTTCTTGCTATTCTTATTTGTATACTACCGTTCCTCAGGGAACACCTTTATATACCCTCTTCGGCTGGAGTATATGAGTGTTAGATTCCAAATTCTTAACACCACCAACCTTGTCCGTATGTTTGACCCTGATTGCTACATCGGACCCCATTTATCGTTGCAGGGGACTGAGAGTCGAGTTTTCTCTTTAAAAGTATGACTACTTTAAATATACTCCTTTTGGACGTGCGATTTAGGCCGGTCAACTTTTTATCACCATTTCTGGGGACAAGGAAAAACAATATTGTTAAGAACCTGAGTCCGCTTACTATACTCCCAAGCCTCAAGCTTAGCAATAAGCTTGACAACATAGTTACTTTAAGTTTGCTAACCTGGTTTGTGTAGAGTAGTTATGTAACATCCCTGACCTAGGTTATGCTTAAACCAAGATGTTTTTCTTAATAAAGTTGATTATATGCTTTCTCTCATCACTTGAAAAGTAATTAAGGCTCAAGAGGAACTTATATTTCAATTTTAGTCCTTTTTGAATAATGTTGGAATAATGTTTTACTTATTTTGGGCTAAAGTTCAAATTACCCAAGTTGAGGGGTTAAATTGCAAATGTTACATGGTGAAATGTTCCTCTAGTATTGAAGCATCATAGGAATGCGAATGATACAGAGGTATGGCTTGTAGGGGCCTTAATAAAAAGAAAGAGCCTGTTGAGCAATGTTGGTGCATTAAAACCTAGTTTTGGTGTATTGTGCAATTTACCCAAAATCTAGGATTCAATATGCAAAATACCACTTCAAGAGGGTCCCTCATGATTCTTGGAATCATGTAGAGAAAATAATTTGAGAGGGGCGCCTCATTTGAATCATTTTGGAAGAAAGAGAATCTTGATATTAAAATAATCAAGATTAAAGCATAATTGGAACTTTACTTCAAATTAATGCAAAAATAAATATGTTAATCGAAGTGCCCTTCAACCAAAATGGTAATGGTTGAAATTATATAAGGTTGGACGAGCATGTGCCTTGCAAATGCACGGAAATATCTAAGTGAGTGGAGAACCCACTCACATTAGTTAACTCAAAAATAATATCCACTACAAATGGGATATTAGTATTATATGATTTAAGGTGCTTAATTTTCTTTTCCTTAATTCATGGATAATGAAGAGGAATTCTAAGGAGAGGAAGATGGATTTGCATGCAAGGAATTGATGGGGGAGAGGTGGCACCAATTTTGGAATTAAAAGTATTTTATAAAATAATTTCTCTCTCATTGAATTTCTTATAAAAACACCTTTTACAACTCAATTGAGAGGCTTTTTCAAAACCACTTTCACTCTTTGCTTGCAAAACGACCAAGGGAGCTTTGGAGGATCAGGAGGACGACCCCCAACCTGTTGGTAAGCTTCTTGACCTTCCTTCACCTTGATTTCATGGAGATCACAAATCAATGCTTGATTTCTTACTTTCTTCAATCAATCTTCAATTCTAGCCAAACCTTTTCACTCAAAAGCTTGAGGAACGAAGCTTGTGGTTTGAGAAAGCTTCTTCCACCATTTTTTAAGTGAATCTCCAAGATTTGAAGCTCAATTGAAGGCGGGTTATATAACTTGAACCCTTGAATGTAATTATTGATTTCATACCTCTATCAATTGTTGATCCTTTCATCATTCTCGAAATTTTATTTGATTGATTGATGTAATCACCATGGAAATCATAGCAAACTTCGTGGGTTTATAGATTGATGATGATGACATCATCATAAGCACACACCTCCAGAAATATCTATTGCAAACATTTTCAAAATTTGAGTCCAATTGGTTTCAATAAAGTTAGCAAAACGGTTTCATCAAACCGTTTGAAACCAAACGGTTTCAAAACCATTTGGAATAGTTGACCACATTTGACCATTTGGAGTTCATATGCTGATGTTTATGGTTGATGACCCATTAAATCTAATTCATTGGTTTCAAAGGACTCATCAGTTAAAGTTCCATCAAGTATCAAACCCTAATCGGGTTGAGTGCTGAAATTCTCAATTGATTAATTTAATTTTTGGGTTGACTAACCCAAACGGTCTCAAGACCGTTTGGAGGTCACCCAAATGGTCTCAAGACCATTTGGAGGTCAACCAAGACCGTTTGGAAGTCTATGATGAAGTATGATTAGATGGTTGAAGATCCAGTGATATCAAATTGAATAACAATCAATAGCTCAATTGATGATCGATTCTATGATGCAAACCCTAATTGAATTTCACAAATTTCAATGATGGGATTAGTCAAATGGTCTCAATACCATTTGGAGGTCATCTAAATGACCTCAACACTGTTTGAGGTCAGGTCATGACATGGCTAAATGGTGATTCAATGATTTCAATAGAATTAGTCCTCCTATGTCAACAATTGAAGGTATCTGGATTTCAAACCCTAATTCAATTAGGTTAAAACCCTAATTGATGGTTCAATTGAAGGGTTATTTAATGGTCCAATTGTAGTTAATTCAATGTTTCAATTGATAGGTAGATTCAACAGGTGAAACCCTAAAATCGATTTAGTTGATGGATATCTTTTTGGTCCATTCGGTTTTGAGAGGGTTTGGACCAAACGGTCTCAAACCATTTGGAGACCCAAGTTCATTCAGTTTCAAAATGTTTTGTCTAAATAGTTTTATATGTCCAATCGGTTTCAACTTGGTTTGGATAAATAGTTTCAAACCGATTGGATGGCCAATGTAATCAAGACCGTTTGGAGATCTAAACGGTCTTAGACTATTTGGAGGTTATTTTGGTAAGACCGTTTCGAGTCTAATTGGTCAAGATCGTTTGGGGTCTAAGTGACCAAGACTGTTTGGGATATAATTAATCAAAACCGTTTGGATGTCTAAGGTGATTGAAGGTTAATCAACTATTTGATTATTTATGATGATAATCAATGATGATTACAATGGTTGTACCTTTAAGGTACTAGAGTGATTGGTACCCTTAGTGGGGTTAACGTTTGATGCATATTAATGCAATAGTCCAATACATTATGATAACCCTAATTACATGTATTTGAATAAAGAACAGACCCAATTCGATTAAGATTGGAGTAGAGAACATCCTAGAGAGGATGAGAAAGAGAAATTCATACATGTATAATAATCATGTAGCAATCAAGCCCAACACATTCAAAATGAATGGGATATATAATTAGGGTATGATCCTTGATAAAGAGATCATAAAACCCTAATTGAGTTGATTGATGAACTTAAACCCTAATTTAGGGCAATACTGAGTGAAACCCTAATCTAGGGGAATGATGTGATCCTATGTGAATCTCAAATACAAAGTGAGGAGTTATGAATGTAATAAGAAAACCCTTGTATTGCATGGTATTGATATATAATGGATATAATTGTTGTCATGAGTACTAATCATGTAGGTATGTTGAGATGATGAGCATATCCGGGTATGAGCTATGATGCTCTGTATATTGAAAATGTTTTATAGGCCTTATAAGACTTCATATGCTTTGTTGCTTAGTGAGAGGTAACCTGAAATTAATCAACCGTGTGTGCCATATGATGTTTTAATTATTGGAATTATTTATGGGCTTCATAAGACATAATATGTCTTGTATCCTCTTAAGAGGTAACAAGAGGTGATATGAGCTTTGTGAACTATGTGGAATGCTTGTGTAGCAAGAATCATAATTTCCTTGGTTAGATGATTTGAAGGTATTAGTTACCTAATAAGCGGTAACAAGTATTCTATGATAAACTAAGGGTTGAATACCCATGATAAAGGGTTGATGTTACTCTGTTGAGTAGATCCTAGATGGATCAATGTTATACATGTGTTTTAACTTATGGTATAAATGATGACTGTGTTATCAAGTTATAGCTGAAATGCTTTGAATAAGAATATTACCCTAATTGGTTTAGAGATTGAACTATCTGTTGTTAAATATAAATTTCCTCTGCTCAATGTTAATCCAATAACTACAATAATAATGTTCTTGGCAGAGAGTTATATCTCTTGCTGGGGAAATTTACAATTGTCTCACCCCCGTGGGATCCACATTTTTTTAGGTTGACACGGACAAGGAGACAGGAACCCTATAGTGAGAGAAGAACAATAGCAACACCAAGAATAGCAGTGAATTCTCAGGTGGAGACACTAGCTATCAAGTTTTTTATATGTGTGAATAGATTCCTATGTGTTGTCTTTGTACTCTCAGGTCCTCAGAGTCCGTAGTTGGTTTTAATGAATCGATCTGAGATTTTGGCTTGAAGCCTCAATGTTCTTATGCTGTATGTATATAGTTTAATAGAACAGTTGATGTTATAATCCTTGAGATGAGATGATACATGATATGTACTAGTGAAACAGAATGAAATCAAATTACTTTGGTTCTTTTTGAAAGATTTGTCCTTTGTGGATCTCTTTGAAAAAGGTTTTAATTTTAGTGATTTTCAATAATCCACTGCTAATGAATGCTTTTTCTTAAGTAAATTATGTTTTTGTGATCAGTGTGCAAAAATTTAGTGGTATCAGAGCTCTAGGTTCACTGAGTCTATAGAGACATATGACTAAGGTTGTTGAGTCTGTTCTAAGTGTCTTCCAGTTTATCTGATAGTATCTTCTTCTCACATAGGAGAAGAAGAACTTGAAGATGTCTGGATCACATGAAGAACATGCTGCTGAGAGTAGCATTGCTGCACCAGGCGGAGGTGAAAGGGATCAAGATAGGGAGGAGCCAGTACCTAAACATCCCCAGTTTGACCCAGCTATGATAGAAAATCCAGCCTTCCATACCCTGTTCGGCCAGTTTATGGCGACCATGACACACATGGTAGACAGGATGCCACCACCTGCACCTAGGGCACCAGCCCATAATGAGGGACAGGGAACCGGCAAGACTTTTGAGAGACTTCACTAGGTTGGAGCCATAGATTATGCTAGTACATCTAATCCAGCATATGCTGATTTGTGGCTGACGAAGCTGGAGAAGGATTTCAAGATCCTTGATATTCTTGAAGCTGAGAAGGTAAGACATGTAGTGTACCTCCTAAAAGGGAGTGTTGGTCACTGGTGGATTATAGAAGAAGATAAGAGGCCAGGTGTTGAGGTCGGATGGGAAGAATTCCGACGTAGAATTTGTCATTAGATACTTCCCTAAGACTTACCTAGATGAGAAAACATATCAGTTTGAGCAGATAAGACAAGGGCCACTGAACATTAGTGAGTCTGAGGCTAAGTTCATGGAGCTGTTACGGTTCTGTCCGCACATGCCAGCTACCGATGAGGAAAGAATTCAGCATTTTGAGAAGGGGCTGAACACTGAATTAACCACTTCTGTGTTCTTAGAGAACAGAGAGAGGTTTGCTACTTTTGTAGAGTCTGTGAGATGCATAGAAAAGTCTGTAACCGAGAAGCGACAGATTAGTAATAAGAAGGAATACATTCAGTCTCAAGGATAGAGATATGAATGTTTCAAGAAGTCGAGGTTCTCTGCACCAACAACATCATCAAGATTCAACACCCAGGTGCAATGGACGTCAAGCAGGGGTAGGGACTGTAGTATTGCTCCAAGTAAAGCCCCCGACATAACATAAACATCAGTGACTAGATCTCATAGACCCTATTTTGTGACTAGGGTCTATTGCCAATGTAGACAAATAGGATATCTAGCAAAGGATTGTCCAGATGGGAATTCAGTGGTGACTCTACCCCCAAGGCAGAGTCAACAAGTCTTTTAGAGGAGGCAGTTTTCTAGTAACACTAGGGGACATGGATAGGCGTTCCAAGTTGGTTCATTGGCACCCAACCATCGAGCATAGGGTCAATAGTAAACAAACCACAAGATGAGACATGTCATATGGAATAGTTTCATTTTGATATTTCATTTCATGATTCTATGTGTTAAAAATAAGAAAGTAGTTGTTTTTGAACTTCCTCTGACTAGTCCTATAAGGACACAAGGAAGATGAGAACTTACATTTTACTCAGTATTCCTTAAAATGCTTTATAATCTCTCTTATCTGTGTGATAAAAGATGAGATACAGAAGTGATGCCTGAAGAAAATCCAGGAATAAAAAATCCTGTGTGTATGATAATATGAAAAGTGAGGAACATGATAGTAAATAAAGTGCATACTACCTAATCTCAATACTTGTATACCCTGGCCAAGTATATGATTATTGGAGATAGGGAAAGTATGGAACTCTTAGATTGTTATCTTTTTGATTACACTAATCAAGTAGTCAATTTGAGACAATCTAGTCAGCTTAATGCAACTGGAAATATGGAAGGGGTATTTTCATCACATCCTAAGTGCACTAATTACATAGGGATAGCTAAGTGAACTTTCCCAACTAAATAGGGATTGCTGAGTGAACTTTCCCAATTACATAGGGATTGCTAAGTGAACTTTCCCAACTAATGAGGAATTGCTGAGTGAACTTTTCCAATTACATAAGGATTGCTAAGTGAACTTTCCCAACTAAAGGGGATTGCTGAGTGAACTTTCCCAATTACATAGGGATTGCTAAGTGAACTTTCCCAACTAATTAGGGATTGCTAAGTGAACTTTCCCATCCACATAGGGTTTGCTAAGTGAACTTTCCCAGACAAATAAAGGATTGCTGAGTGGATTAACTCTGTTAAATATATATGTTTCCCCTTTGATAAAGAACCTTGGGTAATGATAGGAGTATGTTCCTTTATGTTTCTTCCTTTCATTAACATGACAATCAAGTAAGTATTATGACATTTGATGTACATGGATTAGAAATAATCCGTTGATGGATACTTAGAAAAGTATCAGTTTTCTTTGGACTTTGGTTCCAAGATAATGATATATGGAACAAGCAATGTCCTAAAATAAAAGAAATACCTTGTGCATGTATACCTTCGGTGGTAACAACAGAGAAATGAATATGATAAAAATGAGATGTGTTCTCAACACATATGATGAATACCAAAGTAAGGATTATGGTACCTAAGAAATAATAGATGATTTATGTTGGTTACCTATATTGGCCAACTGTGAAATCAATCTAGTTACATAAAATAATATGGACATCATATGTTAGGGGTTTATGCTCAGTATAAACATAAACATTGATAAGGTTGAACTAATGGAAGGAACAATTGTAATTATGGTGGAAAAGTTTATCAAGCTAAAAATATTTCCTTAGAATAACCCTGTCTGGAAGAACTTTATGTGGATTAAAGATCTATGGTATCTCCATGACATTAAGATGTTATGTGGAGACTTGATGGTATGATAAATGAATAAAATCGGTATCTCCTTTTTCTGGGATTTCGGGGACAAAATCCTTGTTAGGGGTTTATAATTTGTAACATCCCTGACCTGGGTTATGCTTAAACCTAGATGTTTTACTTAATAAATTTGATTATATGCTTGATCTCATCTCTTGAAAAGTAATTAAGGCTCAAGAGGAACTTATATTTCAATTTTAGTCCTTTTTGAATAATGTTGAAATAATGTTTTACTTGTTTTGGGCTAAAGTACAAATTACGCAAGTTGAGGGGTTAAATTGCAAATGTCACATGGTGAAATGTTCCTATAGTATTGAATCATCATAGGAATGCGAATTATGTAGAGGTATGGCTTGTAGGGGCCTGAATAACAAGAAAGAGCATGTTGAACAATGTTGGTGCATTAAAACCTAGTTTTGGTGTAATGTGTAATTTACCCAAAATCTAGGGTTCAATATGCAAAATACCACTTCAAGATGGTACATCATGATTCTTGGAATCATTTAGAGAAAATAATTTGAGAGGGGCGCCTCATTTGAATCATTTTGGAAGAAAGAAAATCTTGATATTAAAATAATCAAGATTTAAGCATAATTAGAACTTTACTTCAAATTAATGCAAAAATAAATATGTTAATCGAAGTGCCCTTCAAACAAAATGGTAATGTTTGAAATTAGATAAGGTTGGATGAGAATGTTCCTTTCAAAGGTACGAAAATATCTAAGTGAGTGGAGAACCCACTCACATTAGTCAAATCAAAAGTAATATCCACTAAAAATGGGATATTAGTATTATATGATTTAAGGTGCTTAATTTGCTTTTCCTTAATTCATGGATAATGAAGAGGAATTCGAAGCATAGGAAGATGGATTTTCATGCAAGGAATTTATGGGGGAGAGGTGACACCAATTTTGTAATTAAAAGGATTTTATAAAATATTTTCTCTCTCATTGAATTTCTTATAAAAACACCTTTTACAACTCAATTGAGAGGCGTTTTCGAAACCACTTCCACTCTTTGTTTGCAAAACGACCAAGGGAGCTTTGGAGGATCAGGAGGACGACCCCCAACCTGTTGGTAAGCTTCGTGACCTTCCTTCACCTTGATTTCATGGTGGAGATCACAAATCAATGCTTGATTTCTTACTTTCTTCAACCAATCTTCAATTCTAGCCAAACCTTTTCACTCAAAAGCTTGAGGAACGAACCTTGTGGTTTGAGAAAGCTTCTTCCACCATTGTTGACGTGAAGCTCCAAGCTTTGAATCTCAATTGAAGGTGGGTTATATAACTTGAACCCTTGAATGTTATTATTGATTTCATACCTCTATCAATTGTTGATCCTTTCATCATTCTTGAAATTTTATTTGATTGATTGATGCAATCACCATGGAAATCACAAAAAGCTTCGTGGGTTTATAGCTTGATGATGATGACATCATCATAAGCACACACCTCCACAAATATCTATGCAAACGGTTTCAAAATTTGAGTCCAATCAGTTTCAATAAAGTTAGACAAACGGTTTCATCAAACCGTTTGAAACCAAACGGTTTCAAAACCATTTGGAATAGTTGACCATAATTGACCGTTTGGAGTTCATATGCTGATGTTGATGGTTCATGACCCATTAAATCTAATTGATTGGTTTCAAAGGATTCATCAGTTAAAGGTTCATCAAGTATCAAACCCTAATCGGGTTGAGTGCTGAAATTCTCAATTGATTTATTTAATTTTTGGGTTGACTAACCCAAACGGTCTCAAGACCGTTTGGAGGTCAACCAAGACCATTTGGAAGTCTATGATGAAGTATGATTAGATGGTTGAAGATCTAGTGATATCAAATTGAAATACAATCAATAGCTCAATTGATGATCGATTCTATGATGCAAACCCTAATTGAATTTCACAAATTTCAATGATGGGATTAGTCAAACGGTCTCAAGACCGTTTCGAGGTCATCCAAATGACATCAAATCCGTTTGAGGTCAGGTCATGACATGGCTAAGTGGTGATTCAATGATTTCAATAGAATTAGTCCTCCTATGCCAACAATTGAAGGTATCTCGATTTCAAACCCTAATTCAATTAGGTTAAAACCCTAATTGATGGTTTCTTAAATTTAAAAACCTAATTGATGGTTCAACTGAAGGGTGATTTAATGGTCCAATTGAGGTCAATTCAATGTTTCAATTGATAGGTGGATTCAACAGGTGAAACCCTGAAATCGATTTAGTTGATGGATATCTTTTTGGTCCATTCAGTTTTGAGAGGGTTTGGACCAAACGGTATTAAGACCGTTTGAGTCCGAATGGTCTCAAGACCATTTGGGATCAAACGGTCTCAAGACCATTTGGGACCAAACAATCTCAAACTGTTTGGAGGCCCAAGTTCATTCGGTTTCAAAATGTTTTGTCTAAACGGTTTGATATGTCCAATCAGTTTCAACTTGATTTGGCTAAACGGTTTCAAACTGATTGGATGGCCAAATCAGTTTCTACTCCAGTCTTAGACCATTTGGAGGTTATTTTAGTAAGACCATTTGGAGTCTAATTGGTCAAGATCATTTGGGGTCTAAGTGACCAAGACAATTTGGGATTTAATTAATCAAAACCGTTTGGATGTCTAAGGTGATTGAAGGTTAATCAACTACTTGATTATTTATGATGAAAATCAATGATGATTACAATGGTTGTACCTTTAAGGTACTAGAGTGATTGGTACCCTTAGTGGGGTTAACCTTTGATGCATATTAATGCAATAGTCCAATACATTATGATAACCCTAATTACATGTATTTGAATAAAGAACATACCCAATTTGATTAAGATTGGAGTAGAGAACATCCTAGAGAGGATGAGAAAGAGAAATTCATACACGTATAATAATCATGTAGCAATCAAGCCCAACACATTCAAAATGAATGGGATATATAATTAGGGTATGATCCTTGATAAAGAGATCATAAAACCCTAATTGAGTTGACTGATGAACTTAAACCTTAATTTAGGGCAATACTGAGTGAAACCCTAATCTAGGGGAATGATGTGATCCTATGTGAAGCTCAAATACATAGTGATGAGTTATGAATGTAATAAGAAAACCCTTGTATTGCATGGTACTAATATATAATGGATATAATTGTTGTCATGAGTACTAATCATGCAGGTATGTTGAGATGATGAGCATAGCCAGGTATGAGCTATGATGCTCTGTATATTGAAAATGTTTTATAGGCCTTATAAGCCTTCATATGATTTGTTGCTTAGTGAGAGGTAACTGAAATTAATGAGCCCTGTGTGCCATATGATGTTTTAATTATTGAAATTATTTATGGGCTTCATAAGCCATAATATGCCTTGTAGACTCTTAATATGTAACAAGAGGTGATATGAGCTTTATGAACTATGTGGAATGCTTATGTAGAAAGAATCATAATTTCCTTGGTCAGATGATTTGAAGGTATTTTTTACCTAATAAGTGGTAACAAGTATTCTATGATAAACTAAGGTTTGAATACCCATGATAAAGAGTTGATGTTACTCTGTTGAGTAGATCCTATAAGGATCAATGTTATACATGTGTTTTAACTTCTTATGGTATAAATGACAGACTGCGTTATCAAGTTATAGCTGAAATGCTTTGAATAAGAATATTGCCCTAATTGGTTTAGAGATTGAACTAGCTACTGTTAAATATAAATTTCCCCTGCTCAATGTTAATCCAATAACTGTAATAATAATGTTCTTGGCGGAGAGTTATATCTCTCACTGGGGCAATTTACAATTGTCTCACCCCCGTGGGATCCACATTTTTATAGGTTGACACGGACAAGGAGACAGGAACCCTATAGTCATAGAATAATATCAGTAGCACCAGAAATAGCAGTGAATTCTCAGGTGGAGACACTGGCTATCAAGTTTTGTATATGTGTGAAGAGAATCCTATGTGTCGTATCTGTACTCTCAGGTCCTCAGAGTTTGTAGTTGGTTTTAATGAATCGATATGAGATTTTGGCTTGATGCCTCAATGTTCTTATGTTGTCTGTATACATTTTAATAGAACAGTTGATGTTGTAATCCTTGAGATGAGATGATACACGATATGTACTAGTGAAATAGAATGAAATCAAATTACTTTGGTTCTTTTCGAAAGAGTTGTCCTTTGTGGATCTCTTTGAAAAAGGTTTTAATTTTTAGTGATTTTCAGTAATCCGCTGCTAACGAACGCTTTTACTTAAGTAAATTATGTTTTTGTGATCGGTGTGCCCCAAGTTTGTTTGGACCAGTTTAGTTTCCTAACTTGACTGTACGATCTATTCAGATACCCAAGAAGAAGCAACTTGTTTGACTTTACTCCTTTTCACCATGTTGCCTCGTGTGGACGTTACCATTTCAGGCGATGAGCGGAACGTGAGGAATGAACAACACCCACCTCCACCAGCAACAAATGAAAATAGAGGTGGTCGTTACAATGACGACCATCAGTATCAAGAGCAAGAAGAGCGACATGAAGAGGACGATCGTCGTAGGAACAGAAGAAACCATAACAACCACAAGCGCAATCACAGGAACAACTATAACAAAGATGATGAGGAGGAGGAGAAGACTCTTTGGGAGTTGGCATCTACAAGAGCCAACAACTCAAGATGCCTTGTGATCATCTCGAGATTTGATGCAGTGAACTTCGAGATGAAGCCAGATGTAATCTCTATGATCCGGAACAAAAGATTTTGAGGGAGTTCAAAGAACGTTAACCCTTATCATCACCCCGATGCTTTTAAAAATATTTGTGACACCATCAAGATGCAAGGAGTTATGCAAGATGTCATTTATTGCAAAGGTTTCATTTTTCTCCTTAGAGGACAAGGCACTATCCTGGTACCTTGGATTACCACATCAAGCTTTGAATGGATGGAATGCATTAGCTGATGCTTTTGTGAACAAGTTCTACCCCACAGAGAAGACTATTCGTAACGGGAAGAAGATCATGTATTTCATGCAGAAACCAGGTGAGAAAGGTACCATGAGTACCAGAGAGATTTCCCTAACCATAATTATAAGAAGGGTTTCCTAATAACGACGTTCTACAATGATTTCACAAAAGCTGAGAGAGTCTCACTAAATGCAGCAACATGAAGTGACTTTCTCAGTAAAAAGCCCAGTAGATCCAAGAAAATCATTGAAAACATGGTTGAGTTACAATCTGGGACTGATTATGACAGGACCGACAGAGGGTGTGCCAAAAAGGCCACCAATGAAGGGCTGTCAATTGAATCAAAGGCTCTCAAGGCAATTACATCTTAGATACAAAAGATAGCCACTTATGCCCGACAACTGAAGGAATCAGGGGGAAAGGGAAAGAAGCACGTTGAGAAAGTGATGAAATGCATCACTTGTGGCGAAGGTGGGCACAAAATAGATAACTGCATATACACTCGACCTGAAGAATCAAGTGAAATCGAGTCTAAGGAGGAGGAAGCTAAAAATGTCTCTTATGCTAACTTTAAGAGACCTGATCACCCAGGTTTCAGTTCTGGCAACAAAGACGCACATCAGCTAAATAATCCACCCAAGCAGCCGCCAAGTTTTGAGAAGTGAGGCGGACAAGCATAGTATACCAGAATAAGTACTTTCCAGACAAACAAGGCCAACTATCAAGGGCAGGGGAAGTATCAAAACTGCCAAGCAGCAAACACAAGTCAAGGACAAGCATAAGCTCAAGGATAGGGTCTGGCAAAAGATAACAATCAACCTGACTTAGTAACTCTACTGTTCGATTTCATCAAAAGGTAGGATACGATGAACAATCAACTAGCACAAAATGCACTGTCCAATTCTGGCATTCTGAATATGATGCAAGTCCAAATGACAGATATGCAAACACATCAATGCCAGATTGACCAACAGCTTGCGCAGTTGGCTAAGCTAGTAAAGAACCCTTCAGGGAAGATACCATCTAACACCGAGTCTGCCAAGATGGCAGTTCTTAGATCGGAAAAGACAATAGAGCACCCTGAGGTGACAAGACTTGAAGAACCTGAGCCAGAAATTATTCTTGAGAGATCAGCTGAAGGATAGAGACAATAAGCTAAAGCTAGAGAACCAAACCCTGTTGAGGACATATTCACCAAAAGGTGTCAATATTCTCTAAGAGTGCCATTTCCGTACAAACTCATAAAGTCACATATTAAAAAGAGATATGAAAGGTTTATGGAAGCTGTAAAAAAGCTCCATCTTGATGTACCATTCCTGGATGCTTTAGAAGAAATGCCAACGTATGCCAAGTTTTTCAAATACCTAATCACAAAGAAAAGAAGATGATAAAGAATTGAAATAGTGCACCTTGCCAATATGTCAATTTCTTTCATAAAGGTAGATCCACCTACTAAGAAGGACCCTGGAGCCTTCAATATACCTTTTGTTGTGGGAGATAACATTGAAAGAAAAGGTCTCACTGACTTGGGGGCTAGCATCAATCTGATGCCTTTAAGCCTTATGCAATGATTGGAACCGACTGATATGGTCAGGACCAATATGAGAATCGAGTTAGCGGACCACACATTTAAAAGGCCCATGGGAATAGTTGAAGATGTTCTGATTCGTGTGGGAAGATTCTTCATCCTATGTGATATTGTTGTCATTGATACTGTAGAAGATCCTAAGTGGCCTACCATCTTCGGCCACCCTTTCTTGGAAACCGAGAGGGCTCTGATTGATGTCGCTGAAGGCATCATAACTCTGAGGGTCAGGAACGACCACATTAACTTCAAGGTAAAAGACGCCATGAAGGGACCATCTCTGATTGAATATGCCTACTTCATGGACAACTACAATCAATATTGTGAAGAAGTGAAAGAAGATACCACAGTGGTAGACCCTCTTATGAGGGCATTAAACAATCATGATTCAGAAATTGAAGACCCTAAGGTTACTGAGATCCTCAACTACCTAAATTAAGATGAAGAAGATCTAAGCGAGGAGGAAGAAGTAATCGAGACAGTTAAGTATGCCTCTCGGGAACAGGCACCAGAGGAAGAGAAGGCACCTAAACCGAAATAGAATTGAAACAGCTGCCAGAACGTTTGAAGTACGAATTTCTTGATCATGAAAAGAGAAACCCTGTTATAGTTAATGTTAATCAAACTAAAGAGCAAATGGAAAGATTTCTTAGGGAGTTAAAGCTGCATAGGCAAGCTATTGGCTATTCCATGGATGATATCAAGGGGCTTAATCCTACCCTATGCATGCACCACATAAATTTGGAAGAATTGACAGGACCTTTGGTTCAAACCTAGAGGAAGCTAAATCAAATGTTAAAAGAGGTTGTGAATAAGGAAGTCATTAAGCTAAGAGACACAAGTATTATTTACCCAAACAGTGACAACAATTGGGTAATCCCTATTCATGTTGTGCCAAAGAAAGGGGGAGTTACTGTTGTGAAAGGAGATAAAGGAGATGAATTAGCCACCCGGACTGTCACCGGGTGGAGAATGTGTATAGACTGTCGAAAGCTAAACCATGTGACGAAGAAAGATCACTACCCTCTACCCTTTATTGATCAAGTTCTAGAAAGACTGGCGCATCACGAATACTTCTGCTTTTTAGATGGTTATTCTGGGTTTTACCAAGTTCCTATCTTACCCGACGACCAAGAAAAAACTACCTTCACTTGTCTATATGGAACCTATGCTTTCAAAGAATGTCATTTGGACTGTGCAATGCTCCTGCAACATTCTAGCATTGCATGATTTTGATGTTCTCATATTTTCTGGTGGATATTGTGGAAGTTTTTATGGATGATTTTTCTATCTACAGAAAAGATTTTGATGGTTGTTTAAAGAACCTATCATTGGTCTTGCAACACTGTGAGGAGAAGAACTTAGTTCTCAACTAGGATAAATGCCATTTCATGGTACAAGAAGGCATAGTCCTGGGCCACAAGGTTTCAAAAATAGGAATTGAAGTGGATATCAACAAAGTTGAGGCTATCTCTAGACTGCCTCCACCTAAGTCCGTGACTGGCTTACGAAGTTTTCTTGGTCACGCTGGATATTATTGAAGATTTATAAAGTATTTTTGTAAGATTTCAAAGCCCTTGTCGAATTTTCTGATCAAGGATGCCGAATTTGATTTTACAAATGATTGTTTGAAAGGCTTTTTAGACATTGAAGGAAGTGCTTGTAACCCCACCTATTCTTCAAGATCTAGATTGGGATCTACCCTTCGAGCTGATGTGCGACGCTAGTGACTATACCGTAGGAGCAGTCCTGGGGTAGAAGAAAGACAAGAAACACCATGTCATCTGCTATGCTAGCCGCACTCTTGATGAAGAATAGATAAATTACACAACCACAGAGAAAGAAATCCTCACTATCGTCTTCACCTTTGACAAGTTTAGATCTCATCTGATTGGGGTAAAATTAAAAATTTACACAAATCACAGAGCAATAAGATACCTAATGCAAAAAAAGGACACCAAGCCTAGACTGCTAAGGTGGGCGCTACTGCTCCAAGAGTTCGATCATGAAATCATTGATAAGAAAGGGGCGGAAAACGTAGTTGCCGAGCACTTGCGAGGATTGTCATCGAAGACAAGAATGAGCCGCCAGTCAATAATACCTATGCAGATGAGTCTTTGCTTATGATAGAAGTCGAAGAACAAAAGTCACCGTGGTGTGCAAATATCTGCAACTATCTTTCTTGTGGGGAGTTACCCCTAGATATAACATATCATCAGAAAAAGAAACTCTTTTTAGATGTAAGGAACTACTATTGGGATGGTCCGATGCTCTTCAAAAGATGCTATGATAACTTGTACAGAAGATGTATTCATGAGGAAGAGGTGCCTCACATCTTAAGGGAATACCATTCCTCACCTTATGGAGGACACCTGGGAGGTGGAAAGACTGCCGCTAAAGTCCTATAGTCCAGCTTCTACTGGCCTTCACTATTCAAAGATGTTGCTGCTTACGTCAAATCTCGCAAGGAAGGTCAGATGACGGGTAATATTGGAAGAAGAAATGAAATACCTATGGCAGAATGGGTTGAAGTAGAAGTTTTTGACATCTAGGAAGTCGACTACATGGGCCCATTTCCACCATCCCAGGGGTATAAATACATCCTTGTCACTGTCGACTATGTTTTAAATTGGGTTGAGGTTGTATCCACCCAAACATGTGACTCCTGAAAAACCACTGGAGGGGGGGTGAATAGGGTTTTATGGATATTTTAAAATAATTTAACTCAAACAACCACAATTGAGATAATAAGAAGGAGACAAGGTGTTTAGAGTGGTTTCAACCTTAGCAAATACTAAGGCAGTCAATCCACTACCCGGTTGCTTACCCAACCGGGATTTTGAAAGTATTAAATTTTATTACCTCGCAAGGATATTACATAAAATTACAATACTTTCTACACCCTTTGGACAGCCTTCACCTTGAATTCGTCTCACCAACCTTGAAGCAGCCTTCCTTGAAGTAACTTCAAGCTCCCCCTTGAAGTAGCCTTCCTCTTGAAGTAGCTTCCCATTGAGACAACCTTCTAGAAGTAGTCCAAAGATATCCTTCTTCACCAAGAAGATCAAACTCTCTCCAATCCGCAACCTCCAACCCTAGGAGGAGCAAGGAGAGTATAAGCAATAAGAAAGAACAAGAAGGGAAATGGAAATTACAATTTACCACTTGAAGCACAAGGCTTTATTTCCTATATCAAGCGTATTGATCTCCTAACCAATGAGTATGGAAGTGTAGGTTTAGTGGATAGGAGATGCTAGCCTATAGGACACAAATTTGGAGCAAGGGAAATGAGTAGCAAGTACTAGTGTTGCTCAATTGCTCAAAACAGATTGCCAATTGCAAGTATGAAAGCTCAAGTATTGCACAAGTGTACTTTGGGTGTCCTATGGCTTGTCCTATTTATAGGAATGGCCTATAGATGCTTAAGGACGTTCTAGACACTTTCTAGGGGGTTCTTAGTGCTTAACTAGCCGTTAGGTAACCATTAGTTGCTTTAACAATGACTAGTTAATTAACTTTGAAAAGTGCAGACAGAACTCATCTCGGTCGAAGAATTATCGACCGAGAGTCCTTTTCGGTCGAGGACTTGTCAATCGAGGGACTGTCTGGGACAAGTGTATATAACGTTCTACTCCAACTCCCAACTACCTTGTCTGCTGTGTCTAACGACTACCTAGGTCTTTCTCTGTTGAAGAGTTTGTTGACTGAGAGTGTCTCGATCGAGAATTTTGTCATCCGAGATTAACCCTATTTCAATGTTTTTAAACCAAGTAATAAGTGTGTGTATGAGTGTGCAGATGTGACACTATTTTAGGGGATGACCTATCTAAGTGTTGTGATTGGCTAGGGAAGATCTAATTCTTGATTTACATGATGTCTAAGTACTTGTACATTATATATTTGTACATGGTTTTATATTTGATTACATTCATGACTTAAAGCAATTTGAGCATATAGATCTTCCAAGTATTTGTCATCCTCCTTATTCCTGCAACATTCAAGTAGCACATTAGATCCACAAGAATGAAATGTTTGTCATAATCAAAATAAAGGGATTATAATAATGTCCAATTTAGCCAACAATCTCCCCCTTTTTGAAGATGACAAACATTTCCTAAATATAAAATAAGGAAATATAAATCATATGAGTTTCATACCTGAAGTTTACCTGTTGTATCTGTTCTTGTTTTGCAAGTGGGTGCTGGCCGACATATTATGAAACTCATTTTGTTTTATATTATTTTATATTATTTCTCCCCCTTTGTCATTTCAAAAAGATATCCAAGATAAGTGTTTAGTATGATTTATTATTACTCCCCCTTAAAGAGATATTCAATGAAAAACAAGTGATTAATATGAATGCACACTATGCATTGTCAAATTTTGCCATAATTTATTTTTCAACCATTTGTAAGGAATGAGATCCTTTTATTGCATATATTACTCCCCCTTATTTGTACGCTTTACTATAATATTCTTATATAACATGTATATGTCCAAATAAATCCATTGAAAAAACACTTTTATTAATAATAACTTAGTGCTCATACAATTTATAAGATGATCCATACAGCATGACATACTTTCTTATAAAAATATATCCATTACAATCATTACAAAGATAGCTATTCCATTACAACCATTACAAAGATATCTCATAATCTCACTGAAAAGACCGAAGGATTACATCAATGTCTGGGTCTTTTCCAATAAAGGGCTCAGATCCATAATATTTGACCAGTGTCTGCCACTCCAAGGCACCTGTCTTGGTTAAAGCATAAGCCTCCAAGAAGGTGGGAACACGATCGAAGCAAAAGTGGGCAACAATGTCTTGGAGTTGGATTGGGGAAAATTGAGTATGAGTGAGATCAGGAGATGGTGGAGGTGGAATTTGATAGTAGTTGTAGGAAGGATTGTATGGGTTTATCATGCCAGTATTAAGGGAATAGGGATATTCATCAGGTTGGTTAGGAGAAAGGGCTTGCATCCTTTGGTTTAAATAAGTCATGTCATGGTGATTGTAATCTAATTGCCTACTCAGGTGATATTGAGATCCAGCTATGTATGTCAAGGTGTTTGTGATAGGATCATGGGGTAGGTGGGTAGGAGGAGGTGGTGGAGGTATGTCTTGGGTGGATGTCTCCCCTTCAGTCCTAGCCCTTTTGTGGACAAAGTTGATTCCCATCTTTTCTACCATATTTTTACTTATCTTTTGGGGTTTTCTATCCCATGTATAACCTAGGTCCTCAATATTCTTCTTAAGAAAATGTTGAGTAATTTGGCAAACAAAGTCGACATAAAGTGGATTGCCAGAGAACTCAAGCATATTCTTAAGGATGATATGAATGAAATTTATGGGAATACCTTTTAGAATGGCATAGATAAGGTACATACGAAAAGTGGGTACTTCATATTTATTTGCTCTTGGATGGATATTGGTGGCAACAATGAGATTTATGATCCTAGCTTCAAGTTTTAAGTTTATGGCATAATAAATACCCCTATCTTCATGACAAGTGGTATTGGATAGAAAGATGGCTCGTTTGATGTCACTTAAGCTAGTGCTTAGTGTCATCTTGAGAGAGTTTATTTAGTGGATTTCCAGTGGTGAGATCAATAAAATATTTATAGTCTTCTATGTCTATGTTAAGCATGCTAAGAATACCCTCCTTAGTAAAATGGAATCCATACCCATTAACCATAGAAGAGAAAGAATCATGGTCAGAATGTGGGGTTAAATTGGCATAGAATTCGTTAACTACTTTTGAGGAGTAGGAATGGAAGGAGGGATTTAGAAAATCAGTCAAATGTTGCACCTCAAAGAGTTCCTCCAAATCAATAATGTTGTGGAAGTCCATGACGTTGACTGGCCGTCATGGAAGAGGAGTTCTTGAGGATAGCCTGAGGTAGCAATCGCCTACAGCTGCATCGTTGAATGGAATGTCGTTGATGAACGACAGCGCTGAAGAGACCGTCCTTCCTTTCCTAGCTGCAACTTGCTTCTTTCCACGCGATGATGAGGAAGCCATCTTGTTGCTTTGAAGTGGAGAAGTAGAAAAGAAAGACTTGGATGTAGAGAAGCTAAAAACTTGCACAAGAATGCACTAGAGAGGAGCTAGAGAAGTGAGAATGTAAGTTGTGAAGAAAAGGGTCATTTTGGGCTCTATTTATAGCAAAATAGAACCCATTTCAGTCGACAATTTGTCGACCGATGACTGCAACGGTCGTTTCTACAGACGCTCCTCTCGGTCGTCCAACAGTCGATAAAAAACTAGCCGTTACGATATTTTATTTTTTTTGTTTTTTTTAATTTTAATCAGAATTTTGCCTTTTAATTCACACAAATGGAGTTTCACAAGGTCGGCCTCGGTCGAGCATTTTGTCGACCGATGTTGGCTCGGTCGAACATTTTGTCGACTGAAAATATATCTGAGTTCGACTATACAATATTGACTTGGTGAGTATCAGTCGAGAAGGATAGACAACCGAGATGTCTTCGGTCGACAAAATCATCGACCGAGTTTGTCTCAGTCGAAAATTTTTGCTGACTGACGAAGTTGCTATGAATAAAACTTTGAGCTAGTTTTTAATGCAAATGAGAGACTATATTTGTAGAGCATATATATATATCTTCTAGGGGAGTAATAATATAATCATTGTCTAGGATATTTGATTGATTCTAAGGTTATAACTAGTTTTTAAATTTTGATTTTGACCTTTTATCAAAAGCACATTTTTAATAAAGATATGAAGATTAAGTATAGTAAGATGATGTGCAAATAAGCATTTTGTCAAGCTTATTTTAGGTCGACCTTGACTTCGACCATAGCGCCCCTTGGTCAAACTTGATTTTAACCAAGAGGCAATTTCTATAGATTTCCAATTTAAAAAGCATTTATGCCATGCAGTTTTACTATTTATGGCATCTTCATATGAGATGAATCACAATGATAAAAAAAACAATATCCATTCATGGTTTGTATATATGGATCAAAGATTATTTTAGACAAACCAATGAAACATAATGATCATGGCACAATGATTATGATAGAACATTAGAAGCATATCCACAATACAATGATCAAGATAGAAGCATGCAATTTCAAGAAATGCAATGATTATGACCATTGAAATTTTAATACACATGGTTCCTATATAGATAGACGAAGAAATACTTAGGATAAACCATGTGGACTATGATAAAATAGTAATTTGCATGGTTCATAATTTTCATTGTTAAGACAAACCATGTGGAGGATAAACTAAAATAATCTCATTCATGATTCATGGATTTTCAAATTTAAGACAAATCTTGTAAATAAGCAAATAAACCTTTTCAATCAATTGAAGAAAGTATGTTCAATATCAGTCTTCATATAATACTTTTGCAATATGTTTTAAGGATAATGTTATACCTTCATTCAATAATTCATGATGCAAAAGATCAATATTTCTTGATTAAAAGATGGTCTCCAAGATTCATTCTTGATTTTCATATTAAATCAATTGATAGAAAACTAGATTAATTAAAATAGGTTCAACAGAACTTGGTTCGGTTGAACTGCTTGTCGACCGAATTTATCCCGGTCGACATTTTTCTCGACCGAGAATGCTGCTATTTGTACATGTTTTATCAGATTTGTTGCAAACTTGAAAACAGTAACCTGCTCGATCGACTATTTCTCGACCGACCATGTTCTCGGTCGAACAGTACCTCGATCGAGATTATTTCTGTACTGTTTTTTAGTAATTCATTTTATAAGTAAAACATAGATCACTTTCAGTTCAATTATGTAATTTAAAAATTAGTTTAGTTGAGATAAAACAAATAAATATCAAAGTAATATGCAGATCAAATCTCAAGTAATTATATTCAAATCTTTAGATTTTGAGAACCCAAATTAAGACAAATTTCTAAAGATGTGTCTCTATAGATTTATATAAAAAGTGTATTTTAGAGATTTGAATCAATTTGTTATCTTATTTAAGTTGAGATAGACATGGAGATATACAACTTAGAGTCTTTGGTCAAATCTCAACTTAATTATATTCATTTAGTTTGGGGGTTTTGGAACCCATACTAACTCAACATCCTTTTTCTTGTAGGGACACGAGAAGGAATAATGTCCAAGACGTAAACAATAATGGCAACATATAGAATCAACTTCATATCTCTTTCTATGATTTTGTTCTAGGTTGTTCTTGGGTACATATGTATATTTGCCTTTAGGTACATAAATAGATTGGATTTCTAGTGCTTGTGTATTTTTCCAACTAGGTTTTTGATAAGATTTTCCTTTAGGATTATAACCTAGTCCTCTCCTTCCAATTTGACGATAAGAATTATTTAAAATTTTATCAAGAGTATCATTGTTACTCAAACTACTAACTTTTTGTTCCATCTTGACAATCTCATCCATTCTCTTATTGATGTCTAACTTCGCTTGATCTAGATTAGATTACAAGGAATCTCTTTCTTTCACAATAATATCATAATCTAGATGTGTACACAAAACAAGTTGTTTTTGAAGTTCATTTAACTTTGCAAGTAATCCAACCTTTTCTTGAGATAGAAGATCATAATTTGTTTCTAGAGTAAAAATCTTCACATTACAATCACCTAGAGATGATTTCAAAGTATGATTTTCAGAAATAATGCTGTCCTTTTCAAATCCAAGATCATTTAATTTAACATACAAATTTTCATTTTTAGATGTGATAGTAAGAAGTTTAGCATGTAACTCATCATTTGCTTTATTAGATTTATTTAATTTCTTCTTGCACTCAATATACTTATTATGTGTTTCTTCAAGACTAGAAATTATCTCTTCTTTTGATAAATCAAGAAGGCTTACCTCTTCTTCTTCATTGGTTGTAGCAATGAGGCAATTTTTGTGCACCTCTTCTTTCTTTTCTCTCCATGGGCAACTAAGTGCTGTGTGGCTTGTTCCTAAGCACGAATTGCAACTTGTTGAAGATTGGTCCATGCTGTTCCTTTGTTTGCGTTTGTAGACACCACCACCTTTCATTCTTCAAGACTCAATTAGAGCTCCTTGAAGCCTACTCTGATACCAATTGAAAAACCACTAGAGGGGGGGGGTGAATAGGGTTTTATGGATATTTTAAAATAATTTAACTCAAACAACCACAATTGAGATAATAAGAAGGAGACAAGGTGTTTAGAGTGGTTTCAACCTTAGCAAATACTAAGGCAGACAATCCACTACCCGGTTGCTTACCCAACTAGGATTTTAAAAGTATTAAATTTTATTACCTCGCAAGGATATTACATAAAATTATAATACTTTCTACACCCTTTGGACAGCCTTCACCTTGAAGTAGTCTCACCAACCTTGAAGCAGCCTTCCTTGAAGTAACTTCAAGCTCCCCCTTGAAGTAGCCTTCCTCTTGAAGTAGCTTCCTGTTGAGACAACCTTATAGAAGTAGTCCAAAGATCTCCTTCTTCACCAAGAAGATCAAAATCTCTCCAATTCGCAACCTCCAACCCTAGGAGTAGCAAGGAGAGTACAAGCAATAAGAAAGAACAAGAAGGGAAATGGAAATTACAATTTACCACTTGAAGCACAAGGCTTTATTTCCTATATCAAGCGTATTGATCTCCTAACCAATGAGTATGGAAGTGTATGTTTAGTGGATAGGAGATGCTAGCCTATAGGACACAAATTTGGAGCAAGGGAAATGAGTAGCAAGTACTAGTGTTGCTCAATTGCTCAAAATAGATTGCCAATTGCAAGTATGAAAGCTCAAGTATTGCACAAGTGTACTTTGGGTGTCCTATGGCTTGTCCTATTTATAGGAATATCCTATGGATGCTTAAGGATGTTCTAGACACTTTCTAGGGGGTTCTTAGTGCTTAACTAGCCGTTAGGTAACCATTAGTTGCTTTAACAACGACTAGTTAATTAACTCTGAAAAGTGCAGACAGAACTCATCTCGGTCGAAGAATTGTCGACTGAGAGTCCTTCTCGATCGAGGACTTGTCAACCGAGGGACAGTCTGGGACAAGTGTATATAACGTTCTACTCCAAATCCCAACTACCTTGTCTGCTGTGTCTAACGACTACCTGGGTCTTTCTCGGTCGAAGAGTTTGTCGACCGAGAGTGTCTCGGTCGAGAATTTTATCGACCGAGATTAACCCTGTTTCAATGTTTTTAAACCAAGTTATAAGTGTGTGTATGAGTGTGCAGATGTGACACTATTTTAGGGGATGGCCTATCTAAGTGTTGTGATTGGCTAGGGAAGATCTAACGCTTGATTTACATGATGTCTAAGTACTTGTACATTATATATTTGTACAAGTTTTTACATTTGATTACATTCATGACTTAAAGCAATTTGAGCATATAGATCTTCCAAGTATTTGTCATCCTCCTTATTCCTACAACACTCAAGTAGCATGTTAGATCCACAAGAATGAAATGTTTTTCATCATCATAATAAAGGGATTATAATAATGTCCAATTTAGCCAACAACTCCAAAGATGTCATAAAGATTTTCGAGAAGATGATTTTTCCAAGATTTGGTGTACCTCATACTATGATTAGTGATGGATGTTCCCACTTTGGGGAAAAGTATTTTAAAAATTTGCTAAAAAAGTATGGGGTCAAACACAAAGTTGTTACACCCTACCACCCCCAGACTTCGAGGTAGGTAGAAGTGTCAAATAGACAACTTAAGCAAATTATTGAAAAGACAGTTAGCAGAATGAGGAAGGATTGGGTGATGAAGTGGAATGATGCCCTTTGGGCATATAGAACTGCTTACTAAACCACTATAAGGACTACACCCTATAGACTCTTATACGGGAAATCATGTCATCTGCCATTGGAACTTGAGCACAAAGCCCTATGGGAGATTAAGTTTCTGAATATGGACATGGAAAAGGCTGGCCAAGGACGTTATTTGCAGCTGTAAGAATTAGAAGAATTGAGATTACATGCCTATGAAAATGCAAGAATTTACAAACAAAGGACCAAGGTGTGGCACGACACCCACCTGAAGAACAAGGATGTTCATGAAGGAGACAAAGTACTCCTCTTCAACTCTAGCATTTGGCTGTTCCCTAGAAAGTTAAGAACCAGGTGGTTAGGTCCCTTCACTATGGTAAAAATATACCCATCAGGAGTGATGGAAATCCAAGGAGAGAAAACTAGAATCTTCAAGGTTAATGGCCATAGGATGAAAATGTTTAACGAAGATGATGCCTTTGTGAGAAGATCTGAGATCAATTTGGAGGAACCAAGCCAGCCAAATGAGAGAAGCAATGAAGAGTTACCACACCCAACTACATTACCCAAGGAATGAAGTTTTATGAAGTCCAGCTAAGAGACTTTAAAGAAAGCACTTTTTGGGAGGCAACCCAAGTTAATCTTTGTTTTCTCTTGCTTTTTCACTTTGTTTAAGTTTTCTTCTTTTTGATGTGCATGTTCATCTTCTTTTGAGTATTTCAAGTTTCACCTGAGAAATTGACCCTTGTTTGATCTGGTCGTGGTCTAAACCGTGACCGTGGTTTAGTGCTTGCTTACACGAGACCGCGATCGTGGTTGTTCTTTGCAACAATCGAAAAAACGCAATCGCGGTCTTCTTCCTTAGGAACACCGCAACTGCAGTTCTTTCACAAGAACACTGTGACCACGGTTCTTTCGGATGAAAACCGTGACCGCGATCTTTCCCCTTTATTTTTTTGGTCGCGGTTACCTGCATATATATATCCTTAAACCATCACATCTTAAGATCTTTTCTCTCACAGTCTCCATCAAGATAAACCCTACTCTCTGCTTCGATTGTGACCGATGACTTGCCGCCGCAACAAAGCTTTACTGTGCCCAACTGCGTTCATTTCTGCCGTCGTAACCGCTGCTAAGGTAACTGTCTGGGATAAACTCCATTTTACACTTCTAATCGTTGGACCACCTTGTCGCCCCCAATTTAAACCCACACCCGAACTAATTTCTTTCACCCTGTCCCTCAGCGGTTGTAAGTCGCCCCTTCGACAACTGTCCTAGCTTTCCTTCTTATCCTGACCACCTCACGGCGGTGGTTGTTCATAACCTCTAAAAACCCTAAAACCCTTAATATGGGACGAAAACTGCTGGAAAAAATGAAGAACAAATCATCAAATGGAGAGAGGAACCAGAAGGGTCAATAGAAGGAAAACCACAATCGCGGTCATCACCTCTACAACTGTGACTGTGGTATGCTTGTAAACCTTAACACCGACCGTGGTGTTTTATCTGACTACCAGAACCGCGACCTACCCAAAACAAGGAAGAAAACTACGACTGTGATCTTAACTGCAACCACGGTCCTTACTCAGGGAACTGCGACCGCGGTGTCATATGGGTTACCAAAAAAATTGGGACTGCGGTTGTTCTTCACAAGAAAACCACGAATGCGGTCCCTACTAAAAAAACCACGACCGTGATCTCTTTCAAGAGACCACAACCGTTGTGTACTCTGAATTTACAAGAATGCGACCGCGGTTTCTATTCTCTCTCCTTGAACTTGAAAATTAAATAATTTACTGAATACCTATCCTAAGCTAAATGCAATAATAATAACTTATGTTAAATTATATTAAAAACTAATTCATTCAAAATTTTGCAAAATGCCTTCTCCAACAACCAGCGACCCCCTATACGAGAAGGCTACTTTTTTGAAGGAGGTAGAGAAGATAGTTAAGGACTTGACAGAAGCACTGGAGAGGAATACTTCTCTACCAGTACCCAAACGAGTGGAAATACAGTTGAGGTTGGAGCAGTATTGAAGGATACTGGGGGAGCTGCCACCGGAAGAATCCCCAGAAGAGACAGAACAGACCGAGGGTACTGAGACCTCCGAGTACCAACTAGGAGAGTCTGAGAGCCAAGTGCATGGCAAAAAGAGAAAAGATGCACCCAAGGAAACCAAGGGAAGCAAGAGGACAAAGCCAGAAGTTGCCAACAAACTAATTAAGGAGGAAAGCAACAACAAGGAGGCAGTAGGGGAAATATCTGCATAGTCAGGGGAACCTCCATTTGTTCCCAAGGATGCATTGCACCAGCCTACCTACAACTAGATGTACCTACATAAAGAATGCTGCCCAACACGTTACCTAGACGTGGTAGACTTCAAGAAAATGGGGATCTATGATAGGTCAATGAAGTTCCTAGAAGGTGCAAATCTACGCACCCTATGCACGCCTGATGTGAAATCCTACATTAAGCTGACCTCAGAATTCCTGTCCTCATTAAAGAAGGCCACTACCAGTAGTGAGACATGAAGGGCAGGAGGTGGAGATTTCCAGCTTCAAGTAAGGCTAGGGGGCGAAACCCACATGGTCTTGGAGGCAGATCTGAACATAATTTTCACCGCAACGGAGGAAGAAGCCAAGGCCTACTCCACAACCCCAAGCAAAAAAGAGACGATCACATATGATAGAAACGAGATGTGGGAAGAACTAACTCGGGAGGAGAAACATAGTTCTAAAAACTCCAAGGCCTCTCATTTCACTTCATGCTTCATCTGCATAAGGCATAAGATCATCACCTACATGATTGATGCAAGGTCAGAGATAGGGATAGTCAGCAAGGGAGATCTGGTCCATAATCAATAGAAAACCAATGAATATTAGAAAAATATTAATCAAGCATCTATCAGCGGCAGTAGGCGGGGATGTGAAAAGAAATTCTGCATTATGCATGGGCGGCCAGATAGCCATGATAGCTGATTACCTACTGGATGATAGAGATGTCCAAAAATATAAAGAAATAGAAGGACAACAACGAATAGACATCAAGTCCCTAGCCAACATAGGTATTCTAGAATTGAAGGGGGGAAGGTGTATTTCAAATAGAGAGGGTTAAAAATACCATTTCCCCTTCCTGAAATGGCATACTATGACACCCACAAGCTATGGCCAACTGAAGATGACATAGAGAAAATGTGTTCCGGGGCACTACATGCCAGAAAAACTGCAGATCTAATACATACAACGGGAGAAAGCAGTGCCCCGGCTTCGTTAAAGAAGAAGAAGAGCATGAAGCCGTAGAAGAAATTGGTGGTAGAGAAAAAGAAAATAGAAATAACTACTATGCCAACTGCAAGTGAGAAGGCCACAAAACAACCCCTCCCCACGACTCTGCCTCAAGAAGATCCAGTGGGAGTCGTGGAACCCACATCTCTCTAGCCACACAAGGAAGCAACTACTTTGGAGCTAGAGGTGGGAAAAGAGAGGGACACAGAAGCCGACCCACAACCCAACATGAAACCAGAGGTAGAGCCAGAAAGACAAGGCTCTCAGGCCGTACCAGACATAGAGATCGGTGGAGTGGATATGGACCAACCAGAGGAGTCGAAGGAGAAAGAACAAGGCCCACCACCACCGCCTCCACAACCCACAATGCCAAGCTCGTCAACGATGCACACGGAGCATCAGCTGCACCAGTAGCCCCAACATGCACCTTCCTTCAGAGGTGCCTTAGGTACAAGGTTTGATACAATGTGGGAACACATGCATCAAAATTAATACAATAAATACCACAATTTCTTCTTCTTTATCAAAACTAACAATGCAAGTACAAGTCCTTGATGAAAGAACAAAAGCACTCCTAGACTTCTATCAAGAAGTTCTAAATAACCAATGGATGATGATGGGAATGCTAAAAAAGATAAAGGACGAGATGGAAGAGCTTCAGAAGGAGAGGCACGCCATCTGAGCTGACAATGAGCATATGCATCAGGGCTATGACACATCGATGGCCACCCTCGAAGAAGAGCGTCAACACCTAGAAGAAGATCATTGGAAGCTCAAGAAGGAACACGAAGAACTCAGGAACTGGTGGGATACAAAGAAGACCAAGTGCTCAACAAGCTCGGCGCACTCCTCAGCCAACCCCTCCATCCACGATGACAACGCGGGAGGAACAGGCACGGGAACTGGCACACCAAAAGCTGGGGGTGCCAACACGAGGGCATCACCCGCAACTGAACTAAAAGGGAAACTAGCCACCACAGCGGTTGAGCTCCCAAAATGAAAATCTAACGAAGAAATATGTGACAACAACAAGGGGGCTCAACCTCAACTATGACCTAGAGGAAGGCTTGGATGAAGCCACTGAAGATGATGGAAATCTAGTGGAGCTTCACCTCTCTCCACCAACACTCACTCTGATGCTAGAAGAGAAGATTGCTGCTGCTCATCGTGAAGAAGTGGTCGCAGAACTCAGCTCAACTGGAGCAGCCAAGCTTGACAGAATGATAGCTGAGTTGGGGGTCAGGCTTGAGGAGACTAGCAAGTTCCTCCTCTTCCAACCACATCACGAGCATAGTGACTATCTTTATGATGGGAAGATGGAGGCAATGCTAAAAATGATGGCGGAAGACAAGTTGGGACAAATTTATGAGGAGAGTCATGTAAAAAACAACACAGTTGTTGAAGCCTCCTCAGAAGTAGCTGAACCAATAGCCACTGCACAACCGATGTATAAAGTGACTGAACAAGTGGACAAGGCCATGCCGACAATAGAAGAATCCTTGACACCCTTGGCATAGGAGGGAACATCTAATGATGAGGATGGAAGACTAGAAACTTTCTTCACAGATGAACCTGCTAGGGAGCGGAGTGCATAGACTAAAGTAGAAATACCTGTAGTAGCTCCCCCTCTGTCCAGCAAGATGAAAGATATGGACATGACCACAGTATCACGAATCTCATGCAGAGATGTCCACCTCTTGGTAGATGTCCTCAACGACGATCTACCTGGGTCAGACATACTATACAACAATAAGGGTAGACGTCTATCCAGAGACCACTTTAGGGGGATATTTCTGAAGAAGGCATGAGTACACAAAAGGTTGTTCAAAGTACTCTACGCCACCCTCCTGGAAGAATTCTTACACCCAGACAAGACACAACCGGTCTTCAATGGGTTGACGCATCTAGAGAACATCCTATATAATGAAGATTATATGGTTGTAGATGTAGCTGAACTAAAGGCAGTAGTCTAGGGAAAGGGGATGAAGGTTGTGGTACTGTCCATAAGAAATGTAAAGCATTAGGCACTAATAGTCATAGATCTACATGAGCGTAAGACGAAGGTGCTCAATTGTTGTGCATATGAAATGGACATCACCTCACTAGTCTACAAGAGGAAGGAAGCCAGAGATGTCTTCAAGATACTGCTGCACCTACAACGAGCAATCAAGGAGGCGGACAACAAATTTCAAGGGTCCTGGAAGCTTTTTTCCATCAACAAGAAAGTTCTCCAAGAAGAGGCTGGTTAGGGGGATTGAGCCTTCATAGTACTGTGCATGATGGAGGTCATCGACAAGGGCATCCCCCTGGAGGACCTAGACACCAAAGATCTGCATGGACTATGGGGTATGTACGCTATGTAAGTCATCTATGATCGCTGGTTCTTCAACGATCTGGTGATGCCTGCCGAAGCTATACCCTGCAGGCTTCACATGAACATTCCCTTACCCAAAAAGGTCACTTGGAGGGAAAAGCTAAAAGCCATGTGGGTCGATCTGACAGAACCAGCCAGGGATACAACATGGAAAGCAGGCTAGAATGAAGGCTCTGAAGAAGCTGCGAAGCACACGATAGATGAAGAGCCACAACATCCTTCAGTATCAGAAGCTATTGAAAATCAAACTCCAAAAAAACAGTCTGCGGAAGGAGAGCTTGAAGAGGAAGATCTGGGGCATGATAGACCAGACGGACCGACAGGAGAAATTACGTTTTCTTTCGAGAATTTTGACAGATGGAGCTGCTTCAGCCTGTCACTGGAAGAGCTGACTATCATTATGAATTCTCTAAAAGAAGACAATTCTCTAGGAGATGTCATCTTCGAGCGAGATGGCATCTATGTGCTAAAAGACAATCTCTGAGAAATGTTGAAAATAGGAGGATATCTTTCTGTAAGCACGATGTCAGACTACCAGGTGATACTAGGTGATACCATGCCAAATACCCACATGGCATACTTCTTACCGGTAGATGACATCCTCAAAGACAAAAAGTCAAGAGAGAAGGAGCGTCTACAAAAATGCCTGGAGATAGCCCTACCAGAGCACATGTTCCTACCTATTCTTCATGACAACCATTGGACTTTGCTGCATGTCAACCTTCTCAAAAGGACTGCAATACTATACAACAGATCCGACGTGGCCTTTGCACTCAACAAGAAGACCAATATGACAACAACAAAGACACCCATAGAAGAAAAGGCAAACACATGCACTGAAGCTATCATTGACATGACAAGAAGGCATTGTAGAGGGTATAGATACATAAAAGGCAAGGACTTCAAGAAGAGACAATTCTACCACAGATGCCCTCAACAGGTACCCCTATCTAATGACTGCAGTTTCTTCTTCCTATCATGGATGTTGGCCATAGCCACTATTGGCTTCAAGGTGGAAAACATGCAGTATGAGCAATATCACACGTTAAGGGGTATATATGCAAGCATGCTCCTAGAGTCCAAGTAGGCATCCACTGACAACAACAAAAACAAATAAAGAAAGCCCGTTTATACATCTCACTCAAATTTTGATACCCCAAGATAGGGTGCATGATAAGTTTGGGGGAGGAGTCATAAACGGGCTACAGAGGTACATTCACCATCCTTTTTCCCTTTAAAAAAACATCTACTTTACCGCTAAAATTTTGAAAATTTTGAATTTGCCCCTAAAATTTTGAAATTGGATTTTTGAGTTCTTGTTACAACTAACTTTTTATAAGCTCGCCTCCTCTCTCGCTAAGTTTTCTGATTGTAGTGTTTCAACCCTCTTAGAGAGAAATATATGAGCAACATATACAAGTATATATGAGTAGAAAAATAGTCATACCACTACTGCTATACCTGATTCTTGCAATAAGACATTGTAAATGTAACAACCTTAACTCATGAAACCCTCGGAGATTAGAGAACTTCACCTAGTCATACTCCTTACCAACCACCCTCACCTGACGCTTTTGACCAGAAAATCCTTATCTCCGTAGAAAGGGAAAAAACTGCCCTCTTCAAATAATATCTAAAAGAGGCTTGGCCGCCCAGAAGACCAAGTAAAACTCCCCAAACCCAAGCCTAAAAGGAGAAGTAAAAAGCCAAAAATAAATAAAGAAAAAATATGAGAGCTATGCCCGAAAAGATGCCAAAAGTTTCCGCACGACCGGTATATTTCTACACTCATGAATGCAGATATGTCGTGCGTGTAAGTGGAATCTTGAAGCCAAGCTTACACACCTCCAATCCTGAATGGAATCTCACAAAACCACCTGACTTAAAGTCAGAAGCCTAAAAAGGGCAACATTGTTCTTATGATGGTTATGAGTGAGGAGTTCATGAGGAAGAGGAAAACACCTAAAGCCTTAAGCCTACCCAAACACGTTAGCATAGGGTCAGCTGAAAAATAAAGAATTGGTGTGAAAGGTACCCTTCAAAAAAGATCTGTCATTAGTACGGTGATTACCTAAGGGAGGGGGTGAAAAGTTGAGAAGGAGGAGCTTTTTACAATTGAAGGTTATGATAGAGAAATGAAGTTATGCTACTCTGGTTGAGGGGGGGGAGATTGATACCTAAGGGTTTGAGTGCATACCACAACAGTCAGATATGATGTTTGAACTTTTTGAATTTGCAAATAGGTAAGTGTTGGTGAATACACAACTAACTTAAAGTGATATTACCAACATTGGTGTGATATGCACAATGCAAACACAACTTGGGGCATAGAAACTCTGATGGATGACATACATACCCACCATTAACAAATTGATCAGTAGCCGACACAGCTATCAGAGCTGGTAAAGAACTCACAATGAAAGATCCCTTCTAACACTAATAGTGCAAAATGGCCATTGTCCGTTCCGTAAAGGTTTTAGAAGAACCAAAAGGAAAGACCTTCCAAGAAGGCAATTCTAATGTTTAATCCCAGATGAACCTATTATAATAAAAGAATAACCTGAAGTGGAAGTATCTACCAAGAAGGTTTAGGAAAAAGAGAAGGGCAAGGGAAAGAAGATGTGAAAGAAAGGAAATATGACCCAGCTATGGAGGCATTCATAAATTGGGACCCTATGCACCAATGATTCCATTTCCATACAATTTTATTAAAGTTCACTTGAAATGAAGGTACATGGTAGATGTGAAAAAATTACACGTGGATATCCTATTCCTTGATGACATTGAGGAAATGCAGACATATGTAAAGTTTTTCAAACATCTGATTACTAAAAGAATAAGAGGAGACCATATGGAAACTATAAGGATTTCAAAGATGTCCAACGTCTTCAATCAAGCAAAGATGCATGCTAAGCAGAAATATGTAGGAGCCTTCATGATCCAATTCAATCTGAGTGACAATGCAGTAAGGCAAGGATGATAGACCTTGGAGCAAGCATTAGTCTTATGCCCCTTACTTTAGCTCAGAGGCTAGGACTTACTGATATGGTTAAAATAGGAATGAGAATTCGATTATCTAACCACAACTTCACAAAAATGGTAGGGATTCTAGAAGATGTCCCAATCCTAGTGGGGCAGTTTTCTATACTACATGACATAGGCATAATTGATACGGTGGAAGATCCGACGTGCCTGATGATTTTTGGAAGACCATATCTCTCCACTGGGAGAGTCTTGATATATGTTCAAGGTGGGATCATTATGATTAGGGGACCATCTCTCTTTGAGTCAGTTTACTTCATGGACAACTACTACCAATTTTATGAAGGGTTCCAAGAGGAGAATGCTATAGTTGATCCAATCATGAGAGCATTAAACAATCTTGACCCAAATGTCAAATATCCCAAAGTTTTTGAGATTCTTGATTATCTGAATCAACCAGAGGAGGACTACAATGATTTAGAAGATGAAAGTTGTGAGACCATAAAATGTGCTTATCTAAAGGAGACTTCAAAGGAGAAGGAAGCACTCAAGCCCAAGCCGGAATTGAAGCAACTCCCTGAGGGATTAATGTATTAATTTTTGTACAATGAAGAGAGAAATCTAATGATTATAAACTATGCCTTGATAGAGGAATAATAAGAGAAATTGTTGAATGAACTCAAGCTCTGAAAAAAAATCCATAGGGTACTCTGTTGAGGACATCAAAGGTCTAAGCCCATCCATCTACATGCATAGAATAAACTTGGAAGAAAATACTAAAAATGTTTCCCAACCTCAAAAAAAGCTTAATTAGATCTTAAGAGAGGTGGTCAAGAAGAAGGTGATAAAACTACGTGATGTAGGTATTAAATATCCAATTAGCAATAGCAATTGGGTAAGACCGATACATGTAGTACCTAAAAGGATGAATGGTAGTGTTGAAAGGTGATAAGGGAGATGAAGTAGCTACACAATCCATGATCGGTTGACAAATGTGCATAGATTATAGAAAGCTCAATGTCGCCACAAAGAAGGACCATTTTTGTAAGAACCTTGACCTTCATTTTTGGCTTACCCTATTTGCTTTGCCTAAATCTTGTGTTGAGATGCTTGCTAATCACCTGAAGTTGTGATTAGGGTTTTTTTTTTGTGAGAGGTTGAGGTGCAACTTGCAATTTGCCTAAGTTGGTCACATTGAGAGATGTCTTTCTCTCTCTTTGCATCCTCTAGGTTGAGAGGATGGGTTGGGCTCTTTGTTTGAGTAGATTTGGGCTTTGTTGAGCCTTGTTGGGCTTTGTTTTTCCTTGTTGAGGCTTGGTATCAGGCTTGCCCTTAGTGTATCGGCCAAGGTGGTGTGATTGTGTCAGGCAAGGGGCTATATTGGTCAAGGTGAAGTGGGTTGCCATCTTGGGTGACACACATTCCCCTCCTAGTCTCGTTTGTGTCACCATCTTTAGACAAGTGGCAACTGCTTTTCTAAGTGAGTGGAAACTCATGGGTGTGGGTTTTTGGGGTGCTTGCATGTGGCACACTCCTTGGACAAGTGTACTAGGGGTGGGTGCCACCTTGCCTTTTTCTCCCTCTTCACCCCATAGTATATATACGACCCTCCCCTTGATTTCTAAGCTCTTTGGATCCTTTAGCTACTTCCCTCTCCTTTGGTGGCTGAGCTAGGAGAAGCAAGGAGCTTGATGTGGACAATATAGCTGGAGTGTTGGGTGACACACCTTGCTCTTATGGTAGGTATCTCCCCTTTTCCCTTGGCACCTTCTTCTTCTTCTTCTTTCTTCTTCTTCGACCATGGTGGTTACATGTTGCTCTTCTTTGTGTTGGCCGAAGGTGGTGCCTTGGAGCTTGGAAGCTTGGTGCTAGGAGCTTGGAGCCTTAGAGCTTGAGGCAGGTTACATAACTCATACCCCTAGCTATACTACTTCTTTTCCATGTTTCATGTTATATGCTATCTTGATCGACCATGTCTTTGTTTTCTAGATAAGTTTCTTGCTTTAATGGTTATGGGGTTGCTTTAGATGTACCCTAGACTTTGTGGAGATAGTTATCTTGGGTTGCCTTGGGTTGATCGAGCCATGGATATGGAAGTTGTGCAATACCCCTCTCTCACTTAATCGTGTTGAGAGGTGAGCCAACTCTCTTAACTTTTAGGGATTCTTGGTGGTAGTCGTGGGGTTGAAGATGACCAACCTGTCATGGTCTTTGAGCTCTTGCACGATACCCCTTTGTGATGTTCTGCCCAATATCCCCCTTCTAGACTTGAACTTTGGGCGATATGCTAAGTGGTGTTCGACCCTTTTGACCGATATGAACCTTTGCTTTAGATGGCATTTGTGGGTGTTATGCCCTTGGCCGATGTGATGCTCGGTAGATATCCGTTCTTGGTGCCTTGGGCGACATGGGTTGGTTTTCGTGTTTCCTGATATGAGTCTCAGATGGTGAAACCCTAGTTGGGCGCCATGGTGTGGACTGATATGTAGTGCCCTGAGCTTGATGGATGATATGGTACCTTGACCGTTATAGGGTCCCAAACCCTAGTTGGACGATAGGCAACCTTGGGCGACATGGTGACATTTGAGGGATGGCAGTAGTGTACCTTGGGTGATATGAGAGTCCCTTGGGCACCGTGTTGTACTAGCCAAGAGGGTGCTTGTTGGGCGGTATGGTTTTGGCCTTGGGCGACATGGTGTTGATGGTTGCCCGGTATGGAACCCTAACCCTAGAGGGGCGATAGTGGTCTTGGCCGATAGGGTTGTTGTGATGCTCGATATCCTCTTTGTGCATATGCTGCCCATTCCACCTACACATGGTTGCATGATACACTCTTGGTCCATGGCAGCATGACACACCTTTAGATATAGTCTTCCCGTTATCCCCTTGTACATGGGTGCATGTCATGCTTGTGGCCGATATGTGTGGTTGGTACCTTGGGGTTTTGGTGGCCTAGCCGATAGTGTTGGGTGAGGGATATGACCCTACCCGATATCCCTTGAGTGAGGGATAGTGCTAACCACCACACCTTTAGTAAGGGTAGGCGACACCTTTGGCGAGGGATGCGCCTAGCTCGGGAACCCTAGACAAGTTGTGACCAGTGACATGTTTGTTACCTAAGGTTGATGTTAAGTAAGATCATCCTTAGGGGTGGTTGTGTTCATGATGTCATGTGAGATAGGGCATGGTGGATGATCATGGTTTGGTTACTTTAATATGAGTTGATTGGTTTACCATCTACAACTTTATGCTTCATGTGTTCATAATAATGAATGTTGTTTCAAATCATATGCATCCTAAATCTTGATGGCATGATAATCATAACATGTTCTCTAAAGATCTATGTTGGGTGATCAAGTTATCTCTCTTGAGATGCATACTAACCATGTAGGTGTTATTAATTAAATTCATATCTAGGTAAGAGCTGTTAGGTGTATGTGTTTGGTATAACACTGAATAATAATACTCCTTGTTGATGAGATGACATGTATCACCAGTATGATGAGAAAGATCTGGTGACCTGATAAAGGCTGAGTTCCTGATTGAGGTATTATCCTCTAATAATGACATGAGGGATTGTTATCCCATGATGATGATGTATGATGATGAAGGCCTTGAGAGGCAGCGGCATTATTGTGATGAGGGATTGAGATCCCATGGCAATATGATAATGGTAGTTATAGTGTGACACAATGTTGTTTATGTTTTACAACCTGGCTACCTCAACAATTCACCTTAAACAAACTAAATAATTATAGTGGAACATTTCATGTAGTTTTTCCCTGGCCATAGATCCATCATCGTCAGTACCTGGTGATGGTATAATAAGTTTATCCTGTGGGATTACCTGGAGTGCATATTTTTGAATGTGTAGGGTTTCTCCTAGCCGAAAATAGGAGGATTAGAGTGCAACTGCAATTGTGGACTCAAGATGTATATAATAGCATGGTAAACAAGTCCATGGATCAGTGTGATGGAGCATGAATGCGTTCATGGCTCAGGAGCACGGTGAATAGGCCTATGGCTCCTAATATACTAGTGTCGAGACATGTACCAAGGCGGGCTAGAGAAAAGGGTTGCCTACATAGCTGACCCTGTGGCTGAGGCCACTCAAGCAATAGACTGCGGTCCTACTTTGGTTATCATGCACTAACCACGAAGAGGTGAGGTCATGGAGTCTGGCTCTTCCATTGACCTTGTATGGAACTAGTTTTAGGCTTCACATTCGAAGATTGGATTAGAGCGGTACGAATCACTTCCTCAGGGCATAATAAATCATAATCCAGCCGTATAATATATATTGTTTAAGGTAAAACACAGAACATTAGTTGAGGCCTTGCTTGTATAGTTGCCCTAGTTATATGTTGCAATTATTTGTACATTCCTCATATCTTATGATAAGTTCTTATAAAGGTTGTCTTGTCAATCATGTTCCATAAAGAAATATCTAGTTATATGCCTCCCGAATATCTTGGTAAGTTGTTAATAAAGTTAAACTCTGTTAAGTATGCTGCTTATATCAGTTACCTACTTTATCTGAAGTTTTATAGTTCGGTGAGGAGTTATGTTTCTTGCTGGGACTGTGTCTCACCCCGCTGGTTTACAACCTTTTTAGGTGATCGTGCTAGATGTGGTGGTGGTGATGATGTTGCAACCGAGTAGCAAGAAGAATAGTAGGAGGTAAGAGATGGATATGCTGCTGATTTGGTTGTTTTGTAGTAGAGTCCTAGAGTCATCCCTATACACTTGGGTCCTTGGAGGTGTTTTGACGACATTTCATGATGTATAGCTGATGTAGCTTTGATTATCCTACTACTGGCCTGGTATGGCCTATTCTGTATATAAACAGGTGGTGAACTCTTTGTGCCTATGTAACAACTGATTCCTATAAGTTGTGGACACGTATCAAGGTTTGTGTAAGTTTATATAACATGTTTCCTTGCAGGATAAGGGTCTAGATGCAACAGTGTCTTTATTATCAGCTTTCTTCAATCAGTTTTAATTAACCCACGTTTTTGGTAATATGTGGTTTATGGAAGTTCTGCACGTTTTCACGTGGCATTTCATTGTCCGTGTGATAGAGGGATGTCACAATAAGTTTTAGTATCAGAGCTCTAGGTTCGCTGAGTCTATAGGGATATAGGACTAGGTTTGTGTCCGTTCTTATGAGTTTTCCATATTTTCTTACCATAACCTTCTGCCCTCAGCGGAAGATAAAGCTTAAAGATGTCTGGAAACCACAAAGAACATGCTGTCGAGAGCAGTGATGCTGCATCCATTGATAGAGCACAAGTGCAGGCACATGAAGATCGGGTGCCTGAGGTTCCCCAACTTGACCTAGCCATTCTTGAAAACCTTGCCTATCAACATCTTATGGGGCAGTTAATGGCTACAATAAATCTCATAGTGGAAAGATTGCCAGTGCCTCTATCAAAAGCACATACTCCCTATAGTGAATCATCAGGTATGAGGAAGTCCTTCGAGCGGCTTCGCCGAGTCAGAGCTTCGGATTATGCTGGAACGGCTGATCCAACGGATGTAGATCGGTGGCTGACAGGTCTTTAGAAGGCCTTCTAGATCCTCGACATCCCCGAAGTAGACAAAGTCAAGCACGCTGTCTACCTTTTAAAGGGTAGTGCTGGCCATTGGTGGGCCATGGAGGAGGAGAAGCGGCCTGGTGAGGTGATAAGTTGGGACGTCTTTCGCTAGGAGTTCGTGAGCCGATACTTCCCAAAGACCTATCTGGATGAGAAGATCAACCCATTTGAGAGTCTGCACCAAGGATCGATGAGCATCACCGAGTATGAAGCCAAGTTTATGGACCTGCTGAGGTTTTGCCCTCACATGGCGGCGACAGATGACAAGTGAATTAGGCAGTTCGAGAAGGGTTTGAGTGCTGAGATGACAACACCTGGTGTTTCTTTAGAGAACCGAGAACGGTTTGCCACACTTGTGGAGTCTATCCGAAGGATAGAATGATCAGTCAAGGAGAAGAGAGAGTCCATGACCAAGAAAAAGCTTTCTCAGTTCTAGAGGCAGAGGTTTGATGGCTTCAAGAATCCAAGGTTTACAACACCTTCTACGATGCAGAGTTCCAGTTCACCATCATAGTGGTCTCCGATTAAAGGAAGAGGGTGCAGATTTTTGCCATCCAGAGCCCACAGTACAACTTCAGTGGCAGTGGCAGAGCCATCTAGGCCACATTTTGAAGATATGGAATGTGATCTCTATGGACAGACTGGGCATTTGAAGTCAAATTGCCCAAGGAGAGATGTCAAAGTGACACAAAAACTGAGGTAGAATCAACAAGGGTTAGATAGACAGTAGTCCAGTGGTAATAGAGGGTGAGGACGCGGTCAAGCGTCGCAAGCAGGATCATCTTCTCAAGGAAGTAGAGTATGTGGATGACAGCAAGCAATAACTCGATTCTATTCTATGAGTCAGCCAGAGGCGATAGTCAACCCGCGAGTGGTGGCAGGTCAGATGGAGTTATTTCATTTTGATTTGACTTCTTCTTGCTTTATATCTATTCTGGTTGACTCGAGTGCTACACACTCTTTTATTGCACATAGTATGCTTGATAGCTGTCTTTTACATGTTAGCTATAAGAAAGATAGCCCGTTGTTAGAAACCCCTCTTGTTAGACCCGTGTTGCTTCAAGAAGTGTGTCCATCTTGTGTTCTATCTTTCTCGAGATGCAAGATACAAGTGGATCTTATACCACTTGACATGCATGGATTCAATGTGATCCTTGGGATAGATACCCTAGAGAAGTATAAGGTTGTGTTGGACTGTGGTTCCAAGCAAGCAGTGTTTGTTGATGGTGGTGAGAAGTGGATATTCTAAGGAGATAGGAAGATTCTTCCGATGTGTTTAGTGTCAGCAATGGTGGCAGAGAGGTTTTTGCGGCAAGGATGTAAGGCATTCTTAGCTCATGTTGTGGATACCAAAGCGAAGGGTCCTAGCCTTGATGATGTGCCTGTTGTCCGAGAGTTTGCAGATGTGTTTCCTGATGAGTTTCCCGGTGTTCCCCCACCTCGAGAGATTGACTTTGAGATCAATCTAGTGCCAGGGACACATCTAGTTGCTCAGACACCGTATAGGATGGCTGTAGCTGAGATGGCAGAGCTAAATAAACAATTACATGAGTTTTTGGATAAAGGTTTCATCAGACCGAGCACATTGCCGTGGGGTGCTCCACTCCTGTTCGTAAAGAAGAAGGATGGATCGATGTGTCTGTGCATAGATTATCGATAGTTAAACAAAGTTATGATAAAAAACAAGTATCCTTTGCTGAGGATATATGATCTGTTTGATCAGTTGTGTGGTGGTACAATGTTTTCAAATATCGATCTACGGTTCAGATTTCATCAGTTGAGGATCAAGGATGAGGACATACCAAAGTCAACTTTTAGGAGGAGGTATGGACAATTTGAGCTCGTGGTTATGCCGTTTGGGCTAACTAATGCGCCTACTTCTTTTATGGACCTGATGAACAAAGTGTTCTGTCCATTTCTAGATCAGTTTGTTGTGCTTTTTATAGATGACATCTTGATCTATAGTTGAGACAGTCAACAACATGAACAACACCTTCAACAAGTGTTGACTCTCCTTCGCCAACACGAGTTGTATGCCAAGTTTAGTAAGTGCGAGTTTTGGTTGAAGGAAGTGACTTTTTTGGGTCATGTGATATCTATAGAAGGAGTCAAAGTGGACCCCAAGAAGGTGGAGTCAGTTGCAGAATGGGAGCAACTGAAGATGCCGACTGAAGTACGTAGTTTTCTAGGTTTAGCAGGATACTACCAAATGTTTATAAAAGACTTCAGTGTGATCACGTTTCCATTGACGAAGTTGACTAGGAAGGATGTACCTTTTGTTTGGGATTATCGTTGTCGGTAAGCTTTTGAAAGCTTGAAGGAGAAGCTGACTAGTACTCCGGTGTTGGTGTTGCTAGAGCCTGGGAAGGGATATGTTGTTTTCTATGATGCCTCCAAAAAAGGCTTAGGTTGTGTGCTACTGTAGGAGGATCATGTGGTTTCATTCGCTTCGTGACAGCTTAAGAAACATGAGGAGAGCTATCTGACACATGATTCGGAGCTGGCAGCGGTAGTCCATGCATTAAAGATATGGAGACAATATCTTTATGGGGAGGCGTGTCAGATCCTTACGGATCATAAAAACCTGAAGTACATCTTCTCCTAGAGTGAGCTAAACATGCGACATCATCGCTGGATGGAGATGATAAGTGATTATGATTGCACCATTGAGTATCATCCTAGTAAGGCAAATGTGGTAGCTGATGCACTTAGCAGAAAGTCTTCTTCTCTTATCACGAAGAAGGCACAGTTAATTTCTTTGATATGCCATAGGCGCGATATGTTTGTCTCCTTGCGGCAGATGAATGTATAGTTGGAAGTATCTTTGTTGACAGGACTGTTGGCACAGATGCAAGTAAAACCTATGTTGAGGCAACAGATCAAAGAAGTGCAACAAGCAGATGCTATAGTTTAGTTGATCAGATCAGAGTTTGGCAGCGAGAAGCGGGATGGCTTCCATGAGTCCTAGGATGGACTAGTTTGTTATCATAACAGGATGGTGGTCCCAGATGTTGAAGATTTGAGGAAGTTAGTGCTCGAGGAAGCACACACATCAATGTATGTTATGCATCCAGGTTTCACCAAGATGTATCATAAACTAAAGGATCTGTATTGGTGGCCTGGTTTGAAGAGAGACATGGCCAAGTTTGTAGCTAAGTGTGCGGTATGCCTGCAGGTCAAGGCTGAGAATTAGAAGCCGACAGGTACGTTGCAACCCATGTCAATACCGCAATGGAAATGGGATCATATAACCATGGATTTCGTAGTTGGTCTACCGAGGATAGCTAGGAATCATGATTCCATTTGGGAGATAGTCGACAGGTTGACGAAGTCTACACATTTCATACCTACAAAGACAACGTATACAGTAGAAAAGCTTGCTCAAATATATGTGGATGAGATAGTGCATTTGCACGATGTGCCTGCAACGATAGTCTCCAACAGAGGTCCCCAGTTCATGAGTCATTTTAGGGAATAGTTGCACAAAGCATTGGGAATGTAGTTGAGGTTCAATACCTCTTTCCACCCATAGATAGATGGACAGTCTGAAAGGACTATTTAGACTTTGGAGGATCTTCTCTAAGCTTATGTTTTGCAGTTCCTAGGCAGTTGGGATGTGCATCTCAGTTTGATAGAGTTCACCTACAACCATAGTTACCAACGGAGTATCGACATGGCACCTTATGAGGCTTTATATGGCAGGAAGTGCAGATCTCCTCTATGTTGGTATGAGTCTGGTGAGTATCAACTTTTGGGTCCTGAGTTAGTGCAGTAGACAACAAAAAAGATCAAAGTGATACAACAACAGTTGAAAGTGTCATAGGATAGAGAAAAGTCATATGTAGATAATCGCCAACGACCTCTAGAGTTCCAGGTGGGAGACAAGGTGTATCTCAAGGTCTCACCATGGAAAGGCATGCTGAGGTTTGGTCAGAAAGGCAAGTTGGCACCCAGGTATATGGGGCCATATCTGGTAATAGCACGTGTTGGCAAGGTAGCTTACAAGATATAACTACTGCCAGAGTTGCATAGGTTACATCCAGTGTTCCATGTTAGTATGCTGAAGAAAAGTCATCCAAACATAGAGACAGTGATACATATAGTTGAGGTTGATCTTGATGAAGATGTGACCTACGAAGAAGGTCCAGTGATGATCCTCAACAGAAGAGTGTAGAAGCTGAAGAGGAAGGACCTGGTTATTGTGAAGGTTCTTTGGCATCATTGTGGTGTTGAGGAAGCCACGTGGGAGCTTGAGGAATAGATGAGGAGGAAGTATCCCTCACTTTTCTTTTTGGATTTCAGGGGCAAAATCCCTTTGTAGAGGTTTATGGATTGTAAGGATCTTGACCTTTGTTTTGGTCTTACCCTATTTGCTTTTCCTAAACCTTGTGTTGATATGCTCACTAATCACCTGAAGTTGTGATTAGGGTTTGTTTGTGCTTTGTTGAGAGGTTGAGGTGCAACTTGCAATTTACCCAAGTTGGTCACCTTGAGAGATGTCTTTCTCTCTCTTTGCATCCTCTAGGTTGAGAGAATGGGTTGGGCTCTTTGTTTGAGTAGCTTTGGGCTTTGTTGAGCCTTGTTGGGCTTTGTTTTTCCTTATTGAGCCTTATTGAGGCTTGGTATCGGGCTGACCCTTGGTGTATCGGCTAAGGTGGTGTGGTTGTGTCAGGCAAGGGGCTGTATCAGCCAAGGTGAAGTGGGGTTGCCATCTTGGGCGACACACATTCCCCTCCTAGACTTGTTTGTGTCACCATCTTTGGACAAGTGGCAGCTACTTTGCTAAGTGAGTGGCAACTCATGAGCGTGGGTTTTTGGGGTCCTTGCATGTGGCACACTCCTTGGACAAGTGTGCTAGGGGCGGGTGCCACCTTGCCTTTCTCTCCCTCTTCACCCATAGTATATATACGACCCTCCCCTTGGTTGCTAAGCTCTTTGGATCCTTTAGCTGCTTCCCTCTCCTTTAGTGGATGAGCTAGGAGAAGTAAGGAGCTTGAGGTGGCCGATAGAGCAGGAGTGTTGGGTGACACACCTTGCTCTTATGGTAGGTATCTCCCCTTTTTCCTTGGCATCTTCTTCTTCTTCTTTTTTCTTCTTCTTCGGCCATGGTGGTTACATGTTGCTCTTCTTTGTGTTGGATGAAGGTGGTGCCTTGGAGCTTGGAAGCTTGGTGCTAGGAGCTTGGAGCCTTAGAGCTTGAGGCAGGTTACATAACTCATACCCCTATCTATACTACTTCTTTTCCATGTTTCATGCTATCTTGATCGGCCATGTCGTTGTTTTCTAGCTACGTTTCTTGCTTTAATGGTTATGGTGTTGCTTTAGATGTACCCTAGACTTTGTGGAGATAGTTATCTTGGGTTGCGTTGGGTTGGCCGAACCATGGATATGGAAGTTGTGCAATACCCCTCTCTCACTTAATTCTCTTGAGTGGTGAGCCAACTCTCTTGAACTTTTAGGGCTTCTTGGTGGCAGTCATGGGGTTGAAGATGACCAACATGTCATGGTCTTTGAGCTCTTGCACGATACCCCTTTTTGATGTTCTGCCCGATATCCCCCTTCTAGAGTTGAACCTTGGGCGATAAGCTAAGTGGTGTTCGACCCTTTTGACTGATATGAACCTTTGCCTTAGATGGAATTTGTGGGCGTTATGCCCTTGGCCGATGTGAGGCTTGGTATATATCATTTCTTGGTGCCTTGGGCGACATGGGTTGGTTTTGGTGTTGCCCAATATGAGTCTTGGATGGTGAAATCCTAGTTGGGCACCATAGTGTGGACCGATATGTAGTACCCTGACCTTGAGGATGATATGGTACCTTGACCGTTATAGGGTCCCAAACCCTAGTTGGATGAAAGGCTACCTTGGCCGACATGGTGACATTTGAGGGATGGCAATAGTGTACCTTGGGCGATATGTGAGTCCCTTGGGTGCCATGTTGTGCTAGCCAAGAGGGTGCTTGTTGGGTCGTATGGTTTTGGCTTTCCTGCCACACCTTTAGTGATGGTAGGTGACACCTTTGGTGAGGGATGTGCCTAGACCGGGAACCCTAGACAGGTTGTGACCAGTGACATGTTTGTTACCTAAGGTTGATGTTAAGTAAGATCATCCTTAGGGGTGGTTGTGTTCATCATGTCATGAGAGATAGGGCATGGTGGATGCTCACGGTTTGGTAACTTTAATATGAGTTGATTGGCTTACCATCTATAACTTTATGCTTCATGTGTTCATGATAATGAATGTTGTTTCAAATCATTTGCATCCTAAATCTTAATGCCATGATAATCATAACATGTACTCTAAAGATCTATGTTGGGTGATCAAATTATCTCTCTTGATATGCATACTAACCATGCATGTGTTATTAATTAAATTCATATCCAGGTAAGAGCCATGAGGTGTATGTATTTGGTATAACACTGAATAATGATACTCCATTGATGAGATGACATGTATCACCAGTATGATGAGAAAGATCTGGTGACCTGATAAAGGCTGAGTGCCAGATTGAGGTATTATCCTCTAATGATGACATGAGGGATTTTTATCCCATGATGATGATGTATGATGATGAAGTCCTTGAGAGGCAGTGGCATTATTGTGATGAGGGATTGAGATCCCATGGCAATATGATAATTCTAGTTATAGTGTGACACAATGTTGTTTATGTTTTACAACCTGGCTGCCTCAACAATTCACCTAAAACATACTAATTAATTATAGTGGAACATTTCATGTAGTTTTGCCCTGGTCATAGATCCATCATCATTAGTAGCTGGTGATGGTGAAACAGGTTTATCCTGTGGGATTACCTGGAGCGCATATTGTTGAATATGCAGGGTTTCTCCTAGTTGAAAATAGGAGGATTAGAGTGCAACTGTGGTTGTGGACTGAAGATGTGTATAAGAGCATGGTGAACAACCCCATGGCTCGGTGTGATGAAGCATGGATGCATTCATGGCTCAGGAGCATGGTGAATAGGCTCGTGGATCCTAATATACTAGCAACGCGACCTGTACCAAGGTAGGCTAGAGAAAAGGGTAGCATGTGGAGCTGACCCTGTGGCTGAGGCCACTCAAGCAAGATACTGCGGTCCTTCTTTGGTTATCTAACGTGAGATTTTATCACACTAACAAACTCACTCTGGGTTGAAATCCCCGAGTTTTTACCAAAACCAAAGTGCAATAATACCACCCGCAAGCGGACGAGTCTTGTCGTAGTATAGTTAAGGATCGAACCCAAAGGACAACGTTTTTAAGAATCCTTGTCAGTCGAATCTAGCTCAAGTAAAACTAATTTTTAGAACAATTGGTTGATTTGAGGTTAATTAAACTAATTGCAAGAAAGTAAAAGCTGAATTAAGGTTGGATTTAGGTCAATGATATGGAATCACTGGGATGGTATCGGGTTTCACCACCGCTACACACACAAACACATTCAATTGCAAACAATCCAGACAAGATATATCAATCCAAATAGAGCTGCTGCAGAATCCCCCCCCCGTACGGGCATTTAGGTTCACGTAAGCATCACCTTAGGCATCAGATGTCTCGTCACCAACCATATCACTTACTTACGGCTCCGAAGATACAAAAATCCAACGAAGGTTGTGAGCCCACTATACAGGCGTTAGGCACACAGAAGCATCACTGAAGGCTAGATGGCTCGTCCCCTCGCGGATCATACACTTACGACCTTGAAGAAATCCCATTCTATTTCTAGTTTGGGAGTCAACCACATTAATCGATAAGCAAGCAGGTGATAGATCTACGAACTAACATCGATGATAAACAAGACGATACAAAATCCAACTAAGGTTGTGGTCCTCCCTGAGGGATGTTTAGACCATAGAAGCGTCACCATAGGCTAGATGTCTCGTCCCCTCATGGATCATACACTTACGACCTCAAGGAATCCTATCAGAAGTTCTCATCAAGGAGTCGAACTTGTAAACCACCATTCCATCTCACATATAAAAGAGTTCGCAATATAGGAAAGAACAAGATGAAAGCTAGGAGATAATCAACTATGAACATACCAACTAACAACAAAATGGAAAGATATATACATTGCCATAGAGAGTTTAATAAAAGAACATGATTTGCATGGGCAGCGGGGCTAGTCTCCACACCCCAACGAAAAGGTACTACTCGCTCACGATGCGAGAAACAAGAAGAATGAGAAAGAGAGAGAAATCCACCATTAACTCAGTGCATAAGGTAGTCATAGCTCGGTGAAGAAGATACAACCTCCTACATCGTGTCGGAGCAAATATGGATGCGAATGGGAGTTGCCAAGACAGACCAGACAGTCTCCTTTGCTTCGTCTTCCTTCTATCCTCTGCCTCCTTGGTTGCAATAGGGGAAGTAGGTGGAATGAAACTGGTGCAGATGGCACTGGATTTGGATCGGACCTGTGTACAGGCACCCTGTCGGCGTCCCAGAACCGATTCCCCAACTAGGTGCCCTGTTGGTCCTATTTATAGGCACATGACTGGCCCTCACGGTCTTGTAGAAATTTTTGGCTTAAACGGTTGGGTAAAGTTTTGACCAAATGGTTTTGAGAATTAGAGGAGCAAACGGTCTTGGATTGTAAAGTCCAAACGGTTTCACAGACCTCCAAATGATCTTGTGCAAAAGGGGAAAAAGGTCTTCAAGTCAGCAGAATCAAACGGTCTTCGCATATCCCCCTAAACGGTCTTCACCTCAGATGACTCAAATGGTCTTATGCTTTGAAAAACGGTATGGAACATTGAGATATCCAAATAGTCTTGGATGCTTAGGCTCAAACAGTTTTTAGATTTGTTGCAAACGGTCTTCGTAACAGGTTCATTCGGTCTTCACGTAGGCGGCAAGAGACCAAACGGTCTTTACATTGATCGATCCAAACGACTTGCTATTGAGATCTTGTCCTGAGATCGAGTAGCTACTGCTTCACCAACGGATGAGCTTGAGGGCAAGACGGAAGGTGAGGGTAGTGTGGCTGAAGGCAGAAGGTGTGACAGAGTCAAAGCTGCTGCTTGGCGGGGCGGAGTTCTCGGAGCAAGGTGCCGCCGGGATATGATATATAGAAGAAAAGAGGTGCTGCTCGGTGGATGTACATAGGTAGGAGATGACATGCCACGGCCATGGTGAGACAACACGGTCGTGGTGAGGTTGCTTCCACACGTCCGTGTGGCCTCACATGGGCATGGCGGGTGAAGATTTTAGTTCTGATGGTAGTGCGCTACGGTCGTGGTGAGTGAGATTGGGTAGATGCCAATGATGCTTTACCACAACCATGATATCACCACATGGTCGTGGTGGGGGTAGTGTACCACGGTCATAGCTGTTCAAAATGGCCGTGGCATAAATTCTACTTCATGGTTCTAAATTCATGCACTACTCGATCCCTCGTGGCTGGGTTAAGACCCCAATCGATCTCTACTGGTCTATCGGTCTTGAGACCGAATGGGCTCGAACGGTCTTGAGACCGAATGGGCTCAAATGGTCTTGAGACCGAACGGATGAAATCACTTGGTTAGATTTATTGGTCAGAACCAAGGGCGAGTGAAGGCGGGCCCTAGCTGATTATTCAACTTTATCAAGATCTGCATCCAATCAACATAAATTCAATTAAAACCTTGATACTCGAATCAATTAAGTAATATTGCACATTATGATGCATTTTGATAATTAATGAGTGAAATATGATGCATTGTGTCAAAATGATCCCAAGATGGTAATTGAATTCCCTGATGAATATGCATTCATCAAAATACCCCAAACTTAAACGTTGGTCGTCTTCGAGTAACACAACATCCAAAACTGTCGCCAAATGAATGCTTTCGACTCGTGTGATTGCTTCATCTTTACATCATGATTGTTTTCTTTCTGCTCGGAATGACTCAACATCTCAACTTCCTGAGATCACTCAACACATATTACCATATCTTCGTTCCTGAGTTCATTTTCCAATATCACTTCCTCCTCACTTTTTACAACAACAAGCAAGTCAAAGAGTTTTATAAGAGTCTAGAGATACCCGCAAAACAACAAGTGTGCATCTGGTCTGAGACTAGTGTTTTTCAGGATAGTGGGGGCATGCTTCATGCCATTAGGTAGAAACTGGAGTGAATGGTGGTATGGAAGGAAGAAGTAAATCTCTCCTCTATTCGACTCGAGATTTTCTTTTTATTTTGCTTTGCAATTTCATTTATTGTATTTTTTGTGTGAATCTCTCCTCTATTCGACTCGAGATTGCATTTATTTTTGTGTGTGCTTTGGCATCTTTTTGTTTGCAAGTCTCTCCTCTATTCGACTCGAGATTGCATTTTTGGTGGTACGACCCTATTTATTTGCGAAGGGTATGGAAGAATTGACTATAGAGGGAAGTGGTGTGCCACCCTGAACTTAGGGTTTGGCATCATTTTGGCTATTTTTGTTTATTTTTGATGGATGGAGAGGTACAAAGATGATAGAAGAAGTGTAGAAGAGAGTTCAGATCAGAATGCAACTTGATTTACAATTCAGTGCACCGGGTTGTTCTCTTTATCATACTCTACTCAAATAATGACTTGATGAGGGTTCGGTGGAGATTCTGTGTTATTGTTCCACTAGTCAGTTAGGAAGCACAATGTGTTTAATCCCTATCAGTTTGACAGACGCTTGTCATTTTTGCATAAGTATCATGATGTTAGGAATCATAAGCTTCACAAGATGATTTCAATCAAAAGGCTTGTTTCAAAAAGTGGTCCTTTTGAGGATTTACTTCGAATAAGGAGGATATAATGATTCAAACTGCATAGCAAGTTAGTTAGTGAATTTTAATGGAACCAGGAAGTGTCAAAAATTCATCAAGTATCTGTTCAATTTCTTTGAAAAACATTAAAGAATTTTGAAAATTTTGATTTTTTTATCAAGAATGTGATAGTGAAAACTTTAAGTATGAAAAGGATGGGTGTAGGTGGAAAGTGAGGTGCGTACCACCCACCCTCCACCCCGAACTTAGAGATTTTCTCATCCCAAGCAAACCCTAAATCCAAGATGGAGGGGAAAATTCATGCCAGAATGAACACTAGATGTGGTTGCGTTCCAATTTGTGCGCTTCTTCTTATCTGAAAATCTCAAAGGTAAAGAGCAATTAGATCTTAAAATAGCATCTTGCGATGCAAATTTTATTTAATGAGAAATTAACTAGAAGGTAAAAACAAAATTGAAGAAACATTCTAATTTGAAAATAAAAGTAAAAAAAATTTATTGATCGGGTTGCCTCCCGACAAGCACCTTTGTTTTATGTTGATGGCACGACTGAATCCTATAGCTTCATGGTGGATCCTTTGGATTGGTGAGTTCCAGTGTTGCTTCATTGCCTATGTCAGTTGAGGTAAAATATCTCTTTAAGCGGTGACCATTTGTTACAAATTTACCTAACTTTTCACTCCATAATGAGAAGGCACCATGTGGGGAGATTCTCTTGACGATGTATGGTCTAGACTAGCGTGAGCGGAGTTTTCCTGGGAATAACTTCAACCTTGAATTGAATAGCAGGACTTGGTCTCCCACTTGTATGTCTTTTCTTTTCAGATGTCCATCATGCCAAAGTTTTGTGCGTTCTTTGTAGATTCGTGCATTCTCATAAGCTGTCATCCTGAGTTCATCCAACTCTTGGAGTTGAAGAATCCTGGCTTGGCCTGCTTCTTTCATATCAAAGTTCAGTTGTTTAATTGCCCACCATTCCTTGTGTTCTAGTTTGACTGGAAGGTGGCAAGCCTTTCCATATATTAATCGAAAAGGTGTAGTCCCGAGGGGAGTTTTATAAGCAGTTCGATAGGCCCATAATGCGTCGTTGATTTTCACCGACCAATCTTTCCGATTGCGGCCTACTGTCTTTTCTAGGATACTCTTGAGTTGATGATTAGAAACCTCCACCTGTCCACTTGTCTGTGGATGGTAAGGTGAGGTTACCTTGTGAGTAACACCATACTTTCTTAGCAATGCTTCAAAGCTTCTTTCAAGAAAATGGGAACCTTTGTCAGATATCACTGTGCGTGGGACACCAAAATGGGGAAAGATAATATCCTTGAATAATTTGATGACTGGTTTGGAATCACTAGTGACGATTGGTATGACTTCAACTCATTTTGAGATGTAGTCCACCACCACTAGGATGTATGAAAATCCATGAAAAGATGGGAATGGGCCCATGTAGTCCACCCCCCATACATCGAATATCTCTACTTCTTGCCATAGATTTAGTGGCATCTCATCTCTCTCTGTTATATTGCCTGATCTTTGACATTTGTCACATGAAAGGACAAAGTCGTAGGAATCTTTGGATATGGTTGGCCAGAAGCATCCACATTTCAAAACCTTCAAGGCAGTCTTTTTAGAGCTCATATGTCCTCCCACTGGTCCTGAGTGACATTGTTCCAAAATAAGTTGAGCTTCTTCTTCGGCGATACACCATCTATACAGACCATCAACACATAGTTTGAAAAGGTACGGCTCATCCCAGTAGTACCATTTCACATCATGCATAAATTTCTTCAGTGTATTTCCGGTGCATTGAGGATGAATAACCCCAACAGCGAGGTAGTTCACAAAATCTGAGTACCACGATATAACTTCTGAGACCTTCATTAGTTGATCATCTGGAAGGGAATCATTAATTGGAATCTTCTCAGTATCCAGAGTGTGGATGCGACTGAGGTGATCTGCTACCACATTTTCTATACCCTTTTTATCTCTTATCTCTAAATCAAATTCTTGCAATAGGAGAATCCATCTAATTAACCTAGGTTTTGCATCTTTCTTTTCCAGAAGGTAATGAATGGCAGCGCGGTCTCTGTAGACAATGACCTTCGAACCAATTAGGTAGGATCTAAACTTGTCAAAGGAATACATGACTGCTAGAAGTTCTTTCTCAGTAGTTGCATAATTCCTGTAAGCTTCATCGAGAGTTTTTGATGCATAATAGATCACATAGTGTTTCTTCTCTATATATTGCCCTAAAACAACGCCCATAGCATAGTCACTGGCATCGCACATAATTTCAAAAGGATGGTCCCAGTTAGGAGCTCTAATGATGGGGGTGGTTGTAAGGGCCTACTTTAGTGTGTTGAAGCTTTTGACACATTCTTCATTGAAATTGAAATCAATATCCTTTAGTAATAGATTCGTCATTGGATTCGTTATCTTGTAAAAGTCCTTTATGAATCTTCTGTAAAATCTTGCATGACCTAGGAAAGCACATACTTCTTTTACATTTGTTGGGATAGCCAGTTTAGAAATCACTTCAATCTTGCTTTATATACTTCAATTCCTCTATTGCTGAACCTATGGCCGAGGACAATGCTTTCCTTTACCATAAAGCGACACTTTTCCAAATTTAGCACAAGATGTGTTTCTTCACAACGTTTGAGGACCAGTGAGAGGTGCTTTAGACATGAATCAAATGAATCTCCGTATACAGAAAAAACATCCATGAAAACCTCCATAATTGTTTCAGTAAGACCAGCGAATATGGTAGCCATGCAACGTTGGAAAGTTGCGGGTGCATTACAAAGACCAAACAACATTCTTTTAAATGCGTATGTTCCGAATGGGCAGGTAAAAGTTGTTTTTTTCTTGGTCATCTGGATGTATGGGTATTTGATAGAATCCAGAGTAACCTTCAAGATAATAGAAATAATCTTGGCGAGCCAACCTTTCTAGGACTTGATCAAGGAAAGGCATTGGAAAATGATCTATTCAAGTTTCCTTGTTTAGTTTTCTATAATCTATGCACATCCTCCACCCAGTGACTGTTCGAGTGGGGATGAGTTCATTATTTTCATTCTGTATAACAGTTGTTCCACCTTTCTTCGGGACTACATGCACTGGGCTCACCCATGGCGAATCTGATATCTAATAGATTATTCCAGCAGTGAGCAGTTTAATGACCTCACGACGGACCACTTCCTTCATATTTGGATTCAATTTCTGTTGAAGCTCAATAGTAGGCTTATGATCTTCCATCATAGGGATCTTGTGCATACACAACTCTTGACTGACCCCAGTGAGGTCACTCATTTTATAACCGATGGCTTTCTTTCTTTCCCTTAATTCCTCCAGGAGTTTATCTTCTTGCTCAACTGTTAGATCGGAATTTATAATAATTGGGAAAACTTTGAGATCATCTAGAAACACATACTTTAGTCACTCGGGTAGGGGCTTCATTTTGGGAGCCTCTGGGTTTTCACATGTTTCTTTTGTAGTTTCCATAGCTTTGAGTTCTTCACTAGTGGCTTCAACGTCTTCTTTAACAGAGTCGAGGGATTTGATGCAATCCTTTACTTGTTCGTCAATTTGTTCATCAACAGATGGGTTTGTTAGAGCAACTTCTAAAGGATCATCTGATTCATGATGCTCTTGAGTCAGAAGTGACATTTTCACAATGCAGTCAATCAGATAGACTTCTTCTTGCATACTTGGTCTTCTCATACTTTCAAAAACTTTAAATTTGAGACTATCTTTACCTAATCTGAGTAATAAGGTGCCAGCTTCAACATCAATTAGGGCTCTTACAGGGGTGAGGAACGGATGACCAAAGATGAGAGGATATCTGGATTCTTCTTTTATGTCTATAATGACAAAGTTGCATGGAACATATGTGTCCTTGCCTACCTTGATCGGGACATCTTTGAGGATTCCTAACATACATTTTATTGAATTGTCTGCAAGCTGTATAGTCATGCCAGCAGGAAGCAATTATGCAAACCCTAGTCTTTTGCACAGGTTAAGTGGCATAATAGAGATGCTTGTGCTGAGATCAACCAATCCTTTCTTACATGATGAGTCGCCAATGTGACATGAAATTCTAAAGGATCTCGGGTCTTTTTGTTTCTTGGGCATCTTGCTCAGTATGATGTCAGATGTAGTTGTCGCTAGTTTTACTGTCTCATACTCTTCAGTTATATACTTCCTAGTGAGGAGTGACTTTAAGTACTTTTTCCATGCTGGTATCTCGGCCAGAGCATCCAAAACGGGTATATTGACATGAAGTTTCTTCATAGCTTCTTTAAACTTATTGAATCTAGTATCAGGCTTTGTTTGCCTTAGACGAGCTGGAAAAGGTATACAAGGTTTGTACATAGGGATATCAGGTTCTAGAGTCTCAGTCTCTTCATCTTCTTGAGCAGGCTTCTCAGAATTTCCTTTTTCTGAGTTATCATCTTTTGATTGAGTCTCTTGTGTTGTTGAGTCTTGGGCAATCACAGATTCATCCTCGTCTGTAATAACCACATGTGTCTTTTTAGGGGGATCCAAATAGTCTTTCCCTGACCTAGTGGTGACTGCCTTCAACTGTTCAGGATGCTTAGGATTGTTCTCAGGTTGGCCTAAAAAGACTCCAGCAGGTGGCTTTATGCTAGCTGTGGGTTGAGCTAATTGAGATTCAATAGCCTTCTACTGAGCTTGCTGGTTCGCTATCATAGTTTTCTGAGTTTGCAACATCTTTTCAATGGCTGTTAACTTGTCCTCAGAAGAGACAGGTCCTGCTTACTGTCCTTGCTGTTGATTAAGATTCAGGTACTGAGAGTTGTTTTGATAATTATTATAGTTTCTGTTCTGAAGTTCCCCTTGAAATTTCCTTGATTCCCAAAATTCTATTATTGATTATACTGGAATCCTGGTGGGCCTCGTGGCTGGTTTTTCGAACCAAATTGATGTGAGTTTACTTCTCTAGAGGGGTTTCCTATTATAATCCTGGATGATTCCTATTCTGATTCGGATTGTAGTAACTTTGACCAGGGATGGTATTAACAACATTAAGATATTCCATTTGGCCATTATCTCCTTGGCCACACACGTTGGTCAGAACAACATCGTAAAGAACATTGCATGATAAGGTGGAATAATCAGTTCCTTTACATGCTTCACAGAATAGGGAAGTAGGCTTGACTTGTTCTAGTTGTAGGGTGGGTGAACGTCCTCTTCCAATTGCAATAAGAGATGATTCAATATAGTCTTGCTTGGCAACTAAGAGTTTTAAGGTTTCAACGATAGATTTGTACTCGGGAGTAGCTTCGGCCATAACTACTTTCAAAACTCCTTTGCCTATAGATCTACTCCAATTGGCTTGATTTTCGGCTCCCAGGGTGACGAATCTCCATGCGCTGTCATAACTTTGACGCATTAAGTTTCCTCCAGACGAGGAGTCTAGGAATCTCTTAATATCATCATCCACACCCCTATAGAAAATCTCAATGAGTTGGTTCTTGGGAATTCCGTGGTGTGGACACTTGTGTAGAAGCTCTTTGTATCTATCCCAAGCTTCAGTAAGGGTTTCTCCAGGAACTTGAGTGAAATTTGTTATTCACCCTCTGGTTTCATATGTGAGAGATGGAGGATAAATTTTTTCTAGAAACACATTTTGCAGTTGTTCCCAGGTGGTGATGGGTATTTCACTTTGCAACGAATTGTACCAACTTATGGCTCTATCAGCAAGGGAATACTTGAAGAGACAGAGTCTAATGGCATCATTTGTGACTCCATTTTGTTTTGTCATGGCACATAGATCAATAAATCTCAGAAGATGTTCTTGGCTATCTTCTCCTTGCTTTCCATAGAAAGGGTTATTCTGAAGCAGGGTGATCCAATGCACTCTTATCTCAAAATTAGTAGCGTTGATAGGAGGAGGTTGTACTGGATGATGAACATTTGCAACTTTCGGGATTGAGAACTCTCTAAGATCCTTTTGTAGTTCAGCTGCTTGCGCTGCTAGTATATCCTGTTGAACTGCAGCCCTGGCTTCTTGATGAACCTCTCTCTTTGTGCATTGATGGCTTGAGCCACCCTTCAGGCCACATCTTCTTCTTGAGCCATCCTTTCTTGATTTTCTTTGATCTGACGATGAAAGGTTCTGTCTATCTCAGGATCAAAGCTCGCTGTTAGTCTGGGTTCGAATGGTGCATGCACTATGCCTTGGATTGTACCTGAAAATAGAAGGATTTTAAAAGTGAGAACCACAGAGTAGAGTCAAATTCAAGTAGATGATCGATTACTTCAAAAGAAAAAGCAAAATCCTAAATTAGTATTAAAAGAAATAGATTTGACTAAATGATTCTGTTGTCCCCGACGGCGGTGCCAGAATTTGACGTGGGATTTTATCGCACTAACAAACTCACTCAGGGTTGAAATCTCTGAGTTTTTACCAAAACCAAAGTGCAATAATACCACCCACAAGTGGACAAGTCTTATCGTAGTATAGTTAAGGATCGAACCCAAAGGACAACATTTTTAAGAATCCTTGTCAGTTGAATCTAGATCAAGTAAAATTATATTTAGAACAATTGGTTGATTTGAGGTTAATTAAACTAATTGCAAGAAAGTAAAAGCTGAATTAAGGTTGGATTTAGATCAATCATATGGAATCGCTGGGATGGTATCGAGTTTCACCACCGCTACACACACAAACACATTCAATTGCAAATAATCCAGGCAAGATATATCAATCCAAATAGAGCTGCTGCAGAACTCCCCCGTACGGGCATTTAGGTTCGTGTAAGCATCACCTTAGGCATCAGATGTCTCGTCACCAACCGGATCACTTACTTATAGCTTCGAAGATACAAAAATCCAACGAAGGTTGTGAGCCCCCTATATAGGCGTTAGGCACACAGAAGCATCACCGAAGGCTAGATGGCTTGTCCCCTCGTGGATCATATACTTACGACCTTGAAGAAATCCCATTCTATTTCTAGTTTGGAAGTCAACCACATTAATCGATAAGCAAGCAAGTGATAGATCTATGAACTAACATTGACGATAAACAAGACGATACAAAATCCAACTAAGGCTGTGGTCCTCCCTGAGGGATGTTTAGACCACAGAAGCATCACCATAGGCTAGATGTCTCGTCCCCTCACAGATCATACACTTACGACCTCAAGGAATCCTATCAGAAGTTCTCGTCAAGGAGTCGAACTTGTAAACCACCATTCCATCTCACATATAGAAGAGTTCAAAATATAGGAAAGAACAAGATGAAAGCTAGGAGATAATCAACTATGAACATACCAACTAACAAAGAAATGGAAAGATATATACATTGCCATGGAGAGTTTAACAAAAGAACATGATTTGCATGGTCAGTGGAGCTAGTCCCTGCACCCCAGCAAAAAGGTACTACTAACTCATGATGCGAGAAACAAGAAGAATGAGAAAGAAAGAGAAATCTGCCATGAACTCGGTGTAGAAGGTAGTCGCATCTCAGTGAAGAAGATACAACATCCTACGTCGTGTCGGAGTAGATTTGGATGCAAACGGGAGTTGCCTAGACAGACTGGACAGTCTCCTTCGCTTGGTTTTCCTTCTCTCCTCTGACTCCTTGGTTGCAACACGGGCAGTAGGTGGAATGAAACTGGCGTGGATGGCACTGGATTTGGATCGGACCTATGTACAGGCAGCCTGTCGGCGTCCTGGAACCGATTCCCCAACTGGGGGCCCTGCTGGTCCTATTTATAGGCACATGACTGGCCTCACGGTCTTGTAGAAATTTTTGGCTTAAATGGTTTGGTAAAGTTTTGACCAAACGGTCTTGAGAATTAGAGGAGCAAACGGTCTTGGATTGTAAAGTGCAAACGGTTTCACAGACTATTTGCTTTCCTCCAAACGATCTTGTGCAAAAGGGGTAAATAGACTTCAAGTCAGCAGAATCAAATGGTCTTCGCATATCCCCCCAAATGGTCTTTGCCTCAGATGACTCAAATGGTCTTGTGCTTTGAGCAAATGGTCTGGAACACTGAGATATCCAAATGGTCTTGGATTCTTAGGCTCAAATAGTCTTCAGATTCGCTGCAAACGGTCTTCGCAATAGGTTCATTCAGTCTTCACGTAGACAGCATGATACCAAACGGTCTTTACATTAACCAATCCAAACAGTTTTCTACTGAGATCTTATCCTGAGATCAAGTAGCTTCTTCTCCGACGACGGATGAGCTTGAGGGGCAAGATGGAAGGCGAGGGCAGTGTGGCTTAAGGCAGTAGTGTGATGGAGTCGAAGCTGCTGCTTGGCGGGGCAGAGTTCTAGGAGCAAGGCACTGCCGGGATATGATATATTGAAGAAATGAGGTGCTGCTCGGCGGAAGTGCAGAGGTAGGAGATGACACGCCACAGCCGTGGTGAGACAACACGGTCGTGGTGAGGTTGCTTCCACACGGCCATGTTGCCTCACACGGGCGTGGCGGGTGAAGATTTTAGTTCTGATGGTGGTGCGCCACGGTCGTGGTGGGTGAGATTGGGTAGATGCCAATGATGCTTTACCAAGGCTGTGGTATCAGCACACGATCGTGGAGGGGGCAGTGTACCACTGCCATGGCTATTCAAAACGGTCGTGGCTTAGATTATGCTTCATGGTTCTAAATTCATGCACTGCTCGATCCCTCACAGCTGGGTTAAGCCCCCAATCAATCTCTGCTGGTCTATCGGTCTTGAGACCGAATGGAATCGAATGGTCTTGAGACTGAATGTGCTCAAACAGTCTTGATATCGAATGGGCTCAAACGGTCTTGAGACCGAATGGGTTCAAACGGTCTTGATACCAAATGGGCTCAAACAGTCTTAAGACTGAATGAGCACAAACGATCTTGAGACCAAATGGATGAAATCTCTTGGTTAGATTGATTGGTCAGAACCAAGGGTGAGTGAAGGCGGGCCCTAGCTGATTGTTCAGCTTTATCAAGACCTGCATCAAATCAACATAAATTCAGTTAAAACCTTGATAATCGAATCAATTAATTAATATTGCACATTATGATGCATTTTGATAATTAATGAGTAAAATATGATGTGTTGAGTCAAAATGAGCCCAAGATGGTAATTGAATTCCCTGATGAATATGCATTCATCATTATCATGCACTGACCACGAAGAGGTGAGGTCACAGAATCTGGCTCTTCCATTGACCTTGTATGGCACTGGTTTTGGGCTTCGCAGCCGAAGGTTGGATTTGAGCGGTATGGCTCACTTCCTCAGGGCATAATAAATCATAATCCATCCGTATAGTATATATTACTTAAGGCAAAACACAGAACATTGCTTGAGGCCTTGCTTGTATAGTTGCCCTAGTTATATCTTGCACTTATTTGTACATTCCTCATATCTTATGATAAGTTCTTATAAAGCTTGTCTTGTCAAACATGTTCCATAAAGAAATATCTGGTTATATGCCTCTTGGATACTTGGTAAGTTGTTAATAAAGTTAAGCTATGTTCAGTATGCTGCTTATATTAGTTACCTGTTTTATTAGAAGTTTTATAGTTTGGCAAGGAGTTATGTTTCTCACTGGGACTGTGTGTCTCACCCCACTGGTTTACAACCTTTTTAGGTGATCATGCTAAACGTGGTTGTGGTCGTGAGGTTGCGGCTGAGCAGCAAGAAGAACAATATGAGGCAAGAGATGGATATGCTGCTAGTTTGGTTGTTTTTTTTATAGTAGAGTCCTAGAGTCATCCATGTACACTCGGGTCCTTGGAGGTGTTTTGATGATGTTTCACGATGTATAGATGATGTAGCTTTGATTATCTTGTTGTTGGCCTGGTATGGCCTGCTCAATTTATAAACAGGTGGTGAACTCTTTATGGCTATGTAACAGCTGATTCTTATAAGTTGTGGGCACATATCAAGGTTTATGTAAGTTTATATAACATGTTTCCTTGTAGGATAAGGGTCTGGCAATAGTGTCTTTATTATCTGCTTTCTGCAATCAGTTTTAATTAACCCATGTTTTTGGTAATATGTGGTTTGTGGAAGTTCCACACGTTTTCGTGTGGCATTTCACTGTCCATGTGATAGTTAGATGTCATAATTTTTCACGATCGTTCATTGATCAAGTCCTAGAACGGTTAGCTCACCACTCGTATTTCTATTTTCTAAATGGATATTCATGATTTCATCAAGTTCCTATCCACCCCAAAGATCAACATAAGACTACCTTTATATGCATCTATGGTACTTATCCCTTTTGACGAATGTCATTAAGCTTAGGCAATGCACTAGAAACATTCCAAAGGTGCATGATTTCGATCTTTGTTGATTTATTGGAAGACAACATGGAAGTTTTCATGGACGACTTCTCCATATATGGGACTTATTTTGACAATTGTTTAAGGAACTTATCCCAAGTTCTTAATAGGTGCAAAGAGAAGAAACTAGTATTGTATTGGGGGAAGTGTCACTTCTTGGTGTAGGAAGGTATTGTTCATGGACATACAATTTCTGACAAAGGGGTTGAAGTCGATCTGAGCAAGGTAGAATCCGTGTCCAAACTCCTACCCCCTAAATATATGACTGGAGTGAGAAGTTTTTTGGGGCATGTAGGTTACTACATAATATTTATCAAATACTTCTATAAGATTGCAAAACCCCTATCAAGTCTGCTCGTGAAAGACATTGTGTTTGACTTCACATATGAATGTCTTAAAGCTTTCAATACTTTGGAAAATGATTTAACAACAACTCCGATACTGCAAGATCCATATTGGGAACTACCTTTCAAGATAATGTGTGATTCAAGTGAATATGTTATTGGAATAGTTCTCAGACAAAGAAAGGATAAGAAATGCCATGCAATATATTATGCAAAAGAAACCCTAGATGATTCCCAAGTCAATTACACTACCATAGAAAAGGAGATGCTAGCAGCAATATTTTCTTTTGAAAAATTCAGACTCTATCTGATAGGATCGAAGGTCAAGTTGTACACAGACCATGGTTCCATCAAGTCCTTAATGCTGAAAAAGTACACTAAGCCTAGATTCTCTATTATTGAAAGAATTTGATCATGAAATCATAGACAAGAAGGGGACAAAAAGTGTCATTGTCGATCACTTGTCAAGAATCATAGTTACTGAAAAAGATCCTTTAAATATCAATGACAATTATGTCAATGAAGCCATGATGATGTCAAGGGTAGTAAAACCCAGTTTACCATAGTTTGCAGACATCTACAATTATTTATGAAGCCAAAAACTACTACCTAACATTACCTACAATTAAAAGAAGAAACTATTTTTTTATTTGAAGAATTACTATTGGGATGATCCCCTCCTCTTTAGGCGATGTGCTGACAATCTATACCATAGATGTATTCCAGAAGAAGAAGTACCCACTATATTCTATGAATGTCATTCTTCATCATATGGAAGCCATCTAATCAGAGAAAGAATAGTAGCAAAGGTCCTACAATCTGGGTTCTATTGGACCACACTATTCAAATATGTGCATGCCTATGTGAAAGCATGCGAAAAATGCCACAGAGCGGGAAATATTTCAAGGAGAAATGAAATGTCAATGTTTGAATGGATAGAAGTGGAAATTTTTGATGTCTTGGTAATTGACTACATGGGACCCTTCCCATCATCATGGGGCGACTAGTATATCTTGGTTTTAGTAGATTATGTATCCAAATGGGTGGAAGTAGTATCTACCCCCACTTGTAACTAAAAAGTTGTGATCAAATTATTTGAAATGATCAGCTTGCCAAGATTTGGTGTCTCACGCACCGTCATTAGTGACAAGGATCCCACTTCAGGTAAAGAAAATTTGAAGCCTTGCTAAAGAAATATGGAGTAAGACACAAGGTAGATACATCTTATCACCTGTAAACGTCTAGACAAGTAAAAGTTTCGAACCAAAAGATAAAGTAGATTTTAGAGAAAATAGTTAGTTGCACTCAAAAAGACTGGTCGATAAAGCTAGATGATGCACTGTGGGCATACCACACTTCCTATAAAACTCCAATAGGGACTATTCCTTTTTCACTGATTTATGGGAAGTCCTACCATCTGTCAGTTGAATTAGAACATAAAGACTTTTGGGCGATCAAATTTTGGAAAATGAACCCAGTCCAAATGGTGAGAAAAGATTCTTACAACTGTAAGAATTGGAATAGTTGAGGCTACATTCCTAGCAAAAATGCCTAAATCTATAAGAAAATGACAAAAGTGTGGCATGATGCCCACCTGAAGAGAAAGGGTGTGTCAGAAGGGGACAATGCCCTCTTGTTTAATTTGAGCATTAGGATTTTCCTGGGCAAGCTCAGATCGAGATGCTCTTGACTATTCACGGTGACAAAGATATACCTATCAGGAATGATGGAAATCTGTAGTGACAAAATAGGGACTTTTTATGTGAACGAACATAAGGTCAAGTGATATTATGAAGATGAAACATTCACCAGGAGAGCAGAGGTCCAATTAGAGGAACCACCCCCTGAACCACCAGACGAAATCTGAAGACTTTGACCAAGGGATAGTAGGTTAAAGACTATAAACTAGTGATTCTTGGGAGGCAAACCAAGGACTCCTTGGCATATTCTCTTAGTCTTTAGTTTGCTTTATTTTTTTAGTAATTAGATTTTTCTAAATTTTAAAAAATCATCATGGTTTTGGGAAATTTACTTTGTTTCTTAATTTCTAGTGTATATAGAATAAAGTGTGAGATGAATTTCAAACATGTGCCTTGATTTCGGGGACCAATTCAAGCCAAGGTTTGGATGAAACCCATCGGTCACTGAGAATCACATTTCCCATCGACCGTTAAGTTCTTAGCAAGTGAAGAGAAAAAATAGCCACAACAATATTCGAGATTTTAGGAAATCTCAGTGACAGTCGAGATTCCTAGGATTTGTCAACAACCTGAAAATTTCACTCAAATGCCAGCGAACACCAAGACCCTAATTCACAACAAATGTTGGACCATCTAAAATCTCAGTGACCGCTGACATTTTAGAAACATCGGTGACCATCAAGATGCCAAGAGTATATGAACCCATTGTGAGAACAAAATTTCCATTCTAACCCTAACTGCTAACAAAACACAAGCGATTTCAAATGATAATTGGAGGGAACCCTAGATGATGAAGATGTGAGGAACAAGCCACTACAGATGATGCCTAGAGTACCCTCACCACCGAAGTGCTAGTTCCTCATCATTGAAGCTACCTCGATGCAAAAGTTTCTGAGTCGTGGCTACCTCACAGACAAATCATTTACCATTAGATAGTACCCTTAGATTCCTCACTCTCTTTCTGACCTCACTCTCATGTGTCGTACACCACCTTTGTCGTAAGCAATTAGGGTTTCATCGATATTTCTTCTTTTCTCATTTCTCCAACCTTAGATTTAATTGTTGAAACCCCTCAATTTCATGCTTAGTGCAAACCATCGTATCGCGAGACTCCTCAAATTCTTCAAGTGATTTCATATATTTTCAGCGATCACCGAGAGTTCTAGGATTCTCAATGACCATCAGTTTTTTTATAATTGCATCTTCAGACCAGCAAAATTTTAAGTTTTTTAGTGGTCCCTTAAATTTTTCAATTAGAGAAGATTTCTTAGCAACTGCTGAGATTCCCAAAAATCTCAGTGATCGTTGAGGATTGTTAGTTTAAGTCAAGTCTTGATGACTGTTGGAAAGAGATTTTCCATCGATCATCAGTTTACTTCCCTTTCCCTCTTTCCTTTTTCAAGTGCGTATCAGTGAACCTCGTGAATCCTATTTTGATCGGTTTATAGAAGTCAATCTTCCACTACTAATAAACACATTCATATAAGTCTATAGGATGTTGTTTGCCTCTTCAAAACACTGAATAAGAAAGCCACATCCCTGGATGGGATCAAGGAAATGATCAAGATAATCACAAAAGTCTTAGATTCATATTCAGACATGCCCCTGGATAAGAGGGTGAAACTTCAATTGCAGAAAGAACAATATGAACACTTTCTAGAGCATGAATCACCTGAGTTAGAAAACGAACCAAAACTATCTACAGTGACAAACACTTTTGAGTATGTTTCCTCCAAAGAGGAAACACAAAATAAGGGAAAGCACAAGGTGACAAGTACTGACATGGAAAACCCCATGCCCAAAAAGACAAGTCCAGCAACCAAGGCCCAAACTGAAAAAGAAAATGAGAAACCCAAACCACTAATTAAGCCCATGCTTGTAGAGACAATAGAAATAAAAAACACATATAGAAAGGTACAATTGTCACATGGTAGCAGACTGAAACAATCGGAACATGCCTTTTAGTCTAGAGACAAGGAACACCAGACCAAGTACAAACTATTCTTAATAACTAAGACCTTCAAACCAACTTGGTACATGGACAAATATGACCTCAAGTAGTTGGGAATTGTCAAACTGGTCACAGAATTCTAGAAGGGAACAAATCTTCATATCATATACACAGACACTCAACACTCCTACACCTACCTCACCGCTTAATTAATGTCATCTTTTATAAATCTTCCTTTAGAACATGTAGAAAAAGAGGATGGAGAGGGAGAGTTCAAGCTGTATGTTTATATGATGGGAAAGGACTACTTTCTGAAAAAGAAGATATTGAATGTGATATTTAGTGGAATAGAAAACAATCCAAGGCCAGCATGGTAGCAATATATGATAAAGATGTCATCGGGTTCATCAACAACAAGACTTGGGAGAGGTTGACATGGGAAGAAAAGCACAAACCGAGATCCTCAAAGGCAACATAGGTTCCTTCTTGCTTCGTCAGAATAATCCAGAAGATCATTGCCAACACAGTGTTTGGGAGATCCAAAACTAGAAGCATGACCTGAGGGGATGTTTTCCTCATTTGTTCCATGCTCAAAAAGAGGCCAGTCAATATCAGACAGTTGTTGATTGGTAAGCTATCTATCACAACCAGAACAAAATGATCCAAAGAATTCTGCATGGGAGGCCACATCACCCTAATGGTGTTTTATTATCTCCACCTAGATAAACTTAAGAAGTTCGAGGAGAGTAAAGGAAGAAAGTTCCTAGATATTAGATATCTCCTCATAGTTGGGATAATTGCACAAAAGGGAGAAAAATACTTTTAGAAGCTAGAATATCAGACATTCTACTTAATCTATCAGCAATGAGCCATTACAACACTCACAAGTTGATTGTATATAGAGAGGATCTGGACAAATTGTTATCAACTACAACTTCACAAACTATAGGGGTACACAAAATACCCATGAAGGATCTAGAAGGAGACAAGAGAAGGTTGTGGAATCGATAATAGGAATGAAATTGCATGTCAAGGTCCACAAGATGGTTTCAAAAACACCAACATCAGCATTGAAACCAACCCAACCCCAAGATGAAGAAGATTAGATTACAAGGAGAAAAGCAAATGAACGACATGCTATGGAATTAGAGCAGAGTACAAAAGCAACAACAACCTTCACAACTGACACTTACATAAACATTGAATACCTAGAAGAATGTGAGCAAGCTGTGAGAACAACCTGAGGCTCCCAAAAAAGGTGTAGTATATGAAATATCATGAGACAAACAAATACAGACGCCGACAACACCAGATAACACTGACATGATCAAGCACCCAACACCATCTCCACCCGGGATTGAGAAAACAATTTCACCGCAAACAAGAAAAGCAACAGTAACAACTGCAACCCCAATGCATGAACAACGACATATGATGAGCCTTGATGAAGAACTATGGCGTCAATTTGATGTCATGTGTGAGAAAATCAACTCTCTTCTTCAATTTCATCAAATATTTCATCTAGCCTACAACCAATAACTATGCAGGTAGAAAGATTGGATGAGAGAATGTCAACTCTCCCTTAATTCATGCAGTTCGTCCTTGCCAGCAAAAGAGCAATGATGCAGACAATGGTAGTGGAGATGGTAGAACTCAGAAGAGAGAGGGATGAAATGTGCAAGGACTGAGACAAAATGTGCAAGGAACATGAGGAGTTCCTACATAAATGGAAGAATAACAGAGACATAAGGAGGAGAGGCGAGCAAGGAAAAGGCCTAAACAAATCGTCAGACCCTCCCCCTCAGAGGAATATTCAAGCCCACCCAACCTAGTTCCACACAAAGAGGATGAAGCTGAGAACATTCCCTCTACATAGGAGAAGATTCATCATAAAGATCATCAAAATGCAGAGAAGTCGATGCCTTCAGCCAACCCCCAAACTATAGTGCAAGACTTTGATCTGAACTCTTCACCAACAAACAACCCTCCTATGGAGGATCAACTAGGGGAAAAGGACATGTCTAAGCAAGAGGAGAAGAACAATGACAAATCCTTGAGCTGTGACAAATCAACATACACATGATACCTCAATAAATTGAAGATAGGCATGGACATCTGTGGCATCTACTTACAGTTCAACGACCATAATGATGACACCTATGATGGGAAGATGGTTGCCCACTACTTGAACTAGGTGCAGTGATGCTAGAACCAACACCAACAGAACCAACACTGCCATAAGTCCCTACACCTAACATCCCAACGAGACCTTCATATGTAATTCTAAAAGTAAATGTTCCTGGAGCAAATCAACCAATTCAGGAACTAATTCCTATAGTACAAGTGGCAGAAGGGGGAGAAGGAACATTTGATGAAGATGAAGGCATCCTCACCTCCTTCTTTCAGGGTGCTCCACCCAGGGTCCATCCATCACCAGAAGAGATACCACAAGGTGTGATGCCTCCCCAACTCCCATGTAAATTAGTAGGGATTGATATGACATCTGTATCTAGGATCTCATATAGAGACATCCACATCCTTACAGACGTCCTAAATGACGATCCACCTGGAATAGATATAATATACAACAACAATGGGAGGACCTTAACCAGAGAACACTTCAGAAGGATCTTATTGAAGAGAGAAATAATACATAACTGTTTATTCAAGGTACTTCACACAACCATGCTGGAGGAATTCTTACACACAAACAAAGTACATCTTGTCTTTAAAAGTACAACCATTTAGCAAAGTGATTTTCTAAGAAGAAGTTTGATTATGCACCTTTTAAATAGATTTAGGATGTTATGGAAAGATGAGAAATGAGAAGAAGTTTGATTATGCACCTTTTTCCATTCGAAGAGTCAAACATTGGGCACTGACAGTAGTTGATCTATTTAAATGGCACATAATGATCTAAAACTACTATAATGTCGAGCTACCTTGCCTTTCCCTAGTCTTCAAGAATAAAAAAGCATGTGATATCTAAAAAGTTCCTATCCAAATTCAACATGCCGTCCAGTAGGCAGGTAGCCGCCAAACTAGCAACTAGAAGAACCTTGTAATCTACACTAAAGTTCTCTAAGAAGAGCCAGAATCTGGGGACTGTGCATTCATTGTCTTTTATTTGATGGAGGTGGTGAACAAAAATATCCCATTTGAGGACATCTTCCTTGAAGACCTAAATGGACTGTAAGGAGTCTATGCAATGGATATCATGTATGACTGTTGCTTCTTTAATGACTCGACAATGCCTCCAAATGTTGTATAATGTCGACTCTATATGTGAGTTCCACTTCTTGAAAAATTGCCATGGCCCGAGCAACTAAAGACCTTATGGCTAGATCCTTGAGAATCAGAACACACATCAACATGGAACAACTCCTCATCATAAACTCTCTCTAGTTTCATGGAAGAAGATTAGTTCTTGTAAGGGCTTTGGCGGTCTTAGTATCCGGGATGCTCGTGATCAGAATGACGCCCTTATGCTCAAGAATACTTGGTCCTTCATTTCCGACCCTAGTAAGCTCTAGGTCCGAGTAATGAAGGAAAAGTATATGAAGAATGGCAGATTCATCTCCAAGCCGTGCTCCTCTGCCTGGAGTTTCATCAAACGTAGCCTCGACACCATCAAACCGCTTTGCATCAAATCCATCAATAATGGCGCTAGTACTAATGTTTGGCATGACAAGTGGCTTGCTGGACAATCTGTCATGGATATGCACCCGGAATGGGTTATCCCTGAGGACCATTCAGACCTTACTGTCAATTGTATGTCATCTACAAATGATGGCTGGGATTGGAGTTTCATTCACTCCTTCCTACCGACGGAAGCTGCAAATATTATTAAGTATCTTCCACCGCCTTCAAACAACACTGTGGAAGACAAATGGCACTGGCCATTGGAGCAGACCGACTGCTTCTCTTCTAAATCATCTTATAATTGGCTTCAGAAGGACAAGGATGTCAATGTTCTGGGCAACTGGAAGCAGCTTTGGGGCTCCGCCCTCCCTGCCTGCATCAAAACTTTCTTGTGGTTGCTACAGCATCGAGCTCTCCTGACTAATGTTGAGAAGAACCGTCCCCACATTGATGTCTGTGATCTATGCCCTGTGTGCAACAACGATAAGGACACCATCCTTCATGCTCTTAGGGATTGTCCACCCAATGTCAAGGTCTGGCACTTGGTGTCACCTGACACTGGGCACTTCACTTTGCAAGAAACAGAATGGATTGATCAGGGTATGAACGTTCATCATCCTTCCCACATGCTTTGGGCTGTCACCTGCTGGTACCTGTGGCAGTGTCGCAACAAATTCATCTACCAGGGGCTCAAACAACCTGCTGCCAGCAAGGTCCTCTTCATCCAGCAACGTAGTCTCACCATCCAAAACCTAGCTAATCGGGATAAGGAGAATGAACCTGTTGCTATCCTTTCCCAAGGCCTCTTCCAAGGTAGAGATATTTATGTCTTCACAGATGCTGCTTTCCAAGCTTGCACACATAGCGCCACCATTGCGGTCCACGCTGTGGATGCTAGAGGAAGGCATATTATGGGGATGGGCTGTGTTACTAGAGCCATCTCTGCTATGGATGCAGAAGCTAAAGCCATTGTGCGAGCCGCTGAGCTATGTAAACAGAAACATTGGGACAACATTTACATTCTCTCTGACTCTCAAGTTGTGGTTTGAGCTATTAATGGACTGAATACTGTCCCTCTCCTTAAACCCTACGTCACGAAGGTGCTTAGTCTCATACCTTCAGGAACTATCTTCTATATCAGTCGCATCCATAACATGCCTGCTGATAGGATTGCAAAGCACTGCCTTGCAACAAATTCTAGCCTTAGTTTCTCAAGTTCTATCCCTAGTACTTTTGATTTGATTGCTCCTGTAAACACTTCTACGATTTTGGCTGCACTAGAGAGCGGCATGAATAAATAATCTTCTCTAGTTGCCCAAAAAAAAAGAACACGCATCAACATGGAAAAAAGGTTAGGTGACTGAAAAGAAAAATAACAACAAGAACCAACCTCCAGCACAGACAACGAGTGAACAATATATGCATCTTCTAGCAAAGAACCCAGAGGCATCACCTCCTACAGCCATTGTAGAACCAACTGCATTGACAACAGAGACGTCAAAAGAGGAGGCACTAGATGAAGATGAGCTACAGGAGCGAAGGCCTAAAGGACCCATTGGGATCATTAAATCTAGCTTCCTAGATTTTGGTACATGGTCATGCGAGTTTCTATCTCTGGATTCCCTACTCTTAAATGTGAAAATGTTGAAGGCATATGATGACCTTGGGGAAGTTGCATTTGAAAGAGACAACATATGCATCTTAAAAGATGATCTCTATGAAACTTTGAGACCAAACAAATACATGATTAGGAGTGTAATGTCAACTTACCAGTCCCTACTTAGGGATGGTATGCCGAATACACACATGGAATACTACCAGTTGTTGGAAGAAATCATCCATAAGAAGAATTCGGGAGAAAAAGAGTGTCTAATACAATGTATACATAGCTCTTTACTTGAGTTCATTTTGTTTCCAATCATGCATGATAATTACTAGACACTTTTGGCAGTCAACATCAAGGAAAAGACCACAATCATGTACTACAATTCTAATGCGGCCTTTGCTTTGAACAAGTATAAAAATATGGAAACACAAAGAGTGTCACAAAAGAAAAATCAAAGACTTATGTAGATTTAATCATCGTGATGATACAAGAGCATGGAAAGGGATACCCGTTCATCCCTAACAAAGACTTCAAAAAAACACAATTCTGCCACAAAAGCCCCCAACAATATCAACAATCCTACAATTGTGGTTTCCACTGCCTATATTGGATGACAACTTTAGTCGAGCAGGAAGCTAAAGTCAAAAGTCTGTAGAACTAGAGTTACCATGCACTTCGAGGAGTCTATGGTGACATGTTTATGTGCTCACATTGGGAAATCAAAGGATTTCCAAATGAAGAGTAAATCTTTCCCGTTTATATGCAACCCCCATCTTTGACAAAGTGTATGATAAGTCTGGGGTGGGGGTATAAATGAGTGTGGGAGGTACTACTCTCATACCCTTTACTCATTCAAATTTTGATTTTACACATCAAGCTTATTGATTTCCTAAACTTTCAAACTTTTAATTTTCTCTTTTGATTGTGCACATAAGCCCAAATTGGGAAATTTTTCAAAATTTTTGGAATTTCAAACAGAAACTAGAGCTTTTTGCTAATTTTAAAAGAATATGTGACTTAGACAAGTTTTGGTTCCAATTTTCCTGAATATAGTCATAACATCCACTCTTATACTTTCTTGTCTTTAGGCTAACTCTTCTCATAATTATTTCAAGAATGTCATATTTGGGCTAACTAATCCACCTAAAACCCAAATATGATAATGTTTTATGTCGACCTTATCCCAAGATACTGTAAATGTAAAATGATGCCTATAATTTCAAGATGAACCCTCAATGTAAGGATAACTTAGTTTGATATGCTCATGATTGATCACCCAAGATCTCAAGTATAGGCAGGAAAGAACATAACCCTAGCAAAGAGGAACCAGTTACACCTTCTGGTGCTTAAATTCCTACTTTGGGATCAAAAGAGGCTTGGCAGCCCAAAACTTCCTTGAAAATACCTATCACCCCTAAGAATTTGAGAAAGAATAAAAGTAGAGTGGAATAAAATCATGAGAGTTGTCCACAAACATCAAAAGATGTTGAGGAGAACAAGCCCAAAAGCCAAACTTCTCACTTGCCTTTCAAGGGGAACCTCACATAACCACCTAAGATTACATGAGGACCCAAATCAGGTAACACTGTCATTACAACAATAATCATGGTTGAGCAAACATGAGAAAGGCAGGAAACACTTTATCCTTAGCCTACCTCAACACATTAGTTAGGATCTCCATAAAATAAAATTTGGGTGTGAAAGCTACCTCTAACTAGAACTTTGCACAAGTACGGTTAAGAAAGGGATTATCGGTTCATCATGATGGAGAATCCTTCCTCAGAAGAAGGTCATAATATGTAATATGAGTAATAAAACTCCTGACCTAAGAAGGAGAATCCTAGGATTATCCACACCTAGCCATGATACATACATCTTGACTTAAGGATGACGTAATAAAATTCTTCACACTCCAAAAACACTAATCTAATAAGCCCTTTGAAGTCATTTAATGCCTTATTTCAATTTGTTATCTTGAGGATACGATAGACTCTAAGTTTGGGGTGATAAATCCGATTTTGTTGATATTTGAGTGCCTTTTTATGCTCATATTATCAATTTGACAACGTTTTATTTCAATAAATCTATTTGTTTTGGAAAGTTATAGAATAACTATCTAATTTTATTTCCTTATCATTTCTTTGCACAAAATACCATAAGAGGGAGCCTTGAAATTTTAGTGAATGATGGCGATGTATCGTCAGCAACCATCGATCTCGCATCCTTAGCGATCGCTAACCTTACAACCCCAGTGCCCACTGGTCATGGGGCCATCAGCTACCGTTGGAGTGGAGTCTCAATGATCGTTGGCCTTAATAGACCAATGACCAATGGAACACTAATCCCCAATAGTTGATGACCCTCTACCATCAAGAAGTATCGAGGTTGTATCATTGTTGATCAGCGTGCCCATGATCTCAGTAACCGATGGGATCCTACTATCTCAGTGACAGTTGGGATTCTCTACCAGCAGTGACTGATGGATCTGCTATCTTGAAAGCCACCCCTATAAAGATCTGACCACCTCAGTCATTGAGGGGTCATGACGAGTGAGGGACAACAAAGTGTTGTCGCACCACACACCCATATTGCCAACAATTTGAGATCTATGACGAGAGTCCAAAGGAGATAGCACCCTTGCGCCATCACCAAGCCTAGTTGGTTTCTTCGAGAGAGAAGGAACAATCATCTTCAACGTCCATTGCACATCTAGATTGAAAGAAGCATTACATCAGTCTTGATCATCTATGGTTACCATTGGTGTATCCCCCTTCTTCTTCTCTAGATATATTCATACTACATCTGCTTTGTTCATTTTTTCATCCCCTCTCCATGGCTCTTTACACTTGTAAATCTATAATGCTACTCACCACCATGAGTTGATAAACATATAGAGTGGGTTGAGGATAGCCACGGAGGCTCTCCCAACACATAATTACTTTTATCCATTGAATTTATACTCTTAACAATGTTATTTCCATACTTTTGGTTTTAAATGCTTCACTCGTATGATTAGCTAACATCTTTGATGTTTGATTGTTAGAACCTTGAAAGAGTAGTATTAACCCTATCTAAGTGTTGTGGAGTTGCATGAACACATGAGAATGTTGAAATACTTAAGATAATGATCATATAGTTATATTTTGATTGTTTGTTTTCCATCTCGAGAGAGAAAGTTATGATCTAGATCTATCCTAAACTCAAGAGAGGAGGGAATGGACATCTATGATGATTTCTTATAAACATGCTAAGGGTATACGATGGGTGTGAGTGTTGCATGTTGGTGAGAGACTTTAGATGATGAAACCCAATCTAAGTTCCCCATCCATAATTGATACCTTGTTTTTTGATTTTACTTTCTCTCTTGTTTTGTTTCTATTCTTTCTTTACTTGTTTTACTTTACTTATTTGTTGAAGTACCATCATTCCATAAGAAACATAAAACTTGATCTCCCTCAAGTGATCAGTGTAACTAAGTTAAGTCCCTATGTTCTTAACACATACCACCCTTTTCCTTGTGCATCGACCCCGATTAACTACATCGAGTCATGTATAATAGTTGTGACGGCATGAGCGTCGGGTTATAAACTTAAGAGTTTGACTACTCTAGATCCGCTTCATTTTAGACGTGTGATTTAGGCCAGTTAGTTTGTGATTTAGGAAAATTGGAGAATGTTATTTCAATCTAAAATAAGCTTATTTGAAGCAGTAGACACACACAAAATGGAGACGTGAAGTCATCATAAAAATATGAGCAATGTAAATAGTGGATTCAACATTCTCCCCCCTGTTGAGGATGACAAACCATTTCAAAATATATTGAAAATGTGAGACTTCAAATTTCCTTGTTGTGATTTAAGTGCTTTTTAAATTATTGGATTTAAGAAGCCCCCCCCCTCAATTCATGGTTTCAACAATGTTGGTTAGCTCTCAAGAAGTAACACAGAGCTTGAAAGGTATGTGTAGTGGCTCAGGATTATATAACCGTTTAATTCATTCATAAAATATTCATAATTTAAAAAGAATTTAATATTTCCATATCCAAGAAAATATTTACAATGTCATATACTCATTTTTTATTAAAAAAATTGGTATAGAAGATCAATTAATAGGGCTTGTCCCAATAAGTAAAATAAAAGGTCCAAACATGTCAGTGTAGTGGCACCTAAGTGGTAAAGTTGATGTTGTATGATCGAGAGGTCACAAGTTCGAAACCTCCTGGAAATGGGATGAATGAATTGCCAATTATTAATAGAAAAAGTCCAACCATGAAATTGACTATCCAAGATGAAATTCCATGATGTATCCTTGAAATATGGAAGTATGTAGGATCAAATAGTCAAAACATGAAATTGAACAATCTAAGTTCAAATCTTTTGAGGTATCCTAAAAATGTGCAAATCTGTAACTCATTCTAATATATATTGCAAAGAATAACAAAGTCTTGAGTATGTAAAAAATGAAGCAAGATACAAAAATAGAAGTAGCACATGCAACATGAATGAAATAGTTCAAGTAAAATGCAAGCCTCAAAGTTTAGTTCCCTGGATATTATAGTATAAATCACAAAATGCATATCCTTTATTCTAACTCCATAGTTTATATAACTCTTATTTTTATGATGACTTAACCTGTCCAATTTATGGGTTTTATATTATTCTATGAGATTATTTCAAATTGAATAGAGTGTCTCTAAATGACCCTAAAAATGGAGAAATCAAGCTATGTCATGCACAAAGATACAAGTGTTGAAAACAGATCGAATTCTATTAAGAAATTTATTTTCTATAATTTGTATAGATTGTATGACTTCTAATTAGTATCAGAATTATGTTATACTTAACTATAACAAATAAACATTGCAATTGGTTATTTGGAATAATCCGAATATATATTTTTGTAGGCCATGTTTTCTCCAAAGAAACTGAAGCGACATACATGTGAATGGTTTACCAAATATCTTCATTGATCTACTTTTCTTTGAGGACTCTCGATCAAATTTCAAAGTTCCACACAATTTATTTGGCTCAAATTTCAAGAGACAAGCTCAGTCACCTTACCTACCTTGGCGCCTCAAAGGGGGGTCATTGGACAAGGATTTCCTAAAGAAATATGACCGACTGTATTTTAGATGTATATTTTAGAATTGCATAGTATTACATTAGAGGGTGCTAAAAATAGGAAAAATATATGTTGGATTTCTACCTAATCCCTAAAACATCTAGAATTGGTCTTGTCAAGTTTATTTTCTAGTAGGATCCCTCAATTATAAATAGGTACCTATTGGGAGCTTCAAAGGTTACTATGTGGCTCCTATCCTATAAATGAGAAAAACTCCCTCAAATATACACTAAATACTTCCTTGAGTGTGTTAACTTGCTTACATCAATTTTAGTGAATAGGAACACTACTACAGAAACATCGTTCAATGTCACTTTTAGAGGCCTCGATTTTTTAGTAAAACTGACGATGTTAACATTAAACATCAGTTAATAAGGACATCCGACGTCTATATTTGAAGACCAGCTAGACACGGGTATCGCTTTTCATTCAGTGTCGGTTGAAGAAAAGAAACCGACGCCTCAAGTAGCCCACAAAATCCAATTTTTAGAGCAAAAAAAAATTACACCAAAGTATCAGATACAACGTCGGTGTTTAACCTAATAACCGACACTGAATGAAAATAAAATTTGTGCCAAAAGTTCCAATATGGGCGTCGGTTGTCTTAGCATAACTGACATGATAAGGGTGCGTGCGCCGTCCCCGCCAAAAAAATTAGGGTAAAGGAAGGTCCAATTCGACATCGGTTTGTTACTATCAACCGACACTTAAGATGTTAGGTGTCAGTTTTGTAGATAACCGACACCTTTTACAAACTTAATAGACCCGCGATCACCTGAGTCTTCCCCTTTCTTCTGTTTCATCACTCCTCTCTTGTTGCTCGCCTAAAATCACCCGATGACGCCCCCGCCCACCCGCAAATAACATGCTGCTCGCCGTTGCATCCTCGTTCTCCTACTGCTGATGTTGCTCTGCTCGCTGACCTCCACTGCTGCCGCCTACAACTTTGCTCGCCGCCTCCTTCTCTGCTCACCACCGTTGCTCTCACACCGCCTCCGCCACTCTTCTCCACACTGCTAGGTAGCCCTCTTCTTCTTCCCTCATGCCCCTCTTTTCTTCCTTCTCCCTTTAGACCCCTCTTCTTCTTCCTCCTGCTCCCTCTCCTTACCAAATGGATTAAAGCAAGGCCATGACCGTGTGGGATGGCCACAGTCGTGGATGTGTTGGCCGACCACGGTCGTACTGGCCAGCACGGCCATGGTAGGGCAATACAACCACGACCGTATGGGATCGTGGCCTTGCTTTTATCCATTTGGTAAGGAGGGAGCAGGAAGAAAAAGATACATTTGCAATTGAATACTAATGCTTGACCTAATTCTATAAATTTTGATGCATGTTGAATTAAGATATTAAAACCCTAATACACATTTCACCATAATCTTGAATTAATTATATTGCTGAAATCTTGTGATCAATCTATGTAAGATATTAAAACCCGAATGTTAAATCTCTGATTTTGTAGTGATGTGTCACCCTAACATCTACATGAATCCCTATTGTATTATGCAGATTGATGATAATGCATGAGCTAGTTTGAAATTTTGAAATCAATTATGAATCTCTCCATCCCTAGGTCATACTAATTTATGTGTAATCTTTATCTTGATGATGAACATGCATGGACACTCGGAATGTTGAAATCAATGTTATAGAATGACATCACATGTATTTGTTGGCCTAGAAATCCATCCAATATTTACTCATTAGGAGTAAATCTTGGATAGTCCCCGGTTTGGGACTATTCTTGAACACCTAATCACACTTAGGATGTAAGTGTATAATGTGTATTCGGTTTTCAAGAAAATTCTGGCAGCATTTCCCCGTTTGTTCTCTAAGTACATCTGTACTTGGAGAACAATGGGGAAATGCTGCCGAAATTTTCTTGAAAACCCAATACACATTGTACATTTACTAGTGAGATTAGGTGTTCAAGAATGGGATCGGTGGTACACATTTATTATATATAAGAATGAGCACACATATTTGTTGGCCTAGAAACCCATCCAAGATTTACTCATTAGGAGTAAATCTTGGATAGTCCCCGGTTTGGGACTGTTCTTGAACACCTAATCTCACTTAGGATGTACGTGTATAATGTGTATTTGGTTTTCAAGAAAATTTTGGCAACATTCCCCGTTTGTTCTCTAATTACATATGTACTTAGAGAACAACGGGGAAATGTTGCCGAAATTTTCTTGAAAACCCAATACACATTATACACTTACTAGTGAGATTAGGTGTTCAAGAATGGGATAGGTGGTACACATTTATTATATATAAGAATGAAAACACATGTATTTGTTGTCCTAAAGTTTTAACCATGCAAAAAATCTAATCCTAGACCCTAATCTTGTTGTAATATATACTTGTTTTCTCTTTGATCATAGAATAGATAGATCATGGATGTCCATTCACAATTGCTGCACCCCATAGTTTATTTCTGGTCTTGACCAGTTTATTAGATTTGCCGAGGAACATAGGAAACAACCTGGAGATAGGTTCTACTGTCCATGTAGGCATTGCGGTAGCAACTTGAAAGTCAGCACTGGTGACGAAATCAAAAGTCATGTCATGTGCAACGGGATTAAACAAGGCTATATAGAATGGCACTGGCATGGAGAGATTTCAACCCCGAAACCAGTGGATGTCGATAGCAGTGCTTGTGTGGAAGAAGAAATTGCCTCCGATGACATAGATGTGAATGAACCAGTTCCAGTAGACATTGTTGATGCGATGCTGGATAGTTGTGGGGTAGAGCACACCGATCCACCTCCCATTTTTAGAAACATTATGCATGATGCTGAGATATCGTTATACACAGGTTGTACTAAGTTTACGAAGCTTAGCGCTGTGTTGAGATTGTATATGCTGAAAGCTAACAATAGATGGAGCGATAAAAGCTTCACGTCATTGTTGTCTTTGTTGAAAGAAATGCTTCCTGAAGGAAATGAGCTTCCAATCTCAACATACCAGGTAAAGAAATTGTTGTGCCCAATGGGAATGGATGCCAAGAAGATACACACATGCCCGAATGATTGTGTATTATTTCAAAAGGACTATGTGGATTTTAAAGATTGTCCAAAATGTGGTGCGTCACGATATAAATTGATGACTTTGGGGGAGTCCAAAACTGGTTCTCCTGCCAAGGTGATGTGGTATCTACTTATAATCACCAGGGTTGTTACCCTATGTCACAGGGTTTTTGTGAATGTTTGGTAAATGTTAAGGTGCCACAAGGTTACTCATCGAACATCCATAGATTAGTATCAATGAAAGATCTGAAGTTGATAGGTATTAAATCTCATGATTGTCACACTCTAATGCAACAAATATTGCCTGTGGAAATTAGATCTATATTGCCAAAGCATGTAAGGTTTGCAATCACCAGACTTTGTTTCTTTTTCAACAGTCTGTGTAGCAAAGTTATTGACCCTGATACTCTCGATAATTTGCAAAGAGAAGTGGTTGTTACCCTATGTCAGCTTGAGATGTATTTTCCTGCATCATTATTTGATATCATGGTAGATCTTGTTGTCCACTTGACTAGGGAAGTGAAAATGTTGGGACCAGTTTTCTTGCATTGGATGTATCCCTTTGAATAATACATGAGCATTTTTAAAAGTGATGTTTGAAACTGTTATCGACCTGAAGGGAGTATTATTGAGGGTTATGTGGCGAGAGAGGTTATGGATTTTTGCAATGACTTTCTCAGTGGTAATGACACTCCTGGTAATGACAAGAATATTGAGGAGCAATTTGGCAAAGGAATTTTGGGATCATGGGTGAAAGTAATCAGCCATGAGTAGTTGGAACAAGGTCACTTGTATATTTTACACAACATGGACGGAGTGAGTGTTTATATCGAGGAACATACCAATTTCATCAAGAGACAATATCCTCGAGCCGATACAATGTGGATTGCTAGAGAGCATAATAAGCCATTTATTAAGTGGTTCGAAGATGAAGTCTTACATCAACTATCTCAAACACTAGATGATATTACTGAAACTATCAAATGCCTCGCCTTTAAACCGAAATTGAATGTTATGTCTTATGAAGGGTATGACATTAATGGATTCACATATTACACAAAGTACCAAGATGATAAGAGTGTCGTCCAAAACACTGGGGTCACCCTTCAGGCATCGACTATGTCTTTTGCAAGTGCAAAGGATAGGAGTCCACGTGAAGCTAAAATGTCATATTACAGTGTCATTGAAGATATATGGGAGTTTAACTACATAGAGTTCAGAATTCCTCTCTTCAAATGTAATTGGGTTGATAACACCAAAGGAGTTATAATGGATGAATAGGGTTTCACTTTAGTGAACTTTGAAAAGATTGGCGAGAAGGGTGAACCATTCAAATTGGCATCACATGCGAAACAAGTATTTTATATCGATGATCCTACAAATGATAAATGGTCAGTTGTTCTTCATGGTAAAAGATAGTTCATTGAAGATCCTATAGATGAAGAAGAGTACTATGATAAGTATGATGACTCCAATCCATTCTCAATTGGGTTGCCAACACCAGCAAATATTGAAGCTAATGATGACTTGTATGTGCACGGAGATCACAATGAAGGATTGTTAATTTATAAAAAATCACAATATTAGAGGCATGCATATATTTTTTTATATGTTTTATATTTCTAAATGTGAATTTTACAATGTGAATTACTTTACAATGTGAATGTGAACTTTACAATGTGAATTTTACAATGTGAATTACTTTACAATGTGAATGTGAACTTTACAATGTGAGCTTTACAATATGAATTACTTTACAATGTGAACTTTACAGTGTGAATGTGAACTTTCATATGGATGAGCATTCTCCTGATGACCATGCTGATGATTACCGTGAGGGTGAGGACATCAATGCCCCACCTCACAATGTAAGTTTTAAAAATATATATCATATATTTATATCTATTTGTCCATTTCTAGCTATATCATGTATGTGTGTTTATTTTGTGAAATTTTAGGTTGATGATGCAAATGTACCCTTAGAAGCACTCGAGGCACTTGATGAGCAACACAAAAAAGTTGACAAGAGAAGGGGCATCACTATGATGAAGAAGTTAATAGCGCAAAGGGGAAATGGACCCAAACTTGTTGTGGATTTCGATAATGTAGGAAATGCAATTGGAGTGAATCACAATTCGTTTGTTTCATATCTTGGGTATGTTACTCGTAGCCATTGTGGTTGTAAGATAGATTCTTGGCATAAAGTTCCTAAGGGGAAGAAAGACGAAATATGGAAGGATTTATGTGTGAGTTATTATTAGTTTGCAATTCTATTAGTTAGATTACTAATTTTTTGGATACTAGATAATGGCAATTCTATTTTGCAGAGTATATTTGAATTGGATGGAAAGCTGCATCATAAATGTGTGATGCAATGCTGTGGGAGAGTCTTAAGGAACTATAGGACAAATTTCATCTGAGAATGCATAAAAGAAGGTGATAAGAGGAAGAAGACAGCCACATAATAGTGGAACTTCCTGGACCAAGAAGAATGAGACGTGTTTGTTGCTTCAAGACAAACTAATGAATTCAAGGTATTAGGCGTCACTCCCAATTTAATTAATATACATTGTATTCACCTTTTCAAGATTAACATTTAGTGTTACTAACCAAATCATTAATGTGCATACTAACTAGGCCCTCAGTGAGGCACAAAAAGTAAGGTGTGCACTGAATGTGCATGGCCACACAATGGGTCCAAAGGGGTATGAAGGCATTTGCCAAAGACTACAGTCTGAGGCTACTGCTCAGTCTGCTGCTACTCAGGAGTCCTCTACTATAGGTAGCACACCTCTGCCTCGCCATGATGTCTGGATAGCTGGGAGGAAAAATAAGAAGGGAGAAATAAGGAAGCCAGCAAATGCTGAGGCAATTGCAAAAATGGTAAAATACAACTCTTAGAGCAATCATTCAAATATTAATTATTTGTGGTGTTTACTTAATTACAAATTTTTATTTTGGTGATTAGCGGGAGCTGCACGAGCTGAGGAAACAAGGAAAGTTCATCCCTGAGGGCACGAGGGATGAATTGACTGTTGCTTTGGGTAACCCAGAGCATCCTGGACGTGTTAGGGATGCAGACGCTGGTGTGGGAATCAAAGCGTTCTTTGGGCCATCCCAGCGTAAACATGTCCCAAAAGCGGGACTTTCACAAGAAGAGGTAACATATTCTTTCTTTATAAAGTTACTGTAAAAGAGAATTCAATAATCAGAAGCTAATGTTTCTTTTATCCATGTATAGGTAGATAAGCTAGTTGATAGGAAACTCAAAGAAGCACTGAGCAAATGGCAGGCATCTCAGACTACCACTCAGCAAACAGTACATATGGCGTCCCGCTCTACTCCTATTGCAGAGGTTGGGAGTAATCCTATAGACCCACCACCTAGTACATCCACTGTAAGTATTTTTATGATATAATAACTAGTCTTTTCAAGATGATATGTTTTCAAGATGATATGTATATATGTATATAACATTCTTTACACAAAAATTTGTAGGGGTTGAAGTCATGCCATCTAAAAAATAAAGAATTTGTCGTTGCAGAGGCGTAGGCTTACCCATCCCTACCAGGGGAAATGTTTCATGGGTCTCCATTACCAGCTGGTTGGGTTCGTGTGAGCCCACTATGTATATTCTCCAAGTGGATGGATCTTCCATTGCCATATGCCCACCCAGATTGTGAAACGCTTGGTGTGGCAGAAGGTGGAGTGATATTGTGGCCGAAAGCGAATGTCCTATATATTGAAACTGTATGGTAAATTTACATTACATTAAATTGTTAGTGTGTGTATATGATGTCAGTTGATCTAAAATTATATATATATATAGGTTAAAAAGAAGACACTCACATCATCTAGGCCTCCACCTCCACCTCCTACATTAGCAAGTTGGGTTCTACAGGACCTACCTGTCCCGTTAGGTCCTAACTATAGGGGTATGGCAATATGGTTAGGCGAACATGATATAAATTTCTCTATAACTGTTTCTATAGATGCGGATGTTGTAGGTCAATCATATGAAAGCAACCTATTTATACAAGATATTTTAGAGTTGTTTTGATATGATTAGCTGAATACATCTGTGATAGAGCTATGGATAATGTGGGATCTTCTTTATACATCCATATACCTTGTGTAGGATCTGGTGATCTGGTTTCTTATTTATTAATGCAAACGTAATACATGTTTTGCAGCTACTTAGACAAGATATGTGTAGATTTTGCATTCGAACATATAGGATTTTTGATTCCATCTTTGATTAGTCTAGTAGCTAAAGACCCTCTGTCAGTTCAACAATACTGTTGTGATGCTTTTGCAAATTTTTCTCAAAATAACAATACGGTGATAATAGCTCCATTCAATGTGGAGTAAGTTTACTTTGCTTATAATTTGGACTTAAGAAATTACATTTTTATTGTGGATTTTGAGTTATTAATTTTTAACTTTTTTACCTCTAGTGGTATGCATTGAGAGTTACTAGTTATTGTCTTTGAGATGTTCACTGTCTATTATCTAGATCCTAAGGGGACTAAATTGAATTCAAAATATGGACACAAAATGAAAATGGCATTATTCCGGTGAGAAATATTTTATTTTCATATCCGTTAACATATGTTATTACATTACTATTTAATTGTGCAATGTATTGTGTTACATTAACATGTAGGGGTTTAGATGAGTTTAAAAAGGCTGCAGGAAAGGTCCCCAGGAAAAATAACAAGTAAATAATATGGAAAAATGTGGAAGTAAGTTCCCGAATGCAATGTATATATTATTTATGTGAACAATGCTTAATTAGTTGTATTTTTTTAATATTTTGTATCAATTTATAGTGTGATACACAAGACAACGGATGGGCATGTACGTACTATGTGATGCGATTTATGCACATGATTATCAAATATGCCACAGTGGACATCAATACCATTCCTGAGGTATTATATATAGTCTCATTAGATAATATGAACTATATCACTCTTATTTATATATTATTAATTATATATATACATCATTCTTTTTGTAGGTGTTTAAAACTGACCACACTACAGGAAAGGCCTTACCAGATGTACATACTCCCTATATGACGAAAGAATTAAATGATGTAAGAAAAGAATGGGCAACAATCATACAAGTAGTGGGGTTTTTAACATATAATTGGGATGTTGATTGCGAATAATGACTAAAGAATGATATTTTGTAAATGAATTTTTGAATTATAATATGTGTGAATGTTTCTACATGTCTAAATGTTTCTACATGTGTATGAGTAAAAATGAATGAAACTGTTGGTTACTATATGAATGTTTCTACATGTGTGAATGTGAAAATGAATGGAACTATAGATTGCTACATGAATATTTCTACATGTGTGAAAATCGAATGGAACTGCAGGTTGCTAAATGTGTGAACATTTATGTTGTTAATTTTGTTGGTTTGTGGTCTGTTGTTGGCTGATATCAATGGATGTCATAAAACCTACAACTCATAACTGAACTATAGGTTTCTCACTCTACAACCAGCCACAGCAGGTCTGCAGACTGATATAAAAAAACATAAAATTTGCATCAGTTATTTGTATAAAACCAACAACAAATGGTTACAGTGTCAGTTTCCCTACTAGTAATCAACGTCGATTTCCCTAATGAGGCCAGACATCACGGCCGTGCTGGCCAACACGGTCGTGGCAGCGGGCCAGATACCATAGTCGTGCTGGCTAGTACGGCCGTGACAGTGGACCAGACACCACGGTCGTGCTGGCCAGCACGGCCGTGGCAGCGGGTGAGATGGTGTCAGTTATCACTAATAAACCGGTGCCGATAGTGCCCCAGATGGTGCCCTTTCTGTGACGCGAAGGTATATGGCGTCGGTTTCAAAGCTAATTACTGACGCCTATACCCCCCCTACTGGTGCATTTTCGGTGGTGCGTGAAGGGTTGTGGCGTCAGTTTGAGAACCGATGCATAACAGTTGGGCTTTTAGCGGAGCCCACATAGGTGTCACTTAAAAACCGACACTAAATGCCGATTATGTACTAGTGGATACTTGTAAGAGAGATATTCCTAATTTTCAATTTTGAAGATCTCCTCTCTATTTAATCTCTTTCTTCTATAAAGGTTTATTGAATATCTTCACTGGATAACAAAGGTGTAGGGTAAGCATCATGTAGGTAATGGATTTTGGCTCCTTCTTCAAAAAAGGATGGTATATACACTTGGTTTAACAATAGAGGTCTTCTTAGTGTATGTTGGTTATTAATATGAGGTGGTACTCAAAGTTTGAAAATCCTAGAGGTTGACCTATCCAAGTAATAGAACGAAAACATCTTAATATGAGACCACTCTAAATACTTACCTTCTATGATAAAGTGTATTTGGCTTAATTTCTAGGATGAAAAATATCTATTAAGGTGTGTAGGGTGTGATATAGTGGACTTTTGGATGTTCTTGATCATTCAATTTAGTATTTGAATCATGGGCTGGAGACTGGAATACTCAAACTTGAGCCTATATGTATATGTGGAGTCTTGATATGCAAACATACTTGAGTGTATTCATGCGATCTGTACACTTGAGTGTATTCTAGCCTGACTCTCTCTCTGTATCTCTTTCTCTCTCTCTCTCTCTCTCTCTCTCTCTCTCTCTATATATATATATATATATATATATATATATATATATATATATATATATATATATATATATATATATATATATATATATATATATATATATGGACCATCTTTAATACCTGCATGGGTAGCTACCCGCCCTCCATTTCCGTTACTTTTTTTTAAGTTGGTTACTTTTGACATGTAGAGGTTTACTTTACCATGCAAACTGTTGAGTTTCATGCATAAATAGTTACGTTTATAACAAAAGATTTCAAAACATGGTTACATATATATATCTGCTGTATATTTTGTACATAATTATTTTTTTAGTCGTATAGTTACTTTTTGATCAACATAGTTACATTTTTTGATAGCAGAATTACTTTTCTGGTCAGAACAATTACTTTTTTGGCTGTCGGGTAGCGAAATCCAAGCTACCCGTGTAGGTATTAAATAAACGCCCCCCCCCACACACACAGATATATATATATATATATATATATATATATATATATATATATATATATAGCAACACACATGAAAGTAAATTAATCAACCATCACATCACAAAAAAATGAATGTAAAACTTGATGGCATTCCATTTACTTTAAATTGTATTATTTACATTCAAAATACATGACCGGAGCTACATGTCTCCCATAAAATGATAAACCATATCTTAAATATCACCTAAACATATCATTCATACACATCATACTTTTAATGATTGTTTTCTTCATAAAATAAACTTGCATATGGCCACTCGAGCTAATTTACTTCATGTATTTTTCCAAACATTATTTTCGCCACTTCCTCTTTGTGGGCTTTCATTAACTTTGTATTAGTCCATCTACTTTGTATAGTATTTTCAATATCCTATAGTAAAATATTATAAGATTTATACATTTTAAATTTTCTATGTCATAAAATAAAAAATCAACATGAAATATAGAAGAAGAGAATAAGACCATAACTAAACAAATTCTAATTCATTTTCATGCAATATACTTCTTTATTGTATAAACTATTGTCATATATTTTACTTTGAAATGCCACACATATGCATTGCTGAAATATTTAGATCTATACAAATAATGGAGATTTTTTGTTGTCATGTGCACATATAGTCGCTCTACCTGCTGAACCGTAATATCTAGGAAACATTATCTGTGATAACATGTATGACTATAATTTTTATAGCATATATGCTCATCATAGACAATATGCAACAATCTATGTGACAAAAAAATAGACCTATCCACATCCTACTTTATGAAACAAAATTTGATTTTTATCATCTATATTTTAACAGTTCATAAAGTGATAATCAAATAATGAAAAAAAAGAAGAAGAAATTTATAATGCCAGTATTCTATATAAAACTTATTCATGTTCAGATAATGCCCATTTTATTGTATAAATAATAGTCATGTACTTTATATTAAACTATCTACACATATAAGTTGCAACACAAGTATCTATAAAAAAATGTCTGCTTATTTTCATGGGCGGATATGAAAGTGCAATTTTCTGTGTTGTACCCCCTAAAAGTTGTAATATTATTGTGATACCATGTACGATTATGAATTTTTAGGCATATTTCATGAAAATAGTCAGTTACCATTTGTATGCAACTTATAGATATGTGGTGATTGATGATTGTAATGTGAAGCAGTGATTTTGAGCAATAATAGAGTTATGTAATTTCAATTGTGATATAATGTTTTAATATCTGATTCAAAGGAGGCCTATATTCCACGTGAGAAGGGGAAACCAACAAACAATGAGAGTTTCAATGAAAGATAACCAGCTAAAATGGATCTTTAGAAAATATAAGAAGATGAAAGTGAACTCGATCACTGAAAGGCAAACTTTGTGCAGACTTGTAAGTCATAAAAAATCCTTAAAGTACTGCGTGAAAGTAGGTTGGCATAGTTGTAAGGTTGTGAAAGTTATTGGATGTGTTTTTGAAGAGAAAACTAAAATAGCAAGCAAGAAAGGGAACATCTTGCTAATGCTAAAATACAATGGAAAATTGATCTAATCTCAATTATAAGGAAAATCAATATTAATGTAGATGAACTTTCCAAATTACACATGAAGAATCCAGAGGAACATATGATGACAAAATGTTTCTCGTAACTTTTCCAATAAAAGGTGAGTGGAACATAGGAAGAATGTGTGTTTGTGACATCGGGAAGACGAGTTTGATGTGTCATATGATATTTTTAGTGGTAGAGAATTTATACCATAGAGAAATGTGAATGATTATTAAAATGAGATGAAAATGTGGTAGGTTACAAATAGTGATGTTATCTTCTATCTGGAAAGGGAAGAAAAAGATGTATTATATTAGAGCTAAAATAACTTGAGAAACACAAACATGTCTAGTAAAGGACATACTAGGTGTGATGCAATTCAAATTATGATTATTATAGCTAAGGTATAAATAGTTAAATGTGCATCACAATGTATATATCTGATAATTGTATCTATAATTTTTACAATATATATATATATGTAAAACAATAGAAAGCCCATAACCGTCTAGGTGCTCCTTGAGCGGAAAGGACTACCTAACTATTTAGATAAGTATGATTTTTACAAGTTCCATCCCTTCATATCCAAATAATAAGTTGAAATTCAATTGTTCAAACTTAGTTTTGATATAAGTACCTATTTTGATGCGTGATTATCTAGAGGGATTTTTTTAACAAGATTTTAGTTGTTGATATTCCATTATAAGTTACTTCTCCAACAAAGACAGGAAAATATAAAGAAAAATAATGAAAGCTAGTATTCAAAGAGATCTTCGATGAAAATTGGAAAAGGAATAAAATAGTTGATGAAGACTTACCAATTGACAATATAGATTCCTCATAGCTCTGGTAATTTGCTAAAAATATTTTTCAGTCACCAAATACTTCCTTTAAATTTGTAGAGATTTTTCATTCTCTTGCCATGGTTCTTGAATTAATTTTAAAAATATAACATCGGCAACAACTTATTATATACATGGAGAAAATGACATAATATTGTAGTTTGTACTAACAATAATCTAGTAGCAATATCATCATAGGTTTAGATAATGGCTTAGCCTTAACCTAGATTTTGTTGATGTCGAGACATAAAAAAAGGTTAACTATTCACATAGTTTTAGCTATATCGAGAACCTAACATTTAACTTATATGAAAGTATGGGCACACATATGTATTTTGGTTGACAACAATGTAGTCGTATGTGTGGCCTGCCTAAGTGGGGGTGGGGATGTTAGGAATGGCGTTGTACGTGGTCAAAGCACACATGAAGATAGAAGAACAAGCTCTGAGAAGAAATGAATTCCAAACTAGAAACCATCAACTGAAAAGAGACACAATGTAGAATGTCATGGTTGGTGCATCACAATCAGATGGACGAAGACCATTGTCAGCGGAGCAAAGCAACAACCTGTGGGAGTGTCGCAAGCATTTGGTAGAGTATTGTGGCTGTGGAGTATCCTTCGTGGAATACATATAGTCATTAGAAGAAGGAACGATGCCAACGAGTGAGATTTAGTCATCGGCCAAAGTAGTAGGGCCAGCGAGAAAAGTTATGGGACGTCTGAGTAGTAGTAGCCGCTGGGTAGAGAGACACTTCCACCGTGATTCAGCCTCTAAACGAAGATGAGGCATTGTTGTGGGAGCCCCGTCGCCCAACTATCCACAAACAACTATCGGGATTGGGGAGGGGATAACGAACGGGCACCGGGGCACTGGGTGAATTGAGGGGGAGCATTTAGTTTTATTGTCAGTAAAGGAAAAGAGGTGGCTAGGGTTTGGAAGTAAGGGTGAATTTTAAGATAGGAAGTTGATTAGTAGTCAAGGATTAAATACAATATTAGTTAGGGAGAATCCTTGTGATTAAGGAAAATTTAGTCAAGACTCGTATCCCTTACTACTTAGCCCTGATTTTTATCGCATTTTGTTGTAGTGTCTAGGTTCTTAATATAAGAGCTATACTTGATATGGAGTACACACTTGACTCTAGTTGATAAGTTGAAGTTTATGGTATAGAATATAGAATAAAATACAAGACCTCAATGGGAGGAATATATGTTATTACTCACAGATATATGTAATCTGGAAAGATGTATATTTATGTGACCAAAGATGGATCTTGGAACTAAAATAGATATAATAGATCACATGTTCAATAAGATTAAAAATCCTAAAAGGTCATTAGGTGATTGTGACCAGGATAATAAAAATATGAAAATCTATGATAGGAATCTATACACATTTTCACTTGGGTTTGACTAACATACATAATGTGTTCTTAGGATGAATACCAACCTTGGAGACCAAGCATACCTTTTGAGCTGACCTTTAGTCATGAAGACCAGGTATGTGCAATCTCTATTCAAAACTTAGGATTTATTCAACTTTATATACACTTTCCTATAATGAGGCACCTCTTGATGTCGTTACTCCTTATTTATAGTTTCATGTCTTTCTAGTGGAAGATATTCATAATTCTCTGATACTCTATTTATTCACATGATATTTGAGTTTTTAACCCCCTGCCAAGTTATTAATTTTGTTGATGTATTTGATGGGCACGATCATTCCTTCTATAATTGCATGTGGTTTTTAGACTAATTTCACTAACATAGATGCTTTACATAACTATGTTTTAATACAAGGACATGCTTTTTTGTCTATGGTGAGCTATTCCACGCTTAATAAATACAACAATGTTCTTTTACGCCCACGCATGCTATTTCATCATCCCTATTTTACGACAATGATTCCTTAGAGTCTTGGACCTACTTTAGTAATTCTTAGTCTACATTATCTATATGTAAATGTTTTATTTGATATTGATTCATGGCAAGACATCCTATGGAATATTATGATTCTTTATATGCCTCATTTTCTTGTTTAAATTGTCTTGGAATCACCTACTTGTTACAACTCTCTCTTGAATGGGAACCCCTACCAGGGTCAATATACAAAATTAAAACCATATTTATGGTCCTAGAGACCCTAAATATTGATAATTAGTAAATTGGTACTTGAATCTACATGTTTCATAGTAGGATCCTTGCCTTGAACTTTGACCCTATAGTCGATATGAAGGGCTAAGATCTCTCAACACACAAGTTGATCATCCCAGTTTTGAAACCAAGTTGATATAAATAGTTGAATACATGACTTGATGACAAAAGATTGATGATAATGATAACGTTGAGTAAGGAAGAATTATGCAACACGAGTCTCCAAGGTTTTTTGCGGATATATAGATTTTAAGGAGACAAATATTTTTAGGGAGGGAATGATGTCCAGAAAAAGACTTTTACCTATACTTAGATGATTACCATTATACCCCTTACATTATTATTTCTAACCCCACTTCATCTTTGGATCATATATAACTCTCAAAATTGGAGACTATGGTTATATGAAACTACATTGATGAAACCCTAGCCCAGATTTATCTATGTACTCACTTGTTTATTTCTTGTTCTAGATTGTTCAAATTCATCAAAAAATATTTCACATGCTTTTGGGTCTCATAGAAATCTATGATCCAAGTTTCATCATTTTTGGACACCCCAAAAATTGTTTTCTACAATTTTTGAAAGTTCATTGCCTAAAAATCATTCTTCCTCCACAATTACTTCTTTTTCCTAGACATCAGATGCTTTTGGTCCAACCATCCCCAACACACTGGTCTATTATGAACCCACACTAGGGATTCGGCTGAACATTTGACTTGACAGACATTGGATCAATATCCAGTTCGTCCCCTAACTTCCATCAAATTATGGGAAAGAGTTGCCTTCCTTTGTCCTATCCTTGTACCACTCTCTCTACTTTTCCACTATTTTCGTTCTTCTCACCAAACTGGCTCTAATCATGGGTTGTACAAAACCCTTTGGTTCCCCAATTATAGACATCGCATCTCCAGACTTTCCCTTTAATCTTTTTAGTGAGAGCCACTCCCCAGACCTTAAACGTAGATCCACTCTCATTGTAATGCCCCGACTCCAATACTCCAACCCTACTTGACTGAATGATTTTTGAGCCTTACCACCCCATCTTCTTCCTTCCTCACCCTTCTTCAGTGACATGCACCACAATGTCCCCGTTGGTACCCCCTTTCATAGAAAAGAGTTGAGAAGAAGATCCACAACCTTTCCATTCTAGTTATATCTTGACCAACATCTGATCCAATAGCTTTAAGCCACACGTCCAATCCTCCACACACACAAACACATTGTGAGTGAAGGAGGCTCTTCTTCACCCTCTAATATGGCTCTATTAATATTTTTTACCCAAAGTTATCTGCCATGGATTTACCAATAGAAGGTAAATATCACCCATTTCTACCAAAAAATAGGTTAATACCCTAAACTCCCCATAATTGTTAGACTCCAAACAATGATAGAAAATTGATACTGGATCATGTAAATATAAAATTTCAATGAGGCCGACAAGGAGTGGCTCAAGTGGTCAAGCACGGTGTCTCCTAACAAAGGAATCTGGGTTTGAATCCTAGTTGCCGCCTTGATTTACCATCCTCCTGGGCATTCAGCCTCTACCATGGGCGTGGGAGGGAGGAATCTTTCTCTCTTAATCCCATAAAATTTTGATGAAAAAAATATGATGAACCCAATAAATATGTTTTCAAAGGCTAAGTCTCATCCATGTTAGATTCATATCCCAAATTCCATCTATTTGACCATTGGAAATTGATTAGTGACCCAATTTTACTGTATGATCCTTCAAACCCTAGACATGATCTTGCACAATACTTTGATGCTTATTACAACTCTAGGTCAACCTTAATCACTCTTCCAATTGATAATTCTACCATTGACATTAAATAGGAAGAAGAGTTGGAAATTGAGTTAATTTATCTAATTTATAGCTAACATAATCTTGAGAATATAATTGAAAATAATTTTGGAGACCTAATAATCCAATCATCATTTTGCGACCCTTTGATGTTGATAAAGACAACTTTTCATGATGAACTAAGGGTTTTTTCTAATATGACCTATGTGTGTGGTAATCCACTAAAATTCATGTTGATTAATGATGCAGATTAAGTTATTTCTCTAAATAACTGAAAACTAGAAAATATTAACAATGGACGTGTAACCCCACCTAGGGTCAATATAGGAACTTTACACCCTAATCTTGGTCCTAGAGAGCTTTAATGTTGACAACTTGAATATTGATCCTTGTCTTGACTTGTGTATTGTGTGTTAAATATCTCCAATATATATGGCTATGCCTAACAAGTTACACTTATACTCCTCCTTGATAGTCTAGTGGCATTGAATGATAGCTTTGTATGTATCTTTCATGCTTATACATGGCTACGTAATTTTTGAGCTATCCATTCCCTACAAAATAGTCATTCAGATTCTTGTATATATCTTGCATATAAAACACAAATATAAATAATATGCCATTGTACCATTTAATAGTGACCCTCTAAAAGGTGTGGCGACTCAATAATGATGAATATAAAGGCCTTCCTTATTCATATTTTGATGATGGTTTGAGTAGTATCTACAAATACATATACCTCCTTTATATTTTTTATATGTAGTTGAGTGATATCCACGATGAAATAGAGGTCTTTCCCCTTCCTCAGTTGAATGATTTGTACATTTAGAATATAATGGAAATTAATTATAAAATGCATCTTGACAAACAAAATAAGTTTTAATTACATGTTTATCATTTATTTTATAAGTAATGCATGATTTTTTTGCTTATAAATTATTTTATCTATTTTTTTAGGTCTTATCATTTCTTTGTAATGGCATCGTCATGGTTTGTGATTCAAGCTAAAGATAGTGTTTGATGAAGACCACTGTGATATAAGCTTCCACACTATTTTATGAATTTAATTTTTGATGGAAATGCTAAATATGATTCACCAAATAGAATCTTGATGAGGGATATTTTGATAAGAAAGGAGTGACATACTTTTAATTTTACTTCTTGATGTATCTTTCTTTCCAAGTTGCCTTCAAGACAATATGAGTGTAAACCCGTTGTTCTTTTTTGATGAAGCAAGATTTAGTTTGGTTATTGTGTATGTTGTGTATATAATTGGGGCAAGAATTGAGTACATATCATCCACTTAACACTGCCTACCAAGGTACTGGGATTGGGATTTGAGGGATAACCCGCTCCCTGATTGTACCTCAAAGATCCCCTCATAACACCTTGAAGCTTGATCACTTGCTAACGTCAATCAGTGCATATGATGCTTGTAATAGAGATAGCCCTAGTTGTTTGTTGTGAAGCTATCCACTATCTTCCAATTTCTATCTTGTATAAAGGTTGATTGGAGATCCTTGTTTGTGGAATGTGTAGAGCAGACAACTCTATCTAACAGACGTTAATAAGATTATTGGAGATTGACTCGATGGATAAGATCTAAAATGTGACCTTGGATGACCCTAATTAAATATAGAAGTATGTATTTAGTTACAAACTAAAATTTATCCTTATATATAAATTTTTATTTGTAGGGACCCGAATTTCCGGATGCTAGCCCGTCCAACTGAATAGTAACCTAAAATGACTTAAAGTGTCTTTTGGTGAACTTTGTTAGAATATATAAAATATTGACACTTCATAACATTATTGCCATGTCATAAAAAGAGTGTTAAGATCAATATGATAATTTTGCATATTGCATATGCTTAATAGTACAAATCCATTTAGGGTCCAAATTTAAATTCACTATACAAGTCAGGATTCTATATGAACGAACCTGATTGCTAGCCTTTCAAAAAAGAAAGCTAGTTACTATTGATATAGATAAAGATGCCTTCTTGCATGCTCTTATGTTGATTAATATAAGGTGGTACTCAAATTTTAAAAATCAAGAAATTGATTTATCTAAATAATGAAGCTACTATATTTCAAGCCCAAATTACTCTCATCACTTGCCTTCAGGTATATATTGCTCAATTTCACTCTCCCTTTCTATAAATATTTATTTCATTTATCTTATGATGTAATTTGAAGGTGTAATATTTTTTTTTATGTTTTGAAGTTTGTACCCTCTTGAGTCCGTAGCTCCTATAATACACAAGTGCATGAACACGTGCACACACACATATATATGTATCTATCACACACACATCGTCAATAATATTACCACTCGAACCGAAGGGCGATAATTAAATTTCTTGTATGATACTTAATTTTTATGTGTTTGATGGCTTCCCCACAATATTTGGTCCAGTGCTCAGTCTAATCCTTCATATTATTTTTGCTCAAAGTCTTCCATACAAGCTCGTCTTTGTGTCAACTACCCTTACTGCAAGGGCGGGCAATTCATAGTGGCCGGTGATTTTCGATCACCTATGGCTATTGTGGCAGGGGTCCTTGCCATCTTTGCCCCTTTGCTAGGAACATTGAGCAATAAACCTTCAAATTTGTTTTTATTTTTTTATCCTTTTATTCCCTTATGACCGTGTGTTGATTTGTGTGTCTCATCCTATAGTTGCTTGGGGCCTACGCGTTGCTTCCAAGCCGTATGAGGTTTGATCACTTCTCTTGGGTATATCAATCTGTTGCTTATGTGAGTTAAAAGTCTTCTCTCTATCCACATAATATAGAATGTATATTATTAATTCTAACCTTGATACCATTATTAGGCAGGTAGGCAGTGGCGGAGGCAGAACTTAGCTAAAGGGTGGGCACCTTGTTGCCGCAGGTGAATGGGTAGGGCACCGAACACAATATTACATGTATTTTTTCTAAAATCTATATTAAAAATACTTTGATTAATATACATTTTAACAAACACAGGTGGGGCGCCCGTGCCTACCTGTGCCTCCGTGTGGCTACGCCACTACAGGTAGGCACCCTGGCCCATGGGTTTACCTCCCCCTCAGGCCACAAGACGGACAGGAAACGAGGGCAAGGCTCGAGGGAAGTAGAAGTGGGTTTGGACAAAAGAAATGACACTTAGATATATTCTCCGCAAAACATGATTTTACATTTGAGTTTTTCTGGATACCTCCTTAATTTTGGCAGTATTCCTCGTAGCATCTCACTCATCAAAATTTACTAAAACCTCCTCCCACAATAAATCTCCATTAGTGGAACTATGCGTGCGTCTATAGAGCACAGTTTGCCTATTCCAAATTATACACACGCTCTAATTGAATGAAAATCTTATACTATGTAGTATAACATGATAATTAAGAACTAGAATATTATTAACAACTTGTTAATTATGCACTTATCTAATCATAATTAGAGGCCTATAGGATGCCCAAACTAATGCAAACCCAAGTTACTATAAGTAGTATATGTAAGGCAGTCAATAGTTTGGGTCCAAGCCAGTTTCTAGAAAACACACACCGGATTTTCGAACAATCAAGCTCAACATCGATCCAGACTCCAATTTCAATTGATTTGTTTAAACCTGTAACCGACCCAGATTGAAAATTTTGGAACCTCAAACTGCTCCAAACTTGTATTTAGGCCACCACATTTAACCTGTAATTTTTCCAAAGTAGCCGAAATTTGATCTAGAAGCTAGATGCATCAAAAATCTGATTCATCTAACCTGAACTTTTTCTAGTCAGACTAGGTCCCGACACGAACCTAAAATTATCTAAACCCAAAACAGACTTGAATTTTTGACGTTATATGAACTCAGAAAAAAGTAGTTCTATTCTAGTTTTGACAGTTCCATGTCAGTAGCAGTGTCTCAAACAAGACGAACACAATTTAGGCCCGAATAAATAACAATTTCTAATATTTACAATCCGGATCAATTCTAGATTCAAATAAGTTTAGTTCTGAGTTGGTACCTTATCTGATAATAAGAAAATCTAAGCTAAGAAGAACTAGAATTCGGATGCATCTAGCTTCTAGATCTAATTTTGATTAATCTGGATTGGATACATGTTGAATAAAGTGGTCAAAATAGATGTTTGGATCGGTTTGAAGTTCTATATATGCCAATCTGGGTTGGTTGTGAGTTTGAAATGATTGGTAGAAATCTAAGTCCATGCCGGTTTTAAGTTTGCTTATTAGCAAATTCGACCATTTTTTTTCTAAGTTGGAATTGGCCTACACCCAAAATTTGGATAGGCCAACGTATGCTACTAAGAGTAATCTGGATATGCATTGATCCCGGCCCGAGACCGATTGATAGACCTCTAACTATTATGAAATAAATACATAAATAATATATAGTTAACAATATTTTATATTCTATGTATCATGCTATATTACATAGTATAAGACTTCACTTTTAGATAAATCCAATTTCGTAAAAAATGAGCAGTTCTAGTAAGATTTGTGATTGCCATTCAACTAGAGCTCGTGTATGATTGGAACAAGCAAACTGTGAGATGTAAACGCACTCTCTAATCGTAAGTTGGGAGGGGGGTTATTAGGAATATGTGATAAGTGGGAGGGGTCTTTTAGGAATTTCTGATAAATAGGGAGTGTTACAAGGAATGTTGACAAATCTGAGGGGGGTATCCGGAAAAAGTCGTCACGTTTTGTTTGTTCAGCAACCTGATAAGCATATCCATAAAGCCATCGACGTCACTGCGGAGAAATTTCGATCGAATCATGTCATCCTGGATGGAATTTGGTACTTGACGTGACAATTATGTGCAACAACTCCCTGGAGGTGCGGTCCATTTTTAATGCGTATGAGTAATGACATCGTTGACATCTTTGTCGAGAAAAAAAACTCAAAAAGACGGTTTTTTTTTTTAAAGAGAGCTTACTATTATAATGCTCTTGGTCCATGCTTTTGAAGTAAATAACGTGAAGAGCAGTGGTGACTGAATGCAATGCACCACGATCGTGCTGATTGGAATTTACTACAAACCACCTAGCCCCTGAACCGGATAATTGTATGTTTAACTTGTCTAAACTATGTCTATGCTTGATTAATGAATATTCATTTAATTGTTATGTGTTGAATTAGTTGAAATATGCTACATATGCTTTGGTGGAAATAGTTAGAGTCTGGTAAGTGATAACTTAGTTGGGGCTAAAATTAGGGGTTTGGGACATTTTTGATAAAATCCCATTTCTTGTATATAAATGATGATAAACTCCGATTCTATTTGAGTTATATTATCTAAATATGACGTTAAGAACATCCTTTTACATGTTAGATCATGGCTTCATGATACAAAATTAGTTGGGAGTTGATACAAAACCCTAGTCTCAAGATCAAAGTTTCATGGGAATTTGAGGGTCTTTTGATGCATTTGAAGTGAGAGAATAGAATGAATATTTATGTATCAGGAAATAATGATTCAGAATGATGTTTCTATGATACTGATGTTTAGAAAACTAAATTTATTTAGCTTTGGGTTCTAAGTTTTTTAATTGGTTAAAATAGCCCCAAATAGGCCAAAATTGACCCAAAACAAAACTTCTATTGATCAAATTTGTTATGGGGGAAAATTGAGCAAACCAAAATAGGATTTGTACATAACTTTTTATTGGTTGACCTTTTTATAATAAAATTCATATGATATCAATGGTTTGGTTGATAAAAATGCATGTTCAGTGGAAAATTCTGATGAAAAATCCAGGCAATCAATGCTGCTGGAAAAATAAAAATTTATTGTATGAATTTTTTAGCAAGTACTCAAATCAACTTATATGATCAATATTATTAATATAAAGAACATACCCATATCATAATCTATCAATCATATAGAGCCATGAAGTACTATAGAGAGAATTGGGTTTTTGAGGAAGATTGAAGTGGAAGGGCTAATCTAGTTTTGTTCCTTGAAGTGGAAGAAATAAGTTGTTATAACCTCGATTTTTCCAAAATATGTAATGAAATTATAAATGTTCTTTTTAAAGATAAATGAAATCCATGGTTGATGTGATGAATTGTTTGAATGGATTTAATGGATTTTGTGTATGTTTTCTTATTGGGCCTTTGTGGCCATCGAGCCCAATTAGAGGATTAAAAGAAAAACAAAAAGAAATGAAAAAGGAATTTCATTTAATAAAGGAATATATGAAGAAAATAAAAAGATATGATTTTAAGGCAAAAAATATTTTCCCAAAATAAAATTTCGAGTTAAAAGGGTTCCTTGGGATTCAAGGAACTCAAGATAATTAGATAATGGCAAAAGAAACAAGGAATATGTGGAAAATACAATTAAATAAGAGATAACTTGAAACTGAAGTAAAGGACTCGTTTCCTTTGGATAATGACTCCAATTTTTGCACAAGGAAATATAAAAGTATAAACGAGTTTTCCTCAAAATTTGAGATAAAACGGAGTTAAGGATTGAGAGTTATTAAATTTTCAAGTTATCATCAAAATAGCTTTTTCCTTGAATATTTAGGAATTAATTTTCCTTTTGGTTTAAGCGCGGACGACGCTGACCGTTGGATCCTAATCCAGCGGACCGCGGTCATCGTCCAGAGTCCCAAAGGGACCCGGAAAGTAGCGCCGACAGGGGATTTTCCCCTCACTTTCCCGATCAATTCAGTGCATGTGCACTTGAGATGGATGCCCCATTGAGTCCGGGAGACCATGGCGAACAATCTAGACCTAGGTTTTTCTGGTTTTTGGGGTGTGTTCTAGAAACGCCCAATCGGGATGAGGTCTAGGACGGCGGCAGGGTTGGGAAACCCTAGAAGGGGCTTTCACACCCTATAAATAAGGGTCTTCCTAGTCCAGTGCACCTTCGCGAACCTAGGCGGTGTATTCCCAGAACCCAATTCCTTCTCCTGCTCTCAATTGCCTTAGCTCCGGTGAGGGTTTGACGCGGCACCGCCGTGCCCTGAAGTGAGGAAGACGAGTAGCAATCTTCGTCCGATCGTGATCGAACGGCCGGGCCAAATCAAGGTGGGAGCCCTTGATCTTGATTCCACCGTGGACCCGGGAGATCCGACGATCCAGGCGTCGAGGCGCGTAAGTCAGGGGGCCGAGTGGAGGCTCTTTGCACAGACCGTTGATCAGAGGACCACCGTGGACCATGGCGCATCCGACGATCGACATAATTGGTACTTTTTCGCATCTCTGAAAGAAATTCAAGAAAAATGATTTATCTTGCGAAATTAATAGAATTTGCTAGGAAACTCGTATGAGAAAACTTAATATATGAAAATTGTATAGAAAAATACAAGGAATCCAATAAAAATAAATTGAGAACATGGTTCTGTCTGTTTTGCAAAAATTACCTTAATTTTTTAATAAAGTGTATTAAAAATTGGCGAGAAACCCTAATTGCATGATTAAAGTGTATTTTGGTAATTCAATAGATCAAACTGATAAATTTAACTTTGTCAATGATAGATGTGATATGATTATCAGTTTTAATGTAAAAATATGAGATTTAGAGTTATAATGCCTAAAAAGGAAGTTAATTTACATGGAAACCCTAATTTGGGATAAAAGGAGATAAAAAGCTTGTTTTTGCGGAATAAGATAATTGGATGCTTAATAAAGGAAATTTACTGAGAAATTAGGGGTTTTATGTAGGATGATAATAAGGAAAGAAGAAGTAAAAACCCTAATTTCTAAAGGAACCCTAAAATAGGAACTGAAACCCTAAGTGATATGATGAAAATTAGATAAATATTAATAAAAGGAAAATTGTCCTTTTATTTCAGGTTTTGCCTGTCGATTGGGTTTCTCTTTCTATCTTGAAATCTGCAATTAAAGGTATGTTGTTACTTATGGTTAACCGCTTATGTTTCCCGATGTTTCCCGAATGTTTAATCACATTGAATGCAACTAAACAGTTTGGATGTTTATTTATTTTATGCAATTATAAAGTGACTATGACTATCACATAATGTATATGCCTTCTAGCTCAATCCTTGATCCCCTCTGTGTCGTAATGGCTGACCTAGTACATGGCTACCTAGAGGGTAGGTCCATCAGGTCATGAATGACTTTGGCTGCCTAGAGGGTAGGTCCATCAAGTCACCTTTATAGAGGTACCATATAAGTCCTTATAGGGACAACACAGAGTTGTGGAGAGAAATGGATTGAGTAGTTAGGCTTAAAACGTAATCTTGAGTGTTAAATGATTAACTGAATGATTATATTGTTAACCTAGTTGAACATTATCTGCTTCCTCCACATACCAGCTTCGGCTGATTGTCGTTTTTGTTTGTCGGCGTTTTAGGTACAAATCTCAAAAGAACAAACAGTAAAGCGACATATTGTGAATTCAAGAATTAAAGAACAAGGAGGAATTAGATAGAGTAGTTAAGTTGTGGTTAGAAAATAGTTCCCAACTTTTCAAGGTATGCAAAGAAAATTTTTATTACCATTTTTCAGTATAGTCTGTTAGAATTTAATAATTGTTTATGGTTATATGTCGAACCTTTGATCCAGAATTAATGGGTGCGGCTTCAAACTTTTGGTCTCCCTTAATTGGGGGTTACTGAGAGGTGGGTCGTAACATAAGTAGTTAATCATACTTTGTTAGGTTTCTTCATTGATCATTCTATCCTAGGTTTGATGTTTGAACTTCACTTAAGAGGATCACTAGAATGTAAAAAAATCATTTTCTTTCTCTATCTTTAAATTTTCATTTCTAAGGTTCTTGAGTAGAAAGGGGAAAGAAGGAAGTTGAATCCTTGGGAGTTTATGAGACTTCTTGAATTTCAGACCTTGATCTACGTTTTTGATGTGTTTTTCATCTATTTGAGTTCATTATTTTTGGGTTAAGTCCCCTTTTAGATAGTTGAATATGTAAAATCCTTAATCATATCATATTAAAAATCAAATAGTTATTGGCTTGTATTTTTTGAGTTGATGGGTAGTTAGTCACAAATTTGTTGGATAAATCATATACTATATGTTAAAGCTCATTCCTTTATGAGTGATACTTGTTTATAGTTGTTATCATGACTTGAATCCTTTGATAGCACGGAATGAAGAATTCACAATGTTTTAATGCTAATGCTACCTATGCTGGATTAAATGAGTTACATGGTTAGAAATGGAATTCTAATGAATATGATTTGACCTGATAGAATTAGTTAGTGATTATTTTAGGATTAAATGTATGTTTTACGAGACTCAAATTATAGGTTTTGAAAAGAAACATACCATGTTTAGGGTCAGTGTTTAGGGAATCAAATCGATAAAGCAATATGAAGGATGTGCCATTGTAAATAACAATTTGTTTGATCAATAAAGAGATGCATGGTTCATAAATATTAGGAAATATATCAATTACCTTTATTTACACGCTTATAAGGTAATGAATTATTAAGTCTTAAAGTTATTACAAGGATGTAAGGAACCTAGTTATTTATACAAAACCCTAAAAACATAAAATTTGTGTGAATGTAAAGGTAAAACCATTACTTTATATAAAATCATCCACACTACAAATTCTCCTAATTGATATTAGGTACTCAAATTTCAAGTTAAGAAGTTTATTAAAATTTATCACCCCAATACATATATGTCATTGTATTTTTAGGTTAAAGAAGAAATCTAACTTGGAAGCATATACTTTCTTACAAACCACATAATGATGAGTCACATAAAAATAATCCTTTAATGTGACTATAGGTAATTATAACCTAATATACTTTTGAATTAAATAGTTTAATTAGATAAGGAATACTATATTGTTAATTACCAAAATTTCACTAGATTTAAATAGTCTATATTATGGAATTACCAAATGCAAGAAAAGAAATGTTAAAAGATAAAACAAATTGACATGATAATTAATGATAAATATTAATGAAATAAGGATAAGGGTCTGACCATAGTAGCTTAGGTGGTAAGAGCTCAGTAAGTACCAATGAAGGACACAGGCTCGAACCTCACCGAAGGCACTTTGTGAACGACAACCCACGCTGATTAGGCGCGGGAGCGGGGTGACAGGACCACACCCTCTCATGCCTCGAGAGCTTACCATGTCAACTTTGGTTGGGGTGGTTTCTCTTGGTCATCAAAAAAGAAATAAGTATAAGGAAATGTCTAGTATATCTATTTGAAATATACTTGGATTAACCTATATTGAAGGAAATACAATGAATTTATAAGATGAATAATTTCAACAAGAAATTAATACAGTCTATGGAGTGAATTAAGAAAGACTGATTCCTATAGAAATGACGAATGTGAAATGAAATAATTAATGAGTAATGAATCTAAAACAATGAAAAAACCAAGGAAATATCTAGGTGGAATTAAGAATCTTACTTTAATTTTACTACTTAGAATTAATTAATTTAATGATTTATATTCTATCAAATAAATGTTAACAACATGGTTATTCAAATATAATTGATTCAATAGATATCAATGAAGTTCAAGATTGCTGAACGTGATCCACAAGAATCCAGTCTTAGATTTTAATGGTGCCTTTGGAATACTTATGTATTCAAAATGCTTGATTTTAGTGGAATTCAATTGAGAAAAATGATGTGTTAAATAAGAATCCTAGTGTTTGCATGGTGAAAAACAAAAGAGTAATATAAAAAATTTAGTTTTACATAAAATTGATGTTCATTTTATAGTGTGGAATGGGGAGAAATGTGAGAGAAACCTAGTAAGTATGTGCATTTTAAATAAAGTAAAATAAGGGAATATATGAGAAATCTTGATTAGGAAAAATTCTCTAGAATGACACTATATTTATTGCAAATGTTGTGGTGCTTTGTTATGAGACATGGTAAGGGATTTGCTATGATATCAAAGAAATGTGAGGTATTCGATGTCTAATAATTGTGTTTGTTATTTAATTTTATTTGTTGGATATTATTCTAATTTTGTGAGGATATAGATAAATGATATGGAATGAGTTCTAATCTTCTTATTGTGGGTATAATTATCAACTAATAAATAAAATGAATAATAAATGTAGTTATGTGCCTTGAACACCATGAGTTTTCCCCAATGTCCATATTGGGGAAATGAAACAAATTTATTTCTATTATATTAGAAAATTATGATAAGGATTTTTGGAGTGTTGATCAACACCTTGAAGGTTATAAGAACATGATTTAGGGATGTGCAATGCTTTGAGTGATCTTAACCCTGAGTCCTCAACTGTTGAAGTCTATATTCATAAAAATAGATTACGAGGAAATGCTAAAATTCTATGTTCTTAAGGAATAGATTACTTGGAAATGGTGGATGTGATATAAGATATGTAAAGAGATATGATGTTTTATTTGTGCCTATATGACATACCCAAGATGAGAACATGATGGTAAAGATGTTGAGTGCCCTACCTATCAGGCTCTAGTGCTGATAAACAACCACCAGGATGGGTAGAGGTGACCCCAAGATTAGATATAAGAACTACTCCTGAAACTCTAGTCAACAATTATCAAACACGTGGTAGAAAAATATTTGAAATTTAAAGGGATATTATAACAACCTCACTTTTCAGAAACCCCCCATTTAAGGAAGTCCAGAAAAAATGAGAGCCGTTACCTTTAATTTTCCCAAGGATTCAAATTTTAAAGAAATAATAAACAATAACAGATAATTTCCATTAATTCAAAAACATTGTTTACTAGTTGTTCCTCTAGAACTTACGTAACTTTCCATCATTAGAATTGTGTATATGATAACTATATGAGAAGAAGTATCTATCTAATCCTCCTTACTAGTTAACTTTAATGCCTTCAAGTAAATTCAACTGATTATCATGTCCATCATTTCATGATATCATCTTATTAACATGTACCTAAAATGCCATGAAACAAAAGCACAGATTAGTATAACAAGTTATACTATGTACGTGGGAAAATTGAAAAGAATTAAATAAACATTGAACACTTTAGTTATTCAATCCTCAAGAAACACTCATAAAACACTGACAAACTAATGCATGTAGTCATAGGTGTAACCACATACCTCATGGTGAGCCATGTAGATTATCGAATCATACTTTAAGCTTATCATCCAATCAAGCAAGCAAAGAGGAATTCAATCATTTAATATGCATGTAGGTAAATCCTAATGTGTTATCATCACATTATTCATATTAAATCCTACTTGAGTCCTAATCTAGGGTTTAGGGACTATCTCAGGTTCAGATTAAGGAATAAGGGTGCAAACCCTAGTTCCTTTACATAATTCTTTATTACGGTTATTAATACAAATTAGATATCAAAAAGCACTATATGAAACATATTCTTTCATTATGATCACTTGGATTAGTCCAAGTTCATTATGGTCATCAACTTTAACTTCAAAACCCCAATTCTTCATTTGCATGATTATACACATTAGAAATCCCAACAACTCATCATTATGGTCATAATCATGTTAAATTACCATTATGTTCAACAATGTCAAATTGCATCTCGATGAAGTGTATTTAACATGATTGACAACTTATTTGTAAAAAACTAGGGTTCTTAAGCTTTGAACACCACTTTAACACATATCACTGATTATGCACTTTAGACACCCTAATTTTAATGACATATGAACTTTTGACCCCAAATAGGTCCAAGGTGACCCTTTTATCTAAAATGATTAAGCTTTATACATTAATATCATTTATACAAGTGATGATCATTATAATCATGAAACTAGGGTTCTAATGCATATTTTTCACTAAAGATGGTACCCTTATGCATTTTTGGAAAAGGAAGCATTATCGAGACTCAATTATATTTTATTTGTGCTCGTCTCATTTCCCTCATATAAATTTGTATATAAATGCCTCGATATGATCATCCTATTAAATATTACAGTTTTTGCAACATAAAGTTATTTGGGCTGATTAGATTAAGCCACGCCATTTTAATTCCCATTATCGAGTAATGCCCATGTGAACTGCCATACCAATGATTCAGGCCCCCTCACCCTCACGTCCCTATATGGCTGGGACTTATAAACATTATGAAAAACCAACTTTTCCCTTACCTGGCTTTCTATGAATTAGGGGTATGCGTGTCTTTTCCCCCGTCTTTGTCTCCCACCTTGCGTATCTCTCTCCCTTTCTATGACACAATGCTACACGAGAATCCCTTAGAGTCTTGCTGCCCATGGACTCCTTGTTTACGGTAGAAGAGAGTTAGAAAAATGTGCCACCACCTCCGTGAGACACCGTCGAACCTGGGTAAACCCTGATTTTGGCAAAGACAACCAAACATGATGAGGAACCGAAGTTCCTTTCTATGGCTATGTGGCTGAGAGGTAGGCCTCGAGGAGGGTACCCATCATTTCAACAATGATGGATGAACCCTGTAGGCCTCCTAAGAACCTTTTGCACTCATTTGAGGATCTTTAAGGGGACAAGACTCTATGAAGACATGCATCCTCCGTGCACTGCATTTAGATATCAAAGATTGTGGTCCTCAGTTGCTTGGAGGGATCATGAGAGCTTGAACATTGGGAACTTCCTATAAGGATCTTCCATCATTCTCCCAGACCAGAAGGAGTCCCATGGTCCTTTTATATAGGCTAGATAAATGCTTAGGGTTAAGAGAAGAACAGTGGATAGGAAGGGAGGGTTATGGCGGCAAGCTTGATTTTTTCCCCTTCTAGCATCCTATTGGACACATATAATACTTATATATAGGTGATTTCTCGCATGTCCCCTCTCTCATTTCTTCTTAACCTACTATAAACATATATGTTTCCTTTCTAAAAAATATCCTCCTTTAGAAACCAATTAGGAAGAATTATATTCCTCCTCCCAGAAATCCTATATATATGTATGTATGTATATATATATATATATATATATAAATATATATATATATATATATATATATATATATATATATATATATGGTATATCTTTGCTACCTGTGAGGGTAACTAAGATTCGCTACACGTGCATCAGTTTTGTAATAGGAAGGCATGTATTTGTAATGAGACATTCCTAATTGTAATAGACAAACTCATTTTGTAAATACAACATGATGTTTATATTCTCCGTCTAGAAACAATAAAATATATATTTATGACTATAACAACACTGTAATACAAAATGAGTCTTTGTATTACAATTTTGATCATCTCATTACAAATTTGGACCATCTCATTACGAATGCATTCCTTCCTATTACAAAACTGATGCATGGGTAGCGAATCTTAGCTACCTGCACGGGTAGCGAAGATATACCCATATATATATATATATATATATATATATATATATATATATATATATATATATATGCTTTCTCGCGTGTTACCTCTCTCATTTATTCTTGACCTACTATAAAGATATATGTTTCCTTTCTCAAATATGTCTCCTTTTGAAACCAATTAGGAAGGATTATATTCCTCCTAGAAATCCTTTGTTTTTTATTTTACAAACCATAAGCCCCGAAAATAAACCCCTTCTTTCTTATTAAGACTTGGTTTTGGCTACTAAAAGACATACATGAGAACACATATCCATATTCTATACATTAAATGGTTTGATCCCTAAAGCATTAGGAAGGAGTTCATGACTCAAAATATAGATTATTCTTTTCTCTCTCTCTCTCCTCATGAACATTATTCCAATTGTATACTCATATGTGGGGGGTTTATTAGAAGATCTTTTATATGAAAAAACTTGTTGCCTTTAACATTATTTAAAACAATCATGGAATATCCTCTTTCTCCCACTTCTTAAAATTCTCATTATTTTCAACTATATCAATAGTGAAACCAAAATTATGTTATTTGACACCTTAAACATTATGTTTCTTCTCTTGGTTGTATAATTGTCCCATTAATCATCTGAGACACCCCACATATTATTTTGTTTTGGAAACTTGTATAATATTTCATTTATGCACAAAGACTCTTTTCTAGAGAATTCCCCACAATCCCGTATCAATTGTCCATTACTTTAGAAATTTCTTTATTATTGGATTTTCCATCCTTTCTTTTGTCCAAAAGTATTAATTGATTATTGCAATCCATAAAACACATACAAATCTTTTTATTTCTTTAACTTGTATGATAAGGATATTATTATTCCATTAATGATACCACTGGGGAATTATTTTCCACAACATGCTTTATATTTATATCATTCAATTTTATCAAAAATGAGGATATTACATTCACCTCTCCTTAAAACGAATTTTGTACCCAAAATTAGCACCCAATAAAGTTATGCTGATAGATAATTCAACTTAATTTCAAACCTTAGGGTTAGCAGTCCTATGTAGCATCTTTTATTGATATGAAAAATCCTCATACTATGACTAAGTTTGATACTCGAATTCAATTCAGGGTACATCCACATTTCTAGTATCTACATGGTACCATCTTTTGGTGATTACATTTTCATATGTGATTTCAATTTCACTTGGGGGATGTAGGTTTCTGACCTATTAAACATTTATGTCCACATAAGGGTGAGGTAACACCTCAAACCCTAGTTTATGTCATTAAGTTCAACTTCATGTATTCATTCTCATATGTTAATTTTACACGTACCATGTGTTTACCCAATCTCTCTCACTCATAATGAGATGGTGTACCCACACATTATCCTAAGATTTTATAGTTTAGTTTGGATCATACTCAACATGTCTTTAAACCACACATACGTTTTAGTTGCATAATTATTTTTTTTCATAAAGTCGAGTGCCTTTCTCACTCTTGAGTTTGTACACAACTCCTCTTAAGATTTCATTATTACATGACTTATTTGTATCTTGTACATTTACATCTCATGTATTATGATCCTTAGCCACTTGCTTGATATCTCTAGGGATATATGTACTTTTGGAGTGTTCTCATCCTTATGCATCTAGGGAGTGCCTCTCACATTCACCCATTGGGCCTCATGAAATCATGAAGGTTTCCAATCTCCTGAATCATGGGCCTCAGGCAAGCATGGTTGCTTCCTCCTGATGAAATGGTCTTTTACATTAAGGGAATAATCAGCTCCTAATCTCATCGGTCCCATGTACTTTACTCCCTACTTGACCTTAGGATTGACTTAGGGCTCTACCCTTCCCTAGGGTTTATCAAGATATCCACCTTAACCATTTAAAGTACATTATTTTTTATGTAATTCTTTAAACTGGATTTTCTCCATGTCTTATGATGCTCATTATTCACTTTCTATCCCCTCATTGGACTCATGGAAACTTTCTCTTCTGGGCTCGATCAGATACTGTCAGCCACTTCCATTGTGACTTTCCTCATGTTCCTTTAGAGACGACATACTTAAGTTCAAAGAATCATGCTCAATATATGTGCTTTCATGTTTTATATTAGGTGATATTCATGGCTACCTCAATCTATAAATTGATTTATCATCTCACCCTTTCTAAGGGAGGTCCTAACCTAGGGCACCCTCTTGGCTCATAGGAGGAACTTAGGCTTTCTAGACACAACCTGACCCCAAGGTTTAAGGTTTTTCCTCCCCCATAGGTCCTTTTCCCACTCTTGGGTGACCCATACCAGGTTGCGGCACCAACCTTATAAGTGAAAATTTTCATTTTTTTTGTAACCATAATATGTTGAACATACATTTTACATTATAACTTCTCAACATGTACTTCCTTAATCTCTGGGGTATACTCTCTCACTGGAGGTATTCAAACTCACTTGCTGGGAGTATTTCAATGATCTAACCACTCTTTGGGGGTAATCTCTAATCATAGCCACTCGTTGGGGGTGTCCATAATATCATACTCACTCTCTGGGAGTATTTTTATGGCATACCCACTCGCTGGGGGCAGCATACTCATTCTCTTGAGATAATCTCAAGAACATACCCACTCACTGGTGGTAGTTCCAATTGCATATTCACTCATTGGGGGTACACTTTATCCATCCATTCTTCTAGAGATAGAATTGGGGTGACGAGCAAGTTATATTCATGTTTCTCGGTCATTCATGTTTCTCATGTATATTCAAATTATTTCACATGCATCATACATGAATGTCTCCACATTCATGCATGCTAGGAAGGATCATATATGTAAGGACCCTGACCTCCATTTAGGGCTTATCCTGTTTGCTTTGCTTAACCCAGGTGCTTAGTTGCTTGCTAATCACCTTTAGTGGTGATTAGGGATTGTTTGTGCTTTGTTGAGAGCTGGAGGTGCTACTTGCAATTAACCCAAGTCTAGGGTTGTTGAGCAAGTTTGTCACCTTGAGAGGTGTTCCTCTCTCTCCTTACTTCCTCTAGTGTTGAGAGGAAGGGTTGGGCTCATTGCCTTGGGCTTGGATGAGCCTTGGTGGGCCTTGCTTGGCCTTGTTGGACCTTGTGTCGGCCAAGGTGTGCCACCCATGCCTTGTATCGACCTTAGGTGTGTCGCCCAGGGAGTGTGTCGGGCATGGAGTTGAGGTGTGTCACCCATGGACCCCTTTAACCCTTTTGACCTCGTTTGTGTCACCACTAGTGTACATTTGGTGCTTGATGCTTGCATGTGGCAATGGCCTTGGACATGTTTTTAAGACAAGTTAAGAGGTGGCATTGCCCATTGACAAGTGTCCCTAGGTGGGTGACACCTTGCCTTGTCTTACCTTGGTTTCTCCTCCATCCTCTCCTATATAGGTGTTCCCTTTCTCTTGCTAAGGATCCCTTTAGTTGCTTAGTTTCCCCTCCCCTTGGTGCACGACACCTCTTCCTTTGCAAGCTTAGTGGCCGATCCTTATCTTGGAGTCTTCTTCTTCTTCTTCTTGAGGTGGCCGAAGGAGGTGCTTGGTGCTAGGAGCTTGCTTAAGGTGAGTTACATAACTCCTAACCCTAATCATATTACCTTCTTCTATGTTCTTGTATGTTTCATATGATCATAATCGGCCATGTATGTTGCTAGTTAAGTTTCTTACTTAGTTGTACCCTAGTTGGCTGAACCATGTCTTAGGGTTTCCTTGTTGAGCAACACTCCTTTCCCTCCTTGGTCTAGAGAAGTGAGCTTGAGCTGAAGCTTTTTCTACAGCTATAATTCATGCCTCTGACAGCAAGAGCGTGCACGGGCTTAGTGTGTGCCGCCTTGCTCCACGTATTTCACACTTGTTCTTTGCAGATGATAGTATCCTCTTCACTAGAGCAACTCAGAATGAATGCTTGACCATAGCTAATATTATTAGCCAATATGAACAAGCATCTGGCCAGAAAATCAACTATGAAAAGACTGAGGTTGTGTTCAGTAAAGGGGTTACTATGGAGGTTCGACAAAATGTGCAGGAAATCCTCAACGTGAGAGAAGTGGACAAGCATGCGAAGTACTTGGGTCTCCCTACTGCTATTGGAAGATCTAAGTGGCTAGTGTTCAGCTTTATCAAGGAGTGAGTATGGAAGAAGTTGCAAGGATGGAAGGAAAAATTCTTGTCTAAGCCGGGGAAAGAGGTTCTCATTAAAGCCATTGCACAGGCCATTCCTTCATATATAATGAGTGTGTTCCAACTTCCTTCGACGTTTATTCAGGAGATCCACAGTTGTGTAGCCAATTTTTGGTGGGGGGCGAAAGGTAATGAGAGGAAGATAGCTTGGAAATGTTGGGAAAGGCTATGCAAACCAAAAAAAGCTGGTGGTATGGGGTTTAGAGATCTACATCATTTCAATCAAGCTCTTCTTGCGAAACAAGTATGGCAGTTACTTGTTAAACTGACTTCTCTAGTATCACAGGTTCTCAAAGCAAGATACTATCCATGTTCATCCATTTTGGAAGCGCATAGAGGATATAGCCCGAGTTACACATGGAGGAGTCTGTGGGGAGCGAAGGCACTGGTTTGTGAAGGGGTGAATTGGAGGGTGGGTGACGGGGAAGGAGTTGATCTATGGAACAGCAGATGGGTGATGTCCCTACATGGCACGTTGGGTGATCTCTACCCGGATGTTCAGGTGATGTACCCGTCACTACGGGTTAGCGATCTTCTCGACCGAGACAACTGCGTTTGGAAGGAGGAGGAGATACATACTATCTTCCCGAGTGCTTCCACAGATGCTATTGTCTCCACACCGCTCAGCTCGAGGCGACCACCCGACACGCCCTTCTGGTGGCCGAGGCCAAGGGGGGATTTCACGACCCGCTCAGCCTACTGGTTGGGACATCTAGGCAGGGAGGAGTATCTACGCAGCCGTAGGGAGCAGAACGATCCGATATGGAGATGGATATGGAGCACACAGTGGCCTCCACGCCTCACGCATTTCCTATGGCAGGTGTGTACGGGCAGTATGGCCACGATGGGAAGGCTCTTTGATCGTCACTGCAATGTGGATTTTCTTTGTCTGATATGTCACACAGAGAAAGAGACCATCGACCATCTTTTGTTCGAGTGTCCGGAGGTGCGGCAACTGTGGAGAAACCATCCTTTAAAAGAGAAGATTATACAGTCGGGAAACCTCCAGTTAGCTGACCGACTTCGTTTCCTTGCGGATAACCTTTCCGGGGAGGAGCTCGAGATGGCTGTAGGTGTGTGGTGGGGGCTATGGCACTGGAGGAACAAGCGGGTCTTCGACCAGGAGATTACAGAGAAAGGGGTCATCATCAGTAGGTACACGGGCATCATCGGCGAGTATAAAGACACCATGGCGGTACAGGCTACCGGAGCAGCAACACACGAGCAGCTACAGCCGCAGCGCTGGGGTAGACCGCCCCGGGGGTGCTTGAAGCTGAATACCGATGTTGCTACGGGTCCACGTGGAGCTCTTGGGCTTGGAGGTGTGCTTCGCGACCACTCGGGGAGGGTGGTCAAAGCTTTCAGCCAGCGGCGGGAGGCCATGGTGGCGGTGGATATGGGAGAAGCTCTCGCTCTTCTTTTCTGCCTGCGGCACGTAGCGGCAATGGGTTGCATGGACTTGATATGTGAGATAGATTCTCAAATTCTATACCTGGATCTTACTGGACCGACGCAACGCATGGATCATTTGGGTCTTATTGTAGATGATATCCGTAGTTTAGCTTTGTCTTTTGCTTCTATTTCTTTTGTTTTTGCTCCCAGGAGCTGTAATAAAGTTGCTCATGCTATGGCCAAAAGGGCCCTGGTTGATGACAACGTCTATGAACAATCAGGAGAAATGGTACCTCCTTCCATCTCTCCGCTGGTCTTGTATGATTATGGTGATTAGTTGAATACAAGACCAGTCCCAAATTTAAAAAAAAAGTGATATGAGCAACACCCCTCTCTCATTTAAGTTGAGAGGTGACCTTGTGTTTTAGTTTTTCGAGCAACACCCTCCTCTCACCATGGATTCGAGAGGTGAGCTTTTTGGTAGATGTAGATCTATGTTAAGGTTGATCTTCGTGGTTTCCCGATTTGTGATAGAGGTTGTGCAAAACCCCTCTCTCTTGGTTGTTGAGAGGTGAGTCGATCTTCTTGATCAATTAGGGTTTGGTACCCTTGTACTTGAGGTTGAGGATGATCTTGCTGAGTTGTATCTTGCATGATATGGCTTGGGGATGGTGTTTCCCGATACCCTCTCTTGATCTAGAGTCTTGGGTTGAGATGATGAGGTTGTGTTGGGTGATACACCTTGGTCCTTGCCTTGTGTGTTGGCCGATACGATGAGGTTAGTTTTGTTGGACGATAGGCTTTCCTTTGATGCCGTTTGAGTTTTACCCTTGGCCGTTGTGCCTAGATGTGTTTGGTTGTTGGGCAATACCTTTGTGTGTTGGGCGTTATGCCTTGTTGAGGGCCCTTCCCGATACACCCAGCTTGGGTAGTGGCTTGGTGCTGTTATACCTTGAATGTTATGGAGCTCTGTGGGCTAGCCTTGTGTGGGTGTCATGGTTTGGTGGTGATGCATGACACATCGGTGCACGACACCCCTAGTTTCATGACACATAGGTGCACGATACCCATGGATGCCCGATATCCATGGATGCATGATACACATAGTTGCACGGCATGCCTTGAGGAGGTAGCTCGACACCCTTGTTGTGAAGGGCCGATATGCTTTTGGGAGGAAAGTTACCCTGCTCGATACCTCTTCTAGTGAGGGTGCCCTACCTGTCACACTTCTTGTGAGGGTAGTGGGTACTTCTAGTGAGGGTCATGTTCCACTCGGGAACCCATCTATAGTTCTTTTTCATGCAAGCATATTCTTGTTGTTAAGAACTATGGTTTATGGGATGTAAATCTTTGACATGTTTGATAATAGTAAAGTGGTTGATATAGTAGAACCCACATATGTAAACATGACATATCTGAAACTCTTATGACATGATATTACATGTGTTTATGATCATCTTGAATCATGTATCTATAATGATGAGTAAATGAAAAGTTTGGAAGTATATGAGTTGCTTCACATGATGATGTGACCCATGTCTATGGTCACAGGTTGAGGCATGAATGATAAAGCATATAATCATCAATGTTTCCCTATATTTGATAATATGATCCTTCTGTTAATCCATGATGGTTTCAGTTATCTCTATGATTGTGTAAACTAACCATGCATGTGTTTCATGCGGATGCATAGCCAGGTAAAGGGCTATGAGGTATATGTGTTTGAATGACACTACATTGATGGTCACTCTCATTGATGAGATAACTTGCATCACCAATATGATGTGTTTGGGTCTGAGGACCTGAGTTTGGCTAAAGTGCCTAGTTGAGGTGTTATCCTGTAATGATGAGATCTAGAATTGTTATCCCTAGTAACGAGAATGCCTTATGAGGCAGTGGTTTCTTGTGATGAGGGATTGAGATCCCGAGATATTGTGATGGTGATAACAATAATGTAGCTTAATGTTATATATGTGTTACAACTTGTTTGCCCCAACAATCTACTTAAAATACATTAACTAATTACAGATGAATCTATCATGTAGTTTTCCCTAGCCATAGATCCATCATCGTCAGTAGCTGATGATGGTGAAATAGGTTTTCCTGCGGGTTAACCCGGAGCTCATATTGTTGAATATGTGAGGTTTCTCCTAGCCTAAAATAGTGAGGATTCGAGTGCAGCTACGGTTGCAGACTTGGGATAGATAGAGCATGGTGAACAGGCCCATGGCTCAGTATGATAGAGCATGAATGCATTCATGGCTTAGGGAGCACGGTGAACTGGCCCGCGGCTCAGATATACTAGCGTCGAGACCTGTACCAAGGCGGGCTAGAGAAAGGGGTAGCCTACGGGAGCTGACCCTGTGGCTCAAGCCACTTAAGCATGAGACTGTGGTCCTGCTTTGGTTCTCGTGCACTAACCACTAGGTGGGAGGTGGTGGAGTCCGACTCTTCCATTGACCTTGTATGGCACCGACTCTGGGTTTCGCAACCGAAGGTTGGATTTGAGCGGTACGGATCACTTCCTCAGGGCATAATAACACGTAATCTAGCCGAATAGTATTTATTGCTTAAGGCAAAACACAGAACATTGGTTGAGGCCATGTTTGTGTAGTTGATCTTGTTATACGTTGTAGTTACTTATACGTTCCTTATATTATGTGGTAAGATCTTATAAATCTTATCTTGTCAATCATGTTCCATAAAGAAATACTTGGTTATATGCCTTCCGTACATCTTGGTAAGATTGATGGTAGTAATAACCTTGCTATATAGACTTCTCTTATTCTACGCTTTATCAATTATCTGCTGTTGTTGCTTTAATCTTTCTTAGGTTTTATGGTTTCAGCGGGGAGTTATGTTTCTCACTGGGACTGTGTGTCTCACTCCATTGGTTTAAAAACTTTTTAGGTGTTCGCGCTAGACATGGTGGTGGTCGCGGGGTTGCGGCCGACCAGTAAGAAGCAAAGCAGTAGAAGGCAAGAGATGAATATGTTGCTATTTTGGTTGTTTTGTAGTAGAGTCATAGAGTCATCCTTGTACTCTCAGGTCCTCAGAGGCATTTTGACGTTGTTTTACGATGTATAGTTGATGAATCTTTATTTATCCTATTGCTAGCCAGATGTGGCCCATTATGTATATATAAATAGGTGATGAACTCATGTGATGATAAGACAACTGATCTTCTAAGCTGTGAACACGTATCAAGACTTGTAAATATTTATATAACCTGTCTTCTTGCAGGATGAGGATCTGAATGTAATAGTTTCTTGGTTTATCTGTTTCCCGAAATCACTTTTAATTAATCCATGTTTTTGTTAATAGGTAGTTTATGGTGTTTCCACATGTTTTCACATGGTACCTCATTGTCTGTGTGATAGCGGGATGTGTCGCCACAAGTTTTTGGTATCATAGCTCTAGGTTCGCTGAGTCTATAGGGATCTAGGACTAGGTTGTGTCTGTTCTCGTGAGTTTTCCAGATTTTCTTACAATTATCTTCTGCCCTCAGCAGAAGAAAAAGCCAAGGTGTCTGGAAACCATGAAGAACATGCTACCGAGAGCAGCGATGCTGCATCAGTTGATGGAGCTGAAAGACAGGCACATGGAGATCGGGTGCCTAAGGTTCCCCAACTTGACCCAGCCATTCTCGAAAACCCTTCCTACCAACATCTTATGGGGCAGCTGATGGCTATGATGAATCTCATGGTAGAGAGATTTCTAGTGCCTCTGCCGAGAGCACATGCTCCCCATGGTGAAACATCAGGTATTGGGAAGACCTTTGAGCGGCTTCGCCGAGTCGGAGCTTCAGTCTATACTGGGACGACTAATCCAACAGATGCAGATCTGTGGCTGACAAGTCTTGAGAAGGCTTTTCGGATCCTTGACATCCCCGAAGCAGACAAAGTCAAGCATGCTGTCTACCTTCTGAAGGGTAGTGCTGGCCACTGGTGGGCCATCGAGGAGGAGAAGCGACCCGGTGAGGTGATCGGTTGGGAGGTTTTCTGGCATGAGTTTGTCAACAGATACTTTCTGAAGACGTATCTGGATGAGAAGATCAACCAGTTTGAATGCATGCGCCAAGGAGTGATGAACATCACCGAGTATGAAGCCAAGTTCATGTACATATTGAGGTTTTGTCCTCACATGGCGGCAACAGATGATAAACGGATCAGACGTTTTGAGAAAGGCCTGAGTGTGGAGTTGATGACGCCAGCTGCCGCCCTAGAAAATAGAGAAAGGTTTGCTTTGTTCATGGAATCTATCCGGAGGATCGAACGGTCAGTCAGGGAGAAGAGAGAGTCCATGTATAAGAAGAGGCCTTCTCAATTACAGGGACAGATGTTTGGTGGCTTCAAGAAGCCGAGGTTTTCAACACCTTCTGGGTTAAGAGGTTCCAGTGCACCATCACATTGGTCTCTGAGTAAGGGAGGAGGATATGTTTCTTCACCATCAAAGGTACATAGTACAACTTCAGTGGCAGTGACAGGGCCATCTTGGCCACAGTTGGAGGATAGGGCATGCTATATCTGCGGACAGACAAGGCATTTCAAGTCAAATTGCACAAGTAAAGATATTGAAGTAACATAGTAGCTAAGGCAGAATCAACAAGGGTCAGACCGATAGCAACCCAGTAGTATCAGAGGGCGAGGATGTGGTCAGGCGTCGCAAGTAGGATCGTCTGCTCAAGGAAGCAGAGGTCGTGGACAGCAAGCAACAACTCGATTCTATGCTATGAGTCAGCTGGAGGTGATAGTCAACCCGCGAGTGGTGGCAGGTCATATGGAGTTATTTCATTCTGATTTTTCTTCTTCTTGCTTTATATCTGTTCTGGTTGACTCGGGTGTTATACACTCTTTTATCGCACGTTCTATGCTTGATAACTGTCTGTTACCTGTTAGCTATAAGAAAGATAGCTTGTTGTTAGAAACCCCTCTTGATGGTTCCTCGATGCTTCGAGAGGAGTGTCCATCTTGTGTCTTATCTTTTTCAGGACACAGTATACAAGTGGATCTTATACCACTTGATATGCATGGATTCGATGTGATCCTTGGGATGGACACCTTAGAGAAGTATAAGGTTGTATTGGACTATGGTTCCAAGCAGGAAGTGTTCGAGGCTTGTGGAGAGAAGTGGATCTTCCAAGGAGATAGGAAGATTCTTTTGACGTGTCTAGTATCAGCATTGGTGGCAGAAAAGTTGTTACGAGAAGGATGTAAGGCGTTCTTAGCTCACGTTGTGGATACCAAGGTAAAGGGTTCTAGTTTTGAGGAGGTGACAATTGTCTGAGAGTTTTTGGATGTGTTTCCTAATGAGTTCCCCGATGTTCCTCCACCTGAAGAGATTGATTTTGAGATCAATCCGGTTCTAGGAACATAGCTAGTTGTGCAGACACCTTATAGGATGGCTCCAGTAGAGATGGAAGAGCTAAAGAAGCAGTTACAAGAGTTGTTGGAGAAATGTTTCATCTGACCGAGCACGTCGCCTTAGGGTGCTCCAATGTTGTTCGTTAAAAAGAATGATGGATCGATTCGTCTATGCATAGCTTATCGGCAGTTGAACAAGGTCACGATCAAGAACAAGTACCCGTTGCCAAGGATAGATGATCTGTTTGATCAGTTGTGTGGTGCTACAGTGTTCTCAAAGATCGATCTACAGTTTGGATATCATCAGTTGAGGATTAAGGTGGATGACATACCAAAGTCAGCTTTTAGGATGAGGTATGGTCACTTCGAGTTTGTGGTTATGACGTTTGGGCTAACCAATGCACCTGCTACTTTCATGGATTTGATGAATAAGGTGTTACATTCATTTCTAGATCAGTTTGTTGTAGTCTTTATAGAGGACATTCTAATCTATAGTCGGGACATGCAAGAGCATGAACAACATCTTCGACAAGCGTTGACTCTCCTTCGCCAACATCAGTTGTATGTCAAGTTTAGTAAGTGTGAGTTCTAGTTGAAAGAAGTAACTTTCTTGGGTCATGTGATATCTGCAGAAGGAGTTAAAGTGGACCCGAAGAAGGTGGAGTCCATTGCAGAATGGGAACAGCCAAAGACGCCGACTAAAGTTCATAGTTTCCTAGGATTAGTAGGATACTACCAGAGGTTTATCAAGGACTTCAGTGTGATTGCATTGCCGATGACGAAGTTGACCCGGAAAGACGTACCTTTTGTCTGGGATGATCGTTTTCAGCAAGCTTTCCAAGGTCTGAAGGAGAAGTTGACTAGTGCTCCAGTGTTAGTCCTACAAGAGCCTGGGAAGGGCTATGTTGTTTTCTGTGATGCTTCCAAGAAAGGCTTAGGATGCGTGCTGATGCAGGAAGACCATGTGGTTTCTTTTACTTCATGAAAGCTTAAGAAACACGAGGAGAACTATCCGACTCATGACTTGGAGTTGGCAGCGGTGGTTCATGAATTAAAGATTTGGAGACACAACCTTTATGGGGAAGTGTGTCAGATCTTTACAGATCATAAGAATCTAAAGTATATCTTCTCACAGAGTGAGCTAAACATGCGACAACATCGATGGATGGAGCTGATCAATGACTATGACTGCACCATCGAGTATCATCCTGGTAAAGAGAACGTGGTAGCTGACACGCTTAGCTGAAAGTTTTCATCTCTTCCTACAAAGAAGGCATAGTTGAGTGACTTAGTATGCCATAGACGGGATATGTTCGTCTCCTTACGGCAGATGAATGTACAGATGGAAGTTTCCTTGTTAGCAGGACTTTTGGCACAGATGCAAGTCAAGCCTATGCTGAGACAGTAGATCAGAGATGCACAACAAACAGATGATACAGTGCAGTTGATCAAGTCAGATTTCAGAAGCGAAAAGCGTGATGGGTTCCATGAGTTTGAAGATGGATTAGTTTTATATCATGACAAAATGGTGGTCCCCGATGCTGATGATCTGAGGAAGCTAGTGCTCGAGGAAGCACACACATCGATGTATGCTATGCATCCAGGAGTCACCAAGATGTATCACAATCTGAAAGACCTTTATTGGTGGCCTGGCTTAAAGAAAGATGTAGCTGAGTTTGTGGCTAGGTGTGCGGTATGCCAACAAGTCAAGGCTGAGCATCAGAAGCTGGTAGGTACGTTACAACCCCTGCCAATACCGCAGTGGAAATGGGATCACATAACCATGGATTTTGTAGTTGGTCTGCCCAGGACAGCTAGGAATCATGATTCCATTTGGGTGATAGTGGACAAATTGACAAAGTCTGCCCATTTCATACATGTGAAGACAACTTATACAGCCAAGAAACTCACTCCAGTATATGTGGATGAGATAGTTCATTTGCACGGCATACCAGCAATGATAGTTTCCGACAGAGGTCCTTAGTTCACAAGTAAGTTTTGGGAATAGTTGCACAAAGCGTTGGGAATACAGTTGAGGTTCAACACCGCCTTCTACCCACAAATAGATGGACAGTCTGAAAGGACTATTCAGACTTTGGAGGATATTCTTTGGGCTTGTGTTTTGCAATTTCTAGGTAGTTGGTACGTACATCTCAGTTTGATAGAGTTCACCTACAACAATAGTTACCAACGGAGCATTGACATGGCTCCCTATGAGGCCTTATATGGCAGGAAGTGCAGATCTCACCTATGTTGGTATGAATCTGGTGAGTATCAGCTTTTGGGTCCTGAGTTAGTACAATAGACAATTGAAAAGATCAGAGTGATACAACAACAGTTGAAAGTGGCACAAGACAGACAAAAGTCTTATGCAGACAATCGCCGACGACCTTTGGAGTTCTAGGTAGGAGACAAGGTGTACCTCAATGTCTCTTCATGGAAAGGTGTGCTAAGGTTTGGCCGGAAGGGTAAGCTAGCACCCATATATATATGGGGCCATATCTAGTCATAACACGTGTTGGCAATGTAGCTTACACGTTGGAGTTGCCGCCCGAGTTGCACATGTTACATCTAGTGTTTCACATCAGCATGCTGAAGAAAAGTCACCCAGATACAAGGACAGTAATACAACCAGTCGAGGTTGATCTTGATGAAGATGTGACCTATGAGGAAGGTCCTATGATGATCATTGACAGAAGAATTAAGAAGTTGAAGAGGAAGGACCTAGTTCTGGTAAAGGTTCTTTGGCATCATCGTGGCATTGAGGAAGCCACATGGGAGCTTAAGGAAGAGATGAGGAGGAAGTATCCCTCACTTTTCTCTTCGGATTTCGAGGACAAAATCCCTTTGTAGAGGGTTATAGCTTGTAAGGACCCTGACCTCTATTTAGGGTTTATCCTGTTTGCTTTGCTTAACCCTAGTGCTTAGTTGATTGCTAATCACCTTTAGTGGTGATTAGGGTTTGTTTATGCTTTGTTGAGACCTGGAGGTGCTACTTGCAATTAACCCAAGTCTAGGGTTGTTGAGCAAGTTTGTCACCTTGAGAGGTGTTCCTCTCTCTCCTTGCTTCCTCTAGTGTTGAGAGGAAGGGTTGGGCTCATTGCCTTGGGCTTGGATGAGCCTTGGTGGGCCTTGTTGTGCCTTGCTTGGCCTTGTTGGACCTTGTGTCGGGCAAGGTGTGCCATCCATGCCTTGTTTCAGCCTTAGGTGTGTCGCCTAGGGAGTGTGTCGGGCATGGAGTTGCGATGTGTTGCCCATGGACCCCTTTGACCCTTTTGACCTCGTTTGTGTCACCACTAGTGGACATTTGGTGCTTGATGCTTGCATGTGGCAATGGCCTTGGATACGTTTTCAAGACAAGTTAATAGGTGGCATTGCCCATGGAAAAATGTCCCTAGGTGGGTGACACCTTGCCTTGTCTTACCTTGGTTTCTCATCCATCCTCTCCTATATAGGTGTTCCCTGTCTCTTGCTAAGGATCCCTTTAGTTCCTTAGTTTCCCCTCCCCTTGGTGCATGACACCTCTTCCTTTGCAAGCTTGGTGGTCGATCCTTATCTTGGAGTCTTCTTCTTCTTCTTCTTGAGGTGGCCGAAGGAGGTGGTTGGTGCTAGGAGCTTGGAGCTTTCTTAAGGTGGGTTACATAACTACTAACCCTAATCATATTACCTTCTTCTATGTTCTTATATGTTTCATATGATCATAATAGGCCAAGTATGTTTCTAGTTAAATTTCTTGCTTAGTTGTACCCTAGTTGGCCGAACCATGTCTTAGGGTTTCCTTATTGAGCAACACTCCTTTCCCTCCTTGGTCTAGAGAAGTGAGCTTGAGCTCTAGTGATATGATCAACACCCCTCTCCCATTTAAGTTGAGAGGTGAGCTTGTGTTCTAGTTGCTTAAGCAACACCCTCCTGTCACCATGGATTCGAGAGGTGAGCTTTTTGGTAGATGTAGATCTATGTTGAGGTTGATATTCGTGGTTGCCCGATTTGTGATAGAGGTTGTGCAAAACCCCTCTCTCTTGGTTGTTGAGAGGTGAGACGATCTTCTTGATCAATTAGGGTTTGGTACCCTTGTGCTTGAGGTTGAGGATGATCTTGCTGAGTTGTATATTGCACGATATGGCTTGGGGATGGTGTTTCCCGATACCCTCTCTTAATCTAGAGTCTTGGGTTGAGATGATGAGGTTGTGTTGGGCGATACACCTTGGTCCTTGCCTTGTGTGTTGGCCGATAGGATGATGTTAGTTTGGTTGGACGATAGGCTTTCCATTGCTGCCGTTTGAGTTGTACCCTTGGCCGTTGTGCCTAGATGTGTTTGGTTGTTGGGCGATACCTTTGTGTGTTGGGCATTATGCCTTGTTGAGGGCCTTGCCCGATACACCCAGCTTGGGTAGTGTCGTGGTGTCGTTATACCTTGAACGTTATGGAACTCTGTGGGCTAGGCTTGTGTGGGCGTCATGGTTTGGTGGTGATGCACGACACATCAGTGCACGACGCCCCTGGTTGCATGACACATAGGTGCACGATACCCATGGATGCCTGATATCCATGGATGCACAATACACATAGTTGCACGACATGCCTTGAGGAGGTAGCCCGACACCCTTACTGTGATGGGCCGATATGCTTTTGGGAGGAAAGTAACCCTGCCCGATACCTCTTCTAGTGAGGGTGCCCTACCTGTCACACTTCTTGTGAGGGTAGTGGGTACTTCTAGTGAGGGTCCTGTTCCACCCGGGAACCCATCCATAGTTCTTTTTCATGCAAGCATATTCTTTTTGTTAAGAACTATGGTTTATGGGTTGTGAATATTTGACATGTTTGATAATAGTAAAGTGGTTGATATACTAGAACGCACATATGTAAGCATGCCATATCTAAAACTCTTATGACATGATATTACATGTGTTTATGATCATCTTGAATCATGTATGTATAATGATGAGTAAATGACAAGTTTGGAAGTATATGAGTTGCTTCACATGATGATGTGACCCATGTCTATGGTCACAGGTTGAGGCATGAATGATAAAGCATATAATCATCAATGTTTCCCTATATTTGATAATATGATCCTTATGTTAATCCATGATGGTTTCAGTTATCTCTATGATTGTGTAAACTAACCATGCTAGTGTTTCATGCGGATGCATATCCAGGTAAAGGGCTATGAGGTATATATGTTTGAATGACACTACATTGATGGTCACTCTTGTTGATGAGATAACTTGCATCACCAATATGATGTGTTTGGGTCTGAGGACCTGAGTTTAGCTAAAGTGCCTAGTTGAGGTGTTATCCTCTAATGATGAGATCTGGGATTGTTATCCCCAGAAACGAGAATGCCTTATGGGGCAGTGGTTTCTTGTGATGAGGGATTGGGATCTCGGGATATTGTGATGGTTGTAACAATAATGTAGCGTAATGTTATATATGTGTTACAACTTGTTTTCTCGAACAATATTACATTAACTAATTATATATGAATCTATCATGTATTTCTCCCTGGCCATAGATCCATCATCGTCATTAGCTGGTGATGGTGAAACGGGTTTTTCTGCGGGTTAACCCGGAGCGCATATTGTTGAATATGCGAGGTTTCTCCAAGCCTAAAATAGTGAGGATTCGAGTGCAGCCGTGGTTGTAGACTCGGGATAGATAGAGCATGGTGAACATGCCCATGGCTCAGTATGATAGAGCATGAATGCGTTCATGGCTCAGGGAGCACAGTGAAATAGCCCGTGGCTCAGATATACTAGCACCGAGACCTGTACCAAGGCGGGCTAGAGAAAGGGGTAGCCTGCGGGAGCTGACCCTGTGGCTGAGGCCACTTAAGCATGAGAATGTGGTCCTGCTTTGGTTCTCGTGCACTGACCACGAGGTGGGAGGTCGTGGAGTCTGGCTCTTCCATTGACCTTGTATGGCACCGGCTCCGGGTTTCGCAACCGAAGGTTGGATTTGAGCGGTACGACTCACTTCCTCAGGGCATAATAACACGTAATCCAGTCGAATAATATTTATTGCTTAAGGCAAAACACAAAACATTGGTTGAGGCCTTGTTTGTGTAGTTGATCTTGTTATTCGTTGTAGTTACTTATACGTTCCTTATATTATGTGGTAAGATCTTATAAATCTTATCTTGTCAATCATGTTCCATAAAGAAATACTTGGTTATATGCCTTCTGTACATCTTAGTAAGCTCGATGGTAGTAATAACCTTGCTCTATAGACTGCTCTTATTCTACGCTTTATCAGTTATCTGCTGTTGTTACTTTAATCTTTCTGAGGTTTTATGGTTTCGGAGGGGAGTTATGTTTCTCGCTGGGACTGTGTGTCTCACCCCGTTGGTTTACAACCTTTTTAGGTGTTCGCGCTAGACGTGGTGGTGGTCGCGGGGTTGCGGCTGAGCAGTAAGAAGAAGAGAAGTAGAAGGCAAGAGATGGATATGCTGCTATTTTGGTTGTTTTGTAGTAGAGTGATAGAGTCATCCCTGTACAGTTAGGTCCTCAGAGGCGTTTTGACGTTGTTTTACGATGTATAGTTGATGAAGCTTTGTTTATCCTGTTGCTGGCTGGATGTGGCCCGTTATGTATATCTAAATAGGTGATGAACTCATGTGATGACAAGACAACTGATCTTCTAAGCTGTGGACACGTATGAAGAGTTGTAAATGTTTATATAACCTGTCTTCTTGCAGGATGAGGATTTGAATGTAATAATTTCTTGGTTTATCTATTTCTCGAAATCAGTTTTAATTAATATGTTTTTTTGTTAATAGGTGGTTTATTGTGTTTCCACACATTTTCGCGTGGCACCTCATTGACTGTGTGATAGCGGGATGTGTCGCCACAATATACATTTATTTACATTTTTCTTGATTCTCATTATTCTTACCATAAAAGTCCATAATTATAATATTTTTATGCAACCTAAATAAACATTACTTGTTTTTTAACCGCACCACCCTTATCATATTTTCTCAATGGTGCACACTCTTTTTAGGGGAGCATCTTTATGGGGAACCCTCTCTAAGGATTTGGTCCTTTTAGTGGACATGTCATACATAGGCCTTCCTCTCTTGGCATGAGGTGATTTCATAACCATACATATGATTTCCTTTGTAAGCCCAATCACCAGTCATCTCCATGATGACTTTATTCACTCCATGCTCTTTAACTCACCAGAGATCGATATAAGGTTTGAGCAAGTTACTTACATAAATGCATTATTCATAGGCCACTCATTTTTCTTAAATTTTTTTCTCATTAATGCCTTGTTCCACATGCACATGTTCATGGAAGACTGAGTCACCTAACTCATTTACTTACAATTTTCTTATTACTTTTCAAGGTTCATATGGATAGTTTTTTATTTCACCACACTACTCTAATATCCTAGGATTAGGGTTTTAGGTTAGCGTTAGAGACTACACCCTGCCTCTTATGGTTTCTATGTCCCTCGACCCCCTAGGGTTCTTCTAAACCAACCCTTATATAGTTTACCCTCATAAGGAAAAACCCACAAAACAATTTTCTTTTCTTTATCATTATTTCCACATTACCTATACATTATTATTTCCACATTAAGATGTACATCGTTATTTCCACATTTCATGTAAATTATTATTTCCAAATTATGTGTACATTAATTGGTGAAGGATGTCTTAATCCTACTTCTTCTTAAAAACCTAACTTGAATGAAGAGGGAAGTTCCTTTTAGCGCTTATTAAGCAAAGAGGATGAGAAATGGATGAATCAAAATGAAAAGAAGACCTAAAGATATTTTAATTTGGGAAAAATCATCCAACTTTGGCCAGATAGTATGCATGGGCCCGAGATTCCTCGTAAGTCAACTAGTGGTGTGGAGGAAACATTTTCCATCCCCGAGTCATGGTCCCTTATAGACACCATCATTTTCAGAAAATTCCCAAATTATTCCCTCATATTTCTATAGATTACTTGAATTTATAAACTGTTAAATATTATTTGAAAAATTTGGGGCTCTAATACTAAATGTAACGACTTCACTTTTTAGCAAAACCCAATTAAGAAAGACTAAAAAAGATGAGAGACATTACCTAAAATTTTCCTAAGGAACTAGATTTTAAACAAATAATAATCAATAGCAAATAATTTCCATTGATTCAAAAACATTATTTACAAGTTTTTCCTCTAGAACTTGCATAACTTTCCATCATTATAATTGTATATATGATAACTATATGAGAAGAAGTATCTATATAATACTCATTACAAGTTTACTTGAATGTCTTTAAGTAAATTCAGCTGACTATCATGTCCATCATTTCTTGATATCATCTTATCTAACATGTACCTAAAACACTATAAAACAAAAGTAGAGATCAGTATAATTAGTTATACTATGTACACTGGGTGCATGCAAAAGTGTGCAAGTAAACTAACAACATATGTTCCATCAAATACTTGCAAATAAGAACTGGAATTTTATTCACATATTATTACTTTATGTAATACTCAAAGTGGCATTGACATCCAACAGTTTAGTTGTTGAATCATCGAGAGACACTCGTAAAACACTACAAACTGATGCAGATAGTCATAGGATTAACCACGTACCTCAATGGTAGGCCATGTAGATTATCGAATCATACTTTAAGCATATCATCCAATCAAGCAAACAAAGAGGAATCCATTCATTTAATGTACATGTAGGTAAATCCTAATGTGTTATCATCACATTATCCTTATTAAATCTTACTCGAGTCCTAATCTAGGGTTTAGGTTTATCTCATGTTCATATTAAGGAATAAGGGTGCAAACCCTAGTTCCGTTGCACAATTCTTTATTAAGGTTATTAATCCACATTAGATATCAAGTAAAAACCTAATCACTATATGCAACATATCCTTTCATTATGATCACTTGGATTAGTCCAAGTTCATTAAATTTATCATCTTTTACTTCAAAACCCTAATTTTTCATTTGCATGATTATACACATTAGAAATCCCAACAACTCATTAATATGGTCATAATCATGTTAAACTATGAATATGTTCTACAATGTCATATTATATCTCAATGATGTGTATTTAACATGATTAACAACTTATTCATCAAAAACTAGGATTGTTAAGATTTATAAACACCACTATAACACATATCACTGATTATGCACTTTATAAACCTTAATTTTAACAATATGTGAACTTTTAACCCCAAAATAGGTCCAAAATGACCCTTTTGTATAAATAGGTTAAGCTTTATACATTAATATCATTTATACAAGTGATGCATGTTATAATCATGAAACTAGGGTTCTTATGCATATTTTTCACTAAAGATGGTACCATCATGCACTTTTGGAAAAGGAGGCATTATCAAGACTTAATTATATTTTATTTGTGTTCCTATCATTTTTCTCATCAAAATTCATGTGTAACATGCCTCAATATGATCATCCTATTAATTATTATAGTTTTTGCAACATATAGTTATTTGGGCCAATCAGATTATGCCACATATTTATTGACATTATCCAGTAATGCCCATGTAGCCGACCTTACCAATGGTCTTCCCTACCCTCAGACTCGTGTCCCCCTATGTGTTTGGAACTTAAAAACATAATGAAAAACCATCTTTGCCCTTCTATGGCATTCTATGAGTCAAGGGTATGCATGTCATTTCCCCATCTTTGTCTTCCACCTTGTGTGTCTCTCTCTCTCTTTCTACGATGCAACGTCATGTGAGAATCCTATTGGCCGTGGATTCCTTATTTCCAACGGAAGAAAGTTAGCCAACTGTGCCACCACCTCTGTTAGACATTGTAGAACCTGGTTAAACCCTGGTTTCGATCAACGATGGTCAGACATGATGAGGAACCAAAGTTCCTTTCTATGACTATGTGGCTGTGAGGTTGAGCGGTAGGCCTTAAGGAGGGTACCCGTCATTGCAACAATGATGGAGGAGCCCCGTAGGCCTCCTAAGGATGTTTTGCACTCATAAATGGATCTTCAAGGGGTTGAGACTCTATGAAGACCTGCATCCACCGTTCACTACATTCAGATATCAAGGACCACAGTCCTTGGTTGCTTGGAGGGATTAGGAGAGCTTGGATGTCGGGAACCTCCTACAAGGATCTGCCATTGTCTTCCCAGACAAAGTCAGAGACCCCTAACCTTACTTAAAGTATTGAACATACTTAACTATAGAAATTGAATGTTTAGAACCTCAATATAACCTTATGATATGCTTTTTAATCATACGATAAGCTTAAGTTTCAATTTTGGTCCAATTTGGACACTGTTTGTGCAAGTTATGCAATTTTATGCACATTTTGGATTTTTTTACAATTCACCCAATTGAGAGGTTTTCTTTGTAATTTATCATTTGCATTATGTTCTTTGGATTTTCTCTCATAATTTTTGATCTTGTTGAGTCATGGGGTACCTAGTTGAACCTTGGTTTGGAAGTGTTTTCCTCAAGGGCATTTTAGGGTTTACCCCTTTATGGATGAGCTACCTTTAGGAGCTATCAACCAATGATTTATTTGATTCACTTGGAAATTCAACAAAGGAGAGCTAATCAGGTCTCTATGGATGGTTGGGGAGATTCTTGTGTGGTTTCTTTTATATCCTTAATAGTTTAAGGCCATGGATGCAGTGGAAAGCTTTTTAGACACCTCATGCTTCTTCTCTCCCTTATCCTAGAGCTTTATACATCTATTTTTGAGCTCCCAAACTAAAGTTTTACTTTCCACCACTTTTCTCCTTATAAGAGCCTCGTTTCCTATCTGTTTATCTGTGGAGGACCTGTCCAAGGTAAAATAAGAAGGAGAATTTCTTGTTGGAAGCTCCTAGGGTTTTGTTTTGCTCTCTTTTAGGGTTTAAAAAGCTTCCTTCTAGTGATCTTGACCTAAAAGAGTAAGAATACCCTTCTTTCCTCCATTTACTTCTTTGTTATCCTTCCTCCTACCTTTCTCTAGGTCGTAACCTTGTTGTTCCATGGTAGAAATTACTCTAAATCTCTAAAACCCTACCTTTCTTGGTCCTTATGCTTAGGGTTTGCTCAATTAATGAAGAAAGGTGCTAGATGGACAAGTACATAGCTTATGCTTGAATTTTCTAGCCTACCTACTCGTTTTTTCTTCTATTTGGGATTTTATCTTCTAATTAGAGGCAAGTTTTATAACTTGCTCCATGTTTATTGCTTACCATAAGCTTGCTAGCTCATGTTCTTGCTTTTAAATGATGATCCATGCACTAAAAATCTATGCTTGACTTTGATTTCGATTTTTATAATGTACCTGTTCTGATTTCAGTTCTACATGAACCTATGATCATGTGTAAGTTATTCATAAGTATAATATGACTTGGATCAGTTTGTTTTGACAACCGATGGTGCTAAACATCTATCAACCAATGGTCAATTTTAGGGTTTAAAGCTGATTTCTTCTATAAACACATGACTCAATGGTGGTACCATTGCAACAACCGATGGTGTTGTATTCATGAAAACTAATAGTAGTGACCAAGGGTGTCAATTGACGTTCACCCCTTAGTCATGTGTTGGCGTAATTAGAAGCTTAGTGATTAACAATTAAATACCCTAATGATGATATCAATCAATGGTGATATTAGTTTGATATTCGATGGTGATTAATGAATATAGTGCTGATCTAACAACCTACAGTGACGTCACTACTGATGGTGGATCAGGTCTCCACAACCTATGGTGAGTTATGCATGTAGTTGTAGCATCAATTAAGCCTTAAACCAATGTTTTCTTGGGTCATTTGATGCAATGGTCACCTCTATACTCCAATTGATGGTTTTAATAGATGAACTTGACCTAATGGTTAAGATCTAATGTTTCTTCATCCAATAAATTGGAATGATGCCTAAATGTAATATGTTGGTATTAATAAAGTGATTTAGATGGTTTCCTTTATGAGATATACTTAAGAAACTCATTTATTGATGACTTGTTTTAAATAAACAATCACTTGTGGGTTTTACCCCACTCTCAATGGAACTTTTTATGTTGTTAATCAAGGGATGTCTATGGTAAAATGGTGACTCTTTCTAGAGCACAACTCAATGACTTCATAGGTGGTTTATCCAAGATGTTTACTTATGTAAACGACCAATGGTCTTACCTTTTCAACATCCAATGATTATGGGTGACGTAGTGGTATGGTGATATGGGTAGAAAGATGATGGAACGAATGGAGGGTTACCCTAAGTAAGGTAGACTTACCTTTTCAATCATATGAATAGAAGGGATGATGAAAATATTATGTTGATATGTAACCCTAATGAGGTATAGCTTGTTATACCTAGGTTTAATATAACTAAATGATGGTATTGGGTATGATTAGTCCTTGAATGACTAATACAATCATGGAGTACTCTCTTATTGTTGTTGAAACCATAGTATGCTATAACCCGATGGTTACACCTTGATTTATGTGTGGGTTCATACTTGAGAAAAGTATGGAATGTGATGGTGATGCTTCACCTTATGTATCCATGATCCAATGGGGATGCCGTGAGTTAGGGTTAGGGTATGAGTGCTGATTAGTAACATTAATATAATTTATATTGTTGAACCTAACTCTAATGCAAATAGATAAAGATGAGTATTCATGTTTTACCTTCTTATATGATGGCATGATGGTGAAATAACCTCCTTAATATGATCATAACCTCAATGTGTTAATTTGTGGTTATCATAGCCACATGGTTTATACTTTCTTATGCTAAACATGTGCATTATGAATATGATGAGGGTTAATCATTTCTAGATTCCTTGCATGTTGATGTAATAAAGGAATTTATTAATTTTAATATAACCCTACTATGATTGTTTATGAATATGTCCTAGCTCATTAATGCAATATTGTGCTGATATGGTGTATTATATGTAAGTGATGTTGTTGAGCCTTGTTATAAGGCATGGAAAGATAATGACGATCTTGCACGGAATAGTGTGATGGGCTTAATGACCTTTGGGCATTGTTGAGCCCTGAATGAGGTGTAATCCTCTTTTTTTTTGATAAGGGTTGATACCTTGTGATATTGTGAAAAGGATTTATATCTTGTGATAGTATGATGACTAGTGTAGTCTAATGAATGGCAAGTGAATAGTACCATGTGATGATGAGATGAGAAATAATGTTTCACACATTTTATATCTTTTGAAGTTGTGATATGCATATGCTTGCTAGAAGTGAATTAGGGTTTTGTATGTCCACTTGTTTGATGCAACCTTAATTCACCCAAATGGCATAACTAATCAAGTGCAACTCTAATCATGTAGTGTCCTGTGCCGCAGAGCCATCTTTAGTGTCAGAACTTGCTAGATGGTGAAACATGTATTCCTAAGGGAAACTTGGAGCGCATACTATTGAGTATATGGGGGTGGCAAGTTGAGGATATATCCTTTCATCCACAGTGTACATTATAGAGGATGGCTTTGGTCATGCTTCAGACATTTTATGTGATTGAGGACAACTGTGATTGTACCTTGGATTAGAGGGTTGTGTATACCCTGGTTTCTAGTGTTGTGACTTGTACCAAGGGCAGACTAGTGGTTATCAACTTGACTATATGTCACTTTCGTGGTAGCTTTGACTGATATGTCACTACCTTTTTACTCGTACTGACCAAGGGGAAGATATCTTAGGATACCAACACTCCTAGATCTTGTACATAACCAAATAGCCCTTCGTAGGGGTCAGTTGGACTTTGGACTATACGATTCAAATTTCCTAGGGGATAATAAAAGATGTAATACAGTCGTCTAGAAAATTTGTTTAGGGTTATACATGACACTTCATATTGGATGATAACCTTGTTGTTCTTTGTACACAGAGATGATGTTTAATGCATTAAAAATAGTAGATATTCTTATGTTGTGGATATGCTCATGTTATAAATGTGTACATACAATAGTCATGTTTTAGTTGATAGAGATATTATTATTGCTGGTTATGATTATGACATTCATTATCACATGTTGTTAGCTATGCTTGTATTGCTAGCTATGCCTTTGTAAATAGAGATGCCTATACTACTAATCATGCTTATGCAGATAGTTGTGCTTATATTGTTAGCTCTACTTATGATGTTGATATGTTCAAATTGATAGACATGCTGATGTTGTTACATATGCTTATGATACTAGACTTATTCATGATATTAGAGATGCTCATGTTGCTAGTCTCCTTATACTATTAATAGGGATATGAGAATAGTCTGGCTAATGAAGATATTTATTATCTACTCTGTTATTTATTTTTTTTTATCATCGATGTTGTTGAGCTTATTTTTTATATATAATTAAACTGCTTAAACTGTCTCATTACCTAAAAATGTTGGAATCAATAAACGTTGTTGGAGGTTATATCTCTTGCTGGGACATGGGTCTCACCCTTGTGGTTGGCCACATGTTTTTAGGTAATCATAAGTGATGAAAACAAACATGTGGCAACAAAGAGGAGCTATAGTAATGAATATGTGAGAAAGTTGATTAGATGTCTAGTGTGTCCTAGAGTCATCCCTATACTCTCAGGTCTGGGCAGGAAAAGTTTGTATATGGTGTTTCAAATGAATCAGAATTTTTTTAGCATGTTAATGCTTGTTTTTTTGGCATATAAAAATGTTTTTCTCCTGTTTATATATGTTGTGGCTAAGGCAATAGAACAATTTGTATCAAATTCTTGTCATAGTATGGATAAAAGAAAGTTATTGGGATCTTATGCAAATGTTTCTGAGTGAGTGTTGATGTTGAAATCAGTTTTAATTTACTCATATTTTTGGGTATGTGATCAATTAGTGATTGAGGCCTGATTCTTTCCCCTTCAAGCATCCTATTGGAAACATGTATATATATATGTATATATATACATATATATACATATATATATATATATATATATCTGTGTGTGTGTGCTTTGTTTCTTGTTCCCTCTCTCATTTCTCCTTGACCTATTATAAATGTATATGTTTCCTTTCTCAAAGATATCTCCTTTAAAAACCAATCAGTAAGGATTATATTCCCCCTCTTAGAAATTATTAGTTTTTTATTTTATAAACCCTAAGGCACAAAAGGAACCCCCTCTTTCTTATTAAGACTTGGTTTTCACAACTAAAAGCCATAATGGGAAACACATCTCCATATGTTATACATTAAATGGTTTGATCCTTAAACCATTAGGAAGGAGTTCATGACTCAAAATATAGATTGTTATTCTCTCTCTCCCTCATCATGAATATTATTCCAATTGTATACTCATGTGGGGTTTTATTGGAAGATCTTTTATATGAAAAATGTGTTTCCTTTAACATTATTTAAAAGAATCATGGAATATCCTTTTTTCTCCCTATTCTTAGAATTCTCATTATTTCCATGTATACCAAAGGTGAAACCAAAATAATGTTATTTGATGCCTTAAGCATTATGTTTGCTATCTTGGCTAGATAATTGTCCCATTAATCATCTGAAACATCCCAAATCTTATTTTCTTTTAGAAACATGTCAAATATTTCATTTATGCAAGCAGACTGTCTTTTCCAGAAAATTCCCCATAATTCCATATCAATTGTGCATTACTTTAGAAATCTCTTTATTATTGGATTTCCCATCCTTTCTTTAATACAAAAGTATTAATGGATTATTGCAATCCATAGAACACATGAAATTCCTTTTATTTCTTTAACTTGTGCCATAAGGACATTATTATTCCACCAATAATACAACTATGGAATTATTTATCAAAACATTCTTTATATTTTTATCATTCAATTTTACCAAAATTGAGGATATTACAAATATATAATCAATGTTTATATTCAGAGTCCTCATTCATTCACATTCAAGATCACTGGGTTGTCACACATGCCATTGCAAAATTTTCCATTAGAACATACTCAACAAGTTTTAACCTATACATGAGAACATTTAATTACAAAATTTTCCTTTCCACAAAACATGCACACTAGGTATATCCCAGAGGTTTCTAATATGAAAAATGGATACACATACAAGGTTTTTGGACTTCAACTAATGATGAAATTATTCACATTTGGGCTCAGGATGAGGGGTTTATGACTTGGATTCAATACCTAAAATCTTGTTAATTGTTTTATTAGCCAATGGCTAGATAATTGTCCCATTAATGAAAGAGTAAACATATTTGAATTTTGTATTCTTTCTTTAAATAAAGGAAGATCAATTCAACTTATTTAATTAAGCACGTTGGATATGTAACCTTAGTATCTTACTTGGAAAGAGTGTAAATATAACATACACTAACATGCAGTACACAACATGAGAGACATTTTTACATATTATTGCTTTGCCTTGAAACTAATTGACTAATACCAAGTCAAGTAGAATTTAAAATGGTGTGCTCATGTTGATGACTTATTTTCCACGTCTTAGGGTTTATTCAGCCATCCTAAGATAGATAACACATCATAGGTCTAGCATATGTCTAGGTATGAGCCTACACAATCGCCACCTCTAATTCCCACAACTTGGTGTAAGGATATTGTAAAATACATCACATCACATCACATATGATACATATCATATTTCTCATATTGATATTAAAGTCATTCTCATAACGTAACCTAGCTAGAGGTTTCTATCCCATAGTCCACATTCTTAAGATCAAAAGGTGATTTGAGGTCTGACTCCCACTTTCATGGGTCCCCCAGTCCTCTTTAGATTAGTCCTCTAGATCTAATATACTCTAGGTCTTCTTCTCAAGAATTTATAGAATATATACCCATTTTCCAACCCTAACACAAACATCAAGGGAGGGTTTCTTGTTCTTGTACCCATTTAGATGATTCATAATTTCTCTTACACTATTAGGGATCCTATTTTCTATAAATAATTCAATTATAAAGATTGGAATTTAGTTCATACAATTGTTCATTCATAGAAAAGGTAGTGTTTCCATAATGAACATATAAATAGTAAGCAATTCCATATATAAAAACTTAACTACAATATCCAAGGCATTCACTTGATTAAATATTCTACATCTTGTCCAAAAAAAGCTTAGTCACTATTGTAACCCATCACATCACTCATCAACATAGCCAATTTGATGCATTTTCATCCTTTTTCATACATTTAAGGAGATTTCCATCGTAATTAAGCAAAACCAATATAGAAGAACATGGATCCATTGTTTCTAACTTTCCATTTCATATCATAAAAGTTGTACAAAATAACATATGCATTGTTAGGAATCATAGAGGAGACAAACATAATGAAAATAACAAAAATTTTCTTCATGTATCCTATAAGAAGATCTTGTTGATAATAGAGTATTAAGAAAGAGGGTGTGTGAGGTATACCTTGTCATAAAGTAAGTTATGTGACGTCTCCTTTATGGGTTGGTGTGTGTCGCTCCTCCGGTGCACAGACAATCCTCGTCCACATCCTCCAAACACAATTGCATAGTGTCTGTGTGTCTCTATAGTCCGCACGGATGGACTAAAACTCCTCATCATGCTACTTGAGTCAGCGGGAAGGAGAAGCCTCTCGCATGGTGATCTACTAGCATCGTTGGTGCTCTCCTTCTCTCTCTCTCTCTTTGATGATAATGACAAGGATTCATGTGCAAGAGTGTGTCAGATGATCTGACCGTCATGACCCTATAAATAGGAGAGGAGAGGAGGTAGGATTTCTTAAAAACCCTGGAAAACAAATGGCTGTGTGTGCATTCAAAGAAGACCACTCAAGGAATATCAAATAGTTAATAAGAATATTATGGAATCATGTCATTAATTTAGTAATCAATTTATTAATTTTTGGTCATCCATAAGTAAACTCTAACTGATTCTCGGCGTTAGCCAATTGACTTATCATATGAGTCAACAATTTAAATCAAATTAATTGATTTAAACCTTTTAACCAATTAACTTGGATTATATTCAAATACTATTCTAGTTGATTACCTAAAAAGTTTAGTAATCAATTTGACTTGGAACATTTTCAATCATGCATACAATTGTACTCTTCTAGTGCATGCTATGCATGTGACCCTATAGGCTTGGTAGTGATGTTCATAATCAAGTTATGAATTCACAAGCAATGATTGGTATCTAGAAAGGCTTCATTTTCACCCAAGTAATTAGAGAAGTTGGAGAACAACTTTAACGTAGTATTGTGAGAGATGTTACAGTGATAGTATAATCCCTTTTCTCTGATATCCAAATTGAATGTGAGGCATGGAAACATCATCTTATTAATGTTCAACTTTCGTTACTTGATCTAGAGTATATTGTTTGAGATACACATCAATTCAATATCATATATTGACTCACATGAGATTGGTCATGCATTTCATACAAGTGGTCAAGATATCACTCCAACATGAGGAACAAATTCTATCTACATCACTCACAACAATCCACATGTGTCACAATGCACCTAAGCACTACTTGTATAGCAATCCTTTCAAAGATCACATTGAGTAGTGTTAAATCACATTGATTAATATCCAATCCTTGTAATGACTTTAGGTCTAAGGACCACAATCACCACTATCACATTGAGATGTGATTTTGATTGCCATTATTGGCTTCCATGTATCACACTCAAAGTGGGTTTGCCCAATACACTTTTTCACAGCAAGTACCTATGTGCTGAATTTGATATCCAATATCGTGACTAATGAGATGTAGTCATCCATCAATACACACAATAGTCTTGATGTAGTATTCTTTTCCTAAAATCCATGATGATTTTTGACTAGGGACTAAGACAATAATGAATACTCTTAACATACACATGATCTCATGTTTAGATCCACAACTTGAAATCACATGTAATCGAGTCATACATTCTTAGGACATTATTATAGTCATTTGTCATTCCATATTGAAATAAACATAATAATTTGAATTTCCTTTACTAATAGTCAAATCAATTACAAGATGTTCCATTACAATCATCCTATGATTGGCTCTCAGGGCATATCACAACATACGTATATGGATTTCTATATAGAAAGTCCTATGCTAGACATTTATTCATTACATAAGTAATTAGGAGGATAGAAAACTACTTTTTGTATAATTATCTCAGAAAGTACACTATCTACTCACCAAAATTAGTACCCATAATGATAGAATTTCATAGACTTACTAAGCTTCATCAAGAAAACTAATAAATATCATGGGTTTTGGTAAAACCAAATTCAAACTTCTTCTTTAGACAAGAACAATAGATTCAGAAAGGAGGAAAAAAGAAACATGGATAAAGCCTCATTTTTGAGTGAGAAACAAATTGAAGAAAGATGGGGAAGACAAAGGATATGACATTCCAATGAAAATCATCAAACTTACTGTAGATTCTTGCTCCACACAAGTAATCATGCATTCTCAAATCTAAATCTCCAAGCAATCTTCATTTTCATCCCAAATTGTCATCTATCACTCTAAATCACCATAGAGAGCTCACACCAATGAGGAAATAGTGCTCAAATGAGGAAAATGTGAAAAAATAATTTTTCCCTCTTACAAGTTGGACCAATTTGTTAGGAGACTGATAGAATTCTCAAACTAAAGAGGATATACTAATTGACCCGAAACTTGAAGCAAGAAAACTAATTGATATGGACTTGAACAAACAAACTGATATGACCATGAATTTGGCCAACCTTGGATTGACTTTAGGTAAATATGGTCTGAGTAGAGGGTTGCAAGTGGGTAAGGGTAAATCAATTTACCCTTTACTCATACCCTATATGGTAAGGGTAAGGTGTTCTTTAACCACTACTCATTTATTCACTACATATAACCCTCTATCATAGTGGGTAAGGGAAAAGGTGAATGATTATCCATATCCTATAAATCGCCACCTGCCAATTTATATATGATATATTAACTATATATTAGTTGTATTTAGTGAAGTGTATGGATCATATAATACTAGTTGTGCATCATTTGATTATAATAACATTAGGGATTTCTATTTATTTGGTTTTTTTCATGTATACAACACTATTTTGGTTGTATAAGACACACACATTCTAACAACAACATTCTATAGTGTAAGGCACACCAAGTTTCCTTTTTTTTGTGTTATGTCTAATTTTTTAGGACTGGTTTCATTGTGTATACATCAACATTTGGATCGGTAAGACACATTCACATATTGCAATGCTATTTCACATATACCTACATACATACATACACATATATATAGGTATATAGGTATATATATATATATTAAATTAAAATGGATTCTTTATATTCATCCCATGATCCACAATGGGCAAATGATCAAACATCCAGATGATTCATTACAAGCGCTTACTAACTATTAGCACGGGAAAGGACACTATCATGCTTACTACCCTATCATCCTCAACCTATATTCATCCATCTGGTGAGTATGTGGGGGACGCCTCTCTTCTCCAAGTATATCATACCTCTAATATGTATTGGGAGGTTCGTCTTCTCTATCCACACTTTTCCTTCCTCAAGGTGATTACCCCAATTACCCAGGTATCTCGGTGTGGAGTTGATAATCTTTGGGACCAGGAAACCCATGATCGCCTCTTCTGCTATCACCTTTTTAATCTCTGTCGTGTATGGTGTTGCTCTCCATGGGCATGAAGCGCCATCCCATAGACACTCATATGTTCTCTAATCATCAATTTCAAAGCAAGATATCGTCAGATGGTCATTGGAAAATTTCAAAGAAATTAGACACGCTTGGATGTAGGCCACAGTGTAATCTTTCTCCACTAGCCAAATATCTGAATGCCAACCTCACATGGCCGTGCTGGTTTCTGATGATGCCTACAACCCATCTACGTTGTATACCCATAATGTTCTTACATGTACCAACGGTCAGGTTCAACTTCAAGTTTTCCATGTCTAGAGGTACCCATCTGATGAGGTTAATGGACCTAATCCTCGATCTGTGTGCTTTGATGCCTTTGTCTTCCAGCTTGTTATGCAGTGCAGTATCCTCTTTTCCTCTGAAGGTCTTTCTAGTCATGCTTTTATTAAGTATGAAACAGATATCATCCCACATCTTCTCAGGCTTGCTGTTCTTTTGTTGACATCATATGGCACATCTTGCTTGCCATATCATCCATATGGTAAGAATTATCATTTCATTTTGGAGCCATGTTTTGAGAGATGTAGAGTGTCTTAGTAATCTCAGACTTGTGATGGAGCATGGTCTCGATTAAAAAATCTATGAGAAGTGCATCCACATGTTTCTGGCCAACTGTCTGTCGAAGAGAAGGTGGGAGATGGTCTCCTCCTCGGGCAGCTCCTTATGCGGTCATCCGTTGGCAGTGCTCCATTAATGGCCTTCCATAGAATAGCACTAGCTCTGGGAATAGATGATGACCAGATCCAATCCAAGTCTCTGTGAGGTAGGGCGTCAGTGCCTTGTGTGCGTGAGATGACTGGCTTTGTTGATCTTAAGTTGAACAATCCATCTTCTGTTGGGGTCCAAATCAAACTATCCTCCGTATCAGAATTCACTGCCATGGACTTCTGTATTAACTCAATCCCTTGCGGTAATAAGATTGAATTTAGAGCATTCCAATTCCAGCCTATATCTTCTTTCCAGAAGTCTCTGACCCTGATGTCCAACCGGATGTCTGCCTGCATGATGGCGAAGTCTTGTAGAATATCCAAGCACCATCTCGACTCCCAGAAGGAGATGTCCCCCCTTCCTATGAACCATCTGCATCTAGGAATGACCTCGTGATATGTAGTCCACAGTTTCTTCTAGTAGGGTGATGCGAAAGAGCCCTTCTCCAATTAAGATGGATAACAACGACCTTGGTTCTTATAATTAGATCTATATTTTTCTCTCATAAAGGTTGCCCAAACCAAATCCCCTTGGATCATCTCCCAACATGCCTTAAATCTGAAGGCCTTAGCGGTGAGCTGTAGTGAAGAGATGCCCAAACCACACTCCTGTGTAGGGATGGTGATTCAATTCCATGCTACCCAAGCTCACTTCGATCGGTTCTGTCTGTCAGCCCATAGGAAGTAGGAGAAGATTGAATTTATTCTCTTCATCATGCCCACTGACAAGTCAGCTGCAGCGATGACATGTAATGTTGTTCAGTTGAGCACATGCTTGATCAGTAGTCTTCTACCTGCGAATGAAAGGAACTTGGAATTCCATGCGGCTACTTTGTTTGTCACTTTCTCAATCAAGAAGTCAAAGTGTGTGATGCATTGTCTGCCCACAACGATCGGAACACCAAGGTACGTAAAGAAATTATCAAACTTGGGAACTCCCAATTCCATCTCAATTATATCCGTGATGGCGCGTTGATTCGAGCCAGCAAGAAAGCCCGATTTATTTCTATTAATATTTTGGCCAGTCGCTCTTTCATATTGTGCAAAGATTTCATTGATCACCTGCCCGCCTCCCGGGGATCCATTAAAGAATACCACAATATCATCTGCGTACATCAAGATCAGTGGAGCGTCGCCTTTCCCACGCGTGATGAAGCGTAGGAAGCTGTTCATTTGCACCTCCAAGTTGAGACGCCTACCCAGAGCTTCTTCGAACAGGATGAAGAGGAGTGGCAATAAAGGGTTTACTTGTTTGAGCCCTCTCCCACTCGAAAAGAAACCCATAGAGAAGTCATTAATCGTGACTGTGGCCCAAGATCGAGTGAAGAACTCCATGCACAAGTTATTTTCATGCTCGATCATACCAAAGTGCCTGAGGACTCTTCTGAGAAATGACCAGGAGATTGTATCATAAGCACGAGAGATGTCATACTTTACTACAACATTCGGATGAATACCCCCTTTATTGATGTCATATGTAATTTCTCTGGTGAGCTTGATGAGGTTCGCAATGTCCCTGCCCCGAACATATGCTCCTTGGTGTGGGCCGATCAAGGATGGGATGATATTGGCAAGCCTGTTGCTAATCAATCTCGCAAGCACCCACGCTATGACATTCTCGATCGAAATTGGTCTGAAATCCTTCCCAAGAGTCGACGCCATGGGTGTCTTTGGGAGGAGAACTATCCGACAACATAAGAAGCTCCTATGACAATAGCCACCCTGAAAGAAAAAGTTAGTGAAATCAACCAGATCATCTGCAATAATTTCCCACGCCGCGCGTAGGAACGCAATTGAGAAACCATCAGGTCCTGGTGCGGCGTCTGTGTCCATCATTTGCATGGTTGAGTGAATCTCTTTTCTCGTCGGGGGTGCTGTTAGGGTAGCACAGTCATCAATACTAACTGTTTGTGGAAGAAGATTTATGAAAGCTTGTGCATCTTGTTCCAATTGTGAATCATCCTCCTCGTACACCTTCTGGTAGAAATCTGTCGCCGCTTTTGCCATCAGTTCCTTGTCTTTGAAGATCTGACCTTCAAGAGTAATCACTTTGGGTACCGATCTGCACCTCTTCTTTGCTCTAACCATGGCATGGAAAAATGGTGAGTTCCTATCACCGTCCTCCAACCATTTCACCTTTACTTTCTCTTTCCAAAGCAATTCATTCAGTTTCAAATTCTCTTCTAGCTCCAGCTCCGTGTCTTTAAGCATAGATTCATTGTTATGTGAAGGGTTCTCATCGAATTCAATCTACAGTGTATGCACTAGATCTTACAAGTCAGTGATTTTTTGTTGTACATTACTGAACACCTCTCTACTCCAGGATTTAAGTGCTCCTCTCGTTCCCTTCAGCTTGCTGTATAGGGTGATCGAAGGATCCCCGTTGGGAGAAACCGTGCTCCATGTATTTTGAATGAGAAGGATGCATGAAGGGTTTTGCAACCAAGCAGCCCCAAAACTAAATGGGGCTAGTTGTCTGCGTTGGTCACCCAGTCTACTACTCACAAGGATCGGGAAGTGGTCAGATACCCGAAACCTAGTGAGATGTATCATAGATGAAAGTGGGGAAAGCACCCTACCAATATCCATTCACTAAGGCTCTATCGACGTTTTGTTTGTCGACGTTTTAGGTACAAGCTTGAAAAGGACAAATAGTAAAGTGGCATATGTGAAATTAATTAAGAGATAAAGTACAAAGGAGGATTAGTTAGAGTAGACTCATGATGCAGATAGATGTAGATATCCCAGTTTTGAAAAAGGTATGCAAAGTTTTATTTTGTACCCGTTTTCAATTTAGTTAGTAAAATCTATTAATTGTTATTGATTATTTGTTGAACCTTTGATCTTGTCAATTGGGATAATGGCACCAACCTTTCAGTCTCCCTTAATTGGGGGTTACTGGGAGGCGGGGTCATTACAATTGGTATCAGAGTGAAGGTTCCTCACTTAATCTTTAATAATTATTAAATTTTACAAATTCTGTAGAACCCAAGGGAGTTATTAGAGGATTATCCAAAAGGCATAGGTGACTAGAAAAGGATCACGACCAGGGATTGGAAATATTTTCCTCCACACCACTAGTCGGAATATGAGGACTCCCGGATCCGTGCGACTACCTGGCCAATGTCTTAGGATTTGACTCGAAATAAGATACCTTTAGGACTCTCTCATCTTGTTCATACCTTCTCAACTCAAGTGCTGTTAAGGACCTTAAGAATTAGGGTTTTCTCTCTTCTCATCACCCTCTTGAGGAATGGGTAATGTTAATAAGGTCTAAGGAATCCTCCACCAAATTAATGAAAAGCATGTAAATGAGATGTCATGGATATAAGCTTAATAGATTAAGCACAAACTAAAGAATAGATACATGCTTAGGTCGTATGACACGAGTTGTCATTGCTCTTAGGAGAAACCTGAGGATAGACCTCTTTGTCAGGAGGATGAGTAGAGAGATTTAGTCTTGGAGGTAGAGACCTCAATTAAAAGTAGAGACCTAGCACATCCTTTGAGGATGATGTTAACCCTAACTCTAAGTGAGGGTTAAAAAGAGAGATGACATGAAGAGTTAGATGTCGTGGTATACTAGGTGTTTGGATAGACATGCCTTGGATGCCATATAAGCCATGAGAAATTGAGAACCGAGTACCTTTGGTAACCCAACCCTGGGAAGGGTCATGCATGTTTGAGCAAAGGATAGCTCCTTCATGGATGAGGTTAGAGAAGAACCTATAGAAACCTTATGAGTTGTTGCAAGTAGGATATAGCATGCACCCAGAGTGTGTCAGTAGTGCTGACAGTAGGTTGAAACCCTGGTTAAGGGAGTATGTTGGATAGCTTACGTGATAAGCATAAAGATCTAAGGATAATCTTGAGCCAAACATGAGTTGAGCATAGGCTTCACCCAGGTAGGGATATGCTTGTGAGCTTGATCCAACTTCATGGAAAGAGGACCTCTAGTAGTAAGGCTGGATGTGGAGTTAGATCTAGAGAGAGAGAGCAGGACCCCAAGCAAAGAAGTTGGAAGCTTAGACTCTGAGTAACAGTGGGAAGCTAAGGAGGATGCGACCTAAGTGGATAGTTGTGGTTGCCTCATGCATGATCCCTGAAAGATGGTGATATCTTGGTTGCCTTTATAGGAACCAAACCCGAGAGAGAGGATGACGTTTTAGGTACCTATGAGCCTATGGTATAGGTGTTTACCTTTTGGGTTAGGAAGAAGAGTTCCTTATACTTGGAGAGGTTTAGTAATAGGTTGTGAGGCCTTGTACCTTGTTGGTTGTCCTTGAGGAGGACTCAACTCTAAAGGGTTGCTCGAGTAGAAGGATGACAGTAGTGCATGTCATGCCTTATACATGCTTGATTCATGGCTAAAAGTTGAATAGGTAGTTGGACACCCAATAGTGAACCTGGGGTTCCTAGGCCTAGGAGGGGAAGTGGTGTACCTGATGCTCATGATGAGATTTGAGTCTTTATAGTTTCGAGCATGGTACTCCTCATGTGTAGAGGAAAAGGAAACCCTTAAGTTTAAGGTATGTTTGATGAACCCCTCATATATAAGTTGATGACATAGGAAGGTATGATCTTGATCCAGTGTTGAGGAAAGAGAACAAGTATGACCTAACATGGTTTAGTAGGTGGTCATCTTGTGCCTTAGTAGCTTGCTAGGGTTAAGCATGCTAGACCTAAGGACGTCTGTGACCTTGGTTATCAAGGTGTAGTTTCCTCCCATCCGGGGAGAGGGACCCTTTTGTAGGGTGTATACCAGTCTTGTTGGTTTAAGTTAACCTAAAGAGGTCTCATAGGATCTTAAGAAGCTAAGTGAAAAGTACTTGGTATGATATTGAACCTGTAGACCCATAGTTAATCATCTCTAAGTGCATATGGATGTGTTACCATGGAGGTAATCGGTATGGGGCCTGACCAAGATAGGCAGGTCGCCATGATCCCTGAGAAAGGATAAAAGACAACCCAAAAATTGAGAGAGAGATGATGAAGGATTGGGTAAGGTTCTATGTTGGACATGTACTATAATAGAATCCTAAGTCTATCCTAGGGTCAGGTAGGGATAAGACCGATGGAAGAAGGAGTTTCCTAATTCCCTAGTGGCACATGACCATAGGGTCGGGAGGTAACAACTATCATTGTCTGAGGGCCGTGGGTTAGGAGATTGATCACCTTCATGAACTCATGGGACCCAAAGGGCAGATGAATAGGGCACTCTCTAGATGCATAAGGGAAGAGGGATGACCCCAAAAGTGCCGGTATCCTATAGACCTAGAGGAGACGACCAACGATTGTGTTTGGACCCAGTAGGTTTGAGACCAATTTTCCATGGAAGAAATTTTGATATCATGATGTTTGTGATGTAGAGACATATGTGGCACGTTGCAACTTAGATTTGAAGGTGTACTGACAAGTGGGATGTACCATCTCTACTCTTGGAATAGGAAGAACTCTGTATTTGGACTGTAGCCAAATGCTTATTTCCTCTTGTTATTGGAGTGAGAGATAGGACAGTACGCATGTCATACACCAAGAATAGAGATGATGTGAGTTGGAATGTTGCTACAGGGTATGAGGACAAAGATGATAACATACCCTTGTGGAATGGATGGTTTACAAAAAGTAAGAGAAATAAGGATGTTTTTAGCAGAAGCTATGTGGAACTTGCAAGTTATGCAAGGTTGAGTTTGATCAAAATGAGGACGAGCTCAGAGCTTCTTGATGAAGACCAACTTAGAGTTTGACATGAGATGATAAGTATAATACATGGAGGTATATGTTACCTAACACCTAACAATAAGAAGTGGTAATGAATGCTCTGGTTGAGATATAGTGCCTAGTTTAGTTGGAAGCTAGAAGAAGTTGAGGTTGTTAGGCTAACCTTAAGTTGAGAAAAAGAGATAAGTTTGGCTAACACTCAGATATAATGAGATATATTGAACAAGATTAGTGGATAGCCAGCCTAGTCCCTGACGTGGTAGAAGGATGGTTGTAGAACCCTGGATACACTTCTTTGGATAGGAAGGTAATAAAACCCTGATGAGAGTGGTTTAGGGCTTCTGAGGAATCGATCTTGAGGAATCATGACATACAGGAAATCATGATCACCATACACCAAAAAACTACAAAGATAGTAGGTGATGGTAGAGCTTTGGATGCCTGATACATGTAGCATGTGGCCATGCAAGCCAGGAGGTGAAGGATGAAAACCAATAACTCAGTGCATGGATATAAAGTATAAAGAGTTCCCAAGAGGGAATGGGAGTTTATCACTATGGATGTTGTAAGTCTCCCCTGGACCAAGGAAGGTCAAGATGCAGTATGGGTTATGGTAGATCACCTTACCTAGATAACATGAACAAGAAAGAATGTTGTCAAGAGACAAATTTTGTTGAACCTACATAAGAGAGAGAGATGGTTCCACTACACCATGATGCGAGTTCAAAAGTTCTTGAGTATGACCTAAAGGTTCACTCCCATAAGGTGGAAGTAGATACCTGGAGAACTTGATGTTAGTACAGTTTATCACCCCTTATTAATGGTTAGTATGATCCAGACTAGTGGGTCTGAGGAGAGCATGTGTGCTCATTCAGGGTGATACATGGAAATAGTTCTTAAGATGTGATGTTAACCACCATAGCCTTTATCGGGATGCAAGAAATTTTATAGGGAGGTTGTGTCGGTCACCACTTCATTAAAATGATGTTGGTGAAGGAGGCCTCACGAAGGTCGGAAAAGAACCACAGTGTGTGCAGATGAAGTCGCTTTAATCATGTAATGGCTGAGAGAGAGAGCCCAAAGATGACATGAGTCGTGAGCTGATGCAAAGCAGACTGACATGTAGTTCACTGTAGGAAAGTATGCGATGTTAAAATCCCACCCCTCTAAGCTACATCTGAGAAAGCTGAGTCCCCGATATATGGGTCCATTGGAAATGGATTGGTGGAGATGGTTAGGTTTAACCTTACCCCTCAGGATAACATGATGAATGAGGTGTTCCATGAGTCTGATCTAGAGCACTATGTGAGGTACTCAAGCCATGTGCTGAGCCCTGAACCTATTCAGCTTCTGAGAGGCTGAAATGTCCTGAGTCACCTATGAGGGTATGATATACCAAGGTAAGAAAGAACTCATATGGAAGAATATGAGATGATGAAGGTTCTTGGGAAGCACCATGGAAAGGGTGAAGCCACATGAGATCCCTAATGGACGTATGAAAGGCTTATCCTGAACTACTTGTTTGCTTGATGGAATTTTGAGGACCAAATTCCTATAAGAGGGGAAGGATGTTACAACCCTAGTTTTGGGTTCTTTTGGTGAGAAATGTGATTTCTTATATTAAAGAAATTAGAACAAATAATGATATAATTTTTTTTGAATAAATCAGTTTCGTTTACAATATCCTTGATGATTGTGTTGTGGGCTTTATTGGCTATTGGGCCCAATAACAAGGAAATTCAATTAGTAAATGAATAATTGAGTTTTGATAAAAGAATGATGTGGAAACCTCCGGAAGGAAAAAGAATGTAATCCAAGGATGGATTTCGTGCATCTTGGGTTCCTTGGGTTCCAAGGAGTCCAAATTTGTATAGAGAATGCAATAAGAAAAGAAAAGATTAATTAAGTATTTCTTTATTAAGAAAGAAATTGAAAACAATGGTAAAATGTGGAAAATAAGTAAAAAGAGGTACAATTGAGTTATCCATAGTGGAATTTCGTATCCCAAGGATTCCTAATGATAAAAGAAATACCAATGAGGAAAATAAAAGAGAAATAAAGAGAAATTCTCAAAAAGAGCTATTTTAAAAAGAAATAAACAAGAAATAATAAAGAATAATGCATTTAGATGCATCTAGAAGGATAATGAGTATCCAATAAAAAGGATTTCGAAATCATAGAGTTTTGTGGGATCCAAGGAGTCCCATTAAAGATGAAAGAAAGAGAAAATACCAAAATTGCAAAATAAAGGGATAATGGGAATACATAATTAATGAATTATGTGGTTTTGTTAAGAAGAAAGTATTTCCTACTTAAGGAAATTATAATTTCGAGGCCAATGAATTAAAAAGGGCAAGTACAAAGAAAATGAAAGAGGAATTTCGAATTCCTAATATCCATATGATAGAGAATAACCAGGATAAAGAAGAGAGAGAATATTACTTCTCTTTGAAGGAATTGATTTCCTACTTGGAAAGGGACTCTTGGATTTGTGAATAGCCAACATAGGGCTTCTTTACTGACCCCTATATAAAGGGATACCGTTTGGTTCGAGTCCAGGAAGAATCCCACGATCCCTCTCTTCCTTCTTCTTCTTCTTCTTCAAGATTCTTTGCATCTAAGCCCTAGCATAGAGGGTAGCTTGAACCCTGAAGCAATGCGAAGCGGCGGATGGTCACGATGAGAGTAGGATGCCCACACAGCTAGAGAAAGGCTTGGCCAACATCCTCGTGCTCTAACCCAGGCACTACAGCTGCAACTTGGCTGCATGAATGGCCACAAGTCAAGGACTTGGTGCATGCAAGATTGGTCCCCTTGGCTGTAGCCAAGTAGCACCCCAGGTGCACAAGAGGGTGGCGAACCTAAGGAGACCATCGAAAATGAGTTTCGTGCTTCAGAGAGGATGGAGGAGGACCCTCGAAATGTAGCACGGATGTAGTGTCGGTCATGTGTTGCAGGTCACGCAACCTGAGCTGACCGCCCTAGCCGTGAACAGCGGGCACCCCTGTGTGCGTGAGAACAGGTCAGAATTAGGGGAGGCTCTCCTAGTGGTCGACGAGGCCTGGGGACGGGCAGTAGAGCCGAGCCCGCTCCTTGTTGTGGCCGCATCTAGGGGATCGGGAAGAAGAAGAAGGAGATAGGTCGATTGGACAAATTTGCCCCTCCACCGGCTAGAGCACAGATCAACTTACCAAAGGAGAAAGGGTCATTTCCATATGTTTCCCTAAACCAGCAACGTTGCATGTATTGCATGATGTGGTGCAATTTGATTGGCCAAGTAAGTGAAATCTTACAAAAATCGTAACTAATTAACGGTAGCTCAGATAGATGCACATTATACATGAATTTTTCTTTGAAAAATGAGAGGAATCCAATAAAAATATTTTTAGAAGCTAATTCCTCTTACAATTCGAAAAGTAATGGAAGTTATTAACTTCAATGTAATAATAGTTAAGAAAACCTATTTTGGTATGATTAATGTGATCAGTGGGATTTAATTGATGATTAAAGTTGATATCAACTTGTTAATCGTAAAGAGATACATTAAGATCGAAAAAGATAAATCTTGCACATAATTTGTTTAATTTAGAGTTTCATGTGCATAAATATGCTTTAATGGGCCTTGAAACCCTAATATTGGTAAATGTGACTCTTAATGGCTTTAATTATTCAAAATCGTGAATAAAGCTAGGATATAATGATTCTAAGCTATTTTGAGCATTGAAATTCCTAATTGTGGTTAAATAGCCTTAATGTGGAAATTAGGGTTTTCTAGTGGATAAAAGGTAGAGTTAATGATAAATAACGTTCATAGGAGTATTAGATCATAATGAACTACGAATTGATGATAAAAGAGCATAATAACTTTATCATAGATTAAAAAGGATAAAAATGGTAGCTTTAATGTAAAAGAGGCTTAATGGACTTAATTGATGGTTAATTGGGCATTAATCTAGAATTAAGGTTATATGTTGTTAAAAGGTAACCTTAATAACTTTTGTGAAGGACAGATGAGAAAATTAGGGTTTAAGAGAGTAAGATGGAATAAAACTCTAATTGCAAAGTAAACCCTAAAAAGGGGAAGAAACCCTAAAAATGAATAGAACCATAAGTAGCATGATGATTTGGATATATTTTGATAAAAAGGAAATGGAATGCAATTTCAGGATTCTTGCACTTGCTTGATTGGATGACTTGATTGATTGGATTGAATGGATTATTCTATCTCAAATCATCCTGACAAGTATGTGGTTAATTATGGTTAATCACATTAGTTTCCTGAGGGTTTTCTGAATGTTTCCTCATATTGAATGCAATCTAAACAGTTAGATGTTTGTACTTGCAAAATTATAAAGTCACTATGATTATCATAATTATAAAGAAGTGTGTATTCTCGCACTTACATGCCACCCTGATGGAAGATGCCATAAAGGTCAGGCCCAAGAGAGTAGACCCATGGGCACCATGAGAGGTGACCCTAGACACCAAGCTCGGGAATGAGAAAGTGGTCTATGATGCATGACTATGGAGCACCATGAGAGGTGACTCCCAGGCACCAAGCATGGGATTGAGAACGTAGCCTTAAGTCAATGGAAAAATAGAAACCCTAGAGGGGTATGCAGGGGTTAGGGCAAATGTGGTGGAGAATGACACATTAAAAATGAAAATTGTCTTGTTAAATAATTTGATTATGATTAATAAATTGTTAGCCATATCTGTGAAATTTTGGATGTCCCCACATACCGACATATTCTGATATGCTGACCAACATTTTGTTTGTCGGTGTTTTAGGTACAAGCTTGAAAAGGAAAAATAGTAAAGTGGCATATGTGAAATCAATTAAGAGATAAAGTACAAAGGATGATTATTTAGAGTAGACTCATGATGCGGATAGATGTAGATATCCCAGTTTTCAAAAAGGTATGCAAAGTTTTATTTTGTACCAGTTTTCAGTTTAGTTTGTAAAATTTATTAATATTTATTGATTATTTGTCAAACCTTTGATCCTGTCAATTGGGATAATGGAACCGACCTTTCGATCTCCCTTAATTGGGGTTACTAGGAGGCGGGGTCGTTACAGTTACTATGTGGGGTCAAGATATAGTCCATTTTTTATCATTTATAAATTGTTTAATTTACGTTTCAAAGACCTTCTGACAAGTTAGTGCATATAGGACAAGGAGATCAAATTTTAATATATTGACTTACCGAATTATTTATGTCTGTAAAAAACCCTTTTTATACTATCACCCAATTGGGTTCATCCAAAAGAACTTCCTTAATTATGATAAATACAATACTATATGGATTCAATTATGTTATCCAATTAATGTCCATGATGAATAACTTATCAAGATTTAATTACCCTAATTATGGAGTATTTATTCTTCAGTGAAATTAATCAATGAATTTTCCATGGGTTATAGAATGCATCTATTATTAAATTTAGATGGTCCTTAAGTTAATTTAATCTTACAAACTAATAAGGTACTAGATAAAACCCTCCCAAAGAATTTATCTATCTCTCAATTACCCATTAAGGGTTCAATCAACTTGGGTATATGTATGTATGTATGGGATAAAGAGAGGCATTCTCTCCCCCTCTCCCATGCTCGTGACGGAGGCCGAATGTCTGAGAGGGTGGTAAACCAAGGAGGCAGCTAGGATTTGAACCCGGGCCCCTTCGCGAGGAGACACCGTGCTTGACCACTTGAGCCACTCCTTGTCAGCGTATGTATGTATGTATGTATGTATGTATGTGTGTGTGTGTGTGTATTTATTCAAAAGTTGTTACTCATTGGTCTACTCTTAGGTCAAGGGTTTCACAGTTGACCTAAGCACTCAAAGGGTTCTTCCCTAAGGTGCTTCTTACTACATCAAATTTCACATGGTGGTGACTTGGTCCATGAAATCATCAATAAAAATTCAGATAACATTTCTTTTACATATAGTCTAACAATCATAATAATTTTAATGATTTTTTTTATGTAAGTATGCAAATGGTGCAAAAATTAACAAGTGAACCAATTCAAAAATTTTCCCCTGTGCCAAAATTATACCTACTATTTATTGATACTTCATCCTAAAAAGAGAGTTTGATTATTCAAGCATTTAAAAGGACATACCAAGATCATATTTTCACTTATCACATGGGAGGGAGTAACATGGTTTTCTTTTACATGATGCCAACTCCTAGAAGACACTTGGTGTGAGTTGTGTATTACATCAGAGATCTAGAAAATATGAGTCGTGAGTGCAATTAGTGAAACCCATTTCTTGGGGTCCTAGTGTATAGAGATGCCTATACTTTAGGACTCCAAGACACGAAGTCAAACCTCATGATGGAATATCCTTCCAATACTACTTTTAAGGTAATGACTAGTCATCAAGGACGCACTATGAAGGTTGTTGAGACCTTAAAATATAAATAATGATATCAAAATAAAATAATGTAGGAGAGAATGAGAGGAGTATTAGAGACAAGTGTAATTGAGGTGAGGAGTAATAATGGTAGTAGACATCTAACAAAATCCATGTTGAATATGAAAACTCTTGTAAGATATAGAAGTATGCATTTTTCATATAATCTAGGTGAGAAGGTAGCCATTTAATAGATAAATAGATCACATGATATAGTTGAATGGTAAGAACATACAAATACAAGAAATTTTTTAACAAAACAAACTATCTCTACTCAACTATTTATTCATGTTGTATAGTTTTTACCTAATGAACTTTGAATTATACCTACCAAGTTAAAATTAGTGGACTTACAATGTTTAACCCATTGTATAATATCTTAGGTTTATTGTTTACGGTAAGACCTCCCTACATAGTGAGTATAAAAATTAGGGGGCTCATGGGATTTCTTCCTACACAATCTTAGGTCTATTTTTTTTAACTCTAGACTCTAAGCCTCATCATATTACTATTAAGAAGATGTATATGTTAAGTCACATGAATTCATTAAACTTAGTGAGTGAGGTTTAACATCTTATTCTCAACAAACTATTAGATTTTGGGGACTTTGTATGAATTGGAGAAACAAATTCATTTCACACACATATCTTTGTGATATTGGGAGGTTGAGGGGATCCTGCCTCCTATGGTCTCTCAATATCCTATGTACATTTAATAATGTATGACTCAAGGAAATCTTCTCAAGATAATTAGATCACTAAAATAAATCTCATTTTTATTCCCTAAACAAAGAACAATGGGGATAAACTACACTAGAATCAATTACAGTTATAGTTAAATTATAACATTTAAGCATTTTTCAACATAAATATAACAATTTCATAACTTTCTAATAAGTATTTGACTGACAAGGAAAGTATCAATAAAAACCCTAATTTGAGTCTCAACCTTATCATACTTATACAACCACATGTATGTCATTTTGTCACATAAAATTAATCATTTTTTGAAATGATTAACAATCTTAAATCATGTAATGATCTTACATTACACTGATATGAAGGAACACTAGAAAGTTTCACATGGTAGTATTATCATTTAAGCTAAATATGACAAAATTATGCAAATAATTCCACATTAGTATGAAAGAGGGATTTCACTAATGAACATGGAATTTATAATATTATAATATAGAATTTATCATTCCTAATATAATATGGAACCATATTATTGTAAGAAATCCAGTGTTGAATTTCTTCTTTCCCAATCGTAGTTCCACCTATTCTTTGAATTCTAGCTCAAACAAGCAGTCATTAACATAAAATTATTTTAATTTGGTAGAATTTTCATAATATAAATACATAAATAGGGATTATATCACTCTCTTGAAACTAAAAAGGTTCTCTATAGTTTAAGAACATGAATAAAAAACAATAGCTTCAAATCTCCACCAAGATTGATATTCTCCAAAATACCCATAAACTAGATCTCTAAACTAATAGAAGAAGAAAGAATGATTACAAACAATAAATTGGGCTTCTTTTGACGAACGTAGAGAATTTGGCCATATGGGCATGAGGATGAAAGAGATGAAGACCAAATTAGTAAATCAATTTTTTTCTTAGGAAAGACTCCTTCTACGTTGGAAAGTGAATTGCAAGCTTGAATCTACCAAGTACATTTGGAACCTTCTTAAATCCCATATTTATTAGATGATTCAACTTAAAATGTTGTAGACTAGTATTTAATGGAGTATATTAAAATAACTAGGCCTTAAATAAGCTTTAGGAGTTTGTATAAACAATTACATTTAAACCAATTTTTATATTACATTGTTGGGGCCAACAATAATGTCAAGGTAGAAACTACAAATAGTTGCTTGTAGTAGGTGGACCATTTCATTTCCCAATCATTTAAAATAAAAGGTTGTATTTAGGGCTAGTTTGGTTGGGTGTAGTGGGGTGCATTTGTGTGAGTTTAAAATGTAAAAATGTACATCAAACACGTACTTTGTCATCCGACTACATCCTACCAAATAGGCCCTTAGTTTAATTCGGATTTTTACCCAATAGATACCAATAACAATTATTCTAGCAACCTTAAGTGTTTAATAACCCTTAATAAGGTCAAATAAGGTCCATAATAATATCAAAAAAATTATAAAAAAAATAAAACTTAAGGAAATATTGTTCCTTATCATCATATTTACATGTGAAGAAACTGGAACACCCATGTAACTTAATTTGACATAAAATCAAGGTTCCACATAATGAATCCCTAACTAGTTAAACAAAAAGTATGCTTTTAAAAGTTACGCATGTCAAATGTCAAACAAATGATCATTACAAGTTATTCCATAATTAATAAGTAAATAATAGATTAGAGAAAAAATAGAAATATCATTACACAATTATTCTCCTCAACTGAACAAAAGAGGAGTAACATGGTCCGTATCAATGAAATTGTATGAATCAACTTGAGTTATTGGTATCTCAATGGATATTCTCAAGTTTACATCAATTACTAACATCAACCCCATCTTGACATCTATCTCAAGCTCATTGATGTCGTCTTAAGGATATAGTAGACCATTAATAGAACCAACTACATCACTCCTAGACAAGTCCTATATATATGTAATGTGGATTACATGATAAACTCATACAATTTCTTAGTACTGCCATGACAATTATAGTAGAGTTCATAGATAATCCCTCTAACTCATTCTAAAGAAAATACCCAAAAACCCACTATGATTTAAGGGAGAAAACAAAGACTCGAAGAGAAAAGAATATTTATAAATCTAATAAAATTATGATAGTGTCGTGTTCTTCAACTTGAACTTCATTATGTAATTACTTCACTTTTCATGTAGTTATCCTATATTTGAATAGTAAAGTGAATGATCACGTTGATAAAATGATAACATTAGTCACATTGAACAATGAAGGGTTCTTATAAACTTTCAAAAGAGAAAATGAAGATAATATTTAACAACATGTAGGGATATCTATACATATGGTTGAACAAAAATATCTCAATTACTCTTTCAAGTATGATTAACATTAACATAATCATCAAGAATGAGTATGCAATATAAACATCTAATCAAGTAATAGGCTTTGATTTCTTTATTAAGTATACAATCACAAAATATAATATATTTAATTTTGTATAGTATAAATCAAGGTAAACTACTAGTATCACAGTCATACATGTAAACTAGTGTTTACTTTTCAAATCTATACATTGTTCTTTATTTTTATTTTTTTACTAAATAACCTAATATATTCATTGAGTCAAATGAAAATCAATAGAGAGTTATTTCATAAATATGGGAAAGTAATCAAACATCTTTTAGTGCTTAAGATGAGTGTATTAGAATAATTATAACTACAATGACTATTTCAAAATGTAGATACCTTTGTTAGACTAAAATAAATGCAAGTCATTAGATAAAGTCTCTAAAATAAACCTTGTCTAATAAAAGAAATATCAACTTCATGGTAAACATGAATGAAATGGTTGACAAGAAACATAGATCTTTTTTCCTTTTCTGTGAAATCTAATAATTAAATATCATACCAATAAAACCCACATGTTCATTCATCACAAAGTTGCAATTTATCATGCTCAAACAAAAAAAATCTTATTTTTACGTAAGAGTACATGCAAAGAAAATAAACAAGTGTGACATACAACCCGACCTAAAAAGTGAGCATTGGTAGGTGTGTATCCATTTTCCCTGATTTGTTTAATTACTTACATGCTTTCCCTTTTCTTATTTTTTAGTCTCATGTGATATGGGTCTAAGTCTATTAGGACCGTTAGGGTTTTCATATTTGATTGCATATATATTCTACTCCTATATAAAGGTTAGGGGTCATTCCTTTAACGAATATAACAAAATATATGTTCCTAGCATGGTATCAGAGGGGGAAGTAAAACATACTAATCTCTCTCTCTCTCTATATATACCTATATAAATATATATATATATATATATATATATATATATATATATATATATATATATATATATATATATATATATATAGGTATATATTCACAACTGGTGTAACTAACCTTACAAAATAGATGCACGAGTAGTGAATGAATGTCATATATATATGCATATATATGTATATATATATATATATATATATATATATATATATATATATATATATATATATATATATATATATATATTCAGTACCCATGTAACTAACCTTACAGAATCGATGCACAGGTAACTAAACTTAGTTACTTACACCAATAGTGAATGAATGACATATATATGTATGTATATATATATATATATATATATATATATATAGGGCGTTCATTCGTTGCCCGTGTGGGTAGCTTGGATTTTCCCTACCCTACAGCCAAAAAACTAACTCTCCTGACCAAAAAAGTAACTCTACTATCAAAAAAGTAACTATGGTGGCCAAAAAAGTTACTCTGCTGGCCAAAAAAGTAACTCTGTACAAAATATACAACAGATATATATAAGGACGGGGTTTTTGATTTTGGAGGGGCAAATGATATTATTTTTGGCTAAATTTTTTTGGAGAGCTAGAAAAAATAGTCCTCTACAATTGCAAATTTTTTTTTTTGAAAAAAAGTGTTCAGAAGGTTGGGCGGGTAGCTACCCGCGCAGGCAAAAAAGATGGGCCCATATATATATATATATATATATATATATGTATATATGGACATTTATTTAATACCCATGCAGGTAGCCTGGATTTCGCTACCCGGCAGCCAAAAAAGTAATTGTTCTGACCAGAAAAGTAATTCTTCTATAAAAAAAAGTAACTATACGACTAAAAAAGTAATCCCGTACAAAATACATTGTAGATATATATATGTAATCGTGTTTTCAAATCTACTATTACAAACGTAACTATCTATGCATGAAACTCAATAGTTTGCAAGGTAAAGTAACCCTATACATGTCAAAAGTAACCAACTTGAAAAAAGTAACCGAATTAGGGGGCGGCTAGCTACCCATATATATATATATATATATATATATATATATATATATATATAGATATACATATATACATATAAATATATATATATATATATACATAAACATATATATAGAGATATATATACATATATATACATATATATATATACATATATATATATATATATATATATATATATATATATAGATATCTATATATATACATATACATATACATATATATATATATATATCTATATATATACATATATATATATACATATATATATACGTATACATCTATATATATATAGATACATATATATATACATATATATATACATATACATATATATATCTATATCTATATATATAGATGTATATATATCTATATATGTATATACATACATATATATATATCTATATATATATACATACATACATATATATATATATATATATATATATATATATATATATATATATATATATATATATATATATATATATATATATATATATATATATATATATATATATATATATATATATATATATATATATATATATATATATATATATATATATATATATATATATATATATATATATATATATGCAAGGCCCCATCCACCACCCATATAGTCACTATCTATGTAGCTACCGTTGACCATCTCTATCTCCACCATTGCTAATCATGCCTAGAGAGATTTCACCCCCTCTCTTCTACTATTCTCCAACAAGAGGAACTAGTGGAGTAGGCTACGACCTATCAAACAGTCTTATGCCCTAAATAGAAATCTTTGGAAAACCATATGTCATATATGTATGGTCACTATTGACCATCTTTTATAGGATATACCTATATCTACCTGATATGATTGGATGTGTCCAACAAATCCTCTGTCTCTATAGCATTACATAATGAATTCTACCTTGATACAATTTCTTTCAATCAATTTTTACCTTTTTGATACTTGTGGTGCAACTAGACATGATGTGCTACCTCCAAGGAACAACTTGCCTTTCTATAGTCTGTTGTTCTATTATTCTAACTGGAAACCCATGTAGTTTGGCTCCAACTAGGCGTGCACTGACATTCACACAAAATGCATTGTGTATTTACCTTCACCTTCTTCTACTGGCATGTGACACAACTTTCCAATTCCCGATACACAACGTGCGTGTAATTTACATGTCGTGCCACTTATATGACAAAAAAATATATTATAATTTGGTTGCATCCACTTCTCTACTTCAAATTTTCTAGCTATGTCTGCATCTTTTGCTACTAAGGTATTTGAAACACACTCCAGTATGTTACATATGTGAAGTTTATTGGATCTAATTATATGCTATGACCACATTGTTGTAAAAGTTTTATTCAAACATAGGGAAATCTTTATTATAGATCCACCTCCACCTATATCAAAAAAGTCATCTAATATAAAGAAGGGACATACACATAAGTGGGACTAGCATGATAATCTAGTGTTATCCTGGATCCAAAACATTGTTGAGGAAAATATCTTACTAATCTCATCTTCATCGAGATGGTAAAGGAGACATGGGAACATATAGCCCAGATGTATTCTAGCAAGTGGATTGTATCTTGTGTATTTGTCTTATATAAATGGTTACCAACCTTGTGATTAGAAGACACTTCATGATTTGCTTCACATTTTGATAATTTCAAGGGAATATGAGGAAGCTCAAAGTTCATCATCCATTGAAACTCATTCTTGTAGAACTAGATAAGCAAGAAGATGAAGCAAAATTGTGTCAGTTTCTTGAATCTCTACTTCCCAATCATGAAGTTGTTCATGAAAAGACATTTGGATTTGAACTTATGGGCACATTAGGTGATGTTTACCACTGATTGTCTAGATCTATGCCCTCTACCACTATTGAGGATCCTCCTTCACTTATCAGTTATGGATAGGGACATGGTGTACCCAAGTCATGGATGAGGACAAGACCCAAAAAATGGTAGAGGGACTCTTTCTTCTCAACATCAATACTACAAATTTTGTAAAAGATCAAATCATACATCGGAAAAGTTATGGAAATAATGGAAAACCAAAGTGGAAAAATCAAGTTGTTACAACTGATATAGGTGGAGAATCTAATTCTACCTCTAGTGGGACCAATAATTAGTTGGTAACACTCAGATCTATAGATTTTGACAAGTTGATCAAGGCTTCCTCTTTAACAATTACTTCTCCTCAAACAAATGTGTCCAACATTTAGGTGAATTATTCTTATCTTCGAGATTACTCTTCTTCTTTGAAGTATGACTAGATTATGTATTCTGGTGCGACAACCCACATAACTAGTAAAAAGAAACATTTTAAGATCCTAAATAAGTCTCACATTCACCCACATGTGTTACTAGATTATGGCTACAACTCTCTGGTTATCGGAACAAACAATTTATCCCCCCTCAATATTCTTAAATATATGCTTTTTGTAAGCCCCCTGACCTTGCTTATAGTGTTGAACATGCTTATTAAAATACTTAAGTGCTTTTAACATTAATATAACCTTCTAATATGTTTCAGTATCATGTGACTACTTGAAGTTTAAAAGTTGGTCCAATTTGAACATTGTTTGTGCAAGTTATGAAATTTTATGCACATTTTGGAATTTTATGCAATTTACCCACATGAGAGGTTTTTCTTTCAATTTGTCACCTGATCCTTATATGTTTGATCTTGTTTATCCATGGGTTGCTTAGTTGAACCTTAGTTTGGAGATGTTTCTTTCAATGGTGACTTAGGGTTTTACCCCTTCAAGGATAATATGCCTTTAGGAGACATCAACCAAAGGTCCTCCTATTTGGTTGACATCTGATGGTCACCAATAGGTGGTGACAACTGATGGTCATCTCTATATGGTATTCAATCGATAGTTTTCTGGTTTTGGTTCATTGGACCGGTGGTTTACTTAAAATAGATGGTGAACCGATGGTTCACCACTTAAATGACTAAGGGTCCAAAGAACCGATGGTTCCTTTGCTTGGAGGTCAAAGGGTCAGCTTGGAGATCCAATAATAGAAGGATAAGTAGGTCTCCATGAGTAGTAGAATAGTTTCTTGCATGGCCATGGGTTGTCTAGGATATGGACGCATGGAGAGCTACTTGGACACCTCAAGTTTCTCTCTTTCTTTATCCATAAGATTTATATACCTACCCTTTAGCCCACAAATGAAACCTTTGGACTCCTATATCTTCCCTCCTCTCCAGAGCTTTGTATTTCATCTACTTAGGGGCACATAGAGTGCCCAAGGTAGAAGAAGATAGCCAACCTTCTTGTGAGAGCATCTAGGGTTTGGATCTACCTTCATCAAGGGTTTATGAAACTTCCATTAGGTGATCTTAACCTAAAATAGTAAGTTTCTTCTTCTGTACTCCATTTATTTTTCTATTATTCTTCCTCCTACCTTCTTCTATATGGGAACAATGCTTTTTCCATTGCAAAGTTTGCTTTAAAGCTCAACAAACTTATCTTCATGCTCCCTTCACCTTGGGTTTACTCCCTTTCTTGAAGAAGAAGCTTACTTGACTGAGTTCAGACCTAAAGATAGGGTTCCTACTTCTTTTGCTCAAGTTTTCTTGCTTCTTGGAGTTTTATCTTCTTCTTCCTAGAGGTGAGTTTTATAACCCTCCTCACGTTTATTGCTTACTTCTAGCTTGCTTGTCCAAGTTCTTGCTCTAAAACAAAGATCTAAGCATATAAAAGATATCTTTGACTAGAGTTTCGATTTTAATGTTGTTCCTTGATTAGTTTCTAATTTTAGATGAACTTGAAATAAGGTGTACATCCTTCCTAAGGTAGAAAAAGACTTGGTTCATGCTTACATACCAATTGATGATGCTAAGTACTTATCAAATGACGGTTCCTTCTATATGATAATAAATTGTTTTCCTCCTTTTCTTGGTAGCATATGGTTTTTTTCACCTATGAACAATGGTCTCTATTTGCTATTTTAATGACTCTAGTGAACCCTAGAACTAAAGGTTATGTTTCTTTATCCACTAATGGTCGATGGTTACCCTAACCCTAGCAAATGATGGACTCTTCAATGTGATGAGGGTTGTTTTCCCCTTTGCTTCATCATCCGATGGTTGGGCCCTTGTGACAACCAATGGTGGGTACTTGGTTCTGATTTAAGCCTCCTATTAGTACCTAAAACCAATGGTTATGTTACCCTAAGGTGGTGGCTTTTGAGAAGTAGCTCAGGTGGTCGTAGCACGGGGCCCCTCATGAAGGGTCCCAGGTTCGAATCTCCCTGGTGTTGTTGTTCGGAATTGTTTCTCCTGTAGTGACACCAGCCTCTACGTGACTTAATGGGATATGGTCCTTACAGGATGGGGTTGAGCTCCCCAAGTTGGGCTCAAGGCAATCCGTACGAGTCTCTTGGGTTACCAAAAAAAAAATAAGGTGGTGGCTTCAATACTCATTTCAGGTGATTCTAATTGAGTGCTTACACTTTGGGTTTTAGGCTATTTTCAAGCCTTATACAAGAAGCAATGGTGGTTTCCTTGCTAGATCTGATGGAGATGCCTTTTAGTGCTACTTTGTTGACAACCAATGTTTACCCTTAGTTTAGTCTTGGACTCATTTGGAAGCTCTAATCCGATGGTTTTCTAGGTAAAATGATTCAAGGGTTGAACCTACACATTAACTGATGGTTTTGAAATGTTGAACATGATCCAATGGTTGTGATTGGATGTTTCAACATCCAATGGTTTATAATGAAGTCTATCATATAGTGTGTTGGTTCTAATGATGTGAATTAGATGGTTCAATGTCATTAACTTGTAGTCTTACCTTTGCCCTCATATATATATAAATATATATATATATATAAATATATATATATATATATATATATATATATATATATATATATATATATATATAGAGAGAGAGAGAGAGAGAGTCAGGCTAGAATACACTCGAGTGTAGGAGCAGAATACACTCAAGTAGTTTTTCATGATGCAATATTGTTTTAAAAAATCTAATTTGTTGATCTTCTTAATCATCTTGTAAATAACTCATATAAAACATTTTAGCACATTTGGACATTTATAGGTAATGTTATAAAGACCGCAAAAATTATGCATTTCAAATTAGTTTCGTGTTTCGATTTTGTTGCCCTTAGATGAGTAACTTGCACCCATCCAAATGGGCTCAAAACTTATATGTAACCTAATGAAGATCAAGGGTTTACATCTTGCAAAAAATAGTCTTGATATGCAAACACACTTGAGTGTATCTGTGCGATATGTACACTCAAGTTTATTCTAGCATGACTCTCTCTCTCTCTCTATTTATCTATATCTATATCTATATCTATATCTATATATATATATATATATTATATGATAAATCACCATACTAAGTATATGTGTAACTTAAATGTGATAAAGCTTGTTACACTTAACCCTATTGCAATTAGGTGATGGTAATTAATCATGATCAGCCTCCTTGGATGATTAATACAATAATGGAGTACTTTCTTATTGTTGTTGAAACTCTAGTATGTTATAAGTGATGGTTAAATCCTTGTGTTATGCATGGATCCATACTTGAGGATAATATGGGATTAGATGGTGATGCTTCACCTTGTGAATCCATGGTCCGATGGGGATGCCGTGAGTTAGGGTTTGTGTATGAGTGTTGAACTATAACTTCAATGTAACCTATCTTGTTAAACCTTGCCCTAATGGAAATGGATGATAGTGGTCAATTTTATTATCCTTTCTTGAATGATTATTATAACAATGAAATATCCTTCTTAATGACTGATTGTAACTCAAATGTGTTAATGGGTGGTCATCATATCTTTATGATTTATTGTTTATTATGTTGCATTTGTACCCTATAAGTGTGATGATGCCCAATCATATCTAGCTTCCTTATATGTTGATATAATAAAAGAATTCTTTTAAATACTAAGATAACCCTGCAACATTATCCTGTGAACATCTTTTAATTCTTTAATTCAATATCATGTTGACCTCGTGTATCACATGTGTAGTGATGCTTATTGAAGCATTGTTACAAGGCATGGAAATATAATGATGCCCATAATGACCTTTGAGCATGGTTGAGCCTTGAATGAGGTATAATCCTCTTATGATTGACAAGGGTTGATACCCTGGGATAATGTGATAAGGATTAATATCCTATGGTGATAATTTAATGATGAGTATGGTCTCATGAATAGTACCTTCTGATGTTGAGATGAGAAATTATGTCTTACACATTTTATATCTTCTGAAGTTGTTATATAGCAATGCTTAATAGAAGTGAAATAGGGTTTGTATGTCCACTTGTTGAAGCAACCTTAATTTACCCAATTGGAAACAACTAATCAAGTGAAACTCTAATAATGTAGTTACCCTATGACAAAGATCCATTCTAGTGTCTAAATTTGTTGGATGGTGAAACGAGTAATTCTTGTAGGAAAATCATAGAGAATATTGTAGAATATGTGAGGGAGAAAGTCGAGTACCTCCTTGCATCCATAATTACAAGTTGCAGAGGATGGTTGTGATCATGCCTCAAATATTTTGATTTGTGACAGACAACAATATAACTGTAGGATGCCTCTTATAGAACATCCATGTGTGAGTTGTTCTCTAGCATCGTGACCTGCACCAAGGCAGGATAACAATTTATCTATGTCTCTCTATTATCTCTTGTACCGAGCAAGAGTTATTGGTGAGATCATGGAGTATGGGTCTTCCATAGATCTTGTGTGGAATTGGTTTTGACTTAGCAGTGTTCAGTTGGATTTGGGTGGTACGACTCAAATCCTCCAGGCATTAACAAAATATGTAACACAGTCGTGTAGCATATCTATTTAGGATTATATACAACATTTCACATTGAATGATCACCCTTGTCGGTTCTCTTTACAAAGAGATGATCTTTAGTGCATTAAAAGATAGTAGATATGCTTGTGCTATGAATATGCTCATGTTATAGACGAGTGCATACAATAGCCCTATTTAAGTTGATAGATATACTACTATGGTTGGCTATGATTATGACATCAGTTATTCCTAACTATGCTTATGTAATTAAAGATGCCTATACTGCTAATCTTGCTTATGAAAATAGTTGTGCTTATGTTGTTAGCTCTACTTATGATGTAGGTCAACACAACATGTTAGACATGCTAATGTTGTTAACTATGCTTATGCTGCTAGACTTATTCATGATGATATAGATGATATGCTACTAGACTTGCTTATGATGTTAGCTATATACATGCTACTGAACTGCTTATACTATTAACAAGGTATGTGTTGATAGTCAGGCTAATGATGATAATTGTTATATACTTCTTAATGTATTTTGTTAATCATCATTGCTTCTAAGCCTATTTGTTATACATGTTTAATCTGCTTAAACTATTTATTTATTTAACCTATTATAGTCAATAAGTATCTAGCTAGGACATGGGTCTCACTGCATGGGTCACCGCATATTTTTAGGTGATCGACATCAACAACAACATAACTGTGGCACCAAGGAATAAATATAGTGATGGACCTTAGAGAAGGCTGTTTAGTTGTATGATGTATCCTAGAGTCATCCCTGTACTCTCAAGTCTGAGAGGGAATGTTCAGATATGATGTTTTAATCAAATTAGACATTTTGTTAGCATATTGATGCTTATTTATGTGGCATATATGGATAATGTTCTCCTATGTATATGTCTTGTGGCTAAGGCATTGCTGCCAGCCATATACCTCAATGGCAAACATTAAAGATTGGAGTATGAAAACTTCTCAGTTACCTGCATGAAGTGTGGAAGGGTAGGCCATGATGACAAGGAATGCAAGTTTGTCACCCCTTTCACCCCTATAGAGCCATCACCATCTTCGAGCCCAACCCTCTTGAACCCCATCAAGTATTCGCAACAAATTCATGTAAAGAAACATGAGAGATGTCTCCCTCCTATCAAGAAGCCCTCCCAGGTACACAAGGCAGCCGAGAGGGATTATGACTCTACTGAATAGGTTTACCAATATAAAGAAACTACAATTACTCTGTTGGACGAGTGAAATGATGATGAAGAGGAATGTCATAGAGCCCAAACTAGGAGGCAGAAGAAGAAGAGCTAGTAGCAAAAGCAACAAAGCCTTGTCGACATGAGTAATGCACTGCCTCCCAAGACACCATCGGGACAAGGTAGTAGCAATCCTCCAAGTAACACAATAGTTACTTTGATGGATGATGAAACCTATAAAGGCAGGAAACAACAAGACCATCCCGATCCCCCCTTCCAATTTGTGGCTAGTGAGGTTTTGGTGGTGATGAATTCCTCTCAACAACCCTTTCAATGGGCTTACAAGGGGAGTGGTGGTGGAGTCATCCTTTGGAATTGAAGAATCATCTACCAGACCATGAGTCCGGGTAGGGAGAGAAAGAAAGGCAAGTTAGCCCAGATGGTTGGTAACATAAGCCAGGGATCAGAGGCAAAACAAGCTCTAGACTTTAATAAGGAGTCTGTGATAGTCTCTGAAGATGAGATGGTCAGCGAGGACATATCCGTCAGACTCTGTGCAACCATCTCCTGATGTCTTCATCCCCACTCGCTTTCTTTTATATAATGATTAAGTTTCTTTGTTGGAATATACAAGGAGCATGTTTTAAGAAAAAAATCTATCTACTCAAAGACTACAAATGCCTGTATAAACTCTCGATGCTTGCTATTGTGGAGCGTTGTCTTAATGGTTCAAAGGATGAGGAAATCATTAAGAAAATTAGTTTCTCCTCTTCTGATCGTGTTAAAGCAATTGGTTTCTCTAGTGGAATTTGGATACTTTGGGATGCTACTCACTGCTCAGTTAACATTATTCAGAATCATCTCCAATTTGCTCACAGTTGTATTAATGATGTTTGACATCTCACTATTGTGTATGGTAGCCCCAACCCATACAAACATGATTTTCTAAGGAATCAGTTACATGAGATCTCATAATCTATCCAAGGTGCATGGGTAGTTATTGGTGATTTCAATACCATGCTAGATGTTTCTAAAAAGCAAAATGGATGGTCCTTTGATCGCCAATCAAGTAGAAAGTTCAACAACTTGTTACTACACACTGGCCTATTTGATATGAAGGAAGACAATACTTTCTACACTTTCAAGCATCTTCAGCTCTTTGAGAGGCTTGATAGGATAATTACAAAATGAACAGTGGTTATCCATGGCTAGTGGTACCTCAATAGTGATTCTGCCCCAACTTTACAGTGACCACAACCTTGTTCTCTTACACAACACCTCAGTGAAGCACCATCGGTCTCGTCCTTTTTGGACCAAATATAGTTGGTCGTTGATCCCTTCATTTAAAGAAGTCATCCTTAATTCATGGGACCTGAGTAAGAGATTCATTGATGCTCTGCCATCCCTTCATGATTCTATGATGAAGGCAGATGCTAAACACAAAAATTTAAATGGAAATCTAAAGAATAAAATTATGCAGTGGCTGAACGCATGTCAGGTATCTACAATCTCTCAAACTATGTTCATTTTGATCTTACACTAGCACGTCTTCAAGGTGAGTACAACAACATTCTCCTTCAAGAGGAAGTAGACTGGTGCCACCAGGCCAATATCAACTGGCTTAGTTTGGGAGAGAAGAATACAAAATTGCTTAACACCTATGTGAATGTAGGATGACACTTCAACAAGATATCTGATCTAAAGGATGCCTTCAGCGCATGAGTTGACACTCCAGAATCTATCCAGGCACTAGTACAAAGTTTTTTAAGAGCTTATGATAGCCCCAACCATATGACCCAGAAACCAAATTTCCATTACTAATTTCATTGGTGTTTTCATGCATCCAAGTGTGGCTACTTGCACTTCTATCAGCATGACCCCCACTCTAGAAAAAAATAAATAGGTCATGTTCATAATGGCTCCTAATAAAGCTCCTGGCCCCGATGGTGCCTACAACTCATTCACTCAAAAGAACTGGAATGTAATGGGTTCATCTTTCATCGACATTGTTTGTGAAACTTTTAGCAAAGGTTGTGTTGATGATCATCTAGCAGATTCTTACATGGTATTGATTCTGAAGACTAAGCAACCTCAAAGATGTTGTAACCTTTGCCCCATCTCTTTAAATAACACATGCTTCAAATTCATGTTTAAAATTATTGTGGAGTGGCTCAAGCCTCTTCTGCATGCATGGGTGTTTGAAACCCAGTCTAGCTTCATCCATGGCAGGAGGATTACTGATAATATTATTCTTGCTCAAGAGGTTATTCATATAATGCACACTAAAAAATCTAGAATGATAATGGTTTGTATCAAGTTAGACCTTGCTAAAGATTTCGATAAAAAGAGTTGGCATTTTATTCTTGACACATTGCAGACAAAAGGTTTACAAGAGAAGATTATAAGTCTGATTATGGAAATTATCAAGAAATTCCACACCTGGTTCTAAGGGAAGACAGCCCCATGGATTCCTTTAAAGCCACCCAAGGTGTTCGCCAAGGGGATCCCTTAGCCCATACATCTTTATCCTTTGTATGGAAATGCTTAGCCAAGGCATCTCTAGCTCAATCGCGGATGGTGAGTGACAGTCTATTCGGTTGTCCCGCCATGGTCCCTATCTCTCTCATGTAATCTTTGCTGATGACATTCTACTAATGGTTGAAGATTCTAACATAAAAGCCCAAGTAATCAACAAGATTTAAAAAAAACTTTGTCTGTTCATTTAGACAGACTGTTTCTATGGCAAAGCCCCACTATTTCTTCTTGCCCAACACTACACGAATGGGGAGCTCATCTTTTTGCAGGTGTCTGGGCATTCAATGTACAACTGATTTGGCCCGATATCTGGGAGTTCCTATCCTCCATCATCGGGTGAATAAATCCACACCCTCGTCTATCATATTAACTATCAAGGAGTGCATGACTAGTTTCTTTGCCAGTCAAATTTCACTTGTAGGTCAGATAACACTGGAAAAATTGACATTGCTAGCCATAGCGAGTTATGCTATGTAGTTTGTGCAGCTTTCTTCTTCTCTACATGATGACTTTAATAAACATGTAAAAAACTTTATCTGCGTAGGAGGTCGAGCTCACCATAACCTTTCACTGGTCTCCTGGAAGGTCGTCACCATTCCTAAAGAAGTTGGAGGGTTGGGTATTAGAGATGCATGCTCTCAAAATCATGCTATAATTCTAAAAAATGTGTGGTACTTTATGAACAACCATGATGCCCTATGGGTCCGTGTTATGCATGATAAATATATGCCCAAGGGATCCCCAATAATGAATCCTTTCTCTTCGGTCTGGTCTTTCAATCAGAATAATATTCTAAACATCCAAGAGGCCTTGGCGATTACCATAAACTCAGGTAGCTCTTCCAATGTCTGGACAAGTAAATGGTTGCACGTCTCCTCGATAAAGGATCTAGAGCCAAACTTTGTGTCATCGTAGGAACTTGATGATATTTGTCTTTCTTCTGTGGCTCTAGATGATGGATCATGGGTCTGGTCATTCATCCACTGTTATCTCCCTAAATCCATATGGTAGTGTATCTGTCAATATATCACCTGACCCTTCGGCAGGTGGAGATACTTGATAATGGCCTCTGACGTTGTCAGGCATCTTCCTCGCCAAGTTTTCCTACCAATGGCTATGAGATGACTCATACACAACTATAGATGGGAACTAGAGTTCCATATGGAAGCTGTCTATTCTGGAAAGGTTCAAAACCTTTCTATGACTCATACAACACAATGAAATTCTCACGAATGTGGAGAAAGTTCACCGACATATCCCAATTGATGAAATCTGCCCCATCTGCTCCAATGTGAGTGATACTTTGTTGCACTGCCTATGGGACTGTCCTTCTAGAAAACAAGTTTGGACGATATTCGATGTCAATCCTCAATTCTTCTTTCTCACCAAAGAGGCCTAGATCCTTGATCTCACATCCTCTATTTATAATGACCTAGAATCAATTCTTCCCCTCATAGCCAGCTAGACTGTCTGGCTTCATAAGAACGACTTTATTCATAACCAGAAGCACCTTCTGATAGTACAATGCCCCTCGTTCATGAAGGAGAAAGTGAGGACTATATTGTCTTTCCCATAATCAACAATCCACCATACCACCATGCCCAAGGTAATCCAACGACCTCCGTTGGTCCATGATGCCCTGATGTTTGTTGATGCTTCATTCATATCCCAATCTTCTACTATTAGGAGCATGATTCATGTTGTAGATGTTCACGTCAAGTTTATTATGGGCTATGGATCGCCCATGCCAGCTACACCAATTTGGCATTGGAAGTAGAAATCTAGGGTATTGTCAGTGCCTTGGAGCTATGCAAAATTATGGGATGGTGTTACCCTGCTATCTTATTGGATGCAACTTCAACAATACACATTGTTGCCGAGGTCATCCCCACATCAATCAAATTTGCTCAACACATGAGGCATCTTAGGATGTTATATGAAGGTGTTGGCAAACCACATAATTTGTAAACCCCTATATCTCACAACGATGTAGCCGATATCATAGCCCGATTTTTCATTAAATTTGTAGATTTCTTTACTATTACTTCCAACAAACTGCTTTGGCTTACCAAGGACATTACTGTAAGAATTTTAGACATTTGGCCTACAATAGAGATCTAGATGAATGATAACTAGTCTCTATATTTTCCCAAAAAAAATCATCATTGCTTCTAAGCCTATTTATGATACATGTTTAATATGCTTAAACAATTTAATTACTTAACATGTTGTAATCAATAAGCGGTGTTGAGAGTTATATCTCTCATTGGGACATGGGTCTCACCCCGTGGGTTACCACATATTTTTAGGTGATTGGTAGAAAACCTATGGGAGAAAGGAGGATCTATGATGATGGACCTTAGAGAAGGTTATTGGATGTCTAGTGTGTCCTAGAGTCATCTATGTACTCTCAGGTCCAGACAAAAAAGTTTCTATATGATGTTTTAGTCGAATCAGGATTTTGTTAGTATGTTGATACTTGATTATGTGGCACATATGGATAATTTTATCCTGTGTATATATGTGGTGGCTAAGGCCATTACAACATCTCAAAATTTCACATCTGTAATTTGAAAATCTTAATGGAATTTTCATCATAAAGGTTAATCAATCTAGTTAACGTAAATATCCACAATTTACAAAATTTTGATTTATAAATGTCAAATAATACACCTTTTTCCTTTAAGCATCAAATAAATTCTTCTAAATGAAAATAAATGAGAAATAACTTCTTCTCTTTCTCTTAAAATGATCCCTTATTTTATGCATTAAAGTTGATATGAAGTCCAGGAATAGATGTACACTATCAATCTTGAAATGTAGCTCAACTAGTTCCTTAAAGAAAGGATAATTCATTTTATTTCATGTTTTGATACATGTACACTAATATAATGACTTATACAAAATTCATGGACAAATTTTTATCAAAACCTAAATCTAATTGGATAGGATGGTTCTAGACTCTCTAAGTATGTTGTGGTTCAATTTTGACATCATTTGGACTTTATATGATCACCTATTTGATTTGACAAAGTATTTATATAGTTTTTTGTCAATGATAATCGAAATTTCCATGATATCCCTAATCCAACCTAAGTTCTTATGTTATGTGCTATCACATGCATATTTTCTCTCCTTTCTTTTCTGGGCTAGATCAAACAACTGTGGTGTTGTCCAACCGACCACAAGCTCATTAAACGACCGATGTCTATTCTCCCCCGCCCGAGTCCTGGTCTTATTAGGACTCTACAGTGCCACAATCCACTATGCTAAGTGATCTCTCTCTCCAGAGAAACTTAAATCAACCAGATTCCTCCCTCACTTTGGCTACATCCTCCCAATCAATTAGACCTCTAATATGTAGGGTTCTCGTGTCGTAGATCACCCAAACTCCAAAAGCCACACTAACCCTCTCCTGTTTCAACCTCCGAGGGTGACTCGAGTTTCCCTATACACCAAACTATATAATAGGTTAATCAAAAATGCTCCTGATACATTAAGAAATGAACCCCCTCACTGTTTTTCCCTCTAGCACCCTCAGACTAGGATCCCCTACTCTACCAGTAACCCCTCTCATGGCCGACAGTGGTGAAGCTTCTCGAACCTCCTCCTCCTCCTGCGATAGAAGCATGGATGAGTCATCCAAACCACACAGAAGCTTCAGATACTCAAGTTTTGCAAAGATTCCATGTATCCCAGTTTCCCCTCTTGTTCCTATTCTACGTTCCTCTCACCAACTCATGAGCAGTACATGATCATTTCTTTTGGTTTCATCTTCATTGACTTTGCCAAGGTGTTACAAATATTCTCAAGTTGCTAGCTTTCCCCAATTTTGTTTCCTATTCGATATCCAACACTCACTACATTGTCAGCCATGGCAGTAATAGGTTTTTAGATCTCACGCCACCTCGAGACCCCTCTAGGGGCTCACCGAGTTCGGACAAGGATGAGGAAGATGATTCTTCTATTGGTTTCTTGAGTATTACATGGATTTGTAATTTTTGACCTTGATGCATCATTTTTGTTTTGGTCTACCTGTCGATGTTTGTCATTGCAAAGATGACAAACAAACATGGGCTAGGTTTTCCTCGTGTGCCCTTCTAAGATAAATCTCATAATTATAATAGCAAGGGTATATCAAGGGTTTTAGCACACCCTTCCTCTATAGCACATGCTAATTATGTTGGCCCCTTTACTAGATGAGAAACGTATGATTAGACCAGCTCAAAGAGGGACCGATGGTGAGTTGGACCAGGGTGATGCATATGTGGATTTTTCTCAGATTCTGATTCGTCAGTTCTTTGTAAATTCACAGTAAATTGATGGTTTATCATAAAAAACCCCAAAATAGTTGTTGGAAATGTTTTTTGAAGAGGAATCTGATTTTAGTGTATTCAAGCCCTAAGTCAATTGTCTCTTACCCTACTTTCTTAAAATACCTAAATTAGGGTTTAGGATGGTGTTTAAAGTGATAAATAATACAAATGATGTTAATTTTAGGAACCTAGGATTTGACCAAGATCAAAGGGAAAAAATAAGATTTCTCTTTTCTCTAGGTAAGCAAGTTCATGCACTTTGAGTATTAAGTATTGGTTTCCATCACCTTATAGTCATCATGATAATGAAGATGAAGTATAAGTATAACTATGGACTCCAATTTGAATATTACTCATATCAATGTTATTAAATGTTTTCTAGTCTTTCAAGATTTATTTTCAAGTGCTTATGTCATGATCAAATGAAATTTAGTTAAAGTAAAGAATCGTCATGTTAATAATTAATCATGTAATGGGTTGTATTATTTTATCATCATCATGTTATTGTTGATCCTATGGGTCTTATGAGCACCATTGGTGCATAAGTATCGAGGATACTTTAATTAACCACCAAAATTAAGTTACGTGAATCCAATCTACTGTTGAATTAATTTTATGATTTTCCTTATTGAAAAATTTATTATGTTGTTATAAAAATACTTGATGTCACTTTTTCTAACATGGTTTTTATTGCATGGCTGGGGGCGTGATGCCTCTAGGTACAAAGCAACTTCCAGGAAAGAGCCACAGGAAGGTCAGCTTAAGGAATAGATCAAGGTATCCAAAAGACATTTATGGTGGGGTTCCATCTATAAGAAAAGATCCTAATGTTTGTAGATAACTTCATGTATAAATAATCATGAATGTCTTGTCCTGTATTTTTTCCACCTGTTTGTGGTATGGGACACAAGCTCATGGGGTTTTACAGAGAGAATGTTATATGCATAATCATGCATGTCTTGTCCTTTGAAGTGCATGTGGTATGGGACATGTACATGAGGGAGGTGCTGAGATAAGTGTGATAAAAAGTGTCACCTTTGAATATATGAGCAGCTAACATCTATCTAAAGGTGACAAAGAATATAAGAGTTGACATTAAAGTTTTAGACATATAGTCACCTAAACCTAATTAGTTGCATAATAAGACCAAGCATGCATATAAAGGGTAGATAATTTGACATGGATACAAAAAAAAATCATAAACATGCTACTAAACAATGCTCTCTACTATTTTATGATTTTTTGTTCAAATTGAACATCATGTATTATTGCTATGCTTATAAATTATGAAATTATGAAAATCATGTTTCAGTATAACAAGTCATGTTACGTTGATGTTGTCCTCTCCATCATGTTATGTCAGCCTTTATTGGCCTTATGAGCTCAATGGGAGCATAATGTCAGTCTTAACCAGCCTTATGTGAGCCTTAATTGTCTCTATGAGCTCTGAGGGAGCATTATGTGAGCCTTAACCAATCTTATGAGCACTGTGGGTGCAATCAGGAGAGTGACTATATCAACTCAAGTAAAAATCCATCTTATTATGAAATTATGTCAAGTTAACCAAGTTCTCAAAAAATTATGTTAATTATGAGTAAGTCATATCTTAAGTATGATAATGAGACTTTAAGATGATGTTAGATATTAGGATACACATAATAAGTAAATCCCTAAGGTGGGTAGTGTGTGGAAATTTTGAGGATGAAATTTATTTAAGGTGGGTAGAATTGTAACATCCCAAAATTTCACATATGTAATTTGAAAATCTTAATGGAGTTTTTATGGTAAAGGTTAATCAATCTAGTTAATGTAAACATCCACAATTTATAAAATTTTGATATATTAATGTTAAATAATACACCTTGTTCCTTTAAGCATTAAATAACTTGGAACTATCCTAATATGAAATGAGCAATAACTCCTTCTATCTATCTCTTAAAATGATCCCTTAGTTTATACATTAAATATGATATGAAGTCCATGAAGAGATGTACACTATCTATCTCAAAATTAAGCTCAACTAGTTCCTTAAAGAAAGGGTAATTCACTTTATTTCATGTTTTAATACATGTACGCTAAGATAATGACTTATACAAAATTAATGGAAAAATGTTTATCAAAACCTAAATCTATTTGGATAGGATAGTTCTAGACTCTCTAAGTCCGTTGTGTTTCAATTTTGACATCATTTGGACTTTATATGATCACCTATTTGATTTGAGGAAGTATTTATATAGTTTTTGGTCAATGATATTTAGAATTTTACATGATATCCCTAATCCAACATAAGTTCATGTGTTATGCATTGTAACACACATATTTTTCTCTCCTTTCCTTTCCCGAATGGATCGTATGGTTGTGGTGTTGTCCAACCAAATGCAGACTCATTAGACGGCCAATGTCTGTTCTCCCATGCCTGAGTCCTAGTCTTATTAGGACTCTACTAGGCCGCAATCCATTAGGCCAGGTAAACTCTTTCTCTAGAGAAACTTATCTCAACCAAACCCTTCCCTCACCTTGGTTGCATCCTCTCGATCAATTACACCCTTAATATATAGGGTTCTCGTTCCTTAGAACACCCAGACTCCCAGAGTTGTGCTAACACTCCCTTATTTCAACATATGAGGGTGACCCGAGTTTCCCTAGACCCCAAGCTATATAAGACGTTAATCGAAAACGATCCTGAGACATTCAATAAACAAACCCCCTCACCATTTTTCCCTCTAGTTCCCTCAAACCAGGCTACCCTACTCCACTGGTAACCCCTCTCATGGCCAACTGTGGAGAATCTTCTTGAACCTCCTTCACCCACAGTAGAAGCACGAATGAGTCATCCAAACCACATAAAAGCTTCAGATACTCGAGTTTTGCCAAGATTCCAAGTATCCCAGTTTCCCTCTTTTTCCTATTTTGAGTTCCTATCACCAATGGATGAGCAATAGATGATCTTTTCTTTTGGTTTCATCGTCGTTGGCTTCATCAAGGTGTTACAAATCCACTCAAGTTGCTATCTTTCCCCAATATTGCTTCCAATTTGATATCCAACTATCACTACCTTATCAACCATGGCGGAGATAAGTTTTTGGGTCTCAGACTACCTCGTGGCCCCACTAGAGGCTCACCGTGTTCAGACAAGGACAAGGAAGATGATTCCATGATTAGTTTCTCAAGTATTTCATAGATTCATAATTTTTGACCTTGAGGTGTCATTTTTGTTTTGGTCTACCTGTCATTGTTCATCATTGCAAAGATGATGAACAATCATGAGAAAAGTTTTCCTCACGTAATTATAAAAGCAAGGGTATATTGGGGTTTTTAGCACACCCTTCCTCTCTAGCACACACTCACTATGTCAGCCCCTTTACCAGGCTGACATCATTTGATTGGACCAGCTCAAAGTAGGCCCAATGATGAGGTGGACCATGGTGTTGTATATGTGGATTTTTCTCAGATTTTGATTGGTTGGTTCTTTGTAAATTCGTAGTAAATTGATGATTTATTAGAAAAATACCCAAAAATAGTCGTTGGAAAGGTTTTTTGAAGAGGAATCTGATTTCAGTTTGTTTAATCCCTAAATCAATCATCTCTAACCCTGTTTTCTTAAAATACCCAAATTAGGGTTTAAGATGGTGTTTAAAGTGACAAATAATACAAATCATGTTAATTTCAAGAACTTAGGATTTGAACAATCTCTAAGGGACAAAATTGGATTTTTTTTTGCTCTAGGTAAGCGGGTTCATGCACTTTGAGTATTTATTATTGTTTTTCATTGCCTTATAATTGTTATGATGATTAAGATGAATTATAAGCATAACTATGTATGCCTATTTTAATATTACTCATATCAAAGATTATTAAATGTTTTCTGTGCTTTCAAGATTTATTTTTAAGAGCTTATGTCATGATCAAATGAAATTTAGTTAAAGTAAAGAATCATCATGTTAATAATTAATCATGTAATGGGTTGTATTATTTTATCCTCATTGTGTTAATGTTGAGCCTATGGGTCTTATGAGAACCATCAGTGCATAAGTATTGAGGATACTTTATTCAATCACCAAGATTAAGTTATGTGAATCCAATCTACTATTCAGTTAGTTTTATGTTTTTCCTTATTGCCAAAGTTATTATGTTGTTGAAATCGAATGTTGAGTTCTGATTGGGAGATGGCGGTAGTTTTTTGCTTTGGAAGGATCCTTGGTTACCCCAGAAAAAGACTTTACTGGAGCTTTGTGATCATCAATTGGTTTTACGGTATGAAAAGGGGGAACACTCTAAAGTGAAGACTTGTCTATTGTAGGGTAACTGGTGTTTTCTTGAGATAAGAGGTTGTGAGCAGGTTATTAATGTGATGAAGAGGATACCGGTAACTAAATTTACTAGTGCTGATGTAATTCAATATAAAGGTAATAGTAGGTTCAAACTAAAGAATAGTTGGCAGATTATTAGGAAAACCAAAAACCAAGTTTACCGGTCAAGGTGTCTCTGGGAGATGAGGGTGCCTAGGAACTGGGCATTCTTCATGTAGAAAAGCATCCTATATCATCTACCTATGGAGATTACTTAAAGAGAGCTAGTTTTCAGTTTGCATCTCGCTGTTGTCTTTGCTTAAGAAATGAAGACCTACAAGACCATATCTTCTTTTTGTGTTCCTTCACTACTGAGGTGTGGATGTTGTTTAGCAAAGAGTTTGGTGTAATCCCTACTAGTTTAGCAGAGTGTGTGAAGCTTGAGGGGGAGAAAAAGATGGAGGCTATGGCCATCCTTTACCATGTCTGCCTTGAAAGAATTGCTAGGTTTTTTTATGGTCGTGAGTGTTGTTCAGATAAAGTTTGAGAAAGGTTCTATAGTGATACAAAAATTCTATGGAGATAGGAAGATTTTTTTCCCTTTATGTGTAGCTTGTGCTCACATTTATGGTCTGTACAGGGGTCCCTTTTGTTTCCCTTGGCATGTTGCCTTGGGTTCTTCACTTGGCACTCAACCTTAGGTTGTCTGGGCTGGTTGCTATGTGGATGATTAAGAGCCTCTGTTCTTATGTTGTTTCTGTGGGGCCTTCACCTCTTTTCTGATGACACTTCTAATTGTGAGTTTACCTGGCTGAAGAGGAGGCTACCTGATTCTGATTGGGTCTGCTGGTGTTGTTGGCTAGAAGTATTTACTCTGCTGATTCCTATTGTTGGGACCTATGTTCTGGAGTTCTTTATAACGGACAGTTGTGGCTATAACTGGTTTTCACTTAACCTGATGAAACTATTTGGATAGAGTTAGTGTATGCCAAAAGCTTCCTTCTGGAGATGGTAGTAGTAGGATGATGAGATTTATTTCTGAGTTGGCCTGGTTCTTGTTACTATCTCTTGGAGTTCTGATCTATTGGTGGGTTCTGGGAGAGATGGTTGTTTACAGTTTTGGGGTAGATCGGGCCATTTATTGTTAGGCCATGTACATTTACTTTTCTTGGTTTCTACTTTTGGTTTTATCCCTTGGTACCCAGCCTTGGGTCTTTATGTTAAGTTTACAAAAAGCAATGAACAGAGTAACACGTTGTTCTCATAAAAAAGTTTTTATGATGTTACACTAATACTCAATGCCACTTATTCTAACATGGTTTTTATTGCATGTATGGTTGGGGGCGCGATGTTCGTAGGTACAAAGAAACTTCTAGGAAAGAGCCATATGAAAGTTAGCTTAAGGAATAGATCAAGGTTTCCAAAATACATTTATGGTGGGGCGCCATCTACAAGAAAATATCCTAATGTTTGTAGATAACTTAATGTATAAATAATGTTTAGTAGTTAGTTTCAGTTCAAGAACTCAACTGTAAATAATGTTTGAATCAAATTCAATTTTAATGCATGGTGTTTCATTTATCTTTTTTCAATGAATATCATGTTTTGTAATATTCCTCTAAGCCAAGTGGCGATGTTATGGATAACATAGGGTTTTCTTTCACTAACGCACATATGTTCTTGGAGGGGTGTTGCAACAATGGAACAAATTGTAATAGATTCTTGGCATAGTATGAATCCAAGAAAGATGTTGGGCTCTAATGCTAATATTTCTGAGCATGGTGATGTTGAAATCAGTTTTAATTAACCCTTTTTATGTGATTAATTAGTGATCAATCGTGTATAGTGTTTTGAGTAATCTCATTTAGTGTGATGGGTTCTAACACTATTTGTTCTAAAATTTCCTCAAAACTTCAAAATATAGTCTGACCTTCTTTCCCTACACTAACTCCATATAGGATCTCACCATGTAGGAGACAATAGGTGTGGGATAAGAAGGTTGAGATGGTTTATATTACTTGCAAAAGTTGTCCTTCTATAACAACTGCACTTAAGGTGCAATCCACCTCTATTTACTAGTCTCACCTATTTCATGGTCATCCATCTATTACAAATTCAAAGTCTATATATCTAATTTTTTCTTTTATTCAGTTTATGTGTTATTCATATCAACTTGGTAGTGCTATCATTCAATTTTTTTCATACATTGCCAAAGTATGAGTCCTAGTTTCTTTTATTTACATCATTCAAATATTTGGGGGCCATGTTGTATTGGTAATTGTACATGTGTGTCATATTTTGAACCTTTGTCATAATTGGGATTTTCACTTGGATTTACCTATCAAAGGATCATTCTAAAATTTAGATATCTTTTCCATTTTTTAATGTAATAAAGGCTCAATTTTCTATCACTCCAAAATTTCCTTACACAAGTAATGCTACAAAATAAGTGCAATAAGGTTTTCATAAGATTTGTATCTCTAACTGGTTAATTGAATAGACTTCTTGTCCTTATGTACCACAATAGAATGGAGGTACTGAGAGGAAAAAAATGTATCTCCTTTATGTTGTTTGTTCTCTCATAATTGAAATGCATGCTCCTAAATCTTTTTGGGATGATTCCATTCATTTAGCAAACTATATTATCAATCGAATGTCCACATCTATTTTACAAATAAAATTCCCTACTAACTACTATATACCAATGACCACTTTTACATTTTACCACCTAAAATTTTTGGGTGTTTGTTCTTTAACCACAATCATCATCCTAGATGTGAAAAAGTGTCACCCAAAGAATTTCACTATACTTTTCTTGGTTATTCTCACAACCAAAAAGCATATAAATATTTTGATCCCACCCGACCAGCGTAGCCCGGGCGGTCAAGCCAGTGTGCCCCTCATGAAGGGTCGCTGGTTCGATTCCGCTCGGGTCAGTTGTATTTACCAACCTCTTGGGTCATTCGGGCTCTGGCACCTGTTTGGAAAGGGGGTGGGCTTCGGCCCATGCAAATCCAAAAAAAAATATTTTGATCCCAATGCATATTGTTTTTATATTAGTGTCAACGCCACTTTCTTTAACTACACCTTGTTCTTTTCTATGCATAGTTTGCAAATGAGGTCACCTACTATGTCTCTTCCTCATCATGTTGGCTCTATTATATCTATGTCTATTGATTATTTTGTGTCTTCCTCTCCTGTTATGAATTGTATGAGGTTAAGAGAACATGGAGTACGTCATGTTGATGTTTCTTCTAAGAATAGTGATCTAGTACAATTTATGGTAATACTACATACTCTAGTGTGCCATCATATTTTTATATACATATTTCTTTGAGAAAACCTCAACAATCTAGTGTGAAGTGTTGTATTTCTTAGTATGTTGTTACAACTCATCTGACATCTCCTATGGCTCAAAGTCATCTGATATGGTTTGATAAATTATAATACCTAGTAAATTTAATTTACTTGTCCTTAGTTGATTGTGTTGTGTTTATCTAACCCGTTACCATAGATACCATCATTTATGTTGTTTGTGTTACTTAATTAATCCTATTTGTAGGTGCTATACATGTAGTGCTCAAACAAAAGTATATCTTATGCATCGTTTGTTTATGCAAGACCTAGTATGAGGTATTTTTGTAACATCCCTGACCTGAGTTAAGACTTAAACCTAGAAGTTTTGCTTAAGTAATTCATTTATATTCTTGTATTTCTCTTTTGAAAAGTAATTAAGGATCAATAGGAACTTATGTTTCAATTTTAGCCATTTTTGAATAATGTTGAAACAATGTTTTACTTGTTTTGCACTAAAGTACAAATTACCCAAGTTGAGGGGTTAACTTGCAAATATTATAAGATAAAATATTCCTCAAATGTTGAAGCATCATAAGAATGAAAATGATGTAGAGGTATGGCTTGTGGTAGCCTAAGCACCAAGAAAGAGCTTATTAAGCAATGTTTGTGCATTAAAACCTAGTTTTGGTGTAATGTACAATTTACCCAAAACCTAGGGTTCAATATGAAAAATACCACTTCTAGATAGTCCCTAATGTTTCTTGGTATCAATTAGAGACAAAAAAATCAGATGGGTGTCTCATTTGAATCTCTTTGGAGGAGAGAGAATCTTGATATTAAAATAATCAAGATTTAAGCATAATTGAAACCCTAATTCAATTTAATGCAAAAATAAATATATTAATAGAAGTGCCCTTCAAACAAAAAACGTGATGGTTGAATTTCTATAAGTGTGTACGTCCTTGTGCCTTGCAATGGCACTGAAATATCTAAAGTGAGTGGAGAGCCCACTCACATTAGTTAAAGAAAAAGTAATATCCACTAAATTTTGGATATTATTATATTGATTAAGGTGCTTAATTTGTTTTCTTTTAATTCATGGATAAAGAAGAGGAATTTGAAGGGAAGTATGTTGGCTTCGTATGCAATGAAGTTAGGGGGATAAGTGGCACCAATTTAGGGAATTGAAAGATTTTGATAACACTTTCTCTCTCTTGAAATTCCCTTACATATATCCCATTTTTCACCCACATGAAAGGCTTTTTCAACTCCTCTTTCTTTCCTTGCTTTGGACGAACACAAGGGAGCTTAGGAGAAACAGGAGGACGTGTCCCAACATGTAGGTGAGCTCCTTAATCATCTTCAACCTTGAAGTCATGGTGGAAAACCGAATTTCAACACTCATTCTCTTCTTTTCTTCATTCAATGCTCAATCTTGATCATCCTTTGCATCCAAAGACATGAGAACGGACCTTGGACAGTTGAGAAAGCTTCATTCACCATTGAGAACGTGAAGCTTGAAGCTTGGATTCAACTTTGAAGGTAGGTTATATAACTTGAACCCTTAAACATCATTATTGATTTCATTTCTTCATCATATGTTGATTCCTTTTTCATTCCCGAACTTCCCTTTGATTAATTGATGAAATCACCACAAAGATCACAACAAAATTAGAAGGTTTGTAGCTTTAAGATGATGATGTCATCTTAACACACACCTCAAGAAAAATTATGAGCAAACGGTTTGCACTTTGATGACCAAACAGTTTCAAGACCGTTTGGTGATCAAACGGTCTCAAGACTGTTTGAGGGCAAATGGTCTCAAGACCGTTTGAGGTCAAACAGACTCAAGACTGTTTGGGGTCAATTGCTGATGTAGTTGGATGAAGATCCAATGGTTCCAATTGATCTAATTAAAATGGTTCCAAGAATTGATGGTCCTTTGATTAGAAACCCTAATCAGATTGATTGTTTGAAACCCTAAATTGATTGAGCCGATTTCTAAGTTGAATGGCTCAAACAGTCTCAAGACCGTTTGACGGTAAATGGTCTCAAGACCATTTGAGACCAAACCATCTCAAGACCGTTTGGAGGTCAATGGCTGTGATGGATGGTTGGAGATCCAAGGGTTATAATTTGATGAATGATTCAATGAAGTAAACCCTAAATCAATTGATTATAGAAACCATGATTTAGGGTTAAATTGTTTCAAGATGATTGAGACCAAACGGTCTTAGACCGTTTGAGGACCATTCAGTCTCATACCATTTGAGGGCCATTCAGTTTCAAACCATTTGGGGTTAATAAATATTTAATTCTAACGGTCTCAAACCATTTAGGGATTTTGAGATCAAGACCGTTTGATGGTCTAACGGTCTTAAGACTGACTGAAGGTTTTGGGACCAAGACCGTTTAATGTCTAACAGTCTCCAGATCATTTGGCGGTTTGGTCCAAGACTGTTTGAACATCTAAATGGTCTCAGACTGATTGGAGTTTTGGACCAAGACCGTTTGGAGGTCAAAGTACTTCAAGACCATTTCAAGGTCAAAGTACTTCAAGACCGTTTGAGGGTCTAATAGCTCAAGATCGTTTGAAGGTCTATTTGATTCAAACCATGTAAGTACAATTAACCCCATGATTGTTAATGATGTATATCAAAGATAATTACAACGGTTGTACCTTTAATGTACTAGGGTGATTGGTACCATTAGAAGGGTTGACCTTTGATGCTTATGAAAGCAATATCTCAATACACCATGCTAACCCTAAATGTGTGTACTTGAATTAAGGGTTGACCTAATCTAATCAACATTGAAGTAATCAACATCCTAGAGAGGATGAGAGAGAGTAATTCATACATGTATGATAATCATGTAGTGGTTAAGCCTCAACACTTTCAACATGAATAAAATATGTATTCAGGGTATGATCCTTGATAAAGAGATCATGAAACCCTAATCGAGATGGTTGATGAGCTCTAACCCTAATTTAGGGCAATGTTAGGTGAAACCCTAATCTAGGGTAATGGTGTAACCCTAATCTGTGGTGATGATATGAGAAATCCCAATTCAGGGTAATAGAATGAAAAACCTTAATTTAAGAGGATGCTTCATGAAACCCTAATTTCGAGTAAAGTTACATGAATCCCTAATTTGGGGAAAAGTTATAAGAAACCTTAATTCAAGATAATGATGTGTGAAACCCTAATATAAGGTGATGTCATGTGAATCCCCGACATAGGGTGATGTTATGCAAAACCCTAATTGATAAAGAAGGGAAACCCTATTCCTAATAATGGAATAGTGAATAATATATTGGTAGGAGAAACACCTAAAGTGGTTGATAATGGATCACCTTATATCAATAATGGTTGAATAAATCAAATGAGTGCTTTTGATGAATACATTACATGATAAATGTGATGAACCGGTACATAAAGTATTAGGATGGGAAATACCCTAATACAAGATAAGTTGATGAACTTAAGTAAGATAAAAGTAATGAGGAAAGTGATACATCAAGACAGATAGATATCACATTCATCACCTCAAGGTTGATATAACTTAATGTACCTTAAATCCAATATACTTGGATGAATAACACATGAAATGTGTCAAGTCAATTGTTACATTAAGATGTAATGCACTTTGATAAGTGTAGGATAACATACCTTGAGAAAGGGTTAAGCAAAGATAACAAAGTATGATGTAATCAATATCCTAGAGAAGATGAGAGAGAAACTCACACTTTGTGATGATTATCATTTAATGATAAAAGATGAGAATCAATAAGTATAATTGAATACTTATGATATCAATGTATGCTCCTAGATGTGTGGAGCAATGAATTAGGGTTTGAATTAATAATACGAACTTGAAACCCTATTCAGCTATAGAGGAAAACCCTAACCCTAATAGTTGTTTCCTAGTGAGAGGTGACAAGATGTTTGATGGGCCTTGTGAGCCATGTAGTTGGTTTTTGCCTAGTGAGAGGTGACAAGATGTTTGATGGGCCTTGTGAGCCATGTGGTTGGTTGTTGCCTAGTGAGAGGTGACATGATGTTTAATGGGCCTTGTGAGCCATGTGGTTAGTTTTTGCCTAGTGAGAGATGACAAGATTCTTATAAAAGTGTCATGTAAGAAATGATAATGTTCAAATAAACTAGGAAATGGACTCTTAGTAACATAATGATAATAATAAATGGATACAATAATAATAATGAAATATGAATCATGCATGCTTTATGCTTATAGACAAATAAGGGCTATAGTGTTTTGAATAAGCATAAAGGAGGTAAGAGGGATACTTGAATTACATAAAAGATGTGAATAAGTATGATGGCTTGGCCAAGGTTTAATACCTAGTAAAGGTGATGTGGTATTCAGTGATGGTTGCACATGATTGGTAATAGTCCAATGCCTGAATGGTATCACAGGATTGGTCATAACCCAATACCTGGAATAATGTCACAGGATTGGTCATAACCCAATACCTAGAATAATTGCACAGGATTGGTCATAAACCAATACCTAGAATAATGGGACATGATTGGTCATAACCCAATACCTGGAATAATTTCACAGGATTGGTAATAATCCAATATCTGGAATAATGTCACAGGATTGGTCATAACCCAATACCTGGAATAATTGCACATGATTGGTAATAACCCAATACCTGGAATAATGCCACAAGATTGGTCATAACCCAATACCTAGAATAATTGCATAGGATTGGTAATAACCTAATACCTGGAATAATTTCACAGGATTGGTAATAACCCAATACCTGGAATAATTGCACATGATTGGTAATAACCCAATACCTGGAATAATGTCACAGTATTGGTCATAACCCAATACCTGGAATAATTGCACAGGATTGGTAATAACCCAATACCTGGAATAATGTCACAGGATTGGTCATAACCCAATACCTAGAATAATTGCATAGGATTGGTAATAACCCAATACCTAGAATAATGTCAAAGGATTGGTCATAACCCAATACCTATAATAATTGCACAAGATTGGTAATAACCCAATACCTGGAATAATGCCACAAGATTGGTCATAACCCAATGCCTGGAATGTTTGCGCACGATTGGCATAGTCCAATGCCTGGAATGTTTGTATAGGATTGGCATAGTACAATGCCTAGAGTGGTTGCATACGATTGGCATAGTCCAATGCCTGGAAAAAATGTGATGATGTATACTCACATGACTGGAACAATTCAATATCTGTCTAACATATTGGCTAAGGTCAACAGATAGAAATGAGAATGATTCATGGATGACATACCATGATAATGAGTATCTCAGGATAAGCTTGAGATGTGGATATAGTAAGATGGATAAATGATATACATGTTCTTCATATTCCTTATAAAGTGAATAGATGAATGACTGTTCTATCATAGATAGCTGCAATGCTTTAAAATATGAGAATGTTCTAAACTGCTTTTCCTCTTATCAGTTTTATTCTATTAAACTAAAATAATAATGTTTCTGGTGGAGAGTAATATCTCTCGCTGGGACAATTTCAATTGTCTCACCCCCGTGGGATCCAACATTTTTAGGTGGATTAGGATGAGGAGGTAAGAACCGTACTACATGGAAAGGACAACAACATCAATGATAACAATAACATCTCAGGTGGAGATACTAACTGTCGTGTCTTGTAGATAAGAGTCTTATGTGTCGTCTCTGTACTCTCAGGTCCTTGGAGTCAGTACTTAGTGTTTTCATAATCGATATGATATTTTGGCTTGAATGCCTTGATTTTGTGTATTGCTCATGTGTAGACTTAAGAGAGCAATTGATGTATGTAATCCTCGAGAAGAGATGGTACATGGTATGTACTTGTGGACCAGAATGTACATGTAATACTTTGGTTCTTGTTGTTAAGAGTTTCCTAAAATAGGATCTCTTTAAAAAAGGTTTTAATTTTTAGTGATTTTCAGTAATCCGTTGCTAATGATCGCTTCTTCTTAGTTAATGACGTTTTGTTCGAACAATGTGCTACAATTTAGTGGTATCAGAGCTTAAGTTTCGCTGAGTCTATAGAGACATAGGACTAAGGTGTTGAGTATGTTCTAGTGTCCTCCAGTATATCTTATAGTGACTTCTGATTATTCAGAAGAATGGAGATAGCCTAAAGATGTCTGGAGAACACGAGGATCACATCGCTGAAAGCAATGTTACTACACCAGTAGGAGGTGCAAGGGATCAGGTAAGAGAGGAATCAGTGTCTGAGAATCCCCATTTTAATGAAGCTATGAAAGAAAACCCAACCATTCATACTCTATTTAGGGAATTCATGACCACAATGAGGCATATGGCAGACTGGATGCCCGCACTAGCACCTAGGGCACCAAATCCCAATGAGGGACATGGGTCTGGTAAGACTTTTAAATGACTACATCGTGTAGGAGCTATAGAATATGCTGAGACAACTGACCTAGAAGATGCTGATCTATGGCTCACTGAGTTAGAAAAGTCTTTTAAGATCCTTAGTATTCCAGATGCCGACAAAGTCAAACATGTTGTATACCTTTTAAAGGGTAGTGTTGGCCATTGGTGGGCCATAGAAGAAGTAAAAAGAAATGATGAAGAGGTTGGTTGGGAGGAATTTTGTCAAGAATTTTTCAATAAGTATTTTCCAAGAACATACTTAGACGAAAAGATCTCACAGTTTGAGAAGGTTCGGCATGGAACCATGTCAATAAATGAATATGAGGCTAGGTTTATGGAACTTCTACGGTTTTGTCCCCAAATGGATGATACTGAGCAGGAGAAGATTTGACATTTTGAGAAAGGACTGAATGCTGAGGTGTCTATCTCGGCAGTTGCGTTAGAAAGTGGAGAGAAATTTGCCACATTTGTGGAGTCAGTTCGGAGGGTAGAAAGGTCTGTGACAAAGAAACATGAGGCAAACCTCAAAAGGAGATCTACACATTCATGGGAACAGTAGATTGGTGGTACTAAACAATCAAAGTTTTCGATGACATCGGTTCAACCACAATATAGTACACCAATGCAGTGGTCATCAAGTGAGGGCCGAACTTGCCATAAATGTGGATAGATAGGACATTTTAGGCAGTAGTGTCCAAGAAGAAATAATGTGGTGACCCAACACTCAAGGCATAATCTGCAAAACCCACAAGGACCCCAGGTTAGTGAAGAAGAAGGCCGAGGATGAAGACAAGTGTCACAGTTTGGTCCATCTACCTCTGGTAGTAGAGGACAAAGGCAATAGGAGATGACAACTGACTCCATGTATTGGGTCAGATAACACACTAGATAACCCGTAAAGGTAACATGTCAGATAAAACATTCATTCTGAATTAACTTTCCTTTTTCCTCTCTCTACCTACTGATTATAAGAAAGGTAGTTATTGTTTAAATTCCTTTAATTGTCCAATGAGGACATAAGGAAGAGATAAAAAGGATGAGAACCTATATTCAGAATAATATTCTCTTATATGTTTTGAAATTTCTCTTTTCATGTAGAAGAAATGTAAAAGAAACACCCAGAGAAAATCTAAGATATTAAATAGTAAATTTAAAGAGATGTTATAAGTATGAAACATAATATGAAACAAATGCATACTACCTAATTTCAGTTCTTGAATACCCTATCCAGGTATTCATCTATTGAAGGTAAGGTAAGTATGACACTCTTAGATTGCTATCTTTCTGATTACCCTGATCAAGTAGTCATTTTGAGACAATCTAAAGAGCATAATGAAGTTAGAGATGTGGCATGGATAATTCTACCACATCCTAATTGATATGGAGAGATTTGAGTTAATCATAGATCAACTTATAAACAAAAAGAGGATGTTTAGTATAATGTATACCCTAGTCCTTAGACCTAGAGGTAATAATGTTCAGTGATGAACTAAGGGTTGGAATACCCAAATCTAGTAATCATAATGATGATAATACTGAGAGGTGGTGATATGTAATCACCTCTATAATTCCTATGATGATGGCAAGGAACTTAAGAGGAAATAAGATTGAATGACTCATGAACAATTGAAAGTTCATACCATAATTAGAGGAGACGATAATCTTTTCTCTTTGATAAACAACCCTGGGTGATGATGGGGTAATAAGAGAAATATGTTCCTTTGTGTTCTTTCCCTTTGGGGACATGGCAATCAAGTGGGTCTTATGACACTTGATGTGCATAAGTTAAAAATGTTCAATTGTTGGATACTTAGAGAAGTATCAATTTGTCTTGGACTTTGGTTCCAAGATAAAGATATGTGTAACAAGTAATGTCCCAAGATGAAAGAAAAATTATTTATGATTGGTTACTTGGAATGGTCAACTATGAAATTAGTCTAGTTATATAAAAATACTATGGATATCATATGTTAGGGGTTTATGCTATGCATAAACATAACATTATTAAGGATGTACTAATTGAAGGAAAAATTGTAGAATCATTCTGGGAAAAGCTTATCAAAGCTAAAAATGTGCGATAAGACTTGTAGTTCCAAGTGGGTGACAAATAAGTGAGGTTTGACACCTGAGTTAAATAAGGTATGTATAATGTTACCTGACACAGAGTTGACTCTGCAGTCAGTAATGAAAATGACAGTAGAGTATGTGTCATGTGTAACAGATTCTATGATAACCCAGTATGGAAGGACTTTGTGATGATCAAAGTTCTATGGCCTCTCCATGACATTAAGATGTTAGTTGGAGGCTTGATGATGATATGATGAATAAATAATATCTGTTTTCCTTTACCTGGGATTTCAGGGATGAAATCCTTGTTAGGGGTTTATCATTGTAACATCCCTGACCTGGGTTAAGACTTAACCCTAGAAGTTTTGCTTAAGTAATTCATTTATATTATTATCTTTGTGTTTTGAAAAGTAATTAAGGCTCAAGAGGAACTTATGTTTCAATTTTAGTCCTTTTTGAATAATGTTGAAACAATGTTTTACTTATTTTGTACTAAAAAGCAAATTACCCAAGTTGACGGGTTAAATTACAAATATGACATGATAAAATATTCCTCAAGTGTTGAAGCATCATAAGAATGAAAATGATGTAGATGTATGGCTTATGGTAGCCTGAGCACCAAGAAAGAGCTTATTAAGCAATGTTTGTGCATTAAAACCTAGTTTTGGTGTAATGTACAATTTACCCAAAACCTAAGGTTCAATATGCAAAATACCACTTATAGAGATTCCCTAATGTTTCTTGGTATCAATTATAGACAAGAAAATCAGAGGGGCATCTCATTTGAATCTCTTTGGAGGAGAGAGAATCTTGATATTAAAATAATCTAGATTTAAGCATAATTGAAACCCTAATTCAATTTAATGCAAAAATAAATATATTAATGGAAGTGCCCTTCAACCAAAAATGTTATGGTTGAATTTGTATATGTGTGTATGTACTTTTTCCTTGCAATAGAACCAAAATATCTAAAGTGAGTGGAGAGCCCACTCACATTAGTTAAAGAAAAAGTAATATCCACTAATTTTTGGATATTATTGTTATATTGATTAAGGTGCTTAATTTGTTTTCTTTTAATTCATGGATAAAGAAGAGGAATTTGAAGGGAAGGATTATGGCTTCATATGCAAGGAAGTCAGGGGGATAAGTGGCACCAATTTAGGGAATTGAAAGATTTTTATAACACTTTCTCTCTTTTGAAATTTTTGGTCGATCAAAAACGTGTGTTGCTTTTTTTGTATTTTTCTTAGTTTCTGTACAAAACTATCCATCTTCAAAAAAACTGAAGATAGAAAAAAAGAAAGTGAAAACTATAACTTTACAATGAATTTTTCAAGGAAGCACGGACCAGAACCCCAACCTATAATTTTCAAGATGACCTTCAGAATCAAACCTTCAAAACATCAGGTGCATGAAAAAGACGACATCATAAAGCATAACAGGACTGAGGCTCATCCACATAACTCAACCATCATGACTGTTCAAGACAACCATGAGAGGGGAGTAGCAGACATAGAAACCTCAACAATCAACTCTTCAAAGAAAAAGGACCAGGCTCAGGAGAACAAATATCATCAAACCAGCATCATCCAACCGGAAAAACTCAACCATCACAACCAAGACATGTTGTGAGAGGGGAGCAACAAACCCATCACAGGGCAGAAGAAACAACCATCATTAAGTGGAACCAAACAACTCACCAACCTCAACCATCATAGCATTAATAGGCAACTATGAGAGGGGAGCAAGCCCAAGGAACACTATAGATAACCATCTAGGCAACCAAACATACCAACCCACATTACACAAGGGCAAAAGAAACTGAAACCGACACATTTCCATCCAGAAAACCAGTTCTCGAGCTTACCAATGCAGCCTGAAAAGAGCCTAGAAACCAGCAGCAGCTCAACCATAACAAACCGTGGAGAGAACTATCAGAACCAAGCAGCTGTAGGCACCAAAACTTTAGAAGGGAAGCCTACAGAACCAAGCAGGCAAGCAGCTGATCCAGAGCATCAAAATAGCAGAAAAACCATGAAGAATGGACATATAATCAAGCAAAATATTCAGAACAACAGAGGAAGCAACTTACACCAATGCCTCCATCTCAGAATCAACCAGAAACAATAAAACAAAGTGCCTGAATAGCTTTCCAAATAATATCTGAACTTCTTTTAAAACTAGAATGGACTCTAGCGTTTCTCTCTCTCCAAGCGTGATAAAGAATTAATTGACTAATAGATTTTGCTTTTTGATCATCCATTCTAATCAGATCCTCCCAACTTCTCGGAGTGGCACAAATGAACCCCTCCTTCACAGCATTACTCCATAAAGAGATGATGAACTAACAGTCAAAACTCACATGTTGTGAATTTTCATAATCCATTTTACAAAGAAAACATATGGAAGCAAGAGGAATCCCAACCCTTCTCAGGTAATCTGATGTAGGCAGATTATTAAGCATAGCTTTCCAAGCATGGATTTTACAATTGAACTGACACTTGCAACTCCATATCCAGCCAAATTTCGGATCAACAATTCCTTTACTTCTAACACAATCCCAAATATTTTTGAACTTTGCATATGTGCACTTGTTGAACAACCAACTATCCTCAGAATGAACTTTGTCAATATTGAAACTACTGACAGCCTTCAAGATAATATGAGAACACCTGGAATCTTTGATACTCCACTGCTTATCCTTAATGATAATGCTCAAAGGCGAATCTTCAGGAAGGCCAGCTCTAACAATCAGCTTCCTATCAATAACTTCATTCAACATTTTTCCACCACACCATGGATCCTTCCAAAGCTTTATAGAATGGCCTTCACCAATCCTAACATCAATAAACTGAATGAGAACCTCCATACTCCTCAAGAGAGAATTGAACATCTAAGAATGATTAGCAGAAATAGCATAACTCCAAAAGGTCTCTTTCTTTAAGTACTTTTCACTAATCCATTTAACCCAGAGAGAATCTTTCTTTCTAGATAAGTACCATGCATTTTGAACTAAGAAAGCCATAGACACCTCTTTACATTTTCTTATCCCTAAACCTCCTTCCTTCTTAGGCAAAGTCACAGCTTCCCAGCCAACAAGATGAATATTCTTTTTATCCTCAGATTGTCCCCATATAAAATTTATCACCTTCGATACAACATCAATTCTCTGGAACGGGGCAGACATTGGATCATTCAAACCGTCATGTGGAGTGAAGCAGGGAGATCCCCTCTCTCCTTACCTCTACGTTCTTTGCCTTGAGAGATTGAGTCAATTGATCGAAGATGAAATCTCACGAGGTAACTGGAAGCCTGTTCGCTTAACCAGAAAAAAGCTAGCCTTCACCCATGTGTGTTTCGCAGATGATATCATCCTGTTTGGGGAAGCTTCTTCTCGCCAAGCTACCATCATCAACAGGTGCCTGCATCATATCGGCCAAGCATCTGGTCAAGTCCTTTCCCATGGAAAATCTTCGATCTTCTTCTCCTCAAGCACACCGAGGCACATCCGGGCAGCTGTTAGTAGAGATCTAGACATCAAGGAGACTTCTGATCTGGGGCGCCACTTAGGTATACCGATCATCCACAAGAGGAAAAGCAAGTCCCATTATCAATACCTAATTGACAAGATCTGCTCATAGATCCAATGCTGGCAGAATAGATTTCTATCTATGGCCGGCAGAGTTACATTGGCGAAATCCGTTCTCTCCACCCATCCGTGCTACACTATGCAGTCCACCCTTCTTCCAGTCTCTACCACTGATAGGATTGATCAATTGATACGTAACTTCATCTGGAGTGGCACGCAAGACTCCAAGAAGATGCACCTGGTTGCCTGGAAACATTTAATCAAGCCTCCCCATAGTGGGGGCCTCGGTGTAAGATTGGCGGCAGGTTCAAACAAAGCACTTCTATCTAAACTTGCTTGGGAGTATATCCAACAGGGACAGGCACCTTGGACGAAGCTTATGCAGGCCAAATATGGACGACAAAGCATCGGTTCTTCTTATGGCTCGCATACCTGGAGGGGAACTCGTACCCTATTGCCTCTCACTCTGAATAATTCGTCCATGACCGCTATCTCCGGGGAGCGAACAAATGTCTGGACTGACCATTGGGTTGGTGACGGAGTCGTCCCTACCCTTCGGGCAAACCTGACAATCCCAGAGGATATTAGGGACATGACGATATCGTGCCTAGTTTCTGAATCAGGTGAGTGGGACATGAGTTTCATTAACTACTAGTTTGATGACCAGATTGCATGCGCCATTGCTTTCATGCCTCCCCCCGCGACCTGCCTTCGGTGATGATCTACGCTTATGGCTTCCTTCCGCTGAAGGAGCTTTCTCCTCCAACTCATCATATAAAATTATTATGAACTTCACTGACTCTGCCAGCACCGATTGTTATGATGCTATTTGGAGCTTGAAGACCCAACATCACATCAAGACCACCTTATGGTTAATCCACCATGAAAGGCTCCTCACTAACGTCCTGAGGGTTAGGCACCACCTCACACTCGACCCATCGTGTGAGAGGTGCCAAGGCCCTCTTGAGAACACGCTCCATGCTATTAGGGATTGCCTGCAGGCGAAGGCTGTGTGGTCCCCCTTAGTACCTCCTGAAGCAACAATGTTCTTTTCTCTGGACTCTATCAAGGACTGGATTTCATATAGCTTGAAGACGCTGAGAAATTTCCCCAATTGGGACGTTTGTTTCGCTATAACCTGTTGGTGGCTCTGGAAAACCAGGAATCTTCACATCTTTGAGAAAATGTCTCTTCCTCCTCAGGTGGTCATCACTCATTGCAGAGCAGAGACGATCGCGTCTTCCCAAGCTTTCTCGTATCCACTGTCACACTCCACTGAGCCATCCCCGACCTCTACAAATCTTCTCACTTCTCCTTGGTCCTTCATCATCCATGTTGATACGGCAATCAACAAATTGGTAGGCGTGTGTGCTACCAGTATGATTGTCAGGGACAAGCAGGGTGTATGGCTTCATGCTCAAGCTCAAAGGTCTCCTGGTACAGACCCCATGTGAGGTGAACTGATGGCCATCAGAGCAGCTCTCCTGTACATGAAACAAGCAAGCATTAGCTCTGGTATTTTGATCACTGATTCTCGAAATGCGTTGAATTGGATTGAAGGCCTTGAGGTACCACTGCCTAGATATGCCCTCCTATCCAAGGCCATCAAGCTCCTTTGTATTGAACTTCCCCTCTTCAAAGTGGTGTTCTAGAGACGAAGCCAAAATAAACTCGCTGATTGGCTGGCAAAGCAATGCTTAAAGCAACCGGAAGCCTCTTGTACATGGGCAACCTGCCCGACTTCTCTTCTTGCTCTTTATCAGGACAATATGCAGTCTCTCTTTAAGCATTTCAGTTCTCCTCCGCACTCCTTGTAATGTTGTGTCACTAGTCTACTAGTTTTACAAAAAAAAAAGAATAGAGCAGGGAATAGGAAAAGACATCACCCAGAATAAATGAATAGCAGATAGATTAGATTCAACCAACTCCACCCTGCCAGCTAACGAGAGGATTTTACTCTTCCAACATTCCAATCTCTTCTTCACTTTGTCAACCAAGACCTCACATTGCTTCCTTCTCATATTACCAGAGAACAAAGGTAAACCCAAGTATTTCGTGTCTTCAATCTTACCAATACTAATCCCCAAAGTGGAAGAAATATTATCTCTAAGAATACAGTCCCCCAGAAATAGGTTGCTCTTATTATGATTAATCTTCAACCCCAACATGCTTCCAAAATCATCAAGCAACCTTTTAATATTAATAGCACTAACTTTATCAGCTTTGGCAAAAATCATTAAGTCGTCAGCAAAAATAAGGTGCGAACAATACACATTTTTGGAGACAGAAATGGGAGCAATATCACCATTCCTAAAAGACTTCTTCAGCATTTTAGAAAGGCCCTGCATGGCAATGACAAAAAGGTATGGGGCAATAGGATCACCTTTCCAAACACCATTAGAAGGGAAAATAGGATAAGAAAGTTCCCCATTAATAATAACCTGATAGGAAGTGGAGTAAAAAATATTTTTGATCCAATTAATCCATTTAAAAGGGAAATCCATCTTCCAAATAATAGAAAAGATATACTTCCAATCAACCGAATCATAAGCTTTAGAAATGTCTGCTTGTATACACATCTTATCACATTTCTTTTTCTTGAAATCACACAAAATCTCATTGGTTAGCAAGACAGCATCCTTCAAACTTCTTCCTTTCATAAAAGCACACTAATTGATATCAATGATACTAGGAAGCGCCAGCTAAAGCCTGTTAGCCAAAATTTTAGAAATTATCTTATAAAACACATTGCAAAGCGCTATAGGTCTCCAATTAGCTAATAAAGAAGAATCTTTACCTTTTGGGAGAAGAACAATAAATGTCTTGTTTGCTTCTTTAAGAAGTTTCCCCTCCCTAAAAAAACTCACAGACATCTTCATAGACATCATCGCCAATCACTCTCCAAGCATACTTATAGAAATGGCAGTTGAACCCATCAGGGCCAGGACATTTGTCCTCCTTCATATTATCAATCACCTCATCAACTTCCTTCCTTGACACTTTACTAATAAGCATGCAACTTTGAGCTTTAGACAAAACAGGACCATCCCATTCTTCCTTCCACACCCTGCCTTTCTCTTCTTTACAAAACAGATAATTATAAAAAGTGAAAATAGCCAATTTTATATCTACATCATTTCTACATAACTCCCCATCAACATTGAGACAGTTAATAGTATTTCTTATCCTTCTAGTCTTCAACGAGGCATAGAAAAAATTAGTGTTAGAGTTACCCTCCTGAAGCCATTGAACTCTAGATTTCTACTTATAGAGACTTTCTTCCATCCTGGTAGCTTCCATCACCTCCTTCCTTAACGAGTTAGCTTCACACCTTAGATCCACATCATTAGCAGAGAGATCATCCTTTCTATGAGCAATACTAGCAACGTTCTTTAATTGGGAAAGGTTATCATAAACATTTCCAAAACATTACTTGTTCTAAGATACCAGATTCTTCTTCAAAAGTTCAAATTTTCTATAAACTCTGAACATGGCAAAACCAACAACCTCTAACTCCCAAGCCTCTTTAAGAAGACCATCAAAATCTTTATGAGAGGTCCAGGAGTTAATAAATCTGAACGGAGTTTTCCTTTTTTTAACATCGCCTAAACAGAGGCATAATCTTCTGTGGTCACTCACTAATTCAGTAATGCATTCACCATGGAAGTTCTCATATGAACTTTGCAATTCACCATTATACAAAATCTTATAAATTTTGGTGGCAATGAACTGATCACCATATTGTTTGTTGTCCCAAGTAAAAAACGGACCACTCATATCCATCTCAAACAAACCATAGTCTAGAACAAACTAATTAAAATCATCCATAGATTTGGCAGAAGGGGGAAGAATACCAATCTTTTCGCTCATTTTCCTCACAACATTAAAGTCTCCCATAATGATCCAAGGGCCCTGAAGTCTGTTAGCAAAACAATCAAGATTCCTCCAAAGACTAGCCCTATCATAGTCATCATTATGACCGTAAACAGTAGTTAGACAAAAGCTATCACTATCTTTATCAACTCTAACATGAATAGCCTGATCACATTCATTGATTTTAGAGATATTACAAACTCCCTCCTTCCATAGAATAAAAACTCTACCCAAAACATGCAAACTCAGATTTGATACCCAATTATACTCTCCAAAATAAGTACTCAACATCTTCTTAGCATTCTTTTACCTGATCTTCATCTCAACAAGGATGACCACATCACTGTTGACCCTCCTAATTACCTCTTGGACACTTAGGATCTTGTTACTTATGCCCCTGACATTCCAAGAGGTAATAGAAAGGGAAAGATTCATTTGATGGCTGGGGCTGTTGAACTGTCAGCCTTAGTATTACCAGAAACCAATGATAGTTCTTTAGGTGAGGGAATAGACTCCAATTGATTTAATCTAAGATGATTGCCAATCTTTAACTTCAATTGCCATCTTGGCGGCTCCTTGAAACAACTATTGCCCTTAGTATACTTCACCGAGGTCGAAGAAGCCTGTGATGAATGCACACTTTCAGGAGAATCATTTAGAACAGCCAGAGCAGGGGTTGGAGTCGACGGGCCAGTACTTGAAGTACCTTTTACAGTGCAACCCACAGCTGGCATCTCTAAGTTCAATTTCAACAATTCTTTTTTCTACAGAAATCAAGCCTCTCTCTCTCCCCTTTATCAGTAGAGCAATCTGCATCAAAACCTTCATTAACTTTTTTAGAGAGAACGACATCCTCTACAATCAATTCTTCAGGGGGTCGATAGGCTGTCCCACGTCTGATTTCATCTTCATCCAGAACTTCCTCAATAACGCATACATTTCTGACTTTCGGACTGACTTGAGATATAACCTCAGTACAAATAGTAGCATGGTTCTTCTTCACTTCCCAGATAGATTTTTGTTTCTGAGGTTTTAGTATACGATTAACAGCTGCAGGTTTGACCATACACTCATCATGACCAAGATAGCCACATTGTTTACACTTGTACGAGATCCATTCAAATTCTATTTCAACAGAATGCTCATCCCCTTCATCAGTTCTGAGAGTGATCGTTCTTGGATATCTCGCATCCTTGTTCACAAGCACCTAGATTCTAGCTATATCCATACGGCTGAGGTTGAGAGTAGCTTCATCCATCCTCACCGGGTCGCCCAGGTAGGATCCAATCCTATTGAAAGTACGATGATCCCAAAGCTCCATCGGGAGGTTCTTCAGACGCACCCAAACCGGAACTTCAAATAGGATAAGTTTGGATTGCTTCTCACCAAGACACCATTGCTTAAGAATGACTGGTCTCCCACACACATACCAATCACCTTCAAGAACATTTTCCAGATCTATCAGTTCTTCAAAGCAAATTAGAAAGAAACCATTCCCCCTGTCGAATATCTCAAAGATACCTCAGACGTTCCATATGTTAAAAAAATGCTCTACCATAAGCGGAATATAAGGTTGGAAATCCACAATATACCCCAGAAGACATCTACTCCACCTATCTGCATTCTCCACTGCCTCCACACTGGGGTAGATTAGCTTTTCGTTCTCCAATGACATAGTAGTCTTCTTTAGATCCGTTGCTCTGACTACAGATATCAGTCTAAGATACTCCCACATGAATGGTTTACTTTGTAGATCTGAGTCTGGCTTGCCTACCGGTAACTAATGAGCTTCAGGGTACATGCCCCTACGTATGAGAACAGGCTGGGGAGGAGGAGGATGGTAGGGTGCCGATGCCTTCCCAGTCGTCATATCGCACGCAGCCGCGGGCATCTCGGTCTATCAAGTACCCATTTTTCACCCACATGAAAGGCTTTTTCGACTCCTCTTTCTTTCCTTGCTTTGAACAAACACAAGGGAGCTTTGGAGAAATAGGAGGACGTGCCCCAACCTATAGGTGAGCTCCTTAATCATCTTCAACCTTGAATTCATGGTGGAAAATTGAATTTCAACACTCGTTCTCTTCTTTTCTTCATTCAATGCTCAACCTTTATCATCCTTTGCATCCAAAGACTTGAGAACGGACCTTGGACAGTTGAGAAAGATTCATTCACCATTGAGGCCGTGAATCTTGAAGCTTGGATTCAACTTTGAAAGTGAGTTGTATAACTTGAACCCTTAAATATCATTATTGATTTCATTTCTTCATCATATTTTGATTCCTTTTTCATTCCCAAACTTCCCTTTGATTAATTGATGAAATGACCAAAAGGATCACAGAAAAATTAGAAGGTTTGTAGCTTGAAGATGATGATTTCATCTTAGCACACACCTCAAGAAAAATCATGAGCAAACGGTTTGCACTTTGATGACCAAACGGTCTCAAGACCGTTTGGTGATCAAACAGTCTTAAGACCATTTGAGGGAAAACGGTCTCAAGACCGTTTGAGGTCAAACGGACTCGAGACCATTTGGGGTCAATTTTTGATGTAGTTGGATGAAGATCTAATTGTTCCAATTGATCTAATTAAAATGGTTCCAAGAATGGATGGTCCATTGATTATAAACCCTAATCGGATTGATTGGTTGAAACCCTAAATTGATTGAGACAATTTCTAAGTTGAATGGCTCAAATGGTCTCAATAACGTTTGAGGGCAAATAATCTCAAGACCATTTGGAGTTCAAGGGTTGTGATGGATGGTTGGAGATCCAAGGGTTATAATTTGATGAATGATTCAATGAAGTAAACCCTAAATCGATTGATTATAGAAACCCTAATTTAGGGTTAAACGGTTTCAAGATGATTGAGACCAAATGTTCTTAGACCGTTTGAGGACCATTCGGTCTCAGACCATTTGAGGGACATTCGATTTCAAACCATTTGGGGTTAATAATTATTTAATTCAAACGGTCTTAAACCATTTAGGGATTTTGAGATCAAGATCGTTTGATGGTCTAACAGTCTTAAGACCGATTGAAGGTTTTGGGACCAAGACCGTTTAAGGTCTAACGGTCTCCAGACCATTTGGAGGTTTGGTCCAAGACCATTTGAAGGTCTAAACGATGTCAGACCAATTGGAGTTTTGGACCAAGACCGTTTGGAGGTCAAAGTACTTCAAGACCGTTTGAAGGTCAAAGTACTTCAAGACCGTTTGAGGGTCTAATACCTCAAGATCGTTTGAAGGTCTATTTAATTCAAACCATGTAAGTACAATTAACCCCATGATTGTTAATGATGTATATCAAAGATAATTAAAATGGCTATACCTTTAAGGTACTAGGGTGATTGGTACCCTTAGAAGGGTTAACCTTTGATGCTTATGAAAGAAATATCTCAATACACCATGCTAACCCTAAATGTGTGTACTTGAATGAAGGGTTGACCTAATCTAATAAAGATTGAAGTAATCAACATCCTAGAGAGGATGAGAGAGAGAGAGAGAGAGAGGAATTCATACATGTATGATAATCATGTAGTGGTTAAGCCTCAACACTTTCAACATGAATAAAATATGTATTCAGGGTATGATCCTTGATAAAGAGATCATGAAACCCTAATCGAGATGGTTGATGAGCCCTAACCCTAATTTTGGGCAATGTTAGGTGAAACCTTAATCTAGGGTAATGGTGTAACCCTAATATGTGGTGATGATATGAGAAATCCCAATTCAGGGTAATATAATGAAAAATGCTAATTTAAGAGGATGCTTCATGAAACCCTAATTTCGGGTCAAGTTACATGAAACCCTAATTTGGGGAAAGGTTATAAGAAACCTTAATTCAAGATAATGGTGTTTGAAACCCTAGTATAGGGTGATGTCATGTGAAACCCCAACATAGGGGATGTTATACAAAACCCAAATTGATAAAGAAGGGAAACCCTATTCCTAATAATGGAATAGTGAATAATATATTGGTAGGAGAAACACCTAAAGTGGTTCATAGTGGATAACCTTATATCAATAATGGTTGAATAAATCAAATGAGTGACTTATGACGAATACATTACATGATAAATGTGATGAACTGGTGCATAAAGTATTAGGATGGGAAATACCCTAATACAAGATAAGTTGATGAATTTAAGTAAGATAAAAGTGATGAGGAAAGTGATACATCAAGACATGATAGATATCACATTCATCACCTCAAGGTTGATATACCTTAATGTACCTTAAATCCAATCTACTTGGATGAATAACACATGAAATGTGTCAAGTCAATTGTTACATTAAGATGTAATGCACTTTGATAAGTGTACGCTAACATACATTGAGAAAGGGTTAAGCCAAGATAAAAAAGTATGATGTAATCAATATCCTAGATAAGATGAGAGAGAAACTCACACTTTGTGATGATTATCATTCAATGATAAAAGATGAGAATAAATAAGTATAATTGAATACTTATGATATCAATGTATGCTCCTAGATGTGTGGAGCAATGAATTAGGGTTTGAATTAATAACACGAACTTGAAACCCTATTCAACTATAGAGGGAAACCCTAACCCTAATAGTTGTTTCCTAGTGAGAGGTGACAAGATGTTTAATGGGCCTTGTGAGCCATGTGGTTGGTTATTGCCTAGTGAGAGGCAACAAGATGTTTAATGGGCCTTGTGAGCCATGTGGTTAGTTGTTTCCTAGTGAGAGGTGACAAGATGCTTATAAAAGTGTCATGTAAGAAATGATAATGTTCTAATAAACTAGGAAATGGAAACTTAGTAACATAATAATAATAATAATAATAATAATAAATATATACAATAATAATAATGAAATCTTAATCATGCATGCTTTATGCTTATAGCCAAATAAGGGTTATAGTGTTTTGAATAAGCTTAAAGGAGGTAAGAGGGATACTTGAATTACATAAAGGATGTGAATAAGTATGATGGCTTGGCCAAGGTTTAATACCTAGTAAAGGTGATGTGGTATTCAGTGATGGTTGCACATGATTGGTAATAGTCCAATGCCTCGAATGGTATCACTGGATTGGTCATAACCCAATACCTGGAATAATGTCATAGGATTGGTCATAACCCAATACCTGGAATAATTGCACATGATTGGTAATAACCCAATACCTGGAATAATGTCACAGGATTGGTCATAACCCAATACCTGGAATAATTGCACAAGATTGGTAATAACCCAATACCTGGAATAATTTCACAGGATTGGTATTAACCCAATACCTAGAATAATTGCACATGATTGGTAATAACCCAATACCTAGAATAATGTCACAGGATTGGTCATAACCCAATACTTGGAATAATTGCACAAGATTGGTAATAACCTAATACTTGGAATAATGTCACAGGATTGGTCATAACCCCATACCTGGAATAATTGCACAGGATTGGTAATAACCCAATACCTAGAATAATGTAACAAGATTAGTCATAACCCAATACCTAGAAAAATTGCACATGATTGGTAATAACCCAATACCTGGAATAATGTCACATGATTGGTCATAACCCAATGCCTGGAATATTTGCATAGGATTGGCATAGTCCAATGCCTGGAATGTTTGCACAGGATTGAAATAGTCCAATGCCTAGAATGGTTGCATACGATTGGAATAGTCCAATGCCTAGAATGGTTTCATATGATTGGCATAGTCCAATTCCTAGACAGAATATGATGATGTATACTCACATGACTGGAACAATTCAATATCTAGCTAACAGATTGGCTAAGGTCAACAGACAGAAAGGAGAATGATTCATGGATGACATACCATGATAATGAGTATCTCAGGATAAGCTTGAGATGTGGATATAGTAAGATGGATAAATGATATACATGTTCTTCATATTTCTTATAAAGTGAATAGATGAATTACTGTTCTATCATAGATAGCTGCAATGCTTTAAAATATGAGAACGTTCTAAACTACTTATCCTCTGATCAATTTTATTCTATTAAACTGCAATAATAATGTTCCTAGCGGAGAGTTATATCTCTCACTGTGACAATTTCAATTGTCTCACCCCCATGGGATCCAACATTTTTAGGTGGACGAGGACGAGTAGGTAAGAACCATACTACATGGAAAGGACAACAACATCAAGGGCAACAATAACATATCAGGTGGAGATACTGACTGACGTGTCTTGTAGATAAGAATCCTATGTGTCGTCTCTGTACTCTCAGGTCCTTGGAGTCAGTACTTAGTGATTTCATAATCGATCTGAGATTTTGGCTTGAATGCCTCGAGGTTGTGTATTGCTCATGTTTAGACTTAAGAGAGAAATTGATATATGTAATCCTCGAGAAGATATGGTACATGGTATGTACTTGTGGACCAGAATGTACAAGTAATATTTTGGTTCTTGTTGTTAAGAGTTTCCTGGAATTGGATCTCTTTGAAAAAGGTTTTAATTTTTAGTGATTTTTAGTAATCCGTTGCTAATGATCGCTTCCGCTTAGTTAGTGATATTTTGTTCGAACGGTGCGCTACAATTTTCTTAGTATAGAGATGTCTCATAATAAGAATGGAGTATCTTTGTTTCAAAGGAAGTATATACTAGACTTGTTGATTGAAGCAAGAATGCTTGTATGAAGGCATGCAATATCCCCTATGGACCAAGAACAAGATCTATGGGTAGATATAATTGATCTTTGGGAGGACAATCCTTCTACAAGCACTTGATGGAAAAAATATTATATATTATTATTACTAGGCCTCATATATGTTTTTTGTTGGCATTCTCAGTTGATTTATGTATTTCCCTATGTAATTTCATTGGGAGACAACATGTTAAGCTCTATGGTATTTAAATAATGTGTTTGGGCAAGGATTATCTTATAGAACAAATAGGAATTCAATGTTGTTGGGTATTCAAAATCAACTTTGTCGGGATCAAGTCTGACAAGTGATCTAGAATCTTATCACCAGGTCCACTTTATAATATTAGTATCATTCTATGGCACATACTACATGTAAACTAGAATGGATGAAATCTCTTCTTGTAGATTTTGGGATTTCCTATCACTTATGTTGTTCCTATGTATTGCAATAATTGTACATACCACCTTCATTGCTAATATTTATGTATTTATTGTAAGGACCAAGCATATCGAGGTAGATTTCCACTTTAATGTCCTGATGACCCAAAAGATTGCTACACCTTTTCAACAAAATATTGAGTAAACTATGATAACCTTATCAAGTCTCTCCCTCAAAATTAGTTTAAGAGTTATCTCACAAATTTGGCATGATTGACATTTATTCTCTACCTTGAGGGGGAGTATTGAGATAATATATATGTATATATAATGTGTATATAGATGTGTGTGTTAATTCATTTTTATTATTATGTCTCTTTATATATTTTCTTTCCCTTTTGTTATTTATTTAGTCTTGTGCAATATGAGCCTAGCCCATTAGGTCTCTTTTGTTCTCTTCCATGTATATCCTCCTCTTATCACTAGTAGATGTTTAGCCTTTGGTGTTGCTTATTATAATGTCGATTGCAAAAAAAATGACATGAGACTAATTCTACGTCAGTTATGGAAAAGAAAGTATTGCAACAGTTTGGTAGTAGCTATTGAGGGGAAAATTCCGGTATATCTTTAGCTTCTGAATTTGAAACCGTCAAACAAAGGTCCATGAAATTAAATCTCAGGACAGATTTTAGAACAAAAAATATATAATCTATTTCCCAATAACTGGCACAATACTTTTCCCTGCAATTCTCCCATCAAAGTAAATGTTCCTTCTAGGAATCCTATTGTGTTGGTTTCTATACATAAAATTGACATAAGGTCCAAAATATGATTTTAGTTTCTCATCAATTTCAGTGTCAGTGCATGGGAGAAAAAATGATGTTAACATTTTATCACTATGCTATCTACAAAATAATGATCCCTCTGAATTAGCTTATTAATCCAGTCGGGTTTGCATTATATTTCGACATTGAACATTTGAAAGTCTATTAGCATATGACATCATTTATATTCATAAATTGACACCACAATGCTTAATTGTTATGTTGGTTGGCATGCAAAACCGATGTAAGATATGAAAAACATGTGTTGTTTTGACGATAGTGTGTGATTTTGAACAAAACTAACATAGTTTCTTCTAATATCGGTTGTGAAATACTTTCTTTTCCTATTTCTCTCTTCTATCTACAATGAAATCCTTGACCCTCCAACTATTGCTTCTCCCTACCCTACTGCTACTATTATCATTGTTACAACTCTGTTGACTACTATTACTCGTCCTACTATCATCACTCATCTATTGACAACTACTACTCCTTCAGTCATCGTTGCTACACCATCTTCTCAGCGCCCTTCGGTTGACAACACTATTGTTGCTAGAACCTTCTACTACTGTCTACTCTTGTCGAGGTCATCATCTTTGCTACCAACTGTGCATGGCGCCCTTTCTTCTGCTTGCCCCTCTCCCACTTTCCCTCTTACCCATTGTTACTAGACACTACTACATTGGTCTCTACATTCTCCCACTACCCCCTCACCCATATTGTTAGAGGTCAACGCCACCACTATTGGTTGTTACTACTGCTTCCTGTTGTAACCTCTTTGAGGTATTTTCTGCATTTATCTTCTTCATCTACATATTGATGCTTGCATGTTGGTTTCTTGCTTTGTTTATGCTTGTATATTTGTTTCTTCCATTTGATTTCTTGTATAATTAGAGTGTATGCATAATTGCTTTTTGAGTGCATTCAATTTTTTGTTGAATGCATCTATTACAATGTCTTAGATATCTAGTTAGTATTGAAAATGTATGCATAATATCTTTTTTATTTGTTTAGCATGTACAATTATATAAATGCATGTATGATGAATGTTCCTTTATTGCCTATGTTGGGTGCATTGTTATTTTTGAATAGTGTACGCATAAATAATCACGTGTATGAATTAATACACTGAATGGATATTAACTTTAGATCTTGACTAAAACGGATATGCCTTTACATAAATTTTAAACCATAAAACCTAATCCCTAAATAGACATTTATTTTGTTGGGTAAGAAACCTGTCCAAGATTTACTCATTAGGAGTATATCTTGGATAGTCCCCAATTTTTTATTTTTCTTGAACACTTAATCTCACTTAGGATTTAAGTGAATAATGTGTGTTTGGTTGTCAAGATATTTCAACTACATTTTACTATTTGTTCTCTGAGTCCATATGTACATAGGTATTTTTCCATCTACATCAGTGTACTTGGAGAATTACAAGTAATATTGATGTAATGTCTTGAAAACTAAATACACATGATACACTTACTAGTGAGATTAAGTGTTTAAGAATAGGATAGGTGGCACACATTATGCATGCTACATACTGAGTAAATCTTGGATAGTCCCTAGTTTGATGAATAGATGCAAGTGTATAATGTGTGTTTGGCTTTTGAGATATTTCAAAAATCATATGTAGGTGGGTATTTTCCCATCTACATTGGTGTAGTTGGAGAACATTAGGGAAACATTGTCAAAACATTCTTATGAACCAAATACACTTCATACCATTACTAGTGAGATTTAGTGTCATAGAATGGGACAAGTGGTACAAATTCACCAATATGAATGTTAATTATTGTTATAAGAATTAATAAGTAATTTGAAATCAATTCAAATATATTTTATTCTATAATTAACATAGCTAACAACATAATGATTTGATACTCAATTGCCTACACTATGTTTAAATAATGGATCGACATTGGACATCAATTCCAAGTCATTGCAGTGAAGAGTTTACAAGTGGTCTTGATGATTTTATAAGATTTGCAGAGGAACATAGGAGGCAACCTAGGGATAGGATATACTTCCCCTATACAAATTGCAATAACAACTTGAAAGTCAATATTTTTGAGGAAATCAAAAGTCATGTCATGTGCAATGGGATTATACACTAGTGTATAAAATGTTACTAGCATGGTGAGATTCTTCCTATGGGATAAGTGAATCTCAATGGTAGTACTTACGTGGATGAATAATTGGCCAACAATGTTGATGCAAACGAACCAATTCAAAACAACATGGTCTATGTGATGCTAGATAGTTGTAGTATTATTCTTATTGATCCATGTTTCTTATTTACGAACATTGTACATAATTTTAAGAAATTGTTATCCATGTATTGCACTATGTTTACTAGGCTGAGTGCCATGTTGAGATTCTATACCTTAAAGGCTAACAGTAGATGGAGAAACAATGGTTTCATATTGATGTTGTCTTTCCTTGAAGAAAAATCTTCCTAAAGCCAATGGGCTTCCAATTTTGTCATATGTAACAAATAAAATGTTGTGCCCATTGTAAATGGAAGCTTAGCAGATACATGCATGCCCAAATGATTGTATGTTATTTCAAAAGGACTATATATCGATTTGAAAGATTATCTAAAATGTGGGATGTCAAGGTACAAATTATGACTTAAAGTAAGGCCTAGACTAGCTCTCCTACTAAGGTGATATAGTATGTACCTATAATACCATAGTTTCAGCACTTATTTGCTAATTTGGTAGATTCACATAAATTATCTTGGCATGCAAAGATAAAGACAAAGAATGACTAGATACTACAACATGTGTCTGGTTCCTCATAGCGGGAGAGAATTGATTCAATGTACCTCAATTTGAGGAAGTCAAGAATTTAAGACTTGAACATTATACTTAAGGGATAATATCTACGGTACATTAAGCAGCCGACATATCACTTAGCTTATTATGATTGTTATATACAGTCTTCCACCTAGGTTGTTTATGAAAAATAAGTACTTTAGGATTTCAATATTGATATCAAATCCCAAATAACATGACAATGATATTGATCTCTACCTTGAACCTCTGATTGATGAATTAAAATAATTTTACCAAGAAGGCATTATGACTTATAATTCTTCATGTAGATAGACCTCTATTTTGCATGTTATGTTGTTTTGCAAAATTAATGTCTTTCCAGTTTATAGAGATTTTTTTGGATAATACATAAAAGGAATAAAAAAAGCCCTATATGTGAGGTAAACACTCATCCAACCCGACTAATTATATGGCAGTTAAAATGTATATCTTGGTTATAAAATGTTTCTTCCAAAATTGCATCTTTTCCAATGGTTGCAAAACCATTAAATGGATCAACTAATGAATGGAGTTCCCCTAAACCTATGTTAGGGGAGGGTGTTTGTGAACAAGTACAAGGCATTATAAACATATTTGGTAAGAGACCACGTACTAACTCCACATGTAATAAATCTTTATTCAAGAAGAGGTCAATATTCTGGGATCTTCCTTATTAAAGTTCTTTGAAAACTAGGTAGTATATCGATGCCATGCATGTTGAGAAAAATGTATGTGACAACATTGTTGGTACTTTACTATATATACCAAACAAGACTAAAGATGGCATAAAATCTATAATGGATATACATGAAATGCATACAAGGAAAGAATTAATAACAAATATTATCAGTAGTTGTCACACATATTTACCTCCCACTTGTTAAACTTTGTCTAGACATGAGAAAGCTATATTTGTGGGTTCTTGCTTAATTTTAAGATACCACAAGGACGCTCTTGCAATATCTATGTATTGGTATCAATAGAGAATCTGTAGATGACATGTATTAAATCTCAAGATTGTCACACCCTAATGTAAAAAATATTGTCTATGGTTATTCGATGTGTATTACCAAAGCATGTAAGGTATGTAATCACCAAGTTTTGCTTTTTCTTCAATACTCTATGTAGTAAATTTAAAGATGCTGAAAACTTGATATGTTGCAAAGATAAGTGATCATCACCTTGTGTCATCCTGAAGATGTATTTTCCTCTTCATTCTTTGATATCATGGTACATCTTATTATCCTTGAACAAGGGAAGTGAAAATGTTGGGTCTTATTTCCTTGCATTGGATGTATCCTTGTGAACGATACACAAGTACTTTTAAAGTTGATATTTGAAATTGTTATATGCATTAAAGGAATATAATTGAGGGTTATGTGACTATGGATGTGATAGACTTTTGCAATGATTTTCTAACTTTCCATGAAACTCATGCCAATGCAAAGTCCCATCACATTGACACTTATTCTTGCAAAGGGAATTTAGTAGCACGAGTGGAAGGAATTTGTTTTAAAGATATGGGAATCAAAATAATTGTATATTTTATAGACATAGGTGGAGTGAGTATTTATATCATAGGACATGCCAATTTTATCATGAAAAAAATCCTTGAGCTAGTTCAATGTGGCTTATGAGAGAGCATAATCAAACATTTCTTAGGTGATTTTAAGATAAAGTCTTTCATCAACTATCTCAAACACCAAATAACATTGCTAGGAATATCAAATGGCTCACCTTTGAACCTAAAATAGATGTTCTATTTTTTAGATTTATTGACATAGGACTTTTATACTTACACAAAGCGTCAAGTTGGTAAGAGTTTTGTCCAAAATAGTAGGGTCACCCTTCAAGCATATTCATTGCACTTTTCTAGTGTGAAGTATGATATTCCACAAGAAGGTAAATATTCTTAATAAGGTGTCATTGAAGACATACAAGAATTTGACTACACAAAGTTTAAAATTCTCATCTTTAGGTGTAATTGGTTTGATAAAATCAAAGGATTTGAAGTGGATGAGTTGGATTTCACATTACTACATTTTGAAAATATTTGCGAGAAGGATGAGATATTCATCATGGCATCATAGGCAAAGCAAGTATTCTATAATGATAACCCTGATAATGAAAAATAGTTTGACGTTCTTCACAGTAATAGGTATTTCATTATAGATTATATAGATGAACAAAGGTACTAAGAAAAGAATGGTGACTTTGGTCTATTCTCGATTGACTTGCCAAGAGTAGATGTTGAGTCCAACACTAATGAATATTATATACATAAGATCAAAAAAAGGAATATTAGTTTATGAGTGATCCAACCAATAGTATAGGTATTCCTTTTAGAATGCAAATAATACATTTTCTTAGATGTTAAATATTGTGTATTTTCTCTATCACAAGTCCATGTTTTATACATTAGATGTGCATGTTTTCGACACTTATGTTTCATATGTTATTTTCTAGTTTGTTATAGCAAGATTTCTATTAAGGTGGATGGTGAGAACTGTGAGGATGTTGAATTGGAGGATTCTAAGGAGATTGTTACTGAGTTTGTTGGCAAGGGTACTAGTGATGTTTACACACACAGTAGAGGTATTATGCTCATGTGTAGGTGAATGGTACTTAGGGCCAATAGTGTGAAGTTGGCAAGTGATTTTGATGACACAGGAAATCCTATAGGGGAGAATCATGGTGTTGTCAGGCACTATTTAGGGGTTACTAATCACATCAAATGTGCCAATATATATATAATCTTAGCATAAAGTTTATGATGCCAGAAAAAATCACATTTGGAAGGACATGGTTATGAGTTATAAACATTTATATTAAGTTTCTTAATTTCTTCTTATTCTTTTATCCCGCATTGTTGAAAAATAATATAACTACTTTTGTAGGGCATTTTAAACCTTAATGATTAAGATCATCATGAAAATGTACTACATCATTGTGGGAATATGTGGAGAAATTTAAGATTGATCTAACAAGAGAATACATAAATTATAACAAGAAAAATAAGCCTACCACTATGAATTACAAGTATCTTGATGATGATGTGTGGGACAAGTTTTGTGCGCCTTCTAGATAATCTAATGAGTTTAAGCCATTAAATAATATAATATAAATTTATGATGAAGGTAATAAGTAATAAACATAAAATTTGGATTAACTAGATTACACACAAGTCTAAAAAAAGGTGTGCAAAAAATGTGCATGACCATCGAATGGGTTTGGGTGGTTATGTCTTACACCACTAAAAGAAAGGAAAATTTCCCTCTACTACAGAAGAGTCTTTTCTAGCTACAATTGTACGTCCACTCCACCACGAGGAGTAGATAGATGCATGAACAAATAGCTCAGGAGTATTTCCCCTCCACTTAACTATTGATGCAGCTTAGAAAATGGTAAAATTGAACCTCATTATGCATGTCTATTTTCATTATGATTGTTAGGTTTTACTAACTAGTTCCAATGGTGACGATTAGGAATAGCTCCATGAGAAAAGAAAAGAAGGCAAGTTAATCCCTTAGGGTCAAAGGGATGAACTGACAGTTGCTCTCCATACTCAAGAGCATCTTGGTCATGTTAGGGGGCACAAGAGATGGTGTTTGGATAAAATCATATTTTAGTTCATTAGAACAACTACATAGATCTACCAAGAATGACAATATGTCACAGTTGGAAATAGGTGAGATGATACAATATTGAATAGAAGAAGTAATGAAAATCTTTCATCCATCTCAATATCAACCTACTCAAATTGTCTTACACTGCTTTTTGACAAGGTACATGAAGGTATTGGGTATACACCCATGGACTCGATAGGCCTACCTGAAGTAAGTTTATTTGTGATACAATGGTTTTACAATTTGATATATATATATATATATATAAATTGTGCTATTGGTATATAATATTATAAAATTGTAGTTCATACAAAATGTCATCTTGCAGTTTATGAACTTGAATTTAATGTCGTGGTAGAGATTAGATTTATCGATGTTTTAGTGGGACACTACATTGTACTACAATGGTTGATGGTACAATATGACTTCTGTGTGTCTATCCAACTTGCCTATCTAGGAATAAAAGACTTATTGAATAATGTAGAAGTGATTATAATAACGTTTATTTGAGTTAACAAGATTATGAAGAAGCTTTTTGTATAACGAACATAAATATATGGTTGATATAAGTTTCTTGTAATGCATTTATGTGTGGATTATTTAATAAGAATATGTGAAATACATTTTAGTATTTTATTAAGTATAACATAGGAACTTAGTATTATGGGATGAGAATATATGCCATAAGAGTAATAAATAGAGTTCCACATTTTTAGAATAGGTTTTCAACACTTAAAATTACAAGTATTGGCTTCAAGCTTAAAATTGATCAATATTATGCTAGATGAGGTTGACTATGGGGGGGTGCTATATCCCCATAAGAATGTAGTGTTTCTACCCTGGTCAGTCATACTAGACTTGCCTAAATCTAGGAAAATTTCACTGACTTCATGGCCAAGTCATACAATTTGTATATGAAAAAAAATAAGTTTTTCTTGTTTTGGGTTGTGGAATAATATACACAACCTCTCTTTGGTTGAGCAATAAGTTTATCTCCTGACAAGTAGGGTCAAATTGTCTACTTACAAAATTTGTTTTTTTTGTGGTCTTCCCAAAATAGACGAATGCTATTCCATCAAACTATTAATTCAATTAACTTCTTATGGATTTAGATGACTTATTGTTCTAATAATATAAATATATACACGTGTATTTTTTTCTTTCTTTTCCATTTCACGTTTGGAGCTCTACTTTCCCATTTCTAAGAGTCTTTCTAACAATTTTGAGCACTATGAGGTGATTTGGGGTGAAGAGTAAAGATTTCTTGTAGCTTCAAATTGAAAAGACCTGATTCTTCATTTGTAGTAACAATCTATAATTAATTTCATGGTTTTCATTGATTCTCATCTCCAATATTCTTTCCATCTTCCTTTTGTCTATTTTTCTATCAAAAACAAGGACTTGATCAATGTTTCTTCTTGCCTCATTTTCCACTCTCATTGTTCCCCTCTAGTGAAGATCTTTTTAGGTTGATCTTACCCAAAGAAAGGAATTTATTTTTTTTTCTCAATGAAACTTCATAAAGATATGGATATATCTCTTTCTTTATGCTACATTCGGTGAGTAGATAGTGGGATGTTAGCTAAAATGTAGTATTTTGTTTTTTAGCATCCTAGTCATGATAAAAGCTCCTCCAAAAGAATAAATGGTTGGAAAGGGGCTATCTATATAGAAATTCAGATCCATACATTACATGTCTTTCATCTTGAAGACTAAGAAATGTAACAAAAATGTTGGATCCATGATCTTATATATTTCACTACTACAGAAATAGCATTCAGTGTCACTTTTTTGGGCGTCGGTTATTAAGGAAAACCGACGCCTTATATGTTAGGCGTCGGTTGTTTAAGCAAACCGATGTCTATATTCGAAGACCAGCCAGACACGGGTACCGCTTTGTATTCAGCGTCGGTTGTTTATAACAAACCGACGCTGAAAGTCGGCCGCGAAATCCAAATTTTGATTAAAAAAATAGTGTAATTTTCAGCGTCGGTTATGTAGGTATAAATCGACGCCTATGTGCGATGAAAATTTGCGCGAAAAGTCACTTTCAGCGTCGATTATCCTTTTATAACTGACGCTGAAGGTGGTTCCCACCAAACAATTTCATGAAAATATCGTCCAATTGGACGTCGGTTGTTTAAAACAACTGACGCTAAAGATGTTTCGGCGTCGGTTGTTTTAAACAACCGACGCTATTTGGGAACTTATAACCCGCGATCGCCCGACTCTTCCCCTTTCTTCTGTTTCATTGCGAGCAATTACCTTCTCTGCTGCCGGCGATTTCTCTCCGGCGATTTCTTCTCCAGCGCCATTTCTCCAGCTATTTCTTCTCCGGCGCCCCCTTCTCCGCCACCACTCCTCCTTCTCCGCGCCCCCTTCTCTGCCGCCCCTGCTGCCCGCCCCTGCTGCTCCAAGCGCCTGAGAACCGGCACCGCCGCCACGCCTGAGATTAGGCGCCGCCTGGTGCTTTTCCACCGTTGTCGCGCCGCCGCAACCACCGCCAGAGCCACCGGAGCTGCTAGCTGCTCCTCCACCGCCGTCACTGCTAGCTACTTCTCTAGCCAGAGCCACCGGAGCCTCTGCCTTCTTCCCTCTGACAAGGTTGGTCTTCCCGCTGCTAGCTGCTCTGCTTTTTTATGCATCGATCAAATTGTTGTGATAAAAATGCATGTAATGTATTTGATTAGAGTTAATCTAATATGGATGTTACTAATAATGGTATGTTAAATATGATGATTAGGGATAAATATAATGTCTAGTACACAAATATTAGATAATATTCAAGAAAACCCTAGTTTGATGAGCATGTTGTTAATCATGTTAATTATGATTCTTCTATATATTCTGATGTCATTATATAATTATGTGATCCCAACATATTAAATTGAATTAGAATGATTTCATGAATTATAAGGTTTTAAAGTTGATAAACATGTACATGCGGAAATAGGGTTATTAAACCAATGGTTATAACATAGTATGATCTTAATCTGATCTGGATATTCATAATAATGTAGTATGTTAAATATGATGATTAGGGATACATATAATGTCTAGTAAAGATTCCTAGACCTTTTGTTTGAAACTATTGATTTCTTGATTTATTATTTAATAATGCTCTGTTTATTAGGATTAACCATGTTGCCCGTACTTTATAGACATTTATTATATATAAGAATGACAACACATGTATTTGTTGGCCTAGAAACCCGTCCAAGATTTACTCATTAGGAGTAAATATTGGATAGTCCCCAGTTTGGGACTGTTCTTGAACACCTAATCTCACTTAGGATGTAAGTGTATAATGTGTATTGGGTTTTCGAGAAAATTTTGGTAGCATTTCCCCGTTTGTTCTCTAAGTACATATGTACTTAGAGAACAGCGGGGAAATGCTGCCGAAATTTTCTTGAAAACCAAATACACATTATACACTTACTAGTGAGATTAGGTGTTCAAGGATGGGATAGGTGGTACACATTTATTATATATAAGAATGACATCAAATGTGTTTGTTGGCCTAGAAACCCGTCCAAGATTGACTCATTAGGAGTAAATCTTGGATAGTCCTCGGTTTGGGACTATTCTTGAACACCTAATCTCACTTAGGATGTAAGTGTATAATGTGTATTGGGTTTTTGAGAAAATTTTGGTAGCATTTCCCCGTTTGTTCTCTAAGTACATATGTACTTAGAGAACAGCGGGGAAATGCTGCCGAAATTTTCTTGAAAACCCAATACACATTATACACTTACTAGTGAGATTAGGTGTTCAAGGATGGGATAGGTGGTACACATTTATTATATATAAGAATGACATCAAATGTGTTTTTTGGCCTAGAAACCCGTCCAAGATTGACTCATTAGGAGTAAATCTTGGATAGTCCCCGGTTTGGGACTGTTCTTGAACACCTAATCTCACTTAGGATGTAAGTGTATAATGTGTATTGGGTTTTTGAGAAAATTTCGGTAGCATTTCCCCGTTTGTTCTCTAAGTACATATGTACTTAGAGAACAATGGGGAAATGCTGCCGAAATTTTCTTGAAAACCCAATACACATTATACACTTACTAGTGAGATTAGGTGTTCAAGGATGGGATAGGTGATACACATTTATTATATTGTGATAATGACACTCCTGATAATGACAAAAGCATTGAGGAGGGCAAAGGAATTTTGGGATCACAGGTGAAAGTAATCAGCCGTGAGCAGTTGGAACAAGCTCACTTGTATATTTTACACAATATGGACGAAGTGAGTGTTTATATCGAGGATCATACCAATTTCATAAAGAGACAACATCCTCGAGCAAGTTCAATGTAGTTTGCTAGAGAGCATAATAAGACTTTTACTAAGTGGTTTGAAGATAAAGTCTTACATCAACTATCTCAAACACCAAATGATATTACAGAAACTATCAAATGCCTCGCCTTTAAACCAAAACTGAATGTTATGTCTTATGAAGGGTTTGACATTAATGGATTCACATATTACACAAAGCGCCAAGATGATAAGAGTGTCTTCCAAAATAGTGGGGTCACTCTTCAAGCGTCGACTATGTACTTTGCAAGTGCAAAGGATAAGAGTCCACGTGAAGCTAAAATGTCATATTACGGTGTCATTGAGGACATTTGGGAGTTTGACTACATAGATTTCAAAATTCCGCTCTTTAAATGTAATTGGGTTGATAACACCAAAGGAGTTATAGTGGATGAATTGGGTTTCACTTTGGTGAACTTTGAAAAGATTGGCGAGAAGGGTGAACCATTCATATTGGCATCACAGGCGAAACAAATATTCTATATCGATGATCCTGCGAATGATAAATGGTCGGTTGTTCTTCATGGTAAAAGACAATTCATTGAAGATCCTATAGATGAAGAAGAGTACTATGATAAGTATGACGACTCCAGTCCATTCTCAGTTGGGTTGCCAACTCCACAAAATATTGAAGCTAATGATGACTTATATGTGCGCGGAGATCACAATGAAGGATTGTTAATTGATAAAAGATCACAATTTTAGAGACATGTATGTTTATACAAATGCTAAATGTTTGCCTTTTTCTAGTTAATACAAATGCTAAATGTTTGCCTTTTTCTAGTTAATACAAATGCTAAATGTTTGCCTTTTTAATGACATTTTCAGATGGCTGACCATGATGAGCATGATGCCCATGATGAGCATGAAGTCCATGATGAGCATGTTGTCCATGACGAGCATGGTGATGATACCAATGTAAGTTCTAAAAACATATCCTGTATTTCTATAAAATTCATTATCTTCTAGTTATGTCATATATCCTATATTTCTATATTGGGCTAATTTAGTGTGTTTATTTTTGTCAAATTTTAGGTTGATGATGTACCTGTACCCACTGAAGCACTGGAGCAACTTGATGCGCAGCACCAAACACTTAACAAGAAAAGGGGCATCACTCTGTTGAAGAAGTTATTAGCGCTAAGTGGTAGTGGATCCAAATTGGTGGTGAAGTTTGATAATGGAGGAAATGCAATTGGAGTGAACCGCAATAATTTTGTAAACTATCTTGGGTGTACCACTCGGAGCCATTGTGGTGTTAAGTATGATAATTGGCATAAAGTTCCTCAAGGGAAAAAAGACTTGATATGGAAGGATTTATGCGTGAGTTATTATTATTTGCAATTCTATTTTGTAGATTACAAATTCTATTATTTGCAATTCAATTTTGGATACTAGTTAATAACATTTCTATTTTACAGAATCTGTTTGCATTGGATGAGAAGTTGCATCGTAAAAGTGTGATGCAACGTGCTGGAAAGATGCTTAGGAATTATAGGACAAATCTGAACAGAGAATACATAAAAGAGGGTGATAAGAAGAAGAAGTCAGCCCTTGAACAATGGAACTTCTTGGACAAAGAAGATTGGGACAATTTTGTTGCTTCAAGAAAATCTGAAGAATTCAAGGTATTAGGCGTCACTCCCAATTTAATTAATATACATTGTATTCACCTATTCAAGATTAACATTTAGTGCTACTAACCAAATCATTAATGTGCATACTAACTAGGCCCTCAGTGACGCACAAAAAGCAAGGCGTGCACTGAATGTGCATGACCACACTATGGGTCCAAAAGGCTATGCAAGCGTTCGCCAAAGACTACAGGCAGAGTCTGCGGCTACTCAGCAGTCTGCTGCTACTCAGGAGTCTGCTCCTACTCAGGAGTCTGCCAAACCCATGCCTCGCCATGATATCTGGATAGTTGGCAGGCAAAACAAGAAGGGTGAAATAAAGAAGCCTGTAACTGCTGAGGCGGCTGCAAAAATGGTAAAATACAACTCTTAGAGAAATCATTTGAATATTGATTATTTGTGGTGTTAACTTACCAATTTCTGTTTATGGTGATTAGCGGGAGCTGCACGAGCAGAGGAAACAAGGCACGTTCATCCCTCAGGGCACAAGGGATGAATTGACAGTTGCTCTGGGTAACCCAGAGCATCTTGGACGTGTTAGAGGTGCCGGCGCTGGTGTTGGCATCAAAGCATTCTTTGGGCCATCCCAGTGCAAACCCAGAGTGGGACTTTCTCAAGAAGAGGTAACCTATTCTTTTTTTAGAATGTTACTGCAAAAGGAAATTCATTAATAAGAAGCTAATGTTTCTTTTATCCGTGTATAGGAGAATAAGAGAGTTGAGGATTTAGTTGCTAAGAAGGTCAACGATGTAGTTGCTGAGAAGGTCAAGGAAGAATTGCTGCGGTGGCAGGCATCTCAGGCTTCCAATCAGCCTATGGCGACCCACTCTTCTCCTGATGCACAGACTGCAAGTAATCCTGGAGACCCATCGCCTAGCACGTCTGCTGTAAGTATTGTTTATGACATTGTAGCTAGTCTTTTCAAGATGATATGTTTTCAAGATTATATGTATATATGTATAACATTCTTTACGTAAATTTGTAGGCATTGAAGCCATGCCGCTTAAGAATGCAAGACTATGTTGTTGCAGAGGTGCAGGCTTACCAGTCCCTTCCTGGGGCAACGTTTCATGGGACTCCAATGCCGCAGGGCTACATTTGTGTGAGCCCGCTACATGTATTACCCGATTGGAGGGAAGTTGCATTGCCATATGCCCACCCAGATATTGATACACTTGGTGAGGCAGAAGGCGGGGTCATATTGTGGCCCAAAGCAGATGTCGTCTACATGACTGAAATTGTAAGATAAATTTACATTGATTTAGACTGTTAATGTGTATATATGATGTCAACTGATCTGAAATTATATATACAGGTTAAAAAGAAGACACCAGGAGCACCTAGGCCTCCACCTCCACTTCCCGCATTACCAACTTGGGTTCCAACTGACCTAACATACCCGTTAGGTCCTGCTTGTAGGGGAATGGCATGTTGGCTATGGGCACATAATATACATTGCCCTATAATAGTTTCTTTAGATGCAGATTATGCAGGTCAATCATACGATAGCTCTTTATTTATACAAGATATTATTGAGTTGTTTATGTATGATTGGCTGAATACATCAATGATAGAGACATGGATAAGGTGAGATCTTGTTTATACATCCATATACCTTGTGTAAGATCCGGTGATCTGGTTTCTTATATATTAATGCATACGCCTATATGTTTTGCAGCTACTTAGTCAAAGATCATTGCAAACAATTTGCATTTGATCATGTGGGATTTTTGATTCCATCATTGATTAGTTTGGTAGCTAAAGACCCTGATAATGTTCAACAATACTGTATAGATGCTTTTACAATTTTTGGTCAGCAAAAGAAGACGATAATAATAGCTCCATTCAATGTCAAGTAAGTTTACTTTATTTATAATTTGGACTTAAGAAAATACCATTTTTATTTTGCATTTTGAGTTATTAATTGTTAACTTCTTACCTCTAGCGGTAGACATTGGGAGTTACTAGTTATTGTCCCCGGGACATTCACTGTTTATTATCTAAATCCTGCGGGGAGTACATTGAACACTAAAATTGGACACGTAATGAGAATGCCATTATTCTGGTGAGAAATATTTCATTTTTATATCCGTTAACATCTTTTATTACATTACTATTTACTTATGCAATTTATTGTGTTATATTAACATGTAGGGGTTTAGATGCATTCAAAAAGGCTGGAGGAACGGTCCCAAGGAAAAAGAACCAGCCAATAAATTGGCAGAACGTACAAGTAAGTTCCCGACTCGAATATATATATTATTGATGTGAATTGTGCTTAGTTGTATTATTTTGTATGTTTCAATTTATAGTGTGCTACACAAGACAATGGCTGGGCATGCGCATACTATGTGATGCGATTTATGCAGATGATTATCAAACATGCCGCATTGGACATCGATAGCATACATGAGGTAGTATATATAGTCTCATTAGTTAGTATGAAATATATCAATCTTATTTTTATATTATTACTTATATATATACATCATTCTCTTTGCAGGTATTTAAAACTGACCACACTATAGGTAAATGCTTAAAAAATATACATGCTCCATATACGATGGAAGCATTAAATGAAGTAAGAGAAGAATGGGCAAAAGCCATACAAGCAGTGGCAACTGTAAAATATAATTGGGATGTTGATAGCGATAATGAATGATACTTTGTAAATGAATATTTTTGAATGTTAATACATGTATTTGAATGTTTCTATATGTGTGAATGTGAGAATTGAATTGATGTCTGAATGTATGTACTTGTGTGAAATTTTTCTTGTGACTTTTGCAGGTTTGCGGCCTGTTTGTAGGATGATATCAATGGATGTCGTAAACCTGCAGTTCAGAAAACTGAACTGCAGGTTCTCATCCTGCTGACCAGCCACAGCAGGCCTGCAAACTGATATGAAAAAAAATAGAAATAGGCGTCGGCTATTTATAGAAAACCGTCAGTAAAGACCTACAGCGTCGGTTTTTTTCAAAAAACCGACGCCTGATGTGGCCAAAGCAGTCCTGGAAATGGCGTCGGATATTCGTATCAAACCGACACCTTTTTAATCTATAGGCGTCGGTCTTTTGGTATATAACCGACGCCAAAAGTGTTCGCGCCACAGAAAATGGCGTCATCTAGGGCACTTTATGCGTCGGTTATCTACTAAAAGACCGACGCTATATTCCATATAGGCGTCGGTTGTTTAGTAAATAACCGACGCAGAAAGTGCCCTAGATGACGCCGTTTTCTGTGGCGCGAACCCTTTGGGCATCGGTTATCTACTAAACGACCGACGCCTATAGATTAAATAGGTGTTGGTTAAAAAACTGACGCCGAAGTGTTCGACCTTTAGCGGCGCCCACATAGGTGTCGGTCGGAAACTGACGCCAAATGGGGTTAAACGACCGACGCCAAAGGCCGTTTCTATAGTAGTGTTTGTTATTGTGGCATACATATCACATAAACAAGATCTACTTAAGTGGAAGTGTTCGTTAGCAGCGGATTACCGAAAATTACTAAAAATTAAAACCATTTTACAGAGAGATCCACACATAGGAAAACTCTTTCATAAAGAACTGAAGTAACTTGATTACATACTTGTTCACAAGTACATGTCCTGTATCATATTTTTATGTGAATTATAAGCATCAACTACCCTGTTAAACTATACACAGGAAGTATAAAATCTTGAGGCACTAAGCCAAAATCTCAAAAGCACTAACTATTACTCTGAGGACCTAAGAGTACAAAGACGATACATAGGACTTCCTATAATTATATACAAGATGTGCAGCCAGTGTTTCCACCTGAGAAATCACTATCGTTCTCTTCTACTGTTGTTGTTACTGTCTTCACCTACTGAAGGATTCCTGCCTCCTCGTCTGCATCCACCTAACAATGTGGATCTCACGGGGGTGAGACAATTGTAAATTGCCCCAGTGAGAGATACAACTCTCCGCCAAAACATTATTATGGCAGTTTAATTGTGCAGAGGAATTATATATTCAAAAATAGGTAGATCAATGTCTAAATAGATTAGAGAAGTATTCTTATTTAGAGCATTTAAGCTATAACTTGATAAAGCAGCATGATACTTATTCAATGAGGAATTAAAGTATATATATAACATTTATCCTTCTAGGATATACTAAGCAGAGTAACATAAACCTTCTAGGTCAGTACAAGATTATATGGCAGAGACATCATGTGTCAAACTACAATTAGCTTGCTAGGGTATATTGACATCTTCACTATAGAGTTATACCCGTAGCATATACTCTCTTCAGGCTTAGATCATATAACTAATTCCTGGTATTTTTTTGTGGAGTCATGGCATGTAGCCATACTCTTTTTAGGGTTATGGCACACAGACTATCCTATACATAGACGATAACACACAGTCATCCCTACGGGACATAAGGATATAATTACTCAATTACCCACACATATTCAAAAGTATGCATTCTGAGTTTAACTTGTTTCACCATTCAGCAAATTCTGACGCTGATGGATCTGTGGCCAGGGAAACTACATTATATGATATCACTTGATTAACTAAGTGTATTACCATATTCTTTTATCATCAACAAGTTTCCAAACATTAAATATTATGGCAATTGCTACAAAGAATGGGTAAGGATTTCATCAAGTATTGTTCAACTCTTTAATAAAGTATTGGGATCTTCATCCCTCATCTCATCAGGTACATTTCCATTTTTAACAAGTTCATCACCATGATTGTAGAATATGGTTATTCAAACCCTCAATTCATCATAGAATACTTGTTACCACTTATCAGGTAACTTAATACCTTCAAGTCATCTGACCAAGGTAATCATAATTCTTACTACACAACCATTCTACATAGCTCACAAAGCTCATTTCACCTCTTGTTACCTCTTAGTAGGCAACAAGGAATATTATGGCTCATTAACAACTTTAATAAAAGAAACATCATAGCTCATACCTGGCTATGTTCATCTTCTCATGTTACCTGCATGATTCGTACTTCATGATAACAGTTATAATGCTTACATATCAGCACCATGCAACACAAAGTAATACCACTATTCCCTTTTTAGGGTTAGGATTTATCTTACATATCATCACCCTCCATTAGGGTTTTCCATAAATAACCATTTAGGTTCTCAAGATCATATTATTAATGATCAAGCCTTATTTCATTGCTTCACACAAGTAGGAGCCAACAATGATAATATAAGCATTTAATCATGCTTATTTATTCTCATAACTTGACCATTGAATGAATTATCAACACAAGATATAAGTTCCTCTCTCAACTTTACTAGAATTTGATTACATCATACTTTATTGATCTGGATTAACCTTTTCATATAGCATGTTAGCCTACACTTATCAAAGTGCATTACATCACAATGTAACAATTGACATGACACACTTCATATGTTACACATGCAAGTATATTGGATTTAAAATACATCAAGGTGTATAAATCTTAAGGTGCTGGATGTGATATCTATAATATCTTGATGTATCACTTCCCTCATCACCTTTATCTTACTTGAGTTCATCAACTTATCTTGTATTAGGGTATTTCCCATCCTAATACTTTATGCACCAGTTCATCACATTTATCATGTAATGTATTGGTCATAAGTCACTTATTTAGAATATGCAACCATTGCTAATGATATGGACTCATCTTTGAGTTAAGGCAATATTTATATAAGGCCATCCATTACCAATCCCTTTAGGTGTTTCACATAGCATTACCTAAAATTAGGGTTTCTCAACTCATGGCCCAAAATTGGGGTTATGGTTTATCTTCATATTGTCCAAGATTAGGGTTCATGCACTATAACCCAAAATTAGTGTTTCACTTAACATTATTCTTGATTAGGATTTCTCAAATCATCATCCTAGATTAGGGTTACACCAAGCATTGCCCTAAATTAGGGTAGGGGTTCATCAACCTTATCAATTAGGGTTTCATGATCTATTTATCAAGGATCACACCCTAATTACATATTCTATTGATTTTGAATTTGTTGAGGATGGATTGCTACATGATTATTATACATGTATGAATTTCTCTCTCTCATCCTCTCTAGGATGTTCACTACTCCAATCTTGATAAGATTGAGTCAATCCTTTATTCAAATACATATATTTAAGGTTAGCATTGTGTATTGAGTCATTGCTTCCATAAGCATCAAAGGTTAACTCCTCTAAGGGTACCAATCATCTAAGTACATTAGGGATTCAACCATTGTACTTATCTTTGATAATCATCATTATCAATCATGGGATCAACTAATCTTTCATCACTTTAAGTTTTCAATCAATGTTGTATATGTTGAACCTTCATTCGGTTTTGACCTTTGAATATCCAAACAGTTTGAAGTCAATTATCCTCCGAACGATTTTGAAACCGTTTGAGCATCTATGGTTAAGACCATTTGCCCTCCAAACAGTTTTGAAACCATTTGGGCACTCAACATTAGAAATCATTTGAACAATTTATCACTAAGATCGATTGGACAAGTCAATAGTTGAAACTGTTTGCAATTTGAAACCACTTGGTCATTCAAACGGTTTTGAAACTGTTTGATTCCAAATAGTTTCAAGACTATTTAGAATCAAACGGTCTCCAGACCGTTTGGTCCCAAACATCTTGAAACTGAATGAATCATTTTGAGTTACTTTCAATAAATCAAATAGGGTTCCAATTGAGGTGGTGTGAACAACGGCTGGCTGAACATGCTATTTACTCCAGCGATAGAAGTCATCCATTCCAGGTGAAAGATTTCTGGATGGCGGGCTGGGTTGGGATTGGGCCTCGCTGAGGGTGATACTTGACGATGATGGGTTACAGATGATCCGTGATAAGAATATATGGCTTGCGGAAGAGGATGATAAGCTGATTTGGAGTCCGGAGAGGAAAGGGTGCTTCTCCATGAGATCGGCAAAGATGATTCTGGCTCATGACAGGGTGGAAGGTCCATAGGGACTTGACGTGGTTTGGAAGTCTGCATTTCCTAAGGCTGCGACCTTTATCTGGAAGTCAGTGAGAGGAGTTGTTCCTACTGATGAAAAGGTTAGAGTTAGATGTTGTATATCAATTGCGTCTCAGTGTAACTGCTGCATGGAACCTAAGGAGGAAAACCTTGAGCATCTTTTGTTCCAAGGTCAGATTGCCGGTTTCTTTTGGGGTAAATTCGTGGAGGTAACATAATTGCCACCACCTAGTAACATTAGAACATTGATTAATTATTGCATGATGGGGAAGAGAAAGAGATTAGTAGACTGGTTGGCAGGGAACCTTGCGATTGTTATTCCTAACAGTATATGGCGTCTGAGATGTGAAGCAAGGTTTGAGGGTAAACATAGGCCGTTTTCCTATGAGTGGGATTATGTTATTCGGAGTATGAACTTTAACATGATGAAGAGATCTTTTCCGATAGATAGAGACAGTGAATTGTATACACGTTTGAGGGAGACAGGGTTGGAGGAGCCTAGAGTAATGCTGAGACAAATAAAGCTTATGTGGTGGCAGACGCCGAACTTGCACAACCTGAAGATCAACATCACGATTGGGAGGAGTAGAGATTGTCATGGCAGGCTGAGAAGATGGGCGGCGGGGATTGTCCAGAATCATCGAGCCAACGTGTGCCTTGTTTTCAGAGCTTGGCTCAGGAGTATGGAATACACTCTCGCTTATTTGCAAGCATGCGCTATAGGAATGAAGATTGCAAGTGATCACGGGCTGATCGTATCCTATATAGAGGTTGATGATTCATACATCCATGACATTATTTGGCACGATAAGAAAGAACCATGGAGGGTGACCCACTTCATCAGGGAGCTACGGGAGGAGATGGTCGCGGCTATGATATCTGGATCCTTGGTTCACAAGGTCATCAACTCGATACCTCGTGAGTTGGGGAGATGGGGCAGTAGTATGGATGAGTTGTTTGTTTCATCCGATTCTATGAATATTCTGAACATGATAAGGGGTATGGCTGCGTTGGAGAAGAGAAGGGTTCCATATATCGTGTTAAAGAGATCAGAGGCATAGGGGGATGGTTACTGCAGTTTAATGTTGTTTCGAAGTCGGGGGGATGATGAGTGTTATATCTGATGAGTATGTACACTGGTTTATGTTTCACACCTGCGGTTTAATATAAGATGGAGCTGTAATTTTTATGATGATTTAGCCCACATGAGGGGTGTAGGATGAATAAAAGCGACCCCTGGATTAATTAAAAAAATATAGGGTTCCAATTATTCAACCCATCAATTATTGTAATCATTGGAATTATTTCAATTGAAACAATTGAATCACCATTCAATCATGACCTAAACTGACCTCAAACAGTCTTGAGATCATTTGACCTCAAATGGTCTTGAGACCGTTTGATCTGAATCGGTCTTGAGACCGTTTGAGTCAAACAACTATAGAATTGACTCAATTAATTAGGGTTTCAACCCATTCAATTGGTTAGGGTTTACAATTGGTGGATCACCCAAACTTGGCACCATTATCATCAATTCAATTGAAACCAATGGATCAATGTTCAACAACATCAGCACTTATCCTCCAAATGGTATAAGACCATTTGATCCCAAACAATCTTGAGACTGTTTGGTGTCAAACGATCTTCAGACCGTTTGGTCTCAAGTCATAAAACCGTTTGCACTAGATCTTTGTTAAGGTGTATGCTTAGGATGATGTCATCATCATCAAGCTATGATCCTTCAAAAGCTACTACCATACTTATGATAATTGCATTAATTGATCAAAGGAATTTCAAGAAGAACAAAACAATCAACAAATGATGAAGAATTGAATGTAGTAATAACGTTTAAGGGTTCAAGTTATATAACCTGCCTTCAAAGAGGCTTCAAAGCTCCAAACTCCACGTCTTTAATGGTGGAAGAAGCTTTCTCAACTATCACAAGCTCGTGCTCAAGTCTACAGGTTGGGGGTTGTCCTCCTATTGCTCCCAATCTCCCTTGGTCGTTTTGCAAACAAAGAGTGAAAGAAAATCGGAAAAAGAGTCTTTGATTGAATGGGAAATGAAGTGTTTATAAAGGAATTTCAAGGACAGAGAAAGTTGAAAATAAATCCTTCAACTCTCCAAAATGGTGCCACTTAACCCCCTCTACTCCTTGCATACAAAGGCATCCTCCTTTTCCTTTTATTCTTCTTGATTATCCACAATTTAAAGGAAAATCAATTAAGCACTTTAATTCATATAATAATAATATCCATAATTGAGTGGATATTACTTTTGATTAACTAATGTGAGTGGGCTCTCCACTCACTGTGAGATATTTTTGTGCCACAGCAAGGCACATGGTCGTTCATCCTTGTTATAAAATCAACCATCACATTTCGGATGAAGGCACTGCAATTAACATATTTATTTTTACATTAATTTGAAGTAAAGTTCCATTTATGCTTAAATCTTGATTATTTTAATATCAAGATTCTCTCTCTTCCAAAATGATTCAAATGAGGTGCCCCTCTCAAATTATTTTCTCTACATGATGCCAAGAATCATGAGGGACCCTCTTGAAGTGGTATTTTGCATATTGAACCCTAGGTTTTGGGTAAATTGCACATTACACCAAAACTAGGTTTTAACAGTAAGCTCTATCTTGGTGCTCAAGCTTGTGGAAGCCATACCACTACATCATACTCATTTCTATGATGATTAAATATCTGTGGAACATTTTATCATGTATAATTTGCAAGTTAGCCGCTCAACTTGGGTAATTTGCACTTTAGTCCAAAACTAACAAAACATTGTTTCAATATTATTCAGAATGGACTAAAATTGAAATATAAGTTCCTCTTGAGCCTTAATTACTTTGCAAAAGATAAGAGCAAGCATATAATCAACCTCATTAAGAAAAACATCTAGGGTTAACACATAACCCAGGTCAGGGATGTTACAAATTATCCATCCCTAACAGGGATTTCATCCCCGAAATCATCAACAAAAACATTAAGAGAAAAGAGAAGAGTACTTCCTCCTCATCTCTTCCTATAGTTCCCATGTAGCTCCTTCAATGCCAAAATGATGCCAGAGAACTTTTACATGACATATGTCTTTCTTTTTGTTAAAGGTACATATTTTATCCTTGGAATCAAAATCCTAGATGAACAGATACTTTCTCAAGCACTAATAGAACACTTTTGAACTTATGCACATCAAGTGTCATAAGAATCATTTGATCGCCATGCCCCTGAAGGAAAGAATACAAAGGATCAGATTCTTTTTATCATCCCCTCATTCCCCAGTGTTATTTATCAAAGAAGACACATGTATTTAGTTGAGGAAACCCACTTAGTAACTCTTATTTAGTTGGGAAAGTTCACTTAACAGTCCCTATGTAGTTGGGAAAGTTCACTTAGAAATCCCTATATAGTTGGGAAAGTTCACTTAGCAATCCCTATATAGTTGGAAAAGTTCACTTAGCAATCCCTATATAGTTGGGAAAGTTCACTTAGAAATCCCTATATAGTTGGGAAAGTTCACTTAGCAATCCCTATTTAGTTTGGAAAGTTCACTTAGAAATCCCTATATAGTTGGGAAAGTTCACTTAGCAATCCCTATATAGTTGGGAAAGTTCACTTAGCTATCCCTATATAGTTGGGAAAGTTCACATAGCAATCCCTATATAGTTGGGAAAGTTCACTTAGCAATCCCTATTTAGTTGGGAAAGTTCACTTAGCAATTCCTATATAGTTGGGAAAGTTCACTTAGCAATCCCTATATAGTTCATTCCTTTCTTTATGAACATTTTGTGGTTTTATCACATTTCCCATTTCCACATCATGGGAAAAGATCTTTGTTTTTCACACTTGCTTTATCAGACAGGGATCATCTCCCTTTTTCTTATTCTCATTTTATGAGGATCATATTCTTTTTCTTCCTCATGCACACAGATTGATCGGAAATTATCTCAAATTTCCTCTTTCTCATACTTAAAATGTGATACAATTATCCATACCATATTTTCAGTTCCATTATACTCATTAGATTGTCTCAGAATGAATACTTGATAAGAGTAATTAGAAAGATAACCATCTAAGAGTTCCATACTTACCCTATCCCTAATAATTAAATACCTGGCCAGGGTATACAAGTATTGAGATTAGGTGGCATGCACTTTATATATACTATTATGTTCCTTACTTTTGTATCATCATCACATGAGTTAACATTCTTGGACTTCCTCCATGTACCACATGTATCTCTCTTCCTTTTTACACAGATAAGAGAAATTATAAAACATTTAAAAGAATATTGAACAAAATATAAATCCTCATCTTCCTTGTGCCCTCATAGGACTAATCAAAGGAAGCTCAAAACAATTACTTTCTTATTTTTAACACATAGAATTATGAAATGAAATATCAGAATGAATCTATTTCATCTGACCTGTCACAACCCGAGGGTTGACTATTGCATCAGATTGATTCATTGCATAGAACCTCATAGTTGCTTGTTGTTGACCTTGTGCTCGATTGTTGGGTGTTGATGAACCAGCTTGGGACGCTTGTCCACATCCTCTAGTGTTACTAGAAAACTGCCTCCTTTGTGAGCCTTGCTAACTCTACCTATGGTGTTGAGTCACCATTGTATCCCCAACTGGACAATCCTTTGTAGATGTCCTGTTTGTCTACATAGGTAACAAACCCTAGTCTCAGAATAAGGTCTGTGAGGTCCAGTACCTGACGTTGATGTTGTACTGGGGGATCTATTCAGAACAAAACTATGGTTCCTACCCCTACTTGACATCCATTGCGTCTGGGTATTGAATCTTGATGGTGCTTCTAGTGAAGAAAATCTCGACTTCTTAAAACTATCAGATCTTTGTCCTTGAAATTGAGTGTACACCTTCTTACCACTGGTCTGTCATTTCTCGATTTCAGACCTTTCTATCCTCCTTAACGACTCCACAAAAGTGGCAAACTTCTCCCTGTTCTCTAAAGTAGATACAGGAGTGGTCAGTTCAACATTCAACCCCTTCTCGAAATGCCGAATTCTTTCCTCACCATTAGCTGCCAATTGTGGACAAAACTACAAAAGCTCCATGAACTTAGCTTCATACTCGCTAACATTCATCTGTCTTTGTCTGATCCTCTCAAATTGAGAGATCTTCTCATCTAGATATGTCTTAGGGAAGTATCTACTGACGAATTCTCGTCGGAATACCTCCCATCCAACTTCTTCACCTGGCCTCTTTCCCTCCTCAATCATCCACCAATGGCCAACACTCCCTTTTATAAGGTATACAACATGTCTTACCTTCTCAGCTTCAGGAATATCAAGGATCCTGAAAGCCTTTTCCAGCTCCTTCTGCCACAAATCATCATCTATCTAATCAGCTGTACCAGCATAATCTATGGCTCCAACCCAGTGAAGTCTCTCAAAAGTCTTTCCAGCTCCATATCCATCATGGTGGGTTGGTGCCCTAGGTGTAGGTGGTGGAATCCTATCATCCATGTGTGTAATAGTCACCATAAACTGGCCAAATAGGGTATGGAAGGTTGGATTCTCTATCACAGCTATGTCAAACTGGGGATGTTCTAGTATTGGCTCCTTCCTAGCTTGATCCCTTGCACCTCCTCCTGGTGTAGCAACACTGCTCTTAGTAGCATGTTCTTCATGTGATCCAAACATCTTCAAGTTCTTCTTCTCCTATGTGAGCAGAAGATACAATCAGATAAACTGGAAGACACTTAGAACAGACTTAAGAACCTTAATCCTATGTCTCTGTAGACTTAGCGAACCTAGAGCTCTGATACCACTAAATTGTGGCATACATATCACATAAACAAGATCTACTTAAGCATAAGCATTCGTTAGCAGTGGATTACCAAAAATCACTAAAAATTAAAACCATTTTACAGAGAGATCCACAAATAGGAAAACTCTTTCATAAAGAATTGAAGTAACTTGATTACATACTAGTTCACAAGTACATGTTCTATATCATCTTTTATTGAGAATTACATGCATCAACTACCCTATTAAACTATACAAAGGCAGTATAAAATCTCGAGGCACTAAGCCCAAATCTCAAAAACACTAACTATTACTCTAAGGACCTGTGAGTACAGAGATGACACATAGGACTTCCTATACTTATATACAAGATGTGACAACCAATGTTTCCACCTGAGAAATCACAAGTGTTCTCTTCTACTACTGTTGTTGTTGTCCTTCACCTACTAAAGTATTCCTGCCTCCTCATCCGCATCCACCTACAAATGTGGATCCCACAGGGGTGAGACAATTGTAAATTGCACCAGCAAGAGATATAACTCTCCGCCAAAACATTATTATGGCAGTTTAATTGAATAAAACTATGTAGAGGAATTATATATTGAACAACAGGTAGATCAATGTCTAAATAGATTAGAGAAGTAATCTTATTAAGTGCATTTCAACTATAACTTGATAAAGCAGCATGATACTTATTCAATGAGGAATTAAAGTACATATATAACTTTTATCCTTCTCGGATATACTAAGCAGAGTAACATCAACCTTCTTGGTCAGTATGAGATTATATGGCAGAAACTTCATGTGTCAAACTGTAATTAGCTTGCCAGGGTATATTGACATCTTCTCTATAGAGTTATAGTCGTAGCATATACTCTCTTCAGGCTTAGATCACACAGCCAATTCCTGGTATTGTTTTGTGGAGTCATGGACTGTAACCATACTCTTTTCAAGGTTATGGCACACAGCCTATCCTATACATAGATGATAAGACACAGTCTTCCCTATGGGGCATAAGGATATAATTACTCAATTACCCCAAATATTCAAAAGTATGCGTTCCGAGTTTAACCTGTTTCACCATTCAGCAAATTCTGACATTGATGGATCTGTGGTCAGGGCAACTACATTATATGATATCACTTGATTAACTAAGTGTATTAACATATTCTTTTAGCATGAACAAGTTTCCAAACATTAAATATTATGGCAATTTCTGCAAAGAATGGGTAATACTTTCATCAAGTATTGTTCAACTCTTTAAGAAAGTATTGGGATATTGATCCCTCATCTCATCAGGTACATTTCCATTTCCTAACAAGTTCATCATCATGATTGTATAATATGGTTATTCAAACCCTCAATTCATCATAGAATACTTGTTACCACTTATCAGGTAACTTAATACCTTCAGGTCATCTAACCAAGGTAATCATAATTCTTGCTACACAAGCATTCTACATAGCTCACAAAGCTCATTTCACCTTTTGTTACCTCTTAGTAGGCAACAAGGCATATTACGACTCATTAACAACTTTAATAAAAGAAACATCATAGCTCATACCTGACTATGTTCATCTTCTCATGATACCTGCATGATTATTACTTCATGATAACAGTTATAATGCTTACATATCAGCACCCTGCAACACAAAGTAATACCACTATTCCCTTTATAGGGTTAGGATTTCTCTTACATATCATCACCCTACATTAGAGTTTTGCATAAATAACCATTTAGGTTCTCAAGATCATATTATTAATGATCAAGCCCTATTTCATTGCTTCACACAGCTAGGAGACAACATTGATAATATAAGCATTTAATCATGCTTATTTATTCTCATCACTTTATCATTGAATGAATTATCAACACAAGATATAAGTTCCTCTCTCAATTTTACCAGAATATGATTACATCATACTTTATTGATCTGGATTAACCTTTTCATAAGGCATGTTAGCCTACACTTATCAAAGTGCATTACATCACAATGTAACAATTGACATGACACACTTCATATGTTACTCATCCGAGTATATTGGATTTAAAATACATCAAGGTGTATAAATCTTGAGGTGTTGGATGTGATATCTATAATATCTTGATGTATCACTTCCCTCATCACCTTTATCTTACTTGAGTTCATCAACTTAGCTTGTATTAGGGTATTTCCCATCCTAATACTTTATGCACCAGTTCATCACATTTATCATGTAATGTATTGGTCATAAGTCACTTATTTAGAATATGCAACCATTGCTAATGATATGGACTCATCTTTGAGTTAAGGCAATATTGATATAAGGCCATCCATTACCAATCCCTTTAGGTGTTTCACATAGCATTACCTAAAATTAGGGTTTCTCAACTCATGGCCCAAAATTGGGGTTATGGTTTATCTTCATATTGTCCAAGATTAGGGTTCATGCACTATAACCCAAAATTAGGGTTTCACTTAACATTACTCTTGATTAGGATTTCTCACATCATCACCCTAGATTAGGGTTACACCAAGCATTTCCCAAAATTAGGGTAGGGGTTCATCAACCTTATCAATTAGGGTTTCATGATCTCTTTATCAAGGATCACACCCTAATTACATATTCTATTTATTTTGAATGTGTTGAGGCTGGATTGCTACATGATTATTATACATGTATGAATTTCTCTCTCTCATCCTCTCTAGGATGTTCATTACTCTAATCTTGATTAGATTGAGTCAATCCTTTATTCAAATACATACATTTAAGGTTAGCATAGTGTATGGAGTCATTTCTTCCATAAGCATCAAAGGTTAACTCCTCTAAGGGTATCAATCATCTAAGTACATTAGGGATTCAACCATTGTACTTATCTTTGATAATCATCATTATCAATCATGGGATCAACTGATCTTTCATCACTTTAAGTTTTCAATCAATTTTGTATATGTTGAACCTTCATTCGGTTTTGACCTTTGAATCTCCAAATGGTTTGAAGTCAATTGTCCTCCAAATAGTTTTGAAACTGTTTGGACATCTATGGTTAAGACCATTTACCCTCCAAACGGTTTTGAAACCATTTGGGCACTGAACATTAGAAACCATTTGAACAATTAATCACTAAGATCGATTGGACAAGTCAATAGTTGAAACTGTTTGCAATTTTGAACCACTTGGTCATTCAAACGGTTTTGAAACCGTTGATTCCAAACAGTTTCAAAACTGTTTGTACTCAAACAATCTCAAGACTGTTTGTACTCAAATGGTCTCAAGACCGTTTGGTCCAAAACATCTTGAAACCGAATGAATCATTTTGAGTTACTTTTAATCAATCAAATAGGGTTCCAATTATTCAACCCATCAATTATTGTAACCATTGGAATTATTTCAATTGAAACCATTGAATCACCATTCAATCATGACCTCAACTGACCTCAAATGGTCTTGAGGTCATTTGACCTCAAACGGTCTTGAGGCCCTTTGATCTCAAACGGTCTTGAGACCGCTTGAGTCAAACAACTATAGAATTGACTCAATTAATTAGGGTTTTAACGCATTCAATCAGTTAGGGTTTAGAATTGGTGGATCACCCAAACTTGGAACCATTATCATCAATTCAATTGCAACCAATGGATCAATGTTCAACAACATCAGCACTTGTCCTCCAAATGGTCTAAGACCATTTGATCCCAAATGGTATTGAGACTATTTAATCCCAAACGATCTTGAGACCTTTTGGCATCAAACAATCTTGAGACCATTTGGTCTAAAGTCATAAAATCATTTGCACTAGATCTTTGTTAAGGTGTATGCTTAGGATGATGTCATCGTCATCAAGCTACGATCCTTCAAAAGCTACTGCCATACTTATGGTAATTGCATCAATTGATCAAAGGAATTTAAAGAAGAAGAAAACAATCAACAAATGATGAAGAATTGAATGTAGTAATAATGTTTAAGGGTTCAAGTTATATAACCCGCCTTCAAAGAAGCTTCAAAACTCCGAACTCCACGTCTTTAATGGTGGAAGAAGGTTTCTCAACTATCCCAAGCTCGTGCTCAAGTCTATAGGTTGAGGGTCGTCCTCCTATTTCTCCTAAGCTCCCTTGGTCGTTTTTCAAAGAAATAGTGAAAGAAAATCTGAAAAAGAGTCTTTCGTTGAATGGGAAATGAGGTGTTTATAAAGGAATTTCAAGGAGATAGAAAGTTGAAAAGAAATCCTTCAACTCCCTAAAATGGTGCCACTTAACCCCCTCTACTCCTTGCATACGAAGGAATCCTCCTTTTCCTTTTATTATTCTTCATTATCCACAATTTAAAGGAAAAGAAATTAAGCACCTTAATTCATATAATAATAATATCCATAATTGAGTGGATATTACTTTTGATTAACTAATGTGAGTGGGCTCTCCACTCACTTTGAGATATTTTAAGGTCATAGCAAGGCACACGGTCGTTCATCCTTGTTATAAAATCAACCATCACATTTCGGTTGAAGGCACTTCAATTAACATATTTATTTTTACATTAATTTGAAGTAAAGTTCCATTTATGCTTAAATCTTGATTATTTTAATATCAAGATTCTCTCTCTTCCAAAATGATTCAAATGAGGTTCCCATCTCAAATTATTTTCTCTACATGATGCCAAGAATCACGGGGGACCCTCTTGAAGTGTTATTTTGCATATTGAACCCTAGGTTTTGGGTAAATTGCACATTACACCAAAACTAGGTTTTAATGCATAAATATTGCTCAACAAGCTCTATCTTGGTGCTCAAGCTTGTGGAAGCCATACCACTACATCAAACTCATTCCTATGATGATTCAATATCTGAGGAACATTTTATCATGTACAATTTGCAAGTTAACCCCTCAACTTGGGTAATTTGCACTTTAGTCCAAAACTAACAAAACATTGTTTCAACATTATTCAAAAAGGGCTAAAATTGAAATATAAGTTCCTCTTGAGCCTTAATTACTTTTCAAAAGACAAGAGCAAGCATATAATAAACCTCATTAAGCAAAACATCTAGGGTTAACACATAACCCAGTTCAGGGATGTTACAGTTATGCTTAATTATAATGGGAATTTTCCTTAAGCAATAGAAAAAGACTAATATTATATCACATAGACTATGTTGAAGAGTATCATGATGGGTTACAATGGTGATTAATCTTCTTGTAGACAATCTATAGCATATATGGCCAAGAGAATGCTTTAGATATTGTAATTAAGATCATACAAATCTATTTTCTTACTTTTGATGTATGTTTAATGCAGAAACCCTATTGTTCATTGAATGTCTATTATGATGAACAATATTTTTGTCTTTATAATAAAGAAGTGAAATCCTACATCGTCTGAACAGGGGGAGGCTAAACATTGTAATCATTCCTCATGTCCACGATCGAGTGGAAATATAGGCCTATCTTGTAGTGGAAGAAATTCAAGCAATAAAGACATTGAGTATATTAGAAGTTGATGAATGATCTTAAGGGGGTTTGGGCGCAATGGTGGGACAGATATCTGAAATTTCCTTATGTTCTTGAGAATTGGGAATTTTGTATTGAAATCCCAACCTAGGGTATGTTGTGACACTGATTTTGAATGTGGTATCTGAATGTGATATGTGGATATGTGATTCATTGTTCTGTGGTACACCTCAACCTCATACCAAGGTGTGTGATTTTGAGGTATCAATACTACTGGCATTGACCTAGGCTTATGATGGACCTGAGTTGCATTAATTATTTTATGGTTGCTAGATAAACTATAGACATGGACGATACATCATGCAAGTGAGCTCACAATGATGGCTTCTACTTGAAAGATACAATTCAGATATTTTTAGGAAAAAGTAAATAAAATGAAAAGGCCTATTATATCATTTTATACATGCTATTAATATTCTTGCATCTAATATGGTATCTTAATTCCTTTCAAGTAAGATCTTAATTTATATCTCATGCATGCTTACTAAATAACTAGAATTCTATATGCCTTAAGTTAAATTAAGAAGATGAACTTTTTATATATTTACTCTTAGGTTTATCTACTGACTTAGTCATTATCTAATCAACCATAAAGTAGATTCTTAGGCCTTGATCCAAGTCATCATCCCCTTAGTTGAGCCCATATTCAGGTGACTTCACAATTAGGTGAAGTCTAAATTGTCTAGTAGTTCACATGATGGGGGTCTCTAAGATATAACATGTATGATTTTTCTAAAAGGACAAATCTTGTATTGAATTGTTCTCATGAATAGGTTCTTTATATCTTTTTACAATATTTTGATGAAAAAATTTGTAGTGACATATGTCACATTCCACTAAGTGACATCCCTATAATATTTGATGTGATTAATGATGATTCTGGATATAAATTTCATATTCAAAATTGATTTATATGTTATACATTTAGCTACATAATGTTTGATAATCATTAAGATTATCATTTTGGGATTAGTCTTGTCCCAAATCTCATGGCCTTGTCTAGTAATCATGGTTTGATTGGTTAGTATAAGTGACACATGATAGCTTGGTTGTAGCTTTAGTTTATGTCAGTAAAGGTACATTGGACGTGTCGTCTCCTTTTTTATTCCATAAACCCATAATATCTATGTTTGCTTTGTAGATACAGTGCTTGGAAAAGAAGGGCAAGCTGAGAACTAGCGTCCATGTCCTAGTGTATCTTAGGAAGGTCTAAAAGGACAAGTATAACATCAACTAGATCCACCTCCTCCTCCTCTTTTGTCCAAAGAAGAGATAGTTAGAAGAGTGTCATGCAAACATGAGGAAGAAGAAATAACAACAACTCCACCTTAACCGTAGGTTCCAATAGTCTAGGTGAAACTTTAGATATAGAAGATGGCACAAGGAATAATGAATACTATGGCTAGATGTCAAGCGGTCTGAGACCACTCACGTCTCATCTAGATATAGTGAAGGACCGGAGCATGTCCTATGATAACATAAGAAATATAGGTTGCTTAGACATTATGAGTAGTTAAAATCCTAATGAAGTTGATTCTTGGTTATATGATATTGAAAAGATCTTTAAGTTAGATCATGTACCTAAGAAGAATATGGTAGAACATGCATGGTGCCTTCCAAATAGTAGTTCCAGTCATTTTTGGGGATGAGAGCAGATGAAGGTAGTGTGATAGATTCTGCCTAATCTATTTTAAGAGTAACTTTGAGCCGTGCTATTATCATGACATGTTTGTGCAAGACAAGGAATCAATTTGATGTTTTGTAGTAGAGAATCATGCCAGAGAAATATTATAAATTTTTATTTCTTAGTCTAATGAGGTTTTATACACAATTATACATGATAGACTTTTGATGTGATAGAATTTGATAAGATAGCTATTCAAGAATGACATTCTAGTTTCCATGATTTTCTTTATTCTTATAGAAGAGTTCAGAGTACCATTATGGCTAGGAAAGAAGTTGAGTTACAAAAGAGCCATGTAGCACAAATAAGCAAACTTAGTCTTAGAGCTTAGACAAGGACCAGTAGAATGCCTCCACACTCAGTTAGGAGGGTTCCACATTTGTTTAGTGTGATGTCTAGGCCACAACAGGATAAGGGTAGATGACGAAGTATTGGGGCAGAGGTTGAGGCTACCAACCCCATATGATAGCCATTTCCAGTTCTTAGATAGTAATGAGTATACAAAGACCAACGATTCCAAGTTATGCATCAACATATCTAAAATGTACCACTTATGGACAATTCTATAGGAAAATAATGGAGTCCCAAACTACCTAGTCACTACACTTGTGTAAAATTTGGAATTATTCTAAATAATTCATGTAGAGACAATGGCAGGATTTGTCACGACATAGACAGGGGGGACAGACTCAACAGAACATCCACAATATAGTACTAGCAGAGGGAGTAGTGTCACAAGAACATTTTAGTGTTTAGGGAACAACTTGAGATATTGTAAATGTTAGAGTTGAAAGAAATAGGCAGTGATAGTTTGGTTATAGTTAATGTATCAACACAAGGGAGTTGTATTGCAACAAGTCATGAGATGTCTAATTCAATCAATAATGCTAGCCACTATTCCTGCTAATGTTTTGCTTGATCGTGGTGTTGTACATTACTTTATGACTAAGTTTGTGATACACAAAAGTCATTTGACAGTTGTATCCTTGTCTTATGATTTATCTTTATAGATTCATATATAGAAATTGTTATCATAAGAGAGTCGTGTCTTAGGTATGTGTTTAGTGGTAGGTATCATAGTATTCAAGTGGACCTTTGGATACACTTACTTAATGTTATATCAGACATGAACTGCTTAGATAAGTTATAGATGTGATGGATTGTTTCAAAAAGGAAGTTTCATTCAATCATGGTGATAGGTTTTGGATCTTCATAGGATACTAAAGGTTTCACCTATGTGTATTATTTCTACAATGATAGCTGAAAAGATTATAAAAAATGGATATTAAGGATATCTAACACATGTAATTGACACTATAGAAGAATCCCTTAGTTTATTCAGGGAACCTATAGTTCAGGAGTTGCGAGATCTATTTGATGAAAAATACCAAGTTTTCCATCATATGTAGAGGTTGACTTCGCTAGGAACCTAACACTTGGTCTATATATATATATATATATATATACATATATATATATATCCTTACCACTCTATTGTATGGAGCCAACAATACTTAAATAGTTAAAGAAACAACTATAAGAACTATTAAATGAAGATTCTACCGAGCCTAGGACTTAACTCTAGGTTGCACATGCATTATTGGTTCAATAGAAGGATGAGACAATGTGTTGGTGCATTGGTTATAGACAGTTCAAAAAGGTTAAGATCAACAAGAGGTATCCCATTCCTTGGATTGATGAATTGTTTGTTGAGAGGAGTGACTATTTTTCTAATATTGATCTATAGTCAAGTCACCATTAGCTAAGGATTGATCCTGAGGATGTGCCAAAGATATCCTTTTTCACCTTGTGTGTCATAATGAGTTCTTGGTTATGTTGTTTGGACCAACCAATGCTCCCACAACTTTCATGGATCTAATGAACAAGGTGTTTTGACTGTTTAGTTTGTGTTAGTGTATATAGATGATATCCTAATATACATTGCAAACACAGAGAAAAGGAAACATCAGTTATGACTAGTGGTATAGCATCTATGTCAGTATTTCTTACACACTAAGTTCAATATGTGTGCATTATGGCTTTTGTAAGTTGATTTTATGGGTCATGTTATCTGTTTCAAGGGAATTATGTTGATACAAAGAAGGTGAAATGAATTTTTTAGTGGGAACAATATAATATGACTACAAAGGTAAGAATTTTTTAGGGTTTGTGAGATACTATATATGGTTCATAAATGACTATAGTGTCATATATCCCCCCAACCATGTTGAGAAGGTAAGAGACATCACATGTATCAACTAGAAAGTTGATGTCTATTTTTGTAGATTGAAGGAGAAGTTGGCCATTGCACCAATGTTGTCTTTTCCTAAGAATGGGAAACATTTACTGGTGCTTTTTATGTGTCAAGGAAAATCCTAGGTTGTGTGCGTATGTAGAATAGTAAGGTCATATCTTACATTTTTAGACTATAGAAGAATCATGAGGATAACAATACAACTCATGACCTAAATTTGGCTGCATTTAACTCATAAAAAAAGGAGTTAGTCGCTTTATCATTAAGGGGAACCATGCCAACTGTTCATAGGTCACAATATTTTAAGTATATATGTCCACACAAGGAGTCAAAAAGTAAGCACAAATGTCCTAAATTTATTAAAGACTATGATTGCATAATGTATTATCATCCATGTAAATACAATGTAGACATAGATACATTCATCCATAAGTCATCATCTAAATGGTTAGTGGTGTTCAGTCATTTTTCTTGTAGAAGAAGATAATTATTGTCATATCTAAGGGATTTATATACTCACTTGGATATATTACATGAATGAGGACTTGTTGGTGTGTGTATGCCCTGAGAGCAAGTCATATGACAATTATGATGTGATACATGCACTTGATTTTATTATTGATGCACTTGAACGTAGCTAGATTACAAAAATGTGGAACCCAAAAGCAATGCACACTCTCTTACAACACTATGATTTGTATGGGAACCGGCTCAGGATATAGTTCAGGAAAAGGGGCAAGTTTGGAGTCAAATCCATGGAGAGTGGGGTGCAATGTTAGTTAGGGATTGATTTCTTATGTGTATAGAGTGAGGAGTTAGGATTTTTAGGATTTGATTGGGGGGGTGGTTGAATCACATGATGATGAACAAGAAAGTAAGAGTGAAAACAAGAATCAAACTTGAGTTAACCCTAGTCAATCAATGCTAACTAATCAAACTGAGTGAGCAATTGAAATACAAACCAATCACTCACAAGATAGACTGTAAGAGAGAAATTAACTATCTCTCTATTACCCTGTCCCCCCCATCTCCTGTCGCTCTGCCGATTAGGGCACGAGGCCGTGGACGTTCTTCTACCCTGAACTAGGGTTATCTCTCTTGCAGGTTCAAGTGCGAGGCTGTGTTTGGGGTTCTGGTTTCACGATGGCAGTGGAGCTTGCGGACAGGTATGCAGGGCTCATGCTTTCAGAAGATGAAGAAGAACCGATCGACGTACAACCGGTAGGAAGTGGAGACGAGGCAGAGGATCACACCGAGCTAGCGCTGGTGGGACGACTTATCACAGACCGGAACAATAATTTTAGAGCATTGGAGAGAACGCTGTCTCAAGCGTGGAGCCTGAAGGAGAAGGCCAACTTCAAGCAACTCGAGGGAGAAGTGTTCATCGTCCAATTCGGCCACTGGAGGGATAAACAATGAGTAATTGATGGAGCTCCATGGAACTTTGACGGAAAGCTTCTACTCTTCAAGGAGATCTGTAAAGAGGAGCAACCGGGGAACATTATCATCAATAGGTGTCCGTTATGGGTCCGTCTCTATGGCATTCCCTTGGGCTATAGATCGGACGCGACTATCCGTGAGATAGTGGGGAGGATTGGGGATGTGATCGGCACTGACACCGATGACCTAGGATGGGACTCTTCTATACGAGTTCGAGTCATTCTAGATGTATCCAAACCTTTGAAATGCATCCAAAAGATCAGGATGTAGGGGGGCACAACGGCGGACATAGAGGTGAAGTATGAGATACTTGCAAATTTTTTCTTCTCATGCGGTAGGCTAGGGCACGTCGATTGTGATTGCGGGCACGTCGACGACGGGAGTGGCCACCAGCAGAGATGGGGGAACTGGATGCGGGAGTCCCCTTGGAAGCAAAGAAGGGCGACGGATAAGAAGGATGAAGGGGCAGGGACAATGAGGAGGAAGCTTTTTTACCAACAACACGGTGGGGGGGAGCAGCACAGAAGAAGGGGGGGGAGTTGACAGTGGTCACACGGAGGGATCAACGACGTACGAGGCGGGGGGTGAGATGAGTCAGAAGTCGGGAGGCGGGAGAACAGCGGGAGGGGCACGGGCGGGGAAGAAAGTGAAGCATAAGCTAACACAATGGTGCGGGGTAGCCGGGGCAGGATGGATGGGAGTGGGGGTGACGGAGGGAAAGACAGGACGGCGGAGGGGACGGGATCGGGTGAGGGGGTGCATGGAGATCGTGACACCATGGGCGGAGAGGCAGCGGGTGCAAGACGAATCAAGAGATATTCAGCGGGGGAGTTGTAGAAGATACGAGGGCACAACTGGGTCGATGAACTAGCACCAGAAACGGAGGAAGCTAAAGACTCAGACGAACGGCAACAATGGGTGGTGCACATGATTTCGACAGAAGCAAGAAACGTGCACCATGAGATCCACGGCGATGAACAGAGAGGAGATGAGGGTCAGGGAAGGCACAGGGAGCAAATCATCACCAAGAAGACAGGTCCCACATTGGAGAGTGATAACGCCGTCATCAAGGGTGATCAAGACACTAGCCACCAACACTCAGAAACCAACGTGAAGGATGGCAGGGAGAGAAGAGCCATTACCCGAGCACAGCGGAAGAAAGAAGCAGGGCCAAGGCAAAAACAAGGCCACAAACAAAATCGGGGGAAGAAGAAGCACCATCCATGGGTATACAATATGAGCAGGGGGCAACGTTTAGGCATTCCTGAAGAAGAAGTGGTGTGGGATCAATCAACTGGAAAAAGAAACCGAGAGGTTGATTGCTGTGCTAGAAAGCTAGTACTCAGTTTGTCGAGGGGGGTGAGTCTTCTACCCATAGAATAAACATTACAGTGGTAATCCTACCTTTCCAAAACTAGAGATACCATGAGGAATTGTTCAAAGGGACAACTAAGTTTTCACGTTATGCGGAAGCACACTTAGGAGTTTTTACTCCTTGACCCTCCCTATGGCGCTAGTGCTTTGACTCTGTCTGAGTAAAGGAAGAGCTTTGCTCTAAATGGGTACAAGGCCATTTATTGGTAGGGTATGTATCAGACAGGATACCCTTGGAGATCCCTACTATTTGAGTGTAACCCAAGAGCCGGGGTTTATGTGAGTTGGGCATACTCACTAGAGCGCTTATGAAACATGATTATGCAAAGGTCGTCTATGCGCTAAACTGATACGAACTAATTCTAGTGACCGCACTATGGTCGTTTGATTTACTAAGGTCCGAATCAGGGAGTCTGGTTCAAGACGTACTTCACCATATCTCTCCAGATTGAAGTGAGTCATTCTAGGCAATGGTTCAAAGCCACAAGCTACCAATGCTGAAAAACATAGTAATGTCATAAATATTATTATTTATTGAATTTCTGAAAAGAATTATGGAACATGTGAGAGAATGTTGTATTTCCTGTTCTAGAATTTAGTTTTTCCAGCCAAACGTCCCATATTACTTGCAGTAGGAACCACACAACTCCTTATATGTACTAGTGGTCCCCAAGAGGTCAGGACCTCTCAAGGGCATGGACTGGTTTGGCTTGTGTATATCTCAGAATAAAATAAAAAACACACACGCGTGCGTGCACGTTCGTTCGCTCGCCCGCCCGCCCAGCCCGGCCTGGCTCAACCACTCCTTGTTGATGTCTTGCACCAATGACTACTTCACGATGTCATTTTTTGTTTGCGACCAAGGGCTAAAGGAATGAGTTCAACACAGCACTCTCGCTTGCACCGAGTGGTTGTACCAGAGTGGGGGTGGCTAAATCTTGGACATAGACCACTGGAGACGCTCATGCTAGGAGTGGCAGAATCTATTTTGAAGATAGTGTTTCACATGCCTTCATCTCAGGCTCTGGAGTTTGATTTCTAAACTCATTCGCCGTTTTCTCCAAATCTGAATTATTGCGAATGTTACTGGTGCTACCTCAAATGAGGCAACGTCGTCGTTTTGCCCTGCGCCCCTCTCCTCCCTGCCAATGCTGCGTCCATTGTGACACTGCATTGCTCCGACTCCCTTGTCCCTCGACGATACCCCGCCAGCGTCCTCAGCCCCCATAGAACGTTTGGTACCACTCGATGCATCCCTGACGCTGCACCCAGGAAACGTTTGATATGCACCCTCTATCTCGTTGTTGCTTTGGTTCTCCGGCTGCCTCTCACCTGATCCGCTATGTGCAAAACTTCCTTGTTGGGACGACGTCTCCAGCTTCTCCTTTCTAAATGTGAGTTTGCGCCTTGTTGATCCGTTATGTCCCACACAATCACACTCTAGCCGCCGCTGCTTCCATGGTGATGCCCGCAACCAGTTCCCCCACTGTTGCATGTGGTCTTGCTCAGTGATGGCACCCTGGCAATCCTTGTCTACGTGACCAAGCACTCCACACACAAAGCAAAAGTTGGATATGCATTCATATTTCACTTCTATCTCCACAACTCTGCCCCCTTTCACCATGATCTTGAGCTCCCTCTTCAAGGGTTTGGTGACATCAAGCAAAACCCTAACATGGGTGGACGCATCCCACCCTGAGCCGTCAATGTCCACTTTGATCACGTCTCTGACCCGCCCAACAATTTCACGGACCGTGCCTTCTTCTCTATAACCTAGAGGGAGGCCATAAAACCGAATCCAAAAGGGGCTCCTATTAATGGTGACCTGCCCTAGTTGTTCCTCCTTGCAAACCTCTATGAACATCAATAGCCGTCCATCAAAGTGCCAAGGTGCCCCGTCGATGACGCTCTGTCTGTCGCACCAATGAGTGAACTGCATTACAAAGATTTCCTAAAAAGAATTATGGAACATGTGAGAGAATGTTGTATTTCCTGTTCTAGAATTTAGTTTTTCCAGCCAAACGTCCCATATTGCTTGCAGCACGAACCACACAACTCCTTATATGTGCTAGTGGTCCCCAGGAGGTCAGGACCTCTCAAGGGCATGGACTGGTTTGGCTTGTGTATTTCTCATAATAAAATAAAACACACACACACACATGTGCGTGCGCGTTTGTTCATTCGCTCACCCATCCGGACCGGCCCAGATCAACCACTTGTTGTTGTTGTCTTGCACCGACGACTGCTTCACGACGTCATTTTGTTGTTTGCGACCAAGGGCTAAAGGAACAAGTTGAACACAACACTCTCGCTTGCACTGAATGGCTGTACTAGAGTGAGGGTGGTTGAATCTTGGAGATAGACCGCCGGAGATGCTCGTGCTAGGAGCGATATAATCTGTCTTGAAGATAGTGTTTCACATGCCTTCATCTCAGGCTCTAGAGTTTGATTTCTAAACTCATTCGTCATTTTCTCCGAATCTGAATTATTGCGAATGTTACTGATACTTATTGGTGGTTAACTGTTTGCAATTATCTAATTAACATATGTTTTACAGTACTCTTTTTTATAACACAAAGCACCACCCGAATAAGCACGGTATAACAGAACAAAAATATCATCGGAATGAAAACTCGGTAAAAAGAGATATAGAACTACTGGAATGGAGCTTAGTAGGAAAATCAAAACACTATCGAAATAAGCACAGTAGGAAGAAAAATTAATGCATTAACCCCCCTTTTTGTACTTTATAAATTAACATGATTTTTATGATTGCCAATATGTCGCTGATTATAGGTGCAAATTATTCTCTGACGACCAGAGTTACAGAAATGTGATTTTTCACGAATTTTGTAAGCTTGATTTCAAGAGAACAAGACTACAAATCAGGAATTTTGTAAGCTTGATTTTAGGAGAACAAGACTACAAATCAGTCATGAACCATCATGTTGTGAGCCCTAATCATTACCGAAGTATTGGTGATTGTATTTTGATCGACATTGTAATAGATTAATGTCACAAAATTGGAATATATTGATTAATGTTGATATTCCTGATGGAGTGTGTTCATGGACCCATTAAAATGACAATTTCACTTGTAACAGAATCCATTCAAATGTGATTGACGGCTCACGTATTGATGAAAAACTCATGATGGTAAGTGGGGACACGTATGTGTTTTTATCATGTGCATGGAGACACAAATTAGACTGTCGGTCGTACCATTAAGGGGTCGTTTGGGAGGTGCATTTCACGACAGTATTACAATTGGTTTCTGTATTTTAAAAGCTATACTTACAAATACGTTGTTTGGATACCTAAGTAAGTAATTGTAAAATGTCGGTAGTCTAAGGTCTGGTATTTCCACTTTATATCCACGGTCTTACCAAAGTCTGCCAAAATTGGTGAGTTTTGGAATACCACGGGTCGGCGTCCATTTCCGACTCCCCGACGCCCCCATTTCCTCATTCAACCCTCTCCTCGACTCATCCACCTCTCCTCGTACGCCCTCTCTATCTCCTCATCCTCTTCTGTGTCTCCTCATTTCCCGATCGATGGGTTTTTGCTACCGATGTTGCTCAAAGAAATCTGAAATCTACATTGTTGTGAATGTTCTCGCTGTAGTTTCTCATCGTCCAGTAGTCGAGAACACACCTCGATGCTTGCTCTGAACCAACCACCTCCACCATCTCTACAATGAGGAATTGATGATGCAGATGCTCCTCGCAGCTCTGCCTCTACACAGGATGCCCCTTCAAGCACTAATCGAGGAATTCCTTCTTGGGCTGTCGGGACTCCAGACCCGAACACAATATGGAGAAGGACGGCTGTGCTGGTGCTACACGGAGAAGTCGAGGCTGAGGTATGATATGACATGCTGGTATCAGATTGACTTGAGTATGGCGATGTCGTTCTCTAAGCAAGCAAGGACCGGATGAATGCTAATGCTAAAGGAGAGGTTTTGAGGTCCATGGACTTGTCGGCAAAAACGGATCTGCTCGAGTAGTGCACAGCGAGGATGATGACTTGGAAGGACCCTTTGTCAAGTCATCGAGATGATATGATTCGGAGTTTAGGCATTTTCTAATTGCTTCACTTGAAATACAAAACTGAAAACTATTGTTGTGATTAGAAAATTGTCACGCAAACGACCCCTAAACTTGATTTCAAGTCCCACAGAGTGTGAGCAGTTACTCCAAAGACATCGACATTGGTTTTAAAAAAATGTTAGAGGACAAGAGACCCATCTATGGGCGTTGATGGGGATGTTGATATCGGTGGGAGAATAATTGCTTCAGTTCGAACTGACCAGATGCGTATAGATTCTCCAACATTGGGTAGACATAGATGTACATTGGTGATGGGAGAGTGTGGGGAAGCAACAACTAAATTGATAGGCCTCAAGATTTAGGAGGTAGATATCAGTGGTGATCACCGAGATGGCAAGTGTCAACACTAAAAAGATTTGATTTTTATGAAAGAACAAGAGGCAGGAACACCATAGAGGTTGGGATGATGTATGACAAGCGGTCAGCCTAAGCCATGGAGATGGCGGCCACCCTCATGCGGTGTACTTTCACAGTTTCTCTCTCTAGGAGAAAGAGACATCAGCTAGGGCGGTGAAGAATATAGAGAAGAGAGGGAACCGGAGGCAGCAGCTTGGGCTAGGTTCTTAGAAAATGCTCTGATACCATGTGGAAAATAAGATGAAGACTAGAAGGATAATCATTATTGATATGGGAAACCTCTCTCCTATATATAGGAGAGGGGACAAGTACAAAGAATCATAACTTAACCCTAATGGGTCAGGAAAATAAGGCTCACGTTCATAATAAATTAATTAATCTAACAAGGTTATGATAAAAATAATTTGATACAATTATGTCAATTTAGGTGTATTATATTTTAGGGTTTACCCAGTCACCTTGGTAGATAATAGGATTTGATTGATTTCGACTAAGTGATCGGTCTATGAATGGGGAGAATGTATGAATTATATTCCATCATACAATATACCATGGTGGTTACATCGGGTAAGCCACAAATTAGAGATCGTATATTAAATTAGGTGTCGAGATGCACCATGTATGATAGTGAAATTAATCTAAATATGTTCACTGTATCATGTAGATTTGTTTGATCTTACATAAATTAGGATACATAAATATTATGGCTTATTTCTTAACATGTCAACTAACCGATCAACTTATAGCTAGATAATGATGAAGAAATAAGTCTAAGCGATATAGAAAATGTGTATGTAACACTGAAGAAAAAACATAAGAAGGTATGGTGCACGTACATTGTTGGATATGAAATCGTTTTTTAGGATAGTTAGATTGAGGGCTAACAGTAAGAGACATATTAGGAAAAGGTTGTGCATAAGTAGATTATTATCTAGGTCTCTTTCTTTTAGCATTGGGTTCATAGTGTAAACCTACATAAACTATATGTCTGCTAACTGATATGATGTACATGCATTTTTACATGTAGATGCATTTAAATTTTAAATCATTGGTTAGGTGATCATACTCGTAACCATCAACTGATACTAGTACATCTATATATATGTATGTAGGTATGTGTATAAATATTATACAACTAACAAACATGGATAACTTACATGATGTATCGATATAATTTTACTTCCTAATTAAGATTATCAATAGATTTCATATGTAATGCATTGTTCTCACTAGTACAGAAATGGCTTATAACATCACATTTACAGGCATCGGTTGTATCCAAGAAACTAACACCTAAACCCTACAACATCGGTTCAATATACAAACCAACATCTATATGTGAAGAGAGGCTACACACGGGTATCACTTTTTATTTGATGTGAGTTCCTCAATAAGCAACCGATGCCTAAAATCAATTGCCAAATCCGAATTTTCCAGTGAAAAAAAATTAGCTCCAAAATTTAACATATGGCGTCGGTTGTTAAAAAACCAACCGACGACTAAAGGTTTTTTGCGAGACAGAAATTTGGCCCACTTTTATCATCGATTATCTTATAAAAACTAACGTCGATGTGTTTTCGGGTGCTGTCCTCCTGAAAATTTTTACCCCCCATTTGCTTCAGTTGGTCTACAGTAACTGACGACTATGGTCATAATTTGAGAACTTTTTTTTTGTCGGCATATGAAGATAGACGTCGGTGTTTCTAGTTAGAACTGACGAATATCATTGAAGATAGGTGTCGTTGTTTTGGTGGGAACCGACGCCTATGGTTTTAAGCGTTGGTTTTTTTTTTATAACCGACGCCTATTCTTAACTTAATACATGTGAGCCAGACTCTTCACCTTTCTCTGTTTCATTACCAATTTCGATTTAGGTCTCTCTGGAGATTCCTACTGCTGCTGCCTGCTGCTCCTGCTACCGCTGCCGCCGTCGTCTGCTGTCGTGCGCACCGCCGGTCTTCTTCTTCCCATTACCGCCAGCCGCCGCAACCATTGTTCCCTTCTCTACTGCTCCTTCCACTGCAAGTACGTTGGCCCTGCTACCCTACTTCTCCCTTCTCTACCGCTCCTTCCGCCGCAAGTAAGTCGGCCTTGCTACCCTATTGCTCCCTTCTCTACCGCTCCCTTCTCTGTCACAACCGCCTGCTACCCTGCTCTTCTTCTCTCCGTTCCTATTGCCTTTGTGAGGCCGAGCAATATCCCACCCATATCGCCCCAATCTGCTTTCCCCATATCATCCCATTTCTCCATCTCCTTCTCTCTTCATCTCTCTCCTTTGAGGAGCGGCGCCACCTGCTTCTATCCCCATTCGCCTCCGCCATACACGACTACTACTACTAGTACTCTGCCTTCTTCTCGAAACCATTGCTTGTCTGCTAGCATTGTATATCAAAATACATATATGAACTGACTACTGTTACTATTATGTTATTAAAATATATACAAAAAAGATTACATATTGAAATTCTTATCAAAACATCTTTATAGCTAGTACCTAATGGTATGGTGTAACGAGTCTATGATCCTTTTTAATACATCAATTGTAACAGTAGGTTAAGATTTATGTCTAAATTCTTTTATTGGTTGTCATAAATCATTATTCATTTAGCTAATATTCTTACTTAGTACATTAATATTATTAAGTAACATCCATCAACACTTACTGGTATACTCAGATTTTTGAAGGTCTGTAATTTTGTCATTTTTACTAATTGCATGGTCTATATCGGCACCATATTGGAGTGTATCAGTTTTGTAAAGTAACAAGTGTTTCACTTGTATAGTAAGTAATTTTATGCTCTGTAATCCTTTCATATACTCATAATGCAAGTATATGAATTGGATGATAAGTAATTTTTCTCATATGATGATACAATATATCAATATTGCAGTATAATGTAACATGAGTTAGTACTCACTAACATATGAAGTAATCTGATGATCTGTAATTTTCTAACATGTTACAATACCTACTTGTTAGTTATTAGTTCTTACTGAATATAATGTGATAGTATACATAAATATCATGTTTGTTTGAAACAACTAATTTCGATGCAATGAAATATTATTCAAAATGCTTGATTGTTGAGTAATATTTCTTTTTGTTAGCAGCATGGAAATCACTAAAATTTTCAAAATGTTCAACATAATGTGGGCCTCTTTTCCAAAAAGCATCCACTTCAAAACCCGCTTCCTGCTTTCCGCTTTAAGGGGGGCAATCCACACGCTTCCCACTTTGCACTTTTCAAAACCTAGTGCACAATAATATAAAGTAATCTTTTGGTAACAATGTGAATACAATAAGACTCAATTTAATGATTGTTGATAATGATGCAAGTAACCTTTTCCCTCTCCTTATATCTACAAGTAACAAAGTTTCCAAAATTGAGAAAGGTTTGAATACATGTAAGGTTTATTATGGAAGACTAACGTCCCAATGTGTTGTTGCAGGTGTTGTTGACTTGCTGACTTGCATATATTTCTTCTTCAACCTTCAAGTGAGGTATAATATTCTCACTCCCCCAATGTGCCATTAGGCTTCATTTTGATTCAAATATTTGATATATGGAATCATGGTTTATTTATTGTTTATTATTTACTAACAGGCATGATTAAATGATGTTACACAAAACATAGGATATGGATGATGAAACTAGGATTGTAGGTATAAGAATGACAACATACATGTATTTTTTGGCCTAGAAACCCATTCAAGATTTACTCATTAGGACTAAATCTTGGATAGTCCCCAGTTTGGGACTATTCTTGAACACTTAAACTCACTTAGGATGTAAGTGTATAATGTGTATTGGGTTTTCAAGAAAATTTCAGTAACACTTCCTCGTTTGTTCTCTAAGTACATATGTACTTGGAGAGCAGCGGGGAAATGTTGCCGAAATTTTCTCAAAAACCCAATACACATTATACATTTAGTAGTGAGATTAGGTGTTCAAGAATGGGATAGGTGGTATACATTTATTATATATAAGAATGACAACACATGTATTTGTTGGTCTAGAAACCCGCCCAAGATTTACTCATTAGGAGTAAATCTTGGATAGTCCCCAGTTTGGGACTGTTCTTGAACACTTAATCTCACTTAGGATGTTTTAACCATTTATTATATATTAGACCTTACACCCTAAAGTTTTAACCATAAACCCTAATCTTTTAACCCTAGACCCTAATCTTATTCTAATATATACTTGTTTTATCTTTGATCATAGAATGGATAGATGATGGATGTCCATTCCAAATCACTGCACCCTAGAATTTATTTCTGGTCTTGATCAGTTTATTAGATATGCCGAGGAACATAGAAAACAACCTGGAGATAGGTTCTACTTCCCATGTAGTCATTGTGGTAATAACTTGAAAGTCAGCACTAGTGATGAAATCAAAAGTCATGTCATGTGCAACAGGATTGTACAAGGCTATACAGAATGGCACTGGCATGGAGAGATTTCAGACCTAAAATTAGTGGATGTCGATAGCAGTGCTTGTGTGGAAGAAGAAATTGCCTCCGATGACATATATGTGAACAAACCAGTTCCAGTAGACATCGTTGATGCGATGTTGGATAGTTGTGGGGTAGAGCACACTGATCCACCTCCCATGTTTAGAAACATTGTGCATGATGCTGAGATACCATTATACACATGTTGTAAGTTGATGAAGCTTAGAACTGTGTTGGGATTGTATAAGCTGAAAGCTAACAATAAATGGAGCAAAAAAAGCTTTACGTCATTGTTGTCTTTGTTGAAAGAAATTCTTCCTGAAGGAAACGAGCTGCCAATCTCAACATACTAGTTAAAGAAATTGTTGTGCCCAATGGGAATGGAGGCCAAGAAGATACACGCATGCCCGAATGATTGTGTATTATTTCAAAAGGACTATGTGGATTTGAAAGATTTTCCGAAATGTGGTGCGTCAAGGTATAAATTCACGACTTCAGGGGAGTCCAAAACTAGTTCTCCTACCAAGGTGATGTGGTATCTACCTATAATACCACAGTTTCAATGCTTGTTTGCCAATCTGATAGATGTGAAGAATTTGAGGTGGCATGCAGATGTTAAGAAAAATAAGGATGGGATACTACGACATGCGTTTGATTCCCCATAATGGAAGAAGATTGATTTATTGTGCCCTGAATTCGGTAAAGAAATCAGGAATCTAAGACTTGGGCTTTGTACAGATGGGATAAATCTGTACGGGACATTGAGTAGCCGACATAGCACTTAGCCAGTTATGCTTTTTATATACAATCTTCCCCATGGTTGTGTATGAAAAATAAGTATATTATGATGTCATTGTTGATATCGGGCCCTAAAAAACCTAAAAATGATATCGATGTTTATCTTGAACCTCTGATTGATGACTTGAAGAAGCTCTGGGGTGAAGGTGTAATGTCCTATGCTGCATGCAGAGAGACATTTTGTTTGCACACTATGTTGTTTTGCACTATGAATGACTTTCCAGCATATGGGAATTTGTCTGGATATAGTGTCAAAGGATCTAAAGTGTCCTATATGTGAAGAGAACACTTATTTAATATGACTAAAACACAGCGGCAAGACTGTATATCTTGGTCATCAAAGGTTTCTTCCAAAATTATATTTGTATCTTAGGTTGCGCAAAGCATTCAATGGACAGAATGAGGAATGGAGTGCACCTAAACCTATACCAAGGGAGGATGTTTATGAAAGAGTAAAAGACATTGCCAATGAATTTGTAAGAGATCACAATGTACGATGGCCACACGGAGTGACAAATCTTTATTCAAGAAGAAGTCAATATTTTCAGATCTTCCTTATTGGAGTTCTTTGACAGTCAGGCATTGTATCGATGTCATGTACGTTGAGAAAAATGTCTGCAATAGCGTCATCGGTTTTCTGTTGAATATACCAGGTAAGACTAAAGATGGGATAAAATCCAAAATGGACCTATGTGAAATGGGAATAAGGACTGAATTAACAGAAGTAGTTAGTAGCGATCAGAGAACATACTTACCTCCCACTTGTTACATGTTGTCGAGAAAGGAGAAGAAAGCTTTTTGTGAATGCTTGGTAAATGTTAAGGTGCCACATGGTTACTCATCTAACATCCGTACATTGGTATTAATGAAAAATCTGAAACTGATAGGTCTTAAATCTCATGATTGTCACACTCTAATGCAACAAATATTGCCTGTAGCAGTTCAATCTATATTGCCGAAGCATATAAGGTTTGCAATCGCCAGACTTTGTTTCTTTTTCAAAAGTATGTGCAACAAAATTATTGATCCTGATACTCTCAATAAATTGCAAAGAGAAGTGGTTGTTACCCTATGTCAGCTTGAAATGTATTTTCCTCCTTCATTCTTTGATATCATGGTACATCTTGTTATCCACTTGACTAGGGAAGTGAAAATGTTGGGACCAGTTTTCTTGCATTGGATGTATCCCTTAGAATGATACATGAGCATTTTTAAAGGTGATGTTCGAAATCGTTATCGGCCTGAAGGGAGTATTATTGAGGGTTATGTGGTGAGAGAGGTTATGGATTTTTTCAATGACTTTCTGAGGGCTAATGATGCTCATGTTAATGACAAGAATATTGAGGAGCATTTTGGCAAAGGAATTTTGGGATCACGGATGAAAGTAATCAGCCATGAGCAATTGGAATAAGGTCACTTGTATATTTTACACTACATCGATGAAGTGAGTGTTTATATAGAGGAACATACAAATTTCATGAAGAGACAATATCCTTGAGCCAATTCAATGTGGCTTTCTAGAGAGCATATCAAGACATTTATTAAGTGGTTTGAAGATAAAGTCTTACATCAACTATCAGAAACACCAGATAATCTTACTGAAACTATTAAATATCTCGCCTTTAAACCAAAATTGAATGTTATGTCTTATGAAGGGTTTGACATAAATGGATTCTCATATTACACAAAGCGTCAAGATGATAAGAGTGTCGTCTAAAATAGTGGGGTCATCCTTCAAGCTTCTTCATTGTTTTTTGCAAGTGCAAAGGATAAGAGTACATGTGAAGCTAAAATGTCATATTACGGTGTCATTGAAGACATATGGGAGTTTGACTGTAGATTTTAGGATTTTTCTATTTAAATATAATTGGGTTGATAACACCAAAGGAGTTATAGTGAATGAATTGGGTTTCACATGAGTGAAATTTGAAAAGATTGGCGAGAAGGGTGAACCATTCATATTGGCATCACAGGAGAAACAAGTATTTTATATCGATGATCCTACAAATGATAAATGGTCGGTTGTTCTTCATGGTAAAAGACAGTTCATTGAAGATCCTATAGATGAAGAACAGTAATATGATAAGTATGATGACTCCAGTCCATTCTCTGTTGGGTTGCCAACACCACCAAATATTGAAGCTAATGATGACGTGTATGTGTGCGGAGATCACAATGAAGGATTGTTAATTGATAAAAGATCGCAATATTAGAGGCATGCATGTTTATATTTTTTATATGTTTTATTTTTCTAAATGTGAAGTTTACAATGTGAATGTGCACTTTACAATGTGAACTTTACAATCTGAATGTGAACTTTCAGATGGTTGAGCATTCATATGATGATTGTGTTGATGATTATCGTGAGGGTGAGGACGTCAATGTGTCGCCTCACAATGTAAGTTTTAAAAATATATCCCGCCTCACATTTATTTATATCTTGTAAGTGTGTTTTTTTTCCAAATTTTAGGTTGGTGATGTACCCCCTGAAGAAATTGGGGTACTTGATGAGTAGCAAAAAAATTTGAGAAAGTGAGGGGCATCACAATGATGAGAAAGTTACAACAACAAAGGTGAAATGGACCCAAACTGGCTGTGGATTTTGATCATGCAGGAAATCCAATTGGAGCGAACCACAACTCATTTATTTTTTGGGGTTCTTACTCGTAACCATTGTAGTCCTAACATAAAATCTTGGCATAAAGTTCCTAAGGGGAAGAAAGACTTAGTCTGGAAGGAACTATGTGTGAGTTATTATTATTTGCATTTCTATTTTTGTAGATTACTAATTTTTAGGATACTAGTTAATAGCGATTCTATTTTGCAGAGTATATTTGATCTGGATGAAAAGTTGCATCATAAATGCATGATGCAATGTTGTGGGAGGGTCCCAAGGAACTATAGGACAAATCTCACCTAAGATTACATACGTGATGCTGAGAAGAGGTTCTTGATTGATTTCCAATTCTAGACATTGATCACTTTTTGACTAACTCTACACTAATCATTTTTGTTTGTATTCTCTTGAAAAAATAAATTTAGGAAGAAGGAAGCCCCTGATCAATGGAATTACCTGGACCCCAAAGACTGGGAGGAGTTTGTTACCCAAAGAAAAATAGATGCATTCAAGGTATTAAGCGCCACTCCCAATTTAATTAATATACGTTCTTATGTATTCACCTATTCAAGATTAACCTTTAGTGTTACTAACCAAATCAATGTGCTTACTATCAAGGCTATGAGCGATGCTCAAAGATAAAGGCGTGCACTGAATGTGCAAGACCACACAATGGGTCCAAGAGGCTATGAAGGCGTTCCCCAAATACTACAGGCTGAGTCTTCTGCTCAGTCTGCTTCTACTCAGGAGTCCTCTACTATTGGTCCTACACCTCTACCTCACCATGCTATGAGGATAGTTGGGAGGCAAAACAAGAAGGGATATATAACGAAGACTACAACTACTGAGGTGGCTGTAAAAATGGTAAAATTCAACTCGTAGATCAATCGATCGATATTGATTATTGTTATGTTTACTTACCAATTTTTGTTGATGGTGATTAGAGGGAGCTGCATGAGCATAGGAAGGAAGGAAAGTTCATCCCTTAGGGCACAAGGGTTGAATTGACAGTCGCTCTAGGTAACCCATAGCATCCTAGACATGTTAGGGGTGCAGGTTTAGGTGTGGGAATCAAAGCGTTCTTTGGGCCATCCCAGCACAAACCTGTCCCAAAAGCGGGACTTTCACAAGTTGAGGTAACCTATTCTTTTTTCTAGAATGTTATTGCAAAAGGGAATTCAATAATCGATAGCTACGTTTCTTTTATCCATGTATAGGTAGATGAATTAATTGAGAGGAAAGACTAAGAAGCAATGGTGAAGTGGCAGGAATCTCAGACGGCCACTCAGACGGTACCTGTGATGTGTCGCACTTCTATTACTCCTACTGTAGAGGTTGGGAGTAATCCTGTAGACCCACCACCTAGTACATACTCTGTAAGTATTTTTATGACATAGTAGCTAGTTTTTTCAAGATGATATGTTTATGTATATATGTATATAACATTCCTTATGTAAATTTGTAGGGGTTGAAGCCATGCCATCTAAAAAGTCAAGAATATGTCATTGCAGAGGCGTCGGCTTACCCACCCCTTCTAGGGGAAATGTTTCATGGCATTCCAGTACCAGATGGTGCGGTTCGTGTGAGCCTGATAAGTGTAGCCTCCAAATGGAGGGATCTTACATTGCCATATGCCCACCCAAATTCTGAAACACTTGGTGAGGCAGAAGGCGGAGTGATATTGTGGCCCAAAGTGGATGTCGTCTATACTAATATTGTATGGTAAATTTACATTACGTTAATTTGTTAGTGTGTACATATATATGAGTCAAGTGATCTAAAATTATATATACAAGTCAAAAGGAAGACACCCACTACATCTCGGCCTCTACCTCCACCTCCTGAAGTACCAAGTTGGCTTCCAAGGGACCTACACACCTCGTTAGGTCCTAATTATAGGGGTATGGAAGATTGGATACGTGAACATGATCCAAATTGCCCTATAAATGTTACTATTCTAGAGGAAGCTGGAGGCCAATCATATGATAACAAGCTATTTATACAAGATATCTTGGAGATGTTTCATTATTCTTAGTTGAATACATCTATGATAGAGCTATGGATATGGTGAGATCTTGTTTATACATCCATATACCTTGTTTTATATATGATGATCTGGTTTCTTATATATTAATGCATACATAATACATGTTTTGCATCCACTTACACACGATATGTACAGATTTTCATTTCTCCATGTGGGATTTTGGTTCCATCTTTGATTAGTCTTGTAAGTAAAAACCATAGGTGAGTTACTTCATACTACTTTGATATTTTTAAATATTTTGGTAAAAATAAGAAGACGGTGATAATATCTCCATTCATTATCGGGCTAGTTTACTTTGCTTATAATTTGGACTTAAGAAAATTAATTTTTTATTATGACTTTGAGTTATTAATTTTTAACTTTCTTACCTCTAGTGGTAAGCATTGGGAGTTACTAGTTATTGTCCCTGACTAGAGCACGTTCAACAAGCCCGTGGCTCAAGTTTCACTAGTGCCGAGACCTGTACCTAGGTGGGCTAGAGTTATGGGTAGCCTGTTGAGCTAACCCTGTGGCTAAGGCCACTTATGCATGAGACTGTGGTCCTACTTTGGTTCTCATACACTGACCACGAGGTGGTGAGATCGTGGAGTCTGGCTCTTCCATTGACCTTGTATGGCACTGGCTCCGAGTTTCATAGTCGTTGGTTGGATCTGGGTGGTACGACTCATTTCCTCAGGGCATAATAATATGTAATTCAGCCGAATAGAGCTATTGATTCATACAAAATACAGAACATTGGTTGAGGCCTTGTTTGTATAGTTGATCTGGTCACACCTTGTCGTTATTTATACGTACCTTATGCTTTGTGATAAGATTTTATAAATCTTATCTTATGCATCCCGTATTTTTTTGTAAGATGAATGATACGGTGTGTTCTGCTCAGTATATTGCTAATATTACATGAATATATATATCAGTTACCTGCCTTACATGTTTTAATATTTTCTGGAGTTTTATAGTTTCGGCGGGGAGTTATGTTTCTCGTTGGGACTATGTGTCTCACCCCGTTGGGTTACACCCTTTTTAGGTGATTGCGGTAGACAAGGGAGTTGTGAGGTTGTGGTTGAGCATCAAGAAGAGGAATAGTAGCAGGCAAGAGATGGAGACGATGCATGTTTTGGTGTTTTGTGGTAGAGTCCTAGAGTCATCCTTGTACTCTTAGGTCCTCAGAAATGTTCGATGACGTTTATCGATGCACAACTATTGTAATTCTGTATATCCTACTTTTGGCATTATTCGGCATGTTATGTACATATAAACAGGCGATGAACTCATGTGATGGCAGAACAGCTGATTTCTCTAAGCTGTGGACATATATCAAGCTTATAATATTTTTATAACATGTCTCTCTGCAGGATCTGGATGCAAAAGTTCTCTTATGTATGCTTTCTACAATTACTTTTAATTAACTCGTGTTTTTGGTAATATTGTGGTTCCACACATTTTCACGTGTCATTTTGTTCTCTGTGTGACAGATGGGTGTCACAATAAGTTTGGTATCAGAGCTCTAGGTTCGCTGAGCCTACATGGATCTAGGACTAGGTTTGCATCTGTTCTTGTTAATTTTCCAGATTTTTTTTACAATGGTCTTCTGCCCTCAGTGGAATAAAAAGATTAAAGATGTTTGGAAATCATGAAGAACATGTTGCCAAAAGCAGCGAGGCTGCATCAGTTGATGGAGCTAGAATGTAGGCACATGATAATCGGGTGCCTGAGGTCCCCCAACTTGACCCAGCCATTCTCGAAAATCCTACCTACCAGTAGCTTATGGGTCAGTTGATGGCTACGATGAATCTCATGGTAGAAAGGTTACTAGTGCCTCCGCCAAGAGCACCGGCTCCCCATGGTGAAACATCAGGTATTGGGAAGACCTGTGAGCGGCTTCGCCGAGTCAGAGCTTCGGATTATGCGGGAACAGCTGATCCAGCGGATGCAGATTTGTGGCTGACAGGTCTTGAGAAGGCCTTCTGGATCCTCGACATCCCCGAAGCAGACAAAGTAAAGCATGTTGTCTACCTTCTAAAGGGTAGTGCTGGCCACTGGTGGGCCATCAAGGAGAAGAAGCGACCCGGTGAGGAGATCAGTTGGGAGGTTTTTCGGCGCGAGTTCGTCAGCAGATACTTTCCGAAGATGTATTTGGATGAAAATATTAACCAGTCTGAGCGTCTGCGCCAAGGACAGATGAGTGTCACCGAGTATGAAGCCAGGTTCATGGACTTGCTGAGGTTTTATCCTCACATGGCAGAAACAGATGATGAACAGAACAGACGGTTTGAGAAGGGTCTGAGTGCAGAGTTGACGACACCAGCTGCTACTTTAGAGAACAGAGAACAGTTTGCTACGTTCGTGGAATCTGTCTGAAGGATCGAACGGTCAGTTAGGGAGAAGAGAGAGGCCATCACCAAGAAGAGGCCTTCTCAATTTTAGGGACAAAGGTCTGGTGGATTCAAGAAGCCAAGGTTTTCAATGCCATCCATGATGAGAGGTTCCAATGCACCATCGCAATGGTCCCCAAGTAAGGGAAGAGGTTATGTTTCTTCACCGTCAAAGGCGCATAGTACAACTTCCGTGGCAGTGACAGGGCCATCTAGGCTACAGTTTGAGAATAGGGCATGCTACATCTGTGGACAGACAGGGCATTTCAAGTCAAACTGCCCAAGGAGAGATGTTGAAGTGACACATTAGCCGAGGTAGAATCAGTAAGGGTCAGATAGAAAGAATCCCAGTGGTAGCCGAGGGTGAGGACACGGTAAGGCATCGCAAGTCAGATCAACTGCTCAAGGAAGTAGAGGACGTGGATGACAGAAAGCAACAACTCAATTCTATGCTATGAGTTAGCTGGAGGCAATAGTTAACCCGTGAGTGGTAGCAGGTCAGATGGAGTTATTTCATTATGATTTGTCTTCTTCTTGCTTTATATTTGTTCTGGTGATCCAGGTGCTACACACTCTTTTATCGCGCATTCTATGCTTGATAACTGTATGTTGCCTATTAGTTGTAAGAAAGATAGCCTATTGTTAGAAACCCCTCTTGATGGTTCCTCGACGCTTCGAGAGGAGTGTCCATCTTGTGTCTTATATTTTTCGGGACACAGTATATAAGTTGATCTTATACCACTTGATGTGCATGGATTCAATGTGATCCTTAGGATAGATACCGTAGAAAAGTATAAGGTTGTGATGGACTGTGGTTCCAACCAGGCAATGTTTGACGACGGTGGTGAGAAGTGGATCTTTCAAGGAGATAGGAAGATTCTTTAAACATGTTTAGTGTCAGCTATGGTGGCAGAGAAGTTGATGCGGCAAGGTTGTAAGGCATTTTTGGCTCATGTTGTGGATACCAAGGCAAAAGGTCCTAGCATGTAGGAGGTGCCGGTTGTCTGAGAGTTTGTGAATGTATTCCCTGAGGAGTTTCCCGGTGTTCCCCCACCTCGAGAGATTGACTTTGAGATCAATCTAGTTCCAGGAACACAACCAATTGCTCAGACTCCATACATGATGGCTCCAGCTGAGATGGCAGAGCTGAAGAAGCAGATACATGAGTTGTTGGATAAGGGTTTCATTAGACCAAGCACATTGCCTTGAGGTGATCCAGTCCTGATTGTTAAGAAGAAGGATGGGTCAATGCGATTGTGTATAGATTACCGACAGTTGAACAAAGTCACGATTAAGAACAAGTACCCATTGCCGAGGATAGATGATATGTTTGATTAGTTACATGGTGCCACAATATTCTCAAAGGTCGACCTATGGTCTGGATATCATCAGTTGCGGATTAAAGATGAGGACATACCTAAGTCACCTTTTAGGATGAGGTATGGTCACTTCGAGTTTGTGGTTATGCCGTTTGGGCTAACCAATGCACCTACTTCTTTCATGGATGTGATGAACAGGGTGTTCTATCCATTTCTGGATCAATTTGTTGTAGTCTTTATAGACAACATCCTTGTCTATAGTTGGGATAGTCAAGAGAATGAACACCATCTTCGACAAGTGTTGACCATTCTTCGCCAACACCATCTATATGCCAAGTTTAGTAAGTGTGAGTTTTGGTTGAAAGAAGTGACTTTCTTGGGTCATTTTATATCTGCAGAAGGAGTCAGAGTGGATCCCAAGAAGATAGAGTCAGTTGTAGATTGGGAACAACCGAAGATGGCAACAAAATTTCGTAGTTTTCTGGGTTTAGCAGGCTACTACCGGAGGTTTATAAGAGACTTTCGTGTGATCGTGTTGCCACTGAAAAAGTTGACCATGAAGGACGTACCTTTTGTTTGGGATGTTTGTTGTCAACAATCTTTTCAAAGTTTGAAGGAGAAGCTGACTAGTGCTCCAGTGTTAGTACTTCCAGAACCTAGGAAAGGCTATGTTGTTATCTGCGATGCTTCCAAGAAGGGCCTAGGATGTGTGATGATGCAGGAGGATCATGTGGTTTCTTTTGCTTCGCGACAGCTTAAGAAACATGAGGAGAATTATCCAACACATGATTTGGAATTGCAGCGGTAGTGCATGCGTTAAAGAATTGGAGACATTATCTTTATGGGGAGGTGTGTCAGATCTTTACAGACCATAAGAACTTGAAGTACATCTTCTTGCAGAGTGAGCTGAACATGCGTCAACGTCACTGGATGGAGCTGATCAATGATTATTACTGCACTATTGAGTATCATCTAGGTAAGGCAAACATGGTAGCTGATGCGCTTAGTAGGAAGTCTTCTTCTCTTCCCACAAAAAGGGCATAGTTGAGTTCCTTAGTGTGCCATAGGCGGGATATGTTTATCTCTTTGTGGCAGATGAATGTATAGTTGGAAGTCTCCCTATTAGCAGGACTGTTGGCACAGGTGCAAGTCAAGCCCACGCTGCGACAATAGATCAAAGATGCACAGCAGATGGATGATACCATACAGTTGATAAGATCAGAGTTTGGTAATGAAAAGCATGATGGGTTCCATGAATTTGAGGATGGACTAGTCTGCTATCATGGCAGGATGGTAGTCCCCGATGCTGACAATTTGAGAAAGCTAGTACTTGAGGAAGCACACACCTTGATGTATGTTATGCATCCAGGAGTCACCAAGATGTACCATAATTTGAAAGATATGTATTGGTGGCCAGGCTTGAAGAAGGACGTAGCTGAGTTTGTGGCTAGGTGTGTTGTATGCCAACAAGTTAAGGCTGAACATCAGAACCTGGCAGGTACGTTGCAACCCTAGTCGATACCGTAGTGGAAATGGGATCACATAACCATGGATTTCATAGTTGGTCTACCAAGGACAACTAGGAATCATGATTCCATTTGGGAAATAGTGGAAAGATTGACAAAATTTGCTCATTTCATACCTGTAAAGACAACATATACAGTAGAAAAGCTTGCTCAGGTCTATGTAGATGGGATAGTGCATTTGCATGGTGTACCCGCGACAATAGTCTCTGATAGAGGTCCCCAGTTCACGAGTCGTTTCTGGGAACAATTTCACAAGGCGTTGGGAACACAATTGAGGTTTAGCACCACCTTCCACCCATAGACAGAGGGGCATTCTGAAAGGACTATTCAGACTTTGGAGGATCTTCTCCGAGCTTGTGCTTTGCAATTCCTAGGCAGTTGGGACGTGCATCTCAGTTTGATAGAGTTCGCCTATAACAACAGTTATCAGTGGAGCATTGACATGGCTCCTTATGAGGCTCTATATGGGAGAAAGTGCAGATCTCCCCTATGTTGGTATGAGCCTGGTGAGTGTCACCTTTTGGGTCTAGAATTAGTACAATAGACAACAGAGAAGGTCAGAGTAATACAACAACAGTTGAAAGCGGCACAGGATAGACAAAAGTCTTATGTAGATAATCGCTGACGACCTTTAGAGTTTCAGGTGGGAGACAAGGTTTATCTCAAGGTCTCACCATGGAAAGGCATGCTAAGATTCAGCCAGAAAGGAAAGTTGGCACCTAGGTATATGGGGCCATACCCAGTAATAGCACGTTTTGGCAAAGTAGCTTACAAGTTATAGCTGCCTCCAGAGTTGCACAGGTTGCATCTAGTGTTCCATGTCAGCATGCTAAAGAAAAGTCATATAGATACCGGAACAATGATACAGCCAGTTGAGGTTGAGCTTGATGAAGACGTAACCTATGAGGAAGGTCCGGTAATGGTCCTTGACAAAAGAGTTAAAAAGTTGAAGAAGAAGGACCTAGTTCTTGTAAAAGTTCTTTGGCATCATCGTGGCATTGAGGAAGCCATGTGGGAGCTTTAGGAAGAGATGAGGAAGAAGTATCCCTCGCTTTTCTCTTCAGATTTTGGGGGCAAAATCCCTTTGTAGAGGTTTATGGCTTGTAAGGACGCTGGCGTTCATTTTTGGCTTAACCTGTTTACTTTGCCTAACCCTGGTGCTTGGTTGCTTTCTTATCACCTTTAGTGGTGATTAGGGTTAGCTTGCGCTTTGTTGAGTGTTGGAGGTGCTACTTGCAAATAACCTAAGTATAGGGTTGATGAGCAAGTTTGTCACCTTGAGATATGTTTTTCTCTCTCCTTGCTTCTTCTAGAGTTGAGAGGAAGGGTTGGGCTCATTGCTTGAGTTGCCTTGTGCTTTGCTGAGCTTTGTTGAGCCTTACATTGCCTTGTTGGATCCTGTATCGGGCTAGAGTGCCTTGTATTGGCCATAGGTGTGTCACCCAAGGAGGTGTGTCGGGCATGGGATGGAGTGTATTGGCCATGGACCCCTTTGACCCTTTGTCCTCGTTTGTGTCACCACTAGTGGACACTTGGTGCATGATGCTTGCATGTGCCAATTGCCTTGGACAAGTGTCCCATAGTGGGCGACACCTTACCTTGGTTTCTCCTCCACCCTCTTCTATATTTGTACCTCCTTTCTCTTGCTAAGGATCTCTTTAGTTCCTTAGTTTCTCTCTTCATTGGTGGACGATACCCTTCCTTTGCAAAGCTTGGTGGTTGATCCCTCTTCGTCTCTTTAGATTCTTCTTCTTCCTCTAGTGGTGGCCGAACCCTAGAGTGCCTTCTTCTTCTTCTTGTGGTAAGCATATTGCCTTCTTTCCTTAGCATCATCTTCCTCTTGTTTCTTGCTTGATCTTTGGCCATGATGGTTACAAGTTTTGTTCTCCTTCTTGTGATGGCCGAAGGTGGTGCTTAAGCTTGGGAGCTTGGTGCTAGGAGCTTGGATCTTGCTTAAGGTGGGTTACATAACTCCTAACCTTAACCATACTACTTCCTTTCTATTGTTTCTCGTTATGTTCTAGCTTGATCGACCATATATCTTGTTTAATATACATCTTGTTTAATATATGATCTTGTTTGCTCATATGGATGTGTTGTGGATGTGCTTCGACCTTGGTAGGCCGAACCTTATGGGCAATACCCCTTTTCTCTCCTTTGGTCTTAGGAAGTGAGTTTGGCCCTAGTGATGTGGACAATACCCCTCTCTCTTGGTTGTTGAGAGGTGAGTCTATACTCTAGAAGCTTGGGCGATATTCTTCTCTCACCAAGGATTTGAGAGGTGAGCCTTGGTAGATGATGACCTAGTTGTGGTTGGCATCTTAACCAATATGGGAAATGTTCCATCATGTTGCCCGACTGGGGATGGGAGATGTGCAATACCCCTCTCTCTTGGTTGTTGAGAGGTGAGCCAATCTTCTTAATCTTTAGGGTTTCTAAAATGGTGATCTTGAGGTTGATGATGACCATGTCGGGATGAGTTTGAGCCTTGCACGATACCCATGTAAGGTGTTGTCCGATACACTCTCTTGGACTAGAGTCCATGGGCGATATGTTGATGTTGAGTTGTTGGCTTTGTGCCCGATATGAATCCCTTGACGTTCAGGATGGGTTGGGAAATATACCCTGGTCTTTGCCTTGTGTCGGCCGATAGAGTGAGTCTGGCTTGGTTGGACGATATGCCCTCTCTTTGGCGCCCTTGTATCGAAGGAAATGTCTAGCTTGATGGGCGATACAAGCTTGGTCTGGGCGTCATGATCTTAGCCGATATGGTAGCTTTGCCTGACATATCCCCTAACCCTAGACGGGCGATTGGGCCATGGTCAATACAGGGGGTTAGCCGATAGTGTGTTGACCGATACACCCGGAGTTGGGCTGACCGATGGGCGAGGCTAGGTGCCTTGGCCGACAGGTGTGGTGAGGGTTGTTACCCTGCCCGATATCCCCGGTAGTTAGGGTTGCGCTACCCATCACACTTCTATGAGGGTAGTGGGCACCTTTAGTGAGGATGGTTTCGAGTCGAAAACCCTAGTCTTTAGTTCCTGATTATGTAATCACATCTTTGTTGATAATGATTTATGAAGAATAGTTTGAGAATCTATGACATGTTTGATGCTTAAATATAATGCCAAAATAAAGATGATAAGGTGCTAGTTGGTGCTTATAAGCTTAAATGAATGTCATAATTTATAATAGTAATGCAATTAGCATCAGTAAACCCTAATGTCTTTATGAGCAGTAGATCTATATATCTGGGGATTTCAAAAGATTATCTCTCTCGAAGTGTATACTAACTATGCAGGTACATCAGATGAATTTATAGCCAAGTGAGAACTATGAGGCCTATGTGTGTGAATAATAATGTATCCTGATGATAATTCTTGTTGATGAGATAACATGTATCACCAATATAATAAGATATGTCTATGGACCTGATGAAGGTTGTGTGCCAAGTGAGGTGTTATCTCCTTGTTGATATATAAGGGATTTTTATCCCAAGGTGATGTTGCCCTGAGAGGAAGTGGCTTTCTGTAACAAGGAGTTGAGATTCCTAGACAATGTGAAGATTTCAAAATTCAATGCTTGTATGTTTTACAACTTGGTTGCCTCAACAATCCACATAAAATATACTAATCCATTACAGTGAAACTGATCATGTAGTCTGCCCTGGCCATATATCCATCATCGTCAGTAGCTGGTGATGGTGAAACGGGTTCTCCTGTGGGTTAACTCATAGCGCATATTTTTGAATATGCGAGGTTTCTCCTAGCCTAAAATAGAGAGGATTCGAGTGCATTTGTGGTTGTAGAACTCAGGGTATATAGAGCATGGTGAACAAGCATGTGGCTCAAGTTTCACTAGCGCCGAGACCTGTACCAAGGTGGGCTAGAGTTATGGGTAGCCTGCGGAGCTAACCCTATGGCTGAGGCCACTTATGCATGAGACTGCGGTCCTACTTTGGTTATCATGCACTGAATAAGATGTGGTGAGGTCATGGAGTCTGACTCTTCCATTGACCTTGTATTGCACCGGCTTCGGGTTTCGTAGCCTTCGGTTGGATCTGAGTGGTATGACTCATTTCCCCAGGGCATAATAATACGTAATTCAACTGAATAGAGTTATTGATTCATAGAAAATATGGAACATTGGTTGAGGCCTTGTTTGTATAGTTGATCTGGTCACACCTTGTCATTATTTATACGTACCTTATGCTTTGTGATAAGATTTTATAAATCTTACCTTATCAATCATGTTCCATAAAGAAAATTAGGATTTTATGCATCCCGTATTTTTTTGGTAAGATGAATGATACAGTGTGTTCTGCTCAGTATACTGCTCATATTACATGTATATATATATATATATCAGTTACCTGCCTAAGTGAGGGAGTCGCGAGGTTGTGGTTGAGCATCAAGAAGAAGAATAGTAGTAGGTAAGAGATGTAGACACTGCATGTTTTGGTGTTTTGTGGTAGAGTCCTAGAGTCATCCCTATACTCTCAGGTCCTCGGAAATGTTAGATGACGTTTCACAATGCACAACTGTTGTAATTCTATATATCCATCTTTTGGCCTTATGCGGCCTGTTATGTACATATAAACAGGCGATGAACTCATGTGATGGCAGAACAGCTAGTTTCCCTAAGCTGTGGACATATATCAAGCTTATAATATTTTTATAACATGTCTCTCTGCAGGATCTGGATGTAAAAGTTCTCTTATGTATGCTTTCCGCAATCGGTTTTAATTAACTCGTGTTTTTGGTAATAGTGTGGTTCCGCACGTTTTTGCGTGTCATTTTGCTGTCTGTGTGATAGCGGGGTGTCACAATGATCATGGCCAGGTATGAGCTGTGATGTTTATTTATTGAAATTATTTATTGGGCCTTGTGTGACACAACATGCCTTGTTGCTTAGAAAGAGGTAACAAGAGGGTTAATGGGCCTCAAGTGCAATGAGAGATGCTTGTGTAGCAAGTATTATGTTTACCTTGGTAAGATGACCTGAAGGTGTTAGTTACCTGAAAAAGTGGTAACAGTGCTCAGTAAAGAGCTAAGGGTTTGAATACCCAAAACCATATGATTATGGTATTGAGATTGTGAAGGGATGATAGCTCCCAGTATGGAAAAGAGGGACTGAGATCCCCAATGTCATTCAACGACTGAGAAGCACTTGATGAAAATAGTACATGTTTTCTTTGTAAGCATTTAATAAGTTATGTTTGAAAACTTGGCTGATGCTAAAAGAATATGATAATGTACTTATTTAATCAAGTGAAATATATTTATGTAGTTCTCTGACCATAGATCCATCATCGTCAGTAGCTGGTGATGGTGAAATAGGTTTTCTTACGAGATCTCCTGGAGAGCGCATATTTTTGAATATGCGGGGGTCAATGGGTGAAAATATCTGTATGTCCTCTTGAGGAGATTGATGGAAGGCAAACATCAAACCTCTCAATCCTTCATTATATGTACTAGGATGGATGTATCACTAATCTCCCGATGGTTTTAATGTCGGATGGATGGAGGTAAACATGAAATCTCTCGATTGCGAAGAGAGTGCAGCTGCCGTTGTAGCTCTATAGCGAAGATGCCATTATACCCTGGCAAGCTATATAGCAGAGACACAAGATGGCCTACATGTGGTCCCGCACTGACCGGGATGTGGGAGGTCATGGAGTCCAGCTCTTCCATTGACCTATGTATGGTACCTATTTTGACGTCACAGTGGTCAGTTGGAGTATGAGCGGTATACCTCATCTCCTCAGAGCTTAAGTGTGTTTGTTAAATGTAATCAACCGTGTAGCATATTTGCATAAGATTGAAATACGAGAACCACTGGTTGATGTTATCTTTTTTAGAATGTCTTGAATACATAAATGTTAATTATATTCTTCAATTCTTTATTGAATAAGAGACATGTTGCCTTATCAAGTTATAGATGATATATTTAATTAGAAGTGTTGCTCTAATCTACATAGATGTTGATTTATCTGCTATTGAGATATATGATTCCACTGTTCAGTTTATTTCTTTAAAACTGCAATAATAATGTTTTTGGCAGAGCATTATATCTCTTGCTGGGGCAATTTTATGAATTGTCTCACCCTCATGGGATCCAACTTTTTAGGTAGACGCAGACAAAGAGGAAGAAACCCTATAACAAGGGAAGAGCAGAAGCAGCAACATCAAGAACAACAATAATATCCCAGGTGGGGATATTAGCTGTCAAGTTTGTATATAGAGAATTCTATGTGTCGTCTCAGTATTCTCAGGTCCTAGGAGTCAATAGTTAATGTTTTATAATCGATCTGAGATTTTGGTTTGAATTCTTTGAGGATTTTGGTTACTTGTGCTTTTAGAAAAGTAATGTTGTATATAAATCCCTTGAGAGGAGATGATGCATGTCTTGTACATGATGAACCAGGTTGTATATGTAATACATTGGTTCTTGTTGAAAGAATATCTATGAGAATGGTTCTCTTTGCAAAAATTTTAAATTTTCAGTGATTTTCAGTAATCCACTATTGATAATCATTTCTGCATGTTTTATTGTGATAATCGTTGTCTTTACAATGACGGTCGTCTCAATTTAGTGGTATATAGAGACATAGGATTAAGGTTTTTGAGGCTATTATAAGTGTCTTCCAGTTATCTGATAGTATCTTCTGCTCATATAGGAGGAGAAGAAGAACTAAAGATGTCTGGATCACACGATGAACATGTTGCTGAGAGCAGCGTTGCTGCAGTAGGAGGAGGTGAAAGGGACCAAGAGAGGGAGGAGCCCGTACCTGAACAACCTTAGTCCAATCAAGTAGATATGGGGAACCCAGCCTTCCAAGCTATGTTTGGACAATTTATGGCAGCCATGACTCATATGACTGATAGGATGCCATAACCTGCACCAAGGGTACCCGCCCATGATGAAAGACATCGAGCTGGCAATACTTTTAAACGACTTCACCGGGTGGGAGCCACAGAGTATGCCAACACAGCTGATCTAGCATATGTCAATTTATGGTTGACTGAGCTGGAGAAAGCCTTCAGAATCCTTATGATTCCTAAAAATGAGAAGGTGAGGCATGATGTGTATCTGTTGAAGGGGAGTGCTGGTCATTGGTGGACCATTGAGGAAGGCAAAAGGCCAGGAGTTGAAGTCAAATGGGATGAATTCTGACGTGAATTAGTCACTAGATACTTACCTAAGACGTATCTAGATGAGAAGATCTCTCATCTTGAGAGAATAAGACAAGGAAAAATGAACATTAGTGAATATGAAGCTAAGTTCATGGAGCTCTTACGGTTCTGTCCACATACGGCAGTTACTGATGAAGAGAGGATTCAACATTTCGAGAAGGGATTGAACGCTGATTTGACCACTCGTGTGTCTGCTCTAGATAACAGGGAGAGGTTTGCCACTTTTTGGAGTCCGTTAGGCGGATAGAGAGGTATGTGATTGAGAAGTGACACGCCAGTAATAAGAAAGTGTATCCTCTATTTCATGGGCAAAGGTCTGAAAGCTTCAAGAAGTTGAGTTTTTATGCACCGACAACACCATCAAGACCTAATCCTCAGATGCAATGGACGTCGAGTAGGGGTAGGGGATGTAGTTTTCCTCCAAATAGAGCCCCTAGTACAACATCAACATCAGTAACAGGACCACCTACGTAGAATGTGGGAAGCTACAACTACTATCAGTGTGGGAAGTCTGGACACTTGATGAGAGATTGCCCTGAGAAGGTTAGGACTGTAACTCAACCCCAAAGGCAGAGTCAGAAAGGCTCACAGATGAGACAGTTTTCTGGTAGGGCTCGAGGATGTGGACAAGCATCCCAAGCTGGATCGTCAGCACCCAACAATCGAGCACATGGTCAACAACAGGCAATGACTAGATTCTATGCTATGAATCAGCCCGAAGTAGTAGTCAACCCCTGGGTTGTGACAGGTCAGATGGAATTATTTTATTCTGATATGTCTTCATCCTGCTTCGTATCTATTTTAATTGGTCTGGGTGCTACGCATTCCTTTATCACTCGAGAAGTGATTTATGACTACAACATAATTGTCAGTCATAGAGCAGGTAGTTTGATGTTAGAAACCCCTTTGCTGGGATCTGCAGTGTTGTGGGAGGTGTGTTCTTCCTGTAATCTTTCCTTTTGTGATCATTGCATTCAAGTGGATCTTATACCACTTGAAATGCATAGTTTTGATATAATTTTTGGGATGGACACCTTAGAGAAGTATAAGGTTGTCTTGGATTGTGGTTCCAAGTAGGCTGTGTTCACAGATGATGGTGACACATGGATCTTTTAGGGAGATAGAAAGATTCGTCCAACCTGTCTTGTGTCAACTATGGTAGCTGAGAAGTTGATGAGATAGGGATGCTTTGCATTCTTGGCTCATGTGGTAGATACCACAATGGAGAATTCTAATCCATCTGAAGTTCCAATAGTCAGGGAATTTGAAGATGTATTTCCTGAGGAGCTTCCAGGAGTTCCACCACCCTGAGAGATTGATTTTGAGATTAATCTAATTTTGGGAACGCAACCAATAGCACAAACATCATATAGAATGGCACCTGCTAAGATGGCAAAGCTCAAGAAACAACTGCAAGAGTTTCTTGAGAAGGGTTTTATCCGACCGAGCACTTCACCTTAGGGTGCTCCAGTTCTCTTTGTTAAAAAGAAAGATGGGTCAATGCATTTATGCATTGACTATAGGCAATTGAACAAAGTCACCATTAAGAACAACTATCCTCTGCCAAGGATAGATGACTTATTTGATCAGTTGCGTGGTGCAACTATCTTTTATAAGATAGATCTGAGGTCGGGATACCATCAGTTACATATTAAGGAGAGTGACATACTAAAGTCCACCTTTAGGACAAGGTATGGTCACTATGAGTTCATAGTTATGTCATTTGGACTAACTAATGCACCAACTGCATTCATGGAACTCATGAATAGAATCTTTCGACCTTTTCTTGATCAATGCATAGTCATCTTCATCGACGATATCTTGATATACAGTAGAGATGTTCAACAGCATGAGCAGAACCTCCGTCAGGCTTTGACCTTGCTAAGAGAGCATAAATTATATGCTAAGTTTAGCAAATGTGAATTTTGGTTACCATAAGTTTCTTTTCTAGGACACATAATATCTGCCTCAGGTATTCGTGTTGATCCTAAGAACGTAGAATCTGTCCTGCAATGGGAACAACCAAAGACACCTATGGAGATACACAGTTTCCTAGGACTGGCAGGCTATTACAGGAGGTTCATTAAGAACTTCAGTTCAATAGCTTTACCCCTGACCAAGTTGACTAGGAAAGATATTCCTTTTGTCTGGAATGATAAGTGTCAACAATCTTTCTAGTTACTGAAGGAAAGGTTAACAAGTGCACCTGTTCTAGTGTTACCATGAACAGGTAAAGGGGTACATAGTCTTTTGTGATGCGTCTAATAATGGACTAGGATGTGTGTTGATGCAGGATAAATAAGTGATTTCTTTTGCTTCTCAACAGCTTAAGAAACACGAGGAGAATTATCTGACACACGATCTAGAGCTAGCTATTGTAGTTCATGCTCTGAAGATCTGGAGACATTATCTCTATGGAGAAACATTCCATATTTTTGTAGACCATAAGAATCTAAAGTATATTTTCTCACAGCATGAGTTGAACATGAGGAAATGCCACTGGATGGAGTTAATCAAGGACTATGATTGTACAATTGATTACCATTCGGGGAAGGCTAATGTGCTTGCTGATGCATTAAGTAGAAAATAAGCAACACCAGCCTTAGACAAAGTACAGTTGAACTCCTTAGTGTGCTCTAAGAGAGATATGCTTATCTCCTTAAAGCAAAACAACATACAGCTTAAAGTATCATTGTTAGCCGAGTTTTTAGCTAAGATGCAAGTGAAACCTACTCTGAGATAGCAGATTAAAGAAGCACAGCAAGCTGATATTGTGATTCAACAAATCAGGTCAGAGTATGGTAGTGAGAAACGAGATGGCTTCCACGATTCATATGATCAGGTAGTTTGCTACCATGGAAGGATGGTAGTACTTGATGCTGATAACTTAAGGAAGTTAGTTCTGGAAGAAGCCCACTCTTCGATGTATGCCAGGCATCCAGGAAGCACCAAGATTTATCATAACCTAAAAGATATCTATTGGTGTCCTGGTTTAAAGAAAGATGTAGTTGAATTTGTTTTGCGGTGTCCAGTGTGTGAACAGGTTAAGGCTGAACATCAGAAGCCCACATGAACAATGCAACCTCTGCCTATACCGCAGTGGAAATGGGATCATGTAACCATGGACTTTGTGGTTGGTCTACCTAGAACAACCAAAAGTCATGATTCCATTTGGGTGATAGTTGACAGATTGACAAAGTCAGCACATTTCATTCCTGTGAAAACAACCTACACTGCTGAGAAGCTTGCATAGATATACATAGATGAAATAGTGCGGCTGCACGGGGTTCCGACTACTATCATTTTTTATAGAGGTCCCCAGTTCACGAGTCATTTTTGGGAGCGACTCCATAAAGCTTTGGGTACGCAGTTAAGGTTTAGTACAACCTTTCACCCATAGATAGATGGACAGTCCGAAAGGACTATACAAACCTTGGAGGACTTGCTTAGGGCATGTGTCCTTCAGTTTGGAGGAAGTTGGGATCTACACCTGAGCTTGATAGAATTTTCTTATAATAATAGCTATCAGCATAGTATTGAGATGGCACCATATGAAGAATTATATGGTAGACGTTGTAGATCTCCTCTATGTTGGTATGAAATAGGGGAGTACCAACTTTTGAGTCATGAGATGGTTTAGCAGACAACTGAGAAGATTAAAGTCATACAACAACATTTGAAAGCTGCTCAGGAGAGACAGAAATCTTATGCTGATAAGCGTCGTAGACCTTTAGAATTCCAAGTTGGAGACAGAATTTATCTCAAGGTATCACCTTGGAAAGGTATCTTGAGATTTGGAAAGAAGGGGAAGTTAGCTCCTGAATCTTATGCTGATAAGCGTCGTAGACCTTTAGAATTCTTTGAGGATTTTGGTTACTTGTGCTTTTAGCAAAGTAATGTTGTTTATAAATCCCTTGAGAGGAGATGATACACGTCCTGTACATGATGAACCAGGTTGTATATGTAATACATTGGTTCTTCTTGAAAGAATATCTGTGAGAATGGTTCTCTTTGCAAAAAGTTTAAATTTTCAGTGATTTTCAGTAATCCGCTATTGATAATAGTTTCCACATGTTTTATTGTGATAATTGTTGTCTTTACGATGATGGTCATCTTAGTTTAATTTCGAGGACAAAATTTCTTTTATGATGTATATGATGTGATAAAGTGGTCTTTGTCTTTAATTTTGAGGACGAAATTGTTTTAAGGTGTGTAGGATGTAATAGAATGGAATTTTGAGATTGTTGAGTAGCCAATTTGGATAAATAGAATGATGACATCAACTTATTTAATTTTATACATTCATGAAGCTAATTATGAAGGGGATTTTATGAATTTGTGTGATATAATGATGGCCTTCAAAGTGTGTTGATCATGCAACACCATATCTATTGGTTTGATGGAGTCGGAATATCTTTTGAGGTATACTGGACCATAGTATTTGATTTGTAGCCTAAGTTTATAATAAGGATGTCTTCTGATCCTTTTATTAGCTCTTTGGACGTATTTTGAGGCCTTGAATTTCAAACTCTATGGACTTGGTCTTGAGAAAATATCTATTACCCTAGTTCAAATCAAAAACGTGGGAGGAATTACAGTTCTCACAAGATCAGGCCACCATGATCATCAAATGTGGGTGGATACATGTAGCAAGTTGTGGCCTCATGGGGGTGGTTTTCTTGTGTTGAAAGGAGCAGATGGCATCTGACTCCTCTTTGATAACCTGGGCTCATGGCGACAGTCAGTAGGACTGAGATCTACATGAGCAAGGGATGTTCGAGGAACTGCCTCACGAAAACGGTGTCAATCGCTCACCAAGGCGCAACCATGGAGTTTTGATAGCTTGAAGTTGCACGAATCTTTTGGAGGAAGAACTAGAGGGAGTGGATGATTGGTGTGCCATGGATCAAGGATGGAGTAAGTAGCCAATTACACACTGTAGATCTTCTCCGTAGTGGCGGCTTGGGTGGAGAAGAGCCCACACACGCAGGCGTCAAGTGCTGTAGTTGGGAGAGACCTAAGACCCTGTGAGGGTCTAGCCAAGGTTGTCAGAGCTGCTACCTGTGATGGACCTTGAGAAGGAGAGAGAGAGAGAAGCGACAGAGACAACTTAGAGGAGGATATGCTTAGAGACTCAGACTAGGATGAGGGGCGGCGTCGATCTCTCACCGGAGATCCAAGCAGATCCCACACCGAAGTCAACCCCCATGATGGCAGCAGTCATAAAGATAGAGTAGAGGTCATGAGTAGGGTTGTGCGGTAGTACCTTGAGTAGTCATGACGACCCTTGAGAGAGAAGTCGTGACGGTGGCCTTGTTGTGGACAACCAGGGAGATCGTGATGGGCGCAATGCGTCGAGAAAGTGTGGAGGAATAGTTGACCCTCAATAGCTCACCAGAGTTAGGCCAGGATGGCCACCAGTAGCATGGCTGAGAGGATAGAGGAGCACCTTATGGGGTTGCTTGCATGTTAGTAGAGAACGACGCCATGGGCGTCCGCCTCGCGTGGAATGTGAGAAAGAGATAGAGAAAAGAGGAGCGAGCGAGTTTTCCAGGCCCAAACTATGAACCGGCCGGCCCCAAACCAGATCAGGCGGGTCACCCAGGCCAGTGAAGCAGTCGTGCCATGTGGAAGTGGCCTATTGGCCAGAAAAAGGTATATATCCCAAATATAAGATAAATTACAATAATTAGTGTGATTATCGAAATAATATAAATAAAGTACCAAAATGTTTAGAAAAATGTGTAGAATAATATGTAATATCAAGCTTTTGATGCACTAATCTCAGTGATATCATGTGAGATGTAAAATGGTCTTTTCATGTCTAATAGATAATAAATGAAGACCTAAAATTATGAGAAAATACCAGTAGATCATAATTCTTGTACCCGAGATTTAATGGATGGTGGAGTTGTTGGATCTTACATGCGCCCTTTGAGAGATGATTTTCCCTATGCCTTGGTTCTATTTTCTCTCTTGGTGATGGAGGTTTTTGATGCATGTGATGTTTTCAAACATTGGTTTTCTCTCATGATCATGATTTGGTTTTCCCTATGTTTTGGTGATCGAGTTCTAGGGTCTTGGATGGTGTTTTCCTTCATGAACCTCTCTTCATGTTTGGTTTTGCTTTCATGGTGTTAATCACCCTGTGCAGCTTGTATTTAAGATGTTTCTCTCTCTTGATGGTTCCATGTAGGACCTTGTGAGTTTGATGAAATTTGAATGTCTTTTGGTCGCTAAGGTGGTTTTCCTTGTGTGGTAGAAGATAAGAATATATGTCCTTCGGTCGTTGAGGTTTTCTCCTTATTTTCTTCAGTCACCATGATTTGATCCATGTAAATGTGAGGGTTGAACTCCCTCTTTGGTCGATGAAGTGGTGAGGATTCACTTCGATCGTATGACTTGGTTTCCTCTTTGATCGAAGGTGTGATATGGTTCTCTTCAGTCAAAGGTGTGATATGGTTCTCTTCAATTGAAGGTCTGAAGATGTTTCTCTTCGGTCGCTTGCTTTGGTGATGGTCATGGACCATGTTGGTGTGTGCTCTTTGGTCGCATACCTAGAATCCTCTTTGGTCGATGGTAGTCCCTGGACACATGGTTGCTTTGTGTTGTTATCTAGTGATGATAATGGTTGACCTAATTCTTTCCAACAATATGGGAGATGACGATAATTAGGGTTTAATGTATATTGTTGTTTTGAAACCCTAGTCGGTTAATTGTGAGAAACCCTAACCCTAATTTTGAGTACATGGTGATTGATGTTGTCTTGCTTGAGTAATTAGCATGTAATGAAGTATTTTCTCTCACCAATTTATGTAACCCCATGATGCACGTTGAATGAACATCATAGCTTGTGATTGTTGTGTATCTTTATGTAACACAAGGTGATGATTATGAGTCGAGATGAGGCATGATGAGATGATGATGTTATGCATGAACTATGTGATTAGGTCTTATGACCTAGAAGAGTCTTTGTGCCTAAGTTGAGGTGATATCCACCAGTATTGTGATGAGGGATTGTTAACCCATAGTGATGTGATAATGATTATGGCCTTGTGTTGCCAGTGAGACTGTATCATGTGATGATATGATCAGCTTTATGATTAATATGTTTTATATCCTCTAGAGTTGCATCTACCATTATCTTTGTAGAATATGTTTAAGGTTTATACATTGTAACTTGATTGATGCAACAAAAGATACCCAATTGACAATAACTAATCAAGTGAAACCTTAATCATGTAGTTGCACTGAGCCATAGATCCATTCCAGTGTCAGGAATTGTTGGATGGTGAAATTAGTAATTCCTAAGGGAAACTCAGAGTGCATATTGTTGAATATGTGGGGGTGCAAAGTTGAGGGTATATCCTTGCATCCATAATTACAGGTTATGGAGGATGATTGTGGTCATGCCTTGGTAGGAGAATGACTACAACTATGGATTTGCCTCAGATGTTTGGGTTTGTATACCATATTTACTAGTGTCGTGCCTATATACCAAGGCGGACTAGGTTGTTATGCATTTGGACTCTATATGTCACTACGGAAGACTCATATTGACTTTGGGTGTGGGAGATCATAGGAGTCTGGTCCTCCTAGATCTTGTATGACACTGATTTTGACTTAGTAGTGATCAATTGGAGTATGAGTGGTATACCTGATCTCCGAGGAGCATAAAAGATGTAATACAGTCATGTAGTATATTTTCTTAGGGTTAAACACAAATCACATTGGATCTTACCCTTAGCCTTGTTTCTTATATTTTTTAGTTGATAACGGTTATGCATGTTCTTCATATTCCTTCTAAAAGTATATGATGTTCTATTGATCATTTGTAGTTGCTTAATCTACCTAATCTATGTTATTAGTTTTTCTTGTACAATTAGTTGAATCTAATTTTAATGCTTAATTTATTATAATCTATCTGTGCTATCAATAGTTGATAGCAGAGAACTATGTATCTTGTTGGTACATTGGTCTCACCTCGTTGGTTTCCACATCTTTTATGTGGTCATGTGTGTTGTGGTGGAGATCGTGTGGTTGAGGAAGAGAAGCAAGGAGATCAATAGTTGTTGAAGGTTGAATATGATGCTAGTGTTTTTTAGTAGATTCCTATGTGTCATCCTTGTACTATTAGGTCCTTGGGGGACTTTCGTAGATGTTGTACAACAATATGAGGTTTTTGGCAGCAAGCCTTGGTAGTACATGTATGGCTTGTATATATGAACATGTTGTCCTTGTAACATGTTTCAGGTTGTGACATGATGGCCACTGTATAGTGAGGTATATACCTTTATGGAATGATATGTGATACATGTGATGGCAGGTTGTGAACCATGATGTTTATATTTGTGCTTGATATGGTTATATCTAAACGGTTTTAATTTACCTCATTTTGTGGTAATGTAGTTGTTAGTTGTTAATTCTGTGTTTTGATTTTGAGTAATCTCCCTTTTGTGGAGGTGAGTCATCTCATGCTTGGTTGGTATCATAGATTTAGGTTTGTTGAGTATATTGGAACATAGGACAAGGGTTTGAGTATGTTCTTGTGTTATCCAAAATATCTGATCATAGCTTCTACTTATGTTGAAGAAGAAGAAGATATGTCAAGAGAACACGAAGAACTTGCTAAGAGTAGTGTTGCTGATCCAGGAGGTGGTGCCAAGAGGTAGGCTAGAGTAGATGGAGTAACTGAATTTCCCCAGGTCGACCCAGCAATCATAGCCAACCATGCCTTTTGGTCCATGTTTGGACAGTTTATGGCTACAATTTCACATATGGAAGATAGGGTGCCCATACCTCAAGCAAGGGTAGTTTTTCCCAATGTAGAGTCCCAGGGTTCTATGAAGACCTTTGAGAGGTTGTGATTTGTTGGACTATTGGAGTATGTGGGTATGAAAGACCCAACCGATGCAGATATTTGTATGACAGAGATGGAGAAGGCCTTTAAGATCCTCAATATCATAGAAGAGGATAAGGTGAAGCATGTGGTATACCAACTGAAGGGCAGTGTTGGACATTGGTAGGCCATCGAGGAGGAGAAGAGACCTTGTGTAGAGACCATCTGGGAGGAGTTTTGACAGGAGTTTGTGAGTCGATACTTCCTGGAGATGTACCTGGATGAGAATATCTTGTAGTTTGAGAAGATCTTGAAGGGATCTATGTCCATCAATGAGTATGAGGCTAATTTCATGGATTTTTTGAGGTTTTGTCCTCACATGGCTTCAACTTACAAGGAGAGGGTTCAACATTTTGAGAAGGGTTTGAGCATAGACTTGACAAAAATGGAGTCAATTTTGGAGAATATAGAGAAGTTTTCCATTTTTGTGGAGTCTGTGAGGAGGATACAATGGTAGACAATAGATAAGTGTGAAGCTAACGCCAAGAAGATATCGGCACAATTTCAAGGGTAGTCTTATGGAGGCTTCAAGAAGCCTAGGTTTTCAACACCTCAATCACAACAGAGATTAGTGGTTCAGTCTCAGTGGTCTCCATGCAAAGTCAGAAAATGTAGCTTTCTTCCTGTAGGAGCTCACAATGCAGTGTCTATTTTTGTAATAGGGACGTCCAGGCCACAATTTGACACAAGGACTTGTTACACATTTGGACAGTAGGTGCATCTGAGGTTGTTTTTCCCAGTGAAGGATGAGGAGGTAACACAAGAGCTGATATAGAGTCAGTAAGGGTCATAACAGTGATAATAGTTCAACAATGGTGGAGGTAGAGGATGCGGTCAGGCATCACAACCAAGATTGTCTGGATAGACCAGCAGAGGACAGGGGCGACAACATGCAATGGCTCGATTCTACGCCGTGATTAACATAGAGGGAGTGATCAATCCATGGGTCATGATAGGTCAGATGGAGTTATTTCATTCTAATTTGTCTTCTTCCTGCATATTATCTGTTTTGGTTGAACTGGATGTGATGCACTCTTTTATTACTAGAGAAGTGATAGCTAGTTGTTCATTTCTTGTTAGTCATAGAGCTGATAGTCATCGCTTAGAAACCCCTCAGGTAGGTCGAGTTGATGGAGGTGTGTTTATCTTGCATTGTTTCTTTCTCAGGATGTAGCATTCAAGTGAACCTTATACCATTTGACATGCACAGATTCGATGTGATCCTTGGGATGGATACTTTAGAGAAGTATTGGGTGGTCTTGGATTGTAGTTCCAAGGTGGTGATGTTCTTTGATGGTGATGTTTCGTGGATCTTCCAAGGAGATAGGAATATTCTCCTAACGTGCTTGGTGTAGTGATGACGACATAGAGGATGATGAGGTAGGGGTGTGAGGCTTTCTTAGAGCATGTAGTGGATACTAAGGTGAGGAGTCCTGGTATCCATGAGATGCCAGTGGTCCGAGAGTTTGAAGATGTGTTTCCCGATGAGTTTCCTGATGTTCCCCCACCATGAGAGATTAGCTTTGAGATCAATCTAGTTCCTGGTTCACACCCGATAGCACAGTCACCGTACAGGAGGGCACCAGTTGAGATGTAGGAGTTGAAGAAGTAGTTGTAGGAGCTGCTATAAAAGGGCTTTATCAGACCGATCACTTCCCCTTTGGGTGCTCCCGTGTTGTTTGTTGAGAAGAAGGACAGATCTATGAGGTTGTGCATTGACTACCGATAGTTAAACAAGGTAATGATTAAGAACAAGTAACCATTGTTGAGGACAGATGACATGTTTGATTAGTTGAGAGGTGTTGTAGTGTTCTCTAAGATAGATCTGAGATCAAGATACCATCAGTTACAGATCAAGGCAGAGGACATACCCAAGTAAGCTTTTAGGACTAGGTATGGTCAGTACAAGGTTGTGGTTATGTCATTTGGGCTAACCAATACACCAGAAGCATTCATGGATCTAATGAATAGGGTGTTCAAGCCTTATCTTGATCACTTTATTATTGTGTTCATTGACAACATCCTGATATACTCCAAAGACATCCAACAACATGAGCAACATCTATGATAGGCGTTGGATTTGTTAAGACAACATAAGTTGTATGCCAAGTTCAACGATATGAGTTCTGGCTAAAGTTGGTGTCTTTCCTTGGGCACATGATATTCGCTAGAGGATTTTATGTAGACTCAAAGAAAGTGCAATCATTGCTAGAGTGGGAGCAGCCTAAGACACCAATGGAAGCTTGTAGTTGCTTAGTCCTGGCAGGCTACTATAGGAGGTTTATGCATAAATTCAGTGCAGTGGTGTCACCCCTAATGAAGCTGACAAGGAAAGGTGTACCATTTTTTGGGGATGATAGGTGTCAGCATTCTTTCTAACTTTTGAGGGAGAAGCTAAGTAGTACACTAGTGTTGGTTCTTCCAAGATAAGGGAGAGGCTATATCATCTTCTATGATGCATCGAGGAATGGTTTGGGATGCATGTTGAAGCAGGATAAGAACATGATTTCTTTTGCTTTGTGACATCTTAAGAAACATGCACAAGGAGAATTACCCAACACATTATCTAGAGCTTGTTGTTGTGGTCCATGCTTTGAATATGTAGAAACACTATCTTTATGGTGAGAAGTGGCAGATCATCACTGACCACAAGAACCTCTAGTACATCTTCTCAAAGCAGGAGATGAATATGCGACAGTGACACTAGATGGAGTTGATCAAAGATTATGATTGCACCATAGAATACCATCCTGGGAAGGCACACATGGTGGCAGATGCTTTGAGAAATAAGTCTTACACTGATAATTGTAGGAGGTTGTTGGTGTTCTAAGTGGGGGATAAGGTATATGTCAAGTTCTCTCCTTGGAAAGGTGTGTTGAGGTTTGGGAAGAAAGGTAAGTTGGCTCCCAGGTTTATGGGACCTCACCCTATGATGCCATGTGTTGGGGATGTGGTTTATAGGTTGGATTTGATGCCTAAGATGCACAGGTTGTATCATATCTTATATGTCTCTATGTTGAGGAAGTGTCACCCTAACATTGAGTAGTGTTGCAGCCCATAGAGGTGGAGTTGGAAGAGGATGTGTCAAATGTAGAAGGTCTTGTGTTGATCTTGGATAAAAGGGTGAACAAGATAAAGAAGAAGGATATAATGTTGTTTAAGGTTTTGTGGCATCATTGTGGTGTGACAAAAGCTGCGCGGGAGTTGGAGCACGACATGTGTAGGAAGTACCCCTCTCTTTATGCATAGGATTTTGGGGGCAAAATCCTTGTTAGGGGTTTATGGTTGTAAGACCCCTGACCTAGCTTTTTGGCTAATCTTGTTTGCTTAGCTTAACAAGATTCTTAGAACCTTAATATAATCTCTTGAGATGCTTTAATAACTAGGCAAACACTTATGTTTACAGTTTGGTCCAGTTTGCATGATGTTTGAGTTTGTTACGCTATACATGTGTTTGTTTTGGACCAAGTTGGAATTTACCCATGTTCAGGGCATATCTTGCAATTTGTTACATGTTGGATGTGCCTCCTATGATTTAGCATCATGAGAGAGATAATTGTTCTTAGGGGTGCCTTGTTGTACCTTGGATGTTGAGGTGGCATCAGAAGTAGATGATTAGCATTTGCTTTGGTGCCTTGTGTAGATGGTTGACTTGCTTGAGTGTTGACCCTTTGAGTTGGTTTTCAATGACCCACCTTACTGTGCCTTGGACCTTGTTCCTTAGGTTAATGACATTTTGAGTGCACTTAGTGGCCTTGGTGATTGAAGAGCCAAGGAATACTAGGGTGCAATCTATGTCATCGATGATCCCACCTTGTTTATCTTCGACCGATGAGCATTGTAGGTTATGTTCTCTTTGACTAACGGTCCTTTGGACCAGATGAGGTTGTTTATCTACTTTCGTTTTTGATATCTTAGTTGCATGCATGTCTTGAGCATTTTTATGGCCACGTTTTGAAGGGAGAAGTGGCTTTAGTGTGTTTACACCTCACCTCCTTCACCTCCCTCCTACCCTTGGGTATTTGTACCCCTCTCTTCACATGCAAGTGGATCTTTTTGCACTCTCTTAATATCTCCCTTCCTTGGAGCTCGTCCTTGTGACCTTCTTGGTGTATAATGAGCTCAACCTTGGAGCAAGGAGGTCAAACCTTGCATGTGTGGATCTAGGGTTGGAGCATCTCTCTTCTTGGTGATCCTTTGGTGATCTTTGATTTTGGTAAGTGATCTCCTTCGTTGATCTTGTTTTCTTGCAACCTTATCTCCTTTACTTATTCTCTTAGACGAACCCATGGAGTTTCCACGGTGGAGCTTGTATTGAGATAGGGGAACTTCTCTCTCTTGGACCGAATCCATGGTTTTCCATGGTAGTGTTCAAAGTTTAGTTGAGGAACTTCTCTCTCTCCCTCTTCCTTTCTTTCTTTTTCTTTTTAGCCTAGAGTTTTTTCCCTTTTCTTGGTGCATATTTAACCTAGGGTTATGTTTCCTCTTTGAGGTGATGCTAGCTTGGGCGTGGAGTTGAACAATCTAGGGTGATCTTTCTTCCTTGGAGCTTCTTGCTTGTGGAGTGGTTTTCCTCTTCAATCCAAGGTGGGTTATATAACTTTACCCTCTACTATTTTTGCACCTTAATATTACATGCAAGCTTTTATATCTCTAAAATATGATTATATGTTGCTAGATTATGATATCTTGAACTAGGGTTTATGATTATAAGGTGATCTTATATAGATTAACTCTATTTCCTAAACCCTAATTCTTGTACCTGAGATTTAATGGATGGTGAAGTTGTGGGATCTTACATGAACCCTTTGAATGATGGTTTTCCCTATGTCTTGGTTTTGTTTTCTCTCTCTTAGTGATGGAGGTTTTGGATGCATGTGATGTTTTGGAACATTGATTTTCTCTCATGATTGTGGTTTGGTTCCTTTGTTTTGGTGATCTAATTCTAGGGTCTTAGATGGTGATTTCCTTCATCAACCTCTCTTCATGTTTTGTTTTGGTTCCAAGATGTTAATCACCTTGTGGATCTAGTGTTTTAAGATGTTTCTCTCCCTTGATGGTTCCATGTATCACCTTGTGTAGTCAATGAAGTTTGGATTTCTTTGTCACTAAGGTGGATTTCCTTGTGTGGTCAAAGAGATGAATATGTATCCTTTGACTGTTTTCCTTGTTTCCTTTGGTCGCCATGATTTGATCCATGTCAATGTAAGTGTTAAACTCCCTCTTCAGTTGATGAAGTGGTGAGGATTCCCTTTGGTCGTATGACATGGTTTCCTCTTCGATAGAAGGTGTGATATGGTTCTCTTCGGTTGAATGTGTGATATGGTTCTCTTTAGTCGAAGGTGTGATTGTTGGGTTTTAGGGGAGGCAGAGAAGGCAGCGGAAACAAAAAAATGTCTCCTCCCCAAACCCAGAACAAGGAAACACGTCAACGTCTATACAATAGGAAAGGATGGTTCGTGGAATCATACCTTGTCCCGAGGCTTTGTCGGTGACAATACCTCGCGCCTTACGCGGTCTTCACCTCCGGTCTTGGAAGGTGTCTATGCGGCTCCTGGTCGCACCGGGACTGATGACTCCTGGTCTCACCGGGACTGTCGGGATTGACAGTTGTCCTCCAAGTGGCAAAAACCTCTCGCCTCTGAAGTAGTCCACACAGACCACCTGGAACTTCAATCCCCTTGTCCCACAAGGAATTGGAAGGAGTCACACCCTCCTGTTAGCGTACTAGTCGCCAACACACTCTCCTACCACCAGTCACTTACTGCAGTTGTATTTCCCTTGCTATGCCTCCATTATCGGGTAGCACCTGCTCGAGCTCTCTCTCGGTTACCAAAACAAGAGAGAACGACAACTGCACAGAGCAACTGGTTGCACTGGGTTCTTCTTTGAGAAGCCCCCAATACCCCTATATATATAGGAGGATCATGGGACATGGTTCTCCATCCCAGGCAATGCGGGACTAAAAAGTAGGAGTAGAAGGGTTCAAGATTTTCCACAAAACAACCAACTCACAACCTGAACCGATCGTTTCATTTCTAAAACGGTCGATTGGGGACCTGAGCCGGTCGGTTGACACCTCAACCGGTCGGTTGGGACACCTCAACCGGCCGGTTCACTTCTGAACCAGTCGGTTCGTGGTCCTGGTCAGTTCCCGATTGACTTTCCATCTTTTATTTCTAATTGGTATCAAATACCAATCCTTGTTCCAATCAAATTGGGAAAGTGAAACGAAAGAAAATTCTCACCAATCCTACTTTCCCAACTTGCTCAGTTGCAACAGTTGAACCGATCATTTCAACACTTGAAGCAATCGTTTCACCCTGTCCATGAGCTGATCGATTCACAACCTGAGCTGATCGGTTCACTAAGCTGAGTCGATCGGTTCATCACATGAGCCGATCAGTGGGGAGTGCAGATTGTGCAAAATCAGTCAATTGCAGTTTCAATCAATCTGATACTCTAATCAATGTGTCCAACACCTTGAACATTATGACATTGAGCTATCAATTAATTGAGTGTTTAATTGAACTACTAAACTCCTTTAGTCATCAATCTAAACATTGTTTGTGGACAAAACTCCTCTTCCAGGTTAAATCCTATGTGTGTGACCCTGCAGGTCCTTTTCACATTGGCAGTGAAAGTCCATAACACTTATGACTTCACAAGCAAAAAGTGGTACCTTGTCACACATCAGTGCTACCCAAGTGAAATAGAAAGTTGGATAACTACTTTCAATCCTACAATCCGTGAATGGTGTTGCAGTGAATGTATAATTCCTTTGTCACTGATATCCCAAATGAACTCGAGGCATGGAACAGTCATCCTGTCAACGTTCATTCACTTTCTTGATCTCAGAGCAGATTGGAAGAGATATGTATGACACCAATATCACATACTGATTCACACATGCGTGTGCACACCTATTTCAATCTTACTCATCAAGTGGCCTTGGATATCAAACTCCCTCAAGAGGGAAAAATCCCATATCTATCACTCACCCCTCAAAATCCCCATGTGTCAAAGCCATCCAATCATCACCTTTATAACAACCCATGTTTCAGGACTGTGTTTGATGACGTCAAAGTGTGCCCAACGACATGTGTTGAGTGTAGTGATTTCAGGCCAAAGAATCACACTCACTACCATCACTATGAGTACTTACTGTGACCACCATATCATGGTTCCATGTGTCAAACTCATGGTGGGTCTGTCTGGTACACTTGTTCTCTAACAAGTACCTATGTGTTTGGTTTGATATCTCTATATCATGACTAATGAGATTCTTTCATCAACCAACACCACAATCTAGTCTTTTGTGTCATTGCTGTCTATCTACCTTCCACAATGACATCCGACTAGGGACATAATCAAGAATGTACAAACTCTTAGCATCTGTATGATCTCATCGTTCAGGTCCTGAACCTGAAGGCATACATCATTGAGTACTATCATTCTCTAGACATTCAATTTGTTCTATCACTATCTCATATGACTGAACCAGAAAGAATTGGAAGCTTGCCTTTGATGTTTATCAAATCAATCTCAATGTATCCCATCAATCATCCCATGATTGGCTCTCAGGGCATACATACCAACAGACTCCCACTTGCACTGTGAGCCAATCACCCTTGAATCATATTCATAGTGATCTTCAAACATGTCCCCCATGTTACTGTGCTCTTATGCCAACATAGTGAGTTATGGAAACACCTTGCCAAAGTCAGTATTAATTGCATGTCTCTCATCTCTTTGTTGTACGTCATACGTATGAGATGGATTTGACGTAATATGCGATCTAGTATTCCTTTGCTAACCTTTAGCCGCATTGCATGATTAAGGATTACATACTTGTCATCAATGAGCGGAATATCTATAAGTTCATCTCATGAACTTCCAGATCCATATAGTATCCACTGATGTTCTCTAACACATAGATACTCGACATTTACTTTTAAATGGTTTTATTGGAACACTTCCAATTATCAACAAACTTTCACTTTTATATATCCTATATATATTTTGTGATTAATTTTCTGTCCTTTCGGAAGTTCACATCAATGCAACTCTTTACATCGAACTCTTCCTTATCTCCATAGAACTAGTACTTCTCAAGTACTTATCAAGTTCTCATGGTATTCCAGTAACCCTTACTGGAAACAGACAGACATCCACTCGTCATGTCTCACATACGAGTTATCAGGATGAGCACGACATATTTCCATGTCATACATACAAGGTGATGAATGAATTTGTTCTTGCCATGCAAGATACATGCAAGATAATGTGATGATTACATACATGATAGATTCATATCTGTTCTTAGTGTTACCATTCTTCATAATAATTGGACACTTGGCCTTGGGATACTAACTTCATGTATCATGGACAAGTTTTCTCCCACTGAATCTGTGTACACTGAACCCTTCAGTACAGATTGCCAATGTATGCTCTCTCTTTTCCAGGTCAAGAGGTTTTTGAGAACTATCTCTATAGATCTCTATTCCTATCACATAGGAAACATCTCTATCTTCCTTAAAGATAATTTCCACTTTGGATTTCCATTCTAGAACATTTCCATTTCACATCAATATGTGGAATGTGAACACGCTCCCACTAAATCACAGATCCCTTCTTTATCTTTGACATATCAGTCAAACCCATTGACTATATCATCAAAGTAAAGATCCAATTTTGAGTTGCTTGTACTCAATCAATCACATTGATTAGTCCATTGTAACTTATAGACTTCATTTGCATTAGTGGATTCATAAACCTTATAGGTTGTGTCACATACACACTCTTGTTTTATTCCTCATAGGAATGCAGTTTTAGTATCCATATGCCAAACGTCTTAGTCATTAAGTTGCAATCAACAAGAATTATCCTTCTCAAAATGTTATCCATGTGTCTTAACGCTTAAGACTTATTTGCACTTATGGATTTCCATCCAATGGGTGCTACCATCAAGGTCATACCTTATGGTTCACATGGATGTCATTTAAGATGTAATGGTCATAAACCATAACTCAAAATTTGGTTCCTCGTATTCATCTAGATAGTTGACTCATCACATGAACAACTCATCATATAGATAATTAAGGTGTATTTGTCAAGGATATAATAACTCACAACTCCTTTTGATTCTCAATGTCCTTTATTAGTGTGGAGTATTCTTTTATTAAGAAGAATTCAGTTATATGATAATCATTCTCTAACTCCTTAGAGTATGATTCCTTCTTGAATTCAGACATCACAATGCCTTAATCATGAGTTCACTATGATACACTATCATAATCCCTCAAAAGGATCTCAAACATTTAGTCCAAGTATTTCATTCAGTGATCTCATCAAGAATTAACACTTTACCAAATTTGCACTTCATCTATGATAATCTTGAACACTTCAAGATATTCATATTGGTATTTCTCTAAACACCATTTGAGGTATTAGCATTTGTTCCAATAGGTATGTAAATACATCACATGTATTATACCTAATAGGATAATCATTCTCCCACTACCATTAGTGAAGATTGATTAATCATGTTCAAGATATTCATGTCTCTTACTGGTTCTATAACCAAAAGAGTCTAGATTTATCCATCATATGGAAACTAGAAATGAATTTCTCATGATTGATGCTAATTTGATTGTTTGAGTTATCTATAACTTTTTCGTATCATTTTATCTTATGCATATCAAATACCACAAGATAAACAAGGCATTTCCACAAAGATCATATTGAAACATCTCTTTATTAATTGCCTTCATTGTCATACATTATGCAAAAAAAAAAGTGTTTCTATCTATTGGAAAATATGAAATAGCAGTTCATAACTGTATTACATGCCTTTTAGGCTGAAAATAAACTAAAGTACTCCTATCTATGGCGGAAACACTTGCCCCATTTATTGAGTGCTTTACACTTTACATCTTGGTACCATATACCTCAAAAGTGTTACAAGTTTACTTTCATGACCCCTTTAAGTAGAGACGTCTGTCGCCTCCTTCTTCTTTTGTTCTTCCAGATAGAGAGGACAATTCCTTTTCCAATGTCCTGGCTTTTGACAATGGTATCAATTGCCTTTCTTGGTCACGCCTCCCTTGACCTTGAGAGCTGAAGTCGACTTGGGCTCCTGGCTAGCATCAGAACATTTCTTAGCTTTGCCCTTCCCTTGCGCTTGGACTTGCCTTTCTTGCTCATGATCACCATCACAGACTTAGGATTGTCCTTCTTCATCTGTATCTCGGCTGTCCTCAACATGCCCAACAACTCTGAAAGTGGCCTATCAAAGTTGTTCATGTTGTAGTTCATCACAAACTGACTGTAGGATTCTGGCAACGATTGCAGTATCACGTCAGTAGCCAACTCTTCGATTAGTGGAAATCCCAGTCTTGTCAGGTTCTCCATATACCCAATCATCTTGAGTGTGTGAGGACCAACTAGATCTCCTTCTGTCATGACGCAATTGAACAGTGCCCTTGAGACATTGTATCTCTCTTACCGTGCATGATCTTCATACATGTTTCTAAAATGCTGAATCATCTCAATGACACCCATGTTCTCATGTTGTCTTTACAACTCGTTGTTCATAGAGAACAACATCAAGCACTTTGCATCAATGGCATCATCAGAATGCGTCTTGTAAGCATCCCTTTCTGCCTTTGGTGCATTAGGAGCAGGTTCCTCTGGAATTGGAGTATCCAGGACATAGAGCTTTCGCTCTTGAGTGAGAACAATTCTCAATGTCCTATACCAGTCATGGAAGTTTGTCCCATTTAGCTTGTCCTTTTCATGGACCGATCGCAAAGAAAAGTGATTATTGTTTGTTGCCATTTGTACTACAAAAGGAAAATATGCAATTTTAGTCCAAAAACTCATTTTTGACTTATTTGATTGATTTGAAAAGTTGACAATATAATTAGGCCTTTAATTAATTATCATTCCCACTATTTTAATTCAAATTTATAGCCATCACCATCAATTTGGAAGATTTTAGCGTACAACCTTCTAGTGGGCAAGATCCGAAAATCCTCTAAGTCATGGACCATCTAGGGTTGTCACCCACAACTTAGATCTCTCAGGTAGGCAACTCTTGCCAATTGCATCATATGCAACTCTTGATAAGATGTCATACGCAACTCCTTGCTATGATCATCTCCATGACTCAAGGTACTAGATCCCATCTAGATCACCTTGTTAAGTCCAACTCAAAGCAAACACGATGAATATGCACCCTGCTAGGGTAGACCCAGATATCCATCCTTCACGCTTCCACGAGATAGATGGTGCACCATGCTAGAGCATTCCCACACTTGGTCGATCAAGCTTTTCATGTGTGTAACATTTGGAAGGCATCTAAAACTTAATATTTAATGAGGGATTTGGTTTTATATACATATACATATCCAATCACCACAATACATAGTATGTATCATATACATGCTATATCCCACAGAAAACATGCAAAACGATAAAAGCGATGATTATGGCCATCCTAATGTGATTCCTCGAGCCAAGAGGAATCACGGTCATCTAGGTCTACATCACATGCAACCTGTACAAGATGAACTTTGTGCTTTGCCTTTCTGGGTTTGATCAAATCATCACATGACTGATCGGCTCACCATCAGACCGATCGGCTGGGTGCCACCAGCCGATCAGTTGGCTCCTCCAACCGATCGGTTCGCCTGGTCGTCGTGCATCTCATCATGGCTGCCACCCGCTCGTCTTGCTCCTCGAACCGGTCATCAACCGATCGGCTCACTCCTTGAACTGATCGTATCGAACGTCAACCGATCGGTTCACGCCTTGAACCGATCGTCTCAGCTGTCGTCAGATGTCCTTCGTATTTTGACATAACAAAAATAAAATCTATCCTATTTTACATTGTAAAAAGAGAAACCTCGAGTTACATTCGAGGGGAGCAAAGGTAAGAAAGAAATCTCGAATTATTTTGAGTTACATTAGGAATAGGAGAAGGAAGATCGGTGTGCAGACCGAGATGCAAACAACCACATACAACCATGCACAAATAGGGTTTATTGGCCATAACCACACTATACATCCACCACAAAACTCATTTAAGGGCGATGCGTATCGAGTGCATTACTAAAACATATCATATATGTAAATAGGGATTTGTTGATTTAGGATTGGACATGCATAAAGCCAATTTTATTCGCATCGTATGCAATAAATAAAGGCGACAAACCAGAATCGATCATATTGATATTCCCAATGTATAGGACAGTTGACGTAGCTCTGATACCACTGTTGGGTTTTAGGGGAGGTAGAGAAGGCAGCGGAAACAAAAACATTTCTCCTCCCCAAACCCAGAACAAGGAAACACGTCAACATCTATACAATAGGAAAGGATGGTTTGTGGAATCATACCTTGTCCTGAGGTTTGCTCGGTGACAATACCTCGCGCCTTGTGTGGTCTTCACCTCCGGTCTTGGACGGTGTCTGTGTGGCTCTTGGTCACACTGAGACTGACGACTCCTGGTCTCACCGGGACTGTCGGGATTGATAGTTGTCCTCCAAGCGGCAGAAACCTCCCGCCTCTAAAGTAGTCCACATGGACCACCTGGAACTCCAATCCCCTTGTCCCACAAGGAATTGGAAGGAGTCACACCCTTCTGTCAGCGTACTAGTTGCCAACACACTCTCCTGCCACCAGTCTCTTACTGCAGTTGTCTTTCCCTTGTTGTGCCTCCCTTATCGGGTAGCACTTGCTCGGGCTCTCTCTCAGTTACCAAAACCAGAGAGAACGACAACTTCACAGAGCAACTGGTTGCACTGGGTTGTTCTTTGAGAAGCCCCTAATACCCCTATATATATAGGAGGGTCATGGGATAAGGTTCTCCATCCCGGACAATGTGGGGCTAAAAAGCAGGAGTAGAAGGGTTCGAGATTTTCCACAAAACAACCAACTCGCAACCTGAACCAATCGTTTCATTTCTGAAACAGTCGGTTGGGGACCTGAGCCGGTCGGTTGACACCTCAACCGGTCAGTTCACTTCTGAACCGGTCGATTCGTGGTCCTGGTCAGTTCCCAATTGACTTTCCATCTTTTGTTTCTAATTGGTATCAAATACCAATCCTTGTTCCAATCAAATTGGGCAAGTGAAACGAAAGAAAATTCTCACCAATCCTACTTTCCCAACTTGCTCAGTTGCAACAGTTGAACTGATCGTTTCAATACTTGAAGCAATCATTTCACCCTATCCATGAGCAGATCGATTCACAACCTGAGCTGATCGGTTCACCAAGCTGAGCCGATCGGTTCATCACATGAGCCGATCAGTTGGGATTGTAGATTGTGTAGAATCAGTCAATTGCAGTTTCAATCAATCTGATACTCTAATCAATGTGTCCAACACCTTGAACATTATGACATTGAGCTATCAATTAATTGAGTATTTAATTGAACTACTAAACTCCTTTAGTCATCAATCTAAACATTGTTTGTGGAAAAAACTCCTCTTCCAGGTTAAATCCTCTGTGTGTGACCCTACAAGTCCTTTTCACATTGGCAGTGAAAGTACATAACACTTATGACTTCACAAGCAAAGAGCGGTGCCTAGTCACACATCAGTGCTACCCAAGTGAAATAGAAAGTTGGAGAAAAACTTTCAATCCTACAATCCGTGAATGGTGTTGCAGTGAATGTATAATTCCTTTGTCACTGATATCTCGAATGAACTCGAGGCATGGAACAGTCATCTTGTCAACGTTCATTCACTTTCTTGATCTCGGAGCATATTGGAAGAGATATGTATGACATCAATATCACATCCTGATTCACACATGCATGCACACGCCTATTTCAATCCTACTCATCAAGTGGCCTTGGATATCAAACTCCCTCAGGAGGGACAAATCCCATATCTATCACTCACCCCTCAAAAGCCCCATGTGCCAAAGCCACCCAATCATCACCTTTATAACAACCCATGTTTCAGGATTGGGTTTGATGACGTCAAAGTGTGCCCAACGACATGTGTTGAGTGTAGTGTTTTCAGGTCAAAGAATCACACTCACCACCATCACTATGAGTACTGACTGTGACTACCATGTCATGGTTCCATGTGTCAAACTCATGGTGGGTCTGTCGGGTACACTTGTTCTCTAAAAAGTACATGTGTTTGGTTTGATATCTCTATATCATGACTAATGAGATTCTGTCATCAACCAACACCACAATCTAGTCTTGTGTGTCATTGTTGTCTATCTACCATCCACAATGACATCCGATTAGGGACATAATCAAGAATGTACAAACTCTTAGCATTCGTATGATCTCATGATTCAGGTCCTGAACCTGAAGGCATACGTCATTGAGTACTGTCATTCTCTAGACATTCAATCTATTCTATCACTATCTCATATGAATGAACTAGAAAGAATTGGAAGCTTGCCTTTGATGTTTATCAAATCAATCTCAATGTATTCCATCAATCATCCCATGATTGGCTCTCAGGACATACATACCAACAGTGATATGGTTCTCTTTGAATGGAGATGTAAAGATGTTTCTCTTAGGTCGCTTACTTTGGCGATGGTATTCGACCATGTTTGCATGTGCTCTTCGGTCGCATAGCTATGTGATCTAGAGTCCTCTTTGGTCGATGGTAATCCCAGGACACATAGTTGCTTTGTGTTGTTATCTAGTGATGATAATGGTTGACCAAATTCTTTCTAGGAATATGGGAGATGATTAGTTAGCTTTTGATGTATCTTGCTATCTTGAAACCCCTAATCAGCTTAATTGTGAGAAACGCTAACCCTAATTTCGTGTACATGGTGATTTATGCTTACTTTCTTAGTAATTAGCATATAATGAAGTATTTTCTTTCTCCTATTTGTGTAACCCTTATGTTGCAGGTTGCATGAACATCATAGCTTGTGATTGCTGTTATATCTTTATGTAACATTAGGTCATGGTTATAAGACTAGATGAGGCATGATGAGATGAGGATGTTATGAAGGAACTATGTGATTAGGTCTTATGACTTGGTAGAGGCTTTGTTCCTAAGTTGAGGTGATATCCTCCAGTGATGTGATGAGGAATTGTTATCCCATAGTGATGTGATCAGGGTGATGGCCTTGTGTATGGCAGTGAGATAGTATCATGTGATGATGTGATCAACTTTATGATTAATATATTTTGTATCTTCTAGAGTTGCATCTACCCTTATCTTTGTAGCATTTGTTTAAGGTTTATATATTGTAACTTGATTGATGCAGTAAAAGATACCCAATTGGCAATAACTAATCAAGTGAAACCTTAATCATGTAGTTTACCTAAGACATAGATCCATTCCAGTGTCAGGAATTGTTGGATGGTGAAATGAGTAATTCGTAAGGGAAACTCAAAGCGCATATTTTTGAATATGTAGGGATGTAAGTTGAGGGTATATCCTTGCATCCACAATTAAATTGTTATGCAGGATGACTGCGGTCATGTCTTAGTAGGAGAATGGTTGTGGTTGTATCTTAGTATATGATGTGATAGAGGATAGTTGTGGTTGTACCTCAAATGATTATGTTTTTGTATACCCTATTTACTAGTGTCGTGCCTATATGCCAAGGCTGCTATGTAGTTGGACTCTATATGTCACTATGGAGGACTCGTACTGACTGAGAGCATGGGAGATCATAGGAGTCCATTCCTCTGAGATCTTGTATGGCACTAATTTCAACTTAGCAGTGGTCAGTTGGAGTATGAGAGGTATACCTCATCTCCACGAGGCATAAAAGATATAATACAATAATGTAGTATATTTTGTTAGGGTTAAATATGAATCACATTAGATGTTACCCTTTGCCTTGTTTCTTATATTGTTTAGTTGATAATGGTTGTACATGTTCTTCATATTCCTTCTAAAAGTATATGATGCTTTATTTATCAGTTGTAGCTGCTTAATCTGCCTAATTTGTGTTATCGATTTTTCTTGTACATTTAGTTGAATATGCTCTTAATTATTTATCTATTATAATATATTTATGTTAAGAATAGTTGTTGACGGAGAGTTATATCTCTCGTTAGGACATTGGTCTCACACCATTGGTTTCCATATCTTTTAGGTGGTCATGTGTGTCGTGGTAGAGATTATGGGGCTGAGGAAGAGTTGTAAGGAGATTAGTAGTTGTTGAAGGTTGAATATGTTGCTAGTGTTTTGTAGTATAGTCCTCTGTGTCATCCCTATAAGCTCAGGTCCTTGGGGGATTTTTTTAGATGTTGTACATCGATACGAGGTTTTTGGCAGTAGACTATGGTTGTACATATATGGCTTGCATATGTCAACAGGTTATCCTTGTAACATGTTTCAAGTTGTGACATGATGCTCACTATATAGTGATGTATATACATTTATGGTATGATATGTGATACATGTGATGGTAGGTTGTGAACCTTGATGTTTATGTTTCCGCTTGAGATGGTTATATCAGACCGGTCTTAATTTGCCTCGTTTTGTGGTAATGTGGTTGTTAGTTGTTAATTATGCATTTTGGTTTTGAGTAATCTCACTTTTGTGGTGGTGGGTCATCTCAAGTCATCTTGGTAGATAATAGGATTTAATGGACTTTTACAAGTGATCAGTCTATGAATGGGTAGAATATTTGAATTATTACCCATCATGCAATGTGCCATGGTTGTTACATTTGATAATCCAAAAATAAGAGATCACATATCAAATTAGGTCTCTAGATGCACCATGTATGATAGTGAATTAATCTAAATATGTTTGATGTATCATGTAAACTTTTTTGTCTTACTTTTAGTGGGATACATAAATATTATGGCTTATTTATTAACATGTCAACTAGTATCTTTTAGGGAAGATAATGGGAGGTTGAAATGGACTGATTGATTTATAAGTAGTTTCTTGGATAGATCCTAACTAGATAATGATCAAGACATAAGTCCAAGGTATAGATAAAATGTGTATGTAACACTGACGACAAAACATAAGAAGGTATGGTGTATGTACAATGGTGCGTTTGAGATGCTTGTTCTGGCTAGTTAGATTGAGAGTTAACAACATGAGATAGATTAGGAAGAGTTGTACATAAGTATATTATTATCTAGGTGTCTTTCTTTTAGCATTGGGTTCATAGAGTAGACCTAAATAAACTACATTACTTCTGACTTAGTGATGTACATACATTTTTACATGTATATGTATATACAATTTAAATCACGAGTTAGGTGATCATACTCCTAACTATCAGCTAATACTAGTACATGTATATATATGTATGTAGGTATTTATATATATATATATATTATAACTAACAATCATGGATAACTCATATAATGTACCGATATAATTTTAATTCCTAGTTAAGATTATCATTTGATTTTATATGTCACACATCATTGTTTTTCAGATTTAGAATATATAGGAAGTAAGGCTTGTTGGTATGTATGCCCTGAGAGCCAATCATGGAATGATTGGTGGGATACATTAAGATTGAATTGATAAACATCAAAGGCAAGCTTCCAATTCTTTATGGTTCAGTCATATGAGATAATAATAGAACAGATTGAATGTCTAGAGAATGACAGTACTCAATGACGTATGCTTTCAGGTTGAAGACCTGAACAATGAGATCATATGGATTTTAAGAGTTTGTACATTCTTGTTATGTCCCTAGTCAGATGTCATTGTGGAAGGTAGATAGACAACAATGACACACAAGACTAGATTGTGGTGTTGGTTGATGACAGAATCTCATTAGTCATGATATAGAGATATCAAACCAAACACATAGGTACTTGTTAGAGAACAAGGTACCAGACAGACCCACCATGAGTTTGACACATGGAACCATGACATGGTAGTCACAGTCAGTACTCACAGTGATGGGGGTGAATGGGATTCTTTGACCTGAAATCACTACACTCAACACATGTCGTTGGGTACACTTTGACATCATCAAACGCAGTCCTGAAACATGGGTTGTTATAAAGGTGATGATTGGGTAGCTTTGACACATGGGGCTTTTGAGGGGTGAGTGATAGATATGGGATTTGTCCCTCCTGAGGGAGTTTGATATCCATGGCCACTTGATGAGTAGGATTGAGAAAGGCGTGCATGCATGTGTGAATCAGTATGTGATACTGATGTCATACATATCTCTTCTAGTCTACTCTGAGATCAGGAAAGTGAAGGAACATTGACAGGATGACTGTTCCATGCCTCGAGTTCATTCGGGATATCAGTGACAAAGGAATTATACATTCACTGTAACACCATTCACGGATTGTAGGATTGAAAGTTGTTCTCCAACTTTCTACTTTCACTTGGGTAGCACTGATGTGTGACTAGGCACCGCTCTTTGCTTGTGAAGTTATAAGCGTTATGAACTTTCACTGCCAATGTGAAATGGACCTGCAAGGTCACACACATAGGATTTAACCTGGAAGAGGAGTTTTGTCCACAAGCAAGGTTTATATTGATTACTAAAGAAGTTTAGTAGTTCAATTAAACACTCAATTGATTGATAGCTCAATATCATAATGTTCAAGGTGTTGGACATACTGATTGGAGTATCGGATTGATTGAAATCGCAATTCACTGATTTTGCACCACCTGCACTCCCAACCGATCGGTTCAAGTGTTGAACCAGTCGGCTCAAGTCCAGGGTGAACCGATTGCTTCAAGTGTTGAAACGATCGATTCAACAGGTGCAACCGAGCAAGTTGGGAAAGTATGATTGGTGAGAATTTTCCTTTCATTTCAAATTGCCCAATTTGATTGGGAATATAATTGGTATTCGATACCAATTAGAAACAAAAGAAGGAAAGTCAATCGGGAATCGATCAGGACCACCAACCGATCGGTTCACTTGTGAACCGACCGGTTAAGGTGTCCCAACCGATCGGTTGAGGTGTCAACCGACCGGTTCAGGTCCCCAATCGACCGGTTCAGGTTGTGAGTTGGTTTCTTTTGTGGAAAATCTCGAACCCTTCTACTCCTGCTTTTAGTCCCACATTGCCCGGGATAGAGAACCCTGTCCCATGACCCTCCTATATATATAGGGGTATTGGGGGCTTCTCAAAGTACAACTCAATGCAATCAGTTGCTCTGCAAAGTTGTCGTTCTCTCTGGTTTTGGTAACCGAGAGAGAGCCCAAGCAAGTGCTTTCGGCAAAAGGGAGGAGCAGCAAGGGAAGGACAACTGTAGTTGCAACTGGAGGCAGGTGAGTGTGTTGGCGACTAGTACGTCAACAGGAGGGTGTGACTCCTTCCACTTCCTTGTGGGACAAGGAGTGTGGAGTTCCAGGTGGTCCGTGTGGACTACTTCAGAGGCGGGAGGTCACTGCCGCTCAGGAGGACAACTGTCATCCGACAGTCCGGTACGAGTAGGAGTCGTCAGTCCCAGTGCGACCAGGAGCTGCACAGACATCGTCAAAGACCGGATTTGAAGACCGCACAAGGCTCGAGATATTGTCGTCGAGCAAGCCTCGGGACAAGGTATGATTCCACAAACCATCCTTTCCTATTATATAGACGTTGACGCGTTTCCTTGTTCCGGGTTTGGGGAGAAAATTTTTTGTTTCCGCTGCCTTCTCTGCCTCCCCTAAAACCCAACAAGGCTTGCCTACCATTCATCATTGTCACCGTGATCTTCAAAGAGTTAACACCAAGAAAGGTTTTGCAGTAGAGTCAAAAGGGTCAAAGCACCATGCTAAATAGAATTTGTCGGGTTGATTATTGCATTGAGGTCTAGACATATATGCACACTTGGCATGTCATCACTTGTAGTATTCCTGAAGGTATACCTTCATACGTAGATGCCAAGGCAGGGAAAGAATGGCTAAGATATCTTCACAAAATAATTTGGATGATGTTGGATGCAACACTGGTTATGGAGTCTTGGATTTTCAATCGTAAGAAGATTCAACCATTGTGATCTATAGTCGGTGGTTCATGTGATTGAGCTGTTGGGTGCAATACGAGGGGCTTTTCAGATAGTTGTGGCCGAAGTGGTCTGAATATGCTGGTGGCATCCAAGTGTGAGGGTGGTGGGTAAACTGGTGAAGACAGGTTTGTGGTTTCCACATGGATCCTCACAAGTTTGTCCAATGTGTGGTGGTGATATATCTTGTATCCAAATAATGGGCACAAAAGTGAGGAATAAGAAAGGACATATCAAAGGTGACGGATCCATGGTGGTGAGAGGAGACCACACCGAAAGTCACTTGAGCTTTTGTCGATCAAAGTAGGTGGAGGTGATGGTGTCCTTGCTCTTTGTCACATCATCCTACAGTCAGGAACAAGAAAGAAGATGAAGAAAGAGAGAGATCACCACTATTTTTGGGCAAGGAATAGAGAGAACAAGATGTCATTAACTTTTTTCGGATTAGAATAAATCATTATTTAGTGTCAGACATTATTAAGCACTTTATGACTATAAAAGAATGTAACTATGTATCAAAGTCCATGCACACCCTTATGTGTCATCTATGTACTCTCTACTAGGATATCAAAGACTAGTATTTAAGGTTTATTACTCCAAATAATTATTTATTGACATTTAAATTATATTAGAAATTAATGAGTTAAATGTTAAGATTTATCAAAAGGGTGTAATTGACTCATTTATTACATTATTAAATATAGACATGTGTTTTGACTAAATAACTTTTGGAGAGATCATATTAGTCTTTGTTTCACATATATAAAATAGTATATTAGTATTTTAGAATAATTAAAGTATGTTATCATAGTAGACTTATAAAGTCATTTTAGACATAAATTGGAGATGTAAATGGGCTATATCTTTAAATGTTAAACCATTACTTAAATTTAAATTGGTCATCTATTGTTGATCATATTTGGAGAGATAATATTTAATATTAAAGAATATGATTTATTAATTTGAATATAATAATTGATAAATTATTATCTAAATTTAGTTTGTTACAACAAGCATGTAGATTAGGAAAGCAATGGGGGAATGTGATTATTTTCCTACACTGACATCCAATTTAAGCAAGTAGACGGGGTAGTGAGATGTTTGCGGGGATATGTAACAATCAACATGCAATGGGATTGTAGATATGCAAAAATATCCAATAATTACCTAAGCAATCAAACAACAAGAAATATTTAGGGTATGACTTCTATCCTATTAGTTGGCCATGGATGGCATGGTCGTGTATAAGGGAAGTAATCCCTATAAATTCCCATCGATCCTTACAATGCCATATAAATTATAGGATAGATGGTATGGGCCTAGGTTATCCAATTATAGGTTCCTAACTGTGTCTTCCTAATACACTTAGGGGCAAGGAGTGGTGTATAGTATAGGTGAAAGGTTTTTTGCCTTCTAATATCTCCATCTAACCACATAGCAAGCTATTTGACTAAGTGTATTAGAAAGAGAACACCTAGTCACTTATGCATCTCACCCAAGGCTAGTGGAATAAAGATACTAGGGGAAGAGGGAAGAGGTAGTTAGAGATTCTCTAGGGAACCTAGGAGTTCTTCCCCCAAAAATTCCAAAATCATGCATTTCCCTATAGCTTTGCTGATTGCATAGCTTAGACAACCATAGTAAGAGGTAGGGAGAGAGAATAATTGTAATATAGCACTAGATAATGAAATCACAATTTGATGCATAAATGTTTCCCAACATGGTATCATAGTCACACATTATTTCACCCAAACAACATACAAAGGAGACTTAGCTACTCATGATCAAGGAAATAACAAAAGAAAGGGATAGAGAGGGTAGAAACTCCATATGAGTGGATGAGGGAGCTCCACTCTTCACCTCTTGCAGATCCATTGTTCTCCTCCTCCTCCATGGGTGTGGAATGGCATGAAATAGAAAAGATACAACCAAAACACTCAAAAAGGTGAAAGGTGGAAGGAAATGGACTGAATGTAGGGGAGAATGGTGGGTGGCAGTTGCGGAGGCTAGGAGAAGCTAACATTAGACTCCTATTTGTCACTAATATATATAGTGGCTTAGGGGTCTAGGGTTAGGTGGAGTAAATTGGTAAAATGATAGGTGGAAAATTAGGGTTGGGCAGGTAGCACAGTCATGTTGGGCACCACTTCCATGGTGGCTAATTGAGGGAGCAGTCATGGTGGTAGGGAATGACTGTGTTGCGGAGGTAAAACTATTAGATGAATTATTGGTGAAGAAGTGAAGTATCATGGTCATGGTGGACACCATGGACGTAGTATCTTGAAGGTGACATAGTTTTGGTGAGTGTCACATCTATGGTGAAGGAGGTAGGAGGGAGTTTTAGAAGTGTTTTTGGCATGACTATGTTGACCTTCAGGCACCATGGTTGTGCTAGTGAGAATGGACATGGTGGATGGGTGTCCTAGGGCATGGTTACCACTTGATAACGTTTGTAAATTTCATGCTAGAACCATGCCCATGGAGACGTACCATGCTCACTTTGGGGTATTTGACTTTCATTTTGATCTTTTAAGTGTCCATCCATGGTGCTTCTTGCTTCAACTTGTTTATTGATCACTTAGGGATAGGTTGGAGTAGCTTTAGGGCTCACATAGCCTCCTCCATGGTTGGGGAGTCCTAGATTCATACTTCTTTTCTTGCTTCCATTAACAAGCATCAAAGCTCATATAAGAATATGCAAGATTAAATATAAGTGCATTTGCATTAAATGATATATATTGGAAAATATAATGCATTCTACATATTTTGTTGTGAACGATAGAATGATGACATAAGATGAAGACCAAACCTAGGGATCCATCCATGATTAACAAAGGCAGTTTTATTTGGTATGTTTGTTTTAGTATGAGATAATGATTAAACATTATAATGTTTAAGAATACTTGAATTAATGACATACGGATTAGGGTTGCAGATTAGAACTTGAGATAATATGTATACCTAGTGTATTCAAGATTTTTAGTCTTTTTTCAAATATTATTTTTGAGTTTTGGAAAACAACAATATATTATGACTAGTGTGGGTGATAAAGAATGACTATGTTTCAATAGTAATGATATTCAATATCACTATAATACACATATTTACTTGTTAGAGAACAAGTGTACTGGACTAACCCACTGAAAGAATGATACATGAAAGCTATATATGGCATTCAAAATCATAATCTAATGCCACAGTGGTGATTGTGATCCTTAACACTGAAGTCACTACTATGATCACATGTTATTTAATGTACTTTAAGACTACTTGATGTGATATTGAATAAGGGTTGTCATACATGTCGTGATTGGGTGCACGTGAGACATGTGAATTATTGTGAATGACATAGAAGGAATTTCTCCATCCTATTGGAGTCATTTATGGGCCACTTAATGATTGAGATATAAAATGCATGGACATGTTCATGCAAGTTGATATTTGATAATGAGATTATTGTATCTCAATATTGTACTCTAGATCAAGAAAATATTGATTGAGTAGTAAGAAAATGATGATTCCATGCATTGCTTTTAATTTGGATATTTGTGACATAGGGACAAGATGGTGATGGTAATGTTGGTTTTAATATAGGAAACCCAAACCTAGTTTTATCTAAACCCTTGATTAACATTCTTTCCTATGTCTAATCTATTCTAATCTAAGTTTACTAGAAATCCTAGTTTCATGATGGAACCTATATAAATATTCTTAAACTAATTTACATAATAAATATATATATGTACATGCACTTAAGTAAATGAAATATGTAATAAGGAAAAGAACATTAGAATTCAAGTATATGGTGATTATTGAACCCCTAATTGAATGGTGTACAAGTGATCTAGTGATGCTTGTTTGAGTTAATACAATTGTGAATAAGTTTATTGAAGACATGGTTGATATAATTTTTTTTTATGTTTTATGTGTGGTTAATTTAAAACAAAATATATGTGAAATGCATTGTAAACTTGTTTATTAAGCAAAAAATATGCACTTAGTATTCTTGTATGAGTATATATTCTTAGAGAATGCAAGATAGTGTTTATAGTATCATACGGCTCAAAATACTTAGCATTATGTTGCAATATTTGGTGCCTAAACTTTTGATTATCTTAAGACAAATAGCGTTGACTTTGGGTCTGATGCAACCCTGTCAGACAAGGTAGTGTTATCTAGTCTTGCCACTCTAAGGTTGTCAATGAAGATGGTAAGGGTTTAACCTTACCCTCACCTTACCACATCTGGTGGGTGAGAGTATGGGTAACTCTAAACTCTTCCAACACCCCTAATCTCCCCTTATCCTTAGGATGTGTTTGTCATGTGGTGAATCATGGGGAAGGGAATTATGGTGAAACAAAAAATGTAGTTTGTTTGCATTGGTGATAGGGAATCATGGTGAACCCAAGGTGAATCCACTGTGAAATTTTGTTTTGTTTTTAGCCCCATGAAAAAATATGTTGAATCATTATGAAAGAATTTTCTTTCAAAACTCCACTACTTATTTAGGCACATTGGAAAAAAAATATGATTCTTACATGTATAGGGGGATTTTCATAAAGAAGTTTCCCCTCCCTATCCCTATAACCATGTAACAAACAATATTTTTTAAGTTCTTTCCCATCCCTATCCCTGTCATAATGCACATGTTATCAAACAACACATTTTAACAATTTCTCCATCACCATCACTATCACCATCCCCTTCCCCGTCACCATCCTCATCCCCATCACCATTAATTTTTCACCACATACCAAACACAACCTTAGTGTCTTACCATAGGGTAAACATGGAGAGGAAGGCTGAAGAGGGGATTTGATATGTCAATAAAAGGTTATGTCATTACCAACATCAATGGCTTGTTTAACAAACATATATGTACTCTAAGAGAGAATAAAGCTTATTTTGAGTGACTATACCAATTGGAAATTATTCAAAGGAGTATTCCTATGGTTTTATGTATTTAACGAAATATTTGATGCATAAAGAAATTTTTTTACTTTGGATATGATATATGTACAACTAATCAAACTAAAAATAAATGCATCATTGTATTTGAATGGTAATAGATGTTAGATACATCACATATGTTAATATTGTATATATATGTGTCAAAATGTTTTTGTATACACAAAAAAATAAAAACAAAATAAATAGATTAATAAATATATATATATATATATGCATATATATGTATGTATACACACACACAAACGTATATATATATATATATATATATATATATATATATATATATATATATAGTCAAGCTAGAATACACTCGAGTGTACAGATTACACCATACACCTCAATGGTGTTTGCCTATCTAGACCTTGTCTTTCCAAAATCCAATCCATTGATCTTCATGGTTACAATAATAATAGGCCACATATAAAATTTGAGCTCATTTGGATGAGTGTTAGTCACTCATCTAAGGGCAAAAAAATCGACGCACAAAACTAATTTGAAATGCATGATTCTTGCCTCCTTTAGATGCACGACCTATAAGTATCCAAATGAGCTAAAATTTATTATATTGTATGTTCTTAAGATATTTAAGAAGATCAATGGTTTAGAATTTTCAAAAAGTTACTACATCTTTAAAAATGACTGAGGTGTACGGTGCCTCCGGTACACTCGAGTGTATACTAGCCTGACTCTCTCTCTCTCTCTCTCTCTCTCTCTCTATATATATATATATATATATATATATATATATATATATATATTGAAACAAGCTCAATATCATTAACAGCAAGCTATACGACATCTACAAGATAAAGATCGCACATCGAAGTACCAAACAAACACTCCTTTAGAGGACCGACATAACACATGACTCATATTGGGAAGCGATAGGTAAATTTCAGTACGTACCAACCAACTCTCATAGTGGTTGTCTAGAACAACTCTCTAGGAAGGAAGCCATCAACCTCTAAGAGTCCCTGAGCATGACGGTGGAGGATTTAGAAGCACAAACAACACGGATCACCATCTCACCTATGCAGGAGACCACCACAAAAGAAGAGAGCATGAACGACACAACAAATAGAAAAAACACCAAACAACAGAGCATAACTAAACTAAACCTAAAAGAAAATACCCACGAAAGAGACAAGGCAGGATAAGAAGCCAACCAGACCTCCAAACACTCACACAAGAAAAAAAACAAACACCATGGGTGCACCACCGAAGTGATGTCGGGAAGAAGACCAAAATCCCCATAGGTGCAGGCACTGAGGAAGGAGGGCTCAAACAAGTGAATGGTGGGGGGTAGAGGGTGACGGGAACCCCACCACCTCCTTCAGCCACCACTATGGCCCCTTCTAAAATCAAGATGTGGCTTGAGGTGGACAAGGACAGGCAGGGGGCGGAGGCACCTACACGACGCACGAACCTCGCTTGACTCCTTCCACAGCCAACACACCATGGGGACGTCCGAGCTCTCCAGCCCCCCATGGGGTACCCAAGGACCAGACCTGCAAATAGGGAAAAAGGAGCAGAAGGGGAGGCCATCGAGTAGTCACCATCCTAGGAACTACCACCTCTTAGTACCGCTCACCAGAAATGGTGACCGCACATAGGATGCGACACCATAGGAGGGCCCTACGCGTGCATAGTTTTCCAGGCAGCATGGGACGGAGAAGCGCCAGTCGGAGGTGTATCAGATCCCACGAGACAAGCTCCCCATCAAGATGAACGAGGGTGGTGAGGAAGAAAACCCAGGGGAGAAGGAAGTAACCTGCCAGTAGCTGATCACCTCCCCCCTCCCCCGAGCACAAAGTCGCCGCCGAGGGAAACATTATATATATATATATACATATATATATATATATATATATATATATATATATATATATATATATATATATATATATACCCCGTGGGGGGGGGCTGAAGAAGGGGGAGCGTTGTTATAGTTTGGATTGGGCGAACCCTAGGAGTGTTGGTTGCGCCACCGGCGGCCAAGGCCCTGGTGTGGATCCCCGCTAATCAGTAATCCCTCACTCTGTGGATCAGTAGTGGATGGAAGTTGATGGTCATATAGATCAACTTACACTGCAGATTAAGAAGGGGGGTAATGAACTGGCAAGGCAAATAGTGTATGCTCACAGGAAAAAAGTTGTCGTCGAAAGGATCCCGGAGGAGACGTTTGTGGAGAATATCAGGGAGCTCTTCAGATCTGATGACGACCTAGTTCAAGAATCGAGGGTGATGTCAAGCTACCAGAATATCGGGGGGAGATGGACAGAAACACATGAGTATCCACGCTTTCGACAGGAGACTGAAATACATCATAGGGGAGAAGCACCACTGTACAACATCCCTCACAACGTATGTTTCAGATGCCTCAGAAAAGGGCACTGGCAAGCCACCTGCGAGAGGAGGAAGGTGTGCTATCACTTCTGAAGACCGACACATCTGGCACACAGATGCACGATGACACCTGCAGCACCACCTAACATAAGATCTGAGACGGCTTCCCCCCCTCGTGACTGCTCACGAATATCCAGCCAGAGGAGCACCCCAACACAACCCTAAGCGTGCCAAGCTGGTGTTAAGGAATGAGAATCAAGACCGAAACATGCGACTTGATATGCTCGACTATGCCTTTGAAGTGTCATGGCCACACAACGAAAAGAGAGAGAACATTATGAAATTTCTGCAGAACAAATGGCCACATGCTACTGATATCTATGAGTTCGTGGAGAGAAGAGCGATCATGTCCGTTCCATCTTTAGACGAGGTGAGAAAGACCCTAGAATATGGATCAATAAAGTTTTTCAACAAAGACCTTCCCCTGAAAGCTGTGTTGGGAGGCTTGGACGCCAAGAAAGAGACTCTTTGGTTCTGGATCACAGACGTACCCATTATTTGCCGCGATCTAGAATCCTTGAAGGAGATCATATCAGTTTTCAGCACTCTAGTTGATATGCCGATTTGGAGGAGGGGACCGGAGGACGCTAGAGGGGTCCTGGTCTCAGTGTAGGCCTTCAATGAGGATGTACCCCAATTCATTAGCATAGAGACAGGAGATTCTAGGGGATCAGTGAAGTTGATGATTGTTTCTAGAGGCCCTCGAGGAGAGGAAATTACTAAGATGGGTAAGGAACTGGGTATCCTGCCGACAGCATTCCAGCGGACAGAAAATACCATGCAATTATAGGAACCTCCCGCTACACGGCCTCCTATGGATAGTTATGACCAAGAGAACAATACAGTCATGGTGGAATAGGTTGATATGCAGAATCAACCTCCTCAAATGAGGGTGGTGAATAATGAAGAAGGATCCCATGTCATCCTTCCACACAGAAGCCTAGCAGATTTCATTGGTGGCAGAACGGAGAATGCAGATTAGAGACAACCCAGACGAGAGACCAAATCGAGTACGAGGAAGTCGTATATGGATAGTACTTGGTATGAGCGGAGAGGCAGATGGGATGGTTATAAAACAAGAGGTAAGTTTCAATCTCACCAAGAAGAAGGGCAACTGTTACAAGAAGAGGATTGGTTTTCTGAAGGAGATGTCCCGAGAGAGAAGGATAGATGGTGGGATAACTGGGAGACAAGCTACTAGCTTGAGAAGGAAGCCGGCCAGAGGGGTTTTATCCTCATGAATACAGTCAATTACCTCTTTTGGAACATCAGAGGTGCGGCGAACAATCCGATGAGGAAAGTCCTAGAAAGGTTATGTACAAGACACAAACCACTGCTAGTGGATTTGTTCGAGCCTTTACTTCACGCGGAGAGGGTAGAAGAACTATTAGACCTTGTTAGATTGGGTTGGTGTGCTAATAACTAAGATGAAGAAGGAAAGATTTGGGTATACGCTGATGCAGATCTGAATCCACATGTGATCCTTAAGCATAGGCAACACATCACTATCGCAGTAGGTGACAGGCATGGAGGGGAGGTTATCATCTCAACAATTTATGCAGCATGTCCCATTTTAGAGAGAAGAAACCTATGGGAGTCTCTGATACAACTAAGTCATGAGGTTGGTAACAGACGATGGTTGATCATAGGAGATTTCAATGTGGTTAGAAGACCAGATGAGAAACGGGGTCTGTTGCCTCCTCCTTTCCAAGGGATGATGGACTTCAATGCTTTCATAAATGACGCAGGCCTGGAAGAGCTTCCTTTTAAGGGCAGTAAGTTCATCTGGGTGGAGAAATAGTAGCACACACCAACAAAATGGGAGAGGTCAGCATATCAAAATATGCTGATATGTGGGGACATCCAAAATTTCACAGATATGGCTAACAATTTATTAATCACAATCAAATTATTTAACAAGAAAATTTACATTTATAATGTGTCATTCTCCACCACTTTTGCCCTAACCCTAGCATACCCCTCTAGGGTTTCTCTTTTGCCATTGACTTAAGGCCACCTTCTCAATCCCGAGCTTGGTGCCTGGGAGTCGCCTCTCATGGTGCTCCATAGTCAAGCATCATAGACCACCTTCTCATTCCCGAGCTTGGTATCTGGGGTCACCTCTCATGGTGCCCATGGGTCTACCCTCTTGGGCCTGACCTTTATGGCATCTTCCATCAGGGTGGCATGTAAGTGTGAGAATACAAACTTCTTTATAATTCTGATAACCATAGTGACTTTATAATTTTGCAAGTATGAATATCCAACTGTTTAGATTGCATTCAATAGGAGGAAACATTCGAAAAACCCTCGGGAAACTAATGAGATTAACCATAATTAACCAGATACCTGTCAGGCTGATTTGAGATAGAATAATCCATTCAATCCAATCAATCAAGCAAGTGCAAGAATCCTAAAATTGCATTCCATTTCCTTTTTATCAAAATCTATCCAAATCATCATGCTACTTATGGTTATATTCCTTTTTAAGGTTTCTTCCCCTTTTTAGGGTTTACTTTGCAATTAGGGTTTTATTCCATCTTACTCTCTTAAACCATAATTTTCTCATTTATCCTTCACAAAAGTTATTAAGGTTACCTTTTAACAACAAACAACCTTAATTCCAGATTAATGCACAATTAACCATCAATTAAGTCCATTAAGCCTCTTTTACATTAAAGCTACCATTTTTATCCTTTTTAAACTATGACAAAGTTATTATGCTCTTTTATCATCAATTTGTAGTTCATTATGCTCTAATACTCCTATGAACGTTATTTATCATTAACTCTACCTTTTATCCACTAGAAAACCCTAATTTCCATATTAAGGGTATTTAACCACAATTAGGACTTTAATGCTCAAAATAGATTAGAATCATTATATACTAGCTTTATTCATGATTTTGAATATTTAAAGCCATTTAGAGTCACATTTACCAATATTAGGGTTTCAAGGCCCATTAAAGCATATTTATGCACATGAAACTCTAAATTAAATAAATTATGTGCAATATTTATCTTTTTCAATCTTAATGTATCTCTTTATGATTAACAGGTTGATATCAACTTTAATCATCAATTAAACCCCACCGATCACATTAATCATACAAAAATAGGGTTTCTTAACCATTATTACATTAAAGTTAATAACTTCCATTACTTTTGGAAAAAACTTTTTCTTTGGCGACCCTTCTGCTGGTTAGTAGTGGCGACGAACTCTCTCCCATGTGTGGTCCTCTTGGTGGCCTCATGGCGGGGGCGGGCCAGGGAGGGTCAGTTTCCTCCAACCCTTCTGCTACCAACCCCCCCTGCTTCCCCGCTGTCCGTAGCGGTTCCTCTGCCATCCTTTGCGACTGAGGAGTGGGCTGATCCGAAGACTGACGTAATGAAGGGCAGATCCTGGGCGGAGACCTTGGCCAAACCCATGGTGGTGCAGTGGCAGTTCAAACCGTTGCTACTGTCGGAGGACCCCAGGGATCCCACCTTCAAGGAAGGTGAAAATAGGTCGTGGCTTAATTTTTCTAATCATGTCATGAAAGCGATGGATGAGTATCACCAGTACTCAGTCATTGTTCAGATCCTAGGTAAAGAGGCTGCCCTGCAACAACTGTATGGATGGATGATAAGAGCTTGGAAGCCCAATGGTGAACTCCAACTCTCGTCATTGGTGGGTGGTCTGTTCCTGGCCAGATTCGCCTCAGCAGCTGACATGGAAGTGGTGGTGGAACAAGGCCCCTGGTTCTTTGACGAACACCTGGTCCTTAATCGCAGATGGACTCCCGAAGATGATTTGAGATGTGCAACCCTCCCCTCCGCTCCCGTGTGGATAACTCTCCCTGAAGTAGGCCAACATTGGACTCGTAGAGCCATCTCTATAATTGCTTGTGGAGTTGGCGAGCCCAACGTGATTGACTTTATGTCGAGGGGAAAATTCGTTGGTGCTGCACACATTTGTGTTGAGATGAAAGCCGACAGACCCCCCTTCTAAAGAGGTCATGATAGAAATGTCAGATTGAAAAGCTTTGACAGTAAGGGTGGTATACGCAGCCTTACCAGACATGTGTGATGAGTATCTTGTCTGCGGTCATGCTACAGGCTACTGTCCTGGCGAGCGAGTTACTCTAGCAGATCTGCTGATGATGAATGTACCCATCCAGAGTGATACACAACAAATAAAAGTGAATAGGAGCAGAAGTCGAGGCCCACCCAAGAACAAAACATCTCGCAACACCACAGGTGGTAGCGCAGCAGCAAGCCGACCCAAAGTTGCTGATACAACCCCAGTCGTTCCTGTCTTGATTGTGGTTGCTGCTAACTCTGACAAAGATAAGGGGAAAGCAGTGGTAGAGGTTGATTAGGACATCACACCAATTGAAGAGGGAGAAATCCCAACAGAGATTAATACAGCAGGTCTGAGTCACAGTGTCGAAAACACTGTATCCAGTCCAAACATAGGAGAAGCAGTTAAGAAGGTAGCTGACAAACATGGTATCTCAATGGTTAACCAATTCATAGCACTGGAACATGAGGATGATGGAGACACCCACACCGATGAAGGGGATACTCGTCGCCGGAGCCCAAGACAGATGAGAAGTGCAGCCAACAAGAACAAGGGCCGACCCAAATCCAAGAGTGGAGGAGGGCCATCAAACATCAATAATTAAATGTCAATTTTGGCTTGGAATATCTGGGGGGCATCTCTACTGGAGACACAAAGGAAGCTTAGGAAAATTCTGAAGGAGATAGAAGCGGAGGTCATTTGTTGTTTTGAAACTAGAATAAAAAGAGTAACTGCAGATCGTGTTAATACCCTATTCCCGCCTCAGTGGAATATTATATCCAACCTTGAAGAAGTTGATAGAGGAAGGATAGTCATAGGGTGGAACCCCCAGTCTTGGCACATTGACCTTATTAGCTCCACAGATTAGATCATCACTGTGAGTTGCTTCAATCAAGGAGGTTTTTCTTGTATTCTCTCAGCAGTATACGGTAAAAATATGGAAAAAGACCAAGATATACTTTGGCCTGTGTTGGAAGCTACGGCCCAAAATGAAATCCCCTGGCTGGTGTTGGGTGATTTCAACAACACAAGACAGAATAATGAAAAGTATGGAGGCAAGAGGGTCCCGTACATAATCCTCAACAAGTTCAATAGTTCCATGGACAAAGCGTGCTTACACCAAGTCAATATGATAGGTGGCATAAATACTTGGTCCAATAAAAAACACCCCTATGGTCGCATCTCTAGCTGTCTGGATAGATGTTTCGTCAACAACGCCTGGCTTGACGTGTTCCCTAATGTTGCAATCAGATTGGGATCACATTACTTCAGCGATCACGCTTGAATGAAGGTACATATTAACCAATCCCGTAAACCTCCTCATCCTTTCAGGTTCGTAAATGTGTGGAGTGATTCGTACGGCTTCAATGACTTATTCAAAGACTGCTGGTCTATCCATGTGGGTGGTAATCCTCTTTTCAGAGTTCTTGAAAAACTTTAGCACACTAAAAAAGCTCTCAAAACATGGGCGAAAGGAAAGGTCAATCTACCTAACCTTATATGTAAAGCTAAAAGAAACTATGAGGAAGCTTCCAGGAATCTTCGTCTTAAACCTATGGACAATGCTTCCATAGAGGAGGAAGCCAAATGCGAAGATAAAATCAGGAAACTCGAGAAAGCAGAAGAGGTTTTCTTATGGCAAAAAAACATAATGAAGTGGATAGCATACGGAGACCGTAATTCTAAAATCTATCATACGGCCATCAGGAAGAAAGAAATGAGGGATTCTATTTATGAACTCATTAATGAAAAAGGTGAAACAGTTGACAAGAACGAAGAGTTGGCAGAGACAACAATCCATTACTTTACAAATCTCTACAACAACAACCACATACATCTGATTGATGATAGTGTTCTACCGGATATGAAGGTAACTCAAGAAATGAACAATAATCTCAACAAGGAACCAAATGAGGAGGAGGTTAAAAAAGTGCTTTTCTCTATCCATTACTCTAAAGCCCCAGGGCCAGATGGCTTTAATAGCCAGTTCTTCGATAAACTTTGGCCTATTGTGAAGTTGGATATTTGCAATGAAGTGAACTGGTTCCTTGCAGGAGGAGCAATGGTCAGAGCAGTTAACCATTCTTTTATTAAGCTGATCCCCAAGAACAACAATGCAAAAGAGATGACAGACTTCATGCCAATAGCTTGTTGCTCAGTGCTCTACAAAACCATCTCCAAACTCTTGGCGAATAGGCTGAAAGAGGTTCTGCCCCACATAATTTCCCCTAATCAGAATGCATTTGTCAAAGGTAGATACATGTCTGATTGTTCCCTGTTGTCCATAGAATTTCTCAGTGATTTTAATACGAAGAATACAAATGTGAAAGCTTGTATGAAAATTGATATTAGTAAGGCCTATGATCATGTAAACTGGGTATAACTTTGGAGGGTGATGGATGCCATGTGATTTGATCATAGATGGATTCATATAGTCAAACAATGTGTGGAAACTTGCTCGTTCTCAATACTCATTAATGGCTGCCCTAATGGTATGTTTAGATCCTCTAACGGTATGCGGCAAGGGGACCCTTTGTCCCCGCTCCTTTTTACTATGGCGATGGAAGGGTTGACCAAGATGATAGAAACAGCGGAAGACAAGTGCCTCATAAGAACCTACAAAGTCAAAGGTGTTAAAGTCATGACCCACATCATCTTTGCAGATGATGTACTCCTCTTCTCAGTAGGCAATAGTAGAAGACTCAAGGAGTATAAATCCCTCCTCCTTAAGTTCGGTAAACTGACAGGCCTATATGTGAGTGCTATCAAATCCCAAGTTTTTCTCTCTAAATCTTGTGATAGCAGAAGGGGAAGACTCAAGACAGCTATAGGCATGCACGAAGGCACCCTACCTACCAAGTATCTGGGTTTCCCCCTCATTGCGGGACACATAACCTCGAAAGATTTTAGTGGATGCCTTGACAGGTTCAGGGAAAAGATTGAACACTGGAGTGGGTTACGTATATCGATGGTTGGGTGGCTGGTTCTCATCAGATCAGTTCTCCAAAGTATGTTGCATTTTTGGACAGCCATGGGTTCCATACCTAATCCTATCTTACACTCTCTCCGGTCTCTCACAGCCGGCTTCCTATGGGCTGGGAAGAATCATGCCAATTCTTGGGAAAAATTGCAAAACATTTTCTTGAAGGTGGGCTGCAGATAATAGATACCGAGGTCCTTATGTAGCAAAGCAGTGCTAGTCGGGTTCTAAAATTCATCAACCAACCTTTGAACTGCTGGTCAGTTTGGATGAAATATAGATACAACTCCAATCTTGTCTGTGTTCTTAGGAACAAACCCTCTCACACCTGGCGGCTGATGTGCACGTATGTGGAAGCCAACCTTCATATGTTTAGTGTTGATGTGAATGGTGTTTGGTCCTATAACCAGCCACCAACGATCAACATTGCAACGGGCCCCTCTATAGGGTTGGTTATCTCTGCTTCTCTTTGAGGCCGCACTCACTACCCCAAATGGAGCATTTTCTGCTATAGGGCCATTCTCAATAGACTCCCTACTTATGACATGATGGTTGCTTGGGGTATCCCCATGGATGAGACTTGTCATCTTTGCATGAGTGCAAATGAGACGAACACACACCTTTAATTCAGTTTTACGTGGTCCAAGCAAGTCTGGAGTGTGATGTGCCTCAAAAATAGTTTGGGACAGAATGTACCCAACAACCTGTATGAAGCTATCAAGTGGGTTGAAAATGTTTACAAAAATGACAAATACATGAAAAGCTACGCCTTCCTTTGTATTACGGGTCTCAGTTATTATGTGTGGAAAGAGAGGAACAAGAGAAGCCATGAGAAGAAGGAGACCAGCCAACGAGCCTTCATTAAATACTTTGTTGATGAGCTCAAGTGGCATATGAAGAACAAGAAGGATATTTTGTATAGGCTGAACGCTAACACTCGTACTTATTGGGGTTTTTGTATGTAATACCCACTTTTAGTTTTTGTAGGACCCTGGTTTATGGTGCCTCATTTTGTACTGTATAGTTTGCCCAAACTATACCCACTTTTGGTTTAATATATTTACCTTACTCCAAAAAAAAACCTCCATTACTTTTCGAATTGTAAGAGGAATTAGCTTCTTATAATATTTTTATTGGATTCCTCTCATTTTTCTAAGCAAAATTTATGAATAATGTGCATCTATCCGAGATACCATTAATTAGTTACGATTTTTGTAAGATTTCACTTACTTGGCCAATCAGATTGTGCCACGTCACGCAATACATGCAATGTTGTTGGTTTAGGGAAACATATCAAAATGACCCTTTCGTCCTTGGTAATTTGATCTGCACTCTACCAGGAGGAGGGACAAATTTTTCCAATCGGCCTATCTCCTTCTTCCTCCCGATCCCCTAGCTACGGCCACAGCAAGGAGCGGGCTCGGCTCTACCGCCCGTCCCCAGGCCTCGTTGGCCACCAGGAGAGCCTCCCCTAGCTCTGACATGTTCTCACACACGCATGGGTGCCCTCCATTTGTGGATAGGGTGGTCGGCTCAGGCTGTGTGACCTGCAACACATGGCCGGCACTACAGCCGTGTTGTAGTTTGGGGGTCCGCCTCCATCCTCTTCGAAGCACGAAACTCATTTTCGATGGTCTCCCTAGGTCTGCCACCCTCTTGCGCACCTGGGGCGCTACTTGGCTGCAGCCAGGAGGACCGATCTTGCGTGCACCAAGCCCATGACTTGCGACCATTCATGCAGCCAAGTTGCAGCTGCAGTGCCTGGGTTAGAGCACGAGGATGTCGGCCAAGCCTTTCTCTAGCTGTGTGGGCATCCTACTCTCATCGTGACCATCTTCCTCTTCACATTGCTTCAGGGTTCAAGCTACCCTCTATGCTAGGGTTTGGACACAAAGAATCTTGAAGAAGAAGAAGAAGGAAGAGAGGGATCGTGGGATTCTTCCTGGACTCGAACCAAAGGGTCTCCCTTTATATAGGGGTCAGTAAAGAAGCCCTAGGTCAGCTATTCACGAATCCAAGAGTCCCTTTCCAAGTAGGAAATCAATTCCTTCAAAGAGAAGTAATATTCTCTCTTCTTTATCATCGTTATTCTCTATTATATGAATATTAGGAATTCGAAATTCCTCTTTCGTTTTCTTTGTACTTTCCCTTTTTAATTCATTGGCCTTGAAATTATAATTTCCTTAAGTAGGAAATACTTTCTTCTTAACAAAACCACATAATTCATTAATTATGTATTCCCATTATCCCTTTATTTTGCAATTTTTATATTTTCTCTTTCTTTCCTCTTTATTGGGACTCCTTGGATCCCAAGAAACTCTATGATTTTGAAATCATTTTTATTGGATACTCATTATCCTTCTAGATGCATCTAAATGCATTATTCTTTATTATTTCTTGTTTATTTCTTATGAAAATAGCTCTTTTTTAGGATTTCTCTTTATTTCTCTTTTATTTTCCTCATTGGTATTACTTTTATCATTAGGAAACCTTGGGATACGAAATTCCACTATGGATAACTCAATTGTACCTCTTTTTACTTATTTTCCACATTTTACCATTGTTTTCAATTTCTTTCTTAATAAAGAAATACTTAATTAATTTGTTCTTTTCTTATTGCATTCTCTAAGAAACTTTGGACTCCTTGGAACCCAAGGAACCCAAGAGGCACTAAATCCATCCTTGGATTACATTCTTTTGCCTTCCAGAGGTTTCCACATCATTCTTTTCCCAAAACTCAATTATTCATTTACTAATTGAATTTCCTTGTTATTGGGCCCAATAGCCAATAAAGCCCACAACACAATCATCAAGGCTATTGTAAACGAAACTCATTTATTCAAAAAAATTTATGTCATTATTTGTTCCAATTTCTTTAATATGAGAAATTACATTTCTCACCAAAAGAACCCAAAACTGGGGTTTTAAGAGTAACAAACTATATCAAGTGATAGAAATGAAGTAAATAATCTCTCTAGATGAATCCTATCACAAGTAAGAAAAAATATATAATTTATTTGATGCTTGCCATAATGGTGAGCCAGTCTTTGAATGTGTAGATATGGGGGATGAATTCTTTTTAAGGGTTAAAGTGTTGTAACATACTCAATACTAGGCATATAGCTTAGTTGTTCCTTTTCCTAACCCCCTTTTGAGTATGTTATGTTAATCCTTTCTTCCTTGTTCTAGATTAAATAGATGTAATTGGGCTAAAGGAAAAATGTTATTTCAACATAGAAAATTTTATATTACATTGATGATAAATTAATGAATCAAGTCTTTAGTTGGATATTAGTTAAACAAACTGAACAATTAATTATTTATAACCCTAAATTGGCACTCTAGAATTAATTCAAGCATATTTGGTGAAATAAAATAGATAAACATGAAGTGATTCATAAAGGCACTAAATGCATAATTGATTACTTTAATACAAGTAATGATATAAAACACTACATATTTTCAAAATGGGAAATTAAAACTTCATTCCTCAGATCTTGTTTAGCATGAGTGTCAAATTTTACATCAATCAGACAATATTTATCCTCCTATTTCTTGAATTAAATTAATATGATTTTATGCATATCAATGTATCAATATTTCATTTAAACCAAAATTATGTTTTAATCTCCCGTAATGTCACCATACCTTATTTCCTTCTCCTTGTCTCTCCCTATTTGATGCACCTCATACATCTTTCACACTTGCATAACATAAGCGACCTTCATACATTTCCCCCCTCTCCTTCCTTCTTCTTCTCTCTTCCTTTACTCCTCGATATTTCTTCCCATACTTTCTCCCATCTCTCATGAAAACATAGTAGAGAAAAGTCTATTCCTTTGTTCCCTATGATAGTGGAATCATGGAAACCACCACCAACAACTCCTATAGTTAGCACAAGTTGTAAGGCCTCTAAACTTGCTTAATGAGTTGAATAATCTTAATTACCACAATTGAATGATTAGAACCCTAATCTAACCTTGTGATATTCTTTGAAATCATAATACAAGCTTAAGTTTCAAATTTGATCCAATTTGGAAACTATTTGAGCAAGTATGCAATTTTATGCACATTTTAGACTTTTATGCAATTTACCCAATTGAGAGGTTTTCTTTGCAATTTATCACTTGAATTATGTTTCTTGGATATTCTCTCATCATTATTGAGCTTGTTGAGCCATGGAGAACCTATTTAATCCTTGGTTTGAAGGTGTTTTCTCTAAGGGTATTTTAGGGTTTACCCCTTCACGGATGAGCTACCTTTAGTAGCTATCAACTAATGAATTATGTGATTGGATGGGAAATTCGACAAAGAAAATATAATAAGGTCTATAAGGATTATGGGGGAGCTTCTTGTGTGTGTGCTTGTATATTCTTTATAGTTTAAGGTCGTATACACATAGGGAAGCTACTTTTACACCTCATGCTTGCTCCCATCCTTATCCATGGGCTATATTTACCTCTTCCTTGCCCAAGTACAAAACTTTACTTGCTTTATCTTTCCTCTAACCTGGATCAACGACTCCATTCTATTTTTCTGCAGAACCAACTGCTATAAGGTAGAAGACAACCTCTTTTGGGAGAAGAAGGTCTCCTAGAGCTCCATTTAGCCCTACTTAGGGTTTCCAAGGTCATCTTCTAGGGATTTCGACCAAGGAAAGTTATTTTCTTCCTTCCTTCTCCATTTCTCTTGCTCTTCTCCTTACTTATACCTTCCTCCAGGTCGAAACCTTGCTGTTCTATGGTAGAAATTCCTCTAAAGCTCTAAAACCCTACCTTTCTTGCTCCTTATGCTTAGGGTTTGCTCATTTGATGAAGAAAGGTGCTAGATGGACGAGTTCATAGCTTATTCTTGGATTTTCTACCCTACCTACTCGAGATTGCTTCTGTGTGGGGTTTCATATTTTCATTATAGGAAATTTTTATAACTTGCTCCACATTTATTTCTTACCATAGGCTTTCTAGATCATGTTCTTGCTTGAAAATGATGATCCATGCACTAAAAAGCTGTGCTTGACATGGATTTTGATTTTTATAATGTTTCATGTTCTGATTTCTGTTATAGATGAACATGTTATCATGTGTACATTATTACTAAGGTATAATATGACTTGGATCAGGTTGTTTTGACAACCTATGGTGCTAAGCACCTATCAACCAATGGTCAATTGTAGGGTTTTAAGTTGATTTCTTCTATAAACCCATGACCCAATGATGGTACATTGCAACAACCCTATGGTGTTCTCTTCATGATGTTATCAATCAATGGTGATATTAGTTTGATATTTGATGCTGATTAACGAATATAGTGATGATCTAACAACCTATGGTGACTTAATGGTCACTAATGATGGTGTATCAGGTCTCCAAAACCTATGGTGAGTTAATTATATATTTGTATCATCAATTAAGCCTTAGACCAATGGTTTCTTATGTAACTTGATGCAATGGTTGGACCTATACTGTAATTGTAAGGACCCTAACCTTCATTTTGGGTTTACCATGTTTTCTTTGCCTAAACCTTGTGTTTAGATGCTTGCTAATCACCTGAGGTGTGATTAGGGTTTTTTGTGTTTTGTTGAGAGTTGGAGGTGCAACTTGCAAATAACCCAGGTTTTAGGGTTGATGTGCAAGTTTGTTACCTTGAGAGATGTTTTCTCTCTCCTTGCATCCTCTAGGGTTAAGAGGATGGGTTGGGCTCGTTACTTGAATAGTTTTGGGTCTTGTTGAGCTTTGTTGGGCTTTGCTTTGCTTTGCTTTGCCTTGTTGAGGCCTTGTGTTGTGCAAAGAGCAGCTTGGTGACCTGTGTCGCCCAGATGGGGTGTGTCGCCCAGTGGGCTGTGTCACCCAAGGTGACCACTTTGACCTTGCCTTGTTTTTATCACCATACCTTAGACAAGTGGTCGATCCTTTGTTAGTTGGTGGCATGACATGAGCATGTGGTTTAGCAAGGTGGCATGGCTTTGGACAAGTGTCCCTAGGTTGGAAGACACCTTGCCTTAGTTTCCTCTTCACCCTCTTCTATATATGCCTCTCCTTTCACTTGCTTGGGATCCCTTTTAGCTCCTTAGTTTCCTTCCCTTTTCCTTGATGGACGATACCCCTCTTTGGTGGAGCTAGGCGGTTAATCTCCTTGGTGGAGTCTCCTTCTTCTTCTTCCTCTAGGTGGTGGCCGAGCCCTAGAAGGGTTTTGCTTCCTTGGTAAGCATCTCCCCTCTCTCCTTAGCACCTTCTTCTCCTTCTTACTTGTTCTTCGGCTATGGTGGTTATGATCTTTGCTTCTCTTCTTGTAGTGGCCGAAGGTGGGGTGCTTTGGAGCTAAGATCTTAAAGCTTGGTGCTTGGAGCTTTGGAGCTTGAGGAGCTTGCTTGAGGTGGGTTACATAACTCCTAACCCTAGCTATACTACCTTCTTTTATGTTGCATGTTCATATATGATCTTAATCGGACATGCATCTTGTGAGATATGTTTCTTGCTCTAGTACGTACCTTTAATCTTTAGGAGATAGCGGTTATATTATTGTTGATATGATGTTAATAGTTGTGTGACCTTGGACCTTGTTGGCTGAACCTATGATTAGGGTTTCCTTTGGGGCAATACCCCTTTTTCTCTTTAGTTTTGAGAATTGAGTTTGATCTCTAGTGGTGTAGGAAAAACCCCTCTCACTTGGTTGTTGAGAGGTGAGTCTATACTCTAGTTGCTTGGACAACACCCTTCTCTCACCATGGATTTGAGAGGTGAGCCTTTGGTTTTTGATGATCTAGTTGAGGATGGAGTGTTGCCCAATATGTGACGGAGGTTGTGCAAAACCCCTCTCACTTGGTTGTTGAGAGGTTAGCCAACTCTCTTCATCTTTTAGAGTTTGATGATGTTGGTCTTGAGGTTGATGATGAACAACCTAATGTGGTTCTTGTGCCCTTGCATGATACCCTTTTTGGTGCTTTTCATGATACCTCTCATCTAGGGTTTGTCTTGGATGATATGCCTAGTTGGGTTGTGTTAAACTTGTTTCTTGATATGGTGCTTGGGTGATGAACCCTAGATAGATGTCCTAGTGTTGACCAATATGTTGTGCCTACCTTAGTTGGACGATAGGCCCCTGGGCGCCATGGTAGGTGACCAACATGTGATGCCCACATGTTGCCTGATATCATCCATCCTAGAGTGTTGGAAGTGCGTAGGTGTGCCTAGCTTGGGGCAACACCAGGGTCAAGTGTCTGGCCAATACCCCATATGGAGGTGTGTTACCCTTTGACCGATATGCCTTGCTCATTACATGTCTCCTTTTAGTCAGTTACTCATCATAGGTGATTGATAGCTTGGACAGCTCTAGAGTTAAGAGCTAGGCCATTACATGTGTTGAGCATGGATGGTACTTTGGATGATACAAGTTGAAGGGCTGAGTCTTGGCTGATATGTGGACCCAAATCCTAGCTGGATGATAGGGTGTCTTGGGCGACATGGTGGAGGGTAGTAGAATCCTTTGGGCATCATGAAGAGCTTATTGGGTGTTAGGGTTTGCTCTTGACTGACATGACCTTGGGCACCATGGCCTTGGCCGATATGGCCATAGACAATATGGTGATGAGGATGGCCAATGGGTAACCCTAACCCTAGTGGCCGATAGGTGAGTGTGTCCTTGTGCATGATACACCCCTTAGATCAGGTTGCACGATGCTCGTCCTAGTCTACTTGTGACCCTTTAACAAGTGTGCACGACATGTTTATGTGATGAGGGATGATATGTGTGGCTAAGTGCCCTAGATGATAGGCTTTGGGTGAGGGAGGTAACCCTACCTGATACCCCCTCTAGTGAGGGACAACATTTCCCGCCACACCTATAGTGAGGGTAGGCGGTATCTTTGGTAAGGGTTGCACCTAGATCAGAAACCCTAGTTTTGGTGAGTCGTTATCTTGTCCGCACCTCTTTTGATGATGCGTTATGAATGATAGGTTGTAACCAATGATATGTTTGATACCTAAAGTTGGTGCTAAGTAAGATGATAAGATACATGTTTATGTTCATAAGATAAAGGCACAGTGAATTACTGTGGTTTGATTACAATAATGTAATTTGTCTACAGATATAGCTTGTGCTTCATGTAACTATGATCAAGGATGTTGTTCCAATCATGTACCTTCAACCCTAATAGCATGATAATCATAAAGATCTATGTTTGGTGATTTAGTTATCTCTCTTGATATGCATACTAACCATGCAGGTGAATCAAGTGAATTCATATCTAGGTAAGAGCTATGAGGTGTATGTGTTATGTATAACACTCAATGATGATAATTCTTGTTGATGGGATAACATGTATCACCTGTATGATGTGAAAAGGTTTGTGGACCTAATAAAGGCTTGAGTGCCTAGTTGTTGTGTTATCCCCTGATGTTGAGATAGGGAATTGCTATCCCATGGTGGTAATGTAAGCCTTGAGAGGCAGTGGCATTCTGTGATGAGGGATTGAGATCACATGGTAATAATGTAACTCAATGTTTTTTATGTTTTACAGCTTAGTTGCCTCAACAATCCACTTAAAATATACTAATTAATTATAGTGGAACACATCATGTAGTTTTCCCTGGCCATAGATCCATTATCGTTAGTAATTGGTGATGGTGAAATAGGATTATCCTGTGGGATTACCTGGAGCACATATTGTTGAATATGTGGGGTTTCTCCTAGCCAAAAGTAGGAGGATTTGAGTACAACTGTGGTTGTGTATAGAGCATGGTGAACAGGCCCATGGCTCAATGATTATAGAGCATGGTGAATAAGCCCATGACCCAGTTTTATAGAAGGGTAGCCTGCAGAGCTAACCCTATGCCTGAGGTGACTCAAGCAAGAGACTGTAGTCCTGCTTTGGTGTTCGTGCGCTAACCACGAAGAGGTGAGGTCATGGAGTCTGGCTCTCCCAATGACCTTGTATGGCACCAGTTTTTGGGCTTCACAGGCAAAGGTTGGATTTGAGCGGGACAACTCACTTCCTCAGGGCATAGTAAATCATAATCCAGCCATATAGAATATATTGCTTAAGGAAAAACATGGAACATTGATTGAGGCCTTGCTTGTTTAGTTGATCCAGTTATACCATGAAACTATTTGTATGACCCTTATATTTTGTGATAAGTTCTTATAAATCTTATCTTGTCAATCATGTTCCATAAAGAAATATCTAGTTATATGCCTCCTGGATATCTGGTAAGATTGTTAATAAAATAAGTTCTCCTCAAGAAGCTGCTCTTATGATATGTTGATATCAGTTATCTTCTTTACCTGCTTTTCTTGAAGTTTTATAGTTTCAGTAGGGAGTTATGTATCTCGTTGGGACTGTGTATCTCACCCCGTTGGTTTATGACCTTTTTAGGTGATCATGCTAGACGTGGTGGTGGTCGTGAGGTTGTGGCCAAGCCGCAAGAGGAGCAGTAGGAGGCAAGAGATGGATATGTTGCTATTTTGGTTTTTTTGTAGTAGAGTCCTAGAGTCATCCCTGTACTCTCAGGTCCTCGTAGGTGTTTTGACGATGTTTTACGATGTATAGATGATGTAGCTTGTATATCCTACTGCTGGCATGATGTGGCCCGTTATGTATGTATAAACAAGTGATGGACTCTAGTGCTGACAGGACAGTGGGTTCCTATAAGTTGTGAACATATATCAAGGTTATGTATATTTATATAACATCTTTTCCTTACAGGATAAGAATCTGGATGTAATAGTTTTCTTTTATTTGCTTTCAGCAATCATTTTTAATTAACCTATGTTTTTAGTAATATGTGGTTTATGGTGTTTTCACACGTTTTCACGTGGCGTCTCGTTGTCTGTGTGATAGTGGGATGTCACAATAGTTTTTGGTATCAACGCTCTAGGTTCGTTGAGTCTACAGGAATATAGGACTAGGGTTGTGTCTGTTCTTGTGAGTTTTCCAGATTTTCTTACAATAACCTTCTGCCCTCAGCAAAAGATAAAGCTTAAAGATGTCTAGAAACCATGAAGAACATGTTGTCGAGAGTAGTGATGATGCATCAGTTGATGGAGCAAGAGTGTAGGCACATGAAGATCGGGTGCCCGAGGTCCCCCAACTCAACCCAGCCATTCTTGAAAACCCTGCCTATCAGCATCTTATGGGGCAGTTAATGGCTACGATGAATCTCATGGTGGAAAGATTGCCAGTGCCTCCGCCAATAGCACAGGCTCCCCATGGTGAAATCTTGGGTATTGGGTAGACCTTTGAGTAGCTTCACCGAGTCAGAGCTTCGGATTATGCTGGAATGGCTGATCTAGAGGATGTAGATATGTGGCTGATAGGTCTTGAGAAGGCCTTCCGGATCCTTGACATCCCCAAAGCAGACAAAGTCAAGCACATTGTCTACCTTCTAAAAGGTAGTGCTGGCCACAGGTGGGCCATTGAGGAGGAGAAGCGACCCGGTGAGGTGATCTGTTGGGACGTCTTCCGATGGGAGTTCGTGAGCCGATACTTCCCGAAGACGTATCTAGATGAGAAGATCAACCGGCTTGAGTGTCTGTGCCAAGGATCGATGAGCATCACCGAATATGAAGCTAAGTTTATAGACCTACTATGGTTTTGTCCTTACATGGCGACGACAGATGATGACAGAATCAGACGGTTTGAGAAGGGTTTGAGCACTGAGTTGACAACACCTGCTGCTACTTTGGAGAATCGGGAGTGGTTTGCCACATTTGTGGAGTCTGTCTGAAGGATAGAACGGTCTGTCAAGGAGAAGAGAGAGTCCATGACCAAGAAAAGGCCTGCTCATTTCCTGAGGCAGAGGTATGATGGCTTCAAGAAGCCAATGTTTTCAGCACCTTCTGTGATACAAGCTTCCAATACACCATCATAGTGGTCTCTGAGTAAGGGAAGAGGGTGTGGATTTTTGCCATCCAAAGCCCATAGTACATCTTTAGTGGTAGTGACAGGGCCGTCTAGGCCACAACAGAGAGACCAGTCATGTCATTTTTGTGGTCAGGTTGGGCATTTCAGGACAATTTGCCCAAAGAGAGATGTTGAAGTGACACAACATCCAAGGCATAATCAACAAGGGTCAGATAAATAGTAGTATAATGGTAATAGAGGGCGAGGACGTGGTCAAAAATCACAAGCGGGATCGTCTGCCCAAGGAAGCAGAGGGTGTGGAAAGCAAGCAATGACTCGATTCTATGCTATGAGTCAGCCGGAGGCGATAGTCAACCCACGAGTGGTGGTAGGTCAGATAGAGTTATTTCATTCTAATTTGTCTTCTTCTTGCTTTATATCTATTCTGGTTGACCTGGGTGCTATGCACTCTTTTATCGCACGTAGTTTGCTTGATAGCTTTTTTTACCTGTTAGTTGTAAGAAGGATAACTTGTTGTTAGAAACCCCTCTTAATGGTTCCTCGATGCTTTAAAAGGAGTGTCGATCTTGTGTTCTATCTTTTTCAAGACACAACATACAAGTGGATCTTATACCACTTGATATGCATGGATTTGATGTGATCCTTGCGATGGATACCTTAGAGAAGTATAAGGCTGTGTTGGACTGTGGTTCCAAGCAAGTAGTGTTTGTTGACGGTGGTGAGAAGTAGATTTTCCAAGGAGATAGGAAGATTCTTCCGACGTGTTTAGTGTCAATGATGGTGGCAGAGAAGTTGTTGGGGGCAAGGATGTAAGGCATTCTTAGCTCACATTGTGGATACCAAGGCAAAAGGTCCTAGCCTTGAGGAGGTGCCTATTTTCTGAGAGTTTGCAGATGGGTTTCCCGATGAGTTCCCTAGTGTTCCCCCACCTCGAGAGATTGACTTTGAGATCAATCTGGTGCTAGGAACACAACCAGTTGCTCAGACAGCATATAGGATGGCTCCAGCCGAGATGGCAGAGCTGAAGAAGTAGTTACAGGAGTTATTGGATAAAGGTTTTATCAGTCTGAGCACATCGCCGTGGGGTGCTCCAGTCCTGTTCATAAAGAAGAAGGATGGATCGATGTATTTGTGTATAGATTACTGACAATTGAACAAAGTTACGATCAAGAACAAGTACCCATTACTGAGGATAGATGATTTGTTTGATCAGTTGTGTGATACTATAGTGTTCTCAAAGATCGACCTACAGTCTGGATATCATCAGTTAAGAATCAAGGATGAGGACATACAAAAGTCAACTTTTAGGATGAGGTATGGTCACTTTGAGTTCGTGGTTATGCCGTTTGGGCTAACCAATGTGCCTACTGCTTTCATGGATTTGATGAATTGGGCGTTCCATCCATTTCTAGACCAGTTTGTTGTGGTTTTTATAGATGACATCCTAATCTATAGTCGGGACAGTCAAGAGCATGAACAACATCTTCGACAAGCGTTGACTCTTCTACGCCAACATCAGTTGTATGCCATGTTTAGTAAGTGCGAGTTCTGGTTGAAAGAAGTAACTTTCTTGGGTCATGTGATATCTACAGAAGGAGTCAGAGTGGACCCTAAGAAGGTTGAGTCAGTTGGAGAATGAGAGCAACCAAAGACACCGAACGAAGTTTGTAGTTTTCTGGGTTTAGCAGGATACTACTAGAGGTTTATAAGAAACTTCAGTGTTATCACTTTGTCATTGACAAAATCGACCAAGAAGGATTTACCTTTTATTTGGGATGATCGTTGTCAGCAAGCTTTCCAAATTTTGAAGGAGAAGCTAACTAGTGCTCCAGTGTTAGTGTTGTCAGAGCTTGGGAAAGGCTATATTGTTTTCTGCGATGCTTCCAAGAAAGGCTTAGGATGTGTGTTGATGCAGGAAGATCATGTGGTTTCTTTTGCTTCGTGACAGCTTAAGAAACATGAGGAGAACTATCCAACACATGATTTGGAGCTAGCAACGGTGGTCCATGCATTAAAGATTTGGAGACACTATCTTTATGGGGAAGTCTGTCAGATCTTTACGGATCATAAGAACTTGAAGTACATCTTCTCGTAAAGTGAGTTGAACATGCGACATCATCACTGGATGGAGTTGATCAATGATTATGATTGCACCATTGAGTATCATCCAGGTAAGGTGAATGCGGTAGCTGATGCTCTTAGCAAAAAGTTTTCTTCTCTTCCTATGAAGAAGGCACAGTTGAGTTCCTTGGTATGCCATAGGCGGGACATGTTTGTTTCTTTGCGGCAGATGAATGTATAGTTAGAAGTTTCCTTGTTGGAAGGATTGTTGGCACATATGCAAGTAAAGACTACGTTGAGACAGCAGATCAAAGACGCATAATAGGTAGATGCTTCAGTTCAATTGATAAAATCAAAGTTTGGTAGCGAAAAGCGTGATGGGTTCCATGAGTCCAAGGATGGACTAGTTTGCTATCATAGTAGGATGGTGGTCCCCGATGATGATGATCTAAGACAGTTAGTGCTTGAGGAAGCACACACATCGATGTATGCTATGCATCTAGGTGTCACCAAGATGTACCATAATCTAAAGGACCTATATTGGTGGCCTAGCTTGAAGAGAGATGTAGTCGAGTTTGTGACTAGGTGTGCGGTATGCCAGCAAGTCAAGGCTGAGCATCAGAAGTCGGTAGGTACGTTGCAACCCATGTTGATACCGTAGTGGAAATGGGATCATATAACCATGGATTTCGTAGTTGGTCTGCTAAGGACAACTAAGAATCATGATTCCATTTGGGTGATAGTGGATATATTGACAAAGTCTTCTCATTACATACATGTGAAGATAACATATACAGTAGAGAATCTTGCTCAGGTGTATATGGATGAGATAGTGCATTTGCACAATGTTCCCACAATGATAGTCTCCGACAGAGGTCCCTAGTTCATGAGTCATTTTTGGGAACAGTTGCACAAGGAATTGGGAACGTAGTTGAGGTTCAGTATTGCTTTCCATCCGTAGACATATGAACAGTCTGAAATGACTATTTAGACTTTGGAGGATCTTCTTTGAGTGTGTGTTATATAGTTCCTAGGCAGTTGGGATGTGCATCGTAGTTTGATAGATTTCTCCTACAATAATAGTTACCAGCAGAGCATCGACATAGCTCCTTATGAGGCTTTATATGGCAGGAAGTCCAGATCTCCTCTATGTAGGTATGAGTCTGGTGAGTATCATCTTTTGGGTCCTGAGTTAGTGTAGCAGACAACAGAGAAGATCAAAGTGATACAACAATAGTTGAAAGTGGTATAGGACAGACAAAAGTCATATGCAGATAATCGTCAATGACCTTTAGAGTTCCAGGTGGGAGACAAGGTGTATCTCAAGGTCTCACCATGGAAGGGCGTGCTGAGGTTTGGTCGGAAAGGCAAGCTGGCACCCAGGTATATGGGGCCATATCCGGTAATAACACATGTTGATAAGGTAGCTTACAAGTTAGAACTTCCTCCAGAGTTGCACATGTTACATCTGGTGTACCATGTTAGTATGCTGAATTAAAGTCATCCAGACACAGGGAAAGTGATACAGCCAGTTGAGGTTGAGCTTGATGAAGATGTGACCTACGAGGAAGGTCCATTGATGATTCTTGACAAACGTGTGAAGAAGTTGAAAAGGAAGGACCTGGTGCTTGTGAAAGTTCTTTGGCATCATCGTAGCATTGAGAAAGCCATGTGGGAGCTTGAGGAAGAGATGAGGAGGAAGTATCTCTCGCTTTTCTCTTAGGATTTTAGGGGCAAAATCCTTTTGTAGAGGTTTACGACTTGTAAGGACCTTGACCTTCATTTTGGGTTTACCCTATCTGCTTTGCCTAAACCTTGCGTTTAGATGCTTGCTAATCACCTGAGGTTGTGATTAGGGTTTGTTGTGTTTTGTTGAGAGTTGGAGGTGCAACTTGCAAATAACCCAAGTTTTAGGGTTGATGTGCAAGTTTGTCACCTTGAGAGATGTTTTTCTCTCTCCTTGCATCCTCTAGGGTTAAGAGGATGGGTTGGGCTTGTTGCTTGAATAGTTTTGGGCCTTGTTGAGCTTTGTTGGGCTTTACTTTGCTTTGCTTTGCCTTTTTGAGGCCTTGTGTCATGCAAAGAGCACCTTGGTGACCTGTGTCGCCCAGTGGGCTGTGTCACCCAAGGTGACCACTTTGACCTTGCCTTGTTTTTGTCACCATACCTTGGACAAGTCGCTGATACTTTATTAGTTGGTGGCATGACATGATCATGTGGTTTAGCAAGGTGGCATGGCTTTGGACAAGTGTCCCTAGGTTGGACGACACCTTGCCTTAGTTCCTCTTCACCCTCTTCTATATATGTCTCTCCTTTCACTTGCTTGGGATCCCTTTTAGCTCCTTAGTTGCCTTCCCTTTTCCTTGGTGGACGATACCCCTCTTTGGTGGAGCTTGGTGGCTGATTTCCTTAGTGGAGTCTCTTTCTTCTCCTCTAGGTGGTGGCTGAACCCTAGAAGGGTCTTGCTTCTTTGGTAAGCATCTCCCCTCTCTCCTTAGCACCTTCTTCTCCTTCTTGCTTGTTCTTCGACCATGGTGGTTATGAGCCTGGCTTCTCTTCTTGTGGTGGCCGAAGGTGGGGTGCTTTGGAGCTAAGAGTTTAAAGCTTGGTGCTGGATGCTTTGGAACTTGAGGAGCTTGCTTGAGGCGGGTTACATAACTCCTAACCCTAGCTATACTACCTTCTTTTATGTTGCATGTTCATATATGATCTTGATCGGCCATGCATCTTGTGAGATATGTTTCTTATTCTAGTACGTACCTTTAATCTTAGGGAGATAGTGGTTACCTTGTTGTTGATATGATGTTAATAGTTGTGTGAACTTGGACCTTATTGGCCATACCTATGATTAGGGTTTCCTTTGGGGAAATACCCCTTTCTCTCTTTGGTTTTGAGAAGTGAGTTTGAGCTCTAGTAGTGTAGGAAAAACCCCTCTCACTTGGTTGTTGAGAGGTGAGTCTATACTCTAGTTGCTTGGACAACACCCTTCTCTCACCATGGATTTGAGAGGTGACCCTTTGGTTGTTGATGATCTAGTTGAGGATGGAGTGTTGCCCGATATGTGACGGAGGTTGTGCAAAACCCCTCTCACTTGGTTTTTGAGAGGTGATCCAACTCTCTTGATATTTTAGGGTTTGATGATGTTTGTATTGAGGTTGATGATGACCAACCTAATGTGGTTCTTGTGCCCTTGCATGATACCCTTTTTTGTGCTTTGCATGGTACCTCTCATCTAGGATTTGTCTTAGACGATATGCTTAGTTGGTTTGTGTTAACCTTGTTTACCAATATGGTGCTTGGGTGATGAACCCTAGATAGATGCCCTAGTGTTGACCAATATGTTGTTCCTACCTTAGTTGGACAATAGGCCCCTGGGCACCATGGTAGGTGACCGACATGTGATGCCTACATGTTGCCCAATATCATCCACCCTAGAGTGTTGGAAGTGTGTAGGTGTGCCTATCTTGGGGCAACACCAGGGTCAAGTTCCTGGCCGATACCCCATATGGATGTGTGTTACCCTTTGACCGATCTGCCTTGCTCATCACATGTCTCCTTTCGTCCAGTTACTCATCATAGGTGCTTGATAGCTTGGATAGCTCTAGAGTTAATAGCTAGGCCGATACATGTGTTGAGCATGGATGGTGCTTTGGACGATACAAGTTGAAGGGTTGAGTCTTGGTCGATATGTGGACCCAAACCCTAGCTAGACGATAGGATGTCTTGGGCGACATGGAGGGAAGTAGAATCCCTTGACCGACATGACCATGGGTGCCATGGCCTTGGATGATATGGCCATAGACGATATGGTGATGAGGATGGTCGATGGGTAACCCTAACCCTAGTGGCCGATAGGGTCATGGATGATAGGTGAGTGTGTCCTTGTGCATAATACACCCCTTGGATCAGGTTGCACGATACTGGTCCTAGTCTACTCGTGACCCTTGAACAAGTGTGCATGACATGTTTATGTGATGAGGGACGATATGTGTGACTAAGTGCCCTAGACGATAGGCTTTGGGTGAGGGAGGTAACCCTACCCGATACCCCCATTAGTGAGGGACAACGTTGCCTGCCACACCTATAGTGAGGGTAGGCAGTATCTTTGGTAAGGGTTGCACCTAGCTCAGAAACCCTAGTTTTGGCGAGTCATTATCTTGTAACCACACCTCTGTTGATGATGTCTTATGAATGATAGGTTGTAACCAATGATATGTTTGATACCTAAAGTTGGTGCTAAGTAAGATGATAAGATACATGTTTTTGTTCATAATATAAAGGCATAGTGAATGACCGTGGTTTGATTACAATAATGTAATTTGTCTACATATACAACTTGTGCTTCATGTAACAATGATCATGGATGTTGTTCCAATCATGTACCTTCAACCCTAATAGCATGATAATCATAAATATCTATGTTTGGTGATTCAGTTATCTCTCTTGATATGCATACTAACCATGTAGGTGAATCAAGTGAATTCATAGCCAGGTAAGAGCTATGAGGTGTATGTGTTCTGTATAACACTCAATGATGATAATCCTTGTTGATGGGATAACATGTATCACCCGTATTATGTGAAAAGGTATGTGGACCTGATAAAGGATTGAGTGCCTGGTTGAGGTGTTATCCTCTGATGCTGAGATAAGGGATTGCTATCCCATGGTGATGATGTAAGCCTTGAGAGGCAGTGGCATTCTGTGATGAGGGATTGAGATCCCATGGTAATAATGTAACTCAATGTTGTTTATGTTTTATAACTTGGTTACCTCATCAATCCACTTAAAATATACTAATTAATTACAACAGACATATCATGTAGTTTGCCCTGGCCATAGATCCATCATCGTCAGTAATTGATGATGGTGAAATAGGTTTATCCTGTGGGATTACTTGGCGCGCATATTGTTGAATATGCAGGGTTTCTCCTAGCCTAAAGTAGGAGGATTTGAGTACAACTGTGGTTGTGTATAGAGGATGGTGAACTGGCCCATGGCTCAGTAATTATAGTGCATGGTGAATAGGCCATGGCTCAGTATTATAGAAGGGTAGCCTGTAGAGCTGACCCTATGGCTGAGGCCACTCAATCAAGAGACTGCGGTCCTGATTTAGTTTTTGTGCACTAACCACAAAGAGTTGAGGTCATGGAGTCTGACTTTCCGAATGACCTTGTATGGCATCAGTTTTTGGGCTTCGTAGCCAAAGGTTGGATTTGAGCAGGACGACTCACTTCCTCAGGGCATAATAAATCGTAATCTAGCCGTATAGAATATATTTCTTAAGGCAAAACATAGAACATTAATTAAGGCCTTGCTTGTATAGTTGATCCAGTTATATCTTTCAACTATTTGTATGACCCTTATATTTTGTGATAAGTTCTTATAAAGCTTATCTTGTCAATCATGTTCCATAAAGAAATATTTGGTTATATGCCTCTTGGATATCTGGTAAGATTGTTAATAAAATAAGTTTTTCTCAGGATGCTTCTCTTATGATCTGTTAATATCAGTTATCTTCTTTACCTGCTTTTCCAGAAGTTTTATAGTTTTTGCGGGGAGTTATGTTTCTCGCTGGGACTGTGTGTCTCACCCTGTTGGTTTACAACCTTTTTAGGTGATCGTGCTAGATGTGGTGGTGGTCATGAGGTTGTCGCCAAGAAGCAATAGGAGCAGTAGGAGGTAAGAGATGGATATGCTGTTGTTGTGGTTGTTTTGTAGTAGAGTCCTAGAGTCATCCATGTACTCTCAAGTCCTCGGAGGTGTTTTGACAATGTTATATGATGTATAGCTGATGTAGATTGTATATCCTATTGTTGGCCTGATGTGGCCCGTTATGTATGTATAAATAGGTGATGAACTCTAGTGCTGACAGGATAGTTGGTTCCTATAAGCTGTGAACATATATCAAGGTTATGTATATTTATATAACATCTTTTCCTTGCAGGATAAGAATCTAGATGTAATAGTTTTCTTTTATCTGCTTTCTGCAATTGGTTTTAATTAACTCGTGTTTTCAATAATATGTGGTTTATGGTGTTTCCACACATTTTCGCATGGCATCTCATTGTCTGTGTGATAGCGGGATGTCATAGTAATTGATGGTTTTAATATATCAACTTGACACAATGGTCAAGATATAATGTTTATTCCTCTAATAAAGTGGAATGATGGTGTAATGACCCTGACGTGGGTTATGAGGTAACCCAATTTGTTTTGGCTAATAAAGTTTCTTAGAAATTTAATATAATCCTCTAAGGTGTTTTGTTATCATGTGACATACTTATGTTTCAGGTTTAGTCCTGATTCAATGTTATTTGAGCAAGTTTCATTTATTTTGGACCAAAGTGCAATTTACCCAAATTGGGGGGATATAATGCAAAATGTCACATGTTGAACATGCCTCATGTGTTTTAGCATCATTATAGAGAGAATGATTCAAGGTGGTGGCTTGTGGAAAGCCTAAATTCCAAGTTTGAACTTGTTTGAACAATGTTGGTGCATTGTGCACCAATTATGGTACAAATTGTAATGTACCCAAAATGTGGGGTTGATATGCAAATTACCACCTCTAGAGTGTTCCTAATTCCTCTATGTTTCATTTAGAGGAGAGAGAATGAATGATACACCATTGTTGAATCACTTATGAGTGATGCTACTCTTGGTGACAAAATGACAAAGAAAAAGGGTTGAATTCGGAAGCTTAACTTGAGTTGTATCAAGTTGAAAAGCTTATATATGAGTGCCTATTGGACATGGAGCCCAAGGAGGTGTCCCGTATCATTTTGTGAACTCTTGGAAAAGTCCATACCGTGCAAAGCACCTCAAAGAGGTGAGGTGTAACGGCCAACAAGTTTCCTTAGAAAAAGTGTATCAGCTTGACTTAAAATAGTGATTAAACCTAGATGACTTATCCAAATGGATAAGCAATGGACGAATTTGCATCTCTAGATGATCCTAAACCTTTTTTAATGTCAAGATAAATGATGATGCATGCATGTACACGTGTAACCCATGCATGACACGTGGCACCTACTAGCTCAAAAAGTTGACACCTCATTTTTACCTTCCTTCATGAACAACAAGTATATATACCCCTAGTTTCACCCCTTGGTGCAATTTTTCGACACTTACCACCCTCCTACCCTAATGTATCATGCATAGATCTCCCATATCGTGAAGTTATGCTGTGGTATCTTGAATAGGCCTTGGGATATCGCCCATGGCAAGAGCATATCGCCCAAGTAGGTGATATTTGCCATATAGGGTGATATCGGCCATAGAGTCACGTTTTGACTCCAAGTGAGTGTCATATCATCTAAGTGAGTGTCATATCGTGCAAGAGGGGTGGCATATCATGCAAGGACACTAGTGTATCGTGCAAAGGTGTTAAGGAGCAAGAAGGAGCTCATACTTAACCCTAAGGTGAGGATAAGATCATCTTCAACCTTGGATTGAAGCATGAATTTAGGGTTTTGATCTTCCTTTCTTTTATTCGTCACCAATTTCTTATCCATGGTGATTCTTTGCATATAGAGGAGTTTTGAAGTCCATCTTCAACCTTAGGAACGTGGAGCTTTGGAGCTTGGAGCTTTGAGTCGTTCTTAAGGCATGTTATATAACTTGAACTCAACCATGTTATTATTCTTCACCTAAATTGCTATAACTAGTGAAATACTTTTAATTCCGAAATTTCCTGAAATAGTTGATGAGATTATGAGTTCTAGTAGTTTCTTAGACCTATTGACATGAACTATAACAGTTATAACTAAGGTCTAGAGCTTGAAAATTGTGGTATCACTTTATAAAAGTGATATCGGGTGCAAGCACACAAGAAAGAACCTTTAACCCGATATGATGTTGCACCTACTTCACTTGAATGATATGGATATGAATGAATACATTGTTGCACGATATGGGGGTGTGGTATACACCTCTTTCACGATAGGGAGTCAAGCATAGCCTCCATACACGATACAAGGTTGAATGAATACTTATAAGTTGACATGAAACCCTAAATTGGGTAACCCGATATGAGTAAAGAATAGCAAATGCTATTGCACGATATGGTAGCTCGATACACAACCCTAGTTGGTGACTAGCCTGACATGGTGGTGGTTTAATACCTCATGCACGATATGGGTAACACATATAAACACCTCTAGCCCGATATGAATGGTGTGTATATACTTTTAGCCCAATATGGTGGTGCCTATACACCTACAACCCTATATGGTGAACATATACACACCTCTAACCCAAGACACCTTGTAAAGGTGAGGGCAAGACACTCTTAGGAGTAATGAGTGTAACAACAAGTAATGGTATGACTGATACCTTGATAGGTGAAACACCTAAAGTGGTTGATAATGGTTAATCTTATATTAACAATGCCTTGACCTGAGATGAGCCCATATCATTGATGATAGTTGGGTAATTCAAATGTGTGACTTATGACCAATACATTACAGAATAAATGTGATGGACTAGTGCATAAAGTATTAGGATGGAAAATACCCTAATACAAGAAAAGTTGATGAACTTAAGTAAGTTAAAAGTGATGAGGGAAGTGATACACCAAGGTATGGTAAAGATCACATCCAACACTTTAAAGTTGTTACACCTTGATGCACCTTAAATCCAATATACTTGGATGAGTAACACATGATGTGTGTCATGTCAATTGTTACATTGAGATGGAATGCACTTTGATAAGTGTAGGCTATCATACCTTGAGAAAGGATTAGGCCAAGTTAATAAAGTATGATATAATCATACCCTAATAAGGATGAGAGAGGAACTCATACCTTGTGTTGATGATTCATTTAAAGAAAAATGATGAGAATAAATAAGTATGATTGAATACTTATGATATTAATGTATGCTCCTAGATGTGTGGAGCAATTAATTAGGGTTTGGATTGATAATATGAACTTGAAACCCTATTCGGCTATAAAGGGAAACCCTAACCCTGATAGTTGTTGCCTAGTGAGAGGTGACAAGATGTTTAATGGGACTTGTAAGCCATGTGGATAGTTTCTGCCTAGTGAGAGGTGACAAGATGTTTAATGGGCCTTGTGATCCATGTGAATAATTGTTTCCTAGTGAAAGGTGACAAGATGATTAATGGGCCTGGTGAGCCATGTGAATAATTATTTCCTAATGAGAGGTGAAAAGATGCTTATAAAAGTCTAATGTAAGGAATGGTAATGTGAAAAATAAACTAAGGGAAATGGAAACCAGTAACTTCATAATAATAATAAATGGTTATAATAATAATGAAATCTTGATCATACATGCTTTATGCTTATAGTCAAATAAGAGCTATAGTGTTTTGAATATGCTTAAAGGAGATAAGAGGAACACTTGTAGTACATAAAGAATGTGAATTGATATGCTGGCTTGCCCCAGGGTATAATACCTAGTAAAAGGATGTGATAACCAATGATGAATTGAAGGGATTGATATCCCACAATGAATGTGTAATCAGGAGTGCTTAGAGTTCACTGCCTGGCGGTGTAATCAGGTTTGGTTATGGACCAATACCTGGCAAAGGCGTGAAGCCTGTAATCAGGAGTGGTTAGAGTCCACTTCCTGGCGGTGTAATCAGGTTTGGTTACAGACCAATACCTGGTAGAGGTGTGAAGCCTGTAATCAGGATTGGTTAAAGTCCAATACCTGGCAGAGGCATGAAGCCTATAATCAGGAGTGGTTAGAGTCCACTGCCTGGCGGTATAATCAGGTTTGATTACAGACTAATACCTGGCAGAGGCGTGAAGCCTATAATCAGGAGTGGTTAGAGTCCACTTCCTGGCAGAGGCGTGAAGCCTGTAATCAAGATTGGTTAAAGTACAATACCTGGAAGATGCGTGAAGCCTGTAATCAGGAGTGGTTAGAGTCCACTGCCTGGCGGTGTAATCAAGTTTGGTTACAGACCAATACCTGGAAGAGGTGTAAAGCTTGTAATCAAGAGTGGTTAGAGTCCAATGCCTGGCAGTGTAATCTGGATTGGTTGTGGACCAATACCTGGAAGAGGCATAAAGCCTGTAATCAGGAGTGGTTAGAGTCCACTGCCTGGCGGTGTAATTAGCATTGGTTGCAGACCAATACCTGGCAGAGGCATGAAGCCTGTAATCAAGAGTGGTGAGAGTCCACTGCCTGGCGTTGTAATCAGGATTGGTTAAAGTCCAATACCTAGAAGAGGCATGAAGCCTATAATAATACAGGATTGGTCATAACCCAATACCTAGAATAATTGCACAAGATTGGTAATAACCCAATGCTTGGAATAATTGCATAGGATTGGTTAAATCCCAATGCCTGGAATAATGCATATGATTGGCATAGTCCAATGCTTGGATAGGATATGATGATGTATACTCACATGACTGGTACAATTCAATATCTGGTTAGCAGATTGGCTGAGGCCAACAGATAGAAATGATAATGACTCATGGATGACATACCATGATAATGAGCATCACAGGATAAGCTTGAGATAATATGATGGGTAAATGATATACGTGTTCTCCATATTCCTTATAAAGTGAATAGATGATTTAATGCTCTATCATAGATAGTTGCAAAGCTTTAAAATATGAGAATATTCTAAACTGCTTATCCTCTGCTCAGTTTAATACTATTTAACTGTGGTAATAACATTGTTGGTGGGGAGTTATATCTCTCACTGGGACAATTACAATTGTCTCACCCCGTGGGATCCACATTTTTTTAGGTGGACGTGTACGAGGGGGGTTGAGACCGTACTACAGAAAAAGAACAACAGCAGCAGGGACAACAGTGACAGCTCAGGTTGAGTGTACTGTATGTCAGGTCTTATAGATAGAAGTCCTATGTGTCGTCTCTGTACTCTCAGGTCCTTGGAGTTGGTTGGTACCAGTTTCAATAATAATATGAGATTTTGTCTTGAATGCCTCGAGGTTTTATGTTGCTCCAGTATGTGTTTTGATAGAGCAACTGTTATATGTTGTCCTCGAGATGAGATGAAACAATGTTGTACAATGTGAACAATGATGTATATAAAGTTTTGGTTCTGCCTTAAAGAGTTTTCCTAGAAATGGATCTCTTTGCAAAATGGTTTTAAATTTTAGTGATTTTTGTTAATCCGTTTTTTATGTTTATTTTGCTTAATTAGTAATGATTTGTTTGTCAGTTTGGCGACTGTCGTTACAAGTTTGGTATCAGAGATTAAGGTTCACTGAGTCTACAGAGACATAGGACTAAGGTGTTGAGTCTGTGTTAGTGTCCTCCAGTATGCCCTATAGTGACTTCTTCTTATGCAAAAGAAAGGGTGAAGTTTAAAAATGACTGGAGAACACGAGGAACACATTGTTGAGAGCAATATTGTTGCACCAGGAGAGGGTGCAAGGGACCAGGCAAGAGAATAATGAGTGCCTAAGAATTCCCATCTTGACCCAATCAGGATAGAGAATCCTATGTTTATGCTCTTGATTGGACATGTTAGGACAACAGTGACGCATATAGTAGACTGGATACTAGCATTACAACCTAGGTTACCAGTCCTCAATGTAGATACTTTGAGTTCTGAAAGGGTTCTTGAATGACGTAGTCATGTTGGAACAGTGGAAAATGTGGGAAGGATTAGCATATGGAAAGAAAATAGACTCTGCCATAAGTATAGATAGATAGTACATTTGTGATGGCAATGCCCAAGGAGGGGAAATAAGACGAGAATTAAGGAAAGGTCTCTACAATTCTAGAGACATGTGCCTAGTTGTTCTAAAAAGACAAAGTTTTTGATGCCATCAGTGCAATAAATGCCTAGTGTACCAGGTCAATAGCCACTATGTATAGGCAAATGTCCTAACTTTCCACCTGTAAGAACCCATGGCTTAGTCTCTACATCAATAATGAGACCGATAAGACTATGGTATGAGGATAAGACATGGACATGTTAAGCATACTAAACCCTTTTATTCAAAAAGAAGGGAGTAAATGACCCAACAACCGAGGTAGACTCGGCATGGCTTATGAAAGTTACAACCTAATAGTATAAAAAGGAAAAAGAAACAACATGAAACAGCTAGACTATATGTTTGAGTCAACCAAAAGTGGTGGATGACTGTGAGGGATGGCAGTCAGATAGAGCTTTCTCATTCTGATATGCCTTCTCTAGATTTTATCTGATAATCATAAGAAGGTAGTTGTTGTTGAGCTTCATGTAATTAGTTCTATAAGGACATGAGCAAGAGATAATAAGGATAAGAACCTATATTTGGTCCAATATTCTCTTGTATGTTTTGGAATTTCTCTCTTCATGTAGAAAAGGAAGAGATGTAAAAGAAACACCCAGAGAAAATCTGAGATACTAAGTAGTAAATTTAAAGAGATGTGAAAAGTATGAAACATACTATAAAACAAATGCATACTACCTAATTTTAGTTCTTGAATACCCTGTCAAGGTATTCATCTATTGAAGGTAAGGTAAGTATGACACTCTTAGATTGCTATCTTTTTTATTACTCTGATCAAGTAGTCATTTTGAGACAATATAAAGAGTATAATGAAGTCAAAGATGCGGCATGGATATTTCTACCACATCCTAATTGATATATGGAGAAATATGAGTTAATCATGGATCAACTGATAAACAAAAGAAGATTTTTAGTATAATGTATACCCTGGTCCTCAGACCTAGAGGTAACAGGAACTGATGAGAGGTAACAATGTTTAGTGATGGACTGAGGATTTGAATACCCAGATCTAGTAATCATGATGATGATGTGATGTGTTTATGTCACATATAATGGGTACCAAGGTAAATAATCCTAGTATCTAAGAACTTTCAATGATACGAGAAAATGGGAACATGACTCTTGATAAGAAGTAATGTTTGGTTACCTAGAGGGGCCAACTCTAAAATTTGTCCAGTTACATATTGTAGTATGGATACCATTTGTTAGGGGTTTATGCCCCACATAAACATGAAAACATCAAAGATGTTATGTGGAGACTGATGATATGATGAATGAATGATATTTGTCTCCCTTTACCTTGGATTTCGGGTATGAAATCCTTGTTAGGGGTTTATAACTTGTAATGACCCTGACCTGGGTTATGAGGTAACCCTATTTGTTTTGGCTAATAAAGTTTCTTAGAACTTTAATATAATCCTCTAAGGTGTTTTGTTATCATGTGACATACTTATGTTTCAAGTTTAGTCCCGATTGAATGATGTTTGAGCAAGTTTCCTTTATTTTGGACCAAAGTGCAATTTACCTAAATTGAGGGGCTTTAATGCAAAATTTCACATGCTGAACATGCCTCATGTGTTTTAGCATCATTATAGAGAGAATGATGCAAGGTGGTGGCTTGTGGAAAGCTTAAATTCCAAGTTTGAACTTGTTTGAACAATGCTGGTGCATTGTGTACCAATTATGGTACTAATTGTAATTTACCCAAAATGTGGGGTTGATATGAAAATTACCACCTCTAGAGTGTTCCTACTTCCTCTATGTATCATTTAGAGGAGATAGAATGAATGAGACACCATGTTTGAATCACTTGTGAGTGATGGTAATCTTCGTGATAAAATGACCAAAAAAAAGGTTGAATTTGGAAGCATAACTTGAGTTGTATCAAGTTGAAAATCTTATATATGAGTGCCTATCAGCCATGGAGCCCAATTAGGTGTCCCATATCGTTTTTTGAACTCTTGGAAAAGTCCATATCATGCAAAGCACCTCAAGGATGTGAGGTGTGACGGCCAACAAGTTTCCTTACAAAAAGTGTATCGGCTTGACTAAAAATAGTGATTAAACCTAGATGACTTATCCAAATGGATAATAAATGGACGAATTTGCATCTCTAGATGATCCTCAACCTTTTTGAATGTCAAGATAAATTATTATGCATGCATTGTAACATTCTGAAATTTGATACTATTTATAATATTGAGTTAAATTACATGATTCCACCTTTTAAAATATAAACTTCTAAATTAATAAATATCATTTGAATTCCATTTGAATATCCAATGCATATGATGTATGAATTTTATTCTCTTGTTGTTTTGGTCGAGTCCATTTTAGGACTCACGCTTGTGTATCTAGACTCAATTGCAATCTTTTTTTTTTGGAATTCTATTAAATTAAAATATTCATTTTTGAGTTACTATGGAGACGGAGTATTCGTGGCATTTCAATTCTACTTTGGAGTTTGAGTGGGACCGACTAATATACAATATTGCATAGGTAACTATGTAGGTGTAAAACTCCAAGGGACGCTTGATGTAAGTGAACGTGCCTCTAGGTGATTAGGACATAGGCATTGTATTAAAGTGGCTAATATGAAATTATATATATATATATATATATATATATATATATATATATATATATATCACGTTAGCCTTGTCTTTTCATTTCAGATGAAGAAGCGTAGGTGGTTTTAAAACAAACCGATCATTAACAAAAGCCAACAAGATATATAAATGCCACTTTCCTTTTATCTTCCTCGTCGAATATCGAGTACAATGAAACGGCATGGTCAACCGTTGTTATCCTTTCAACTGACCAGTACTCTAAATTAAATGGGTACACGAATGGGTTTAAACTCTGATGAAAGTTTTGAAATATAAATATGTATTGAATAGTATAGTTGTCATAGGCTTTGACTCCCCCTAGCTTTATGCCTACGTATAGGTGGAACAAAACAAAAGGAAAGAAAATAGAAGCCGTGAGAGATGAATTAGAACATTCTATTATGCGTTTCTTTTCCTTGGCACGTCAATTGGCCTCTTCATAGAAGCTTTTAATCTTATTGTCGTTTTGCTTCTTCACATAGGAGTTTCCTTTTTTTTGGGCGGAGGAACAACCTGATACGTTTTGAGTTTTACTAATAGACTGAAACGGTCATTCTCCCGGGTTATCTCTTTGAATACTTCACGCTCATGTAAGACCAGAAAATACTTGAGTGAATAGATTAAAATTCCCTACTAGACGATGTATGAGAGTACCACTCCTCAACGCCTCCTCGACTCCTCTTAATCACCTATTCAAGTACGAGGACTCCTTGCCCTAGCACATAGCCGCCAAGACTGTTTCATCGATCTATTGGGAGAAAACTACTGTACAGCCGTTACATGATCTTACATAGACCTAGACGCCGGAGACACACCTACCTTGCATCCTATATAAATCGCTTCATATCCCTGGAACTAAGACATTGCCGATTTGCACTTTCTTCTTCCTCATCTAAACCGTCAGACACTCCAAACCCCCTCTCGTATTCTGGTGGAGTTCCTTGCACTCCTGCCTTCTGTCCTTTGATCATGTTTTAGCCTCGCAAGGCACCCCTACATCTTTTTCTCCTAGTTATCAACACCACACAGATTCAGCACACCTCGCCAACTCTGACCCCTGCTCGACTTTCTACACTACGCCACCAGCCCCTAGTCCTCCCCATATCTCAACCTCACGCTGCAGCTGTGGCTCCTTCCGCCCACCAGGCTCCCATGGCCCAACAAGTGCCGGCCTCAACTCTACAAATCAGACCCGACGCCACCAGTCTGTCTCGCATCACTCTCAACTGAAGATGCAGGACCTTGCAACATGCTGTGGCCATATTCAGGGGAATCGGCACCTAGGGTGTTTCCTAGATGAAGCCAACCCCAAGTAGAATCTGTTAACTAAAGTGCACATCTGCAGGTGAGAAATTGTGCCTCCTTTCAGTTGATTTTAGAATCATGTTAACTAGACGAGGATGACGGCTGGGCTAATATATACTAAGGGGTAATACATATACATCATCGATTCTAATTGTAACCTATATATACACACCCATAGTAAATTAGTACTAGTATATGAACTTGGTGATTTCATAATTAACGTACTGTCTAGTTTCAGAATCTACTAGTAGAGATAGTCTATCATATAATCCCTTGCGTGTACCTAATAGAGTGCTAGAAATGATACGTATGCATCTATAATATAAGTATATCTCGTCTGCGGCATTGTCTGACTGTAGAGACTAATGCATACTTACAAAATGGGCTAACACGTAAGCAATAAATGATTATAATATTTGGTTTAATGGCTTGGTCGTGCAGTTTGGTAGTGTAGTTGGCTACGTGATAGTATATTAATATCAACATGCTAGTCAATTGATATTTTGTAGTCTCGTCTTAATTGGCACTATTATATCAAACAAGAAAGTAGATACCGAACTGAGTAGGGTGACGTATCAAGCAAGACCATGACCCATACCAATCCTCACTTTTCCTAATATCGATCCTATTAGGTTTACATAATACTACATCCCTATTTGTCAAGTGTTGTATATTGGAAAATCATTAGTGTATTCATGAATTAGAAGTACCGAAAATGGGACAAAATGAATATTTTACACGCTTGAAACTAAGTATGAATGGATTTGAAGTACTCCAAATATATACAATGCGAATTAATAGCTATATTGAGATAATATACCTATGATGGTGTACACTTATTATAATTTAGGTTGTACTCTTTTGATCTAAATCTATTATTGAAATGAGGATCAAATATATGTTGGAAATTCATTAGGTATGAATAAGTCATAAAGATCCAAGTGAAAGTATCTTTAATAAAACATATAGTGGGAGAAAGGTCTCACTTTTAGAAATATTATTTAGAGACAACTTTATATTTTAAAGTATAAACTTAAATTGGAAATCGTTTAGAATTAAATTTAAAATCTCCTATGATTGTAGTGGTATCCTATGGACTTGTAGATATGAACAATTTTGAAACATATTGGACTATGAGCATGGCCATTAAGAGAGTTAGAGTTAGGAATACAATAGGAAGAGAATTCACAATATTTGATCAACTCTAAATGAGAATGTTGACCATTGAATATGTAATAATGAGAATGTCTTACACATTGAATTCAATAATCTAGAGTCCCAACTAAAGATTGATATGAGATCATGAATGATACTACATGACCATACCTTAAAATGGACCTACACATGTAATAGATACCATATGGATATAATGGACGTTTAATCAATCATATGCCATTTTAATAATATTGGAAACGTAATGAGAATATTGTGAAATGAAACTAAACATAATGTGGTAGTTACCCATATGTATTAGGTAAATGAACAAGTCAAATTAATTATATTGACAATCCAACTAGAGTTACTATATCATCATTGGAAGAATTATAATAATCATGGATGGGAAAATATGGAATAGTAATCTAATATGGCAAATCCTAATCTTAAATAAGACAAATTGAGCAACATTGATTCCAAGTCAAATGGTAACAATATTATTATTCTTTGTAGCTACCTCTTCTTGGAGACACATTATGATTATGCAATCCTTGGAGCCCTGAATAATTGAGGTACTAAATCTTCTATTTTATCGTTGAACTAATTTCCCTCTTGATGGACACACATATATATTTGACTCGTGGTGAATTCCATATAGTTTTGAAGCCTTTATTTATTCTTGAAAGTTCACCACTCTCATTTTGCAATTGATGAAATATTGTTGATTATATTTTGGCACTGGACTTGATCTATTGGAGTTTTGACTCCCTATGGACTTTGGTCCCCCGGGCTTTGGCCCTATAGAGCTTTGGCTCACTTGAGTGGGCCAAGTACCCCACAACCCTGCGCAGTGGATAGGGATTAGTTGTCCCCCAGTTAACTGGAATAGCTAATAAGGCACTAGTGTCGTTCTCTCCTAGAGTGTGAGAACACAAGGCACTTAGCCCTAGAAAAGATATGATAGAAAGGTGTCAAAACTTTCCAAATAGAATATCTTGAAATTGATATACCTTGTGAATAGCTTGGATAAATGATGTATACTTGAATTATTGAATCTTGCTTAATGATATTCTTGTGAAAGATTTGCTATCTTGAAGTTGATATTGGAATTTCTTTTGTTAGCCTTTAGTCCACCAAATAGTCCCTTCCTAACTTTTATTATACATATAAACCTATTTCGTACGTAGTTCAATGATTGGATTTAGTACCAGCTTTGCTGACCCTTTTGTTTCCCTTCAATGGGGTCCATGTGTGGTTTTGTTCCCTCTGGGAACTCATGGACAGGTGGTAGATGGAAGAGCTTGAAGAGGCATGCACTGGGTAGTCCTCCGTTGAAGACTAGATAGAATGAATGATATTGCTTAAACTTGTAATCATATTTGTAAGCTTCCGCGATTCTGATGTACAAGCATGAATGTAATAAAGATTGTTTATGTTTTTGATATTATTTTGTAAATATTTGATCGTAAAGATCGGGTCTTTACAACATGGTATCAGAGCCATAAACGGTCGACACTCATGCATGTCTCATGGAAATTAGGTTAGTTACGAACATAAATTGAGTAGTGAGGACCTAAATAGTTGACAAAAAAAAATTCCAAATTTACTTGCCCCAACTACCAAGGATAGTGATCACAAAATAATTGCCCATTTATGTACCTTGTCCTAGGAGTACATAATATATAAACATCTAATAGATTTCAAACTCTCTATCTAAGAATAGACTTATTTTGAGTTATAGATGAAGGCAATTTTTTTTTTGTATATGTTTCGACTTTTGCAATGAGGTCTAGCAGAACATCACTTTGACCCTTAGGTATACAAATATGGTAGAGTGCCCTAGATTATTTCCTATGTTTGGAAGATCCACAAATAGTTATGAAAAATAGAATGAATAGATAACATAAGTTCCTTTGGATTCGTGTCAATCTTGTCACATATAATGAAATTCCCATTTTGAATTTAAAAAAAACTTGATTCGTATAATCCCCTTCATAACTGTGTAGTTACACCATTTCAAAAAAATGTGCAAATTATGACACAATATAAACATCACTCAAACATTAGTGACAAATATATGGAATTAAAGCTGATAAAGTCATGATAGTTACAACTTGACCAAGAAGCTTTTGGTATAACTCAAAACTTTCGATAATAATAGTCGAGACTCAAAATCTGAATATTTTTACTCTCATGTTCGAATATATGTTAGAAGTCAAATATGGTAGTCAACATTAAGTACAAGAATTAGCAATAGATATGCTTTTCAAGTAGGACTTGAATCACATTGGCAACTCCAAAAAGGTAGTAAGGGAATTGGCCGGTCACCCTGATAAGAGCATAGGCTACTCGAAGGAGAATCAAATTGTGTGTATTAGTTGAGTATTGGTGCAAACAAGAGTAACATGATAGAAAATTAGACCTTGCAATGGATGTAGTTGTCAAGACGGATTTGATTTCGGGGACGAAATCTTTTTTTTAGGGTGGTAGAGTTGTAACATTCTGAAATTTGATACTATTTATAATATTGAGTTAAATTACATGATTCCACCTTTTAAAATATAAACTTCTAAATTAATAAATATCATTTGAATTCCATTTGAATATCCAATGCATATGATGTATGAATTTTATTCTCTTGTTGTTTTGGTCGAGTCCATTTTAGGACTCACGCTTGTGTATCTAGACTCAATTGCAATCTTTTTTTTTTGGAATTCTATTAAATTAAAATATTCATTTTTGAGTTACTATGGAGACGGAGTATTCGTGGCATTTCAATTCTACTTTGGAGTTTGAGTGGGACCGACTAATATACAATATTGCATAGGTAACTATGTAGGTGTAAAACTCCAAGGGACGCTTGATGTAAGTGAACGTGCCTCTAGGTGATTAGGACATAGGCATTGTATTAAAGTGGCTAATATGAAATAATATATATATATATATATATATATATATATATATATATATCACGTTAGCCTTGTCTTTTCATTTCAGATGAAGAAGCGTAGGTGGTTTTAAAACAAACCGATCATTAACAAAAGCCAACAAGATATATAAATGCCACTTTCCTTTTATCTTCCTCGTCGAATATCGAGTACAATGAAACGGCATGGTCAACCGTTGTTATCCTTTCAACTGACCAGTACTCTAAATTAAATGGGTACACGAATGGGTTTAAACTCTGATGAAAGTTTTGAAATATAAATATGTATTGAATAGTATAGTTGTCATAGGCTTTGACTCCCCCTAGCTTTATGCCTACGTATAGGTGGAACAAAACAAAAGGAAAGAAAATAGAAGCCGTGAGAGATGAATTAGAACATTCTATTATGCGTTTCTTTTCCTTGGCACGTCAATTGGCCTCTTCATAGAAGCTTTTAATCTTATTGTCGTTTTGCTTCTTCACATAGGAGTTTCCTTTTTTTTGGGCGGAGGAACAACCTGATACGTTTTGAGTTTTACTAATAGACTGAAACGGTCATTCTCCCGGGTTATCTCTTTGAATACTTCACGCTCATGTAAGACCAGAAAATACTTGAGTGAATAGATTAAAATTCCCTACTAGACGATGTATGAGAGTACCACTCCTCAACGCCTCCTCGACTCCTCTTAATCACCTATTCAAGTACGAGGACTCCTTGCCCTAGCACATAGCCGCCAAGACTGTTTCATCGATCTATTGGGAGAAAACTACTGTACAGCCGTTACATGATCTTACATAGACCTAGACGCCGGAGACACACCTACCTTGCATCCTATATAAACCGCTTCATATCCCTGGAACTAAGACATTGCCGATTTGCACTTTCTTCTTCCTCATCTAAACCGTCAGACACTCCAAACCCCCTCTCGTATTCTGGTGGAGTTCCTTGCACTCCTGCCTTCTGTCCTTTGATCGTGTTTTAGCCTCGCAAGGCACCCCTACATCTTTTTCTCCTAGTTATCAACACCACACAGATTCAGCACACCTCGCCAACTCTGACCCCTGCTCGACTTTCTACACTACGCCACCAGCCCCTAGTCCTCCCCATATCTCAACCTCACGCTGCAGCTGTGGCTCCTTCCGCCCACCAGGCTCCCATGGCCCAACAAGTGCCGGCCTCAACTCTACAAATCAGACCCGACGCCACCAGTCTGTCTCGCATCACTCTCAACTGAAGATGCAGGACCTTGCAACATGCTGTGGCCATATTCAGGGGAATCGGCACCTAGGGTGTTTCCTAGATGAAGCCAACCCCAAGTAGAATCTGTTAACTAAAGTGCACATCTGCAGGTGAGAAATTGTGCCTCCTTTCAGTTGATTTTAGAATCATGTTAACTAGACGAGGATGACGGCTGGGCTAATATATACTAAGGGGTAATACATATACATCATCGATTCTAATTGTAACCTATATATACACACCCATAGTAAATTAGTACTAGTATATGAACTTGGTGATTTCATAATTAACGTACTGTCTAGTTTCAGAATCTACTAGTAGAGATAGTCTATCATATAATCCCTTGCGTGTACCTAATAGAGTGCTAGAAACGATACGTATGCATCTATAATATAAGTATATCTCGTCTGCGGCATTGTCTGACTGTAGAGACTAATGCATACTTACAAAATGGGCTAACACGTAAGCAATAAATGATTATAATATTTGGTTTAATGGCTTGGTCGTGCAGTTTGGTAGTGTAGTTGGCTACGTGATAGTATATTAATATCAACATGCTAGTCAATTGATATTTTGTAGTCTCGTCTTAATTGGCACTATTATATCAAACAAGAAAGTAGATACCGAACTGAGTAGGGTGACGTATCAAGCAAGACCATGACCCATACCAATCCTCACTTTTCCTAATATCGATCCTATTAGGTTTACATAATACTACATCCCTATTTGTCAAGTGTTGTATATTGGAAAATCATTAGTGTATTCATGAATTAGAAGTACCGAAAATGGGACAAAATGAATATTTTACACGCTTGAAACTAAGTATGAATGGATTTGAAGTACTCCAAATATATACAATGCGAATTAATAGCTATATTGAGATAATATACCTATGATGGTGTACACTTATTATAATTTAGGTTGTACTCTTTTGATCTAAATCTATTATTGAAATGAGGATCAAATATATGTTGGAAATTCATTAGGTATGAATAAGTCATAAAGATCCAAGTGAAAGTATCTTTAATAAAACATATAGTGGGAGAAAGGTCTCACTTTTAGAAATATTATTTAGAGACAACTTTATATTTTAAAGTATAAACTTAAATTGGAAATCGTTTAGAATTAAATTTAAAATCTCCTATGATTGTAGTGGTATCCTATGGACTTGTAGATATGAACAATTTTGAAACATATTGGACTATGAGCATGGCCATTAAGAGAGTTAGAGTTAGGAATACAATAGGAAGAGAATTCACAATATTTGATCAACTCTAAATGAGAATGTTGACCATTGAATATGTAATAATGAGAATGTCTTACACATTGAATTCAATAATCTAGAGTCCCAACTAAAGATTGATATGAGATCATGAATGATACTACATGACCATACCTTAAAATGGACCTACACATGTAATAGATACCATATGGATATAATGGACGTTTAATCAATCATATGCCATTTTAATAATATTGGAAACGTAATGAGAATATTGTGAAATGAAACTAAACATAATGTGGTAGTTACCCATATGTATTAGGTAAATGAACAAGTCAAATTAATTATATTGACAATCCAACTAGAGTTACTATATCATCATTGGAAGAATTATAATAATCATGGATGGGAAAATATGGAATAGTAATCTAATATGGCAAATCCTAATCTTAAATAAGACAAATTGAGCAACATTGATTCCAAGTCAAATGGTAACAATATTATTATTCTTTGTAGCTACCTCTTCTTGGAGACACATTATGATTATGCAATCCTTGGAGCCCTGAATAATTGAGGTACTAAATCTTCTATTTTATCGTTGAACTAATTTCCCTCTTGATGGACACACATATATATTTGACTCGTGGTGAATTCCATATAGTTTTGAAGCCTTTATTTATTCTTGAAAGTTCACCACTCTCATTTTGCAATTGATGAAATATTGTTGATTATATTTTGGCACTGGACTTGATCTATTGGAGTTTTGACTCCCTATGGACTTTGGTCCCCCGGGCTTTGGCCCTATAGAGCTTTGGCTCACTTGAGTGGGCCAAGTACCCCACAACCCTGCGCAGTGGATAGGGATTAGTTGTCCCCCAGTTAACTGGAATAGCTAATAAGGCACTAGTGTCGTTCTCTCCTAGAGTGTGAGAACACAAGGCACTTAGCCCTAGAAAAGATATGATAGAAAGGTGTCAAAACTTTCCAAATAGAATATCTTGAAATTGATATACCTTGTGAATAGCTTGGATAAATGTTGTATACTTGAATTATTGAATCTTGCTTAATGATATTCTTGTGAAAGATTTGCTATCTTGAAGTTGATATTGGAATTTCTTTTGTTAGCCTTTAGTCCACCAAATAGTCCCTTCCTAACTTTTATTATACATATAAACCTATTTCGTACGTAGTTCAATGATTGGATTTAGTACCAGCTTTGCTGACCCTTTTGTTTCCCTTCAATGGGGTCCATGTGTGGTTTTGTTCCCTCTGGGAACTCATGGACAGGTGGTAGATGGAAGAGCTTGAAGAGGCATGCACTGGGTAGTCCTCCGTTGAAGACTAGATAGAATGAATGATATTGCTTAAACTTGTAATCATATTTGTAAGCTTCCGCGATTCTGATGTACAAGCATGAATGTAATAAAGATTGTTTATGTTTTTGATATTATTTTGTAAATATTTGATCGTAAAGATCGGGTCTTTACATGCATGTACACGTGTCACCCATGCATGTACACGTGTCACCTACTAGCTCAAAAAGTTGACACCTCATTTTTACCTTCCTTCATGAACAACAAGTATATATACCCCTAGTTTCACCCCTTGGTGCAATTTTTCGACCCTTACCACCATCCTACCCTAAGGTATCGTGCATATAGATCCCATATCATGAAGGGATTCTGTGTTATTGCACATGGGCCTTGGGATATCGCACATGGCAAGAGCATATCGCCCAAGTAGGTGATATTGGCCATATAGGGTGATATCGGCCATAGAGTCAAGTTTTGACTCCAAGTGAGTTTCATATCGTCCAAGTGAGTTCCATATCGTGCAAGAGGGGTGGAATATAGTGCAAGGACACTAGTGTATCGTGCAAAGGTGTTAAGGAGCAAGAAAGAGCTCATACTTAACCCTAAGGTGAGGATAAGATCATCTTCAACCTTGGATTGAAGCATGAATTTAGGGTTTTGATCTTCCTTTCTTTTCTTCTTCACCAATTTCTTATCCATGGTGATTCTTTGCATATATAGGAGTTGTGAAGTCCATCTTCAACCTTAGGAACGTGGAGCTTTGGAGCTTGGAGCTTTGAAGTCATTCTTAAGGCGGGTTATATAACTTGAACTCAACCATGTTATTATTCTTCACCTAAATTGTTATAACTAGTGAAATACTTTTAATTCCGAAATTTCCTAAAACAGTTGATGAGATTATGAGTTCTAGTAGTTTCTTAGACCTGTTGACATGAACTATAATAGTTATAACTAAGGTCTAGAGCTTGAAAATGGTGGTATCACTTTATAAAAGTGATATCGGGTGCAAGCACACAAGAAAGTACCTTTAACCCGATATGATGTTGCACCTACTTCACTTGAATGATATGGATATGAATGAATACATTGTTGCATGATATGGCGGTGTAGTATACACCTCTTGCACGATAGGGAGTCAAGTATAGCCTCCATACACAATACAAGGTTGAATGAATACTTATAAGTTGACATGAAACCCTAAATTGGGTAATCCGATATGAGTAAAGAATAGCAAATGCTATTGCACGATATGGTAGCTCAATACACAACCCTAGTTGATGACTAGCCCGACATGGTGATGGTTTAATACCTCATGCACAATATGGGTAACACATATAAACACCTCTAGCCTGATATGAATGGTGTGTATATACTTCTAGCCCAATATGGTGGTGCCTATACACCTACAACCCGATATAGTGAACATATACACACCTCTAACCCGAGACACCTTATAAAGGTGAGGGCAAGTGTAAGTACCCTGACCTCCGTTTATGGTTTACCCTATTTTCTTTGCTTAACCCTGATTCTTAGTTGCTTGCTAATCACCTTTTGTGGTGATTAGGGTTTAGTTGTGCTTTGTTGAGAGTTGGAGGTGCTACTTACAATTAACCCAAGTCTAGGGTTTGTGAGCAAGTTTGCCACCTTGTGAGGTGTTCCTCCCCCTCCTTTCTTCCTCTATTGTTGAGGGGAAGGTTTGGGCCCATTGCTTGAGTTCCTTTGGGCTTGGTTGAGCTTGTTGGGCCTTGTGGTGCCTTGCTTTTGCTTGGTTGAACCTTGTGTCGGGCAAGTGGGTGCTTGTGTCGCCCATGGTGGTGGTGTATCGTCCAGGTGTGTCACCCATGGACCTTTGACCATCTTTGACCTCGTTTGTGTCACCACTAGTGGACACTTGGTGCTTGATGATTTCATGTAGAAATGGCCTTGGACATGTGTTTAAGACATGCTAGAGTGGTGGATTTTGCACATGGACAAGTGTCCCTAGGTGGGCGACACCTTGCTTTGGTTTATCCTCCATCCCCTTCTATATATGTGTTTTCTTTCCCTTGCTAAGGATCCCTTTAGTTCCTTAGTCTTCCTCTCCCTTGGTGCACGACACACTCTCTTCTCTTGCAAGCTTGGTGGCTGATCCTTCTTGGAGTCTCCTTCTTCCTTGGTGGTGCTTGGAGCTTGGAGTTTGCTTAAGGCGGGTTACATAACTCCTAACCCTAACTTCACTATCTCCTTCTATGTTTTTATATATACATGATATCGGCTATTTGTGTTGTTAGTTAGTTCTTTTCTTAAGATGTTCTTGTTGGCCGAACCATGTGTTCTAAGGTTTCTTGGTGAGCAATACTCCTTTCTCTCCTTGGTCTTGAGGAGTGAGCTTGAGTTCTAGTATCATGAGAAACACTCCTCTCTCGTTTAAGTTGAGAGGTGAGCTTGTGTTCTAGTAGCTTGAGCAACACCCTCCTCTCACCATGGACTTGAAGGGTGAGCTTGGTGGTAGTTGTAGACCTCGTCTAGGGTTGCCCTTGTATTGCCCGATTGGTGTTAAGAGATGTGCAGGACCCCTCTCTCATTTAAGTTGAGAGGTGAGCCATCCTCATAATCCATTAGGGTTTGGTGCTCCTGTGCTTGGGGTTGGTGACGTTGCTTCTTGGTCGTTATGACCTTGAGGTCAGTGTCGCTCGATATCCCTCTTGACCTTGAGCTTTGGACGACATGTTGTGATGGTTGTAATGAACGATACCCCCTGGTCTCTGACCTTGTGACGAGAATCACTAGTGGTCCCTGCCTTGTGTGTGTGTCAGCTGTAAGCACGACACCTGACGAGTGTTGCACGACACCCTAGTGCCGCTTTAGGTGGTTGGCCGGTATGCTTTGGGTGCCCGTGAGTAGGTGGTTGCATGATACACCTCTTAAGTTTGCTGGCCGATAGGCATTATGGCCTTCGCCCCAGTTGCATGACATAGAGGTGCATATCGTACTGTTGCACGACTTGGACTGGGCAGCATGCCTGGATCAGATGATAGCATAACGACCGTTACACTTTAGATTGTCGGCGGAGTGTTGCACGATAGGTGCTGGTTTGCTTGGACGACATCAGTAGAGTGTCGGGCGATAGGGAGGGTGCCCTTCCCGATACCTCATTCAGTGAGGGTCCTGTCCCTTATGGAAACCGATATGTTGTTCTTGTATCACGTTTGGTTTTGATAGTAACCCTGGATGTGCACGATATAGTAGACCACATCTATGCATCTTAATACAACATCTCATGTGTATGTGATCATCTTGATATTATGAATAATACTGAGATAATGATAAGTAGATAAGATTCTTTGCTTAATAATATGATCAATGTCTGTGATCTCAAGTTGAGGCATGATTGATAAAGCATATAAGCATCAATGTCACCACTATGTTGATAATATGAACTTCTAAGTTATTCATGATGATTATGTATACTAACCATGCAGGTCTCATACAGATGCATACCCAGGTAAAGGGCTATGAGGTATATATGTTGAGTAACTCTGCTGTGATGGTTACTCTTGATAATGAGATAACCTATATGATGTATTTAACTAAAGTGCTTGGGATTGCTATCCCATGTTGATGATGTAAGCCTTGAGTGGCAGTTGCACTGTGTGATAAGGGATTGAGATCCCATGGCAATGTGATGATCCTAGAGATGGATCGGGATGACTGGCAAGAGGCCCAGTGATAACATGTACTGTGGGATCCTTGTGATGGATCAAGATGATGTTGACTACAATGAAAGCATACTGTTGAGTTTCATACTATTTATTCTTGTTATAGTTTGCATGTTATACAACTTGGTTGAATCTTGCAATCCATATAAAAGATACTAATTAATCACAGTGGAATATATCATGTAGTTTCCCTGGCCATAGATCCATCATCGTCAGGACCTGGTGATGGTGAAACGGGTTCTCCTGCGGGTTAACCTGGAGCGCATATTGTTGAATATGTGAGGTTTCTCCTAGCCTAAAATAGAGAGGGAATCGAGTGAAGCTACGACTGCAGACTTGGGATATGTATATGAGCATGGTGAACAGGACCATGGCTCAGTATGATAGAGCATGAATGCGTTCATGGCTCATAGCACGGTGAATAGGACCGTGGCTCAAATATACTAGTGTCGTGACTTGTATCGAGGTGGGCTATAGGAAGGGTAGCTTATAGAGCTGACCCTGTGGCTGAGGTCACTTAAGCACGAGACTGTGGTCCTGCTTTGGTTCTCGTGCACTGACCTTTGGTTGTCTTCTAGTAGAGTCTTAGAGTCATCCCTGTACTCTCAGGTCCTTAGAGGTGTTTTGATGTTGTTTCACGATGTATAGCTGTTGATGTTTTGTATATCCTTCTGCTGGCCAGATGTGATCCTTTATGTACATATAAACATGTGATGAACTCATGTGATGGAATAGTTGATCCTCTAAGCTGGGGACACATATCAAGATCTTTTGTATGTTTATATAACTGGTTTCCTTGTAGGACGAGGACTTAAATGTAATAGTTTATTAGTTTATCCACTTTCCACAATCAGTTTTAATTAACCCAGGTTTTTGATAATCTGTGGTTATGGTGATTTCCGCACGTTTTCACGTAACGCCTCACTGTCTCTATGATAGTGGGATGTGTTGCCACAAGTTTGGTATCAGAGCTCTAGGTTCGCTGAGTCTACAGGGATTTAGGACTAGGTTGAGTCTGTTCTTGTGAGTTTTCTAGATTTTCTTACAATCGTCTTCTGCCCTCAGTGGAAGAGAAGCCAAGATGTCTGGAAACCATGAAGGACATGCTCCTGAGCATAGCGATGTTGCATCAGTTGATGGAGCTATAGGGCAGGCACATGAAGATCGGGTGCCTGAGGTCCCCCAACTTGACCATGCCATTTTTGAACATCCTGCTTACCAATAGCTTATGGGGCATATGATGGCTACGATGAATCTCATGGTTGAGCAATTTCCAGTGCCTCCGCCAAGAGCACAGGCTCCCCATGGTGAAACATAGGGTATTGGGAAGACCTTTGAGTGGCTTCTCCGAGTCAGAGCTTCGGATTATGCTGGAACGGCTGATCTAGCGGATGTAGATCTGTGGCTGACAAGTCTTGAGAAGGCTTTCTGGATCCTCGACATCCCTAAAGCAGACAAAGTAAAGCACGCTGTCTACCTTCTGAAAGGTAGTGTTAGTCACTGGTAGACCATTGAGGAAGAGAAGCGACCTGCTGAGGTGATCAGTTGGGAGGTTTTCCTGTGTGAGTTCGTCAACAGATACTTTCCGAAGACGTATCTAGATGAGAAGATTAGTCAGTTTGAGAGCCTGTGACAAGGAGCGATGAACATCACCGAGTATGAAACCAAGTTCATGGATTTGTTGAGGTTCTGTCCTCACATGGCGGCAATTGATGAAGAGTGGATCATATGCTTTGAGAAAAGTCTGAGTGCTGAGTTGACAACACCTGCTTCTGCGTTGGAGAACTGAGAGTGGTTTGCTACATTTGTGGAATCTATCTGGAGGATTGAACAGTTAGTTAGGGAGAGAAGAGAATCCATGTCTCACAAAAGGCCTGCTCAGTTCCAGGTGCAGAGGTTTGGTGGCTTCAAGAAGCCAAGGTTTTCATCACCTTCAGTGATGAGAGGTTCCAGTGCACCGTCGCAGTGGTCTCCAAGTAAGGGAAGAGGATATGATTCTTCACCATCAAAGGCACAAAGTATAGTTTCAGTGGTAGTGACAGGGCCATCTAGTCCATGGTTTGAAGTTAGGACTTGCTATACCTACAGTCAGACAGGGCATTTCAAATCGAACTGCCCAAGTAGAGATGTTGAAGTGATGCAGCAGCCAAGGCAGAATCAACAAGGATCAGATAGACAGCAGCCCAGTAGTAGTAGAGGTTGAGGACGCAGTCAAGCGTCGCAAGCAGGATCGTCTTCTCAAGGAAGTAGAGGACGTGGACAGCAAGCAACAGATCGATTCTATGCTATGAGTTAGCCGGAGGCGATAGTCAACCCGCGACACTACTACAGAAACGGCCTTTGGCGTCGGTCGTTTAACCCCATTTGGCGTCGATTTCCGACCGACGCCTATGTGGGCGCCGCTAAAGGTCGAACACTTCGGCGTCAGTTTTTTAACCGACGCCTATTTAATCTATAGGTGTCGGTCGTTTAGTAGATAACCGACGCCCAAAGGGTTCGCGCCACAAAAAACGGCATCATCTAGGGCACTTTCTGGGTCGGTTATTTACTAAACAACCGACGCCTATATGGAATATAGCGTCGGTCTTTTAGTAGATAACCGACGCATAAAGTGCCCTAGATGACGCCATTTTCTGTGGCGCGAACACTTTTGGCATCGGTTATATACCAAAAGACCGACGCCTATAGATTAAATAGGCGTCGGTTTGATACGAATATCCGACGCCATTTCCAGGACTGCTTTGGCCACATCAGGCGTTGGTTTTTTGAAAAAACCTGACGTTGTAGGTCTTTGCTGACGGTTTTCTATAAATAACCGATGTCTATTTCTATTTTTTTTTCATATCAGTTTGCAGGCCTGCTGTGGCTGGTCAGCAGGATGAGAACCAGCAGTTCAGTTTTCTGAACTACAGGTTTACGACATCCATTGATATCAGCCTACAAACAGGCCGCAAACCTGCAAAAGTCACAAGAAAAATTTCACACAAGTACATACATTCAGACATCAATTCAATTCTCACATTCACACATATAGAAACATTCAAATACATGTATTAACATTCAGAAATATTCATTTACAAAGTATCATTCATTATCTCTATCAACATCCCAATTATATCTTACAGTTGCCACTGCTTGTATGGCTTTTGCCCATTCTTCTCTTACTTCATTTAATGCTTCCATCGTATATGGAGCATGTATATTTTTTAAGCGTTTACCTATAGTGTGGTCAGTTTTAAACACCTGCAAAGAGAATGATGTATATATATAAGTAATAATATAAAAATAAGATTGATATATTTCATACTAACTAATGAGACTATATATAATACCTCATGTATGCTATCGATGTCCAATGCGGCATGTTTGATAATCATCTGCATAAATCGCATCACATAGTATGTGCATGCCCAGCCATTGTCTTGTGTAGAACACTATAAATTGAAACATACAAAATAATACAACTAAGCACAATTCACATCAATAATATATATATTCGAGTCGGGAACTTACTTGTACGTTCTGCCAATTTATTGGCTGGTTCTTTTTCCTTGGGACCATTCCTCCAGCCTTTTTGAATGCATCTAAACCCCTACATGTTAATATAACACAATAAATTGCATAAGTAAATAGTAATGTAATAAAAGATGTTAACGGATATAAAAATGAAATATTTCTCACCAGAATAATGGCATTCTCATTACGTGTCCAATTTTAGTGTTCAATGTACTCCCCGCAGGATTTAGATAATAAACAGTGAATGTCCCGGGGACAATAACTAGTAACTCCCAATGTCTACCGCTAGAGGTAAGAAGTTAACAATTAATAACTCAAAATGCAAAATAAAAATGGAATTTTCTTAAGTCCAAATTATAAATAAAGTAAACTTACTTGACATTGAATGGAGCTATTATTATCGTCTTCTTTTGCTGACCAAAAGTTGTAAAAGCATCTATACAGTATTGTTGAACATTAACAGGGTCTTTAGCTACCAAACTAATCAATGATGGAATCAAAAATCCCACATGATCAAATGCAAAATGTTTGCAATAATCTTCGACTAAGTAGCTGCAAAACATATAGGCGTATGCATTAATATATAAGAAACCAGATCACCGGATCTTACACAAGGTATATGGATGTATAAACAAGATCTCACCTTATCCATGTCTCTATCATTGATGTATTCAGCCAATCATACATAAACAGCTCAATAATATCTTGTATAAATAAAGAGCTATCATATGATTGACCTGCATAATCTGCATCTAAAGAAACTATTATAGGGCAATGTATATTATGTGCCCGTAGCCAACATGCCATTCCCCTACAAGCAGGACCTAACGGGTATGTTAGGTCAGTTGGAACCCAAGTTGGTAATGCGGGAAGTGGAGGTGGAGGCCTAGGTGCTCCTGGTGTCTTCTTTTTAACCTGTATATATAATTTCAGATCAGTTGACATCATATATACACATTAACAGTCTAAATCAATGTAAATTTATCTTACAATTTCAGTCATGTAGACGACATCTGCTTTGGGCCACAATATGACCCCGCCTTCTGCCTCACCAAGTGTATCAATATTTGGGTGGGCATATGGCAACGCAACTTCCCTCCAATCGGGTAATACATGTAGCGGGCTCACACGAATGTAGCCCTGCGGCATTGGAGTCACATGAAACGTTGCCCCAGGAAGGGACTGGTAAGCCTGCGCCTCTGCAACAACATAGTCTTGCATTCTTAAGCGGCATGGCTTCAATGCCTACAAATTTACGTAAAGAATGTTATACATATATACATATAATCTTGAAAACATATCATCTTGAAAAGTCTAGCTACAATGTCATAAATAATACTTACAGCAGACGTGCTAGGCGATGGGTCTCCAGTATTACTCACAGTCTGTGCATCAGGAGAAGAGTGGGTCGCCATAGGCTGATTGGAAGCCTAAATGCCTGCCACCGCAGCAATTCTTCCTTGACCTTCTCAGCAACTACATCGTTGACCTTCTTAGCAACTAAATCCTCAACTCTCTTATTCTCCTATACATGGATAAAAGAAACATTAGCTTCTTATTAATGAATTTCCTTTTGCAGTAACATTCTAAAAAAAGAATAGGTTACCTCTTCTTGAGAAAGTCCCGCTCTGGGTTTGCGCTGGGATGGCCCAAAGAATGCTTTGATGCCAACACCGGCGTCGGCACCTCTAACACGTCCAGGATGCTCTGGGTTACCTAGAGCAACTATCAATTCATCCCTTGTGCCCTGAGGGATGAACGTGCCTTGTTTCCTCTGCTCGTGCAGCTCTCGCTAATCACCATAAACAGAAATTGGTAAGTTAACACCACAAATAATCAATATTCAAACGATTTCTCTAAGAGTTGTATTTTACCATTTTTGCAGCCGCCTCAGCAGTTACAGGCTTCTTTATTTCACCCTTATTGTTTTGCCTGCCAGCTATCCAGATATCATGGTGAGGCATGGGTGTGGCAGACTCCTGAGTAGGAGTAGACTCCTGAGTAGCAGCAGACTGCTGAGTAGCCGCAGACTCCGACTGTAGTCTTTGGAGAACGCTTGCATAGCCTTTTGGACCCATAGTGTGGTCATGCACATTCAGTGCACGCCTTGCTTTTTGTGCGTCACTGAGGGCCTAGTTAGTATGAACATTAATGATTTGGTTAGTAGCACTAAATTTTAATCTTGAATAGGTGAATACAATGTATATTAATTAAATTGGGAGTGACGCCTAATACCTTGAATTCTTCAGATTTTCTTGAAGCAACAAAATTGTCCCAATCTTCTTTGTCCAAGAAGTTCCATTGTTCAAGGGCTGACTTCTTCTTCTTATCACCCTCTTTTATGTATTCTCTATTTAGATTTGTCCTATAATTCCTAAGCATTTTTCCAGCGCGTTGCATCACACTTTTACGATGCAACTTCTCATCCAATGCAAACAGATTCTATAAAATAGAAATGTTATTAACTAGTATCCAAAATTGAATTGCAAATAATAGAATTTGTAATCTACAAAATAGAATTGCAAATAATAATAACTCACGCATAAATCCTTCCATATCAAGTCTTTTTTCCCTTGAGGAACTTTATGCCAATTATCATACTTAACACCACAATGGCTCCGAGTGGTACACCCAAGATAGTTTACAAAATTATTGCGGTTCACTCCAATTGCATTTCCTCCATTATCAAACTCCACCACCAATTTGGATCCACTACCACTTAGCGCTAATAACTTCTTCAACAGAGTGATGCCCCTTTTCTTGTTAAGTGTTTGGTGCTGCGCATCAAGTTGCTCCAGTGCTTCAGTGGGTACAGGTACATCATCAACCTAAAATTTGACAAAAATAAACACACTAAATTAGCCCAATATAGAAATATAGGATATATGACATAACTAGAAGATAATGAATTTTATAGAAATACAGGATATGTTTTTAGAACTTACATTGGCATCCTCGCCATGATCATCATGGACAGCATGCTCATCATGGACTTCATGCTCATCATGGACATCATGCTCATCATGGTCAGCCATCTGAAAATGTCATTAAAAAGGCAAACATTTAGCATTTTTATTAACTAGAAAAAGGCAAACATTTAGCATTTGTATTAACTAGAAAAAGGCAAACATTTAGCATTTGTATAAACATACATGTCTCTAAAATTGTGATCTTTTATCAATTCACAATCCTTCATTGTGATCTCCACGCACATATAAGTCATCATTAGCTTCAATATTTTGTGGAGTTGGCAACCCAACTGAGAATGGAATGGAGTCATCATACTTATCATAGTACTCTTCTTCATCTACTAGTTTCGATTTTGAAATCTCTCCATGCCAGTGCCATTCTGTATAGCCTTGTACAATCCTGTTGCACATGACATGACTTTTGATTTCCTCACCAGTGTTGACTTTCAAGTTGTTACTGCAATGCCTACATGGACAGTAGAACCTATCTGTAGGTTTTTTCCTATGCTCCTCGGCAAATCTAATAAACTGATCAAGACCAGATATAAACTCTGGGGTGCAACAATTACGAATGGACATCCATGATCTATCCATTCTATGTTCAGAGAAAACAAGTATATATTAGGAAACAAGTATATATTAGGAAAATATTAGGGTATACACTTACAACCTAAGCGTATAATGTGATGTCATTCTTATATATAATAAATGTGTACCACCTATCCCATCCTTGAACACCTAATCTCACTAGTAAGTGTATAATGTGTATTGGGTTTTTGAGAAAATTTCGGCAGCATTTCCCCGTTGTTCTCTAAGTACATATGTACTTAGAGAACAAATGGGGAAATGCTACCAAAATTTTCTCGAAAACCCAATACACATTATACACTTACATCCTAAGTGAGATTAGGTGTTCAAGAACAGTCCCAAACCGGGGACTATCCAAGATTTACTCCTAATGAGTCAATCTTGGATGGGTTTCTAGGCCAACAAACACATTTGATGTCATTCTTATATATAATAAATGTGTACCACCTATCCCATCCTTGAACACCTAATCTCACTAGTAAGTGTATAATGTGTATTGGGTTTTCAAGAAAATTTCGGCAGCATTTCCCCGCTGTTCTCTAAGTACATATGTACTTAGAGAACAAACGGGGAAATGCTACTGAAATTTTCTCGAAAACCCAATACACATTATACACTTACATCCTAAGTGAGATTAGGTGTTCAAGAACAGTCCCAAACCGGGGACTATCCAAGATTTACTCCTAATGAGTCAATCTTGGACGGGTTTCTAGGCCAACAAACACATTTGATGTCATTCTTATATATAATAAATGTGTACCACCTATCCCATCATTGAACACCTAATCTCACTAGTAAGTGTATAATGTGTATTTGGTTTTCAAGAAAATTTTGACAGCATTTCCCCGCTGTTCTCTAAGTACATATGTACTTAGAGAACAAAAGGGGAAATGCTACCGAAATTTTCTCGAAAACCCAATACACATTATACACTTACATCCTAAGTGAGATTAGGTGTTCAAGAACAGTCCCAAACCGGGGACTATCCAAGATTTACTCCTAATGAGTAAATCTTGGACGGGTTTCTAGGCCAACAAATACATGCGTTGTCATTCTTATATATAATAAATGTCTATAAAGTACAGGCAACATGGTTAATCCTAATCAACAGAGCATTATTAAATAATAAATCAAGAAATCAATAGTTTCAATCAAAAGGTCTAGGAATCTTTACTAGACATTATATGTATCCCTAATCATCATATTTAACATACTACATTACTATGAACATCCAGATCAGATTAAGATCATACTATGTTATAACCATTGGTTTAATAACCCTATTTCCGCATGTACATGTTTATCAACTTTAAAACCCTATAATTCATGAAATCATTCTAATTCAATTTAATATGTTGGGATCACATAATTATATAATGACATCAGAATATATAGAAGAATCATAATTAACATGATTAACAACATGCTCATCAAACTAGGGTTTTCTTGAATATCATCTAATATTTGTGTACTAGACATTATATTTATCCCTAATCATCATATTTAACATACCATTATTATGAACATCCAGATTAGATTAACTCTAATCAAATACATTACATGCATTTTTATCACAAAAATTTGATCGATGCATAAAAAAGCAGAGCAGCTAGCAGTGGGAAGACCAACCTTGTCAGAGGGAAGAAGGCAGAGGCTCCGGTGGCTCTGGCTGGAGAAGTAGCTAGCAACGACGGCGGTGGAGGAGCAGCTAGCAGCTCCGGTGGCTCTGGCGGTGGTTGCGGCGGCGCGACGACGGTGGAAAAGCACCAGGCGGCGCCTAATCTCAGGCGTGGCGGCGACGCCGGTTCTCAGGCGCTTGGAGCAGCAGGGGCGGGCAGCAGGGGCAGAGGAGAAGGGGGCGCGGAGAAGGAGGAGTGGTGGCGGAGAAGGGGGCGCCGGAGAAGAAATAGCCAGAGAAATGGCGTTGGAGAAGAAATCGCCAGAGAGAAATCGCCGGCAGCAGAGAAGGTAATTGCTCGCAATGAAACAGAAGAAAGGGGAAGAGTCGGGCGATCGCGGGTTATAAGTTCCCAAATAGCGTCGGTTGTTTAAAACAATCGACGCCTAAACATCTTTAGCGTCGGTTGTTTTAAACAACCAACGTCCAATTGGACGATATTTTCATGAAATTGTTTGGCGGGAACCACCTTCAGCGTCGGTTATAAAAGGATAACCGACGCTGAAAGTGACACTTTTCGCGCAAATTTTCATCGCACATAGGCGTCGGTTTATACCTACATAACCGACGCTGAAAATGACACTATTTTTTTGATCAAAATTTGGATTTCGCGGCCGACTTTCAGCGTCGGTTTGTTATAAACAACCGACGCTGAACACAAAGCGGTACCCGTGTCTGGCTAGTCTTTGAATATAGATGTCGGTTTGCTTAAACAACCGACGCCTAACATATAAGGTGTCGGTTTTCCTTAATAACCGACGCCCAGAAAAGTGACATTGAATGCTATTTCTGTAGTAGTGCGAGTAGTGACAGGTCAGATGGAGTTATTTCATTCTGATATGTCTTCTTCTTGCTTTATATCTGTTCTGTTTGACCCGGGTGCTACACACTATTTTATCACCTATAGTATGCTTGAAAACTATCGTTTACCTATTAGCTGTAAGAAGGATAGCTTGTTGTTAGAAACCCCTCTTAATGGTTCCTCGATGCTTCGAGAAGAGTGTCCATCTTGTGTCTTGTATTTCTCAGGACATAGCATTAAAGTGGATCTTATACCACTTGATATGCATGGCTTCGATGTTATCCTTGGGATGGATACCTTACCGAAGTATAAGGTTGTTTTGGACTGTGGTTCCAAGAAAGCTGTGTTTGATGATGCTGGAGAGAAGTGGATCTTCCAGGGAGATAGGAAGATTCTTCCGACGTGTCTGGTGTCAGCTATGGTGGCAGAGAAGTTGCTACGACAAGGATGTGAGGCGTTCTTAGATCACGTTGTGGATACCGTGATGGCTACCAAGGTGAAAGGTCCTAGTCTTGAGGAGGTGTCAGTTGTCTGAGAGTTTGCCGATGTGTTTCTTGATGAGTTCCCTGGTGTTCCTCCACCCCGAGAGATTGATTTTGAGATCAATCTGGTTCCAGGAACACAACCAGTTGCACAGACATTGTATAGGATGGCTCCAGTAGAGTTGGCAGAGCTTAAGAAGTAGTTGCAAGAGTTGTTGGAGAAAGGTTTCATCCGACCAAGTACGTCTCCTTGGGGTGCTCTAGTGTTGTTCGTCAAGAAGAAGGACAGATCGATGCGGTTATGTATAGACTACCGACAGTTGAACAAGGTCACGATCAAGAACAAGTACCTGTTACTGAGGATAGAAGATCTGTTCGATCAGTTGCATGGTGCTACAGTGTTTTCAAAAATCGATCTACGGTCTGGATATCATCAGTTGAGGATCAAAGAGGATGACATACCAAAGTCAACTTTTAGGACGAGGTATGGTCACTTCGAGTTTGTGGTTATGCCGTTTGGGCTAACCAATGCACCTGCTGCTTTCATGGACTTGATGAACAGAGTGTTCCATCCGTTCCTAGATTAGTTTGTTGTAGTCTTTATAGATGACATCTTGATCTACGGTCGGGACAGGCAAGAGCATGAGCAACATCTTTGACGAGTGTTGACTCTTCTTTGCCAACATCAGCTATATGCCAAGTTCAGTAAGTGTGAGTTCTGGTTGGAAGAAGTAACTTTCTTGGGTCATGAGATATCTGCAGAAGGAGTCAAAGTAGACCCGAAGAAGGTGGAGTCCGTTGCAGAATGGGAACAGTCAAAGATGCCGACAAAAGTTTGTAGTTTTCTGGGTTTAGCAGGATACTACCGGAGGTTTATCAAGGACTTCAGTGCGATTGCGTTGCCAATGATGAAGTTGACAAGAAAAGATGTACCTTTTGTCTGGGATGATCGTTGTCAGCAAGCTTTCCAAAGTTTGAAGGAGAAGCTTACTAGTGCTCCAGTGCTAATCCTGCCAGAGCCTAGGAAGGGCTATGTTGTTTTCTGTGATGCTTCCAAGAAAGGTTTATGTTGTGTGTTGATGCAGGAAGATCATGTGGTTTCTTTTGCTTCGCGATAGCTTAAGAAACACGAGGAGAACTATTTGACTCATGACTTGGAGTTGGCAGCAGTGGTTCATGCGTTAAAGATTTGGAGACACTATCTGTATGGGGAGGTGTGTCAGATCTTTACAGATCATAAGAATTCGAAGTACATCTTTTCACAGCATGAGTTAAACATGCGACAGCGTCGATGTATGGAGTTAATCAATGATTACGATTGCACCATCGAGTATCATCCTGTTAAGGCAAATGTGGTAGCTGATGCGCTTAGCCGAAAGTCTTCTTCTCTTTCTTTAAAGAAGGCATAGTTGAGTTCCTTGGTATGCCATAGACGGGATATGTTTGTTTCCTTGCGGCAGATGAATGTGCAAATGGAATTTTCCTTGTTAGTTGGACTTTTAGCTCAGATGCAAGTCAAGTCTACACTGAGACAGCAGATCAGAGATGCATAGCAGACAGATAATGCAGTACAATTGGTCAGATCAGAGTTTGGCAGCAAAAAGCATGATGGGTTCCATGAGTCTGAAGATGGGCTGGTTTTCTATCATGATAGGATGGTGGTCCCCAATGCTGATGATCTGAGGAAGTTAGTGCTCGAGGAAGCACACACGTCGATGTATGATATGCATCCAGGTGTCACCAAGATGTATCATAGTCTGAAGGACTTGTATTGGTGGCCCGATTTGAAGAAAGATGTAGCTGAGTTCGTGGCTAGATGTGCGGTATGTCAGCAAGTCAAGGCTGAGCATCAGAAGTCGGTAGGTATGTTGCAACCACTGCCGATACCGCAGTGGAAATGGGATCATATAACCATGGATTTCGTAGTTGGTCTACCCCAGACAACTAGGAATCATGATTCCATTTGGGTAATAGTGGACAGATTGACGAAGTCTGCCCATTTCATACCAGTAAAGACAACATATACAGCTGAGAAGCTCACTCAGGTATATGTGGATGAGATATTACGTTTGTACGGTGTGCCAGCGACGATAGTTTCTGACATAGGTCCTCAGTTCACGAGTCGTTTCTGGGAACAGTTGCACAAAGCGTTGGGAACACAATTGAGGTTCAGTACCGCTTTCCACCCACATACGGATGGACAGTCTTAGAGGACTATTCAGACTTTGGAGGATCTCCTTCGAGCTTGTGTTTTGCAGTTTCTAAGCAGTTGGGATGTACATCTCAGTTTGATAGAGTTTGCTTACAACAATAGTTATCAGCAGAGCATTGACATGGCTCCTTATGAGTCCTTATATGGCAGGAAGTGCAGATCTCCCTTGTGTTGGTATGAGTCTGGTGAATATCAGCTTTTGGGTCCTAAGTTAGTACAACAGACAACAAAAAAGATCAAAGTGATACATCAACAATTGAAAGCAGCACAGGACAGGCAGAAGTCTTATGCAGACAATCTCCGATGACCTTCGGAATTCCAGGTAGGAGACTAAGTGTATCTTAAAGTCTCACCATGGAAAGGTGTGCTAAGGTTTGGCCAGAAGGGTAAACTAGCCCCAGATATATGGGGCCTTACCCAGTCATAGCACGTGTTGGCAAGGTAGCTTACGAGTTATAGCTACCGTCAGAGTTGCACATGTTACATCCAGTGTTCCATGTCAGTATGCTGAAGAAAATTCATCCAGATTCAGGAACAGTGATACAACCAGTTGAAGTTGAGCTTGATGAAGATGTGACCTACGAGGAAGGTCCTGTGGCGATCCTTGACAGAAGGGTTAAGAAGCTGAAGAGGAAGGACCTGACTCTTGTGAAGGTTCTTTGGCATCATTGTGACATTGAGGAAGCCACGTGGGAGCTTGAGGAAGATATGAGGAGGAAGTATCCCTTGCTTTTCTCTTCAGATTTTGGGGACAAAATCCCTTTGTAGGGGGTTAGCTTGTAAGGACCCTGACCTCCGTTTCGGGTTTACCCTGTTTGCTTTGCTTAACCCTGATGCTTAGTTGCTTTCTAATCACCTTTGTGGTGATTAGGGTTTGGTTGTGCTTTGTTGAGAGTTGGAGGTGCTACTTGCAATTAACCCAAGTCTAGGGTTTGTAAGCAAGTTTTCCACCTTGTGAGGTGTTCCTCCCTCTCCTTGCTTCCTCTAGTGTTGAGGGGAAGGTTTGGGCCCGTTTATTGAGTTCCTTTGGGCTTGGTTGAGCTTGTTGGGCCTTGTGGTGCCTTGCTTTTGCTTGGTTGAACCTTATGTCAGGCAAGTGGGTGCTTGTGTTGCCTAGGCTGTGTCGCCCATGGTGGTGGTGTATCGTCCGGGTGTGTCGCCCATTGACCTTTGACCATCTTTGACCTCGTTTGTGTCACCACTAGTGGACACTTGGTGCTTGATGCTTGGATGTAGCAATGGCCTTGGACATGTGTTTAAGACATGCTAGAGTGGTGGTTTTTGCACATGGAAAAGTGTCCCTAGGTGGGCGACACCTTGCTTTGGTTTCTCCTCCATCCCCTTCTATATATGTGATTTCTTTCCCTTGCTAATGATCCCTTTAGTTCCTTAGTCTTCCTCTCCCTTGGTGCGTGACACACTCTCTTCTCTTGCAAACTTGGTGGCCGATCCTTCTTGGAGTCTCCTTCTTCCTTGGTGGTGCTTGGAGCTTGGAGCTTGCTTAAGGCGGGTTACATAACTCCTAACCCTAACTTCACTATCTCCTTCTATGTTTTTATATATACATCATATCGACTATTTGTGTTGTTAGTTAGTTCTTTTCTTAAGATGTTCTTGTTGGTCGAACCATGTGTTCTAGGGTTTCTTGGTGAGCAATACTCCTTTCTCTCCTTGGTCTTGAGGAGTGAGCTTGAGTTCTAGTATCATGAGCAACACTCCTCTCTCATTTAAGTTGAGAGGTGAGCTTGTGTTCTAGTAGCTTGAGCAACACCCTCCTCTCACCATGGACTTGAAGGGTGAGCTTGGTGGTAGTTGTGGACCGCGTCTAGGGTTTCCCTTGTATTGCCCGATTGGTGTTAAGAGATGTGCAGGACCCCTCTCTCATTTAAGTTGAGAGGTGAGCCATCCTCTTAATCGATTAGGGTTCGGTGCTCTTGTGCTTGGGGTTGGTGACGTTGCTTCTTGGCCATTATGACCTTTAGGTCAGTGGCGCTCGATATCCCTCTTGACCTTGAGCTTTGGATGACATGTTGTGATGGCTGTGATGGACGATACCCCCTGGTCCCTGACCTTGTGATGGGCATCACTAGTGGTCCCTGCCTTGTGTGTGTCAGTCATAAGCACGACACCTGACGAGCGTTGCATGACACCCTAGTGCCGCTTCAGGTGGTTGGTCGGTATGCTTTGGGTGCCCATGAGTAGGTGGTTGCACGATACTCCTCTTGAGTTTGCTGGCCGATAGGCATTATGGCCATCGCCCCAGTTGCATGACATAGAGGTGCATAATGTATTGTTGCATGACTTGGACTGGGCTGCACGCCTGGATCAGATGATAGCATAACAATCGTTACACCTTAGATTGTCGGCGTAGTGTTGCACGATAGGTGCTGGTTTGCTTGGATGACATGAGTAGAGTGTCGGACGATAGGGAGGGTGCCCTGCCCGATACCTCTTTCACTGAGGGTCCCGTCCCTTATGGAAACTGATATGTTGTTCTTGTATCACGTTTGGTTTTGATAGTAACCCTGGATGTGCACGATATAGTAGACCACATCTATGCATCTTAATACAACATCTCATGTGTATGTGATCATCTTGATATTATGAATAATATTGATATAATGATAAGTAGATAAGATGCTTTGCTTAATAATATGATCAATGTCTGTGATCTCAAGTTGAGGCATGATTGATAAAGCATATAAGCATCAATGTCACCACTATGTTGATAATATGAACTTCTAAGTTATTCATGATGATTATGTATACTAACCATGCAGGTCTCATACAGATGCATACCCAGGTAAAGGGCTATGAGGTATATATGTTGAGTAACTTTGCTGTGATGGTTACTCTTGATAATGAGATAACATGTATGATGTATTTAACTAAAGTGCTTGGGATTGCTATCCCATGTTGATGATGTAAGCCTTGAGAGGCAGTGGCACTATGTGATAAGGGATTGAGATCCCATGGAAATGTGATGATCCTAGAGATGGATCGGGATGACTGGCAAGAGGCCCAGTGATAACATGTACTGTGGGATCCTTGTGATGGATCAGGATGATGTTGACTACAATGAAAGCATATTTTTGAGTTTCATACTGTTTATTCTTGTTATAGTTTCCATGTTTACAACTTTGTTGAATCTTGCAATCCATATAAAGATACTAATTAATCACAGTGGAATATATCATGCAGTTTCCCTAGCCATAGATCCATCATCGTCAGGAGCTAGTGATGGTGAAACGGGTTCTCTTGCGGGTTAACCCGGAGCGCATATTGTTGAATATGTGAGGTTTCTCCTAGCCTAAAATAGAGAGGGAATCGATTGCAGCTACGACTGTAGACTCAGGATATGTATATGAGCATGGTGAACATGCCCATGGCTTAGTATGATAGAGCATGAATGCGGTCATGGCTCAGAGCACGGTGAAAAGGCCCGTGGCTCAGATATACTAGCATCGTGACATGTATCGAGGCTGGATAGAGGAAGGGTAGCCTATGGAGCTGACCCTGTGGCTGAGTCCACTTAAGCACGAGACTGTGGTCCTATTTTGGTTCTCGTGCACTGACCACGAGGTGGGAGGTCGTGGAGTCTGACTCTTCCATTGACCTTGTATGACACCGGCTCCGGGTTTCGCAGCCGTCGGTTGGATTTGAGCGGTATGACTCACTTCCTCAGGGCATAATAATAATACGTAATCCAGCCGTATAGTAATTACTGCTTAAGGAAAAACACGGAACATTGGTTGAGACCTTGCTTGTAGTTAATTTTGTTACATCTCGCAGTTACTTATATGTTTCTCAAGTTATTTGGTAAGACATTATAAATGTTATCTTGTTAACCATGTTCCATAAAGAAATACTTGAGTATATGCCTTCCGTACATCTGGTAAGTTTGACGGTATGAATAGCTTTACTTTATAAATGGCTCTTGTTGTACCCTTATCAAGTTATCTGTCGTTATTGCTTTATCTTTATGAGGTTTTGTAGTTTCGGTGGGGAGTTATATTTCTCGCTGGGACTGTGTGTCTCACCCTTCTAGTTTATAACCTTTTTAGGTGTTCGAGCTAGACGTGGTGGTGGTCGCGGAGTTGCAGCCGAGCAGCAAGACGAGCAGTAGAAGGAAAGTGATGGATACGTTGTTGTTTTGGTTGTCTTGTAGTAGAGTCTTAGAGTCATCCCTGTACTCTCAGGTCCTTGGAGGTGTTTTGATGTTGTTTCACTATGTATAGTTGTTGATGTTTTGTATATCCTGCTGCTGGCCGGATGTGGGCCTTTATGTACACATAAACAGGTGATGAACTCATGTGATGGAACAACTGATCCTCTAAGCTGGGGACACGTATCAAGATCTTGTGTATGTTTATATAACTGGTTTCCTTGCAGGATGAGGACTTAAATGTAATAGTTTCTCAATTTATTCGCTTTCCGCAATCGGTTTTAATTAAACTGTGTTTTTTTATAATATGTGGTTATGGTGATTTCCGCACATTTTCGCGTAACACCTCGTTGTCTATGTGATAGTGGGATGTGTTGCCATAGCAAGACACTCGTAGGAGTAATGAGTGTAACACCAAGTACTGGTATGACTGATACCTTGATAGGTGAAACACCTAAAGTGGTTGATAATGGTTAATCTTATATTAACAATGCCTTGACCCGAGATGAGCCCATATCATTGATGATAGTTGGGTAATTCAAATGTGTGACTTATGACCAATACATTACAGAATAAATGTGATGGACTAGTGCATAAAGTATTACGATGGGAAATACCCTAATACAAGATAAGTTGATGAACTTAAGTAAGTTAAAAGTGATGAGGGAAGTGATACACCAAGGCATGGTAAAGATCACATCCAACACTTTAAAGTTCTTACACCTTGATGCACCTTAAATCCAATATACTTGGATGAGTAACACATGATGTATGTCATGTCAATTGTTACATTGAGATGGAATGCACTTTGATAAGTGTAGGCTATCAAACCTTGAGAAAGGGTTAAGCCAAGTTAATAAAGTATGATATAATCATACCCAGATAAATATGAGAGAGGAACTCATACCTTGTGTTGATGATTATTTAATGATAAATGATGAGAATAAATAAGTGTGACTGAATACTTAAGATATTAATGTATGCTCCTAGATGTGTGGAGCAATTAATTAGGGTTTGGATTGATAATATGAACTTGAAACCCTATTCGACTATAAAGGGAAACCCTAACCCTAATAGTTGTTGCCTAGTGAGAGGTGAAAAGATGTTTAATGGGACATGTGAGTCATGTGGATAGTTGTTGCCTAGTGAGAGGTGACAAGATGTTTAATGGGCCTTGTGAGCCATGTGAATAATTGTTTCCTAGTGAAAGGTGACAAGATGATTAATGGGCTTGGTGAGCCATGTGAATAATTGTTGCCTAATGAGAGGTGACAAGATTCTTATAAAAGTCTAATGTAAGGAATGGTAATGTGCAAAATAAACTAAGGGAAATGGAAACCAGTAACTTCATAATAATAATAAATGGTTATAATAATAATGAAATCTTGATCATACATGATTTATGCTTTTAGTCAAATAAGGGCTATAGTGTTTTGAATATGCTTAAAGGAGATAAGAGGAACACTTGTAGTATGTAAAGAATGTGAATTGATATGATGTCTTGCCCCAGGGTATAATGCCTAGTAAAAGGATGTGATAACCAATGATGAACTTAGGGATTGATATCCCATAATGAATGTGTAATCATGAGTGGTTAGAGTCCACTTCCTGGTGGTGTAATGAGGTTTGGTTATGGACCAATACTTGGTAGATGTGTGAAGCCTGTAATCAGGAGTGGTTAGAGTCCACTGCTTGGCGGTGTAATCAGGTTTGGTTACGGACGAATACCTAGTAGAGGTGTGAAGCCTATAATCAGGATTGGTTAAAGTCCAAAACCTAGCAGAGGCGTGAAGCCTGTAATCAGGAGTGGTTAGAGTCCACTGCCTAGCAGTGTAATCAGGTTTGGTTATGGACCAATACCTGGCAGAGGTGTGAAGCCTGTAATCAAGAGTGGTTAGAGTCCACTGCCTGGTAGAGGCGTGAAGCCTGTAATCAGGATTGGTTAAAGTCCAATACCTGGCAGAGGTGTGAAGCCTGTAATCAGGAGTGGTTAGAGTCCACTGCCTGGCGGTGTAATCAGGTTTTGTTATGGACCAATACTTGGTAGAGGCGTAAATCCTGTAATCAGGAGTGGTTAGAGTCCACTGCCTGGCGGTGTAATCAGGATTGGTTGAGGACCAATACCTGGCATAGGCGTAAAGCCTGTAATCAGGAGTGGTTAGAGTCCACTTCTTGGCGGTGTAATCAGGATTGGTTGCGGACCAATACCTGGCAGAGGCATGAAACCTGTAATCAGGAGTGGTGAGAGTCCACTACCTGGCAGTGTAATCATGATTGGTTAAAGTCCAATACCTGGCAGAGGCATGAAGCCTATAATAATATAGGATTGGTCATAACCCAATACCTGGAATAATTGCATAGGATTGGTAATAACCCAATGTTTGGAATAACTGCACATGATTGGTTAAATCCCAATGCCTGGAATAATGCATATGATTGGCATAGTCCAATGCTTGGACAGGATATGATGATGTATACTCACATGACTGGTACAATTCAATATCCGGTTAGCAGATTGGCTGAGGCCAACAGATAGAAATGAGAATGATTCATGGATGACATACCATGATAATGAGCATCACAGGATAAGCTTGAGATAATATGATGGGTAAATGATATATGTGTTCTCCATATTCCTTATAAAGTGAATAGATGATTTACTGCTCTATCATAGATAGTTGTAATGCTTTAAAATATGAGAATATTCTAAACTGCTTATCCTCTGCTCAGTTTAATACTATTTAACTATGGTAATAACATTGTTGGCGGGGAGTTATATCTCTCGCTGGGACAATTACAATTGTCTCACCCCGGGGGATCCACATTTTTTTAGGTGGACGTGCACGAGGGGGGTTGAGACTGTACTATAGAAAAAGAACAACAGCAGCAGGGACAACAGTGACAACTCAGATAGAAGTCCAATGTGTCATCTCTGTACTCTCAGGTCCTTGGAGTTGGTTGGTACTGGTTTCAAGAATAATATGAGATTTTAGCTTGAATGCCTCGAGGTTTTATGTTGCTCCAGTATGTGTTTTGATGGAGCAACTGTTATATGGTGTCCTCGAGATGAGATGAAACAATGTTGTACAATGTGAACAATGATGTATATAAAGTTTTGGTTCTGCCTTAAAGAGTTTTCCTAGAAATGGATCTCTTTGCAAAATGGTTTTAAATTTTAGTGATTTTTGTTAATCCGTTGTTTATGTTTATTCCTCTTAATTAGTAACGATTTGTTTGTCAATTTGGCGACTGTCGTTACAGATGGCTAATGTAATATGTTGGTCCTAATAATGTGATTTTGATGGTTTCCTTTATATGATCAACTTAAGGAGCTTACTTGTTGACAATGGATGGCTTGTTTTAAATGAACAGTCGATTTTGGGTTTTACCCTACTCTCAATGGAACTTTTTGTGTTGTTATCAAGGGATGTCTAGGGTTAAATGGTGAATCTTTATAGAGCACAAATCAAGGACTTAATAGGTGGTTTATCCATGGTGTTTACTTATGTAAACAACCAATGGTCTTACCTTTTAAACATCTAATGGTTCTGGGTGACATGGTGGTATGGTGATATGGGTTGAATGATGATGGAACAAATGGATGGTTACCCTTAATAAGGTAGTCTTACCTATTGACTCATATGAATAGAAGGGATGATAATCATATTGTGTTGATATGTAACCCTCATGAGGTATAGCTTGTTATACCTAGCTTTCATATAACTAAATGATGGTAATTGGGTATGAATAGTCCTTGAATGACTAATACATTCATGAAATGCTATGTTAACGTTGTTGAAACCCTAGTATGCTCTAACCCAATGGTTACACCTTGATTTATGTGTGGGTTCATACTTGAGAATAGTATGGAATGTGATGGTGATTCTTCACCTTATGCATCTATGATCCAATGGGGATGTCGTGAGTTAGGGTTTGGGTATAAGTGATGATTAGTAACATTAATATAATTTATCTTGTTGAACCTAACTCTAATGAAAATAGATAAGATGAGTATTCATGTTTAACATTCTTACATGATGGCATGATGGTGAAATAACCTCCTTAACATGATCATAACCTTAATGTGTTAATTGGTGATTGTCTAGCCACATGGTTGATGCTTATGCAAAACATGTGCATTATGAATATGATGAGGGTTAATCATATCTAGATTCCTTTCATGTTGATGTAATAAACGAATGTTCTTAATGTTAATATAAACCTGCTATGATTGTTTATGAATATCTCTTAGCTCATTAATGTAATATTGTGCTGATATAGTGTATTATATGTAAGTGATGTTGTTAAGCCTTATTATAAGGCATGCAAAGATAATGATGATCTTACAGGGAATAGTATGATGGTCTTAATGACCTTTGGGCATGGTTGAGCCCTGAATGAGGTGTAATCCTCTTATTTTGATAAGGGTTGATACCATGTGATATTGTGAAAATGATTTATATCTTGTGATAGTATGATGACTAGTGTGGTCTCATGAATGGCAAGTGAATAGTACCATGTGATGATGAGATGAGAAATTATGTTTCACACATTTTATATCTTTTCAAAGTTGTGATATATATATGCTTTCTAGAAGTGAATTAGTGTTTGCATGCCTACTTGTTTGATGCAGTCTTAATTCACCCAATTGGCATAACTAATCAAGTGCAACTCTAATCATGTAGTGCCCTGTGTCGTAGAACCATCTTCAGTGTCAAAACATGCTGGATGGTAAAACGAGTATTCCTAAGGGAAACTCGAAGCGCATATTGTTGAGTATGTGGGGGTGGCAGGTTGAGGATATATCCTTGTCATCCACAATGCAGATTGTGGAGGTGGGATATGGTCATGCCTCATATATCTGATGTGATTGAGAAAGGATGTGGTTGTGTCTCGGTGATTATAACATGATGTGATTAGAGGACAACTGCGGTTGTACCTCAGTGATTGGGTTTATATACCCTAGTTTCTAGTGTCATGACCTATACCAAGGGTGGACTAGTGGTTAGCAACTTGACTATATGTCATTGTGGTGGCAGCTTTGACTAATATATCACTACCTTTTTACTCGTACTGATCAAGGGGAAGATATCTTATGATACCGGCACTCCTAGATCTTGTACGGAACCGAATAGCCCTTCGCAGGGGTCAGTTGGACTTTGAATGGTACAATTCAAATTCCACAGGGCGTAATAAAAGATGTAATACAACCGTGTAGCATATTTGTTTAGGATTATACATGATGTTTCACATTGGATGATAACCCTTGTTTTTTATCTTTACATAAAGATGATGCTTAGTGCAATTAAGAGATGTAGATATACTTATGTTGTGGATATGCTTAAGATTGTAGATGCATACATACAGTAGGCATGCTTATGTTTATAACTATACTACTACTGATTATAATCATGATGCTAGATATCTCATCTTGTTAGTTATGTTTAGCATGCTAGCCATGCCTTTGTAACTAGAGATGCATATACTACTAATCATGCTTATCCAAATAGTGGTGCTTATGTTGTAGCTCTTCTTATGATGTTGATATGTTCCACTTATTAGACATACTAATGTTGTTACTATGCATATGATACTAGATTTATTCATGATGTTAGAGATGCTCATGCTGCTAGACTCCTTATATTGTTAATAGGGATATGAGAATAGTCTGGCTAATGAAGATAATTATTATCTGCTCCTTTGTGTATTTTGTTAATCATTAGTGTTGCTGAGCTTATTTCTTATATCTGATTAATTTGCTTAATTGTTTAATTACGTAAAAATGTTATAATCAATAAGCATTGTTGTAGGTTATATCTCTTGCTGGAACAATGGTCTCACCCTTGTGGTTCTCCACATTTTTTTAGGTAATTGGAAGTGACGAAAACAAACATGTGGCAGAAAAGAGGAGCTATAGTAATGAATCTTTGATAAAGTTGATTAGATGTCTAGTGTGTCCTAGAGTCATCCTTGTACTCTCAGGTTCGGGCAGAAAAAATTTGTATATGGTGTTTCAAATAAATCGAACTTTTGTTAGCATATTAATGCTTGTTTGTGTGGCATACACGATTATTGTTCTCCTATATATATGTTGTGGCTAAGATGATAGAACAATTTGTACCAAATTCTTGGCATAGTATGGATACAAGAAAGATGTTGGGCTCTTATGCAAATGTTTTTGAGTGGGTGTTGATGTTAAAATCGATTTTAATTTACCCATATTTTTGGGTATGTTAATAATTAGTAATTGATTGTGTTTTATGTTTTGAGTAATCTCATTTAGTGTAACATGTTCTCACACAAGCACCACTAACTTCTTCTCCTCTTCCTTTCCCCTTCTTCTCCTATTCCATTCATCTATTTTCCTCCTCTTCAATGGTTATCCTCCTCCTATCTTCCCTCTCCTCTCAAAACCCAATCCACTTAACCATCTTCCTTTGTGACAATAGCCATGACATCAAGTAACCACAACCACCTACTTCCATGGCCATCATTAAATCTAGAATCCATCACACAATCATGAATCACCCTCATAATTCACTCTGAGGCTCCATGATATACCACCTTTATTCTTGGCATGAAATCACAACCAATAAAGAACCACCAACAATAGTTCAACAACCTACAACCTTGTTTATATATTGTCGAGCCCCTAACAAAACTACTCGATTTGGTATCCCTTTACCAAACCAATCAATCTGCATTCACCCCACAAGGTCCCTCAGACCCCCTCAACATCTAAGGTCTCCATCACAACCAAAGAAACACGCAAAACTAAGCTTTCCTCAACTCCGAAAGTCTAAAAGTCTATTTTTATAACATTGGTTCATGTAAGTTGTCGCACCCTTGATGTTGCCACTACCCCAGTCATATCCTACAGACCACCTAGGACAATATCTAGCATACCTTCTCTTCATAAGGGGTTACAGGGAATGGAAGAAGGATGTTCTTGACCAAATAGACACTAAATCAAAGCGGAGTGGCTTTCAACTATCTCTTCTATAAAAATGTTTCCCTAAACACAACCATTAGCTTAACCAAGAGAACCTACTATGAATCCATGGCTTCCTCAATCTAGATACTAGTCGTTTGCCTAGCAATTTGGAAACACAACTTGTAAGAGATCCCCCCTAGTCATGTGTTTCATATCTGTAATCCATATGGTAGGATACTTAGCATGTGTGGATCTAGTTAATTAGATACTTGTAAGTAAATACATACATAATTCTACCTAAATCATGTCTAAATAACTCAGTCAATAAGAGAAAAAAAACTTAATATCTATTAGTATATATTAACCATTAAATTATTTAGTTTACACATGCACACTTGAATGAATAAAAAACTAGTCATAACCACCTATGAGAAGTTAATGACTTAACTACCACTGTATAAATAGATTAGATGGGGTATTTAAAGATTGAATTGTAATAGAACATACCTAGTACGTTGTGACTAGTCCTAGATAGTTGTTCGATTCCTTAACTAACCCCCTAACCCTATGATATATATGCACATACTCGTATCAAATGCATGTAGGTTAGATGAAGATTTTGTATGGTTACTATTTGTTGAATGATGCAACAAGCATATTATGAACAAATGTGGGCAATACAATAACTCAACCTAGTTTATACATCACCTTGGTGTTTATCATATTTAAACTAAAAGCCCTAGATTCAAAAGACTATTTGATGATACTGGGAAAGTATATTCATATATTATTTCCTTATTTATAATTAAAGGGTATAGAAGAGAAAGGGAAGAATAATAATGTACTTTATATACATATAAATGGATGAATTTATAATTTGACAATATCAACGTCAAAGAACATGTGAGTCTTACTTCAGTCCATAAAACCACATGGAATGTATTTGTATTCATGTACATGTTGATATCTGAGTATGTGACAAATATATATATATATATATATATATATATATATATATAACATGGAATTAGTTATGTTTTTATCAAAATACTCTTACTAGGAATATCTATGATTTTATAAAAGATACCTCTCTCTCTCCTTGTCTCTCTCTCTATCTCTCTCCCTATATATAAATATATATATATAAATAAATAAATAAATATATTTATATAGAGAGAGAGAGACAAAGAGAGTGAGAGAGAGGTATGTTGTATTAAATCTTAGATATTCCTAGTAAGAGTATTTTGATAATAAAAAATAACTAATTCCATGTGACACCCTATCAATGAGCATTTCCAAGATTTTAAAACCCTAACTCTACATTAGGTAACCAATAATGGATTTAGAAATACTCTCAATTATGATTGGACTTTTGTGGTCTAGGTGGTGTATAAAACATTATGATGAAAAGGAGCAACGATGCATTGGAACTCTAGAAACATGATTAGTCATTAAGATCATATTTGTGCAACTTCTATTCAAATTTGGGCATTCACATGACTACGACACCAATTTTCCTATAAGAGTACCTTGAACCATGAGTATAGGCTTCAAGGGATAACTTGAGATGGTTAGGTTGCCCTCTACACCAGTCTTTTATAATATTTGGATGCACCCTTATATTTTTGTAAAAGATCCTTGAGGTGGGGAACTATTAAGGAGAATAATATTGAAATGATTAATTATTCGACTTCTATATAATAATTCTATTTAATATATCATATTCAAGTAATTAAATCATATATTTTAATATTTATATATATATATATATTGATGTGTTTGGATTTGATGGGTTTGTTTATCAATTAAGGAATGAATTTTCTCTCATGTCCCACTCTTTATAGTAATGGTGCGGATGATGTTAAGTCTTTTTAAGGACAATGACCTACAAAAATATTAGATCTTATGATTTAATCATGTCTCATTCAGATTTAGGTCGATCAACCATGAACATTCCAAAGACCCACTCTCAATAGAATAACCATGCTTCAATTCCCTTAGATCTAGATTGATAGTTCCAACTTATGCATTGGCATCCATGGTTGCAAGAAATGAAGGGTTTTCACATGAGGAGAAATGACCAAAAAATTAACCTTGATGTCAAAGACAATCGAAAATATTGGAAAAGTTATTTCTTTATCTAAATATTCGATAAATGTAGAAGAAGGACTAATGATCCAAAAATTATTTTCCTAAAAGTAGGTCACAATATGAGGCCCACCAATAATGCATTCTAAGACACCAAGGAATTAGTTCTAACCGCACGTATAAGTTCTACAGACAAAAAAACCCACAATTGGATAACTAAAAGTCCAAACAAGAGCACAACATTCCCTATGAATTATTGAAGACACTAAGGAAAATTCAAATCATATTCAGGTACAACTCAAGGTAGGTTACAGATGACTACTATTTTGCAACCGATATTATCATGTTTCTTATGCCTTGAGAGTGTTCCTTCAAGATGAGAAAGACAATTTCATAGATACCATGGAAGGGTGTGTATTTGGTTAAATTGGTTGATGATAGACAAATTAGTCAAACTAATTGGGTTTTAATACTATAGATTTTAAGAACTAATCCATTAAATAAAATTAGGTTGATTTGGTCTTACTTCTTTCAATCAATAAGATAAAGTTATTAAATTGTCAAGGAGTGATTCATAAATCTTCAAGAAGTTAATTGTGATTGTATTCATGGTATTAAAAGTCATTGACATTGGGCAAAATTTCACTAATTTTGTCGATGTCGATAGATGGCGATGTTGAACCCACGTAAACATCCTCATTCCACAATATCCTCGACATTTCGTTGAAGTTATTGACATTTCCCCATATGTCCATGAAGTTGGCCCAGGTCCATTCAAAAATTCCACGATGTCCTCGACATCAATCGAAGTCGTCGAAGTTGGTGACATTCTTATGATATTTTGTGAAATTTTCTATGTGAGGGGAAAAAAGCATTGGAGCTTGAGGTAAGGCAATTTTAAAGTTATTTTTCATTATTGTAAGTGAATATTATTAGATCGACCCCCTTTCTGCTAGATCTAACATAGATTTACACCATTTTTATGTAGTTTATTTATTATCATAAACTTTATATATGGAAGAACTTTGTAGGTCCAGAGATGACCGTATGTAATTGTGTATTTTCTACATATGTAAACCTATATGGATGGCTATATGTAAACATATATTGTATTTTGAAACTAGATTTTATGAAATCTATCGATTTTCATCACAAAAATGGCTATTATTTAGCTTAATTTTTTGTAGAAGTTGCGTCAACATTTGATTGTGAAAATCCTTGAAGTTTCCTTGATATTTCCACAAATTTCCATGTCCATATTTGTCAAAGCCGGCTCAAAGTCGAAGTCTTGTTTCAGGAATGTAGTATTGCATGTAAACTAAGATGTTAACTTTTAGTGAGACTAGATGTAGATGCAAATAAGGTAAATTTAATGAACGGGGATCATTATATGAGCGCATATACATCTAGGATAAATTTAAAATTGGCAAGGCTAAGTGAAAGTGGTATATTTTCTCAACCAAAAACAATATATATTTAACCAAAGTATTAGCAGATTGGCAAAATAAAATAGTCAAAATAACCAAACTGGGTTAATAATTTTCAATTAGCCAAGGTTAAGTGAAAATGGTAAATTTGCTGATACAAAACAGTATATATTTAAATAATGCATTAACTGCTAACTGATTGGCGAAAGCAAAATAAAAAAAATAACCAATCTGAGTTAAATATTCGTTCAATCAGTTTTAGATAAATTCTGGTAATGTGCAACAGTGATGGAAGAGGGAGTGCTAAACAATGTGTGCTTTGGGGGGTGGGGGTGGGGTGGGGGTGGGGGGGTGGGGGATGGGCGACATGCCATAGAATGAAGTTTTAACGATCAGTACTCGAATCATCTGCAGAGTGAGTAAATTTGACGTTTGAACTGGTACTTTAACCAATTACGACCACCATCGATTCCGGCCCAACGCGGAAAGAACGAAATTTTCTTGCCAATAAAATAAGATATATTTTAGGGGGGGGATGGACGACATGCCATAGAATGAAGTTTTAACGATCAGTACTCGAATCATCTGCAGAGTGAGTAAATTTGACGTTTGAACTGGTACTTTAACCAATTACGACCACCATCGATTCCGGCCCAACGCGGAAAGAACGAAATTTTCTTACCAATAAAATAAGATATATTTTAGGGGGGGGGGGGATGGGCGACATGCCATAGAATGAAGTTTTAACGATCAGTACTCGAATCATCTGCAGAGTGAGTAAATTTGACGTTTGAACTGGTACTTTAACCAATTACGACCACCATCGATTCCGGCCCAACGCGGAAAGAACGAAATTTTCTTGCCAATAAAATAAGATATATTTTAGGGGGGGATGGGCGACATGCCATAGAATGAAGTTTTAACGATCAGTACTCGAATCATCTGCAGAGTGAGTAAATTTGACGTTTGAACTGGTACTTTAACCAATTACGACCACCATCGATTCCGGCCCAACGCGGAAAGAACGAAATTTTCTTGCCAATAAAATAAGATATATTTTAGGGGGGGGATGGGCGACATGCCATAGAATGAAGTTTTAACGATCAGTACTCGAATCATCTGCAGAGTGAGTAAATTTGACGTTTGAACTGGTACTTTAACCAATTACGACCACCATCGATTCCGGCCCAACGCGGAAAGAACGAAATTTTCTTGCCAATAAAATAAGATATATTTTAGGGGGGGGGATGGGCGACATGCCATAGAATGAAGTTTTAACGATCAGTACTCGAATCATCTGCAGAGTGAGTAAATTTGACGTTTGAACTGGTACTTTAACCAATTACGACCACCATCGATTCCGGCCCAACGCGGAAAGAACGAAATTTTCTTGCCAATAAAATAAGATATATTTTAGGGGGGGGGGGATGGGCGACATGCCATAGAATGAAGTTTTAACGATCAGTACTCGAATCATCTGCAGAGTGAGTAAATTTGACGTTTGAACTGGTACTTTAACCAATTACGACCACCATCGATTCCGGCCCAACGCGGAAAGAACGAAATTTTCTTGCCAATAAAATAAGATATATTTTAGCTTGCATGCTCGCCGGCAATTTGCTTTACCCTTTCTTTACGGACACTTTGTTGATTGTGTTAGGTTACACCGTCTTGCTTGCTAGACGAAGCTCTTTGACTTCGTGTTACACGCCTCTTAGCGCACGCTCTTTCGTTATATGATTGATTGATTGGCGTTATTAATAAAGTTGACACGTACGGTGCTTTATCAAGCTAAAAGAATGGGACATTGTTTTCGTTCACTCTTCTTAGCTTTTTAAGTACAGACGAGTCATCCATAGTAATGCGAGTGGACGAAAACAGAAAGTCATCCATAATGATGCCGCCATGTATCTTTTCATGCGCAGATGGTTATTGCATGGAAAGGAGTATTGTTATTGCACGTCTATCACATCGATATGTGCTTTCGTGTCCAACGGTCACGAGTCTTGGTATTAATAAATACGGAAAATTACATCTACATATGTGAAATACAGGTAACAAAAGATCCAGGCTGACGTAAGGTTAGTTACAGCGCCGTCTCTTGATCGAGGAGTTCCAATACTTCTCGTAATTATTCTAGTCCTGTATCTACATGTATAAATCATTGTTCTCATATGCCCCGCATGAGACTGTTTGTAGGGCCGCATACTATGCAGTACTATTTTTAAACATGGCCGCATACTATGCAGTACTATTTTTAAACATGGATCGAATATGCACAATGTTGTACGCTTAGGCCGCACATCTCATTTGGTGATTTATTTAAAAAATATAATAAAATCAATCAAATTAAATGACAACTTTTTCTATATAGTTGGTTTTAGACCAGATGTTGAAATTTTGCTACTTCAGAAATAAGTCGGTTTTGAATGAGTGAAGCACAATATATTATTATATTTTACGATTATCAATGTTTCATTATGCTCTTTTCTTTGTTCTTTTTCTCTCTTTTATTTTGCTCTAAGATTATAACATATTGCACTTGCAACTTATTTTGTCTTGTATAAAATGAGAATCTATTGGAGATATTAATTGAATATGATATTTTCTTTTACAAAACATTAAATTTGTGTGATGCCTAGGGAACAACTTCTATTTACTACGACTTTTTCTTCTCTATTAATTACTGACTTGACTTCTTCATATCATTTTGATGTTTTGATTTTTCTTCTTGATGATTGAAAAATATGTATTTTTTTTCATGATGTAATGATCTGTAGGTACATTTTGACTGTCAGGCTACACAACTAGATAGTATGAAATTTATAATTATAATTATATTTTTTTAATTTAACATATGTATAAAATATAGAATTTATTTAAAAAAAACATATATGCCCCGCTTATGCTCCCGCATTCCGCTTATATTCTATGTGGTACCCTGACCGAACGCATATCACATACCGCATTTCAGAATATTGGCGACATGCCATAGAATGAAGTTTTAATGATCAGTACTCGAATCATCTGCAGAGTGAGTAAATTTGACGTTTGAGCTGGTACTTCAACCAATTTCCAGCCTAATTACGACCACCATCGATTCCGGCCCAACGCGGAAAGAACGAAATTTTCTTGCCAATAAGATATATTTTCCGGCTCCTTATCTGTGAGCACTTGCTGAGCTTGCATGCTCGCCGGCAATTTGCTTTACCCTTTCTTTACGCGCACTTTGTTGATTGTGTTAGGTTACCGTCTTGCTTGCAAGACGAAGCTCTTTGACTTCGTGTTACACGCCTCTTAGCGCACGCTCTTTCAGTTATATGATTGATTGATTGGCGTTTTAATAAAGTTGACACGTACGGTGCTTTATCAAGCTAAAAGAATGCGACATTGTTTTCGTTCACTCTTCTTAGCTTTTTTAGTACAGACGAGTCATCCATAGTAATGCGAGTGGACGAAAACAGAAAGTCATCCATAATGATGCCGCCGTGTATCTTTTCATGCGCAGATGGTTATTGCATGGAAAGGAGTATTGTTATTGCACGTCTATCACATCGATATGTGCTTTCGTGTCCAAAGGCCACGAGTCTTGGTATTAATAAATACGGAAAATTACATCTACATATGTGAAATACAGGTAACAAAAGATCCAGGCTGACGTAAGGTTACTTACAGCGCCGTCTCTTGATCGAGGAGTTCCAATACTTCTCGTAGTTATTCTAGTCCTGTATCTACATGTATAAATCATTGTTCTCATATGCCCCGCATTCCACACACAACTATGCAGTACTATTTTTAGACATTGACCGAATATGTACCATGTTGGCCGCACATCTTATTTGGTGACTTAATTAAAAAATATAATAAAACCTTATATAAAATCAACCAAATTAAATGACAACTTTTTCTATATAGTTAGTTTTAGACCAGATATTGAAATTTTGCTACCTCAGAAATAAGTCAGTTTTGAATGAGTGATGCACAATATATTATTACATTTTACGATTATAAATGTTTCATTATTCTCTTTCCTTTGTTCCTTTTCTCTCTTTTATTTTGCTCTAAGATTATAACATATTTCCCTTGCAACTTATTTTATCTTGTATAAAATGGGAATCTATTGGAGATATTAATTGAATATGATATTTTCTTTTAAGCTGCCTAGCGAACAACTTCTATTCACTTCGACTTTTTCTTCTCTATTAATTACTCACTTGACTTCTTCATATCATTTTGATGTTTTGATTTTGTTTTTGATGTTATTTTTCTATTTCTACTTTGAACTACCATGTGTTGTGTTACTTTAGTTATTTCTATTGTGTTCAATCAATAAATGTTTTGCTACGAACTGCATCTGTTAGTGTGTGGTGTTACTTGTATATTCTTGTATATTATATAAACTTAGGGTTTTATTGATTGGTTTTTCTTCTTGATGATTGAAAAATATGTGTTTCTTTTTTCATGATGTAATGATCTGTAGGTACATTTTGGCTATCAGGCTACACAACTAGATAGTATGAAATTTATGGTTATAATTATATTTTTTAATTAAAATATGTATAAAATATAGAATTTATTTAAAAAATATATATATGTCCCGCTTATGCTCCCGCATTCTGCTTATACTCTATGCGGTACCTTGACCGAACACATATCGCATACCACATTTTAGAATATTGGTATAAATAGATTTAAAAAAGTAAAGCATATTTCTTTCTCAACAGTGACCGACAAATCTGTTGTAGCTTTTTTGGTACCGCCTCTCTAGGGCTCTTTTTATTATCTTCTTATTTGATGATACTCACCTATATTGTATACGTATAGTCATAACGCATCAATAAGACGAGCCTCTTCGTTTTGGGGACTTTTTGTCTCTTTTATCTCCATGTCGGGGCTTAAGATTTCTCCGAGAGAATTTAGAGCTCTTATTTATCTTTCTTTTTTTTGTTGATCTATGTGTAGCAACACAAGGCAAAACAATTATCTGTCTACAATCTGATCTAGAGATGTTTCTTTTTCCATGAGATTAGGGAACGACAGGATTGAAGAAATTCCAGGCGGACTCTTTCGTCAAAGTTTCTACTATAAAGAAACTAAGTTATATAGGGTATCTAAATAGTCGATGTGTATTGCTCAAGGTTCTCATTATGAACATGTTTTATGCGTTTAAACCGTAAATGGATGTGTTTGAAATCTTTAGTAGAAATCAAATATATATGTGTTAAAAGATATTATATTTTTTGAACGAAGTCTGTAGAAGATCTTGTTAGATAAAGTACATATGCCCATGTGTAATGTAGTTTACAAATTTGTTCTTGCAATTTTATTTAAGACATGTGATACAAGTCGTTATATAATAATCTTTTGGCAATATATCTTTTTAACTCTTAATAGTTTTCATTCATATATACCCAAAATAGACCACCACATAGTCGTGATAATCCGGAGGTCTGAGCAAGACAAAACTAGGTACGAGAAGTGCCTAGAAGAAAAAGACAACAAGATAATATGTAATAACTCAAGGTGAATTCTCCTTAGAACAAACCAACAAAGAACAGGAAAGAGTTTACGTCCATAAGAAAATTCAACACCATCGAGGGCTACGGACAACAACTGCAAGAAACATCAACAACGTCCATGACAGACAACCATCAAGCATCATTATCAGTTACATCCAAGAGTGACTTGATGAAGACCACATGTAATGTTTTGAGCGTCCCCCGATTAAAGAAGGACCTTAAAGTCGATAGCCATTACCTAATTCTGATTTAGCAAATAATAAATAATAACAAATAATTTATATTATTTCACAAATATTGTTTACAAAATTTACTTAAAACTATGCTCCTATAAGGAGTTACATTAACTTTCAATATGAGATCTATAAGATATGAGAAGAAAAATCTAATTAATCCTCCTTAGCTTTAGTTTCTTGAATTGATTTTCATGTGATACATCATTTCCTCGTATCTCTGTATATGGAAGTACCTAAAATGTTGACAATCCAAAATGCGTTCAACATATTTCTACTGAAACATGAGAAGACAAAAAGCATGTTCTTACAATAGTATTGGAAAGGATAAAACCTTTTTCACCCACTATATATCTCTAATGCAATCAAATGTTGTACTAGAAAGAATAATTTCCAACAACAACATACAGATGTTGGAGATAACACATGATATGTGAAAAAAGACAAAAAGCCTTCATGTCAATCAAGGTTGACCTCTTCACATGATGCAAAAGAATAGATTGGAGAATTGTCCGAGCTACCATCTAAAAAGTTCAAAATTAGAACATAGACTAGTATATGATGAAATATTTGACAACATTATTTAGAAAACATATAGGATGCAAAGCTTCAAGCCCACTAGAGGACTCCAGTAAGGGAGTCATGTTTCTTTATATATATTCATATTGACCCTGTAGAAGTGGAGCCGACTTATCCAAGAGTTCATCGAAGAGAAAATATGGAAGCCAATTAAGTTGTTGATCACTGGTCTTGTAATATGACATGGGTTCTTTTCATATGACATTATTTTGTTTGCAAAAGCTAATACTGGAGATATCTAATTAAATGTGGAATTCTGAAAATTTTGAAGAGGCCTCATGATAATTAATCTAAATTTAAGAAATGAAGGTGTTCTTCTCACACATTATAGGGAGGGATACCATGTGGTATGCATTTAAATAGGTTTCATATTGTGGAGGACCTTGGGAAGTAATTAGGAGTACTAATACTTCACAAGTGAATCTCACAAAACACGTATTCTTAAACCCACCATAAAATGAAATGAAAAACCAATGATTTAGCACCAAGAACACTTTCACTAGAGGGACAAATCACTCTAGCTTGTTGAATGCTCACTAAGACGCCGACGTACATGATGCAAATTGTGCCAAACCCAGTTAGTCTATGTGATAGGTTATAGAAAACTATTAGGAGGTTCATTTAGGGAGGAGGAAGTCAAAGACTGCAATCCATGCTAGATTGGGAGATGATGATGGCTAAAACAAGCAAAGGGGGTATTGTCAATAATTCCATGAAGGATTGGAATGAGTTCTTTTATATAAAGAATTTATGGGATTTCAAGAAAGGAAGGAAGAATGTGTTGTATTTTGGTCTAAAGTGGAAGTTATAGAAACTTTAGGAGGAATAAAGGTCATAGGATGACCCCCTTGTAGAGATCCATCTATGCAGGTACGGAAGTAATGGGGCAAGTATAAAGTAAAATTGTCATGAATTGCAAGGATACTAAGGTGTGGGAGGAACCACGAGAAGTGGGTCTAGGATCTCTAAGCGATTGAGTTATCAAAAGAATATTCAATACCTCTTTGCTATTAAATTCATAGTCCTCTATATTTGAAAGGGAGTTGGAGCTGGAAATTTATAGAAAAGTATCTACCAACATAGATGGTAGATAGAATCTGCATGTTAGCATAATACATGCATCCATGTCCTTGAGATATATGGATGTGTAACCTAATAGAGTATGGTGTGTTCTGTATGAATTGTATGTACAATTTTTTTTATGAAGGTAGAAGTAAATCCAGATATGGAAGTGGAATACTAAATAGGCACCTAAGGTGCCAGTGAGGGTGAAAACATTATGCATATGGAACACCTTTAAGAAAATATGAAGAATAAAATAAGAGTCCTAAGGGAAAGAACATGAAAATTCCATATTCTTAAGGTGTGTCACAAAACAAGAAAAAGTTGTAAATGTTCTTAGGGGACATAAGAAAGTAATTGAAGTATGAATCAATTTGGGAATGAATTTGACTGAATCGAACTTCTTTTAGCATGTTTAAGGCACATGGTGGAAATCCAATTAGGATACATCATATAAAAGCATGACATTTGGAAATTCCAAAATTAAGGGATACCAAATAAGAAGCTTCTAATCAAGGAACAATGGGTGAACTTTCTCATTTCATATGTTGAGAAGGTTGAAGAAAGAATTGACTAATGAATAATGTACTCTAGTATAAGGGTACATGCCTAGTCTAGCAATGAGATATGCAATCTGTAAGGACCCTAACCTGGGTTATGAGGTAACCCTATTTGTTTTGGATAAGTAAGTTGCTTAGAAATTTATTATAATCCTCTAACGTGTTTTGTTATCATGTGACACACTTATGTTCCAAGTTTGGTCCTGATTGAATGTTGTTTGATCAATGTTCCTTTGTTTTGGACCAAAGTGCAATTTATCCAAGATGAGGGGTTATATTGCAATATGTCACATGTTGAATGTGCATTAAGTTCTTCAGAATCATAAGAGAGAGAATTATTGTAACAACAATCACCAAACTGACAAACAAATCATTAATAATTAAGCGGAATAAACATAAACAAAAGATTAACAAAAATCACTAAAATTTAAAACCATTTTTGCAAGGAGATCCTTGTCCTGAAAACGTTTACTGAAAGATCCAAAACTCATACATATCATGATTTACATTGTACAACATTGTTTCATCTTATCTCGAGGACAACATATAATCGTTGCTCTATCAAAACACATACTGGAGCAACATAAAACCTCGAGGCATTCAAGCCAAAATCTCATATTATTTATGAAACTAGTACGAACCAACTCCAAAGATCTGAGAGTACAGAGACGACTCATAGGACTCCTATCTACAAGACACGACAGACAGTACACTCAACCTAAGCTTTCATTGTTGTCCCCGTTGCTGTTGTTCTTTCTCTACAGTACGGTCTCAATCCCCCTCGTGCATGTCCACCTAAAAAAATGTGGATCTCATAGGGTGAGACAATTATCCCAGCGAGAGATATAACTCTCCACCAACAATGTTATTATCATAGTGAAATAGTATTATATAGAGTAGAGGATAAGCAGTTTAGAATATTCTCATCTTTTAAAGCATTGCAACTATCTATGATAAAGCAGTAAATCATCTATTCACTTTATAAGGAATATGAATAACATGTATATCATTTACCCATCATACTATATCAACATCTCAAGATTATCATATGACTCTCATTATCATGGTATGTCATCCATGAATCATTCTCATTGCTAGCTGTTGGCCTCAGCCAATCTGCTAATCAGATATTGAATTGTACCAATCATGTGAATGTACATCATCATAATCAGTTCTAGGTATTGGCTTTGCCAATCCTGTGCAACTATTTCAGGTATTGGACTATGCCAATCCTTTGATAACAACCAGGTGTTGGGTTATTACCAACCCTATGATAACAGCCAGGCATTGGGTTATTACCAATCCTTTGATTAACAGTCATGTATTGGACTCTACCAATCCTATGATTAATAATCAGGTATTGGACTCTACCAATCTTGTGATTAACAGCCAGGTATTGGACTCTACCAATCTTGTGATTAACAGCCAGGCATTGGGTTATTACCAATACTGTGATTAACAACCAGGTATTGGACTCTACCAATCATGTGATTAATAGTCAGGTATTGGACTCTACCAATCTTGTGATTAACAACTAGGTATTGGATTATTACCAATCTTGTGACAGCTAGGTATTGGGTTATTACCAATCATGTGAGTGTTGCATCCAGGCATCGAGTTTTCCCCATCGTGTAGTTTTATTCCAGGTATTGGTCTATGCTAATCCTATAAGTGTTGTATCTAGGCATCGGGTTTTCCCAATCCTGTAGTTTTATTCCAGGTATTGGTCTATGCCAATCTTGTGCATCTATTCTAGGCATTGGACTATGCCAATCCTGGGAAACTCATCACTGAATACCACATCACCTTCACTAGGCATTACACCTTGGCCAAGACATCATACTTATTCACATCCTTTACATAATACAAGTATTCCTTTTATCTCCTTTAAGCATATTCAAAACACTATAGCCCTTATTTGGCTATAAGCATAAAGCATGTGTGATTAAGATTTCATTATTATTATTATATCCATTTATTATTAATATTATGTTACTAAGTTTACATTTCTTAGTTTATTTGAACATTATCATTTCTGACATGACACTTTGATAAACATCTTGTTACCTCTCACTAGGCAACAACTAATCATATGGCTCACAAGGTCCATTAAACATCTCGTCACCTCTCACTAGGCAACAACTAATCACATGGATCATAAGGCCCATCAAACATCTTGTCACCTCTCACTAGGCAACAACTATTTACATAGATCACACATTTGAATTGTCCAACCATCATCAATTGATATGGACTCATCTCTAGTTGAGGTATTGTTGATATAAGGTTGTCCATTATTAATCACTTTAGGTATTTCACTTATCAAAGTATTAGCCACACCATTACTTGGTGTTACACTCATCACTCCTAAGAGTGTCTTTCCCTAACCTTTACAAGGTGTCTCGGGTTAGATGTGTACATATGTTCACCATATCGGGTTGTAGTTGTATAGACACCACCATATCGGGTTGGAGGTGTATGAGCACTCACCATATCGGGCTAGAAGTATATGAACACCTTTCATATTGGGCTAGAGGTGTTTGTATGTGTTACCCATGTCGTGTATGATGTATTAAGACATCACCATGTCGAGCTAAAGGTGTATTCAATCACCATATCGGGTGTCTCACCATCTAGGGTTGTCCATGACGGGTTAGGGTTTGCCATAATGGGTTACCTCTTACTCTTCAATCCATACCTCATATCGTGCAATAGGGTTTACTTAATTGTTCCTATCGTGCACCAGATGTGCGTACTTCATGATACCAAGTACCTATGATATATTATAAGATCATATCGTGCAATAGCACTTGCTATTCTTTACTCATCTCGGGATACCCAAATTAGGGTTTCATATCAACTTACAAGTATACATTTAACCTTGCATTGTGCATGGAGTCTATACTTGACTCCCTATCGTGCAAGAGGTGTATACTACACCCCCATATCGTGAAAGAAGGTATACAAGCATATCCATATCATTTTAGTGAAGTAGGTGCATAATCATATCGGGTTAGAAGGTGCTTGATTGTGTGCTTGCACCCGATATCACTTTTATAAAGTGATACCATCATCTTCAAGCTCTAAACCTTAGTTCTAATTGTTATAGTTCATGGAAACAGGTCTAAGAAACTACTAGAACTCATAATTTCATCAACTATTTCAGGAAATTTTGTAATTAAAATTAGATCATTAAATATAGAAATTTAGGTGATGAATAATAACATGGTTGGGTTCAAGTTATATAACCCGCCTTAAGAACAACTTCAAAGCTCCAAGCTCCAAAGCTCCACGTTCCTAAGATTGAATATGACTTATTAAAAGTCCAAGGCTTGTTCACAACTCCTTCATATACAAGGAATCACCATGGATAAGCAATTGGTGAAGAAGAAAAGAAAAGAAGATCAAAACCCTAAAATCATACTTCAATCCAAGGTTGAAGATGATCATGGCCTCACCTTAGGGTTAAGTATTGAGCTCCTTCTTGATATAGCACCTTTTAATGATACCTCACATCCCTTGCACGATATGCCACCACTTTTGGCCTATATCCCCCTCATTTGGGGCCAAAAACACTTCACTATGGCCGATATCACCCTTCTTGGCTGATATCACCCTACTTGGGCGATATCACCCTACTTGGGCGATATAAACCATGCACAATACCACATCACTCATGCACAATACAAGAGATCTATACATGATACCTTAGGGTAGGAGGGTGGTAAGGGTCGCAAAATTGCACTAAGGGATGAAACTAGGGGTATATATACTTGTTGCTCTTGAAGGAAGGTAAAAATGAGGTGTCATCAATTTGAGCTAGTAGGTGCCACGTGTCCATGCATGGATGACACGTGTACATGCATGCATCAACATTTATCTTTACATACAAAACAGTTGAGGGTGATCTATGGATAAAGATTCATCCATTACATATCCCTTTGATTAAAATATATTAATTAATTCATCACTTTATGAACAACTCGTCACAACTTTACTAAGGAAGTTGTAACCCGACACAACTCCCCTCCTTGAGGTTCTTTGCACTACATGGCCTTTTCCAAGAGTTAAAAAAACGATATGAGGCTCCTCCTATGGCTCCTTGGTCGATAGGCACTCATATATACGCTTTTCAACTTGATACAACTCAAGTTAAGCTTTCATATTCAACCCTTTTCTTGGTCATTTCATCACCGAGATAACCATCATTCATTATGGAAAAAAACATGGTGTCTCCTTATTTCTATCTAATATAGATGATACTAGGAGGGATTAGGGACGCTCTAGAGGTGGTAATTTTCATATCAACCCCATATTTTGGGTAAATTACAATTTGTACCAAAATTGGTGCACAAGGTACCGACATTGTTCAAACAAGTTCAAACTTGCAATTTGGGCTTTCCACAAGCCACCACATTGCATCATTATCTCTATAATGATGCTAAAACACATGAGGCATGTTAATCATATGACATATTGCAAAATAACCCCTCAATTTGGGTAAATTGCACTTAGGTCCAAAACAAAGGAACATTGCTCAAACAACATTCAATCAGGACCAAACGTGGAACATAAGTGTCACATGATAACAAAACACCTTAGAGGATTATATTAAAGTTCTAAGAAACTTTATTAGCCAAAACAAATAGGATTACCTCATAACCCAGGTTAGGGTCATTACAGTGATGCTAAGTGGTGGCTTGTGGAAAGCCTAAATTCCAAGTTTGAACTTGTATGAATAATGTTAGTACCTTGTGCACCAATTTTGGTACAAATTGTAATTTACACAAAATATAGGGTTGATATGAAAATTACCACCTATAGAGTATCCCTAATTCCTCTATGTATCATTTAGAGGAGAGAGAATGAATGAGACACCATGTTTGAATCAATTATGAGTGATGGTACTCTTGGTGAAAAAATGATCAAGAAAAGGGGTTGAATATGAAACCCTAACTTGAGTTGTATCCAGTTGAAAAGCTTATATATGAATGTCTATCGACCAAGGAGCCAAAGGAGGAATCTAATATCATTTTTTGGACTCTTGGCAAAGGCCATGTCATGCAAAGAACCTCAAGGAGGTGAGGTGTGTCGGGTTATAACTTCCTTAGTAAAGTTGTATCGGGTTGCGAATAAAGTGATGATTTAATTGATATATCTTATTCAAAGGGATATGTAATGGACGAATTTTCAGCCCTAGGTCATCCTCAACTATTTGGCATGTCAAGATAAATGTTTATTCATGCATGTACATGTGTCACCCATGCATGGACACGTGGCACCTACTAGCTCAAATTGATGACACCTCATTTTGACACCTCCTTCATGAACAACAAGTAAATATACCCCTAGTTTCACCCCTTAGTGGAATTTTATGGATCTTACCACCCTCCTTTGCTAAGGTATCGTGCATAGAGCTCTTGTATCATGCAGGAGTGATGTGATATCGTGCATGGGCCTTGGGTATCGCCCATAGCAAGACCATATCGCCCAAGTAGGGTGATATCAGCCAAGAAGGGTGATGTCGGCCATAGTGAAGTGTTTTTGGCCACAAGTGAAGGGGATATCGGCCACAAGTGGTGGCATATTGTGAAAGGGTTGTGAGGTATCGTTCAATGGTTCTAGATCAAGAAGGAGCTCAATACATAATGTTGGTATGTATGCCCTGAGAGCCAATCATGGGATGATTGGTGGGATACAGTAAGATTGATTTGATAAATATCAAAGGCAAGCTTCCAATTCTTTCTGGTTCAGTCATATGAGATAGTGATAGAACAGAATGAATGTATAGAGAATGAAAATACTCAATGACGTATGCCTTTAGGTTCAGGACCTGAACGATGAGATCATACAGATGCTAAGAGTTTGTACATTCTTGTTATGTCCCTAGTCGGATGCCATTATGGAAGGTAGATAGAAAACAATGACACACAAGACTAGATTGTGGTGTTGGTTGATGACAGAATCTCATTAGTCATGATATAGAGATATCAAACCAAACACATAGGTACTTGTTAGAGAACAAGTGTACCAGACAGACCCACCGTGAGTTTGACACATGGAACCATGACATGGTAGTCACAGTCAGTACTCACAGTGATGGTGGTGAGTGTGATTCTTTGACCTGAAATCACTACACTCAACACATGTCGTTGGGCACACTTTGACATCATTAAACATAGTCCTGAAACATGGGTTGTTATAAAGGTGATGATTGGGTGGCTTTGACACATGGGGCTTTTGAGGGGTGAGTGATAGATATGGGATTTGTCCCTCCTGAGGGAGTATGATGTCCATGGCCACTTGATGAGTAGGATTGAGAAAGGCATGCACGTTTGTGTGAATGAATATGTGATACTGATGTCATAACATATCTCTTCCAATCTACTCTGAGATCAAGAAAGTGAATGAACATTGACAGGATGACTGTTCCATGCCTCGAGTTCATTCAGGATATCAGTAACAAAGGAATTATACTTTCACTGTAACACCATTCATGGATTGTAGGATTGAAAGTTATTCTCCAACTTTCTATTTAAGTTGGGTAGAACTAATGTGTGACTAGGCACCGCTCTTTGCTTGTGAAGTCATAAGTGTTATGGACTTTCACTGCCAATGTGAAATGGACCTGCAGGGTCATACACATTGGATTTAACCTAGAAAAGGAGTTTTGTTCACAAACAATGTTTAGATTGATTACTAAAGGAGTTTAGTAGTTCAATTAAACACTCAATTGATTGATAGCTCAATGTCATAATGTTCAAGGTGTTGGACACATAGATAGGAGTATCAGATTGATTGAAACTACAACTGACTGATTCTGCACAATCTGCACTCCCAATCAATTAGATCATGTGATGAACCGATCGACTGAGCTTGGTGAACCTGTAAGGACCCTGACCTGCGTTTAGGGTTTACCCTATTTGTTTTGCTTAACCTTGGTGGTTTGATGCTTGCTAATCACCTTTGAGAGGTGATTAGGGTCTTGTTGTGCTTTTTTGAGAGTTCGAAGGGCTACTTGCAAATAACCCAAGTTTAGGGTTTTGTGTGCAAGTTGGTCATCTTGTGAGATGTTTTCCCCTCTTTGCTTCCTCTAGGGTTGAGAGGAAGGCTTTGGCTTGTTGTTTGAAGCCCTTTGGGCCTTAAGATGTGTTGTTTGGGCTTGGTTGAGACTTGTGTCGGCCATGGCTTGCCTTGTGTCGTCCAAGGTGAGTTTGTATCATCTAAGGGTGTGTGTGTGTCATCCAAGATGGTCTTGTGTCATCCAACACAGTGGTGTGTCGCCCAGCAGCTTGTTTGTGTCGCCCAGTAGGAGTTCTTGCTTGTGTCGCCCATATGGCTTGACCTTGGTTGGTGACACTTGGTGCCTATCTTGGACAAGTGTCTTAGACCTTGCATGTGTTGGCTTGAACCCTAGGACAAGTGTTGGCTTGAACCCTAGGACAAGTGTCCCTTGGATTTCTAGTCATGAAAGTTTCAAAATTTTAGTTGCAAGGAAGTTACATCATTAAGGGGAGTATTTTGACCAATGATCATATCAAGACCGACTAGATAAAGGCCATTTTGTAACAAAAGAAATAAAAATATGGCCGACTAGATAATGGCCATGAACAAAACAACTATATGCAAAACCAAAAAAAAGTAGAAATAATGCAAGAATAAAAAGATAAGGGGTGGAATAGAAACATACCACCCACCTCCACCCTAGACTCAAATTTTGCTCGTCCCGAGAAAAATCGAAACCCGAGATGGAGGGAAGATAAGAGCAAGGATTTCCAGGTGGCCCTGGTAGCTCAAAAAAATCCAGCTGAAGGGGATGTGTATGAGGGCTGGGACCTTTATCTGAGGAGCTTCATAGTGTACCCTATGATAGGGTAATTGTAGAAGCTCAGTGGGGTGCTCATATTTGCTTTCACCTCGCATTCCCTCCAATAGGATCCACAGATCTTCCATCAATAGCAAAGGAAGTGTTGAAGATGGATGTGGATTGGGGGAGGTTGGTGGGTACCCAACTAGTAACACATGCAGTGCCAGATGTGCAAAGTTAGGCGGAGGATCAGGCTCTGGTTTCCCTCGGTCATATTGACCTGCATATAAGAGAATTGGTGGTGATATGAAAGGGACAACTAAATTTAAATCAGCATGATAAGTAATTTTGCTCTGCTCAAAATTCATGCAACCAACCTTGTGATAGATGGGATTCATGGTTGATATAGCATGTAACTCTAGTTCCTCTATGCAAGGAGTTCCCAAGGGTTCATGAGGGATAAAATTGGGAACATATTCCTTATAGTCAATGGAAGGGGGTATGTAGACTTCTCCTAAGGGTTGTGTCTCTTCTTCTAAATCAATTGTGCATGGAATGGGAATTGGTTGCAACAGAACATGTGGAATCATTTTGTCAAAGGGGGTTGGATGCTTATTATCCAAAATAGACTCAAAATAAGGGTATTGGTCTTTGATGTCTATAGAAGACTCACAAATGGAAGCCAGCGGATTTGGTGTGGAAGACTCACAAATGGCATAATTGTCGTCATAATCATAAAAAATGATCAATCTAGGTTGTTCCATCTCTATTGGGGAGTTCTCCATCTCTTCTTCATAAAAGATCTCATCAACATGGATGTCTATGGAATCAATTGGATCCTTTATTATACTGAAGGGGAGATCTAATTCCTTTATAGGACAAGTGCCCAACTCAATCGGCTCAGAAGGGATCACCTCACAATATAACGGTGTAATGTAAGGTTCTTGTAGTGGTAGAATCACCTCATCAGGTTCAACCACATGCGGAAAAAGAGGTGGTTGAGTGAGGTCATAGTGCTCTTGATGATGAAGTCTTTCAAAAGAATCCATCAGTGCATGTTGGGTAGGTGATGGTACATTGGTCACAATAGGCTCAACCAAGATGGGATGATTATTGCAAACATCTAAATATGGGCCTACAACTGAGAAGGGTGGAGTCTTAGGTTTTTGGGATGTTCTTTGAGCCCACCAGTCATTAACCTTTTTGTTAAAAGATTCTTGATTCATGAATTTATCAACATAGGCCTCCATCCACTCATTTTCTGACTTATATGGATAGTCAGGGCCCCATACAGCTGTAGCCCTAGCTAAACAAAGTTCTTCATTTACAGCATCATGAATTTCTTTAAAACACCTATCCATCTCCTGATCAAGGTTGTGTGGAATCTCAACTATATGACATTGGACTTCTTCTAAGGGTGGTGGTTCATTATAGAGAAAGGGTTCTAATGAAGTAGATTGGCCATTAGAATCATCTAGATTAACATCCACAATGGAAGTTATTGGTGGAGCTTTAGGTACTCGAGTTGGTTCTACTTGATTGAAGATGATATAATCATCATCATCATCATCTATTAAAATCATCCTTAGCCTCTCTTGTTCCAGATTAAAAAATTGCACTGTGGAATTGACGTTCAGCGAGCGTCGCATGCATAAATAAAGCAGTTAATTCGTGTGCAGAAAAAACGTACTGCCGGAATGGAAACTCGGCAGAAAGAGGAGTACACTTCCGGAATGTTACTCGGAAGGCATGAAAAAAAGAAAAAAAAAAGTTTTTCAAAAAATTTTGGGGGTTTGAAAAAACAATTCGTTGTCCCCGGCAACGGCGCCAAATTGATACTCGTCGTTTTGCAATATCAATCACTAAGATGGTTAATACTAGAGTTTAAACCTTTTTTACTTCCGGTTTTAAGGGTAGTATAGAAGGGTCGATCCCACAGGACAACTAATTAGAGATTGTTCTTAGAACCCAAAGATTTGAAGAACTTTTATTAATTGTTTTTGGTATTTTTCTTTTTAAAGCAGAAAGTAAATTCCAGTTGGGGGTTTGAATGATTACACTAATGCAAGAAGGAAAGCACTTAACATGAATTAACATGCACAAGGGAAAAATAAAAAGATTGTTAACACAAGCAAACTAAATGAATGAAAGACTAAGAATTAAAGGAAATGAAGATGCGGTGTTTAAAACAATAGATGGAAATCGAGGCTCGTAGGGGTTTTCACCACCTTAGCCTGGGTGATAACAACTAAATCTTAAACGACAATTCGATGAAGGCTTGCGAATTAAAAACTCACAAAAGAGAAACTCCACAAGAGCCCATTGGTCCTGGTGCTCATGCTTCCTAGTTTATCAACCTAAAAGACGAGAATCCACAGTCATATCAAAACGTCTATGTAATCGATTTTATTATTCTAAATCCGGATTTCCATGGTCACATCCATCCGGATTAACATGCGATCCAAAGATCGACTATTCAATTAAAACCGATTACCATCTAGTCGTTTAAGAAGAAGTCGTTAAAACTATGGCTAAGAGGTTATTCTCCTTGCCCCGATAAGAGACTACTCACACAAAGAGAAATGGGAGTCGGAGGAAGAAAGAATTGAAGCCATAGTCTAGCCCAGAAATCAGGAAATTAATCCTTATGCTAGAGACGATGAAATGGCTTAACTCTTTGTTCCTTGCTCCAGAATAAAGCGCGGATGAAAGCAGATCAAGACTAAAGCGGGAAGAAGAGACAAGAACGAGAATGGAAGAACGTTGCTTGAATTTAAAACTACTTTATTGCATAAAATGAAAATGATTACAAGCCTAATTGCTGCAGAATCATAATACAAAGAAATCCAAGATGATCTTTGGGAGAAGGAAGTGCCCTTCCTTTTATAGGAGAAGGAGGGGTAGGCTATCTAAAAAAAGAGGGGGGAAAAAGTGAGGGAGCCATCCTTTTGAATTTTCAGATCTAGTCAACAAACTCTTGATTGTCTTTCTTTAATGCAGATTTTCGCAGCAGCAATTTCGAGCGAATTTCTGTTGTCCAGAGAATTTAAAGTGTGCCCGAAAATATGATTTTCCTGTAGGCCTTTGAATTCCCTTTCCAAATCATATTTGAACATTAAATTCCGCCTTAGGATGTGAGAGTTATACTAATTTTGGTGCAAGGTATGCATTTAAGTCAGCATTGCGGGAAACTGAATTGCCTCCTATCTTCATCTCTTCTTTTCTCAATTTAATTACTTAGATAATTCCTGAAAATTAGGAAAAATATCATAAGAATTCAGGAAAAGTATATCAAGAAGATGAAAGTGCTATTTATTTTTGAATTAGCTAAAATTAACAAAAAAAGTCCTAATTACTTATTCTAAATGAAGTAAAAATAAGAGATGAATATGCATTCATCAATAGCTTTGGACCTTGGAGCTGTGTTGGACGATACCCCTTGGAGCTGGAGTGCTTCTTATTCCTTGGAGCTTAAGGCGGGTTGCATAATTTCTAACCCTAACTTCTTTACCTTCTGTTCTTGTCCTTGTTCTTAAGTTAGTAGCTTAGACTTGTACCTTGCTTGAGTTTCCTTTGGTGGCCGATATACCCTTAGAGTTCAGGGTTTCTAGTGATCTAGGGTTTGGGTTCCCTTGAGTTGGAGGTTGATGGTGACCATGTGTTGGGCGATATCCCTTTGTTGTTGGGTATGTTGGACGATATCCTCTTTGATGGACGACATGGCACCTTTGCCTTGGAGTTGGACGATAGGGTGCTCTCTATGTTGGACGATATGGAACCATGGGTTGGACGATTTGATGGGTTCTTGAGGTTGGTCGATACCCTACCCATGTGTTGGGGGATAGGGTGAGCCATGGTGTTGTTGGCCGATCTGGCTAGGTTGAACGTTATCCTTTTGATGGGCGATAGGCCTTAGCATCTTGTTAGTCCTTTGGTGGACGACAGGGCCTTCTTTGTTGAGTTGATGGAGTTGCATGACATGCAAGAGATGGTGTAACGGCCGATAGGTGTGAGGGTGTATCGGGCGATACTCCTTGTGTGTGACGGGCGTCAGGAGTGGGTTGTGACGCACGATAGGATGTGGTTTGTGACGGGCGTCACACCCTCCTTTCCTAGAAATGTGCTGGCCATTAGGCCTTGTGTTGTTGCACGATATGTGGGAGTGCTTCCCTCTCTCCTTTCCTTCTTTCTCTCCTTCTCTCTCCTAGCAGTTGTGAGGTTGTTAGATAGGTGCTAGCCTAGGATGTCGGGCAAGGTGGTAAGCGGTGACGGGCGTTGCCCGATGGGGCGTGTCGCGCAACACTCCCTGACGCGTGACACCCATGACGCCCGGTTCCCCTGTGACGCGCGTTACGGGAAAAGGTTGGGTGCAACGCAGCATTGCTGCCTCCCCATGCCTAGCCGAGTCAACTAGCTTTAAGTAAGGGTTGTGAGACCTTAGGTGAGGGTAGGTAGTTCTTTGGTAACGGTCACAGGTGTGATGGAAGTAGTTGCTTATGCACAACATGTGTTAATGGTGCTTTTGATAACAATGATACCAATAATAATGTGGTGGATAGCAAAGATGTTACTAGTTTTGATGATGGTAATCATGTAATGATGGTGATGCCATGTTAGTAGTAAAAGCAATAATAATATTAATGTGGGTAATAATGTGGCTAAGTAACAGTTACATTAATAGTTTGTTTAATGACATAGCGATAAAGATACTAGTGGATGATGATGCTGATAATAGTAATGATGGTAGCAAGAGTAGTAATGACATGCATAATGTAAGTCTTATGCTTAATTGTTAATGGCAATGATAAATGGTAGTTGCATTAATGGTTGCTTAATGATAAAGGTAATGATGATGATAGAGGATGGTAACAGTAATGATTTTGGTAATAATAGTGTATACTCAACATAATTGTTATATAAAGTGCATACGTTGATTGTTTGTATAATCCTGAGATAAGGGTAGGCATGATTATGGTATGATGTGCTTAACAAGCTTGATCATCAAATAGTGTAATATTGATAAATAGATTATCTTGAATAATAGCTCATGATAGTGAGCATATTACTTATGTTGAATCTATGGTTATTGTGTATCTTAACCATGCAGGTGATGATTAGCCATGAAAATGCTATGAGATATATGTGAAGAGTAACATCACTTTGATAATTATTCTATGGGATTGTATGTATGAGGTGTTTGTCCCATGATGATGATGTGATCCTTGAGAGGTAGTGACAGTACATGATGAGGGATTGAGATCCCAGGGTATGCGATGATCCTTGAGATGGATCGGGTCGATGTGATTACAATGATAATATAAGGTTGAGTTATATCATTTACTTTCCGTTATATCTTGCATGTTATACAACTTGGTTGAATCTTGTAATCCATCTAAAAGATACTAATTAATCACAGTAAAATATATCATGTAGTTTGCCCTGGCCATAGATCCATCATCGTCAGGACTTGGTGATGGTGAAACAGGTTCTCCTACGGGTTAACCTGGAAGCGCATATTGTTGAATATGTGTAGGTTGCTCCTAGCCTGAGAATGAGGAGGTAAGAGTGTAACTTCGGTTACACACTCAGATACATATATAGAGCGTGGTGAACAGGCCCATGGCTCAGAATATGTGATGTGTGGAGCATGAATGCGTTCATGGCTCGGAGCACGGTGATCAGGCCCGTGGCTCAGTATTACTAGCGCCGAGACCTATACCAAGGCGGGCTATAGTGAGGGTAGCTCAAAGAGCTGACCCTGTGGGTTATACCACTTCAGCATGTGACTAAGGTCATGCTTGTGCTGTGCTCGTGTACTGACCACGAGGTGGGAGGTCGTAGAGTCCGACTCTTCCATTGACCTTGTATGGCACCAGTCTTAGGCTTCACAGCCAGAGGTTGGATTTGAATGATACGATTGAAATCCTCGGGGCATAATAATACGTAATACAACCATTTAGTATTTACTACTTAAAGTTAAACAAGAAACATTGGTTGAGGCCTTGATTGTGTATTAAATTCTGTTATATCTGTAGGTACTTCTACATTCATCAGGTATGTGGTAATATGCCTTATCTTGATAATCAGGTTATGTGACATTGTATCTTATTCTGATAAACATGTTCTATTGAGAGATATTTGGTTATGTGCATCTTGTACAACTGGTAAGCTTGTCGGTAAGAATAGCTTTTCTATGTATATAGACTGCTCTGGTTATACCTGTTGATAATTATCTGCTGTTATAGTTATCTTGCTGAGGTTCTGTAGTTGCGGTGGGGAGTTATGTTTCCCGTTGGGACAATTGTTCAATTGTCTCACTCTGCTGGTTTCCAGGTGGTCGAGGTAGACGTGGTCGTGGTGTTGCGGCAGAGCAGCTTGAGGAGCAGTAGAAGGCAAGTGATGGATATGCTGTTGTTTTGGATGTTTCGTAGTAGAGTCTAGAGTCATCCCTGTACTCTCAAGTCCTTGGCAGTGTTTTGATGATGTTTCACGATGAACAATCGAAGCTGTTTTGTATATCCTGCTGTTGTCTGGATGCGGGCCTTTATGTATGTGAACAGGTGGAGAACTCATGTGATGGATGAGCAGCTGTTTCGGTAAGCTGTAGACACGTATTAGATCTCGTGTATGTGTATATATGACATGTTTATGTGCAGGATGAGGACTAGAAAGTAATAAGTTTCACAGTTTATTAGTTTTCCGCAATCAGTTTTAATTAACCCGTATTTTTGATAATCTGTGGTTATGGTGATTTCCGCACGTTTTCGTGTAACACCTCGTTATCTGTATGATAATGGGATGGTTTGCCACAAGTTTTGGTATCAGAGCCTTAGGTTCGCTGAGTCTACATGGATTTAGGATTAGGTTGAGTTGTTCTTATGTGTGTCTAGGTTTTCTTACAATATCTTCTGCCCTCAGCGGAAGAAAAGTCAAGATGTCTGGAAACCATGAAGAACACTCTGCTGAGTACAGTGATGCTGCATCGGTTGATGGAGTAGATGGACAGGCACATGAAGATCGGGTGCCTAAGGTCCCCCAACCTAACCCAGCCATTCTTGAACATCCTGCTTACCAACAGCTTATGGGGCAATTAATGGCTACGATGAATCTCATGGTTGAGCGATTACCAGTGCATCCTCCGCGAGAACAGGTTCCCCATGGAGAAGCATCGGGTATTGGGAAGACCTTCGAGCGGCTTCACCGAGTTGGAGCTTCAGATTATGCTGGAACGGCTGATCCAGTAGATGCAGATCTGTGGCTGACAAGTCTCGAGAAGGCTTTCCGGATCCTTGACATCCCCAAAGCAGACAAGGTAAAGCATGTTGTCTACCTTCTAAAAGGTAGTGCTGGTCACTGGTGGACCATCGAAGAAGAAAAGCAGCCTGGTGAGGTGATCTGTTGGGAAGTGTTTCGACGCGAGTTCATCACCAGATACTTTCCCAAGACGTACCTGGATGAGAAGATCAGTCAGTTTGAGAAGTTGCGACAAGGAATGATGACCATCACCGAGTATGAAGCTAAGTTTATGGATCTGTTGAGGTTCTGTCCTCACATGGAGGCAACAGATGAGGAACGGATCAGATATGTCGAGAAGGGTTTGAGTGCTGAGCTAACAACACCAGTTTCTGCATTGGAGAACCGAGAGCGGTTTGCTACGTTTGTGGAATCTGTTCAAAGGATTGAGAGAACAGTAAGGGAGAAAAGAGAGTCTATGTCTCACAAAAGACCTGCTCAGTTTCAAGGACGAAGGTTTGGTGGCTTTAAGAAGCCCAAGTTTTCGGCACCGTCAGCAATGAGAAATTTTGGTGTACCGTCTCAGTGGTCTCCGAGTAAAGGGAAAGGTTATGTTTCTTCACCGTCTAAGGCGCACAGTTCAGCTTCGATGGCAGTGACAGGGCCAACTAGGCCACGGTTTGAAGATAGGGCATGCTATCTCTGTGGACAAACCGGGCATCTCAAGTCGCATTGCCCGAATAGAGATGTTGAAGTGATGCAGCAGTCAAGGCAGAACCAACAAGGATCAGATCGACAGCATCCCAGTGGTAGCAGAGGACGAGGATGCGGTCAAGCGTCTCAAGCTGGATCGTCTGCTCAAGGAAGCAGAGGTCGTGGACAGCAAGCAACAGCTCAATTCTACGCCATGAGTCAGCCGGAGGCGATAGTCAACCCGCGAGTGGTGACAGGTCAGATGGAGTTATTTCATTCTGATATGTCTTCTTCTTGCTTTATATCTGTTCTGGTTGACCCGGGTGCTACACACTCTTTTATCGCCTATAGTATGCTTGAAAAATGTCGTTTACCTGTTAGCTGTAAGAAGGATAGCTTGTTGTTAGAAACCCCTCTTGATGGTTCCTCTTTGCTTTGAGAAGAGTGTCCATCTTGTGTTTTGTCTTTCTCGGGACATCGTATCCAAGTGGATCTTATACCACTTGATATGCATGGTTTTGATGTTATCCTTGGGATGGATACCTTAGAAAGGTATAAGGTTGTCTTGGACTGTGGTTCCAAGCAGGCAGTGTTTGATATCGCTGGAGAGAAGTGGACCTTCGAGGGAGATAGGAAGATCCTTCTGACGTGTTTGGTATCAGCTATGGTAGCAGATAAGTTGTTACGACAAGGATGTTAGGCGTTCTTATCTCACGTGGTAGATACCGTTGTGGTTAACAAGGCGAAAGGTCCTAGTCTCGAGGAGGTGTCAGTGGTTCGAGAGTTTGCAGACGTGTTTTCTGAGGAGTTTTCTGGTGTTCCTCCACCCCGAGAGATTGATTTCGAGATCAATCTGGTTCCTGGAACGCAACTAGTTGCTCAGACAGCGTATAGGATGGCTCCAGCAGAGATGGCAGAGTTGAAGAAGTAGTTACAAGAGTTGTTGGAGAAAGGTTTTATCCGACCGAGTACATCGCCGTGGGGTGCTCCCATGTTGTTCGTTAAGAAGAAGGATGTCTCGATGCGGTTGTGTATAGACTACCGGCAGTTGAACAAGGTCACGATCAAGAATAAGTACCTATTGCCGAGGATAGATGATTTGTTTGATCAGTTGCGTGGTGCTACAGTGTTTTCGAAGATCGATCTACGGTCGGGATATCATCAGTTGAGGATAAAGGCGGATGACATACCAAAGTCAGCTTTCAGGACGAGGTATGGTCATTTCGAGTTCGTGGTTATGCTGTTTGGGTTAACCAATGCACCTGCAGCTTTCATGGATCTGATGAACATAGTGTTTCATCCATTCTTAGATCAGTTTGTTGTAGTCTTTATAGATTACATCTTGATCTATAGTCGGGACGGGCTAGAGCATGAGCAACATCTTCGTCGAGCGTTGACTCTTCTTCGTCAACATCAGTTGTATGCCAAGTTCAGCAAGTGTGAGTTCTGGTTGGATGAAGTGACTTTCTTGGGTCAAGTGATATCTTCTGAAGGAGTCAAAGTAGATCCGAAGAAGTTGGAATCCGTTACGGATTGGGAACAACTGAAGACGCCGACAGAAGTTTGTAGTTTCCTTGGATTAGTAGGATACTACCGGAGGTTTATCAAGGACTTCAGTGTGATCGCGTTGCCAATGACGAAGTTGACCAGGAAGGATGTACCTTTTGTTTGGGATGATCGATGTCAGCAAACTTTCCAGAGTCTGAAAGAGAAGCTGACCAGTGCTCCAGTGTTGATCTTGCCAGAGCCTGGGAAAGGCTATGTTGTTTTCTGTGATGCTTCCAAGAAAGGTTTAGGTTGCGTGTTGATGCAGGAAGATCATGTGGTTTCTTTTTCCTCGCGAAAACTCAGAAAGCATGAGGAGAACTATCTGACTCATGACTTGGAGTTGGCAGCAGTGGTTCATGCGTTAAAGATTTGGAGACACTATCTGTATGGGGAAGTATGTCAGATTTTTACGGATCATAAGAATCTGAAGTATATCTTTACACAGCAAGAGTTGAACATGCGACAGCGGCGATGGATGGAGTTGATCAATGATTACAACTGCACTATCGAGTATCATCCTGGTAAGGCGAACATGGTAGCTGATGCTCTTAGAAGAAAGTCTTCTTCTCTTTCTTCAAAGAAGGCACAGTTGAGTTCTCTGGTATGCCATAGGCGAGATATGTTTGTTTCTCTGCGGAAGATGAATGTGCAGATGGAAGTTTCCTTGTTATCTGGTCTTTTCGCACAGATGCAAGTTAAGCCTACGTTGAGACAGCAGATCAAGGATGCACATCAGACAGATGATGCGGTACAGTTGATCAGATCAGAGTTCGGCAGTGACAAGCGTGATGGGTTTCATGAGTCCGAGGATGGACTAGTTTACTATCGTGATAGGATGGTGGTTCCAGATGTTGATAATCTGAGGGAGTTGGTGCTTGAGGAAGCACATACATCGATGTATGCTATGCATCCAGGTGTCACCAAGATGTATCATAGTCTGAAGGATTTGTATTGGTGGCCCGGTATGAAGAGAGATGTAGCTGAGTTCGTAGCAAGATGTGTAGTGTGTCAACAAGTGAAGGCTGAACATCAGAAGCCGGCAGGTATGTTGCAACCTTTGCCGATACCGCAGTGGAAATGGGATCATATAACCATGGATTTCGTAGTTGGTCTACCCCGAACAACTAGGAATCATGATTCCATTTGGGTGGTAGTGGACAGATGGACTAAGTCTGCCCATTTTCTACTAGTCAAGATGACGTATACAGCTGAGAAACTAGCTCGAGTATATGTGGATGAGATAGTACGTTTGCATGGTGTGCTAGCAACGATAGTTTCTGACAGAGGTCCTCAGTTTACGAGTCATTTTTGGGAACAGTTGCACAAGGCATTGGGAACGCAGTTAAGGTTCAGTACAACTTTTCACCCATAGACAGATGGACAGTCTGAAAGGATTATTCAGATTTTGGAAGATCTCCTTCGAGCTTGTGTTTTGTAGTTTCTAGGCAACTGGGATGTACATCTGAGTTTGATAGAGTTTACCTACAACAACAGTTATCAGCGGAGCATTGACATGGCTCCTTATGAGGCTTTGTATGGAAGGAAGTGCAGATCTCCTTTATGTTGGTATGAAGCAAGTGAGTATCAGCTTTTGGGTCCTGAGTTAGTACAACAGATGACAGAAAAGATCAAAGTAATACAACAACAGTTGAAAATGGCACAGGATAGACAGAATTCATATGCAGACAATCGCCGACGACCTTTGGAGTTCCAGGTAGGAGACAAAGTGTATCTTAAAGTCTCACCGTGGAAAGGTGTGCTAAGGTTTGGACGGAAGGGTAAGTTAGCTCCCAGGTATATGGGGCCTTATCCCGTGATAGCACGTGTTGGCAAGGTAGCTTAGGAGTTAGAGTTGCCTCCAGAATTGCACAGGTTGCATCCAGTGTTTCATGTCAGCATGTTGAAGAAAAGTCATCCGGATTCAGGTACAGTGATACAGCCAGTTGAAGTTGAGCTCGATGCAGATGTGACCTACGAGGAAGGTCCTCTGGCGATCCTTGACAGAAGGATCAAGAAGCTAAAGAGGAAGGACCTGGCTCTTGTGAAGGTTCTTTGGCATCATCGTGGTGTTGAGGAAGCCACGTGGGAGCTTGAGGAAGAGATGAGGAGGAAGTATCCCTCGCTTTTCTCTTCGGATTTCGGGGACGAAATCCCTTAAAGGGGGTTAGCTTGTAAGGACCCTGACCTGCGTTTAGGGTTTACCCTGTTTGTTTTGCTTAACCTTGGTGGTTTGATGCTTGCTAATCACCTTTGAGAGGTGATTAGGGTCTTGTTGTGCTTTGTTGATAGTTCGAAGGGCTACTTGCAAATAACCCAAGTTTAGGGTTTTGTGTGCAAGTTGGTCATCTTGTGAGATGTTTTCCCCTCTTTGCTTCCTCTAGGGTTGAGAGGAAGGCTTTGGCTGGTTGTTTGAAGCCCTTTGGGCCTTGAGATGTGTTGTTTGGGCTTGGTTGAGCCTTGTGTCGGCCATGGCTTGCCTGGTGTCGTCCAAGGTGAGTTTGTATCGTCCAAGGGTGTGTGTGTGTCATCCAAGATGGTCTTGTGTCATCCAACACAGTGATGTGTCGCCCAGCAGCTTGTTTGTGTCACCCAGCAGGAATTCTTGCTTGTGTCTCCCATATGGCTTGACCTTGGTTGGTGACACTTGGTGCCTATCTTGGACAAGTGTCTTAGACCTTGCATGTGTTGGCTTGAACCCTAGGACAAGTGTCCCTTGGGTGGACGACACTTAGCATGGTTGTACCTTGGTTTCTCCTCCCCTTCTTCCTATATATGTAGCTCTTCTCCTTGCCTTAGTCTCCTTTGATCTTTTGGTCTCTCCTCCACCTTGAGTGCACGATATCCCTCTCCATCTAGCTTGTGTTGTCTGATACACTCCCTTGGAGTTGAAGTGGTGTCCGATACACCTTCCTGAAGAAGCCTGGTGGACGATAGCTTTGGACCTTGGAGCTGTGTTGGACGATACCCCTTGGAGCTGGAGTGCTTCTTATTCCTTGGAGATTAAGGCGGGTTGCATAATTTCTAACCCTAACTTCTTTACCTTATGTTCTTGTCCTTGTTCTTAAGTTAGTAGCTTAGACTTGTACCTTGCTTGAGTTTCCTTTGGTGGCCGATATACCCTTAGAGTTTAGGGTTTCTAGTGATCTAGGGTTTGGGTTCCCTTGAGTTGGAGGTTGATGGTGACCATGTGTTGGGCGATATCCCTTTGTTGTTGGGTATGTTGGACGATATCCTCTTTGATGGACGACATGGCACCTTTGCCTTGGAGTTGGATGATAGGGTGCTCTCTATGTTCGACGATATGGAACCATGGGTTGGACGATTTGATGGGTTCTTGAGGTTGGTCGATACCCTGCCCATGTGTTGGGCGATAGGGTGAGCCATGGTGTTGTTGGCCGATTTGGCTAGGTTGAACGTTATCCTTTTGATGGGCGATAGGACTTAGCATCTTGTTAGTCCTTGTGGTGGACGACATGGCCTTCTTTGTTGAGTTGATGGAGTTGCACGACATGCAAGAGATGGTGTAACGGCCGATAGGTGTGAGGTTGTATCGGGCGATACTCCTTGTGTGTGACGGGCGCCACGAGTGGGTTGTGACGCGCGATAGGATGTGGTTTGTGACGGGCGTCACGCCCTCCTTTCCTAGAAATGTGCTGGCCATTAGGCCTTGTGTTGTTGCACGATATGTGGGAGTTCTTCCCTCACTCCTTTCCTTCTTTCTCTCCTTCTCTCTCCTAGCAGTTGTGAGGTTGTTAGATAGGTGCTAGCCTAGGATGTCGGGCAAGGTGGTAAGCAGTGACGGGCGTTGCCCGATGGGGCGTGTCGCGCAACACTCCCTGACGCGCGACACCCATGTCGCCCGGTTCCCTTGTGACGCGCGTTGCGGGCAAAGGTTGGGTGCAACGTAGCGTTGCTGCCTCCCCATGCCTAGCCGAGTCAACTAGCTTTAAGTAAGGGTTGTGAGACCTTAGGTGAGGGTAGGTAGTTCTTTGGTAACGGTCACAGGTGTGATGGTAGTAGTTGCTTATGCGCAACATGTGTTAATGGTGCTTTTGATAGCAATGATACCAATGATAATGTGGTGGATAGCAAAGATGTTAATAGTTTTGATGATGGTAATCATGTAATGATGGTGATGCCATGTTAGTAGTAAAAGCAATAATAATATTAATGTGGGTAATAATGTGGCTAAGTAACAGTTACATTAATAGTTTGTTTAATGACATAGCGATAAAGATACTAGTGGATGATGATGCTGATAATAGTAATGATGGTAGCAAGAGTAGTAATGACATGCATAATGTGAGTCTTATGCTTAATTGTTAATGGCAATGATAAATGGTAGTTGCATTAATGGTTGCTTAATGATAAAGGTAATTATGATGATAGAGGATGGTAACAATAATGATTTTGGTAATAATAGTGTATACTCAACATAATTGTTATATAAAGTGAATACCTTGATTGTTTGTATAATCCTGAGATAAGGGTAGGCATGATTATGGTATGATGTTCTTAACAAGCTTGATTATTAAATAGTGTAATATTGATAAATAGATTATCTTGAATGATAGCTCATGATAGTGAGCATATTACTTATGTTGAATCTATGGTTATTGTGTATCCTAACGATGCAGGTGATGATTAGCCATGAAAATTCTATGAGATATATGTGATGAGTAACATCACTTTGATAATTATTCTATGGGATTGTATGTATGAGGTGTTTGTCCCATGATGATGATGTGAGCCTTGAGAGGTAGTGACAGTACATGATGAGGGATTGAGATCCCAGGGTATGTGATGATCCTTGAGATGGATCGGGTCGATGTGATTACAATGATAATATAAGGTTGAGTTATATCGTTTACTTTCCGTTATATATTGCATGTTATACAACTTGGTTGAATCTTGTAATCCATCTAAAAGATACTAATTAATCACAGTAAAATATATCATGTAGTTTGCCCTGGCCATAGATCCATCATCGTCAGGACTTGGTGATGGTGAAACAAGTTCTCCTACGGGTTAACCTGGAAGCGCATATTGTTGAATATGTGTAGGTTGCTCCTAGCCTAAAAATGAGGAGGTAAGAGTGTAACTTTGGTTACAGACTCAGATACGTATATAGAGCGTGGTGAACAGGCCCATGGCTCAGGATATGTGATGTGTGGAGCATGAGTGCGTTCATGGCTCGGAGCACAGTGATCAGGCCCGTGGCTCAGTATTACCAGCGTCGAGACATGTACCAAGGTGGGCTAGAGTGTGGGTAGCTCAAAGAGCTAACCCTGTGGCTTAGACCACTTCAGCATGTGACTAAGGTCATGCTTGTGTTGTGCTCGTGTACTAACCACGAGGTGGGAGGTCATGGAGTCCGGCTCTTCCATTGACCTTGTATGGCACCAGTCTTAGGCTTCACCGCCAGAGGTTGGATTTGAATGGTACGATTCAAATACTCGGGGCATAATAATATGTAATACAACCGTTTAGTATTTACTGCTTAAAGTTAAACAAGAAACATTGGTTGAGGCCTTGATTGTGTATTAAATTCTGGTATATCTGTAGGTACTTCTACATTAATCAGGTATGTGGTAATATGCCTTATCTTGATAATCAGGTTATGTGACATTGTATCTTATTCTGATAAACATGTTCTATTGAGAGATATTTGGTTATGTGCATCTTGTACAGCTGGTAAGCTTGTCGGTAAGAATAGCTTAACTATGTATATAGACTGCTCTGGTTATACCTGTTGATAATTATCTGCTGTTATAGTTATCTGGTTGAGGTTCTGTAGTTGCAGTGGGGAGTTATGTTTCCCGCTGGGACAATTGTTCAATTGTCTCACTCCGCTGGTTTCCAGGTGGTCGAGGTAGACGTGGTCGTGGTCGTGGTGTTGTGGCAGAACAGCTTGAGGAGCAGTAGAAGGCAAACGATGGATATGCTGCTATTTTGGATGTTTCGTAGTAGAGTCTAGAGTCATCCCTATACTCTCAGGTCCTTGACAGTGTTTTGACGATGTTTCACGATGAACGATCGAAGTTGTTTTGTATATCCTGTTGTTGTCTGGATGCGGGCCTTTATGTATGTGAATAGGTGGAGAACTCATGTGATGGATGAGCAGCTATTTCGGTAAGCTGTAGACACGTATCAGATCTCGTGTATGTGTATATATGACATGTTTATGTGCAGGATGAGGACTGGAAAGTAATAAGTTTCACAGTTTATCAGTTTTCCGCAATCAGTTTTAATTAACCCGTATTTTTGATAATATGTGGTTATGGTGATTTCTGCACATTTTTGCGTAACACCTCGTTATCTGTATGATAATGGGATGTGTTGCCACAGAACCGATCGGCTCAGGTGGTGAGTCGATCGGCTCATGGACAAGATGAAACAATTGTTTCAAGTGTTGAAATGATCGGTTCAACTAGTCCAACCGAGCAAGTTGGAAAAGTAGGATTGGTGAGAAATTTCGTTTCGTTTCACTTGCCCAATTTGATTGGAACAAGGATTGGTATTTGATACCAATTAGAAACAAAAGATGAAAAGTCAATCGGGAACTGATCAGGACCATGAACCGATCGATTCAGAAGTGAACCGATCGATTTAGAAGTGAACTTACCGTTTCATGGGTCCCAACTGATCGGTTGAGGTGTCAACCGACTGGCTCAGGTCCCCAACCGACCGTTTCAGTAATGAAACGATTGGTTTAGGTTGCGCAGTTGGTTGTTTTTGTGGAAAATCTCGAACCCTTCTACTCCTGCTTTAGTCCCACATTGCCCTAGATAGAGAACCCTATCCCATGACCCTCCTATATATAGGGGTATTGGGGGCTTCTCATAGAACAACTCAGTGCAACCAGTTGCTCTGTAAAGTTGTCGTTCTCTCTGGTTTTGGTAACCAAGAGAGCCCGAGCAAGTGCTACCCGATAAGGGAGGCACAGTAAGGGAAAGACAACTACAGAAAGCGATTGGTGGTAGGAGAGTGTGTCAGTGACTGGTACACTGACAGGAGGGTGCGACTCCTTCCAATTCCTTATGGGACAAGGAGATTGGAGTTCCAAGTGGTCCGTGTGGACTACTTCAGAGGTGGGAGATTTCTGCTGCTCAGAGGAAAGCTGTCAATCCCGAAAGTCCTGGTGAGACAAGGAGTTGTCAGTCCCAGTGCGACCAGGAGCTGCACAGACACCGTCCAAGACCGGAGGTGAATACCGCGCAAGCCGCGAGGTATTGTCGCCGAGCAAGCCTCGAGACAAGGTATGATTCCAAAAAACATCCCTTCCTATTGTATATACGTTGATGCGTTTCCTTATTATGGGTTTGGGGGAGAAATTTTTTGTTACTGCTTCCTTCTCTGATTCTCCTAAAACCCAATAGTGGTATCAGAGCCACATCAACTGCTCTATACTTTAGGGATTATCGATATGATCGATTTTGGTTTGTCGCCTTTATTTATTGATACGATGTGAATAAAATTGGCTTTATGCATGTCCAATCCTAAATCCACAAATCCCAGTTTACATATATGATATGTATTATGAATGCACTCGATACGTGTCACCCTTAAACGAGTTTTGTGGTGGATGTATAGTGTGGTTATGGCCAATAAACCCTATCTATTTATGGTTGTATGTGGTTGCTTGCATCTCGGTCTGTGCACCGATTCCCTTTCTCCTATTCCTGATGTAACTCGAAATAATTTGAGATTTCTTTCCTACCTTTGCTCCCCTCGAATGTAACTCGAGGCTTCTATTTTTACAATGTAAAATAGAATAGAATTTTATTTCCTGTTATGTCAAAGAACGGAGGACATCCTGACGACAGCTGAGACGATCGGTTCACATCATGAACCGATCGGTTGACATTCCAAATGATCAGTTCAAGGAGTGAGCCGATCGGTTGATGACCGATTCGAGGAGCGAGACGAGCGGGTGGTGGCCATGATGAGATGCACGGTGACCAGGAAAACCGATCGGTTGGAGGAGCCAACCGATCGGCTGGTGGCACCCAGCCGACCGGCCTGATGGCAAGCCGATCAGTCATGTGATGAGTTGATCAAACCCAAAAAGGCAATGCATAGAGTTCATCCTATACATGTTACATGTGATGTAGACCTAGATGACTGTGATTCTTCTTGGCTCAAGGAATCACATTAGGATGGCCATAATCATCGCTTTTATCATTTTGCATGTTTTCTGTGGGATATAGCATGTATATGATACATACTATATATTGTGGTGATTGGATATGTATATGTATATAAAACCAAATCCCTCATTAAATATTAAGTTTTAGATGCCTTCCAAATGTAATACACGTGAAAAGCTTGATTGACCAAGTGTGGGCACGCCCTAGTGTGGTGCACCGTCTGTCTCGTGGAAGCGTGAAGGATGGATATGTGGGTCTACCCTACGAGGGTGCATATTCATCATGTTTGCTTTGGGTCAGACTTAACAAGGTGACCCATATGGGATCTAGCACCTTGAGGCATGGAGATGATCATGGTAAGGAGTTGCATATGACATATCATCAAGAGTTACATATGATGTAATTGGCAAGAGTTGCCTGCCTGAGAGATCTAAGTTGTGGGTGACAGCCCTAGCTGGTCCATGACTTAGAAGATTTCAGGATCTTGCCCACTAGAAGTTTGTACGCTGCAATCTTCCAAATTGATGGTGAGGGCTATCAATTTGAACTAAAATAGTGGGAGCGATAATTAATTAAAGGCCTAATTATATCATCATCTTTTCAAATCAATAAAATAAGTCAAAAATGAGTTTTTGGACTAAAATTTCATATTTCCTTTTGTAGTACAAATGGCAACAAACAACAATCACTTTTCATTGCGATCGTTCCTTGAAAAGGACAAGCTAAATGGGACAAACTTCCATGATTGGTTAGGACATTGAGAAGCATTCTCAATCAAAGAGCGAAAGCTCTAAGTCCTAGTTATACCAGAACTAGATGAACTTGATCCTACCACATCAATGGCTGAAAGTATGCTTATGGAAGCATACCGAGGAAGACATTGATGAGGAGTGCCTGATGTTGTGTTCTCTGAACTATGAGTTACAGAGACAACATGAGACATATGATGTATCCAAGACATTGTCCTAGTATGTCATGACAGAAGGAGATCCAGTAAGATATTCACACACTCAATATGATTAGTTATGAGGAAAGACCTGACTAAGAAGGATTCCCTCTGATCCAAGAGTTGGCTATTGGTATGATACTGCAAATGTTGCGAGAATCATACAGTTCATGATAAACTACAACATGAACATCTTTGACAAGCGTTGACAAAGTTGTTGGATATATTGAGGCAAATATGAAGAAAGACTAACCCTAATCTTTGATGAGATCAATGAAAGGTAAGTCTTAAGGGCAAGGGCAAGGGCAAAACAAATAAGTGTTCTGATGCTAGCCAAGAGCCCAAGCCGTCTTCAACCTCAAGGAACATGGGGAAAGGGTGTATGAGGGAATTGCCCTATATATTTGGAAGAACAAAATAAGATGGAGATCTCCACCTAAGGTATCATGAAATGAACCGCTTCTTTATCTGAGGTATATGATACCAATATATGGATATGTCATATATGATATGTAATATCCACAAAGAAGTGATGGCCTTTGTGAAAGGACCAAGAAAGGAGTACCCATCATTGGAGCAAGTGTTGCTGCCATAGATAGGAGTACCTTTCAGTTTATTTCAGCCTAAAGGGCACGAAATAGAGTTGAGAACTGCTATTTCATATTTTCTAATAGATAGAAACACTTTATTTTTGCATATTGTATGACAATGATGGCAATCAATAAAGAGATGTTTCAGTTTATAAAGATATGATCTTAGTGGCAATGCCTTATTTATGTTGTGGTATTTGATATGCATAAGATAAAATGATACCTAAAAGTTATAGATAACTCAAACAATCAAATTATCATCAATCATGAGAAATTCATTTCTAGTCTCCATGTGATGGATAAATCTAGACTCTTTTGGTTAGAGAACCAGTAAGAGACATGAATATCTTGGACATGATTAATCAATCTTCACTAATGGTAGTGGGAGAATGATTGTCCTATTAGGTATAATACATGTGATGTATTTACATACCTATTGGAACAAATGCTAATACTTCAAATGGTGTTTAGAGAAATACCAATATAAATATCTTGAAGTGTTCATGATTATCATAGATGAAGTACAAATTTGGTAAAGTGTTAATTCTTGATGAGATCAATGAATGAAATACTTGGACCAAATGTTTGAGATCCTTATGAGTGATTATGATAGTGTATCATAGTGAACTCATGATTAAGGCATGGTGATGTCTAAATCAAGAAGGGATCATACTCTAAGGAGTTAGAGAATGATTATCAAATAACTTAATTCTTCTTAATAAAAGAATACCCCTCACTAATAAAAGAAATTAAGGATCACAAGGGTTGTGAATTCTTATATCCTTACACCTCAATTATCTATGTGATGAGTTGTTCATGTGATGAATCAACTATCTAGATGAATATGAGGAACCAAATTTTGAGTTATGGTTTATGACCATTTCATCCTAAATGACATCCATGTGAACCATAAGGTATGACCTTGATGGTAGCACCCATTGGATGAAATCCATAAGTGCAAATGAATCTTAAGTGTTAAGACACATGGATAACATTTTGAGAAGGATGATGCTTGTTGATTGCAACTTAATGACTAAGCATTTGACATATGGATACTAAAACTGCATTCCTATGAGGAATAAAACAAGGATGTCTACATGACACAACCTATAAGGTTTGTGAATCCACTAATGCAAATGAAGTCTATAAGTTACAATGGACTAATCAATGTGATTGATTGAGTACAAGCAACTCATAATTGGATCTTTACTTTGATGATATAGTCAAAGGGTTTGACTGATATGTCAAAGATAAAGAAGAGATCTGTGATTTAGTGGGAGCGTGTTCACATTCCACATGTTGATGTGAAATGGAAATGTTCTAGAATGGAAATCCAAAAGTGGAAATTATCTTTAAGGAAGATAGAGATGTTTCCTATATGATAGGAATAAAGATCTATAGAGATAGTTCTCGAAAACCTCTTGACCTGAAAAAGAGAAAGCATACATTGGCAATCTGTACTGAAGGATTCAGTATGCATAGATTCAGTGGGAGAAAACTTGTCAATGTTACATGAAGTTAGTATCCCAAGGCCAAGTGTCCAATTCTTATGAAGAATGTGAACACTAAGAATAGATATGGATCTATCATGTATGTAATCATCCCATTATCTTGCATGTATCGACATGGAAATAACAAAATGCATTCATCATCTTGTATGTATGACATGGAAATATGATGTGCTCATCCTGATAACTCATATGTGAGACATGACGAGTGGATGTCTGTCTACTTCCAGTAAGGGTTACTGGAATACCATGAGAACTTGATAAGTACTAGTTCTATGGAGATAAGGAAGAGTTCAATGTAAAGAGTTACATTGATGCGAACTTCCGGAAAAGGGATAGAAAATTAATCGCAAATTATATATATGATATATAAAAGTGAAAGTTTGTTGATAATTGGAAGTGTTCCAATAAAACCATTTAAAAGGGAAATACCGAGTATCTATGTGTTCGAGAACAACAATGGATACTATATGGATCTGGAAGTTCATGAGATGAACTTATAGATATTCCACTCATTGATGACAAGTATGGAATCCTTGATCATGCAATGTGGCTAAAGGTTAGCCAAGGAATAATAGATCACATATTACGACAACTCCATCTCATACGTGTGACGTATAGCAAAGAGATGAGAGACATGCAATTTATACTGACTTTGGCAAGGTGTTGCCATTACTCACTATGATTGCACTAGAGCAGAGTAACATGTGGGGCATGTTTGAAGATCACTATGAATATGATTCAAGGGTGATTGGCTCACAGTGCAAGTGGGAGTCTGTTGGTATGTATGCCCTGAGAGCTAATCATGGGATGATTGGTGGGATACATTAAGATTTATTTGATAAACATCAAAGGAAAGCTTCCAATTCTTTCTGGTTCAGTCATATGAGATAGTGATAGAATAGATTGAATGTCTAGAGAATGACAGTACTCAATGACGTATGCCTTCAGGTTTAGGACCTGAACGATGAGATCATACAGATTCTAAGAGTTTGTACATTCTTGTTATGTCCCTAGTCGGATGTCATTGTGGAAGGTAGATAGACAACAATGACACACAAGACTAGATTGTGGTATTGGTTGATGATAGAATCTCATTAGTCATGCTATAGAGATATCAAACCAAAAACATAGGTACTTGTTAGAGAACAAGTGTACCAGACAGACCCACCGTGAGTTTGACCCATGGAACCATGACATGGTAGTCACAGTCAGTACTCACAGTGATGGTGGTGAGTGTGATTCTTTGACCTGAAATCACTACACTCAACACATGTCGTTGGGCACACTTTGACATCATCAAACGTAGTCCTGAAACATGGGTTATTATAAAGGTGATGATTGGGTGGCTTTGACACATGGGGCTTTTGAGGGGTGAATGATAGATATGGGGTTTGTCCCTCCTGAGGGAGTATGATATCCATGGCCACTTGATGAGTAGGATTGAGAAAGGTGTGCACGCATGTGTGAATCAGTATGTGATGTCATAACATATCTCTTCCAATCTACTCTGAGATCAAGAAAGTGAATGAACATTGATAGGATGACTGTTCCATGCCTCGAGTTCATTCGGGATATCAGTGACAAAGGAATTATACATTCAATGTAACACCATTCACAGATTGTAGGATTGAAAGTTGTTATCCAATTTTCTATTTCACTTGGGTAGAACTGATGTGTGACTAGGCACCGCTCTTTGCTTGTGAAGTCATAAGTGTTATGGACATTCACTGCCAATGTGAAATGGACCTACAGGGTCACACACATAGGATTTAACTTGGAAAAGGAGTTTTGTTCACAAACAATGTTTAGATTGATTACTAAAGGAGTTTAGTAGTTCAATTAAACACTCAATTGATTGATAGCTCAATGTCATAATGTTCAAGGTGTGGGACACATAGATTGGAGTATCATATTGATTGAAACTGCAATTGATAGATTCTGCACAATTTGCACTCCCAACCGATCGTCTCATGTGATGAACCGATCGGCTGAGCCTGGTGAACCGATCGGCTCAGGTGGTGAGTCGATCGGCTCATGGACATGATGAAACAATTGCTTCAAGTGTTGAAACGATTGGTTCAACTAGTCCAACCGAGCAAGTTGGGAAAGTAGGATTGGTGAGAAATTTCCTTTCATTTCACTTGCCCAATTTGATTGGAACAAGGATTGGTATTTGATACCAATTAGAAATAAAAGATGAAAAGTCAATCAGGAACTGATCAGGACCACGAACCGACCGATTCAGAAGTGAACCGACCGTTTCATGGGTCCCAACCGATCGGTTGAGGTGTCAACCGACCGACTCAGGTCCCCAACCGACCATTTTTTTATGGAAAATCTCGAACCCTTCTACTCCTGCTTTAGTCCCGCATTGGCCGGGATAGAGAACCCTGTCCCATGACCTTCCTATATATAGGGGTATTGGGGGATTCTCAAAGAACAACTCAGTGCAACCAGTTGCTCTGTAAAGTTGTCGTTCTCTCTAGTTTTGGTAACCGAGAGAGCCCGAGCAAGTGCTACCCGATAAGCGAGGCACAATAAGGGAAAGACAACTACAGAAAGCGATTGGTGGCATGAGAGTGTGTCAGTGACTAGTACGCTGACATGAGGGTGAGACTCCTTACAATTCCTAGTGGGACAAGGAGATTGGAGTTCCAGGTGGTCCGTGTGGACTACTTTAGAGGCAGGAAATTTCTGCCGCTCAGAGGACAGCTGTCGATCCCGACAGTCCTGGTGAGACCAGGATTTGTCAGTCCCGATGCGACCAGGAGCTGCACAAACACCGTCTAAGACCGGAGGAAAAGACCACGCAAGACACGAGGTATTGTCGCCTAGCAAGCCTCGGGACAAGGTATGATTCCACAAACCATCCCTTCCTATTATATAGATGTTGATGTGTTTCCTTATTCTGGGTTTGGGGGAGAAAATTTTTGTTTCCGCTGCCTTCTCTGATTCTCCTAAAACCCAACACTTAATCCTAAGGTGAGGTCATGATCATCTTCAACCTTGGATTGAAGCATGATTTTAGAGTTTTGATCTTCCTTTCTTTTCTTCTTCACCAATTTCTTATCGATGGTGATTCCTTGTATATGAAAGAGTTGTGAATGAGCCTTGGACTTTTAATAAAGTCATATTCAACCTTAGGAACATGGAGCTTTGGAGCTTGGAGCTTTGAATTTGTTCTTAAGGTGGGTTATATAACTTGAACTCTATCATGTTATTATTCATCACCTAAATTGCTATACTTAATGAATTACTTTTAATTCCTAAATTTCTTGAAATAGTTGATGAAATTATGAGTTCTAGTAGTTTCTTAAACCTTTTTCCATGAAATATAACTGTTAGAACGGAGGGATAGATATTGAAGGAGACTGTGTCGCTTTGTAAAAGTGATATCGGGTTCAAGTATATATGCAAGTAGGTCTAACCCAATATGGGTATGGCTTGCATGATATGCTTGCACAAGATGCTTGCACGATATGCTTGCACAAGATTCTTGCACGATATGCTTGCACGATAGAAAGTCAAGTATAGACTCAATGCATGATACAAGATTAAATGTATACTTGTAAGTTGAAATGAAACCCTAATTTGGGTAACCTGATATGAGTAAAGAATAGCAAGTGCTATCACACGATATGATCATATAATATATCATTGGAATTGGGTATCATTAAGTACACACATCTGGTGCATGATATGAATAATTAAGTAAACCATGTTGCACGATATGAGGTAGGGATTCAAGAATAAGATGTAACCCAATATGGCAGCCCGCGCTACTACAGAAATGGCTTATAACGTCACTTTTAAAGGTTTCAGTTGTAATAATACACCGACACCTAAACAATAAAGCTTCAGTTTATAAAATAAGCTGACATCAATCTGTGAAGGGCGACTAGACACAGGTATCTCTTTTATTAGATGTCAGTTACTATATAACACACCGACGCCGAAAATTAACTGCCAAATCCAAAATTTCCAGTGAAAAAACTACCTCCAAAAATTTAACATATGGCGTCGGTCATTAGCTAAAAACCCGACGATGAAAGGTTATTCGCGAAATAGAAATTGGGCACATTTTGATCATCGGTTTTACATCAATGACCGACACATATGGTTTTTCCCGCGCTCTTCGTGGGAAATTTTCACACCCTTTGAGCGTCAAATTTTCAAAACAACCGACGACTATGGTTATTAATCGAGAACCAATTTTTTAATCGACGTATGTAGATTGACGTCGGTCTATTTCTAGTTAAAACTAACGATTATCATTTGGAATAGGTGTCGGTTTGTGTTGTTAACTGACACTGTTAGTTTTATGTGTCGGTTGTGTTGAATAACCGACACCGAATGTTAACTTAATATCGCGCGAGTGAGCCCGACTCTTCCCCTTTCTCTTTGTGATTGCAATTGTCTATTAGGGTCTAGCGATTCTGGCATTCTCCTTGCTCGCCACCACCGATCTCCTTGCTCGCCGATGCCGTTCTACTGCTACTGCCATCGTCTCCGTTCGTGGAGCTCACCGCCTCCGTGGAACTTGTCACCCCCGTGAAGCGCCGTCGTGGAGCTTGCTGTTTGTGGAACTGGCCGCCGTTCGTGGAGCTCACCACCTCCGTGGAGCTCGCTGTTCTTGGAGCCACCACTGTCATTGGACCTCTCCTCCAGCCAGTCCTCCTTTCGTCGGTGCTTGCAGTCCTACTGCTGGAGCCAAAGCCAGTGCTAGTAGCCACCGTGCTAGCAGTCCTACTGCCGGAGCCAAAGCCAGTGCTAGTAGCCAGCTCCAACAGCAGCAGTCGGAACCAGAGCTTGACATTATCATTACCATTGCCACTGCTAGAGGTAAAGCCTCCAATTGACTAGGTTTTCATCCCCAATTCATCCTTAACATATGTTAACAAATAATCCCTATAAACATGTAATGTTTATTGAATAGAATTGATGATTGCCTTGGTTATTAATAATATATGACAAAAATAAAATGCTTAATTTTAGCATATATCCTGGATAAACCTTATATATATGTGTCTTCCCTGGAAACCTTATATTGGATCTCACATATATATAATATTGTCCACTACAGCAAAATCACCCAATAGTGGCATTTATTCTAGTGGCTTTTATAAAAAAAAGCCACTATCTTTCTAATATACAGGTATTTTTTATTAAAATGCCTCTAAACCACCTATTATAGAGTTTCTAAAAAGGAAATACCATTAAATACATTTTTATTTTTAATTAGTGGAAATTTGAAATTGCCATAACAAATTATAAAAATAATTGGTAACACAATTTTTACTTCCCGTGGAGCGTCGACCTATTTTTTTATCCATGGATTAACCTATTTTTTAATGTGTGTTGTTAATGTGTGTTGACCTTGGCTTAACCTATTTTTTAAACAAGTAGATGTCAATGATAATTTAGTTAACCAATCCCTATCATTGATCCTAATTCAGTTCAATATTGTTTTGCATTCATACACGATCGTGCTAAAATTTGTAGTGTGCATTTCCAATTTTAGGTTTGAGTTTTTTGATGTTACTAGCGGATAGGACCCATGCTCCTATTCATTTTTTGATTCACTTCAAAATGATTAGAATGTGCCTGGGTCCTTATTATAAGTATGTTCTTTTATCCTTTTAAAAAGTATTTCAAACATAGTCTCATGTACTCATAAAACTAAATATGAGTGTTGATTAAACAAATAGATAATAAGTGTCACCTCATTTTATGAAATACCAAGATACATCAAATTATAGAAAATACTAGTCTAAAAATTTATAACATCGTTATATGTACTTACACTTTTTCTGAAAATATATAACATCGTTATATGTACTTACACTTTGTTAATACTAATATTATGCAGTCTCTGTCCACCCACAACAGTCACTATGAACTAGGCCTCTATGTCAATGTTAATGTTCCCTATTGAAGAACAATTGGAAATCACCCTAGATGATCGTTCCTTAAACCAATTGGCCATACCCAAATATTGGCGTTTTCTAAAAGGAAGACACTATAGGCCTGGTGAAGTGACCCTAAATTTTGGCAATTATTCACATGTTATCGAGGTTGAGTATGATTTGGCGGGAAATCTTGTACCAAAATCCGGTTGGCATGATTGGATTAGAAAGATTCTAGTGGGCCATAGCGACCGACTTTTTCTCCATCCAGTTGGCCATAATACCATCAACGTTTGGATAACCAACATCAACTGCAAGACCCCCGATCATCTACGGCGTTATGAGCGCACGACGGAGGATATCAGCTCGAGTTCGGACGAATCTGATTATGAGGCCCCTGTCAGTTTAGATTTATCTAAATACAGTGAGGAGCTCCGCGACACAGCACAATCATAAAAAGGCCATGGTAGGTCCAATTAACAAATATAATTGTCAAGACAAAAAATTTGTGTTTACCCTTTTTGTCTGAAAGCAATCAATACTCATAGTTGCTTTCTTTTCTGAACTTCAGGAGAAGATCGCCACAATGATAAGTCCTTGAAGTTACTGATTCAGGACCATGTTGGTGTAGTATTTAGTTGTCTATCTATCTAGACTTGTCTGTATTAATAGTTATTTTAATTATGCACATGTTTAGGGGTACACCAACCCCTTTGTTTAGTTACGGTTTAGGGGTACACCCCTGTGTGTGGATGTAAAAAGAGATTAATGAATGGAACTGAAAGTTGCTACATGAATGCTTCTAACTGAAGTGTGTGTTCCCATGAATGTCCCAAATTCACAAATCCATCCTATCTAACGACACATTCGATACCAAACAACAAAAAGAAATATGCATATCCTATTATGTTACAAATTACTGATAAATTTCATTATAAATGTTCTTTTATCCTTATTATAACTATATTAACAAATAATCCATATAAACATGTAATGTTTATTTAATAGAATTGATGATTGGCTTGGTTATTAATAATATATGACAAAAATAAAATGCTTAATTTTAACATATGATTGTCTAGTATTTTTTCAATGATCACTTCCATTACGGTTTAGGAGCTCGCCGGCCTTCTGCCTACCCGTTTGGCTTCCACGTGCACCCATCTGTCTCGCTTCTCTCCCTGCTCTAGAGCAAGATGCCCGACTGGGCTCAAACAGAGGTAAACATCACCAAAAACCCTCTGTCTCACCCTCTGATTTGTATTTACTTAAATATTGATTTGTATTTACTTATCTACTCGTTCATCTAATGATTTTTTATTCATCACATTATTTAAATTTAGGGCTTTATATTTAAATGCATCTAAACATTCATAAGCTATTAATGTTGATTAATTTAGGAAGCATTGATATGTTGTTATGGCTGTCCACAAATGTTTTTATAAGAAATTATGTGTTGAATGGGGTTGTGAACAAGGAATTGGTGTTGTATTTGTTGGCTTAGAAACCCATCCAAGATTTACTCATTAGGAGTAAATCTTGGATAGTCCCCGGTTTGGGACTGTTCTTGAAAACCTAATCTCACTTAGGATGTAAGTGTATAATGTGTATTGGGTTTTCAAGAAAATTTCGGCAACATTTCCCCGTTTGTTCTCTAAGTACTTATGTACTTGGAGAACAGCGGGAAAATGCTGCCGAAATTTTCTTGAAAACCCGATACACATTATACACTTACTAGTTAGATTTGGTGTTCAAGAATGGGATAGGTGGTACACATTTAAGAATGACATCACATGTATAAACCCTAAAGTTTTAACCATAAACTCTAATATGTTTACCCTAGACCCTAATCTTGTTGTAATATATACTTATTTTCTCTTTGATCATAGAATGGATAGATCATGGATGTCCATTCGCAATCGCTGCACCCCATAGTTTATTTCTGGTCTTGATTAGTTTGTTAGATTTACCGAGGAACATAGGAAACAACCTGGAGATAGGTTCTACTGTCCATGTAGGCATTGCGGTAACAACTTGAAAGTCAACACTGGTGACGAAATCAGAAGTCATGTCATGTGCAACGAGATTGTTCAAGGCTATATAGAATGGCACTGGCATGGAGAGATTTCAAACCTGAAACCAGTGGATGTCGATAGCAGTGCTTGTGTGGAAGAAGAAATTGCCTCCGATGACGTAGATGTGAATGAACAAGTTCCAATAGACATCATTGATGCGATGCTGGATAGTTTTGGGGTAGAGCACACTGATCCACCTCCCATATTTAGAAACATTGTGCATGATGATGAGATACTATTATACATGGGTTGTAAGTTTATGAAGCTTAGCTTCATGTTGAGATTGAATAACAATTGATGGAGCGACAAAAGCTTCACGTCATTGTTGTCTTTGTTGAAAGAAATTCTTCATGAAGGAAATGAGCTTTCGATCTCAACATACCGGTTAAAGAAATTGTTGTGCCCAATGAGAATGGAGGCCAAGAACATACATGCATGCCTGAATGATTGTGTATTATTTCAAAAGGTCTATGTGAATTTGAAAGATTGTCCAAAATGTGGTGCGTCAAGGTATAAATTGAAGACTTTGGGGGAGTCCAAAACTAGTTCTCCCACCAAGGTGATGTGGTATCTACCTATAATACCATAGTTTCAACGCTTGTTTGCCAATCCTATAGATGCAAAGAATTTTAGGTGGCATGTAGATGTTAAGAAAAATAATGATGGGATCCTACGACATGCGTCTGATTCCCCACAGTGGAAGAAGATTGATATATTGTACCCTGAATTCGGTGAAGAGGACAGGAATCTAAGACTTGGGCTTTGTACAGATGGGATGAATCCATACGGGACATTGAGCAGCCAACATAGCACTTGGCCAGTCATGCTTGTTATATACAATCTTCCTCCCTGGTTGTGTATGAAAAATAAGTACATTATGCTGTCGTTGTTGAACCTCTGATTGATGACTTCAAGAAACTCTGGGGTGAAGGTGTGATGACCTATGATGCTTCACGAAGAGAGACATTTGGTTTGCACGCTATGTTGTTATGCACTGTGAATGACTTTCCAGCATATGGGAATTTGTCTGGATATAGTGTCAAAGGATCTAAAGCGTGTCCTATATGTGAAGAGAACACTGATTCAATATGACTAAAACACGGCGGCAAGACTGTATATCTTGCTCACCGAAGGTTTCTTCCAAAATTTCATCTGTATCGTAGGTTGCGCAAAGCATTCAATCGACGGAATGAGGAACGTAGTGCACCTAAACCTATATCAGGGGAGGATGTTTATGAAAGAGTGAAAGACATCGCCAATGAATTTGGTAAGACATCACAATGTACGATGGCCACAAGGAGTGACAAGTCTTTATTCAAGAAGAAGTCGATATTTTGGGATCTTCCTTATTGGAGTTCTTTGACAGTCAGGCATTGTATCGATGTCATGCACGTTGAGAAAAATGTATGTGATAGCGTCATCGGTACTCTGTTGAATGTACCAGGTAAGACTAAAGATGGGATAAAATCCAGAATGGACCTACGTGAAATGGGAATAAGGTCATAATTAACAGAATTACGTGAAATGGGTAATAAAAGAATATACTTACTTCCCGCGTGTTACACGTTGTCTAGAAAGGAGAAGAAAGCATTTTGTGAATGTTTGGTAAATGTTAAGGTGCCACAGGGTTACTCATCCAACATCCGTACATTGGTATCAATGAAAGATATGAAGTTGATAGGTCTTAAATCTCATGATTGTCACATTCTAATGCAACAAATATTGCCTGTGGCAATTAGATCTATATTTCCGAAGCATGTAAGGTTTGCAATCACCAGACTTTGTTTCTTTTTCAATAGTCTGTGCAACAAAGTTATTGACCCTGATACTCTCGATAATTTGCAAAGAGAAGTGGTTGTTACCCTATGTCAGCTTGAGATGTATTTTCCTCCTTCGTTCTTTGATATCATGGTACATCTTGTTGTCCACTTGACTAGGGAAGTGAAAATGCTGGGACCAGTTTTCTTGCATTGGATGTATCCCTTTGAACGATACATGAGCATTTTTAAAGCTGATGTTCTAAATCATTATCGGCCTGAAGGGGGTATTATTGAGGGTTATGTGGCGAGAGAGGTTATAGATTTTTGCAATGACTTTCTGAGTGGTAATGACGCTCCCGTGAATGACAAGAATATTGAGGAGCATTTTGGCAAAGGATTTTTGGGAGCACGGGTGAAAGTAATCAGCCGTGAGCAGTTGGAGCAAGGTCACTTGTATATTTTACACAACATCGACAAAGTGAGTGTTTATATCGAGGAACATACCAATTTCATCAAGAGACAATATCCTCGATCCAATTCAATGTGGCTTGCTAGAGAGCATAACAAGATATTTATTAAGTGGTTTGAAGATAAAGTCTTACATCAACTATCTCAAACACCAGATAATGTTACTGAAACCATCAAATGCCTCGCCTTTAAACGAAAATTGAATGTTATGTCTTATGAAGGGTTTGACATAAATGGTTTGTCATATTACACAAAGTGTCAAGATGATAAGAGTGTTGTCCAAAACAGTGGGGTCACCCTTCAAGCGTCTTCATTTTTTTTGCAAGTGCAAATGATAAAAGTCCATGTGAAGCTAAAATATCATATTACAGTGTCATTGAAGACATATGGGAGTTTGACTATGTAGATTTCAGAATTCCGCTCTTTAAATGTAATTGGGTTGACAACAACAAAGGAGTTATAGTGGATGAATTGGGTTTCATGTTAGTGAACTTTGAAAAGATTGGCGAGAAGGGTGAACCATTCATATTGGCATCATAGGCAAAAAAAGTATTTTATATCGATGATCCTGCAAATGATAAATGGTTGGTTGTTCTTCATGGTAAAAGACACTTCATTGAAGATCCTATAGATGAAGAAGAGTACTATGATAAGTATGAGGACTCCAATCCATTCTAAGTTGGGTTGCCAACACCACCAAACATTGAAGCTGGGGATCACAATGACTTGTATGTTCATGGGGATCATAATGAAGGATTGTTAATTGATAAAAGATCACAATATTAGAGGCATGGATGTTTATATTTTTATTATGTACCCATGATGACCGTGCTGATGATCACCATGAGGGTGAGGACATGCTTGCACCACCTGACAATGTAAGTTTTAAGAATATATCCCTGAGGTTTCTATCTATATGTTTATTTATAATTATATTATGTAAGTGTGTTTTTTTCAAATTTTTAGGATACTAGTTAATAGAAATTCTATTTAATTTGCAGGCATTTGCCAAAGACTACAGGCTTTGCAGGATGACCATGACATAGCTATGCACGCCATCGACATTGCTTTGTAAATCCAAAGCGCAACAGTCGGAGAGAAAGCAAGCATCCCACACTAAGGTTATATAGATATATAGTGGGACTAAGGTGACGATCCCACCTGCTAAAATAGGTTACCAACAACTAAATGTTACGACTGGGAGGTCGTGATTCAGCAACCGTATGCATTAGCAGGAGGACAAATAGATTTCACCACAAGTTAACATTGAAGAAGGTCTAATGTTAACTCATGGTGAAATATGTTTGTCCTCCTGCTAATGCATACGGTTGTTGAATCATGACCTCCCATTCGTAACATGTAGTTGTCGGTAACCTGTTTTAGCAGGTGGGATTGTTACCTTAGTCCCACTATATATATGTACTAAGCTATAGTGTTGTATGTAAATTCGACACTGCTGTTATTATGCATTATATATCTGATAGTCTGTCATGTTGTTATATGAATCTGAAACACTTGTGTGTGCTGCACTTTATGTATTGTATCTGTATCATGATTCCCTTAATTGTGGCTTCTTTTGATGTTTCAAGGCTCTTTGAATATATGATTTTGTTGACAATGATAACAATGTGAATGATTTTTTATGAATTGTGTGTGAAAATCATCAATACATGAATGTTTCTACATGTGTCTGAATGTGAAAAGAGATGAAATGAATGGAATTGCAGGTTGCTACTGGTTTCTGCATGCGTGTGATGAAAAAAAATATGAATTAAATGTTCTTATACATGAGTGTGAATCACATATATATAATATTGTCCATCATATTTATTTTGCAGTTTTGTAGCCTGTTGTTGGCTGATATCAATGGATGTCGTAAAACCTATTGTTCATAACTGAACTGCAGGTTTCTCATCCTACGACCAGCCACAACAGGTCTGCAGACTGACAGAAGAAAAAAAACATCGGCGTCAGTTATTTGAGAAGAACCGATGATGTATGGTTACAATGTCGGTTTCCATACTAGTAACCGACGTCGATTTCCCTAATGACACCAGACACCATGGCCGTGCTGGCCAGCACAACCGTGGCAGTGGACCAGACATAACACAGGCGTCAGATATTTGTATAAAACTGACGACATAGGATAACAGTGTCAGTTGCCCTACTAGTAACCGACGTCGATTTCCCTAGAGGCCAGACAACACGGCCGTGCTGGTCAGCACGGCCGTGGCAGCGGGTGGGATGGCATCAGTTATCACTAAGAAACTGACGCCGATAGTGCCCCAAATGGAACCCATTCTGTGGTGCGAAGGTATGTGGCGTCGGTTTCTAACCTAATAACTGACGCCTATACCCCCTGCTGGAGCATTTTTGTTGCGTTTTCAGTGGCACGTGAAGGGTTTTGGCATCGGTTTGAGAACCGACACGTAACAATTGGGCTTTTACCAGTGCCCACATAGGTGTCGCTTAAGAACCGACACTAAAGGCCTTAAAAAATCGACACTAAAGGCTAGTTATGTACTAGTGCCAATACATAAACCTAGATGGCATGTAACCCATCATGGACAACCCCGGTTGATGTCTAGCCTGACATGGTAATGAGTTGATACCTCTTAAACATCATGGGCGACGCATACATGTACCATGTGCCCATCACAATCAACCCTAACTAGAGATAGGTGTTGTAACCCAATATTTGATGGTGTAGCCCGACATGGCTTGGTGTCCTTCACTCCTATCGACTTGTGTAATGGTTTGAGAAGAGATTAACCAATTGTTTAACCTATTACTCATCCTTAAGATAGGATGGTACCCTTGAAGGAGGAAATAAGATGAATATATTGGGTTGATCCCAATATGGAAAACCCTAACCCGTCACAGCCAACCCTAGATGGTGAGCCACCCGATATGGTGATTGAATGCACCTCTAGCCTGACATGATGATGGTTTAATATCTCATGCACGACATGAGTAACACATACAAACACCTCCAGCCCTAAATGGGTGGTGTTCATATTGCTCTAGCCTGATAGGGTGAGTGCTCATACACCTCCAACCTGATATGGTGGTGTCTATACACCTACAACCTGATATGGTGAACATATGCACACCTCCAACCTGAGACGTTTTGTAAAGGTGAGGGAAAAACACTCTTAGGAGTGATGCGTATAATACCAAGTAATGGTGTGGCTAATACCTTGATAGGTGAAACACCTAAAGTGATTGATAATGGACAACTTTATGTCAACAATGCTTCAACCTGAGATAAGTCTATATCAATTGGGGATGGTTGGACAATTCAAATGTGTGACTTATGACCAATACACTACATGATAAATGTGATGAGTTAGTGCATAAAGTATTAGGATGGGAAATACCATAATACAAGATAATTGATGAACTTAAGTTAACTGTGATGAGGGAAGTGATAGATCAAGACATGATGAATATCACATTCAGTACCTCAAAGTTAATATACCTTGATGTACCTCAAATCCAATATACTTGGATGAGTATCACATGAAGGGTGTCGTGTCAAATATTACATCAAGATGTAATAAGTTAAATACACTTTGATAAGCGTAGGCTATATACCTTAAGAAAGGGTTAAGACAAGTTAATGAAGTATGATGTAATCATATTCTGGTAAGGATGAGAGAGAAACTCATACCTTGTGTTGATTATCATTTAATGATAAAATATGAGAATAAATAAGTATTATTGAATACTTATGACATAAAATTATGCTCCAGATGTGTGGAGCAATGAATTAGGGTTGGATTAATAATATGAACATGAAACCCTATTCAGCTATAAAGGAAAACTATAACTCTAATGATGGAAAGGTTGTAATTCTCTTATTGCATAAGCCTTGTAAGGCATGATAAATACTTGTATAAAAAGTATAATTGTGAATGGCTTTGTGAGCCATATGAATAAGTTATTGCCTAGTAAGAGATGAAAAGATGTGTAATGGGTCTTGTGAGCCATGTGATAAATTATTGCCTAGTGAGAGGTGACAAGATGGGGAATGGCCTTGTGAGCCATGTGAATAATTTGTTGCCTAGTGAGAGGTGACAAGATACTTAATAGTCCTTGTGAGCCATGTGATAATTGTTGTCTAGTGAGAGGTGACAAGATACCTAATGGGCCTTGTGAGCCATGTGAGATGCTTATATAACAAATATCATGTATACCTTGGTTTGAGGACCTTGAGGTGATAGTTACATGATAAGTGGTAATAGTGTTAAGTGATGAATTAAGGGTTTGAATACCCAGATCTAATAATCATGATGATGATAATATTGAGGGATGATAATTCCCTATAATGAGATAAGGGATTGAGATCCTAAATGTTATATGTGTTCTAAAGATTTGAAAAGTACTTGATAGATGTACTGCACCTTTCTTTGTAGCATTTGTCATAATAATTCATGTTTGAAAACTTGACTGATGCTAAAAGAATATGACAATGTACTTAATTAACCAAGTGGAATCTCATCATGTAGTGCCCTGAGCATAGATCCGTCAGTGTTAGGATTTGCTGAATGGTGAAACAGGTTGCTCCACGACATTACCCAGAGACCACGTATTTTTGAATATGCGGGGGTGATTGGTTAAAATATATGTACGCCCTGAATGAGGGATTGATGGTAGATAAACACGAAATATCTCAATCCTTCATTATTGGTTGGGTTCGATGTAGATAAACATGAAAGATATCCACCCTTCCTCAGGTTTGATGGTAGATAAACATGAGATCTCTCAATCCCGACGAGAGTGCATCTGCCCCTACAACTCTATAGCGAAGTTTCCACTATACCCTGGAAAGCTATTTAGTAGTGACATAAGATGTCCTACATGTGGTCTCGTACTAATTGAGACAAGGGAGGTCTTGGAATCCGGCTCTATCATTGACCTTGTATGGTACCGATGCTTTACGATGTTTTGGTCAGTTGGAGTATGAGCGGTATATCTCGTCTCCTCAGGGCATAAGTGTGATTGTAAAATGTAACCAGCCGTGTAGCATATTTGCTTTAGGTTCGAATATGGAAAACATTGATTGATGTGTACTTCAGTTATACATCTTAGTTGATAGATGTTATTTATGCTCTTTACATTCCTTGAAACCTAGATAGATGATTTATAACTCTACCATGGGTAGATGCAATGTTCTCCTTAAGAAAGGAGATTACTTCATTCTGTTCATACAATGAATTATCTTGTCTGTTAATTTATAAAGAACCTCTGCTCATTTTATAAATGCTTAATCTGGGATAATAATATGATCGGTGGAGAGTTATATCTCTCGCTGGGACAATTGTCTCACCCTGTGGGATCCACATTTTTTTTAGGTGGACGTACACGAGGCGGCGAAGATCTTTCTACAGAGGAGGAACAACAGTTGAGGCAACAATGACAGCTCAGGTTGAGTGTATTGTCTGTCGTGTCTTGTAGATAGAAGCCCTATGTGTCGTCTCTGTACTCTCAGGTCCTTGGATTTTGTATGTGTTGAGTTTTATGAACAATCTGAGATTTTGGCTTGTATGCCTCAAGGTTTGATGTTGCTTTATGTATATGTTTTGAGAAAGCAATTATTACATGTAACCCTCGAGATAAAGATGTACTGGGTATGTACAATGTGAACAATGATGTATATAAGGTTTTGGATATTTAAGTAAGAGTTTTCCTAGAAATGGATCTCTTGTAAAATAGTTTTAATTTTTAGTGAATTTTTGTTAATCCGTTGTTTATGTTTAATTTTGCTTAATAGTAACAATTTGTCTGTCAATTTGGCGATTGTCATTACAAGTTTTGGTATCAGAGCTTAAGGTTCACTGAGTCTACAGAGACATAGGACTAAGGTGTTGAATCTATTTTAGTGTCCTCCAGTATACCCCATAGTGACTTTTGCTTATGCAGAAGAAAGGGTAAAGTTTAAAAATGACTAGAGAACATGAGGGACACATTGCTGAGGGCAATGTTGTTGCACCAGGAAAGCGTGTAAGGGATCAGGCAAGAAAAAGAATGAGTGCCTGGGAATTCCTATCATGATCCAATTGGGATAGAGAATCCTACTTTTTATGCTCTTGATGGGAATGTTAGGACAACAATGATGTATATAGTAAACTGGATACTAGCATTACAACTTAGGTTACCAGTCCTCAATATAGAAACTTTGTGCTTTGAAAGGGTTCCTAAAAGACATAGTCATGTTGGAATAGTGGAAATTGTAGGAAAGATTAACATATGGTGAGAAGGTAGACTTGCCATAAGTATAGATAGATAGTACATCTGTGATGGAAATGCCCAAGGAGGGGTAATAAGCTGAGAATTAATGAAATATCATTACAATTCTAGAGACAATTGCCTAATTGTTCTAAAAAGCCAAAGTTTTTGGTGCCATCAGTGCAATAAATGCCTAGTGCACCAGGGCATCAACCACTAAGTATAGGCAAAGGTCCTAACTTTCCACCTGTAAGAACCCATGGCTTAGTTTCTACATTGGTAATATGACCAATAAGAGCATGGTATGAGGACAAGACATGTTATAGATATGGACATGTTGAGCATACTAAACTCTTTTCTTTGAAAAAAAAGGGAGGAAATGACTCAACAACCGAGGTAGACTCAGTAGGGCTTACGAAAGTTACAACCCAATATCGTAAAAAGGCAAGAGTAACAACATGAAAAAACTAGACTCTACGTGTTGAGTCAATTTGGAGCGGTAGATGACCGCGAGGGGGTAACAATCATGTAGAGCTTTTTCATTTTGATATACCTTCTCTTGATTTTATCTAATAATTATAAGAAGGATTGATGTTGTTGACTTCCCTTTGGTTGCCCTGTGGGAACATAGGGAAGAAATGGCGAGAACTAGAATTTATATTCGGTTCAGTATTCTTTTAAATGTTCTATAATTGCTCTTATCTGTGTGAAAAAAAGGATGAGATATGGAAGTGATGCCTGGAGAAAATCCAGGAATGTTAAATCATGTGTTTGTGATGGTATGAAAAGTAAGGAATATGATAGTACACAAAGTGCATACTACCTAATCTCAGTACTTGTATACCCTGGCCAGGTATTCAACTATTGAAGATAAGGTGAGTATGGAACTCTTAGATTATTATCTTTCTGATTACCCTGATAAAGTAATCATTTTGAGACAATCTAGTGGGTATAATGAAACTGGAAATATGGCATGGACATTTATATCACATCCTAAGTGCAATAAAGTGGGATCTGAGATGATCTCAGATCAATATGTGTGTATGAGGAAGTAAAAAGTATAATCCACATGATAAAGAGAATGAGGACAAGGGAGATGATCCCTATCTGATAAAGCCTGTGTGAATAGTAAAGATCTTTTCCCATGATGTAGAAATGGGAAATGTGTTAAAATCACAAAATGTTCATGAACATGTTCGACAATAACAAAGAAAGGAGTGATGACATGTAATCATCCTTATAATTCCTATGCTCATGGAAAGGAACCTAGGATGAAACAAGAGTAAGTGACTCATGAACAGTTGAAAGTTCATGCAATAATCAGAGGAGATGATAAAATCTTCTCTTTGATAAACAACACTGAGTGATGATGGGGTGATAAGAGGAATATGTTTCTTTGTGTTCTCTTTTTTTAGGGGCATGGCAATCAAGTGAGTACTAAGACACTTGATGTGCATGGATTAGAAATAATCCATTGATGGATACTTTGAAAAGTATCAGTTTATCTTGGACTTTGGTTCCAAGATAAAGATATGTGTAACAAGTAATGTTCTAAGATAAAAGAAAGATCCTTTTATATGTGTGGCTTTGGTAATGAAAATAGAGAAATGTAAATCATGAGGATGTGATGTGTTTTTGACACATGTGATAGATACCAAAGTAAGGAATTATGGTATCTAAGAAATATGAGGTGGTATGGGTAAGTAAAAACATAACTCCTGATCAGCTAATTTATGTTGGTTACCTAGGAAGGTCGTCTGTGAAACCAGTCTATTTACATAAAATAGTATGGACATCATATGTTAGGGGTTTATGCTCTGCATAAAGATAACATCGATAAGAATGTACTAATTGAAAGAACAATTGTAAATTCATTGTGGGAAAAGCTTATCCAAAATTAAAATGTATGATAAGACCTATAGTCCCAAGTGGGTGACTGAACGTAACCATAATCTCTCCATCAAAAATAAATGTTAAAATGAAGTGGGGTTTGACACCTGAATCATTCAAAATATGAATAACATTTCTTTGATATAGAAGGTGTTACCTGACACAGTATATATACTATAAGTCAATAATTAAGAGGCAAATGAATATATATATATATGTGGCAAATTCAAATGATAACTCTGTGTGGATGAACCTTGTGTTGGTCAAAGTTATATGACATCTCCATGACATTAAGATGTTATGTAGAGACTTGATGATATAATGAATGAATAATATCTGTCTCCCTTTACCTGGAATTTCAGGGACAAAATCCTTGTTAAGGGTTTATAACTTGTATGGACCCTGACCTGGGTTATGAGGTAACCCTATTTGTTTTGACTAAGTAAGTTGCTTATAAATTTAATATAATCCTATAAGGTGTTTTTTTATCACGTGACACACATGTTCCAAGTTTGGTCCGGATTGAATGTTGTTTGAGCAATGTTCCTTTGTTTTGGACCAAAGTGCAATTTACCCAATATGAGGGGTTATATTGCAATATGTCATATGTTGAATGAGCATTAAGTTCATTAGCATCATAAGAGATAGAATTATGCGAAGTGGTGGCTTTTGGAAAGCCTAAGTTCCAAGTTTGAACATGTTTGAATAATGTTAGTACCTTGTGCACCAATTTTGGTACAAATTGTAATTTACCAAAAATATAGGATTCATATGCAAATTACCACCTATAGAGTGTCCCTACTTCCTATATGTATCATATTGAGGAGAGATAATGAATAATACACCATGTTTGAATTAATCATGAGTGATGGTACTCTTGGTGATAAAATGATCAAGAAAAGGGGTTGAATATGAAACCCTAACTTGAGTTGTATCAAGTTGAAAAGCTTATATATGAGTGCCTATCGGCCATGGAGCCAAAGGAGGAGTCTCATATCGTTTTGTGGACTCTTGGAAAAGGCCATGTCATGCAAAGCACATCAAGGAGGTGAGGTTTGTCGGGTTATAACTTCCTTAGTAAAGTTGTATCGGGTTGTGAATGAAGTGATGATTTAATTGATATATCTTATTCAAAGGGATATGTAATGGATGAATTTTCATCCCTAGGTTATCCTAAAATATTTTGAATATCAAGATAAATGTTGATGCATGCATGTACACGTGACACCCATGCATGGACACGTGGAACCTACTAGCTCAAATTGATGACACCTCATTTTGACACCTCCTTCATGAACAACAAGTATATATACCCCTAGTTTCACCCCTTAGTGGAATTTTTCATATCTTACCACCCTCCTTTCCTAAGGTATCACTCATAGAGAACTTGTATCGTGAAAGATTTATGTGGTATAGTGCATGGGCCTTGGGTATCGCCCATATCAATATCATATCACCCAAGTAGGGTGATATCGGCCAAAAAGGGTGATATCGGCCATAGTGAAGTGTTTTTGGCCACAAGTGAGGGGGATATCGGCCACAAGTGGTGGCATATCGTGCAAGGGTTGTGAGGTATCATGCAAAGGTGCTAGAGCAAGAAGTATCTCAATAATTAACCCTAAGGTGAGGTCATGATCATCTTCAACCTTGGATTGAAGCATTATTTTAGGGTTTTGATCTTCCTTTATTTTCTTCTTCACCAATTGCGTATCCATGGTGATTCCTTGTATATGAAGGAGTTGTGAACGACCCTTGGATTTTTTATAAAGTCATCTTCAACCTTAGTAACGTGGATCTTTGGAGCTTGTAGCTTTGAAGTTGTTCTTAAGGCAGGTTATATAACTTGAACTCTATCATGTTATTATTCATCACCTAAATTGCTATACTTAATGAATTAATTTTAATTCCAAAATTTCCTGAAATAATTGATGAAATTATGAGTTCTAGTAGTTTCTTAGACCTATTTTCATGAACTATAACTGTTAGAACGGAGGGCTAGAGCTTGAAGGAGATGGTGTCACATTGTAAAAGTGATATCAGGTTCAAGTATATATACAAGTAGCTTTAACCCAATATGGGTATGGCTTGCACGATATGCTTGCACAAGATTCTTACACGATATGCTTGCACAAGATTCTTGCACGATATTCTTTCACGATATGCTTGCACGATAGGAAGTTAAGTATAGACTCCATGCACGATACAAGATTAAATGTATACTTGTAAGTTGAAATGAAACCCTAATTTGGGTAACCCAATATGAGTAAAGAATAGAAAGTGATATCACACAATATGATCATATAATATATCATTGGAATTGGGTATCATGAAGCACACACATCTGGTGCACGATAGGAATAATTAAGTAAACCCTATTGCACGATATGAGGTAGGGATTCAAGAATAAGATGTAACCCGATATGGCAGCCCGATACATAACCCTAGATGGCATGTAACCCGTCATGACCAACCCTAGTTGATGTCTAGCCTGACATGGTAATGAGTTGATACCTCTTATACATCATGGGCGACACATACATGTACCATGCGCCTATCACAATCAACCCTAACCCAACATAGGTGTTATAACCCAATATTTGATGGTGTAGCCCGGCATGGCTTGGTGGTTTCCTTCACTCCCATCAACTTGTGTAATGGGTTGAGAAGATTTTAACCAATTTTTTAATCTATTACTCATCCTTAAGAATGGATGGTACCCTTAAAGGAGGAAATAAGATGAATATATTGGCTTGAGCCTGATATGGCATACCCTAACCCATCACAGCCAACCCTAGATGGTGAGCCACCCGATATGGTGATTGAATGCACCTCTAGCCCAACATGGTGATGGTTTAATAACTCATGCACAACATGAGTAACACATACAAACACCTCCAGCCCGATATGGATGAGAGGTGATAAGATACTTAATGGGCCTTGTGATCCATGTGATATGCTTGTATAACAAGTATCATGTATACCTTGGTCTGAGGACCTAGAGGTGATAGTTAACTGATAAGTGGCAACAGTGTTCAATGATGAACTAAGGGTTTGAATACCCAGATCTAATAATCATGATGATCATAATATTGAGGGATGATAATTCCCAGTAATGAGATAATGGATTGAGATCCTAAATGTTATATGTGTTCTAAATATTAGAAAAGTACATGATAGATGTACTACACCTTTCTTTGTAGCATTTGTCATAATAATTCATATTTGAAAACTTGACTGTTGCTCAAAGAATACGGTAATGTACTTGATTAACCAAGTGGAATCTCATCATGTAGTGCCCTGACCATAGATCCATCAGCGTTAGGATTTGCTGAATGGTGAAATGGCTTGCTCCGCGGCATAACCCGGAGACGGCATATTTTTGAATATGCGGGGGTGATGGGTGAAAATATCCGTACGCCCTGAATTAGGGATTGATGGTAGATAAACACGAAATCTCTCAATCCTTCATTATTCATTGGGTTTGATGTAGACAAACACAAAATATATCGACCCTTCCTCAGGTTTGATGGAAGATAAACACGAGATCTCTCAATCCTGACGAGAGTGCAGCTGCCCCTGCAACTCTATAGCGAAGTTGCCAATATACCCTAGAGAGATATTTAGCAGTGACACAAGATGTCCTGCCTGTGGTCTCATATTGACCGAGACAAGGGAGGTTTTGGCAGCCGGCTCTGTCATTGACCTTGTATGGTATTGATGCTTTATGTCGTCGTGGTCGGTTGGAGTATGAGTGGTATATCTCATCTCCTTAGGGCATACGTGTGATTGTAAAATGTAAGTAGCCGTGTAGCATATCTGCTTAAGGTTCGAATATGGAAAGCATTGATTGATGCGTACTTCAATTATACATCTTAATTGATAGATGTTATTTATGCTCTTTACATTCCTTGAAAAGCATATAGATGATTTATAACTCTATGATGGGTAGATGCAATATTCTCCTTAAGAAAGGATATTACGTCATTCTGTTCATACAGTGAATTATCCTGCCTGTTAATATATAAAGAACCTCTGCTCATTTTATAAATTCTTAATCTGGGATAATAATATGGTCGGTGGAGAGTTATATCTCTCATTGGGACAATTGTCTCACCACATGGGATCCACATTTGTTTTAGGTGGATGTGCATGAGGTGGCGAAGATCTTTCTGTAGAGGAGGAACAATAGTTGAGTCAGTAGTGACAGCTCAGGTTGAGTGTACTGTCTGTTGTGTCTTGTAGATAGAAGTCCTATGTGTTGTCTCTGTACTCTCAAGTCCTTGGATTTAGTACGTGTTGGGTTTTATGAACAATCTGAGATTTTGGCTTGAATGCCTCGCGGTTTGATGTTTCTTTATGTATATGTTTTGAGAAAGCAACTACTATATGTAGCCCTCGAGATAAAGATGTGCAAGGTATGTACAATGTGAACAATGATGTATATAAGGTTATGGATCTTTCAGTAAGAGTTTTCCTAGAAATGGATCTCTTGTAAAATGGTTTTAATTTTTAGTGATTTTTGTTAATCCATTGTTTATTTTTAATTTCACTTAATAGTAACGATTTGTCTATCAGTTTGGTGACTGTCGTTAGACAACCCTTTGTATTTGGGTTATGGTTGATGTGTATGACATAGTACAATATGGAAGGGAGATGATGTAGTGGTATTTAGGAACCATTCTAGAATATTTCTATAAGGTCATGGTATGAGGTTAATGCATTATCTATACATAAATATGAATTGAGGGTGCTACATTTGGTGTTAGAGGAATCTTGGACATGAAGGTGGAATTATTTAATAATGGAAACCAAAATTTTCAAGGATGTTGATGTCCTTGATTATGATGCTAAATATAACCCAAAAACTAGCAGCGTCAAAGGCAAAAATGCATTTGTTAATTAATAGATATTGAATAATCATTGTCAAAGATATGCCATGAGAGAAAAATAATGTTTCAAATGGCTTGGGACACATTACACCAGACTAATTCTACTCAATAGGTGACACATACCTCTTCCATGGTAGTCTGGTTGACTTTCTTCAATTTGAGAGATATTGTAATGATATTAGTAGTAGCTTATTATATTTAGGCATATGTAGTGTGTTTCTCTTTACAAATTTATACCCAATTTAGGAAGACAAAATTAATACATACGATCTTGTATACATAAATGAAAGATATTAAAAATTCATTACATATGTCAATATTTGATTCCACTAACTTTGACAATTCACTTGCATAACAAAGAAAGGATGGTGAATAGGTAATGTTGAAGGTGATGTTATTTGAGACATCTGATCTAAAATTTGTCCAAATGTAGAGTTGGGGTCACCAATCTATACGTTAATTGAGAGTATATGAATTTGATGAAGTCTTTCTTGTTGGGTTCTAGTATATGATATATTTGCTAATCTCAGATGTAAATTGATATAGAAAACATAGCTTATATATGTGAGGAGCTAAGAACCTTAATGACAAAATTAAGGTGGCAGAGTATCACATGCTAGGAATATGGAAAACCCTAAGGTGGGTAGCTATAAGAATTCATAAGAAAATGTTCATATCAGGTGAGTAGGTATCACAACCCTAAGAATCTAAAATTAACAAACCTTATTATTTATATCATTTAGAAAACTTGGTGTGAATCTAATTATTCCAAATAAAGTGTTGATTAACTCCATTGTATATGTAACCTTGGTTCAACCAAACCACCAAGATGTAAAACAGACAAATTCATTGAAAATTTATGTACACAAACTATAGCCCAAAGTTCATTAACATATTTCAAATAAAGTTTCATAGAAAAATTCATCTAAATATTCTATATACAATCCCAATTAAATTTACACAAATTAAATATGAGTAGGAGTTGCTCTCCTCTAAACTAGAGCCTTACACCTACTATTTCACTCTAATATATGTACAAAGATGAAAATCTCAAGAGATATTAGGGAACCTTATAGCACAAACACTCCACTTTAGCATAGGATTGTGGATGGTAACATTGGGATGAAGCCCAAAGGGTCCTTTCTATAGTTAAATGTGTCAACTAGCTAGCAGACTCAATTAGTTTGAATTAGATCCATTTTTTTTTGGTTTGTTGGGTCACCAATGCATATAAATTACTTTTTCATCTCCATATAATAGCTATAGTTTAATTTATCGATATAGTACCAACATACAAATTTTGGATTTAAATCTTATCCGATAGTATAAGCATACAAGAAGTGAAAAAAATCTAGTGGCCAAGATTTTGGTGACCAAAAATAAATGATGAGTTTTCCCATATGCTTTCCATCTTGTCTTTTACTGAGATTCATGACATTTAGAATCTTGACCAAAGGAATTATTTGGCTGAGCAATAAAGGTCATCGTTTGACATTTTTCCAATATAATCTCAACTAATGAAAGTTCCTAAATTACTCTAAACCAATTAAGAAAAAATGCAATGGTCATCGATCTAATTGATTCTAGTACACTTATGAACTTGAGTATAATTCATAATTGATTACAAATTATTCACAATAAATTCATAAGTGAATATCTATCTTTTTTCTTAAATTATGTGCTTGTGTGAGTTGTAATTTGCCAATGTAGATTTTGATAATGTGACTAATTTTAGTGTACCTATGAAAATAAAATGACTCTCGATATTAATAATAGATACATATGGATATTATCGAGAATTCATCATAAAAATATGGTCTCATCCAATTCAACATAAAAATATAGAGATCTAATTCACAAATGTGCAATTCTACCTGTCACAATCAAAATATGCTAAAAAATGTGTTTAACTCCACAATGATAGCATTGATTATATGATTTGAGTACAATCAATAACATGCACAACTGAGAAAGAATTAGATAAACATTTACATAATAAAAAAGAATCAAATAAGAAAAGGAAATTAAGCAAATGGAGTTGGAAAGCAAGTTTTCTACACACACATGCTAAGCACCCAGAATACAATTTGCTAAATGATGTACATGGACTTAGAAAGAAAGTGCCCTACTCTAGACACTAGATAAAATTGTATAGATTTAGGTCATGGTCTTCATCCTCCTTCTCATTCCTTAGGGTGTGAGAGTGGTAAGGTGAACTATTTACAACCTTCTCATAAGGACCATCAAACAACTCATCTCCAATAATAACTTCTCCATCACCATCACATCATCCACCACCTCATCAACATCCATGTAGATGTCCTTTGTCACCTTATACTCCTAGCCTAGACATCTGGCATTAAAATCATCTACATTCGTGTATTCATGAGATATAGTGGCCTTATGTTGGGGTAAGTGGGCATCTCTTTCCAATCAAAGCCAACAATCTCAATATGACACCCAGAAGAAGGAACCAATGCCTTGCAAATGTATGGAATATCATGTGGAGATTAGTGTGGAGGTGTCATATGAGTACATTCATGTATAGAAGAGTGAGGGCCAGGTTATGAGTTTAAGGAGGAAACAAAACCAATAGTCGGGGCCACATATGGTGGTGACTAGGAAGCTAAATATAATTGATCATTTGCAAAAGAAGCATACTTAGTCAAGTAAAAGGAAGGTTGGTAGGTGAAAAATGGGTGAGGCTGGGAGAGGTTCATGGATTGTATCCAATCCCTCTTAAATTGTTTATTGGACATAGAGAAAGAATCAAAATAAGGTGGGGTGGATGGAAGTTGTGTGGATATAAGCTAGGTGTGTAAGGTGCAAGGGAGGAGGTAGGATGAGAGGAAGAAGATGTGAGGCTTGAAAATTTAGTTTTGACATTGATGGGGTACTTGTTTTTAGAGGTTTCACTAATCAATGTACCTCTTCTATTCAGTGGATAGATCATCTCCATAATTGGTTATGGCCAGTGGGCTTCTGAAACATTCCATAAATCAAGATAGGTAGCGCTAGTGGGTATCATGGGTATTTTTCTCTAAATAGAAGCAAGTTGTATGATAAAGGATGTATTTAGAACATTTTACAATTAAGGCATTCATAAGATAACAATTTTGTGTTAGCCGCATTACCCATTTTATTTTTATTGGGATGGATATTTACATTGAAAACGAAGGTAATCATCCTAGAATGATGTGAGAGGGTGGAGGAGGGAAGGTGGGATGTTAGGTGTGTTAACTTAAGAGTTATACATTGCTAATATTTTGATAATTACTTAACCATTCCATTCCTATGTATCTAATATGTTTGTTCAAGATTGATTTTAGGCTTTCGGTACATGAAAAGGATCAAATTACACAAGCCCTAGCTTGTCCAAGTTCAAGTCAAAAGCAATGCAATAAAGTCAAAAGCAATGCAAGTGCGCATTTTGGGAAATCATTCCAAATGACCTTAGATTATTTTTTTAACTACTTGTACTGATGATATGACTTGTAACTAAGATGAGGAAAAATTAGGGACACTTAATTCCAATGTTTGATCACTCAAAAGTCATTTTAGAAAACTTGGAGAGACTAATCAGTCGAGTTGCACAGTCACAAAACTCGACTGATCGATCAACTAAGAAAAACTAATTTTGACTCATCGGTTGAGTTTCCCAGAACAAAATCGATCCATAGTTTGAAAATTGTCTTTGTCACTTAGTAGATCCGTCGAGTTATCTTTATTGAAACTCGACTGAATGTACTGTATGAAAAATGTAGAAAAAGTAATTATAAACATTGGAGAGTTGTTTTGAGTGAGAATAGATCAATTATGACTTGCAAAATGACTATATTTCTCCCTTAAGTGATCCCACACTCAAGGGAACACCCCCAACTATAAATAGGACCCCTTGGAGTTCATTCCAAATTTTCTCATTCATGCTATTCTAAGTCCTCGCTATAGTTGAGTGTGTTGCAACTCCTTGAGCCCCTTTCTCACTCTCATTTACAAAGCATTTTGTGATTATAAGTGTGTTAGGCCAATTGTAAAAGAGCTACCTTCATGTTCTTGTAAAGCTCTCATTCCATTCCATCTTCCCTACCCCCTTTCTCGAAGAAGCAAAGGTTGAAACAAGCTACTCCGAGTGAAGGTGAAGACGTTGTTGTTCTTCTTCAAGGTTGAAGAAGAGGTGAATATCTTCTCCAGGTGAAGGAGAAGGGCAAGGCCAAGATTCAAGAAGAGTGGGGAAATTCCTTTAAGGCCAAATACTTGATGCAAGTGTGGATAAGTCCTTGTTGAAGGCTGAAGACATCTTGATCAAGTGGGTAAGTCCTTGTGTAGGTGGAAGAGTCTTGTATTGAATATGTAAGTCCTTGGATGTATGGTGGTATCCTTGTATCTCTTATGAATGAATATAAGTATACGCAGATTGCAAAGTCCTAGAGGCTGACCTCTCTAGGTAGTGGATTGACTCTCTCCTAGTTTGGAGAGTGGAACTACTCTAAACCACCTTGTCCAAGTGCATGTTTCAATTTCTCTCATCCTTGCTATGTTTTCTTAGTTAGGACTTCAAATTGCTCTTAAGCTATTGCTTTTGATTGATATAATTTGAAGGTCTAACTTATCTTGTGAGAAATTTGAATCTCTATTCACTCCCCCTCTAGAGCCTTAGATCCAACAAGTGGTATCAAAGCCAAGGATCTTCTCCAACAATCTCCCACAAGATGAGAAGATGGATGATAACCTACTTGGTTCACTTAACCTAGCGAGAGGCTTCTCCATGCGTCCTCTAGTCTTTGACGACACCAACTTCCTGTATTGGAAGAGGTGTATGCAATTCTATATTCAAGGCATGAACTTTGATATGTTGAAGGTGATGGTCACACCATATAAGGAGCCATTTGTTGTTGTTTCAACATGGAATGACTCTATACTAAGAAGCACAGCTCAATGCCAAATCCATAAGCATCCTCTATGCAGCCCTTACCCAAACGGATTTCAACCACATCTCATCATGGGATACTACCTATGAGATTTAGGATAAGTTGTGCATTACCTATGAGGGAACAAAGCAAGTAGAGGATGCTAAGATATACATGTTGTACAACCTTCTAGAGAACTTCAAGATGGGCAAGAAAGAAGGGATTGTGGAGATGTATTCTAGGCTAAATATGATCATCTATGGCCCAGATGCTTTGGGAAACACTTTGGATAGAGGTGTAATCAACTCCAAGATCTTGAGGACTCTAACAAAGACATGGGAGTCAAAGGTGACCTCCAATGAAGAAGTAAGGAGCCTTGGTTACATCCCAACCGAAGAGCTCATTTCCAGCCTCCAATCTCATGAGCCAAGGTTTGACAAGCAAGAATAAGAAGCCAAGCAAGAAGAGAAGGAAGCCAAGAAGATTAAAGATAGTGCCTTCAAAGAACAAGTGGAGGTTGTCATCATTCAACAAAAACTTGCTTGTCATACATCTCCCTCCTTCTCTAGTGAAGATGATGGCCCTAGTGAGCATGAAGCCAACTACACCAAAGGCAAGCATTTCAAGGGAAAGAAATCCTCCTGCTCTACTCCTAGATGCTACAAGTGTGGAAAAAATGGACACTATAAGAGTGAATGTCCTAAATCAAGAAAGTCACATCACAAGGGCATCTACAAGAAGGAGGAAGAGTACAAGAAGGATAGCAAGTAAAAGAGGAAGGAAAAGAAGGAGAAAAGACACAAGAATGCAACTCATGCAGCTTGGGAGGAATCATCCTCAAGTGCTTGATTCTAGATTCCCTCACCTATCAAGTCATATATAAGGGAACTAGAAGTGGTAATCTTCATATAATTTTGCTTGACTCTATGAATCATATTGTTGGTAGATTCCTAGTTGTCAACTCAAATGATATTTCTCTTTGGCATCATCGGCTTGGTCATGTAAATATGCATCAGTTGAAGAAGTTGAGCAAAAAGGACTTGGTCAAGGAACTTCCTAAATTGGATTTTGAAAAGGATGAGGAATGCCAACTTTGTATCCAATGAAAGCAAACCAAGTCCTCCTTAAAATCCAATGGAGTCCTCAATACCAAGGGAGCTCTTGAACTTCTTCACATTGATCTATTTGGACCAATGAGTACTCAATCGTTTCATGGTTCCAAGTATTGCCTTATTATTGTCTATGATTTCTCTAGATATACTTGGACCTTATTTATCATTTCCAAGAATGATACACTTGATGTTTTCTCTAGTTTTTGTAAACAAGTTGAGAATGATGCTTCTTACTAGATTTTTTCCATCGGTAGTGATCATGGGGGAGAATTTGAAAATAATATTTTGAATGCTTTTATGAAGAATCTAGGTATGCCCATAACTTCTCTTCACCTCAAACACCTCAACAAAATGGGATTGCAGAGAGGAAGAATAGGTCACTAAAGGAGATGGCTAGGACCATAATTTTAGAGTATGGCACTCCAAAGAAGTTTTGAGCCAAAGTCTTTAATACCTCATGTTTTGTGCAAAATTGGTTTTTTACACATACTTCTTTGAAGAAAACCCTCTATGAGCTATGGCATGGTAGGAAGCTTTCTATCGAGTATTTCCATGTTTTCAGATGTCCTTGTTTAGTTTTGAATACAAAAGATTCTCTCAACAAGTTTGATCCAAAATCTTACAAGGCTTTCTTTCTTGGCTATAGCACTACTAGCAAGGCTTATAGAGTATTTAATGTTGATCTTGCTAAAGTAGAAGAAGTCATTAATGTTAAATTTATTGATACTAACCCCTCTATTCCTAAAGATATTGTTCCAAATGATGACGTGGAAAGTGAGGTAATTTCTATTCTAAAAGAACTCAACATCACCCAAAGGGAAAAGAGGTAGTCATTCAAGAAGAAGAGAAAAATGAAGAGAAGAAGTGTGACACCCCGCCATCACATAGACAACGAGATGACATGCGAAAATGTGCGGAACCTCATATTACCGAAAACACAGGTTAATTAAAACTGATTGCGGAAATCATACATGAGAGAACTTTTGCATCCAGATCCTGCAAAGAGACATGTTATATAAACATTCACAAGATCTATTATAGGTCCATAGCTTATCAAAACCAGCTGTACTGTTAGCACCAGAGTTCAACACCTGTTTATACATACATAACAACCATGTACGACCAAAAACAGGATATACCAAAAATTACGACAGCTAGTCATCGTGAAACATCGACAAACACCTCTGAGGACCTGAGTGTATAGGGATGACTCTAGGACTCTACTACAAAACCACCAAAATAGCAACATGTCCATCTCTTGCCTTCTACTTCTCTTCTTGTTGCTCGGACGCAACCTCACGACCACCACCGTGTCTGGAGAGATCACCTAACAAGGGTGTAAACCAGCGGGGTGAGACATAAAGTCCCAGTGAGAAACATAACTTCCCACCGAAACTATAAAACTAGTTAAAGCAGATAACTGATAAAGCGTATAACAAGAGCAACATACTAAACAAAGCTATCATTACCATCAAGCTTACCAAGATATTCGGGAGGCATGTAACCAAGTATTTCTTTATGGAACATGATTGACAAGATAAGCTTTATAAGAACTTATCGCAAGATATAAGGATCGTACACAAAACTGCATAGTTAAACTAGAAAAACTATATAAGCAAGGCATCAGTCAATGTTCTATATTTTTCTCTAAGCAAGGTATACTTATTCGGCTGGATTACATTTTATTATGCCCTGAGGAAATTAGCCTTCCCTGCTCAACTCCAACCATTGGCTGTGAAGTCCAATATGATGCCACACTAGGTCTAAGGAGATCCGGACTCCATGACCTCACCTTCTTGTGGTCAGTACACGAATCATTAAGCAAGACCGCAATCTTATGCTTATGGGGCCTCAGCCTCTGGGTCAGCTCCGCAAGTTACCCATATCTTTAGCTCGCCTCATCATAGGTGCAAGTACATACATCTAAGCCATGAATGCATCATGCTCATCATCACACATCCTGAGTCATGGGTCTGCAACCGTAGTTGCACTAAAACCCTCCTATTTTAGGCTAAGGGAAACCTCACATATTCAACAATATGTGCTCCAGGTAATCCCGCAAGATAAATGTGGCAACACATCCCATTATAACACAGATAATGAGGTGTTACGCGAAAACGTGCAGAAATCACCATAACCACAGATTATAAAAAACACGGGTTAATTAAAACCGATTGTGGAAAACTGATAAACTGTGAAACTATTACATTTCAGCCCTTATCCTGCAAGGAAAACATGTTATCATATACTTACACAAGATCTTATATGTGTCCACAGCTTCAAGGAACAGCTGTTCATCCATCACATGAGTTCACCACCTATTCATATACATAAAGGCCCACATCCAATCAACAGCAGGATATACAAACATCAACGATCATACATCGTGAAACAACGTCAAAACACTACCAAGGACCTGAGAGTACAAGGATGACTCTAGACTCTACTACAAAACATCCAAAATAGCAGCATATCCATCGCTTGCCTTCTACTGCTCGTTTAGATGCTCGGCCGCAACACCACAACCACCACGATGTCTAGCTTGACCACCTGAAAACCAGTGGAGTGAGACAATTGAACTTTGTCCCAGTGGGAGGCATAACTTCCCGCCAAAACTACAAAACCTCAGATATATGTAAAGCAATGAAAAGTATAACCAGAGCAGTCTATATAAAGCAAAGCTATTCTTACAGTCAAGCTTACCAGCTGTACAAAAATGTAGATAACCAAATATCTCTCTATGGAATATGATTGACAAGGTAAGATATATTGCCACATAACCTGGGGAATACAGAATTAACTGCGAGATATAATAGAGATATTTACACAAACAAGGCCTCAACCAATGTCTCGTGTTTGTCTTAAGCAGTAAATACTAAACGACTGAATTACATATTCTTATGCCCTGAGGAAGTGAACCGTACCGTTCAAATCCAACCGATAGTTGTGAAACCCGGAGCCGGTGCCATACAAGGTTAATGAAAGAGCCGGACTTCATGACCTTCCCCCTCGTAGTCAGTGTACGAGAACAACACAATAATGACCGCAGTCTCAAGCTCAAGTGGTCTTAGCCACAGGGTCAACTCCACATGCTACCCTCTGCCTAGCCCGCCTCGGTACAGGTCTCGGTGCTAGTAAAACTGAGCCACGGGCCTGTTCACCGTGCTCTGAGCCATGAACGCATTCATTCTCTACATATCACATATCCGGAGCCATGGGCCTGTTCACCACGCTCGTCACATATCCGAGTCTACAACTGAAGTTTCACTCTTACCTCCTCACTTTAGGCTAGGAGAAACCTCGCATATTCAACAATATGCGCTCTGGGTTAACTCGTAGGAGAACCCGTTTCACCGTCACCAAATCCTGACGATGATGGATCTATGGCCAGGGCAACTACATGATATAATTCCACTGTGGTTATTTAGTATCTTTTAAATCGATTGCAAGATTCAACCAAGTTGTATAACATGCAAGATGTAACAGAAAGTAAACAATATAAACTTAACATTATGTTATTATTATTGTAATCACATCAACCTGATCCATCTCAAGGATCCAATCATCACATGTTATCACTTGGCCTCTTGCCAACCATCCAAATCCATCTCAAGGATCATCACATACCATGGGATCTCAATCCATCATCATGTACTGTCACTGCTCACATTAACATCATGGGTCAACACATCACACATACAATCTCATCAACTAGAGTAATTATCAAAGTGATGTTACTCATCACATATGTCTCATAGCCTTTTCATGGCTAATGATCACCTGCATGGTTATGGAATACAATAATCATAGTTACAACATAACGACTATGCTCACCATCAAGAAACGAAATTCAAGATACTATACTTATCAACCTTACACTATCCGATGATCAAGTGTATAAAGCACATCATTGAGCAAACCCTATCTATGCTTATCCTCATCTTAGTATTATACAAATAATCAAGATGTTCACTTCATACATGAAGTCATGTTGGATATACAGAACAAGCGTTATTATTACCACTATTATTACTGTCACCATTCGTTATGTAACCACTTGGCATTATCATTATCATTATTGTTAAGAAAACCACTAGGGTAACTACCACTATCCTCCTTGTCATTAATAGATAAGCATGATGATCACTTCATGCATATCATTACCTCTGCCTTTCTTATTATCATCATTATTAAGGTACTCATCCTCTTATTGTTCGCATATAATTATTCCTCACAACATTCTACATTACATGTTTATTAACATTCTTGGGTATTATACCGATGATTATGATGATTAAGATAAGAAGGAACTAATATTTCCATCATCATCTTTAAGCATAACACATCATGGTAAACGTGTTAGGAGATTAACACCTCGGTTTCTATGGCTGACGGAACCCTCACTATAGATAACTTAAGCCTTACTAAAAGGTTATTTCGGGCATCATACCCTCACCCATACTCAACTCACCAAACGGCATATAAGGAGAAGAGCAGCAACGTTGCGTTGCTACAAAAGTAACCAGCGCGTGACGCGACATTATGGAGAGAAGATGTAACGTGCGTTAGGAGTGAAGGGGTGTCCGACACCCTCACATATCAGGCAACGCCCGTCACGCTCCACTCACAACGCCCGATACAAGGCTAGCAACCAGATCATCTCAAAAGGATAACAACCAAAAGAGAGAGAAAGAATATGCCCACAAAACGTGCAACAAACTGTCCAAGGCCTAATGGCCGTCACTCAGCAAGGGAATGGGCGTGACGCCCGTCACAAGTCCAAAGGGGTGTCGCCCAATACAACAACAAGGGCTGACGCCCGATATCTCAACCTGTCGCCCAACAAGTCTATCGGCCAGCACACAACCCACACTTGGTCTATCGCCCAACACAAGAGCAAGGATATCGTCCAACAATGCAAGAACCAGGTATGTGATGCCCAACACAACAACAAAGGATAACGCCCAACACACTAGCCTATCGCCCAACAAGCTAGGTCAGGAGGGCTGTCGGGTAACACCTTCCACTCTCAAAATGACCCAAAAGTATCACTCACAAGTCATCATCTTCCTCATGCACAAGGTACCCAAAACCCTAGGAAGGTGGCTCACCTCAATCGACTAAGAAGGAGGGGTTTTCCATACCAACCAACACCTACGAGCTCACCCTTCTAGTCCATGGTGAGAGGAGGGTGTTGCTCAAGCAACTAGAATACAAGCTCACCTCAATCGACTAAGAAGGAGGGGTGTTGCTCATGATACTAGAGACTTAAGCTCACTCCTCTAGACCAAGGAGAGAAAGGAGTATTTCTCTCCTACAAACCCTAGGTTACAAGGATCGGCCAACATGAAAATAGGCAAGAAACTAAGCTACTAACATATGAACAAGATCATAGCAAGAGATAAAGGAGTCAGGGTTAGAAGTTATGCAACCCGCCTTAAGCTCCAAGCTCCAAGGAAGAAGAAGAACTCCAAGCTTCAAGGGATATCGACCACCACTTGCTCCTCTAGGGTGTGTCGGCCACCAAGCTGCTCTTCTTCAAGGGTGTATCGGCCACCACTAGCAAGGAAGGAAGGTTGTGTCGTGCACAAGATGGAGAGGAACCAAAGAGACCTTAATCTAAGGAAAGACCACACCTATATAGAAGGAAAGGGAGGAGAAAACAAGGCTGGTCCACGCAAGGTGTCACTTGCCTAGGGACACTTGTCCTAGAGCTCAAGCCACTACTCTAGCAAGCTCCATCCACATGTCCAAGATGTGCTCCAAGTGTCCACTAAACAAGGTCAAAGCTAGACCAAGCATCATGGGTGACACAAAGCACATGCACCATGGCCGACACACATCCATGTCATGGGCGACACACTCAGCTTGGCCGACACAAACACCATCTTGGGCGACACAAGGCTCAACCAAGCCCAAACAAGCTCGACCAAGGCCCAAAGAACACAAGCAACTAGCCCAAGCCTTCCTCTCAACCTTAGAGGAAGCAAAGAGAGTGAGGAACACCTCACAAGGTGGCAACTTGCTCACAAAACCCTAGACTTGGGTTATTGCAAGTAGCCCCTCCAACTCTCAACAAAGCACAACCAAACCCTAATCACCATTAAAGGTGATTACCAAGCATCAAACCACCAAGGTTAAGCAAAGCAAACAGGGTAAACCCTAAATGAAGGTCAGGGTCCTTATAAGCTAACCCCCTTTAAGGGATTTCGTCCCCGAAATCCGATGAGAAAAGCGAAGGATACTTCCTCCTCATCTCTTCCTCAAGCTCCCACGTGGCTTCCTCAACGCCACAATGCTGCCAAAGAACGTTCACAAGAACCAAGTCCTTATTCTTCAGCTTCTTGATCCTTCTGTCAAGGATCGCCACAGGACCTTCCTCGTATTTCACATCTTCATCAAGCTCAACCTCAACTGGTTGTATCACTATTCCTGAATCCAAATGACTTTTCTTCAGCATACTGACATGGAACACTGGATGCAACCTGTGCAATTCTGGAGGCAACTCTATCTCGTAAGCTACCTTGCCAACACGTTCTATGATCGAGTAAGGCCCCATGTACGTGGGTGCTAACTTACCCTTCCAGCCAAACCTTAGCACACCTTTCCATGGAGAGACTTTAAGATATACTTTGTCTCCTACCTAGAACTCCAAAGGTCGTTGGTGATTGTCTGCATAAGACTTATGTCTGTCCTGTGCCACTTTCAATTGTTGATGTATTACCTTGATCTTTTCTGTTGTCTGTTGTACTAACTCAGGACCCAACAACTGATACTCACCAGATTCATACCAACATAAGGGAGATCTACACTTTATTCCATACAAAGCCTCATAAGGAGCCATGTCAATGCTCCGCTGATAACTGTTGTTGTAGGAAAACTCTATCAAACTCAGATGTACATCCCAGTTGCCTAGAAACTGCAAAACACAAGATCGAAGGAGATCTTCCAAAATCTGAATAGTCCTTTCAGACTGTCCATCTGTCTGCGGGTGAAAAGCTGTACTGAAACTCAACTGCGTTCCCAACACTTTATGCAACTGTTCCCAAAAGAGACTCGTAAACTGAGGACCTCTGTCCGAAACTATCGTTGATGGCATACCATGCAGACATACTATCTCATCAACATATACTCAAGCGAGTTTCTCGGCTGTATACGTCGTCTTCACTGGTAGAAAATGGGAAGACTTAGTCAATCTGTCCACTATCACCCAAATGGAATCACGATTCCTAGTTGTCTTGGGTAGACCAACTATGAAATCCATGGTTATATGATCCCATTTCCATTGTGGTATCAGCAAAGATTGCAACGTACTTGTCGGCTTCTGATGTTCAGCCTTCACTTGCTGACATACCACACATCTTGCCATGAACTCAGCTACATCTTTCTTCAAACCGGGCCACCAATACAAGTCCTTCAGACTATGATACATCTTGGTGACACCTGGATGCATAGCGTACATTGATGTGTGTGCTTCCTTGAGCACCAACTTCCTCAGCTCACCAACATTAGGAACCACCATCTTGTTACGATAACAGACTAGTCCATCCTCGGACTCATGAAACCCATCACGCTTGTCACTGCCGAACTCTGATCTGACCAATCGTACTGCATCATCTGTCTGCTGTGCATCCTTGATCTGGTGTCTCAATGTAGGCTTGACTTGCATCTGTTCTAGAAGACCAGACAACAAAGAAACTTCCATCTGCACATTCATCTGTCGTAGAAAAACAAACATTTCTCGCCTATGGCATACTAGAGAACTCAACTGTGCCTTCTTTGAAGAAAGAGAAGAAGACTTTCTGCTAAGCGCATCAGCTACCACATTCACCTTACCAGGATGATACTCGATAGTGCAGTCGTAATAATTGATCAACTCCATCCATCGACATTGTCGCATGTTTAAGTCATGCTATGAAAATATGTACTTCAGATTCTTATGATCCGTAAAGATTTGACACACTTCTCCGTACAGATAGTGTCTCCAAATCTTTAACGCATGAACCACTACCTTCAACTCCAAGTCATGAGTCGTATAGTTCTCCTCATGCTTCTTGAGCTGTTGCGAAGCAAAAGAAACCACATGATCTTCCTGCATCAGCACACAACCTAAGCCTTTCTTGGAAGCATCACAGAAAACAACATAGCCTTTCCCAGGCTCTGACAAGATCAACACTGGAGAACTGGTCAGCCTCTCCTTCAAACTCTGGAAGGCTTGCTGACATCGATCATCCCAAACAAAAGGTATATCCTTTCTGGTCAACTTCGTCATCGGTAACGCGATCACACTGAAGTCCTCGATAAACCTCCGGTAGTATCTTGCTAAAACCAGGAAACTATGAACTTCTGTCGGCATCTTTGGCTGTTCCCAATCCGCAATAGATTCCACCTTCTTCGGATCTACTTTGACTCCTTCCGCGGATATCACATGACCCAAGAAAGTCACTTCTTCCAACCAGAACTCACACTTACTGAACTTGGCATACAACTGATGTTGTCGAAAAAGAGTCAATGCTCGACGAAGATTTTGCTCATGCTCTAGCCTGTCCCGACTATAGATTAAGATGTCATCTATGAAGACTACGACAAACTGATCTAAGAATGGACGGAACACTCTGTTCATCAGATCCATAAAAGCAGCAGGTGCATTGGTTAGTCCGAACGGCATAACTACAAACTCGAAGTGACCATACCTCGTCCTAGAAGCTGAATTAGGTATGTCATCCGCCTTAATCCTCAACTGATGATATGCGGACCGTAGATCGATCTTCAAAAACACTGTAGCACCACACGACTGATCAAACATGTCATCTATCCTTGGTAACGGGTACTTGTTCTTGATCGTAAACTTGTTCAACTGACGGTAATCTATACACAACTGCATCGAACCATCCTTCTTCTTGACAAACAACACGGGGACACCCCAAGGCGACGTACTCGGTCGGATAAAACCTTTCTCCAACAACTCTTGCAACTGCTTCTTCAGCTCTGCCATCTCTAATGGAGCCATCTTATATGGTGTCTGTGCAACTGGTTGTGTTCCTGGAACCAGATTGATTTCAAAATCAATCTCTCGGGGTGGAGGAACACCAGGAAACTCATCAGGGAACACATCTACAAACTCTCAGACAACCGACACCTCCTCAAGGCTCGGACCCTTTGCCTTGGTAACCACAGCGGTATCCACCACGTGAGCTAAGAATGCTTCACATCCTTGTCGTAGCAACTTCTCTGCCACCAGAGCTGATACCAGACACGTCGGAAGAATCTTCGTATCTCCCTGGAAGATCCACTTCTCTCCAGCATCATTAAACATTGCTTGCTTGGAACCACAGTCCAAAACAACCTTATACTTCTCTAAGGTATCCATCCCAAGGATAACATCGAAACCATGCATATCAAGTGGTATAAGATCCATTCGAATGCAGTGTCCTGAAAAAGACAAGACACAAGATGGACATTCTTCTCGAAACAAAGAAGAACCATCAAGAGGGGTTTCTAACAACAAACTATCCTTCATACAGCTAACAGGTAAACGACAGCTCTCAAGCAAACTATAGGCGATAAAAGAGTGTGTAGCACCTGGGTCAACCAAAACAGATATAAAGCAAGAGACATATCAGAATGAAATAACTCCATCTGACCTGTCACTACTCGTGGGTTGACTATCGCCTCCGGCTGACTGATAGCATAAAATTGAGTTGTTGCTTGCTGTCCACGACCTCTGCTTCCTTGAGCAGACGATCCAGCTTGAGATGCTTGACCGCATCCTTGTCCTCTGCTACCACTGGGCTGTGGCCTCTCTGACCTCGGTTGCTACGTCACTTCAACATCTCTATTCGGGCAATTGAGCCTGAAATGCCCGACATGTCCACAAAGATTACATGACATGTCCTCAAACCGTGGACTAGTTGGCCATGTCACTGCCACAGAAGCTGTACTATGCTCTTTAGATGGCGAAGAAACATAACATTTCCCCTTACTCGAAGACCACTGAGACGGTACCCCAGAACTTCTCATCATTGCTGGCGATGAAAACCTAGGCTTCTTAAAGCCACCAAACCTCCGTCCCTGAAATTGAGTAGGTCTTTTGTGAGACATGGATTCTCTTTTTTCCCTTACTGACCTTTCAATCCTTTGGATGGATTCCACAAACGTAGAAAACCACTCCCGGTTCTCCAACGTAGAAACCGATGTCGTCAAGTCAGCACTCAGACCCTTCTCGAAACGTCTGATCCGTTCCTCATATGTTGTTGCCATGTGAGGACAAAACATCAACAGATCCATAAACTTGGCGTCGTACTCGGTGATGTTCATCGTTCCTTGTCGCAACCTCTCAAACTGACTGATCTTCTCATCCAGATACATCTTGGGAAAGTATCTGGTAATGAACTCGCGTTGAAACACTTCCCAACAGATCACCTCACCGGGCCGCTTCTCTTCCTCGATGGTCCACCAGTGACCAGCACTACCCTTCAGAAGGTAGACAGCATGATTTACTTTGTCTGCTTCGGGGATGTCGAGGATCTGGAAAGCCTTCTCAAGACTTGTCAGCCACAGATCCACATCCGTTGGATCAGTCGTTCCAGCGTAATCCGAAGCTCCGACTCGGAGAAGCCGCTCGAAGGTCTTCCCAATACCCGATGCTTCTCCATGGGGAACCTGTGCTCTCGGAGGAGGCACTGGTAATCGCTCAACCATGAGATTCATCGTAGACATTATATGCCCCATAAGTTGTTGGTAAGTAGGATGTTCTAGAATGGCCTGGTTAGGTTGGGGGACCTCAGGCACCCGATCTTCATGTGCCTGTCCAGCTGCTCCATCAACCGATGCAACATCGTTGTACTCAGCAGAGTGTTCTTCATGGTTTCCAGACATCTTGACTTTTCTTCCGCTGAGGCAGAAGACATTGTAAGAAAACCTGGAAAACTCATAAGAACAAACACAACCTAGTCCTAGATCCCTGTAGACTCAACGAACCTAAAGCTCTGATACCAAAACTTGTGGCAACACATCCCATTATCACACAGATAACGAGGTCTTACGTGAAAACGTGCGGAAATCACCATAACCACAAATTATCGAAAACACGGGTTAATTAAAACCGATTGCGAAAAACTGATAAACTGTGAAACTATTACATTTCAACCCTTATCCTGCAAGGAAAACATGTTATCATATACTTACACGAGATCTTATATGTGTCCACAGCTTCAAGGAACAGATGTTCATCTATCACATGAGTTCACCACCTGTTCATATACATAAAGGCCCACATCCAGCCAACAGCAGGATATACAAACATCAACGATCGTACATCGTGAAACAATGTCAAAACACTACCAAGGACCTGAGAGTATAGGGATGACTCTAGACTCTACTACAAAACATCCAAAACAACAGCACATCCATCGCTTGCCTTCTACTGCTCGTCTAGCTGCTCGGCCGCAACACCACGACCACCACCACGTCTAGCTCGACCACCTGAAAACCAGCGGAGTGAGACAATTGAACTTTGTCCCAGTGGGAGGCATAACTCCCCACCAAAACTACAAAATCTCAGATATATGTAAAACAATGAAAAGTATAACCAGAGCAGTCTATATAAAGCAAAACTATTCTTACCGATAAGCTTACCAGCTGTACAAAAATGCAGATAACCAAATATCTCTCTATGGAACATGATTGACAAGGTAAGATATATTGCCACATAACCTGGGGAATACAGACGTAACTGCGAGATATAATAGAGATATTTACACAAACAAGGCCTCAACCAATGTTTCGTGTTTGTTTTAAGTAGTAAATACTAAATGGATGAATTACATATTCGTATGCCCTGAGGAAGTGAACCGTACCGTTCAAATCCAACCGACGACTGCGAAACCCGGAGCCAGTGCCATACAAGGTCAATGAAAGAGTCGGACTTCACGACCTTCCCCCTCATAGTCTATGAATGAGAACAACACAAGCAGAACCGCAGTCTCATGCTCAAGTGGTCTTAGGCACAGGGTCAGCTCCACAGGCTACCCTCTGCCTAGCCCGCCTCGGTACAGGTCTCGGTGCTAGTAAAACTGGCCACGGGCCTGTTCACCATGCTCTGAGCCATGAACACATTCATGCTCTACATATCACATATCCGGAGCCATGGGCTTGTTCACCACGCTCGTCACATATCCGAGTCTACAACCGAAGTTGCACTCTTACCTCCTCACTTTAGGCTAGGAGAAACCTCGCATATTCAACAATATGCGCTCCGGGTTAACTCGTAGGAGAACCCGTTTCACCATCACCAAATCTTGACGATGATGGATCTATAGCCAGGGAAACTACATGATATAATTCCACTGTGGTTATTTAGTATCTTTTAAATGGATTGCGAGATTCAACCAAGTTGTACAAATGCAAGATGTAACAGAAAGTAAACAATATAAACTTAACATTATGTTATTATTATTGTAATCACATCAACCTGATCCATCTCAAGGATCCAATCATCACATGTTATCACTTGGCCTCTTGCCAACCATCCAAATCCATCTCAAGGATCATCACATACCATGGGATCTCAATCCCTCATCATGTACTATCACTGCTCACATTAACATCATGGGACAACACATCACACATACAATCTCATCAACTAGAGTAATTATCAAAGTGATGTTACTCATCACATATGTCTCATAGCCTTTTCATGGCTAATCATCACCTGCATGGTTAGGGAATATAATAATCATAGTTACAACATAAGGACTATGCTCACCATCAAGAAACGACATTCAAGATACTATACTTATCAACTTTACACTATCCGATGATCAAGTGTATAAAGCACATCATTGAGCAAACCCTATCTATGCTTATCCTCATCTTAGTATTATACAAATAATCAAGATGTTCACTTCATACATGTAGTCATGTTGGATATACAGAACAAGCGTTATTATTACCACTATTATTACTATCACCATTCGTTATGTAACCACTTGCCATTATCATTTCCATTATCATTATCATTATTGTTAAGCAAACCACTAGGGTAACTACCACTATCCTCCTTGTCATTAATAGATAAGCATGATGATCACTTCATGCATATCATTACCTCTGCCTTTCTTATTATCGTCATTATTAAGGTACTCGTCCTCTTATTATTCACATATAATTATTCCTCACAACATTCTACATTACATGTTTATTAACATTCTTGGGTATTATACCGATGATTATGATGATTAAGATAAGAAGGAACTAATATTTCCATCATCATCTTTAAGCATAGAACATCATGGTAAATGTGTTAGGAGATTAACACCGCGGTTTCTATGGCTGACAGAACCCTCACTATAGATAACTTAATCCTTACTGAAAGGTTATGTTGGGCATCATACCCTCACCCATACTCAACTCACCAAACGACATATAAGGAGAAGAGCAGCAACGCTACGTTGCTACAAAAGCAACCAGCGCACGACGCGACATTATGGAGAGAAGATGTAACGTGCGTCAGGAGTGAAGGGGTGTCGAGCACCCTCACATATCGGGCAACGCCCGTCACGCTCCACTCACAACGCCCGATACAAGGCTAACAACCAGATCATCTCAAAGGGATAACAACCAAAAGAGAGAGAAAGAATATGCCCACAAAACGTGCAACAGACTAGCCAAGGCCTAACGACCGTCACTCAGCAAGGGAATGGGCATGACGCCCGTCACAAGTCCAAAGGGGTGTCGCCGATACAACAATAAGGGCTGATGCCCGATATCTCAACCTGTCGCCCAACAAGTCTATCGGCCAGCAGACAACCCACACTTGGTCTATTGCCCAACACAAGAGCAAGGATATCATCCAACAAGGCAAGAACCAGGTAGGTGATGCCCAACACAACAATGAAGGATAACGCCCAACACACTAGCCTATCGCCCAACAAGCTAGGTCAGGAGGGATGTCGGGCAACACCTTCCACTCTCAAAACGACCCAAAAGTATCACTCACAAGTCATCATCTTCCTCATGCACAAGGCACCCGAAACCCTAGGAAGGTGGCTCACCTCAATCGACTAAGAAGGAGGGGTTTTGCACACCAACCAACACCTACGAGCTCACCCTTCTAGTCCATGGTGAGAGGAGGGTGTTGCTCAAGAAACTAGAACACAAACTCACCTCAATCGACTAAGAAGGAGGGGTGTTGCTCATGATACTAGAGACTTAAGCTCACTCCTCTAGACCAAGGAGAGAAAGGAGTATTGCTCACCTACAAACCCTAGTTTACAAGGATCGGCCAACATGAAACTAGGCAAGAAGCTAAGCTACTAACATATGAACAGGATCATAGCAAGAGATAAAGGAGTTAGGGTTAGAAATTATGCAACCCACCTTAAGCTCCAAGCTCCAAGGAAGAAGAAGAACTCCAAGCTTCAAGGGATATCGACCACCACTTTCTCCTCTAGGGTGTGTCGGCCACCAAGCTGCTCTTCTTCAAGGGTGTATCGACCACCACTAGCAAGGAAGGAAGGTTGTGTTGTGCACAAGATGGAGAGGAACCAAAGAGACCTTAAGCTAAGGAAAGACCACACCTATATAGAAGGAAAGGGAGGAGAAAACAAGGCTGGTCCACGCAAGGTGTCACTTGCCTAGGGACACTTGTCCTAGAGCTCAAGCCACTACTCTAGCAAGCTCCGTCCACATGTCCAAGATGTGCTCTAAGTGTCCACTAAACAAGGTCAAAGCTAGACCAAGCATCATGGGCGACACAAAGCACATGCACCATGGCCGACTCACATCCATGTCATGGGCGACACACTCAGCTTGGTCGACACAAACACCATCTTGGGCAACACAAGCATCACTTGGGCGACACAAGGCTCAACCAAGCCCAAACAAGCTCGACCAAGGCCCAAAGAACTCAAGAAACTAACCCAAGCCTTTCTCTCAACCTTAGAGGAAGCAAAGAGAGGGAGGAACACCTCACGAGGTGGCAACGTGCTCACAAAACCCTAGACTTGGGTTATTGCAAGTAGCCCCTCCAACTCTCAACAAAGCACAACCAAACCCTAATCACCATTAAAGGTGATTACCAAGCATCAAACCACCAAGGTTAAGCAAAGCAAACAGGGTAAACCCTAAATGAAGGTCAGGGTCCTTACAATAAACCTGTTTCACCATCACCAAATATTGACGGTAATGGATCTATGGCTAGGGAAAACTACATGATATGTTCATCTATAATTGATTAGTATATTATAAGCCAATTGTTGAGGTAAAACAAAGTATAAACACAACCATATAGAATTACATCATTATTGCCATCATCATATTGTCCTGGGACCTCAATCCCTCATGATATCAACCATTGCCTATCAAGGCATCACAATCATGCATCAGCATCCTAGGAACACATCCCTTATATCATCATCAGAGGATAACACCTCACTAGGCACTCAGCCTTATATTAGGTCCTCAGACCTATCAACTTGTTGCCATATTACCACATGGTGCTATTCTAGCACATATGTCTCATAGCTCTTACCGGGCTATGAATCCACATAAAATACATGCATGGTTAGTATACACATTCATAGAGATAACTGAAGCCATCATGGATTAACAAAATTATTATTATACTATCAAGTATAAAGAAGCATCCTTGAGTACATCAAAAATAAGCTTTATCATCCATACTATTATTATCAATCATGGACATATATTATGCCTTACACTTGTAGCCAAATTCATGTGTCATATCAACATGTGTAGCAACATCATATGCTTCCAAACTTCCTGGTTCACAATCTATTATTTTAACTTATCAACATATTTGTAGGTTTCAAGGTGTTCACATCATTTCAATTGTATTATCATTATTAAAAGAACCATCAACTATATACATTCCTGGTTATCAGAACCCTCACCAAAACTCCTGCAACCCTCACTAAACATGGCGAACAGTGCCATCCCTCATCAAGGGGTGTACCCAGTATAGAAATACCCTTACCAAAGGCATTACGGCTAGGATTTCCAACCCTAAGGCAACTCACCACCATATCGGCCAATCACTGCACACATTCTTTAACATGCATCAAGGTTCCATTAGCACTCATGGTGTTGGGAAGCACTACCATGGCTATCAGCCAAGGGTCTAACGTGCAACAAGCTAGGGTTAGGGTTAGGTTTCACTATCGGCTAACCTTCAACATGAGCCATATCGACCAAAGGGGGGGTGTCACCCAAGGTGCCCCTATTGTGCAATATCATCTGAGGGTTAACCCTATCAGCCAGGGTACCCATGAAGCCCAAGAATGGTGTCGTGCATGGCCATGAAGCACCATATCGTCCAACATCTAGGGTTATCATGTCGGGCATGGAGCCATATCATCCAACACTTCATATCAAAGCTCAAATAGGACATGGTGGTATCGGCCAAAGCCATTCTGGGCACCATACCACATCGCCCAAGCTCATCTAGACAAGGATAACGATGAAGGTTGTGCCGGGCACCAAGCTATCAAAGCCTATCGGCCAAGACCATCTCAAGATAGGGGGGCATCAGGAATCCTCTATACATGGTGTATCATCCAATTCATCATCTCCATAAGGGATATAAGCCAAAGGATACAAGGATCAACCTAACGCTCAAGCAAACATATCTACCAAGGATTCCACCTAAAGAACGTATCATGCCACAAGGGTAGACAACTCATGTCACCCAAAGCAGCTCTAACACCCACGCTAAGGTGAGAAGCTCTATATTGACCAAAACATAACAGGCACCAAGCCAACTATTTCAACAAGGTATGTCGCCCAAGGGTACAACTCCAAACAGGGCTATCGGGCAGCACAACTCCAAGGTCATATTGTGTAAGGCACAACCCAACAAGATCATCTTCAACCTCAATCACAAGGGCATCAAACCCTAAATGATCACGAAGGTCAGCTCACCTCTCAACAACCAAGAGATAGGGGTTTTGCACAACCTCTATCATAAATTGGGAAACCACAAGGATCCACCTCAACATAGGTCATCATCTATCCAAAAGCTCACCTCTCTAATCCATGGTGAGAGGAGGCTGTTGCTCAAGCAACTAGAATATAAGATCACCTTTCAACCTAATAGAGAGAGGGGTATTGCCCACATTACTAGAGCTCAAACTCACTTCTCTAGACCAAGGGGAGAAAAGGGTGTTGATCAACAAGGAAACCCTAAACCATGGTTCGACCAACTAGGTGTAATGGCACATAGACCATCAACAATGTCAACAACATCAACGACATCATGCTCATTATATCCACAAGACCAACAACATGTACTAGAGCAAGATACATAACATGCAACGGCTGAGCATCAACATATATGAAACATGCAACATAGAGAAGGTAGTATAGCTAGGGTTAGAAGTTATGTAACCCGCCTTAAGCAAACTCCTCAAGCTCCAAAGCTCCAAGCTTCAAGCTCCTAGTTCCAAGCACACTACTTCGGCCACCTCAAGTAAAGGAACAAGAAGAATAACCACCATGGCCGAAGAGTAGGCGAGATGGAGAAGAAGATGCTAAGGAGAGAGGGAAGATACTTACCAAGAAAACAAGACCCACCTAGGGGTTGTCCACCAAGCTAAAAGAAGAATAAGGGAACTCCTTCAAGGGGATCAGCTACCAAGGTTGCAAGGGAGAGGTGTATCGTACACTAAGGAAGAGAGGAGCAACAAAGAGCTAAAGGGTTCCTAAGGAAGAGAAAGGCAAGGCATATATATATGAGGTTCAAGGTTAAACCAAGGCAAGGTGTCACCTTACCAAGGGACACTTGTCCACACGTTTCACCACCTTGCAAAACACATGCACATGCCATGCCACTACTCCCCCAAGGGTTGGCCACATGTCCAAGCTAGGGCGACAAAACCAAGGCAAGAAGGTCAAAAAAGGTCAAAGGCCGACACACTACTCCTTCATGGCCAACACACCCCCATGGGCGATACCCCATGGCTGACACAAAGCACCCTTGCCCGATACAGGGCTCAAACAAGCAAGGAAACTCAAGGAACGAGCCCAAACCTTCCTCTAAACCTTAGAGGAAGAAAAGAGAGAGAAAGACATCTCTCAAGGTGACACACTTTCTCTTCAACCTTAACTCAGGTTATTTTGCAAGTAGCACCTCCAACTCTCAACTAAGCACAGGCAAACCCTAATCATCACTAAAGATGATTAGCAAGAAACCAAGCACAAGGTTAGGCAAAACAAATAGGGTAAGCCCAAAATGAAGGTCAGGGTCCTTATAAGCCATAAAACTCTACAAAGGGATTTCGTCCCCAAAATCCAAAGAGAAAAGTGAGGGATACTTCCACCTCATCTCCTTCTCAATCTCCCACATGGCTTCCTCAACACCTCAATGATGCTAAAGAACCTTTATAAGAACCAGGTCCTTCCTCTTCAGCTTCTTTACTCTTCTATCAAGGATCGCCACCGGACCCTCCTCATAAGTCACGTCTTCATCAAGCTCAACCTCAACTGGCTGTATCACTGTCCCTGTATCTGGATGACTTTTCTTCAGCATACTAACATGGAACATTGGATGCAACATGTGCAACTTTGGTGGCAACACTAACTTGTAAACTACTTTGCCAAAACGTGCTATTACCGGGTATGGCCCCATATACCTGGGTGTCAGTTTACCTTTCCGGTCAAACATTAGCACGCCTTTCCAAGGTGAGACCTTGAGATACTCTTTGTCTCCCACTTGGAACTCTAAAGGTCATCGATGATTGTCTACATAAGACTTCTGTCTGTCCTGTGCCGTTTTCAACTTTTGTTGTATCACTCTGATCTTTTCTGTTGTCTGTTGTACAAAGTCAGGACCCAAAAAATGATACTCACCAGAATCATACCAGCATAAAGGGGATCTGCACTTCCTTCCATATAGAGACTCATAAGGAGCCATGTCAATACTCTGTTGATAACTATTGTTATAAGCGAACTCTATCAAACTGGGATGCATGTCCCAACTACCCAGGAACTACAAAACACAGGCCCAGAGAAGATCTTCCAAAGTCTGAATAGTCCTTTTAGACTGTCCATCCATCTGCGGGTGGAAGGCGGTACTGAACCTTAGCTGCGTTCCCAACGCTTTGTTCAATTGTTCCCAGAAATTACTTGTGAACTGAGGACCTATGTCGGAAACAATCGTTGTTGGTACACCGTGCAAACACACTATCTCATCCACACACACCCGAGCAAGCTTCTATGATGTATATGTCATCTTTATCGGGATGAAATGGGCAGATTTTGTCAGCCTATCCACTATTACCCACTTGGAATCATGATTCCTAGATGTCTTTGGTAGACCTACTACGAAATCCATGGTTATGTGAACCCATTTCCACTGTCGTATCGGCATGGGTTGCAACGTACTTGTCGGCTTCTGATGTTCAACTTTAACTTGCTCACATATTGCGCACTTAGCCATAAACTCAGCTACATCTTTCTTCAATCTAGACCACCAATACAGGTTCTTCAGATTATGATACATCTTGGTGATTCCTGGATGCATAGCATACATCGATCTGTGTGCTTCGTCGAGTACTAGCTTCCTTAGATTTTCAACATCGGGGACCACCATCCTACCATGATAGTAAACTAGTCCATCCTCAGACTCATGGAACCCATCACGCTTTTCGCTACCAAGCTCTGATCTGATCAACCGTACTGTATCATCCACCTACTTTGCATCTTTGATCTGATGTCTCAGCATAGGCTTGACTTGCATTTGTGCCAACAGTCCTGCCAACAAGGAAACTTCCAACTGCACATTCATCTTCCACAAGGAGACAAACATATCCCGCCTATGGCATACCAAGGAATTCAACTGTGCTTTCTTCATGGGGAGAGAAGAAGACTTTCTGCTAAGTGCATCAGCTACCACATTTGCCTTACCAGGATGATACTCAATGGTGCAATCATAATCAATGATTAGCTCCATCCAACGACGTTGTCGCATATTCAGCTCATTCTGTGAAAAGATATACTTCAAGTTCTTATGATCTGTAAAGGTCTGACACACTTCCCCATAAAGATAGTGTCTCCAAATCTTTAACGCATGGACTACCACTGCCAACTCCAAATCATGTGTCGGATAGTTCTCCTCATATTTCTTAAACTGTCGTAAAGCAAAAGAAACCACATGATCTTCCTGCATCAGTACACAACCTAAGCCTTTCTTGGAAGCATTACAGAAAACAACACAGCCCTTCCCAGGTTCTAACAACATTAGCACTGGATCAGTAGTCAGCTTCTCCTTCAAACTTTGGAAAGCTTGCTGAAAACGATCATCCCAAGCAAAAGGTACATTCTTCCTGGTCAGTTTTGTCATCGAAAACGCGATTGCACTGAAGTCCTTGATAAACCTCCGGTAGTATCCTGCCAAACCCAGAAAACTACAAACTTTTGTCGCTATCTTTGGTTTCTCCCAATCTACAACTGACTCCACCTTCTTAGGGTCCACCAGACTCCTTTTGTATGTATCACATAACCTAAGAAAGTCACTTCCTTCAACCAAAACTCACATTTGCTGAACTTGGCATATAACAGATGTTGGCGAAGAAGAGTCAAAGCTTGTCGAAGATGTCGTTCATGCTCTTGCCTGTCCCGACTATAGATTAAAATGTCATCTATAAAGACTAGAACAAACTGATCTAGGAATGGACGGAACACTCGGTTCATCAGGTCCATGAAAGCAGCAGGTGCATTGGTTAGCCCAAACTGCATAACCACAAACTCAAAGTGACCATACCTCATCCTAAACACTGACTTTGGTATGTCATCCGCCTTAATCCTCAACTGATGATATCCAGACCGTAGGTCGATCTTTGAGAACACTGTAGCACCACGCAGCTGATCGAATAGATCATCTATCCTTGATAACGAGTACTTATTCTTGATCGTGACATTGTTCAACTGCCGGTAATCTATACATAACCGCATCGACCCATCCTTCTTCTTAACAAACAACAATGGAGCACCCCAAGGCGACGTGCTCGGTCGGATGAAACCTTTCTCCAACAACTCCTATAATTGCTTTTTCAACTCTGCCATCTCTACTGGAGCCATCCTATATGGTGTTTGTACAACTGGTTGTGTTTCTGGTACCAGATTGATCTCAAAATCAATCTCTCGGGGTGGGGGAACATTGGGGAACTCATCAGGAAATACATCCGCAAACTCTCGGACAACTGTTACCTCCTCAAGGCTAGGACCTTTCGTCTTGGTATCCACAACGTGAGCTAAGAAAGCCTTACAACCTTGCCTCCACAACCTTTCTGCCACCATTGCTGACACTAGACATGTCAGAAGAATCTTCATATCACCTTGGAAGATCCACTTCTCTCTATTTTCATCAAACACTGCCTGCTTGGAACCACAGTCCAACACAACCTTATACTTTTCTAAGGTATCCATCCCAAGGATCGCATCGAATCCATGCATATCAAGTGGTATAGGATTCACTTGTATATTGTGTCCCGAAAAAGATAAGACACAAGATGGACACTCCTCTCGAAGCATCGAGGAACCATTAAGAGGGGTTTCTAATAACAGGCTATCTGTCTTACAACTAACAGGTAAAAGATAGCTATCAAGAAGACTATGTGTGATAAAAGAGTGTGTAGCATCAGGGTCAATAAAAATAGATATAAAGCAAGAAGAAGACAAATCAGAATGTAAAAGCTCCATCTGACCTGTCACCACTCGCGGGTTGACTATCGCCTTCGGCTGACTCATAGCATACAAGTGAGCCATTGCTTGTTGTCCATGTCCTCTTCCTCCTTGAGCAGACGATCCTGCTTGCGACGCTTGACCGCGTCCTTACCCTCTACTACCACTGGGCTGATGTCTGTCTAATTCTTGTTGATTCTGTCTCAGCTGTTGTGTTACCTCAACGTCTCTACTTGGCCAATTTGACTTTAAATGCCCCGTCTATCCACAGTGATAACATGACATGCCTTCTGTCTGCGATCTAGATGGCTTTGTTACTGCCACAGAAGCTGTACTATGTGTCTTCGACGATGATGAAACATAACCTCTTCCTTTACTCGGGGACCATTGTGACAGTGCACGAGAACTCTACATCGTGGAAGGTGCTGAAAACCTTGGCTTCTTAAAGCCACCAAATCTCTATCCCTGGAACTAAACATGCCTTTTCCTGGTCATGGACTCACTTTTCTCCTTAACAGATTGTTCAATCTTGGAGACAGACTCCCCTAATGTGGCAAACCGTTCTCAATTCTCTAAAGCAATAACAGGTGTCAAAAGCTCAGCACTCAAACCTTTCTCAAACGACCTAATCCGCTCTTCATCAGTAACCTCCATGTGAGGGCAAAACCTCAGCAAGTCCATGAACTTGGCTTCATACTCGGTGACACTCATTGTTCCTTGGTGTAGACACTCAAATTGGTTGATCTTCTCATCCATATATGTTTTCAGAAAGTATCTGCTGATGAACTCTTGCCAGAAAACCTCCCAACCGATCTCCTCACCAGGTCGCTTCTCCTCCTCGATGGCCCACCAGTGGCCAGCACTACCCTTCAGAAGGTAGATAGCGTGCTTGACTTTGTCTACTTCTGGGATGTTGAGAATCCAGAAGGCCTTCTCAAGACCTGTCAGCCATAGATCAGCATCCGCTGGATCAGCCATTCCAGCATAATTCGAAGCTCCGACTCGACAAAGCCACTAAAAGGTCTTCCCAATACCTGATGCTTCACCATGGGGAGCCTGTGCCCTTGGTTGAGGCACTGGAAACCTTTCCATCATGTGATTCATCGTAGCCATCAACTGCCCCATAAGCTGTTGGTAGGCAGGATTTTCGAGAATGGCTGGGTCAAGTTAGGGGACCTCAGGCACCCGATCTTCATGTGCCTTCCCTCCTTCTCCATCAACTGATGCAGCATCGCTGCTCTCGACATCATGTTCTTCATGGTTTCCAGACATCTTTAAACTTTATCTTCTGTTGAGAGAAGAAGGTTATTGTAAGAAAATCTGGAAAGCTCACAAGAACAGACACAAACCTAGTCCTAGATCCCTGTAAACTCAGCGAACCTAGAGTTGTGATACCAAACCAACTGTGACACCCCACCATCACACAGACAACGAGATGACACGCGAAAATGTGCAAAACCTCATATTACCGAAAACACGGGTTAATTAAAATCGATTGCGGAAATCATACATGAGAGAACTTTTGCATCCACATCCTGTAGAGAGACATGTTATATAAACATTCACAAGCCATGTTATAGGTCCATAGCTTATCGGAACCAGCTATACTATCAACACCAGAGTTCAACACCTATTTATACATACATAATGGCCATGCACGACCAACAACAGGATATACCAAAAATTACGACAGCTAGTCATCGTGAAACATCATTAAACACCTCTAAGGACCTGAGTGTATAGGGATGACTCGAGGACTCTACTACAAAACCACCAAAATAGTAGCATGTCCATCTCTTGCCTTCTACTTCTCTTCTTGTTGCTCAGCCGCAACCTCACGACCACCACCGCGTCTAGAGCGATCACCTAATAAGGGTGTAAACTAGTGGGGTGAGACACACAGTCCCTGTGAGAAACATAACTTCCCACCAAAACTATAAAACTGGTTAAAGTAGATAACAATAGATAACTGATAAAGCGTATAACAAGAGCAACATACTGAACAAAGCTATTATTACCAAAAGCTATTATTACCATCAGGCTTACCAAGATATCTGGGAGGCATATAACCAAGTATTTTTTTATGGAACATGATTGACAAGATAAGATTTATAAGAACTTATCACAATATATAAGGATCGTACACGCAACTGCATAATTCAACTAGAACAACTATATAAGCAAGGCATTAGTCAATGTTTCGTATTTTGCTCTAAGCAAGGTATACTTATTCGGCTGGATTATGTTTTATTATGCCCTGAGGAAGTGAGCCTTCCCTGCTCAACTCCAACCATTGGCTGCGAAGCCCAATCCGGTCCCACACAAGGTCTAAGGCGATTCAGACTCCATGACCTCACCTTCTCGTGGTCAGTACACAAATCATTAAGCAAGAACACAGTCTTATGCTTATGGGGCCTCAACCTCTGGGTCAGCTCCGCAAGTTACCCATATCTTTAGCTCACCTCATCATAGGTGCAAGTACATACATCTAAGCCATGAACACGTCATGCTCATCATCACACATCCTGAGTCATGGGTCTGTTCACCAAGCTCCATATGTCCTGAGTCTGCAACCGCAGTCGCACTCAAACCCTCCTATTTTAGGCTAGGGGAAACCTCGCATATTCAACAATATGCGCTCTAGGTAATCCCGCAGGATAAACCTGTTTCACCATCACCAAATACTGACAATAATGAATCTATGGCCAGGGCAAACTACATGATATGTTCATCTATAACTGATTAGTATATTTTAAGCCAATTGTTGAGGTAAAACGAAGTATAAACACAACCTTATAGAATTCAATCATTATTTCCATCATCATACTGTCCTGGGACCTCAATCCCTCATCATATCATCCACTGCCTCTCAAGGCATCACAATCATGCATCAACATCTTGGGAATGCATCCCTTATATCATCATCAGAGGATAACACCTCACTAGGCACTCAGCCTTATATCAGGTCCTCAGACCTATCAACTTGTTGCCATATTACCACATGGTGCTATTCTAGCACATATGTCTCATATCTCTTACCATGCTATGAATCCACATAAAATATCTACATGATTAGTTTACACATTCATAGAGATAACTGAAGCCATCATGGATTAACAAAATTATTATTATACTATCAAGTATAAAGAAGCATCCATGAGTACATCACACATAAGCTTTATCATCCATAGTATTATTATCAATCATGGACATATATTATGCCTTACACTTGTGACCATATGCATGTGTCATATCAACATGTGTAACAACATTATATGCTTCCAAACTTCCTGGTTCACTATCTACTATTTTAACTTATCAACATATTTGCAGGATTCAAGGTGATCACATCATTTCACTTGTATTATCATTATTAAAAGAACCATCAACTATATACATTCCAGGTTATCAGAACCCTCACCAAAACTCCTGCAACCCTCACTAAACATGGCAAGCAGTGCCATCCCTCATCAAAGGGTGTACCCGGTATAGCAATACCCTTACCAAAGGTATTACAACTAGGATTTCCAACCCTAAGGCAACTCACCACCATATCGGCCAATCACTGCACATTCTCTAACATGCATCAAGGTTCCATTATCACTCATGGTTCGGGCAGTACTACCATGGCTATCGGCCAAGGGTCTAATGTGCAACAAGCTAGGGTTAAGGTTAGGTTTCACTATCGGCTAACCTTCAACATGAGCCATATCGACTAAAGGGGGGGTGTCGCCGAAGGCACCCCTATCATGCAACATCATCTGAGGGTTAACCCTATCGGCCAGGGTACCCATGATCCCCAAGAATGGTGTCGTGCATGGCCATGAAGCATCATATCGGTCAGCATCTAGGGTTAGCATGTCGGGCATGAAGCCATATCATCCAACACTTCATATCAAAGCTCAAATAGGACATGGTTCTATCGGCCAAAGCCATCCTGGGCACCATACCACATCGCCCAAGCTTATCTAGATAAGGATAATGGCCAAGGCTGTGTCGGACACCAAGCTATCAAAGCCTATCGACTAAGACCATCTCAGGATAGGGGGGGCATCGGGCATCCTCTATACATGGTGTATCGTCCAATTCATCATCTCCACAAGGGATATCAGCCAAAGGATACAAGGATCAACCTAATGCTCAAGCAAACATATCTAACAAGGATTCCACCTCAAGAACATATCATGCCAGAAGGGTAGACAACTCATGTCGCCAAAAGCAACTCTAACACCCAAGCCAGGGTTAGAAGCTCTGTATTGACCAAAACATAACGGGCACCAAGCCAACTATCTCAACAAGGTATGTAACCCAAGGGTACAACTCCAAATAGAGCTATCAGACAACACAACTCCAAGGTCATATCGTGCAAGGCACAACCCCACAGGATCATCTTCAACCTCAAGCACAAGGGCATCAAACCCTAAATGATCACGAAGGTCGGCTCACCTCTCAACAACCAAGAGAGGGGTTTTGCACAACCTCTATCAAAAATTGGGCAACCACAAGGATCCACCTCAACATAGGTCATCATGTATCCAAAAGCTCACCTCTCTAATCCATGGTGAGAGGAGGGAGTTTCTCAAGGAACTAGAATATAAGCTCACCTCTCAACCTAATCGAGAGAGAGGTATTGCCCACATTACTAGAGCTCAAACTCACTTCTCTAGACCAAGGGGAGAAAAGGGTGTTTTTAAACAAGGAAACCCTAAACCATGGTTCGACCAACTAGGTGTAAAGGCACATAGACCATCAACAACATCAACAACACCATGCTCATTATTTCCACAAGATCAACAACATGTACTAGAGCAAGATACATAACATGCAATGGTGGATCATCAACATATATGAAACATGCAACATAGAGAAGGTAGTATAGCTAGGGTTAGAAGTTATGTAACCCACCTTAAGCAAAATCCTCAAGCTCCAAAGCTCCAAGCTTTAAGCTCCTAGCTCCAAGCACACTACTTCGGCCACCTCAAGAAAAGGAACAAGAAGCATAACCACCATGGCCGGAAAGTAGGCGAGATGGAGAAGAAGATGATAAGGAGAGAGGGAAGATACTTACCAAGGAAACAAGATCCACCTAGGGTTCAACTACCAAGCTAAAGGAAGAAGAAGGGAACTCCTTCAAGAGGATCGACCACCAAGGTTGCAAGGGAGAGGTGTATCATGCACTAAGGAAGATTGGAGCAGCAAAGAGCTAAAGGGTTCCTAAGGAAGAGAATGGAAAGGCATATATAGATGAGGTTCAAGGTTAAACCAAGGCAAGGTGTCACCTTACCAAGGGACACTTGTCCCACGTTTCACCACCTTGTAAAACACATGCACATGCCATGCCACTACTCCCCCAAGGGCCGGCCACATGTCCAAGCTAGGGTGACACAACCAAGGCAAGAAGGTCAACAAAAGTCAAAGGCCAACACACTACTCCTTCATGACTGACACACCCCCATGGGCGATACCCCCATGGCCAACACAAAGCACCCTTGCCCGGTATAGGGCTCAACCAAGCAAGGAAACTCAAGGCACGAGCCCAAACCTTCCTCTCAACCTTAGAGGAAGCAAAGAGAGAGAAAGACATCTCTCAAGGTGACAAACTTGCTCTTCAACCTTAACTCAGGTTATTTTTTAAGTAGCACCTCCAGCTCTCAACTAAGCATAAGAAAATCCTAATCATCACTAAAGATGATTAGAAAGCAACCAAGCACAAGGTTAGGCAAAACAAATAGGGTAAGCCCAAAATGAAGGTCAGGGTCCTTACAAGAAGGATCCAACTCCTTCAAAAAAGAACAAGCCAACAATGTCTTCATCTCACAACTCGAGCCAAAGAACATCAAAGAAGCTCTTGGGGATGATGAATGGATCCTAGCCATTCAAGAATAGTTGGAACAATTCGAAAAGAACAAAGTATGGAACCTAGTGCCAAGACCAAGTGATAGAAATATCATTGGTACTAAGTGGATATACCGCAACAACCTAGATGAAAGCAGTAAAGTGGTAAGGAACAAAGCAAGATTAGTGGGTTAAGGATACAATTAATAGGAAGGTATAGATTTTTATGAAACATATGCACCTATAGCTAGACTTGGGTCCATTCATATGTTACTTTATTTTTCCAGTAATAAAATTTTCTTCTTTATCAAATGGATGTTAAAAGTGTGTTTTTGAATGGTACAATTGAGGAGGAAGTGTATGTTGCACAAACACCAAGTTTTGAACATGATAGAGTACTTAACCATGTTTATTTGTTGCAAAAATCTCTCTATGGACTCAAACAATCACCTCAAGCATGGTATGAGAAATTAAAGAAGTTTTTGTTAGATCATGGGTATATCATGGGCAAAGTAGATTATACCTTGTTTCTAAAACACACTTCGAATAATTTTCTTATCATTCAAATATATTTTGATGATATCATTTTTGGTAGAACAAATCTTGATCTTTGCAAAGAGTTTAGTGATCTTATGCAGAGTGAGTTCGAGATGAGCGTGATGGGTGAGCTTATTTTCTTCCTCGGCTTTCAAATCAAGCAAACTAAAGATGGGAACTTCATCAATCAAGACAAGTACACAAGTGACCTATTTAAGTGTTTTGGGATGGAGAATACCAAGCAGATGGACACACCCATGTATAACACTACCAAACTTGATGAAGATGAAGAAGGTGATAAGCTAGATGCGAAGCTCTATAGAGGTGTGATTGGAAGTTTACTTTATTTAACTGCCTCTAGACCTGATATAATGTTTAGTGTTGTCTTGTGTGATCTCTTTCAATACAATCCCAAGAAATCACATCTTATAGCTGTTAAGAGGATTTTAAGGTACTTAGACAAAACTAAAAATTTTGGTCTATGATATCCCAAGTCAAGGGACTTTACTCTTACATATTATAGTGATGTGGATTACGCATGATGATTGATTGATATAAAGTGCACAAGTTGCACTTGCTTTCTCCTAGGACCATGCTTGGTGTCTTGATCGTCTAAGAAACAGAGCACAGTGGCATTATCAATCATCGAGGCTGAATACATTGCAGCTGGGAGTTGTTGTGACCAGGTCTTATGGACGAAGAAAATGCTCCAAGACTTTAACATTCATTTTGATGCTTCTCCTTTCTATTGTGATAATACCAGTGAAACTAACTTGTCATATAATCATATCTTGCGTAGTAGAGATAAGCATATAGAGGTTCTCCATCATATTCTTCATGATCATATTGCCAAAAAAGATATCTATTTTACACATGTGGATACAAAAAATCAGTTGGCGGACATTTCACTAAACCTCTATCTAGAGAGTAATTTAATTTTATTAGATCTAATGAATTTGATTTGCCTTCTAGCTAGTTGTCATCTATCCTATATGTTTTCCTATGTTTTTATCATCCTTGCTTGCTAATATGCTAAAAAATAGTTTTTCATGTTCTTTTTGCCTTTAATTTTTTCTTGTTTTGGGGTATTTTTCACAAATGCTTATTTATCACAAAATAGTACCCAATGATGAGTGATATGTGCCTAATTATGTTTAAAATGCAAAATGGACTTGAAAAATAAATTTAATTAGCACTCTAATGGCTAGAAATTGAAAATTCTAATGTTGGTTCAGTTGGACCATCGGTCGAGTTGCCAACTCGATCGATCAGTGGCAGAGAGCTTTTTTAAAGTGCCAGTTGGTCAAGTTTCTGAGTCATAGAACTCGACCGATGGCCAAACTAAAGCAAACATAAGTTAGGTCCGGTGGACTTTTCTCCCTCTCAACTAGATAAAAATTGACAGACCCAACCTCTAGCTCCCTCAATCCCTCAATCCTATCCCCGACCTTCCTCTCCCTATCCCTAGTTCAACCTAGATTGACCTTCCTTGACCTCTTTCCCATCAACCCTAGGTGTGTGGATGGTATGTGGTGGTGTTTCAATCATTTTTGCTCTCTCAATCCTTCTCATTTTGTCTCCATGGTGTCAAAGCGGAGAAAGAGAGTCGCTCGAGCTGGAGCATCATCTTCCTCTTCCAACTTGTGTCTCATACCCTTTGACGACACCTTTTTTGTCTCTAATGAGGCTCTCAATAGGTACAAGGAGATCTTTCCTAGGAACCCCTTTCCCTTTTCTATCCTTTTTTAGCTAAGCCCGCGTTGATAAAGGGTTGTCGATTAAGTAGCTGAGTTGCTATACGACCACCACCTCTCCGCCTTGTGTGTCGAACGCACGTGCTATCACAATTCCATCACAAGCAAGAAAGTTGTTCGTGAATTCTATGCTAATTTGCAATGGAATTATGATACACTCATACCCCCACCTAATTCTCAAGTAGTCCTTACTTTCATGATAGTCAGGAAGAAATTTCAAGTCTCCAAAAATACCCTGAACATCTTTTTCTCGAGTACTGAGGTGACTGACACTTGGAGGAAGGATTACCCTGAGTATTTTGACCTAGTTGACTCTGAGGCCTTCAAGTAGTATGATCTCACTCTTCCTGATATTCATAAATACTTAAATAAACCTCAGTTTCCCTATAGAAACAAGTGTACCCTTTCCTCCTCTACCTTAGACCTCAAGAACCGCATACTCGCCCTAGTTGTTAACTGCAATATTCATCCTAAGAAAAATTAGACTGAAATTGTAGAAAATGTTGTAGTGATTATGTCATGTATCTTAAAGAACATCATAATTAAATGGGCCAGATATGTCCTTCACCACATGACCTATTTTGACTCTGGTAAGAACACTCGTGGCACCAACCCACCCTACCCATCCCTGATCTCTGGACTTTTCCTAAATACCACTGGCAAATCTCTTTTCCATGACCTACACTACAAACCTACTCGAAAAGGAGTTTGCATCAGTGAGACCACACTTAAGAATTATATGCCTATCTCATCCTCTACCATACATGGAGCCTCCACCTCTACCTCCACATGTGCACCTCCACCACCTCAGCCATCCTGACCTTCTCGCGCCTCTTTTCATGTGTCAAATGAAACCCCCATGGGTTACATGATGCATTACCAAGTGTATAACCTTCTAGTTTAAGAGAATATGCATCAAGATCTATGTGCCATCATGTCTACCATGAAACTCCCCTATGCACACCCTTATCCTTCCTACCATCCTTACCTAGGAGGTGACTATGCATCCTATGCATATCCTCACTTTTACCATGCCCATCCACCTACTGCTTCTACTGCTACACCCTCTGCTGGTGGTGGATCTACCCCTCCTATGACGCCTCTACCTACTATTCTATAGCTACCCTACTTGTAGGACTTGACACCTCTTCTCCTACATTTCCACAAGCTCAAGAACTACATGACCTTGGTAAGTCTTGTTCTTAGCAAAATGCCAGGTGGCCCGATTGTAGTTTACGTTCCTCTATTGATGAAGAGATGCCAGATCAGGCCAATGAGGAAGTTACTACTGTTGATGAGGAGGCTTCTGAGCATGATGGTTCTGATGGCTTCGCTAGTGACTCAGGTGATGAAGGTGATGTTGTTAACTCCATTTCACCTTCAGATGAAGATGATGACTATGAGCCAGAAGCCTCTACTGATGATTCTGATGATGATGTTGATGATGTGGACATAGATGACCTCGATGTTTAGATGTTTTAGTTTGTAGTCTGTAGATGTTGATCATATATATATTTCTAGACTATTTTATACTACAACATCTGGGCACATTTTCTGAGCTATACTATTTATCATCATGTTTTCATCATTTTGTCTTGTAGTTGCTTTTGTGGACATGCTCTCTGTGTTATAATATTAATCATATGTACACTTACTCTTGGATTTACTATATCTCATGAGTTGGTTCCTTGTTTGCCATATTTTAATTATGACTTAGATTGCTTGTTTCTCTCATCTCTGTTTGGTGTATTCTTTGAGATTGCATGTTGCATGTTGTGATGTATGTTTGGTTGTGCATGGAGAAGACCTATTTCTGTGCTCTTCTACCCCCTTCCATTTTGATAATGTCAAAAGGGGGAGAGAAGTTCAATGTTTTTCAAGCTCAACCATATTGCTTTTATTGTTTATGTGATCCTTTTCTTATTCATTATATGCTTTATCATGCGACTTTCTAAAGGACCATATAGTATATATGTCATATTGATATGTGTATACATACTAACTATGTAGGTAAGAGTGAGCATAGATCGAGGGGGAGCAATTCACATTGTTTAAATCATGAACCCCCTACAATTCACATGGCAAAGGTATAACTTTACATATCCTTTTCAATATGATTGAGGATTGGTTTGTATTTGTCAAAAAGGGGGAGAATGTCTACTTAAGAGTTATACATTTCCCAAATTTTGATAATGTCTTAATTATTCCATTCCTATGTATCTAATATGTTTGTTCAAGATTGATTTCAAGATTTAAGTACATGAAAAGGAACAAATTACACAACCCCTAGCTAGTCCAAGTTCAAGTCAAAAGCAATGCAAGTGTGTGTTTTAGGAAATCATTCCAAATAACCTTATATTATTTTTGTAATCACTTGTATTGATGATAGGACTTGTAACTGAGATGAGAAAAATCAAGGACACTTAATTCCAATGTTTGATCACTCAAAACTCATTTTAGAAAATTTGTCATAGGTTGTTTATCGGTCGAGTTGGAAACTCGATCGATCTAGTGATGGAGTTTCTAGAGAGACCAATCGGTCGAGTTGCACACTCACAGAACTCAACTGATCGATCAACTAAGAAAAACTTATTTTATCTCATTAGTCGAGTTTCCCAAGATAAACTTGACCGATAGTTTGAAAATTGGCTTTGTCACTTAATGGATCGGTCGAGTTATCTTTATTGAAACTCTACCAAATGTACTGTATGAAAAATATAGAAAAAGTGATTATAACCATTGGAGAGTTTTTTTGAGGGAGAATAGATTCATTGTAACTTGGAAAATATCTATATTTTTCCCTTAAGTGATCCCACGCTCAAGGGAACACCCCCAGCTATAAATAGGACCCCTTGGAGTTCATTCCAAGTTTGCTCATTCATGTTATTCTAAGTCCTTGATATAGTTGAGTGTGTTGCAACTCCTTGAGCCCCTTTCTCTCTCTCTCATTTACAAAGCATTTCGTGATTATGAATGAGTTAGGCCAGTTGTAAGAGAGTGACATTCATGTACTTGTAAATCTCTCATTCCATTCCATATTCCCTACGCCTTTCTCAAAGAAGCAAAAGGTTGAATCAAGCTACTCTGAGTGAAGGTGAAGTTGTTGTTCTTCTTCTTTAAGGTTGAAGACAAGGTGAAGATCTTCTCCAGGTGAAGGAGAAGGGAAATGCCAAGATTCAAGAAGAGTGGGAAAATTTCTTAAGGCCAAAGACTTGATGCAAGTGTGGGTAATTCCTTGTTGAAGGCTGAAGACATCTTGATCAAGTAGGTAAGTCCTAGTGTAGGTGGAAGACTCTTATCTGAATAGGTAAGTCCTAGGATGTATGGTGGTCTCCTTGTAACTCTTATGAATGAATATAAGTATATACGAATTGCAAAGTGCTAGAGATTGGTCTCTCTAGGTTGTGGATTAACTCTCTCCTAGTTTGGAGAGTGGAACCACTCAAAACCACCTTGTCCAAGTGCATATTTCAATTTATCTCATCCTTGCTATGCTTTTTTAGTTAGGACTTCAAATTGCTCTTAAGCTATTGGTTTTGATTGATATAATTTTAAGGTCTAACTTATCTTGTGAGAATTTTGAAGCTCTATTCACCCCCCCCCCTCTAGAGATCTAGATTCAACAAGGTGTAGTCATGACATGGATTCTTGATTTCCATGTGGATATCATATACATTGTATTTGGGGTTATATAGGTTGTAGATATTGTTGAGTTCAAGAAGATCGTTTCCTTTTTCATAGTTGGCATCTAAGGAATTCTCAATGTCTAAATAGAGGTTGTCATGGTGAGACTTATTTTAGAAATCTTAAAATGATGTCCAATATGATAACTATGAGATAATCAGTAGAAGAAAGATTATATGGGTAGTTCCAAGATAGATTGTTGTAAAATTCATTAACTTCTTTTTGCCCCATTCAAAATTAGAAAAAACACAGTCATACACAAGAAATGCAATAAGGTGGAGTTTAAACAACTTACAGATGATGAACTTCTATAGACCAGTGTCTTGATAGTCTCTAAAGGCAAACATATTACTAGAAATAAGGTATTTATACATATTGAAAGCTAGAGACTGAATGTACTATAAGCTAGAAAAGGGGAGACAATTATATTGGTTGTGAGAAGGGGATTCGAAACACATTCAGGCCTAGGATAAACTAGATTCTTTCTCTTTAGCATGCGAAAGGAAGATGTGGTGAAGAATCAGTACAAATTAACAACTAAGATGTGAAGGAGTAGAGGGAATTAAGTTCAAAGATTCGAATGTATGGTCTAAGGTTAGGAGGGTCAGAGGTAGGTGATCAAGCTAAGGGAGGATGTTGGTTGAGTTTAAACTAGTTGGTCTGACAAGTTTTGTTCATAAGAAACTTGGTTGATGGCATGTTCTACCTTTCCCCTAAACAACATGTCGATCGAGATTTGTCCAGGTCAAACTTGAATAGTAAGATTTCCTTAATAATAAAAATATCTCATCAAATCTAGGTCTTAAAGCCTATTTCATTTTAAACTATGACCCTTACATGTATATATAATATTGAGAAGTTATTTTGACTCACAATAGGTTATTTTTCAATGATAAATCAAAGAAAAAGAAATCTCATTGAAATTTTGAACCAAATACCATGTTTTAAAGCATTCAACTTGGAAATTTGCATATATAATCAAGAAATTTAATATCAAGAAAACATGTCCTAGGCATATAAATATTATCTGGATAGGGAGCATGAAAGCATTAGAAACATAAGTTATAAGAAATCTTGATCATAGATAATTAAATTTCTCCTTAGTATGATGTTTTGTGAATATATCCACAAGTTGATTTCAATGTCCACATGTGTGAAGTGATTACATACATCTATATGTTTAGATCTACTATGCTATATAGGATTGCAAGAAAAGTCTAGTGCATCGATATTGTCACAACAAATAGGAGAAGCATTAAAATATAAGTCAAAGTCTCATAGCATTGTCTATATCCATCAGGTATATGCACAAAAGCTATCAATGGCTATCTAGTAAGTCCCAGTCATTGATAATGTTATAATATTTTGTCTTATGGGGAGCTAAGCCATGAAAACTAGTCCTAGAAGAAATCCAGTTCTACTTGTGCACTTTCTACCAATCAAGCATCCAACAAATTCGCATCAATATAAGTGATTAGAGAAGTGTCCCTTGACTTAAGATAAAATAGACCAAAATTTTGGGTTTTGGCTAAATACCTCAAAAAAAATCTCTTAATTGCTATTAGATGAGATTTTATAGGATTAGTTTAAATCTAGCACACAAACTAACATTTAATATAATATTTGGTTTAGAGGCAGTAAGATATACTAAGCTACCAATCATACCTTTATAGATCTTCTTTTATACCTTTTTTCCTTCCTTATCCTCATCAAATTTTGTGGTGTTGAACATGAGAGTATCTATTGGTTTGCAATTATCCATTCCAAAGTGCTTTATGGGTTCCTTAGTATATTTCATTTGGTTGATGAAGATCCCATCTTTTTTTCTATTGTTTTGGAATTGTAGGCATCAAGTTATCTCTCCTGTTATATTCATATCAATTTCACTCTACATGAGAGAACTAAAGTGTTGATGGAGCTTAAGATTTGTAGCACCAAAGATAATATCATCAACATAATTTTGAAACAAAACAAAGTTGTTATAAGTGTGTTTCAAGAAGAGAGTAGATTATAATTTACCCATGAAAAAGACATTATCAAGAAAAATAGTCTCAAGATTCTATACCCAATTTTTAGGGGCTTGTTCAAGGGAATAAAGAGCTTTATACAAAAGATAAATATGATCCTCATGTTTGTCATATTAAAAGTTGGGAGGTTAAGACACAAAGGCTTACTCCAATATCAATCTAATAAGTAAAGAACTTTCAACATCCATTTAATAAAGCAAGAAATTTTTATGACAAGGAAGGAAAACTGTCATTCTAATAGATTCTGGTCTAGCATTAAGGAAAACTATCAATAGGTTGTCATAAGTTTCATAAAAGTCAATACCTTCATATTGGTTCTACCCTTGTGTTACTAACCTTAATGTGTTCCTTACCACCATTGCTTATACATAAATATTGTTGTGGTAGACCCAATTAGTTACAATGACCTTTCTATCCTTTGGACTTGTCACTAGAGTACATATCTTGTTCTTTTCAAACTTCTTTATCTCCTCTTGTACATATAAAATCCAACATCTTCAATAACTTCTTTGACATTCTTTGTCTTCAACTGAGAGTTGAAGGCAATATTGAAATACTCTTTGTAAGCATATTGTGTCTTCACTCTCACAAATGGATCACCTATTATGAGCTCCTTAGGATGACACTTTATCATTTTTGTTGATGTATGGTTCTTTTTGTCTTAATATCATATCACCTAACACATCATCACAACTGAAATTCTTTGCTAAAGGATTAGTCTCAATAAAATTGGCATTGATAGATTCTTTAACTTTAGATAAATAATTATTGTAACACAAAATGCACCACTTGTAGAACTATGTATTATGTAATATGGCATCAGATAGGCAGCGACAACAAAAAATTATGTGCCATATTCCCCTTTACATACGATCACATCAACAACTATGTAATGGGAAGGATGGCTTATGATGTCATACTGGTCCTGGAGTAAGTCCAACGACTATTCCTCATTGTAGTATGCATCCTTCTTCAAGTCACAATCAGATGGTGTCATTAGAAGCTCCTCACAGACAATATGTTGATGTTTTCCTCTTAGCAAGAAAAGCTCCATGCCTCTATGGTAGTCCACGAACAACCAGGAACTCCTTTTGTTCTAGTAGAACATCCAGGAAGGAGTTTTCCCTCTCCGTTGGTGTACTAGAACCAACTTGATTTCCCACAATTGTTCTCCCTGGATATCCCTCCCTTTATCAAGTAGGACTTGCTCTGGTTCTCTCGGATACCACAACTAGAGAAGGCAAACAATTGTCAAAGGCAATTCAGTTGTGTCTGAGAAGCCCATAGTAACCCTCTATTTATAGGAGGGTTAGGGCCAGGGTTCCTAGTTTGGGTGGGAGCGGAAGGGACCAAATTTCATGAATTCTTACATCCTGCAAGAAGCAAAAAAAATGGTTGGCATGTGATTTGATTGGTTCGGTTCAACCCTTGAGCCATTCATTTCATCATGTTTTCCAATCGCAATTATATTGGCAATTTTACTCGAATTTATGCTCAACATGATGCCATCACAAATCCTTGAATCAATCAAATTGATTCACCAACCGCTCAGTTTACAACCTGATGTGGTCAATTCATGTACCTGAGCTGATCGGTTCACTTCCTAAACTGGTCAGTTCATGGTCCAAAACTGCCAAAGTTGGTTCAATTGACCTGGCACACTGATACGATCGTTTCAACACTTGAACTGGTTGGTTCATAGTTCATTCATTCAATATTCAACTAATGTTGTTTAGATTGAATATCTAACTCTTTAGCAATCAAGTAAAACAAATTCATGAATGAACTCCTATTCTAAGTATATCCTTTGTGTGTAACCCTATAGGTTCCAAGTTATGTTGGTAGTGAATGCCCATATCTGATTAATGACATCACAAGCAATGAGCGGTGTCAAGCAAAACATCATTTCTACCCAATTAAATGGAAAGTTGGAGAACAACTTCAACCTACAATCTGTGACTGGTGTTATAGTGACTATCTAATTCTTTTGTATGTGATATCTGAATTGAACTTGAGGTATGATTGTCATCCTCTCAATGATCGATCCATGTTTCTAGATCTACAGCAGACTGTCTGAGATATATGTGACCTCAATATCATATAGTAATTCACATGTGCATGCACAAGCCTTTCTCGGCCTCGCTTATCAAGTGGCATGCATATCAAACTCTAGTAGGAGGGACAAATCCAATTTACATCACTCACATTTGCCCCCATGTGTCATAGTACATCCAATCATCACCTTTATGGCAACCCTTATCTAATGGTCATGATGGATGATGTCAATGTACACTAAACGACATGTGATGAGTGTAGTGGTTTCAAGTCTAAGAACCCCAATCACCACCTTCACTATGATAGATGATTATGACCACCAATTATGATTTCCATGTGTCACTCTACAGGTGGGTCTATCCAATACACTATTTTCCAACAAGAATCTATGTGTTTGGTTTGATATCACATATATCATGACTGATGAGATTTTGTCATCAACCAACCCACACTCTAGTCTTAAGTGTCATTGTTGTTGATCAGCCTTCTACAATGGCATAAGACTAGGAAGATAGCAAGAATGTACATCCTCTTAGCATCTTTGTGATCTCATTGTTCAGGTCTTAAACCTGAGGTCATACGTCACTGAGTAATGTCATTCTTTAGACATATATTATGTTTCATCATTATCTGATAACTGATTGAAACAAAATAAATTAGAAGCTTGCCTTTACTACTAATCAAATCATTTATATGGTATGCCATCTCAATCATCATACGATTGGCTCCCTGGGCATACATACCAGTAGAGTCCCACATCCACTTAGAGTCAATCACCCACTAATATCATTCTTAGTGATCTAAACATGTCCATCATGTTTCTACTATGGCAGGTGCTAATCCAGTGGGTTAGCAACATTTTGTTGTTAGTCTCTATATTGCATGTTTCTCATCTCTTCACTGTATGACATCTCGTATAAGGTGGAACTGTTGTAGTATGCTATTAGATATTCCTTGCCTAACCAATAGCTCTGTTGTTGTTACAGTATCTCCAATGTGTCATCAATGGTTGGGACAATCATAAGCTCATCCATATGAACTTCTAGATCCATACAATATCCATTCATGTGTTCACAACACCATGATACTTGGATTCTATTGTAGAATTTAAATAATGGTCATTAGTTTGGAACTTTTCCAACTTTCAACTCTTCTTTTAATATTAAACACAAGTTTAGTATTGAGATCACTTATTGTCATTCTAGAAGCTTGCATCGGTGTAACCCCTTACACCCAACTCTTCCTTGTTTCCATAATATAAAAACTTATGCTTTAGTGATTCTCAAGTACTAATGAACATTCTTAATGGTATTCCTTTACTCATGTCTTTCTATTCTTCATAAGAATCAGATCATAGGGTTCTTAAGGGACTAATCCCATGCAAAATGGACATATTCTCTCTCATTGAGTCTATCATACTGAACCCTTCCAACATCTTGTTAGTATATGTGCTCATATTTATGAAACTTACTAGAACTGTCTCCATAGATCTCAATTCCTATTGCAAAGGATGTCTCACCTAATCCTTCTTTCTGAAGGTATTTTCCATACCAAGTTTCAATACTTACAATATTGAGATGTTATTCCCCATCAATATGTGGAATATACATATATGATCCCACTAAAACTTTTGTAATCACCAATTTCATTTTTATCTTGACTAAAGTCAAACTCTTTGACTACCTTGTCAAAAGTAAGATTCTAGATCTAAGATGTTTGTTTCAATCTCAAGATTGAACATTTTATCTTATAGACTTTATTTGCATTAATGAAGTTATCAGACCTTCATGTTGTGTCACGTACACATCCTCTCAATTATTCCTATTAAGGAATGTGGTTTTAATCTTCATGCCATGTCTTATAGTCTTGATAAGTTACAATAGTAAACATGACAATTGGTGAAGGGATTTCATCATGTTCAACACTTTCAACTGTTTTGAAAACCATCACAACCAATTCATCCTCTTATGTTATCCATGTTTGTTTTCCTTTTGAAAACCCACCTGCACCCTATGGGTTTTACCCCTTTCAGGTGGTACTACTAAGGTCATACTTTTTGTAAGTGTACATGTACTCCATTATTGGATACGATGGTCTTAAGAAATTTCTCAGATTTTGGTATCTCAATAGTTTCTAGTTTATTATTGGCTCATCAACCCATGACCAACTCAGAACCCATCTGAGTTATAGGATTCACAATCTTTTTCAGACATGTTCTACTAGAACTATGAGTCTTGTGTTACGTAAGGAACTTGAGATTCTACAACAATTTGTGGTTCTACTTGTTCCCATTGTACCTCCATGTTAACCTTGAACTTTTTAAGTTATAATTTTACTCCCATCAATTCTTTTGGAACTCAACTATCCTAATAACAAACATATTATTATCAGAATCAGATTTAATGGTAGTATTTAACATGCATATGGTCTTGTGGATAAATATTTTTGGTAAACACTTTTCTTGTACAAGTTTCAATCCTTATATGAAAGACATATATGGATATTCCCATACCATATCTCATATGATGTCTTTAAACCATTTCAAATGATACATTGTTTTACTGTAAAATGCATCTATGAGGAAATTATAAAATCATATTAAATGATAATCACATCATGACTTATCAGGATGTGATTCCTTTTTTCTAGTACATCATCATGTTTTAGGTTGAATTCATTGTGATACATTATCACAGTCTCTCTAGAAGGTCCTCAAACTCTTAATTAAAGTACTTCAAGATTGATTATATCAAAGTATCTTAATAATTTTATCAAGGTTATTTATGTGCTTCATTCATAATCTTATTGAACACTTTAAGAGATTTATGTTTGTATTTCACCAAACACAAACTACATATCTACTGAGATAATCAATAATATAATGAATTACAAATAACTACCTCTAGCATTTATTCTAGAAGTCTATGTACATCATTTTGTACAAGTTCTACTAGAATGCTTATTATCCCACTACATCTAGTGAGAACTATTTTTCATGTTTCTTATAATAATACTTGCATATGTCTTATTGGTTCAATAACCAAAATAGTCTAGATAAACATCAATATGGATTCTAGTAATCTATTTTTCATATATGTTCTCTTTTTTTTGGAAGGATTAGAGCTTATATATTCATCCTGCACTCTAAAGCATGACAAAAGTTGGGTAAAATGACATCAAGACTTACTAGTGGCAAGAGTGGCATGGTACAATGGAAAGAGAAGGAATTGCGTGAAGATAAAGATAGTTTTGTAGTTCTGTCAGTAGCTTGATTCAGGTCTCTTGGAATATGCATGACCAGGAGTCGATGTAAAGCTGCCTTTGTGACATGAAATTTCCTCCAGAGTTGCTAGAACCTCGGTGAGTTGCATGAAGACTCATGTATCATCTGCACCGACATGCTGGAGTCAGAAACAATGATAGTATTGTGCATATTCCTAGCCCTATAGATAGAGGCTGCAGTTGTAATGGAAATAAATTCGGCTTGGAGCACCAATGAGGCTTTGAGGAAGATGCCTTCGCCCTGTATAAACCGGCCAGAGTGATCGAGAATGTGAATACCAATACCATCATCCAATGTTAGATTGTTGAATGAGGCATCAATGAACAACAGGTGTTCAAAGGGATCGGGGCATGTAAAAATTCTGTTGGACATAGTTGAATGGTGTGGGCTTAGGTCCATGTATTTCAAGATTGCTCTCGTTCTTTCCTTGATGAAAGTGATCTAATCATTTTCTTTCAGATGATGGTTCTCATGGACTTGTTTGTTTCGACTATTCCATATGTGCCAGCACGCCACAACATAAAGAATGGTAGAAACCCCATTGGGCTTAGGAGGGGAGATGAGCCAATTAATCTAGTCTTCGTCATTCAACAGAAGAGAGTTTGGAGGGGCATTGAGTTTCCTCCAGATTCCCTTGCAGTAGTTGCAATCTCATAGATAGTGTAGCAACGTATCGTCCTAGTTATTGTAGAGGGTACATACGGTATCCACCTCCAGATGGCGTCTTCGTTTCTCCATGTTGGTAAGAAAAGCTTGATGTTTCAGCAGCCAGAGAAAGAGCTGTAGACGTTCAGGGATCTTGAGTTTCCAGATGGATGTCCAATCACCAGGTGTAATGCAGTGGTTGTCTTCTTTGAGCCAGGTATAGGTACCTCTGAATGTCAGATTGCCCATAGGATCGGAGGGCCAGTCCCAGGTGTCTGTACCGGTGTCCCCAGTTGGCGGGGGATATGCTGGATAATCCTATAAGCTTGTGGTGGCATATAACTAGATATGAACTCGTAGTCCCACTCGCCATTATCAAGATGGACAGAGTTTACTTTCAAGTCCTGCAAATATGGTGGGATAACCCAGGAAGGGTTGAGCTCTAATACAGAGGTTCCATTCATCCATTTATTCGACCAAACACAAGTTTTTGGTCCTGAGACAACGGATTTATGGCACAAGTTGGTGATTTTATACATGTTGCGTTTGATAAAGGCCCAGACCGAGGAGCATGGTTTTTTTTCAACTTGATTATCCTTCATGTACTTTTCTTTAAGGATTTTAACCCAGAGGGCCGGGTGGTTATTTAAGAAAGACCAGACATTCTTCAACATTAAGGCATCATTTTGATCTCTTGCATTCTTGATGCCCAACCCACCATCGGCTTTATGTCTTGTAACCTTTTTCCACGACACAAGTGAGAGTTTCTTATGCTCTCTACCACCATACCAGATGAAGTTTTTGATGTTTCGGATGATGTCATCACAAAGCAAGGGAGATAGCTTTACAGTTTGCATGGTATATGTCGGTATTTCTTGTAGCGTTGCTTTTGCTAAAATTATTCTTCCTGCTATGGAGAGGTGTCAGGCAGCCCAACTCGACATAGCTCTTTCATGCCTGTAACAAGATGTCGGTGGGTTCTTTTATTAACTTGGTGGTGGAGGATCGGGACCCCAAGATATATGCCAACATTGTTGGTGTGGGCTATCCCCATGGCTTGGGAGAATGCTCGTTTTTCAAGATTAGTGGTATTAGCTAAGAAGAAGCAGTATGACTTCTCTTTTGAGATTGAGTGTCTAGAGACATTGCTGAATTAGTTGAGGACATCAAGAATAATGCCCGCTTGGCTCACGCTTGCTTCAGCCATAAACAGGATATCGTCTGTGAAGAAAACATGGGATAGAGGTGTTCCATGTCTCGTCAATCTAATAGGCTTCGAAAGATTGTTGGTAATTGCTGTATTGATGGCCTGGGAAATGCATTATATGCACAGACAAAAGATGTATGGGCTGAGAGGATCCCCCTGGCAGACCCCCCTGGTCGATTTGAATGTCGGCAGCGGTGCACCTTCCCAAAGGATGGAGGTGTTCCCACTAGAAATGATATTCATAATGAGTTCTATAGTAATGGAGGGGAGACCTGTCCTCTTGAGGGTATCCTCAATGAACTGACAGCTCATCGGTTGAATGGCTTGGAAAGATCTACCTTGATGGTAACCCAATGCTTGCCACCAGTCTTTTGCTTCATGGAGTGAATAACCTCTTGTACCAGGAGAATGTTATCACTTATCCTCCTGCCGGGTATGAAGCTGGATTGGTTATCTGAGATCCATACAGGTAGGAAGGGTTTTAGACGTTCTACAAGGATCTTTGAGATCAACTTGAAGCAAGAGTTGTTTAGGGAGATAGGGCGGAGCTCCGTGCATCTTTGGGGCTGCCTAACCTTAGGAATGAGGATCATATAGGATTATGCCACTTTGTTGTCAATCAAGCCAGTGTTGAAAGTTGTTTGCACGGTTTGGGTGATAGAAGGACCAAGCTTGTGCCATTGGTTCTGAATAAACTCATTATGAACCCCGTCGGGGCCAGGCACCTTGGATGGAGCCATTAAGAACATGGTCCTCTTGATTTTGTCATGGGCAGTCGTATGGAAGATAAGGTTGAGCATCTACAGCGGGAGTTCCTGGAAAGATCCAACATAAGTATCTATGTTAGTGTTAATCGAGTTTACACCATCATTTGATGAAAGTAATTTAGGATGAGCTCCTTGAGGCCTACAGGAGAATCGACCCAATCACCGTCATCGTTCTTCATCCTGCTTATTCTTGTGGCATGTCGTCTTGCCTTAACTTAAGAGTGAAAGAAATTTGTGTTTCCGTCTCCGCACTTTAGCCATTGTATGTGGGCTTTCTGTTGCCAGTCCAGTTCTTCCACGAGAAGGATGTTGTCATGTTGTTCTTGTAGGCTAGTAGAACATAGGTCGTTGGAAATACTAGGATTTACACTGTCAATAATCTGGCATTGTTCCAGCTTGGAGATGATGAAATTTTTTCTTTTTTCTTCTTCTGCTTGGAGTCCTTCTCCCATTTGAGCACATCATCTCTGAAGGGGGGAGATCCTCGAGGAAGGATTTTGAGTTGTCCCATGCAGGCATAATTGCTTGGTTAAAGTCAGCTGAGAGTTTCCAACTAGACTTTGTTCTGAACACTACTGGCTTAGCATCTTCGTTGATAGAGCTTGAAAGGAAGATGGGATTGTGGTCGGAGTCAAGCCTTGGCAAAACCGAGATTTGGAAGCCCCCTTCCGTGGTTAGCCTCATGTCATTAGCAATGACTTTATCAAGTTTTTCCAAGAGCTGAAGGCGCTTGAAGGTGTAGAAGAAGCCATTCATCTTGATGTCAGCAAGACCTGTGCTATTCAGCGTTTGGTTGAACAGCCTACTGTTGGCTCTGTCGAAGTATTTGCCACCTCTTTGCTCTGAGATGTCAAGCATGGTATTAAAACCACCAAGGATAGCCCAGGGGCCATTTATGTTAGTTGAAAGCTCCAGTAAGTGAGGCCAGAGAAGCTTCCATTTGGAGGGGGTTGGACTTGCGTAGATGAAGGTTGCAAACCATGAGTGGTTAATTTTATAGTGAATGAACTGTATATGATTCAAGATGATCTCAACATGACATTTAGTATCATCCTAGAGGATCCAGATTCCACCAGAGAAGTTGATGGCTTCAACGCGGTGGGAAGAGGGGAAGCCGAGCTTTTTAATGGCATTAACAATTGACGTACCACTACATCTAGTTTCCAAGAGAACCAGGATTTTCACACGATATTTTAATTTGTATTCTTTCAGTAATCGAATTTTGTTTTTGGAGCAAGCTCCTTGAATGTTCCAATAGATGATGCTTGAGATAAAGAAGGTGAGGGGAGAGGGGTTTTAGATGGCGGCTAGTAGGCCCTTGGCCTGATTATCATCTGCCTTCCCAGTACTATCAGTAATTTGCATAGGGGATGCTTCCCCTTCTTCCATAGCTCGACTCTGCTCGGTGAAGATGAGGTTCTTCCTAGCACCTACTAAGTCTTGTTGGTTAGCTTCCATGGTGGATTTATCCTTCTTGCGCACCCTGTCAGGACTAGTGTATACGTGCTGATACACTACTTTTCAATTCCTCAAGATGACACTGTTGTATCCTTGAGACGAGTTGCCCCAGTTAAATTTGTTTGGGTGGACCTCCGGCGTGTTCTGCTGTTTCGTGCCGCCAAATATGAAGGTTGCCCCAGTGTTTGGGATCAGGTTCCTGCCCTCAGCAACCTCGTCGTCAATCAAGGGGACGGAGGTGCCCATATGAGAGATGTCATGGGAGGCCTTGTCCCTCGCAGAGGTATGTGTCTGTGGCTTCTGCTTTGGGTGTGTTGTGCTCTTTTTTTTCACAACTACTTCCCAGTCGGAGTCCTCTCCATCCTCAGTTGCATCATGTGCAACCTCGGAGGTTGTTGTAGAGTTCCTAGGTCCTTTGGCCTGACCCGACGTGGTCTTGGTTTGTTGAGAGGAGCTAGGGGTCGCCTTCTTTTCTTGCCGCCGTTTCGGTTTGGGGGCATGTTTAGCTTCAGTGTAGGTATAGGGTGTGAGTACCATCGCCATTGAGGTGGATGCAGTATCATTGGAGGTGAAGGGTTTGGCATGAGTGCACTCCTTCTCTGTGTGTCCTAGCCGACCGCATGACATATAGACAATAGGCAAATTTTTGTACTCCAGTCTGTATTGCTCGCCATTGAGCAAGACTTTTGGCAGTAGGGGTTTGGAGGTATCAACTTCAACCGCTAGACGTGCGAACTTCCCTCGGTCGTCGACAATTGTTGTGTTGTCGATCTTTATAGTTTTCCCTACCAAGTTGTCGATGCACCAGAGCAGTTGGTTTTGGAACAGGAAGACTGGAAGGTCCTTGACCCAGAGCCAGACTACAAGTTTCCTTGGAATAGGGTTGGATGGGCGGAAGTCTGCAGACCAGGATTAGACGGAGAGATAATTTCCAAAAACTATCTAGGGGCCGCCTGTCATGGCCTTCACATAGTCTGATTAATTTGCCAACTGTATAATGTAGTATCCCATCTCTAGATCGATGGCTCTGAAGGAATCGTACGGAGACCAAAGGATCCAGAGACGATTGATTAGGGTTTGAAATCCAATGTTGCCACCAATCAGCTTGATGATGACTGCTAATTTCCATGGCTCCAAGAGAGGCGAAAGTGAGGACGGATTGATAGTGAGAGCTAGGAGGGCACCACTAATGTCCACAAGGATATCTTTCTTGGTGAGAGTGTCGGGGGATACTGGGGGAAGCAAAGACGACACTTTGTGCCATGTCATCGCATCCTTGTATGATCGTTCATTGGGTTGATCAGGAATGTTAGTAGCAGTCACAGGGGGGTCAAAGTGTTCCTCTCTGTAGCAAGGGGGACTAGGTCTGCGGCCCTCAGTTCCTCTTCCTCCTCCTCTACCCCCTCGGCCATGGCCTCCGTTGCCGCCTAACCCTAGGCGGTCTCCCATCTCCCTAGCCCCCTCTAACTAGATTTTTTCATATATGTTCTCTAGATGACAATGCTATAGATACTATTTATTTGAGTTATCAAATTGTAATCCTTTTGGTACTTTAATTATTAAAAACTATCTTTAGATCCTACAAATATCATAAGACATTTTGGGGAATCTCCATACAAGATCACATCTTTGAACTAGAACATTAACTATTTTATTCATAATCATCCTTATCCATAAAAGATGTAGAAAATAAAATGTTTCTATTGATGGCATAATGAAATAGCAGTTCATCTAAATCTATTATATGTCCTGTCGGCTAAGATAAATTCAAAATATAAACTAAAGTTGCAACAACGTTTACTTCATCACAATCCATTCTTTCCCTTTCTAAAGGCTTACTTCTTACTAGATCATGTATATTCAGACATATGTCAGATCTACATCTGGTATCATATACCCAAGATGAAGAAGTGATTAGATTTATCTTACAATGTATATACCTAAAATTGGAGATCTCTATCCCCTGCTTCTTCTTCTTTAGTTCTTCCAGGTAGAGAGGACAATTCCTCTTCCAATGTCTAGGTTGGTGACAGTGGCAATAGTTGCCTCCCTTATTTACTCCTCCCTTTTCCTTGAGTGTTGAAGACTTGGGCTTCTGCACAAATTTAGAACCCTTCTTAGCTTTGGATTTTCCTTTAGACTTCCCCTTTTCTTTTCTGATCATCATCACAGACTTGGGCTTGTCTTTCTTCATTTGTGCCTTAAAAGGTCTCAACATGCCAAGTAACTCTGTCAACTGATTATCAAAGTCATTCATGTTGTAGTTCATGACACACTGACTGTATGACTCTGGCAAAGATTGTAGAATCTCATCAGTGGCTGACTCTTAACCCAAGGGGAATACCAGTCTAGAAAGGTTCTCCAGATACCCAATGTGATTGAGCACATGAAGACCTAGTGGATCTCCTTCTCCATGTTACATTTGAACAACGCCTTGGAGACATTATAGCTCTCATGTCTTGCTTGATCTTGGAACATGTTCTTAAGATGTGTGACCATCTCAATAACATCCATGTTCTCATGCTGTCTCTACAACTTATAGTTCATGGAGCACATCATTAAACACTTGACATCAACACCATCTTTAATGTGCTTCTTGTAAGCATCCCTATTAGCCTAAGGTGCATTGGGAAGAGGTTCATCTGGCACTGGTTCCTCCAGGACATAGAGCTTGCACTCCTATGTGAGAATGATTCTTAGCATCCTAAACTAGTCGTGGAAGTTATGCCCATTTAACTTGTCCTTCTCAAGGAATGATCATAGAGAAAAATTGTTGTTGTGTGTTGCCATTTGATTCTACAATAGAAATTTGCACATTTTTTATAAATTTGATTTGTATAATTTTGATGATGTTCAATTAGGCCTATAAAAAACTATCACTCTCATTATTTTGTTCAAATTGATAGCCCTAATTTATCAATTCGGTAGATTCAGTTCACAAATTTCTAATGAACCAAGATCCAAAACAATTCAGTTATTACTCAGCCAATGCCAGCATCCATAATCAATTATTTAGGTAGGGAATATTTTCTAATTGTGTTTTATGAAATTCTTGGATAGACAGTATGTGCAACTCCTTACCATGGTCATTTGCAAGCTTCTAGGTGATTAATTTCACTAAGGATACCCACTTAAGCCTGACCCAATAGCCAACATGATAGAAATGTACCCCGCTTGGAAGGCCCACATAACTACCATCACACTTCCACAAGAAGGATAGCACACCATGCTTGGCATGCCCACACACAATCGATCAAGCTTTTCATCTTTGTTGCTAATATAAAGCATCTTACACTTAATATGTTTGATTAAGGGATTTGATATATATCATAAGATATATACATATACATATACATATCCAATCACCACATACTATAGTATGTATCATATGCATGCAATATAAAACATTAGCAATGGTTATGGACATTCTATTATAATTTCTTGGAGCCAAAAGTAATTACTACCACCTAGGTTGTAACGCCCGGGCCCACTGCCCGAGGCTCTAGTAGAGTTTCAGGAATGACGACTATCCCCACAGACCGCCACTAGCCCTAACTGCACGCTTTATCCTCACTCACGTGCATGCCAGGATCAACTTCCTGACAGGTCACCCATCCTAGTACTACTCCAAGCTAAGCACGCTTAACTATGGAGTTCTTAGCGATGGGCTCCCAGAAAAGGAGGTGCACCTTGGTGATATGGGTAGTCCAATCATTCCTTTTAAGATCATGTTATCTGAGGCCTCAAATCCCGGGATGTTACAATCTCCCCCACTCATACTCTTGACGTCCTCATCAAGGCTCAACTATATGGCCTCATAATCTAACCCCATTTCAGTGCAGACCCATAATGGTCCATGGACACCCAGCTCCCGATCACGGAATACCAACGCAAGGGTGGCTACGTCAACCATGGACAACCCTTTCCTACATGCCTGGACCGCACAGCTCAAGACTGGCATGCCATGCCCATGTGGGCCCCACCTACTGGAGGGGTTATGGCTCTGATACCATTTGTAATGCCCGAGCCCACTGCCCGAGTCTCTAGTAGAGTTTTAGGAATGACGACTATCCCCATAGACCGCCACTAACCTTAACTGTGCGCTTTATCCTCACTCACGCGCATACCAGGATCAACTTCCCGACAAGTCACCCATCCTAGTACTACTCCAAGCCGAGCACGCTTAACTATGGAGTTCTTAGCGATGGGCTCCCGAAAAAGGAGGTGCACCTTGGTGATATGGGTAGTCCAATCATTCCTTTTAAGATCATGTTATCCGAGTCCTCAAATCCTGGGATGTTACATAGGTTTACATCACATGCATGAACCTATTGTTAGTGTAGATCTATGTTTGAAGTAATTTGGGTTGATCGCTTCAACTCTTGAACCAGTCAGCTCGCCTCTCGGTTGGTCAGTTCATTTGTAAGAACAATTGTCTAGTCTCTAATACAGAGATATCTGGACACCTCCAAACGGTTGGTTGGTCCACTAGTCGATCGGTTCGTCTCTTGTTGTCGGTCCTCCAGTCAGTCAGCTCATCTTCGATATGGTTGGTTTGTCTAGTGTTGCGTGTCATATTCTTTATAATAAGAAAATAATCTATCTTATGTATATTAAACTTATTACATGGTAATGAGAAATCTCAAGTTACATTGGAGGGGATCATAGGTAGGAAATAATAATACTTTTACATTTGGGAAGAATAAGACAGAGGCTCAATATGCAAACCGAGATAAAATAAGAATAAACAAACTATTGAACCACACATAGTTAATAGGGTTATTGTCTATAAGTATGCTACACATCCACTATCAAAATCAATTTTAGGGTAGCACGTGTGAATTCCATATATATATATATATATATATATATATATATATATATATATAAATATATATATATATATATATATATTAGTTTGAGATTGTATGTGGTCCTTAATTGGATATGAACATTATCCATTTTAAATATTTGCATCATATGTAATAAATAAAAGGCAAAAACAAAAATATGATCATATTGATTTATATCCCAAAACACAATAGATTGACGAGGATTTGATACCTATGTTGGGAATTATGACATCAGATAGGCAACATAAATAAAAAAATTATCTGACATATTCCCTTTACAAATGATTGTGTCAAAACTATGTAATGGTATGGATGGTTTATGAGGTCATATCTGGTCATTGAGCAAGTCCAAATGACTATTCCTCATTGCAGTATGCGTCTTTGTTCAAGTCTCACTCAGACAAAATTAGCAGTAGCTCCTCACGGAAAACATCTTGATGTTGTCCTTCTAGTGGGAAAAGATCCACGCCTCTATGGTAGACCTCACAGACAACTAGGAACTCCTATTATTCTAGTAGAACAACCAGGAAGGAGTTGTCCCTCTCCATTGGTGTATTAGCACCAACTTGCTCTCTCACAATTGTTCTCCCTTGCTATCCCTCCCTTTAATGGGTAGGACTTGCACAGGTTCTCCCGATTACCACAACCAGAGAAGACAAATAGTTGTTAGAGGAAATACAGTTGTGTCTAAGATGCCCCCAGTACCCCTCTATTTATAGGATGATTAGGGTCAGGGTTCCCCGTATGAATGGGAGCATAAGGGGCCCTACGATCGGCAAAATGGTTGGTTCACAAGTGAATTGATTGATTGGCATTTGAGTCGATTGGTTCAACCCTTAAACTGGTCATTTCATCATGTTTCCCAATCACAATTGTATTGGCAATTATAACCTGATTTATGTACAACATGGCGTCGACACAAATCCTTGAATTGATCGAATTGATTCACCAACCACTCGGTTCACTACCTAAGATGGTCGGTTCATGTTCCTGAGATGATTTATACACATCTTGAACCGGTTAGTTCATGGTCCAGAACTGCCAAAGTCAGTTCAATCACCTTGACACATTGAAACAATCATTTCATAACTTGAACCGATCGGTTCATAGTTTCATCAGACCAATGTTGTTTAAATTGAATTCCTAACTCTTTTGTAATCAAGTTTAAATGAGATTTATGAATGAACTTCTATTCTAAGTATATCCTATGTGTGTAATCTTATAGGTTCCAATTTATGTAGGAAGGGAATGCCTATAATTGATTTATGACATCACAAACATTGAGCGGTATCTAGAAACACATCATTGCTACCCAAGTAAATGGAAAGTTGGAGAACAAATTCAACCTACCATCTATTTATATTGTAGTGTTTGTCTAATTCCTTTATCTCTAATATTTGAATTTAACTCGAGGCATGGAATAGTCATCCTCTCAATGTTCACTCCATGTTTCTTGATCCATAGAAGACTTCCTGAGATATATGTGACCTCCATATCATATATTGATTCACGTGTGCATGTGCATGACTTTCATGGTCTCGCTTATCAAGTGGTCCAGATATCAAACTCTAGTAGGAGGGACAAATCCCATCTACATCACTCATAGTCATCCCCATGTGTCACAGTGCATCCGATCATCCCCTTGATGGCAACCCTTATTCAAGGTCACGGTGGATGATGTCAAAGTACACTAAATGACATGTGATGAGTGTAGTGATTTTCAGTCTAAGAGCCACAATCGCCACCTTCACTATGAGAGAATATTATGATAGCCAATTGTGGTTTCCATGTGTCACTCTCAAGGTGGGTCTGTCTAATACCCTATTCTCCAACAAGTATCTTGTGTTTGTTTTGACATTACATATATCATGACTGATGAGATTTTGTCATCAACAAACCCACACTCTAGTCTTAAGTGTCATTGTTGTCTATCAACCTTCCTCAATGACATCTAACTAAGGACATATAAAAAAAAATTACATACTCTTAGCATCCATATGATCTCATTGTTTAGGTCTTCAACATGAAGACATATTTCATTGAGTAATGTCATTCTTTGAACATCTATTAGGTTTCGTCATTATCTCATAACTGATTGAAACATAATAAATTAGATGTTTGCCTTAATTATTAATAAACAGTTTATATGATGTGCCATCTCAATCATCATTTGATTGGCTCTCTAGGCATACATACCAACACTATGACCAAGAAAGTTTGCTTTATAATATTTTGCATAAAATTTATTGAAATAGTGTTTGGTATTCAAAAAAAAGTATAGGAATCCAAAAACATATAATATATCTATACAAGGAATTATACTATGTCATAACTCAAAGTGGGTTTTCTTCAGTAGTGGATGAATGAAAACCTAGTTTTTCACAAAGTAAGAGGTATGTACAGCTTCAACCCAAAACATATTTGGAGTTTCATATTCCACAAGCATAGTCTATCTTCTCTTGCAATGACCTATTATTTACTCTACTATCCCATTTTATTAAGGTGTATGAGGGAAGAAAAGTTGTGTATGATCAAATCCATCACAAAAGTATTCAAAACTATATTTTTTAAACTCTCCCCCAGTGTCACCTTGGAAGAAAACAATTTGTAAGAAGCTTCATTTTAAATATTCTTTCAAAAGGAAGAGAAGACCTTAATTCTTGGCAAAACAAAAAATTCCATGTAAAATGTGATAAATCAATGATAATCACTAAACAATTCTTGCTACCTCTAAGTAATTGTGTGTGCATTGCTCCAAAAAGATCAATATTAAGAAGTTATATAGTTATCTTACTACTAATGATTCCCTTGTATGTGAAAGAAGATTTTGTTTTCTTTCATTGGTTAAAAGGTTGCATTATTCATCATTTTCAAAGTCCAAACAAGGAAGATCGTATACTACTCCTTTTTACTCAATTTCTTCAATATATGCATGTTAAGATGACCAACCTTATGCTGAAAAAGTGATATATCATTGCTATGAACTACAAGGCATTTACTTCACAATTGCATACAGGTTTGAAATCCTAGTTCCCTTATAAACAACATTGTAGGTAAGGGAAACTATCAAGAAACATTCAATAGTAGTGAATAGAACAAGATAATCCACACCACACAATTGGATAACAGTTATTTAGTTATGATGTAGGCCATCCATAGTAAGTACACTATTTATGCATAGTGAATCACATACATCATACTCACCTACCACTTCCCTTTTATAGTCTCCATAGTCAACAAACCACCTTTTCGTTTTTGAATGAATTGGCATCAACTTTATCTTCAGTCTTATGCTAGGATCATATCAATAATCCATTTATATTTACCTCTAATAGAGTATGGTTGATGCCCAATTTCAATCTTTGGTTATGGGGTTATCTTGGGATCTCAAACCCTCTTGTTCTTGGTTCCCTTCTTCTTAGGACAAACATAAGTAAAATTATGATTCTTCTTACAAAGAATACAAGTCATCTTTGCCTTGGAGGTCTAGGATTCTCCATGGTTGATTGAAGGCCCTTTCGTAGGAATTTGTGTAAAGAGAGAGATAGGTGCAACGAAAGCAATAAACAACAAAAACATTTATATACATATCCATCTGGGAGATCTCTTCAAAAATGATATATCAGGAAGGAAGTTTTTTCAGAATGTACCTTTCTTGCAGAGTAGATCTGATGATGGAGCTCACAAGTATAAAGAAGGAGGATGATTTAGAAGATGATCTCGTATCATAGAGACCAAAGTGCACACATTTCTATATCATCCAAACAGATTTTTAGGAACTCCAATTTGCACACAATATTCAATGAGGAAGGTGCATACTTTCTATTCCCAACATGCTAGTATTTTACAACCTTATCCTCTCCCATTCATTCCTTTTGTGTAATGAAAATTGGTCAAAGGCCTCTCAAAATGTGTCTATTTTTTTTACAAAAATGTTATAACCGAAATCATGGTTGTCAAGCCCCTACTTGTAGGAAATGTAGGGAAGTAAGATTTCTAATAAAATGTGGTAAATGAAAGGTAAGAAAAAACTTTTTAGTAGTTGGGCCACAAAAATCCAGTTGGATGACTTTCCTAGTTCAATCAGGTGATTGGAATGATGGGCTACTTCACAACAGTATGCTCTATAATTCTAGTCAACCGAATGGATTGGGTTATAATGTTCCAGATATATCCTTAGATCCATCCCAGTCATGTGGCTAGAACCACTTTAGTAGGGCGAATGGAATCAGTCCATTCGACTGATTAGCTAAGACATGGTCAATCAACTAGACTCTCCAATTGATTGACTAGCATGTCCAATGAGGTGATTGGACTCTTCAGATGGTTGACTAGGTTTCTATTCATTCCATGAATGATTCAATAGATTACATAAAACTTTAGTAACTATATAGTCTTATGTCCATGATTATACTATTCCTCCCTATGCATCCTATCCATGTGACCCTAAAGTGTGACGACCGACAGACAAATCGTCATTAATTAAGAGGAATAAACATAAACAACGGATTAACAAAAATCACTAAAAATTAAAACCATTTTGCAAAGAGATCCATTTCTAGGAAAACTCTTTAAGGCAGAACCAAAACTTTGTATACATCATTGTTCACATTGTACATACACTGTACCATCTTTTCTAGAGGATAACATATATAATTTGCTATATCAAAACACATACTGAAGCAACATAAAACCTCGAGGCATTCAGGCCAAAATCCTCATATTATCACAAAATCAATACAAACCAACTCCAAGGACATGAGAGTACAGAGACGACACATAGGACTACTATCTACAAGACACGACAGGTAGTACATTCAACCTGAGCTATCATTTTTGTCCCTATTGCTGATGTTCTTCCTCTACAATATGGTCTCAATCCCCCTCGTGCACGTCCACCTAAAAAAATGTGGATCTCACGGGGTGAGACAATTGTCCCAGCGAGAGATATAACTCTCCGCCAATAATATTATTATCACAGTTTAAATGGTATAAAACTGAGCAGAAGATAATCTGTTTAGAATGTTCTAATCTTTTAAATCATTGCAACTATCTGTGATAGAGAAGTAAGTCATTTATTCTATTTATAAGGAATGGTAAGAACATGTATATCATTTACTCATCATACTATATCAACATCTCAAGCTTATCCAGTGAAACTCTTTATCATGGTATATCATCCATGAATCATTCTCATTTCTATTTGTTGGCCTCAGCGAATCTGCTAACCATATATTTAATTATACCAGTCATGTGAGTATACATCATCATATTATATTCAGGCATTGGACTATGCCAATCCTGTGCAACTATTTTAGACATTAGACTATGCCAATCCTGTGCAAACATCACTGAATACCACATCAATTTTACTAGGCATTATACCTTGGCCAAGCCATCATGCTTATTCACAACCTTTTTATAAACAAGTATCCCTCTCATATATTTCAAACACTATAGCCCTTATTTGGCTATAAGCATAAATCATGTATGATCAAGATTTCATTATTATTATTGTATCCATTTATTATTATCATTATATTACTAAGTTTCTATTTCTTAGTTTATTTTGAACATTATCATTTCTTACATGAGATTTTTAAGAACACCTTGTTACCTCTCACTAGGCAACAACTATCCTCATGGCTCACAAGGCCCATTAAGTATCTTGTCACCTCTCACTAGGAAACAAATTATCACATGGCTCACAAGGCCATAACACATCTTGTCACCTCTCACTAGGCAACAACTTATTCTCATGGCTCACAAAGCCATAACACATCTTGTCACCTCTCACTAGGCAACAACTTATTCACATGGCTCACAAGGCCCATAACACATCTTGTCACCTCACATTAGGCAACAAATTATCACATGGCTCACAAGGCCATAACACATCTTGTCACCTCTCACTAGGAAACAACTTATTCTCATGGCTCACAAAGCCATAACACATCTTGTCACCTCTCACTAGGCGACAACTTATTCACATGGCTCACAAGGCCCATAACACATCTTATCACCTCTCACTAGGCAACAAATTATCACATGGCTCACAAGTCCATAACACATCTTGTCACCTCTCACTAGGAAACAATGTATTCTCATGGCTCACAAAGCCATAACTCATTATACTTGTTATACAAGTATTTAGCATGCCTTTCAAGGCTTATGCAATAATAGAATTACAACCATCCCATCATTGGGATTAGGGTTTCCCCTTTATGAACGATTAGGGTTTCATGTTTATTTTATTGATCCAAACCCTAATTCATTTCTCCACACATATAGGAGCATACATTGCTATCATAAGTATCCAATCATACTTATTTATTCTCAACATTTATCATTAAATGATTACCAATACAAGGTACGAGTTTCTCTCTCATCCTCTCTATGATATTGATTACATCACACTTTATTGTTTTGGCTTAACCCTTTCTCAAGGTATGTTAGCCTAAACTTATCAAAGTGCATCAAACTCATTACATTTCAATGTAAAAATTGGCATGAAACACTTCATGTGTTACTCATCCATACATATTGGATTTAAGATGCATCAAGGTGTAGCAACCTTAAAGTACTTGATGTGATATTTACCATACCTTGGTGTATCACTTCCCTCATCACTTTTAACTTACTTAAGTTCATCAACTTATATTGTATTAGGGTATTTCCCATCCTAATAATTTATCCACTATCCCATCATATTAATCTTGTAAAGTATTGGCCATAAGTGATACACTTGAATCACCCAACTATCATCAATGATATGGACTCATCTTGGGTTAAGGCATTATTGATATAAGGTTGTCCATTATCAACCACTTTACGTGCTTCACCTATAAAGGTATTACCCACACCATAACTTGGTGTTACTCTTATCACTCCTAAGAGTGTCTTTCCCTCACCTTTACAAGGTATCTCAGATTAGAAGTGTGCATCTGTTCACAATATCAGGTTGTAAGTATATGAGCACTCACCATATCAGGCTAGAAGTATATACACACCATTCATATCAGGCTAAAGGTGTTTGTATTCATTACCCATGTCGTGCATGAGGTATTAAGCCATCACCATGTCGGGCTAGACATCAACTAGGATTGTGTATCAGGCTACCATATCGTGCAATAGCACTTGCTATTCTTTACTCATATTTGGTTACCCAAATTAGGGTTTCACATCAACTTACAAGTATACAATTGACCTTGTATCGTGCATGTAGTCTATAATAGACTCCCTATCGTGCAAGAGGTGTATACTACACCCCCATATCGTTCAATAAGGTTTACAACCCTATTCATACCATTTTAGTGAAATAGGTGCATCGTCATATCGGGTTAGGGGTGCTTGCTTGTGTGCATGCACCCGATATCACTTTTATAAGGTGATATCATCATATTCAAGCTCTATACCTTTGTTCTAACTATTATAGTTCATGTAAACAAGTATACGAAACTACTATAACTCATAATTTCATCAACTATTTCAGGAAATTTTGGAATTAAAAGTAGATCATTAAATACAACAATTTAGGTGATGAATAATAACATGGTTGAGTTCAAGTTATATAACCCGCCTTAAGAACCACTTCAAAGCTCCAAGATCTAAAGATCCATGTTCCTAAGGTTGAATATGACTTATGAAAAGTCCAAGTCTCATTCATAACTCCTTCATATACAAGGAATCACCATGGATAAGCAATTGGTGAAGAAGAAAAGAAAGGAAGATCAAAACCCTAACATCATGCTTCAATCCAAGGTTGAAGATGATCATGGCCTAACCTTAGGGTCAAGTATGAGCTCCTATTTGATCCTTAGAACCCTTGCACGATACAATCCTGGTCATTCACGATATGACACCACCCATTCATGATATGACACTCAGTTGCACAATATTCCACTCAAACCACTCCACTATGGTCGATATCACCTACTTGGGCGATATGATCTTGCCATGGGGGATATCCTAAGGCCCATGCACGATACCACATAATCCCTTCATGATATGGGAGCTCTATGCACTATACCTTAGGGTAGGAGGGTGGTAAGGGTCACAAAATTGCACTAAGGGGTGAAACTAGGGGTATATATACTTGTTGCACATGATGGAAGGTAAAAAATGAGGTGTCATTATTTTGAACTAGTAGGTGCCACGTGTCCATGCATGGGTGACACGTGTACAAGCATGCATCATCATTTATCTTGTCTTGAAAAATAGTTGAGAATCATCTAGAGATGAAAATTCGTCCATTACTTATCCTTTTGAATAAAATATATCAATTAATTCATCACTTTTTGCCCAACCCGATACTGCTTTGTTGAGGAAGTTGTAACTCGATACAAACCACCTCCTTGAGGTGATTTTCACAATATGGACTTTGAAAAGAGTTCACAAAACGATATGGGACACCTCCTTGGGCTCCTTGGCCGATAGGCACTTATATATAAGCTTTTCAACTTGATACAACTCAAGTTAAGCTTTCAAATTCAACCCTTTTCTTGGTCATTTCTTCACCAAGATTACCATCATTCATAATGGAATAAAGCATGGTGTATCCTCATTTCTCTATCTTATACATAAGATAGGAGGGAGTAGGAACACTCTAGATGTGGTAATATGCATATTAAACCCACATTTTGGGTAAATTGCAATTTGTACCCAAATTGGTGCACAATGCTCCAACATTGTTCAAACAAGTTCAAACTTGGAATTTAGGCTTTGCACAAGCCACCACTTAGCATCATTCTCTCTATTATGATTGTAAAACACATGTGGTACATTCAACATGTGACATTTTTCATTATAACCCCTCAACTTGGGTAAATTGCACTTTGGTCCAAAATAAAGGAACATTGCTCAAACAACATTCAATTAGGACAAAACTTGAAACATAAGTGTGTTACATGATGACAAAACTCCTTAGAGGATTATATTATAGTTCTAAGCAACTTTATTAGACAAAACAAATAGGGTTACCTCATAACCCAGGTCAGGGATGTTACAATTATAAACCCCTAACAAGGATTTCGTCCCCGAAATCCCAGGAAAAGGAGAGACATATTTTATTCATTTATTATACCATCAAGTCTCCACGTAACATATTAATGTCATGGAGATACCATATATCTATAATCCACACAAAGTTTCTTCCACACAGGGTTATTCTAAGGAAATACTTTTAGCTTGATAAACTATTCCACCAATTACAATTGTTCCTTCCATTAGTTCAACCTTATCAATGTTTATGTTTATGCAGAGAATAAACCCCTAACATATGATGTCCATAATATTTGATGTAACTAGATTGATTTCACAGTTGGCCAATATGGATAACCAACATAAATCATCTATTATTTCTCAGATACCAGAATCCTTACTTTGGTATTCATCATATGTGCTGAGAGCACATCTCATCCTTATCATATTCATTTCTCTGTTGTTACCACCAAGGGTACACATGCACAAGGTATTTCTTTTATTTTTAGGACATTGCTTGTTCCATATATCATTATCATGGAACCAAAGTCCAAAGCAAACTGATACTTTACTAAGTATCCATCAACAAATTATTTCTAATCCATGTACATCAAATGTTATAATACTTACTTGATTGTCATGTTAATGAAAGGAAGAAACATAAAGGAACATACTCCTATCATTACCAAAGGTTGTTTATCAAAGGGAAAACATATATATTTAACAGAGGTAATCCACTTAGCAATCCTTTATTTGTTTGGGAAAGTTCACTTAGCAATTCCTATGTAATTGGGAAAGTTTACTTAGCAATTCCTCGTTAGTTAGGAAAGTTCACTTAGCACTTCCTCATTAATTGGGAAAGTTCACTTAGCACTTCGTCATTAGTTAGGAAATTTCACTTAGCACTTCCTCATTAGTTGGGAAAGTTCACTTAGCACTTCCTCATTAGTTGGGAAAGTTCACTTAGCACTTCCTCATTAATTGGGAAAGTTCATTCAGCACTTCCTCATTAGTTGGGAAAGTTCACTTAGCACTTCCTCATTAGTTGGGAAAGTTCACTTAGCACTTCCTCATTAGTTGGGAAAGTTCACTTAGCACTTCCTCATTAGTTGGGAAAGTTCACTTAGCACTTCCTCATTAATTGGGAAAGTTCACTTAGCACTTCCTCATTAGTTGAGAAAGTTCACTTAGCACTTCCTCATTAGTTGGGAAAGTTCACTCAACACTTCCTCATTAGTTGGGAAAGTTCACTCATCACTTCCTCATTATTTGGGAAAGTTCACTCAGCACTTCCTCATTAGTTGGGAAACTTCACTCAGCACTTCCTCATTAATTGGGAAAGCTCACTCAGCACTTCCTCATTAGTTGGAAAAGTTCACTTAGCACTTTCTCATTAGTTGGGAAAGTTCACTTAGTACTTCCTCATTAGTTGGGAAAGTTCACTCAGCACTTCCTCATTAGTTGGGAAAGTTCACTTAGCACTTCCTCATTAGTTGGGAAAGTTCACTTAGCACTTCCCTATTTGGTTTCATTATACTCACTAGATTGTTTCAGAATGACTACTTGATTAGAGTAATCAGAAAGATAACAATCTAAGAGTTACATACTCGCCCTATCTCCAATAATCATATACCTGACAAGGGTGTACAAATATTGAGATTAGGTAGTATGCACTTTATTTACTATCATGTTCCTCACTTTTCATATCATTATACACACAGGATTTTCATTCCTGGATTTTCTTCAGGCATCACTTCTGTATCTCATCTTTTATCACATAGATAAGAGAGACTATAATGCATTTTAAGGAATACTGAGTAAAATGTAAATTCTCATCTTTCTTGTGTTCTTATAGGACAATCAATAGGGAAATCCATAATAGCAATCCTTTTTAGGATTATCAGATAGCATCAAGATAAGGCATATCGAAATGAAAAAGCTCTATTTGACTATTACCCCTCACGGTCATCTACCGCTTTAGGTTGACTCAACACATAGAGTCTAGTTGTTTCATGTTGTTGCTTTTTCCTTTTCACATTATTGGGTTGTAACTTTCATAAGCCTTGCCGAGTCTACCTCTGTTGTTGAGTCATTTTTTCCCTTCTTTTCAAAGAAAAGAGTTTAGTATGCTCAACATGTCCATAACCATAACATGTCTTGTCCTCATACCATGGTCTTATCGGTCTCTTTACCGATGTATAAGCTATGTCATGAGTTCTTAGTGGTGGAAAGTGAGGACCTTTGCTTTTACTTAGTGGCTACTACCTTGGTGCACTAGGCGTTTATTGCACTGGTGACACCAAAAATTTTAGCTTTTCAGAACAACTAGGCAAATGTCTCTAAAATTATAGAGACCTTACCTTAAATCTCAGCTTATTGCCCCTCCATGGGTACTACCATCACATATGTACTATCTGTCTAAACTTATGGAAGAGTCTACTTTCTCGCCATATGTTAATCTTTCCCACATTTCCACTATTCTGACATAACCACATCATTCAGGAACCCTTTCAAGGCCCAAAGTTTCCGCATTAAGAACTGGTAACCTAGGTTGTAATGCTAGTATCCAGTATTCTATATGCATCATTGTTGTCCTAAGCTGCCCTTCAAGAGCATAAACATAGGATTCTCTATCTTGATCAGGTCAAGATGGGAATTCTTAGGCACTTGTTCTTCTCTTTCCTGATCCCATGCACCCTCTCCTGGTGCAACAACATAGCCCTTAGCAATGTGTTCCTCGTGTTCCCCAGTCATTTATAAACTTTACCCTTTATTCTGCATAAGTAGAAGTCACTATATGGTATACTGGAGGATACTAACATAGACTCAACACCTAAGTCCTATGTCTCTGTAGAATCAGCGAACCTTAAGCTCTGATACCAAAACTTGTGACGACCAACAAACAAATCATCATTAATTAAGAGGAATAAACATAAACATAGGATTAACAAAAATCACTAAAAATTAAAACCATTTTCCAAAGAGATCCATTTCTAGGAAAACTCTTTAAGGAAGAACCAAAACTTTATATACATAATTGTTCACATTGTACATACATTGTACCATCTTTTCTCGAGGATAACATATAGCAGTTTCTCTATCAAAACACATACTGAAGCAACATAAAACCTCGAGGCATTTAGGCCAAAATCCTTATATTATCATAAAATCAATACAAACCAACTCCAAGGACCTGAGAGTACAGAGATGACACATAGGACTACTATCTACAAGACACGACAGGTAGTACATTCAACCTGAGCTATCATTGTTGTCCCTGTTGCTGATGTTCTTCCTCTACAATATGGTCTCAATCCCGCTCATGCACATCCACCTAAAAAAATGTGGATCCCATGGGGTGAGACAATTGTCCCAGCAAGAGATATAACTCTCCGCCAACAATATTATTATCACAATTTAAATGGTATAAACTAAGCAGAAGATAAGCAGTTTAGAATATTCTCATCTTTTAAAGCATTGCAACTATCTTTGATAGAGTAGTAAGTCATTTATTCTCTTTATAAGGAATGGGAAGAACATGTATATCATTTACTCATCATACTATATTAACATATCAAGTTTATCCAGTGAAACTCATTATCATGGTATGTCATCCATGAATCATTTTCATTTCTATTTGTTGGCCTCAGCGAATCTGCTAACAAGATATTTAATTGTACCAGTCATGTGAGTATACATCATCATATTATATTCAGGCATTGGACTATGCCAATCATGTGCAAACATCACTAAATACCACATCAATTTTACTAGGCATTATACCTTGGCCAAGCCATCATGCTTATTCACATCCTTTTTATAAACAAGTATCCCTCTCATATATTTCAAACACTATGGCCCTTAATTGGCTATAAGCATAAAGCATGTATGATCAAGATTTCATTATTATTATTGTATCCATTTATTATTATCATTATATTACTAAGTTTCCATTTCTTAGTTTATTTTGAACATTATCATTTCTTACATGAGACTTTTAAAAACACCTTGTTACCTCTCACTAGGAAACAACTATCCTCATGGCTCACAAGGCCCATTAAGTATCTTGTCACCTCTCACTAGGCAACAAATTATCACATGGCTCACAAGGCCATAACACAGCTTGTCACCTCTCACTAGGCAACAACTTATTCTCATGGATTACAAAGCCATAACACATCTTGTCACCTCTCACTAGGCAACAACTTATTCACATGGCTTACAAGGCCCATAACACATCTTGTCACCTATCACTAGGAAACAAATTATCACATGGATCACAAGGCCATAACACATCTTGTCACCTCTCACTAGGCAACAACTTATTCTCATGGCTCACAAAGCCATAACAAATCTTGTCACCTCTCACTAGGTGAAAACTTATTCACATGGCTCATAAGGCCCATAACACATCTTGTCACCTCTCACTGGGCAACAAATTATCACATGGCTCACAAGGCCATAACACATCTTGTCACCACTCACTAGGCAACAACTTATTCTCATGGCTCACAAAGCCATAACTCATTATACTTGTTATGCAAGTATTTAGCATGCCTTTTAAGGCTTATGCAATAAGATAGTTACAACCATCCCATCATTGGGATTAGGGTTTCCCCTTTATGACCGATTAGGGTTTCATGTTTATTTTATTGATCCAAACCCTAATTCATTGATCCACACATCTAGCAGAATACATTGCTATCATAAGTATCCAATCATACTTATTTATTCTCAACATTTATCATTAAATGATTACAAACACAAGGTATGAGTTTCTCTCTCATCCTCTCCAGGATATTGAGTACATCACACTTTATTGTTTTGGCTTAACCCTTTCTCAAGGTATGTTAGCTTACACTTATCAAAGTGCATTAAACTCATTACATTTCAATGTAAAAATTGGCATGACACACTTCATGTGTTACTCATCCATACATATTGGATTTATGATGCATCACGGTGTAGCAACCTTAAAGTACTGGATGTGATATTTACCATACGTTGGTGTATCACTTCCCTCATCACTTTTAACTTACTTAAGTTCATCAACTTATCTTGTATTAGGGTATTTACCATCCTAATACTTTATCCACTATCCCATCATATTAATCTTGTAAAGTATTGGCCATAAGTCATACACTTGAATCACCCAACTATCATCAATGATATGGACTCATCTCGGGTTAAGGCACTGTTGATATAAGGTTGTCCATTATCAACCACTTTAGGTGTTTCATCAATAAAGGTCTTAGCCACACCATATCGTGGTGTTACTCTTATCACTCCTAAGAGTTTCTTGCCCTCACCTTTACAAGGTATCTCAAATTATAAGTGTGCATATGTTCACCATATCAGGTTGTAAGTATATGAGCACTCACCATATCGGGCTAGAAGTATATACACACCATTTAAATCGGGCTAAATGTGTTTTTATGTGTTACCCATGTCATGCATGAGGTATTAAGCCATCACCATGTTGGGCTAGACATCAAATAGGGTTGTGTATTGGGCTACCATATCATGCAATAGCACTTACTATTCTTTACTCATATTTGGTTACCCAAATTAGGGTTTCACATCAACTTACAAGTGTACAATTGACCTTGTATCGTTCATGGAGTCTATACTTGACTCCCTATTGTGCAAGAGGTGTATACTACACTCCCATATCGTTCAATAAGGTTTACAAACCTATTCATATCATTTTAGTGAAATAGGTGCATCATCATATCGGGTTAGGGGTGCTTGCTTGTGTGCATGCACCCGATATCACTTTTATAAGGTGATATCATCATCTTCAAGCTCTAGACCTTTGTTCTAACTCTTATAGTTCATGTAAAAAGGTCTAAGAAACTAATAGAACTCATAATTTCATCAACTATTTTAGGAAATTTTGTAATTAAAGGTAGATCATTAAATACAACAATTTAGGTGATGAATAATAGCATGGTTGAATTGAAGTTATATAACCTGCCTTAACAACCACTTCAAAGCTCCAAGATCCAAAGCTCCATGTTCCTAAGGTTGAATATGACTTATGAAAAGTCCAAGGCTCATTCATAACTCATTCATATATAAGGAATCACCATGGATAAGCAATTGGTGAAGAAGAAAAGAAAGGAAGATCAAAACCCTAACATCATGCTTCAATCCAAGGTTGAAGATGATCATGGCCTCACCTTAGGGTCAAGTATGAGCTCCTATTTGCTCCTTAGCACCCTTTCACGATAACATACTGGTCTTGCATGATATGCGACCACCCATGCACTATATGACACTCACTTGCATGATATGCCACTCAAACCACTCCACTATGGTCGATATTGCCCTATATGGCCGATATCACCTACTTGGGCGATATGATCCTGCCATGGGTGATATCGTAAGGGCCATGCACGATACCACAACATCCCTTCACGATATGTGAGCTCTATTCACGATACCTTAGGGTAGGAGGGTGGTAAGGGTCACAAAATTGCACTAAGGGGTGAAACTAGGGGTATATATACTTGTTGCACATGTTGGAAAGTAAAAAATGAGGTGTCATTGTTTTGAACTAGTAGGTGCCACGTGTCCATGCATGGGTGACACGTGTAAAATCATGCATCACCATTTAACTTGTCTTGAAAAACAGTAGAGAATCATCTAGAGATGCAAATTCGTCCATTACTTATCCTTTTGAATAAAATATATCAATTAATTCCTCACTTTTTCCACAACCCGATACAGTTTTGTTAAGGAAGTTGTAACTCGATACAAACCACCTCCTTGAGGTGTTTTTCACAATATGTACTTTTCCAAGAGTTCCAAAAACGATATGGGACACCTCCTTGGCCTCCTTGGCTGATAGGCACTTATATATAAGCTTTTCAACTTGATACAACTCAAGTCAAGCTTTCAAATTCAACCCTTTTCTTGGTCATTTCTTCACCAAGATTACCATCATTCGTAATGGAATCAAGCATGGTGTATACTACTTTATATATCTTCTACATGATTATAGGAGGGAGTAGGAACACTCTAGATGTGGTAATTTGCATATTAACCCCACATTTTGGGTAAATTGCAATTTGTACCAAAATTGGTGCACAGTGCTCCAACATTGTTCAAACAAGTTCAAACTTGGAATTTAAGCTTTGCACAAGCCACCACTTAGCATAATTCTCTCTATTATGATTTTAAAACACATGTGGTACATTCAACATGTGACATTTTTCATTATAACCCCTCAACTTGGGTAAATTACACTTTGGTTCAAAATAAAGGAACATTGCTCAAACAACATTCAATCAGGACCAAACTTGAAACATAAGTGTGTTACATGATGACAAAACTCCTTAGAGGATTGTATTAGAGTTATAAGCAACTTTATTATCCAAAACAAATAGGGTTACCTCATAACCCAGGTTAGGGATGTTACATAAAGGCTCTAAATTGTATTGGTAGAGATGTCCATAATAATAATATTACTTCATAGACAATGACTTCATGGCAACCCAAGTAATTGGAGAAGTTGGAGAACAACTTCAAGTTAGTATTGTGACTAGTGTTATAATGATCGTATAATTAGAACGTTATAGTATTGATGTACTTTATTCTTTAAGTATGATTATTATAAGATTACCATTAAGGAATGTGGTTTCAACGTCCATTTTCTAGATTCCATAGTCATGATAAGTTGCATTCTCAAGAATGATCTTGATGGATTTAACCATGGAAACTAGTGAAAAAGTTTCATCATAGACAACACATTGAATTAGTTTGAAACCTTTTTTAATGAATCAACCTTTGTAGGTTTACACATTTTAGTAGATGTTAGACTTATTTTTGATGCATTTTCACCACCTACAGGTATTACCCCTTCATGTAGATCCACCACTATAAGAATTGGTGGAAATTTGTGCATATGAAGTTTTCCACAAAATAATATAGGTGAAATTGTCAGCACAAAAATTCCAATATGTGTATATAAATGGAGATTGAGAAATATTAGTGCAAAAGGATGAAAAATATAACTTTATCAAGGATTCCAACAAAGAGTTGATGTGAACATTCAAATGGATGTCAAAGAGAAACAACTCAAAGTATGTAATAGATGTACTTTTCCTATATCAAAATATCAATATGTGCCCCGTACACACAATCAGATTAACTAGGCAGAAAATGCATCATCAATAAAAAAATATACATGTAAGTGAGATAAGCATGGCACTAGTGAAATATAAATAGTAGTGGTAGTTAGGGAATGCAACCAAAATATTCAAAAAGAATGGCATTGAACCAAACCCCAAATATATGCAGGTGGGCATGTAACCCAAGTATGGGGCACATAACCCCATCCCAAAACATAATATGGACATATAATCCAAAACTAAAGCACTTATATCATTCTAAGGCTTCAACAAGCATGCAATAATGTAAATGCAAGTAATAGTTTAGTCATAATATTGTTTCAATGAAATTTTCATCACAAAAAATGGAATATATAAGGCATCCACCACAAAAGTGGGAAAATAGTCCTTCTCCCTAATTTAGGGTTACAACATTTATGTACAAAATATATCTTTAGTGTCCAACATGCATATATATCAATTTTATAAGATCATAAACAAAATCAACATGTAATCACTCACATGAGTCTACTTCTAATAAGAGAGAGAAGTTGTATAGGGAAATGCATCTTAAAGGATCAAGAGAGAGAAAATGTAAGGACCCTGACCTTCATTTAGGGTTTACCCTGTTTGTTTTGCTTAACCTTGATGCTTAGTTGCTTGCTAATCACATTTAGTAGTGATTAGGGTTTGGTTGTGCTTTGTTGAGAGTTGGAGGTGCTACTTGGAATTAACCCAAGTCTAGGGTTTGTGGGAAAGTTGCCACCTTGTGAGGTGTTCCTCCCTCTCCTTACTTCCTCTAGTGTTGAGAGGAAGGTTTGGGCCCGTTGCTTGAGTTCCTTTGGGCTTGGTTGACCTTGTTGGGCCTTGTGGTACCTTGCTTTTGCTTGGTTGAACCTTGTGTCGGGCAAGGGGGTGCTTGTGTCGCCCAGGGTTGTCACCCATGGTGATGGTGTGTCGTCCAAGTGTGTCACCCATGGACCTTTGACATTCTTTGACCTCGTTTGTGTCACCACTAGTGGACACTTGGTGCTTGATGCTTGCATGTAGCAATGGCCTTGGACATGTGTTTAGGGCATGCTAGAGTGGTGGTTTTTGCTCTTGGACAAGTGTCCCTAGGTGGGCGACACCTTGCTTTTCTCTACCTTGTTTTCTCCTCCATCCCCTTCTATATATGTGTTTCCTTTCCCTTGCTAAGAATCCCTTTAGTTCCTTAGTTTCTCCTCTACCTTGGTGCACGACACACTCTCTTCTCTTGCAAGCTTGGTGGCCAATACCCTTGGAGGAGCTAGCTTAGTGGTTGAACCCTAGAGTGCCTTGCTCTCCTTCTTCCTTGGTGGTGCGTGGAGCTTGGAGCTTGCTTAAGGTGGGTTACATAACTCGTAACCCTAACTACATTACCATCTTCTATGTTCTTGTTCTTGTTGTTTATGATCGACTATGTTGTTGTTAGTTTGGTTTCCTTGCTTAGTTGCACCTTATTGGCCGAACCTATGATCTAGGGTTTCTTGGTGAGCAATACTCCTTTATCTCCTTGGTCTAGAGGAGTGAGCTTGAGTTCTAGTAGAATGGGAAATACCCCTATCTCGTTTTAGTTGAGAGGTGAGCTTGTGTTCTAGTTGCTTGAGCAACACCCTCCTCTCACCATGGACTTGAAGGGTGAGATTTGTGGTGTTTGTGAACCTTTCTAGGGTCATTTATGGTGTTTCCCATTTGGTGATAGATGATGTGCAAGACCCCTCTCTCTTAGTTGTTAAGAGGTGAGCCATCTTCTTGATCCTTTAGGGTTTGGTGCCCTTGTGCTTGAAGTTGATGACGATCTTGTGGAGATGTTTTCTGGCCGTTATGGTGGTAATAGAGGTGTTTCCTGATAACCCTCATGACCTTGAGCTTTGGGATGGCTTGTTGTAATGGTTGTGATGGATGACACCTTCGTCCTTGAACCTGTGTGTGACGGGTGTCACTCCATGCTACATGTTCTGCCTGATACCCTTCCCTTGGTCTGACCTTGGACGATATGTTGTGGTGGTGATGGATGATAACCCTGGTCTCTAACATTGTGATGGGTGTCACCCCTTGACCTTAGCCTGTGCATCGGCCGATAGGCGTGGCTAGCCTTGTAATGGGCGTTATGCCTACTCTGCTGCACGTGTTATACCTGTGAGCGATGTGCCTTGTCTGATGGCATTGCACGTTACACCCCCTAGCACAACACTACATTGCCCGACACCATGATGTCCGACAGAGTTGCACGACATGGTGCGTGTCACACCCTGCACGGCATGCCCATGGGCTAGGGTGCACGACAGACTTTGATGCCCAGTGTTGCCAGATATGTATGTAAAGCACGACACAGCGTTATGCGTTATACCCCTGAGCTTGGCCGATAGGTACGGGTGTGCCTGGCCGTTATGTGCTGATCGTTGTGTGTTGATAGATAGGTGAGGGTGCCCTGCCCGATACCACTTTTGGTGAGGGTAGAGGGTACTTTTAGTAAGGGTCTTACTTCTCATGAAAAATCGATATGGTGGATAATGTTCTTGTTAACACATTGGTGACCCTTGATATGTTTGATGGTAATCATTGTGGTAAGCTTGTCCATTTAACTTATCATGACTTGACATCTGCTCATAATCATCTTGAATCCCCTTTATAATTCTAAGGGAAATAATAAGCATGTAATATGGTTTTCTTAATGATGTGCCCTGTGCTCATGATCACAAGTTGAGGCATGATTGATAAAACATATAATCATTAATGTCACCTTATATTGATAGCACGGTCTTTCTATTAAGCCTATGATTATTGTGTATACTAACCATGCAGGTGATGCATAGCCAAGTAAAAGGTTATGAGGTATATATATGATGTGTTTTGGTTTGAGGACCTACGTTTGGCTAGAGTGCCTGAGTTGATGAGAATGCCTTGAGAGGCAGTGGTAGCATATGATGAGGGATTGAGATCCCATGGCAATGTGATGATCCTTGAGATGGATCTAGATGATTGGCAAGAGGCCAAGTGATAACATGTAATGTTGGATCCTTGTGATGGATCAGGATGATGTGATTACAATAAAAGCATAACATTGAGTTTTATGTTGTTTATTCTTGTTATAGTTTGCATGTTATACAACTTGGTTGAATCTTGTAATCCATATAAAAGATACTAATTAATCACAGTGGAATATATCATGTAGTTTCCCTGGCCATAGATCCATGATCGTCAAGAGATGGTGATGGTGAAATAGGTTCTCCTACGGGTTAACCCAGAGCGCATATTATTGAATATGTGAGGTTTCTCCTAGCCTAAAATAGAGAGGGAATCTAGTGCAGCTGCGGTTGCAGACTCGGAATATGTGATGAGCATGGTGAACAGGCCCATGACTCAGGATGTGTGGTATGGGAGCATGAATGCGTTCATTGCTCAGAGCACGGTGAATAGGCCCGTAGCTCAGATATACTAGCGCCATGACCTGTACCAAGGCGGGTTAGAGGAAGGGTGGCTTATGGAGCTGACCCTGTGGCTGAGGCCACTTAAGTACGAGACTGCGGTCCTGCTTTGGTTCTCGTGCACTAACCACGAGGGGGAGGTCATGGAGTCCGTCTCTTCCATTGACCTTGTATGACACCTGCTTTGGGTTTCACAACCAAAGGTTGGATTTGAGCGGTACGGCTCACTTCCTCAGGGCATAAGAATACGTAATCTAGCTGTATAATATTTACTACTTAAGGAAAAACATGGAACATTGGTTGAGGCCTTGCTTGTGTAGTTAATCTTGTTATATCTTGTGGTTACTTACATGTTCCTCAGGTTATGAGGTAAGACCTTATAAATCTTATCTTGTTAATCATGTTCCATAAAGAAATAGTTGGACATATGCCTTCCGTACTTTCTGGTAAGCTTGAGGGTACGAATAACTTTACTTCATAAACTGCTCTTGTTATACCTCTTATCAGTTATCTTCTTTTATCTTTCTGAGGTTTTTTTTTGTTTCGGTGGGGAGTTATATTTCTCACTGGGACTGTGTGTCTCACCCCGCTGGTTTACACCCTTTTTAGGTGGTCGAGCTAGATGTGGTGGTGGTCGTGGAATTGTGGCCGAGCAGCAAGACGAGCAGTAGAAGGCAAGAGATAGATATGTTGTTGTTTTGGATGTTTTGTAGTAGAGTCTTAGAGTCATCCCTGTACTCTCAGTTCCTTTGAGGTGTTTTGACGTTGTTTCACGATGTATAGCTGTCGATGTTTTGTATATCCTATTGCTTGCCAGATGTGGGCCTTTATGTACATCTAAACAGGAGATGAACTCTTGTGCTGGATAGACAGTTGTTCTTCTAAGCTGTGGACACATATCTAGGCTTGTAAATGTCTATATAACATGTTTCTTTGCAGGATGTGGACCTAAATGTAATAGTTTCTCAGTTACCCACTTTCCGCAATCGGTTATAATTAACCCGTGTTTCTGGTAATCTATGGTTATGGTGATTTCCGCATGTTTTCACGTAACACCTCAATGTCTGTGTGATAGTGGGATGTGTTGCCACAAGTTTTGGTATCAGAGCCCTAGGTTCGCTGAGTCTACAGGGATTTAGGACCAGGTTGAGTCTGTTCTTGTGAGTTTTCCATATTTTCTTACAATCATCTTCTGCCCTCAGCGGAAGAAAAGCCAAGATGTCTGGAAACCATGAAGAACATGCTCCTGATCATAGAGATGTTGCATCAGTTGATGGAGCTATAGGCAGTCACATGAAGATCGGGTGCCTGAGGTCCCCCAACCTGACCCAGCCATTCTTGAACACTCTGCCTATCAACAGCTGATGGGGCAGATGATGGCTACGATGAATCTCATGGTAGAGAGATTTCCAGTGCCTCTACCGAGAGTACAGGATCCCCATGGTGAAACATCGGGTATTGGGAAGACCTTTGAGTGGCTTCGCCGAGTTGGAGCTTCAGATTATGCTGGAATGGCTGATCCAGTGGATGTAGATCTATGGCTGACAAGTGTTGAGAAGGCTTTCCAGATCCTCGACATCCCTGAAGTAGACAAAGTAAACCATGCTGTCTACCTCCTGAAAGGTAGTGCTGGTCATTGGTGGACCATTGAGGAAGAGAAGTGACCTGGTGAGGTGATCGGTTGGGAAGTTTTCCGGCGTGAGTTCGTTAGCAAATACTTTCCAAAGACGTATCTGGATGAGAAGATCCTTCAGTTTGAGAGCCTACGACAAGGAACGATGAACATCACCGAGTATGAAGCCAAGTTCATGGACCTGTTGAGGTTTTGTCCTCACATGGCGGTGATAGACGAAGAGCGGATCAGACATTTTGAGAATGGTCTGAGTGTTGAGCTGACAACCCCTGCTTCTGTGTTGGAGTACCGAGAGCGGTTTGCTACGTTTGTGGAATCTATATGGAGGATTGAAAGGTCGGTGAGGGAGAAAAGGGAATCTATGTCTCACAAGAGGCCTTCTCAGTTCCAAGAACAGAGGTTTGGTGGCTTCAAGAAGCCCAGGTTTTCATCACCTTCAGTTATGAGAGGTTCTAGTGCACCATCACAGTGGTCTCCGAGTAAGGGAAGAGGATATGTTTCTTCGCCGTCTAAGGCACATAATACAGCATCAGTGGCAATGACAGGGCCATCTAGGCCACAGTTTGAAGTTAGGACATGCTATACCTGTGGTCAGATAGGGCATGTCAAGTCAAATTGCCCAAATAGAGATGTTGAAGTGACACAACAACCGAGGCAGAATCAACAAGGGTCAGATAGATAGTAGCCCAGTAGTAGCATAGGGTGAGGACGCGGTCAAGCATCACAAGCGGGATCATCTGCTCAAGGAAGCAGAGGACGTTGACAGCAAGCAATGGCTCGATTCTATGCTATGAGTCAACCTGAGGCGATAGTCAACCCACGAGTAGTGATAGGCAAGATGGAGTTATTTCATTCTGATATGTCTTCTTCTTGCTTTATATCTATTCTGGTTGACCCGGGTGCTACACACTCTTTTATCGCCTATAGTATGCTCGAAAACTGTTGTTTACCTGTTAGCTATAAGAAAGATAGCCTATTGTTAGAAACCCCTCTTGATGGTTCCTCGATGCTTCAAGAAGAGTGTCCATCTTGTGTCTTGTCTTTCTCGGGACACAGCATTCAAGTGGATCTTATACCACTTGATATGCATGGTTTCGATGTTATCCTTTTGATGGATACCTTAGAGAAGTATAAGGTTGTTTTGGACTGTGGTTCCAAGAAGGTTGTGTCTGCTGATAATGGAGAGAAGTGGGTCTTCCAGGGAGATAAGAAGATCCTTCTAACATGTTTGGTATCAGCTATGGTGGTAGAGAAGTTGTTGCGACAAGGATGTGAGGGGTTCTTAGCTCACTTTGTGGATACCGTTGTGGCTACCAAGGAGAAAGGTCCTAGTCTCGAGGAAGTTTTGGTTGTCTGAGAGTTTGCCGATGTGTTTCCTAAGGAGTTCCGTAGTGTTCCTCCACCCTGAGAGATTGATTTTGAGATCAATCTGGTCCCAGGAACACAGCCAGTTGCACAGACGCCATATAGGATGGCTCCAGTAGAGATGGCAGAGCTTAAGAAGTAGTTGAAAGAGTTGTTGGAGAAATGTTTCATCTGACTGAGTACGTCTCCTTGGGGTGATCCTGTGTTGTTCTTCAAGAAGAAGGACGGATCGATGCGGATGTGTATAGATTACCGACAGTTGAACAAAGTCACGATCAAGAACAAGTACTCGTTACTGAGGATAGATGATCCGTTCGATCAGTTGCGTGGTGTGAAAGTGTTTTTGAAGATCGATCTACGGTCTGGATATCATCAGTTGAGGATTAAGGCAGATGACATACCAAAGTCAGCTTTCAGGATGAGGTATGGTCACTTTGAGTTCGTGGTTATGTCGTTCGGGCTAACCAATTCACCTGCAGCTTTCATGGATTTGATGAACAAAGTGTTCCATCCGTTCTTAGATCAATTTGTTGTAGTCTTCATAGATGACATCTTGATATATAGTCGGGATAGGCATGAGCATGAGTGACATCTTCGACTAGCGTTGACTCTTCTTCGCCAACATTAGTTGTATGCCAAGTTTAGTAAGTATGAGTTCTGGTTGGAAGAAGTGACTTTCTTGGGTCATGTGATATCTGCTGAAGGAGTCAAAGTGGACCCGAAGAAGGTGGAGTCTGTGGCAAATTGGGAACAGCCGAAGACGCCGACAGAAGTTCGTAGTTTCCTGGGTCTAGTGGGATACTACCGGAAGTTTATCAAGGACTTCAGTGCGATTGCGTTGCCGATGGCAAAGTTGACTAGAAAGGATGTACCTTTTGTCTGGGATGATCCATGTCAGCAAGCTTTACAGAGTTTGCAGGAGAAGCTGACCAGTGCTCCACTGCTAGTGTTGCTAGAACCTGGAAAGGGCTATGTTGTTTTCTGCGATGCTTCCAAGAAAGGTTTAGGTTGTGTGTTGATGCAGGAAGATCGTGTGGTTTCTTTTGCTTCGCGACAACTTAAGAAACACGAGGAGAACTATCCGACTCATGACTTGGATTTGGCAGCAGTGGTTCATGCGTTAAAGATTTGGAGACACTATCTGTATGGAGAGGTGTGTCAAATCTTTACAGATCATAAGAATCTGAAGTACATCTTTTCGCAGCATGAGTTAAACATGTGACAGTGTCGATGGATGGAGTTAATCAATGATTACGACTGCACCATCGAGTATCATCCTGGTAAGGAAAATGTGGTAGCTGATGCACTTAGCCGAAAGTCTTCTTCTCTTTCTTAAAAGAAGGCACAGTTGATTTCCTTGGTATGCCATAGATGGGATATGTTTGTTTACTTGTGGCAGATGAATGTACAGATGGAAGTTTCCATGTTAGCTAGACTTTTAGCACAGATGCAAGTCAAGCCTACACTGAGACAGCAGATCAAAGATGCACAACAAATAGATGATGCGGTATAGTTGATCAGATCAAAGTTCGGTAGCAAAAAGCATGATGGGTTCCATGAGTCTGAGGATGGGCTGGTTTGCTATCGTGATAGGATGGTGGTCCCCAATGCTGATGATCTGAGGAAGTTAGTGCTCGAGGAAGCACACACGTCGATGGATGCTATGCATCCAGGTTTCAGCGATATGTATCATATTCTGAAGGACTTATATTGGTGGCCCGACTTGAAGAAGAATGTAGCTGAGTTCGTGGCTATGTGTGCAGTTTGTCAGCAAGTCAAGGCTGAGCATCTGAAGCCGGTAGGGACGTTGCAACCTTTGTTGATACCACAGTGGAAATGGGATCATATAACCATGGATTTCGTAGTTGGTCTACCCAGGACAACTAGGAATCATGATTCCATTTGGGTTATAGTGGACAGATTGACGAAATCTGCCCATTTCATGCCTGTGAAGACGATGTATATAGCCGAGAAACTCGCTCGAGTATATGTGGATGAGATAGTACGTTTGAATGGTGTGCCAACGATGATAGTTTCTGACAGAGGTCCTCAGTTCATGAGTCATTTTTGGGAACAGTTGCACAAAGCGTTGGGAACACAGTTGAGGTTCAGTACCACTTTCCACCCGCAGACAGACAGACAGTCTGAGAGGACTATTCAGACCTTGGAGGATCTCCTTCATGCTTGTGTCTTACAGTTCCTAGGTAGTTGGGACATGCATCTCAGTTTGATAGAGTTTGCTTACAACAACAGTTATCAGCGGAGCATTGACATGGCTCCTTATGAAGCCTTATATGGCAGGAAGTACAGATCTCCTTTGTGTTGGTATGAGTCTGGTGAATATCATCTTTTGGGTCCTGAGTTAGTGCAGCAGACAACAAAAAAGATCAAAGTGATACAACAACAGTTGAAAGCAGCACAGGACAGGCAGAAGTCTTATGCAGACAATCGCTGACGACCTTTGGAATTCCAGGTAGGAGACAAAGTGTATCTTAAATTCTCACCGTGGAAAGGTGTGCTAAGGTTTGGCCGGAAGGGTAAGCTAGCACCCAGATATATGGGACCTTACCCAGTTATAGAACATGTTGGCAAGGTAGCTTACGAGTTAGAGTTGCCTCCAGAGTTGCACAGGTTACATCCAGTGTTCCATGTCAGTATGTTGAAGAAAAGCCATCTAGATTCAGGAACAGTGATACATCCAGTCGAGGTTGAGCTTGATGAAGATGTGACCTACGAGGAAGGTCCTGTGGCGATCCCTGACAGGAGAGTTAAGAAGTTGAAGAGGAAGGACCTGGTTCTTGTGAAGGTTCTTTGGCATCATCGTGGCGTGGAAGAAGTCACGTGGGAGCTCGAGGAAGAGATGAGGAGGATGTATCCCTCACTTTTCTCTTCAGATTTCGGGGTTGAAATCCCTTTGAAGGGGGTTAGCTTATAAGGACCCTGGCCTTTGTTTAGGGTTTACCTTGTTTGTTTTGCTTAACCCTGATGCTTAGTTTCTTGCTAATCACATTTAGTAGTGATTAGGGTTTGGTTGTGCTTTTTTGAGAGTTGGAGGTGCTACTTGTAATTAACCCAAGTCCAGGGTTTGTGGGCAAGTTGCCACCTTGTGAGGTGTTCCTCCCTCTTCTTGCTTCCTCTAGTGTTGAGAGGAAGGTTTGGGCCCGTTGCTTGAGTTCCTTTGGGCTTGGTTGAGCTTGTTGGGCCTTGTGGTACCTTGTTTTTGCTTAGTTGAACCTTGTGTCGGGCAAGGGGGTGCTTGTGTCGCCCAGGTTGTGTCGCCCATGGTGATGGTGTGTCATCCAAGTGTGTCGCCCATGGACCTTTGACCTTCTTTGACCTCATTTGTGTCACCACTAGTGGACACTTGGTGCTTGATGCTTGCATGTAGCAATGGCCTTGGACATGTGTTTAGGGCATGCTTGAGTGGTGGTTTTTGCTCTTGGACAAGTGTCCCTAGGTGGGAGACACCTTGCTTTGCTCTACCTTGTTTTCTCCTCCATCCCCTTCTATATATGTGTTTCCTTTCCCTTGCTAAGGATCCCTTTAGTTCCTTAGTTTCTCCTCTACCTTGGTGCACGACACACTCTCTTCTCTTGCAATCTTGGTGGTCGATACCCTTGGAGGAGCTAGCTTGGTGGCCGAACCCTAGAGTGCCTTGCTCTCCTTCTTCCTTGGTGGTGTGTGGAGCTTGGAGCTAGGAGCTTGGAGCTTGCTTAAGGCGGGTTACATAACTCCTAACCCTAACTACATTACCATCTTCTATGTTCTTGTTCTTGTTGTTTACGATCAGATTTGTTGTTGTTAGTTTGGTTTCCTTGCTTAGTTGGAACTTGTTGGCCAAACCTATAATCTAGGGTTTCTTGGTGAGCAATACTCCTTTTTTTCCTTGGTCTAGAGGAGTGAGCTTGAGTTCTAGTAGCATGGGAAATACCCCTCTCTCGTTTTAGTTGAGAGGTGAGCTTGTGTTCTAGTTGCTTGAGCAACACCCTCCTCTCACCATGGACTTGAAGGGTGAGCTTTGTGGTGTTTATGAACCTTGCTAGGGTTGTTTCTGGTGTTTCCTATTTGGTGATAGATGATGTGCAAAACCCCTCTCTCTTAGTTGTTGAGAGGTGAGCCATCTTCTTGATCCTTTAGTGTTTGGTGCCCTTGTGCTTGAGGTTGATGACGATCTTGTGGAGATGTTTTCTGGTCGTTATGGTGGTAATAGAGGTGTTTCCCAATACCCATCTTGAACTTGACCTTTGGGATGGCTTGTTGTAATGGTTGTGATGGACGACACCTTGGTCCTTGAACTTGTGTGTGACGGGAGTCACTCCATGCTACATGTTCTGCCTGATACCCTTCCCTTGGTCTGACATTGGACGATATGTTGTGGTGGTGATGGATGATACCCATGGTCTCTGACCTTGTGATGGGCGTCACCCCTTGACCTTACCCTGTGTGTCGGCCGATAGGCGTGGCTAGCCTTGTAATGGGCGTTATGCCTACTCTATTGCATGTGTTATACCTGTGAGCGATGTGCCTTGTCTGATGGTGTTGCACGTTACACCCCCTAGCACGACACTGTGTTGCCCGACACCATGATGCCTGACAGAGTTGCACGACATGGTGTGCGTCACACCCTGCACGGCACGCCCATGGGCTAGGGTGCACGACAGACTTTGATGCCCAACGTTGCCAGATATATATGTAAAGCACGACACAACGTTATGCGTTATACCCCTGATCTTGGCCGATAGGTACGGGTGTGCCTGGCCATTATGTGTTGATCGTTGTGTGTTGGACGATAGTTGAGGGTGCCCTGCCCGATACCACTTTTGGTGAGGGTAGAGGGTACTTTTAGTAAGGGTCTTACTTCTCATGAAAAATCGATATGGTAGATAATGTTCTTGTTAACACGTTGGTGACCCTTGATATGTTTGATGGTAATCATTATGGTAAGCTTGTCCATGTAACTTATCATGACTTGACATCTTCTCATAATCATCTTAAATCCCCTTTATAATGCTAAGGGAAATAATAATCATGTAATATGGTTTGCTTAATGATGTGCCATGTGCTCATGATCACAAGTTGAGGCATGATTGATAAAGCATATAATCATTAATGTCATCTTATATTGATAGTATGGTCTTTCTATTAAGCCTATGATTATTGTGTATACTAACCATGCAGGTGATGCATAGCCAAGTAAAAGGCTATGAGGTATATATATGATGTGTTTTGGTCTGAGGACTTGAGTTTGGCTAGAGTGCCTGAGTTGATGAGAATGCCTTGAGAAGCAGTGGAAGCATATGATGAGGGATTGAGATCCCATGGCAATGTGATGATCCTTGAGATGGATCTAGATGATTGGCAAGAGGCCAAGTGATAACATGTAATGTTGGATCCTTATGATGGATCAGGATGATGTGATTACAATAAAAGCATAACATTGAGTTTTATGTTGTTTATTCTTGTTATAGTTTGCATGTTATACAACTTGGTTGAATCTTGCAATCCATATAAAAGATACTAATTAATCACAATGGAATATATCATGTAGTTGCCCTGGCCATAGATCCATCATCGTCAGGAGCTGGTGATGGTGAAATTGGTTCTCCTGTGGGTTAACCCAGAGCGCATATTATTGAATATGTGAGGTTTCTCCTAGCCTAAAATAGAGAGGGAATCGAGTGCAGCTGCGGTTGCAGACTCAGAATATGTGATGAGCATGGTGAATAGGCCCATGACTCAGGATGTGTGATATAGGAGCATGAATGCATTCATGGCTCAGAGCACGGTGAATAGACCCGTAGCTCAGATATACTAGCGTTGTGACCTATACCAATACGGGCTAGAGGAAGGGTAGCCTATGGGCTGACCCTGTGGCTGAGGCCACTTAAGTACGAGACTGTGGTCCTGCTTTGGTTCTCGTGCACTAACCACGAGGGGGAGTTCGTGGAGTCCGGCTCTTCCACTGACCTTGTATGGCACTGGCTTTGGGTTTCGCAACTGAAGGTTGGATTTGAGTGGTACGGATCACTTCCTCAGGGCATAAGAATACGTAATCCAGCCGTATAGTATTTACTACTTATGGCAAAACACGGAACATTGGTTGAGGTCTTGCTTGTGTAGTTAATCTTGTTATATCTTGTGGTTACTTACATGTTCCTCAGGTTATGAGGTAATACCTTATAAATCTTATCTTGTTAATCATGTTCCATAAATAAATAGTTGGACATATGCCTTCCGTACTTTCTGGTAAGTTGACGGTATGAATAGATTTACTTCATAAATTGCTCTTGTTATACCTCTTATCAGTTATCTGCTTTTATCTTTCTGAGGTTTTTTAGTTTTGGCGGGGAGTTATGTTGCTCGTTGGGACTGTGTGTCTCACCCCGCTGGTTTACACCCTTTTTAGGTGGTCGAGCTAGACGTGGTGGTGGTCACGGAGTTGTGGCCGAGCAACAAGATGAGAAGTAGAAGGCAAGCGATGGATAGGTTGTTGTTTGGGATGTTTTGCAGTAGAGTCTTAGAGTCATCCCTGTACTCTCAGGTCCTTTGAGGTGTTTTGACATTGTTTCACGATGTATATATGTCGATGTTTTGTATATCCTGCCGCTGGCCGGATGTGGGCCTTTATGTACATCTAAACAGGTGATGAACTCTTGTGTTGGATAGACAGCTGTTCTTCTAAGATGTGGACACATATCAAGGCTTGTAAATGTCTATAAAACATGTTTCTTTGTAGGATGTGGACCTAAATGTAAAAGTTTCTCACTTTACCTGCTTTCCGCAATCGGTTTTAATTAACCCGTGTTTTTGGTAATCTATGGTTATGGTGATTTCTACACGTTTTTGCGTAACACCTCACTGTCTGTGTGATAGTGGGATGTGTTGCCATAGAAAACATGGATGATTTGCTCAATAGAGGTAATGGGATGCAACATACCTCATTTCCAATATACTAATATTGAATCTAAACCCTAAATCCACATCAGGGTAGCAAGGCACCTATTAAACACATATATGAAATTGGGGTTCTCTTCACATTATTCACATAAACCATAAAAGTCTCCTTATTATAATTAGGTTATTCAAAACCACACCATATTGTATATTATGTTTACCTAAATTGTATCATATTTTACTTTTTTTTTTAACTTATGATAATTAAATATGAATTTTAGAATTTCCAACAAAATGGGCAAAATATTATAAATCACATATTTTTAGATTGGAATTATTTTATAAAACTTACATCATTGGATGGAGAAAAATCATACAATTATAAAAAAAATTCGAATTTGTATATATTTAATACAAATTTTGTAGTTCTTGACCAATTGGAAATCATAGAAAAGACACTTGTATATTTTGTTATACTCATAGAGAGAAGGCCCCCAGCTAAGTTCCCCCATAAAGCCTTGCCACATGGCCCATGTCATCTCTAAAGAAATTGAGACCATGAATCGTAAAAAGTGCCAAAATACCCATGACAAAAGTGACATGAAATAAATTATATCTGGGGAGAAACTGTAAACCAACAACAATCACCTTGTCCATTTTTCCATTTTGTGGAGGATAATTTAATTACTTGAAGAAGGTGATTGCCCACACACAATACCAAAAACCAGACTCATAGCAAGATCTTTCTAGGCTTCCAACCTCGTTCCAGTCTCAACGAGCCTTATGAGAAGCCAGGAAATGGTTTTAAGCTTAATAGGAACCATCTATCATGACTACTCTCATGGGAGAGATAGGTGACCCATAAGAATGCAAATGGGTAGACGTAAATCTACAATCTCTTTTGAAACCACCAAGAAGAATCTTTTATGGAATAATTAACATCAAACATCATTTATAGGATGACATCCCAAAATAAGATCATAGAACTGCAACCTCATATGTAAAAGAGGGAAATAGAAACATTACCCACCTTAGAAAAGTTGGGTAGTATCAGAGCTTCATGGATATATATAAAACTCCTTCTACTCCTTGTCGAGGTTCGTCTACGCACCTAGTGGGTGGATGAAGTTGTGGCACCTCAAGCACAAAGGGGAAGATCGGGAGATATGCCTCAGGGGTATTGAGGTTGAAAGGTAGGGGAAATTGGTTCATGACGAAGGCATGAACACTACTGAGGATATATGGGGTTTTTAGTCGAAAGGGAAGGAAAGATTGGTTTATGACAAAGACATGGAGTTTATCGAGGATATATATAGATGCATAATATCCTAGTGGCGTGAGGATTTATAAAAGGAAAATGAATAGGGGAGGAACAAAGGAGGGAGAAATAGTTTTGGGGATTCTAAAACTAGGGAGAAGGATAGGTGGGGAAAGGCTTGTTCAATTTATGATAGCAAGGGAAACCAACTGTGAAAGAATCAGAAAAGGAGGTTTGGAGGTAAGAGAGAGAGAGTAGAGGGAGGGAGGATGTCATAATTTGATTCCAGCAAAACTGCTATTGGAGGTAGGAGATATATCCACAACTATAGGATATCAATCTAAAGGTTTGAATTTTGACTAGCCACTAAGAAGCCTTGTGACAGAGTAATCTGTGCAAAAATAAAATGTGTATGATAATTATAAGAAAACATTAGAAAATTCACATTCAGAAAGAACATTTATCAGTCTTTACATTTTCCTATTTTAATCAGGATAGATAGGATTACCCGATTACTCAAACTCACACCCAAGCTAATTGGACCCAAGGAACATAAAATTTATATTAGATCTCACTTTTGAAACTTTCTTTTATAATTTCTAATATAATTATGATTTTAGCTCATTATCTTTATTTATACTATTATGTATCCTCTTTTTCATTAATAATCATAAGTTAGCATCATATAAACTTACATTTATATTAATAAAGATATTTTATAGTAGTATGCATGAAGTATGTTATTTTACTTGACCTAATAAGACCATTAAATCAATATTTACTTAGATGATGGCACATTATTCATATCCATGGACATGTCAAAACTAATTATTAATACAATTTACACATTAAGCACATTATACCACTCATAAGTAATTATGTCCATTTATTCTCATTCAAGTAACAGTTAGTCATATTTTAGTCATTATATATGTATTAGTGAACCATGAAGCATATTTGGCATAACTAATGAATATTAATTACGTATCAATCATCACATAGGTTATTAAATTCATTTTATATTTATTAAAATATATTATATTACTTTTATACCTAATGTGCTAATGCTTCACACGAGGTACCAAGCATTTGTAGATTGGGTTGGTTGATAATAATAAATTAGGGTTTAGGCCAACTAGAGCATCTTACACAACATCATTATATTCCAAGCTTAGGGCTAGCTCACATATCCATTCACCATCATATGATGGTTTATAGGTCTAGAGTATATATGTGTATCCTTGTTTGGCCAAAACTAAAGTTCTAAGAATACAACCATTGTATCCAAGGTATTAGGGTTTCTAGAATCAAGATACTAGGTTTTGGTATGTTACAACACTCCACCCATTAAATAAGATTTCATCTTAAAATATAATTATCAATACACCATCCACCAAATTTTCTCCACTTCTTAAAAATATTCACCCTAATAAGTTAAACTAAACAACTCAAAAGGTATCAAGATTATATACACATCTTTTATTGTGTTTACTTTGTGTGTTTATGATGTTCATAGGTCAAGCCCAAATTAAAAGGTCATAACCACCCATGGCTGAGTTTTAGGCCCTTGTGATTCTAACCTGAGAACCCTAAGGTTCAACGAGCATCCAAAGGTCACTAGGTACACAACTCCTCAACCAAAAGGAGGAAAGAGGGTGGGTCAAATATTTTTTTTGCATAAGTCATAACTTCTTAATCATCACTCCATTTCCAAACCTAGGGTTTTAGATTTCTTTTCCTACTAGTTCTAGGGTTTCCTTTCCAACTTTGTACACAACATACATATATATAGTGACTTATTTAAAGAAATCATCGATACAATATAGATATTTTTCCTATACATATGGTAATATAATGGAAAATAACTGTTGACAATGCAAACAATTGATGAAATACAAAATGTGGTACCAAAATAAATGTGAGAACCAAGTCAAAATCTTTTTCCATATCAATGTATCCTTATCCTACTACTTCAAATCCTCATAACATAACTCCATCCTCAAGTCAAAACTCATAACAACCAAAGATACATGCAATAACTAACATACATCTTAATGTATGAGAAAATAGGATCTCATGACAACAAGGTTTACTCAAAAATACCTTATGTGTACCAAATATGATTTCAAAACATTCCCTCATAACCTATTAACACCATAGATATACCCAAAGGTAAAAATCTCATATGCGATTTTCACATATGATAAGGGCCATATAAGGAACTTAGGTGAAAGATAGGAAACTTATAGGAGATAAAATTTAAACAGTCAAGGGGAGGTAAACATTGTTGAAGTAAACAACACACTTGTGATGTTCATTCCTAAAGTGGAGAAACTGATACAGTTGGTTTAGTATACACCAATCGACTTATGTAATGTTATTTATAAAATTGCCTCCAAAGTCCTAGCCAACAGATTGAAGCCACTTATGGACAAAATAATATTTGTGAAACAAAGTGATTTTATCCCAGGTAGAAAGATCACTGATAACACCCTTGTCACATATGAGTTGTTTCATAATATGAAGACTAATTCAAGTAAGAAAGGAAATCTAGCACTAATACTAGACATGTCTAAAGCATATGATCGAGTGGAATGGTTTTTCCTTGACTTTGTGCAGTTGAAGATGGGATTTAGAGAAAAATGGAAGAAGAATATCTATAAAATGAGTCATCAAGGAGACTTCCTCTCCCTGACCCCTCACTAACCTGTGGAGGCCTGACACGGGAGGAGTATGGTAAACCAAGTATGAACCCATCAGTTCCGGCACAAACCATATTAACCATATATCCTAGTTTATTCATTCCCATGAGGATTCGAACCTGAGACATTTGCCTGCGTTCACAGTCTGATCACTAGTGAGCTACACTCTTGTGGGAAGGAAGAAGATCTATGGGTGTGTATCGATAGTGAGTCATTCATTTGCCATCAATGGAGACATTTCCAAGAAGATCAAGTCATCTTGAAAACTTCAAAAAGGTGAACTCTCTCTCCATATATTTTTAATATTTGTGTTGAATCTTTCTCTACCTCCATTATCTATGCTATAGAATAGAAATCCTTACATGGTGTCAAAGTTAGCAGGACTATACCATGCATCTCTCACCTCTTTTTTTTCATATGATTATATTTTTTTTGCTAGAGTCTCTCATCAACAAGCCTAATAATAGCTAATATTATTAGTCGATACGAACATGCATCGGGATAGAAGATCAATTTTGACAAGACAGAACTAGCTTTTAGCAAAAGGAGTACCCTACAATACCAAGAGGGAAATACAAGATCTTCTAAAGGTGAGGGAAGTTGAAAGGCATAAAAATTACTCGGGGCTTCCAACAGCTATTGAGAGATCCAAAAAACTAGTTTTCAATGATGTAAAGGAAAGAGTATGGAAGAGACTACAACGGTGGAAAGAGACATTTTATCTAATCTTGGAAAGAAGGTGGTCATTAGAGTTGTTGCCCAAGCTATACCATCATATTTCACGAACATTTTTCAGATCCATGCCACTATTTTGAATGAAACCTAGAGTACTATAGCCAGATTCTAGTGGGGAGCAAACCACACAGAAAGAAAGATTTCATGATAGTGTTGGGAAAACCTATGCAAACCTTAAAGGAGTGGAGGCATCAGATTCAAAGATATGTACGCTTTCAGTCAAACTCTTTTGACAAAGAAACTTGGAGTCTTATTAGAAAGACTAACTCACTAGCCTATAAAGTTCTTAAAGCTAGATATTTTCCTAGGACATCCCTCTTGGAAGCCACAAAAGGATACAATCCAAGCTTTATCTGAGGAATCTTATGGGGTGCAAAATTGGTAGTGTAAGGACCCTGACCTTCATTTTGGGCTTATCCTATTTGTTTTGCCTAACCTTGTGCTTGGTTTCTTGCTAATCATCTTTAGTGATGATTAGGGTTTGCTTGTGCTTAGTTGAGAGTTGGAGGTGCTACTTGCAAAATAACTTGAGTTAAGGTTGAAAAGCAAGTTTGTCATCTTGAGAGATGTATTTCTCTCTCTTTTCTTCCTTTAGGGTTGAGAGGAAGGTTTGGGCTCGTGCCTTGGGTTGTCTTGGGCTTGGTTGAGCTCTTTTCGGCTTTGTTTTCCCTTGATTGGGCCTTGCCTTGCTTGGTTGAGCCATGTATCACGCAAGGGTGATTTGTGTTAGCCATAGGGTATCGCCCATGGGGGTGTGTCGGCCATGGAGGAGTAGTGTGTCGGCCTTTGACCTTTGTTGACCTTCTTGCCTTGGTTGTATCACCCTAGAATGGACATGTGGCCGATCCTTGGTTGAGTAGTGGCATGGCATGTGCATGTGTATTGCAATGTGGTGAAACGTGTGGACAAGTGACCCTTGGTAAGGTGACACCTTGCCTTGGTTTAACCTTGAACCTCATCTATATATGCCTTGCCTTTCTCTTCCTTAGGAACCCTTTAGCTCTTTGTTGCTCCTCTTTTCCTTAGTGCACGATACACCTCTCCCTTACAACCTTGGTGACCGATACCCTTAGAGGAGCTAAGGTTGGTGGTTGATCCCCTTGAAGGAGTTCCCTTCTTCTTCCTTTAGCTTGGTGGCCGAACCCTAGGTGGGTCTTGTTTCCTTGGTGGTTGAAGTAGTATGCTTGGATCTAGGAGCTTAAAGCTTGGAGCTTTGGAGCTTGAGGAGTTTGCTTGAGGTGGATTACATAACTTCTAACCCTAGCTATACTACCTTCTCTATATTGCATGTTATATATCTTTCTCTAGTACATGTTGTTGATCTTATGGACTTAATGAGCATGATGTCGTTGATGTTGTTGATGTTGTTGATGGTCTATGTTCCTTTACACCTAGTTGGATGAACCATGGTTTAGGGTTTCCTTGTTGAGAAACACTCTTTTCTCTCCTTGGTCTATAGAAGTGAGTTTGAGCTCTAGTAATGTGGGCAATACCCCTCTCTCGATTAGGTTGAGAGGTGAGCTTATATTCTAGTTGATTGAGCAACACCCTCCTCTCACCATGGATTAGAGAGGTGAGCTTTTGGTTATATGATGACCTATGATTGAGGTGGATCCTTGTGGTTGCCCAAATTGTGATAGAGGTTGTGCAAAACCCCTCTCTCTTGGTTGTTGAGAGGCGAGCCGACCTTCTTGATCAATTAGGGTTTGGTGCCCTTGTGCTTGAGGTTGAAGATGATTTTATGGGGTTGTGCCTTGCACGATATGACCTTGGAGTTGTGCTGCTCTATAGCCTTGTTTGGAGATATACCCTTGGGTGACACACCTTGATGAGATAATCAGCTTGGTGCCCGTTATGCTTTGGTCGATATAGAGCCTTAACCCTAGCTTGGGTGTTAGACTTGCTTTGGGCGATTTGAGTTGTCTACCCTTGTTGCACGATATGTTCTTGAGGTGTAATCCTTGGTAGATATGCTTGCTTGGGCATTTGGACGATCCTTGTATCCCTGGCCGATACGCCCTGTAGAAGTTTAGTTGGTGCCCGTTATGGTCCTTTGGTCGATACCTGTAACGACCCCACCTTCTGGTAACCCCCAATTAAGGGAGACCCAAAGGTCAAAGTCGTTATTCAATTAATAGGATCAAAGGTTTGACAAATAATCAATTAATAATTATCAAATTCTACTAAACTAAACTGAAAACTGGTATAAAATAAAAACTTTGCATACCTTTTCCAAAATGGGGATATCTACCTCTATCCGCATAAGGAGTCTACTCTAACCAATCCTCCTTTAATTCTTAATTAATTTCACATATGCCACTTTACTGTTGGTTCTTTTCAAACTTGTACCTAAAACGTCGAAAAACAAAACGTCGGTCAGTATATCGAAATATACTTGTATATGGGGACAACCAAAATTTTGCACGTATGGATAACAATCTAATTATCACAATCAAGTTAACTAACAAGACAATTTACACTTTCCAGTATGACATTATCCACCGCTTTTGCCCTAGCCCCGACATACCCACCTTAGGGTTTCTTTTGCCAATGACTTAAGGCCACCTTCTCAATCCCGAGCTTGGTGCCTGGGGTCACCACTCAGAGTGCCCTCTAGTCATCCAATATCATAGGCCATATTCTCATTCCCGAGCTTGGTGTCTGGGGTTACCACTCATGGTGCCCATGGGTCTACCCTCCTGGGCCTGACCTTTGGCATCGTCCATCAGGGTGGCATGTAGGTGTGATAATACATACTTCTATTATTAATGTGATAATCATAGTGACTTTATCATTTGCAAGTATGAACATCCAAACTGATAATTTGCATTCAATGCGGTTAACCATCCAGAAAATCCTCAGGAAACTAAGGCGGTATTTCATAATTAACCACATACCTGTACATGCATATTTGAGACAGAATATTCCAATCAATTAAGACATCCAATCAAACAAGTACAAGAATCCAAAAATCACATTCAATACCTTTTATCAAAATCTATCCAAACCATCTGGCTAGTTAGGGTTTCTATTCCGTTTTAGGGTTTCTTTGCAATTAGGGTTTTACTTCACTTTACTCTTTTAAACCCTAATTCCTCATCTATCCTTTACGAAAGTTATTAAGGTTCCCTTTTATCAACTCATAATATTAATTTCAGATTTAAAGCACAGTTAACCATTAATTAAGTTCATTAAGCCTCTCTTTCATTAAAGCTACCATATTTATCCTTTTAATCCACTCGAAAACCCTAATTTCTATACTAAGGGTATTTATCCACAATTAGGTACCTTTGTACTCGAAATATATTAGAACCATCATACCTCAGCTTTGTACATAAATTTGACCAATTCAAATCATTAAGGATCATAATTACCAAAGTTAGGGTTCAATGTTCATTAAAGCATATGGAACTCTAAATTAACCAAATTACGCATGAAGATCATCATTTTAAATCTAATATGCCCTTTTTTTAACAACAGGTTAATATCTACTTTAATCATCCATTAAACCCTACTAAATACTTTAATCATCTCAAACTAGGGTTTTTCATTGATTAAACCATTAAAGATAACATCTTTACATACTTTTTGAATAGAAAGCATAATTAGGTTTCAAATATAATTTATATGTGTTCCTCTCGTTATGAGGATCAATTTTCATGTATTAGCTTTATTCATCGGAGCTTCCTAGCAATTTCTACGATTTTTGTAAGTTTATCACTTGATTAACCAGTTAGAAATTGACACGTTAGCGTTAAGTCTTTGCCAGTATTCCGTGTAGAGAAAGGTCTCGGCTGCCCTTAGGTCATGTACGCGTGATGAGGGGCACAAGAGTCATTTGACTCTATTCCCTTCTTCTTCCGCGTGCCTGCGTCTCTGTGCGCACAGCGCTGCGTCGCGCGGCTTTGCCTCTGAGTGACGAGCTGCTTCCTCCGCATCCACCTCCCCTTCTTTTCTGTATCTCTCTCTCCGACCATGCAACCCCTAGACAACACCGCTCCCCACCAACAGCATGCCCAACTCCTTGGGTCTTCTAGGGTGGTCGGCACAGGGCCTGCGACCGCGGCTCCCTGACGGCAGCCTGCCCAGGTTCTTTGTCGTGCAGGTGGCCGCTGGTTCTTTCCCAGAAAAGATGGTGCTCGCACCCTTTTCAGGATGACAACCATACAAGAAAAGTGGAGAAGGCTCATTGAAGCTTGTCTCTGATCAAGTTCTAGTCCATGATCTGTTGTGATCGAGTTGCAGGTCTGTCTGAGGCTTCTCAAGGTTGAACGACGGGAGAATCCAAGGCTCATGGGTTCGCATGGTTCCCTCTTGGGTTACTACAGATAGGGCCATGAATTTTGGTGGCAAGATGTTGAACTAGGTTTCCTATATATATACACACACTTAAGGAAACCCTAGGGATCGTCCTTGATGAGACGAAGAGAGGACTCAAAGCCTAGACCTATACCTTCACTGCCGCGAGACCCACATGGGAGGGAGACACATATTGGTATTTCGTGTTGCACACAAAAGAAAAGGAAAACGCCCAAAGGCACTAATCATCATGCCTTATTCTCTAAAAGCATGTCCTTGTATATAGGTTCCGGAAAATCATTACATATTCCCTATTCATTTCTATTTTGGAATACTTACATAATGAAAAATCCGAAAAATATTACTCTTACTCTCTATATATTTGGATTTTAATCCATTGGCCATAAATTCATATTTTCTTTTAGCAAATAACATCTCTTTTTGACATTATCAAAAAGTCATTAATGATGTATCCCATTATCCTCTTATTTTGTTTTATTTGGCTTTCCTCTTTCTTTTTCTTCATTGGGACTCCTTGGATCCCAAGAAACTCTATTATTTCGAAGTCCTTTTTATTGGATACTCATTATCCATCTGGATGCATCTATATTCATTATTTCTCATTATCTTGTTTATTTCTAATTAAAATATCTCTTTTTGAGGATTTTTCTTTATTTCTCTTTTATTTTCCTCATTGATATTCCTTTTAATGTTATGAATCCTTGGGATACGAAATTCCACCAAGGATGACTCAATTATACCTCTTCCCACATGTTTTCCACATTTTATCATTATTTTCAATTTCTTTCTTAACAAAGATTTACTTAATTGATCTTTTCTTTTCTTGTTTCTTTATCTTTGCAACTTTCGACTCCTTGGAACCCAAGGAACCCAAGAGGCATGAAATCCCTCTTTGGATTTTCCTTCTGGAGGTTTCCACACTCTTCTTTCCTCTATTTTCTTATTTACTCAATAATAGAGTTTCTTTTGTTCTTTCTTTGTTATTGGGCCCAATAGCCAATAAAGCTCACAAATAAATCAACAAGGCTATTTTAAACGAAATTCATGCATTCAATCGAAATGCATCATTATTTGTTCATTTATATTTATTATGAGAAATTACATTTCTCACCAAAAGAACTCAAAAATTGGGTTTGTAACATCCTTCCCCTCTTATAAGAATTTTGTTCTCAAAATTCCACCAAGCAAACAACCAGTTCAGGATAAGCCTTTCTTATGTCCATCTGGGCTCCCATGTGGCTTCACCCTTTCCATGGTGCTTCCCAAGAACCTTCATCATCATATTTTCTTCCATCTGAATTCTTTCTTACCTTGGTATATCGTACCCTCATAGGTGACTCATGACATTTTAGCCTCTCAAAAGTTGAATAGGTTCAGGGCTTAGCACATGGCTTGGGTACCTCACATAGTGCTCTAGATTAGACTCATGAAACACATCATTTTATCCTGAGGGGTAAGGTTAAACACAACCATCTCCACCAATCCATCTCAAATGGACCCACATATCGGGGACTCAACTTTCTCAGCTGTATCTTAGAGGGGTCGGATTTTCACATCAAATATTCTCCCATAGTGAACTGCATGTCAGTCTTCTTTGCATCAGCTCGCGACTCATGTCGCCTCTGGGCTCTCTCTCAGCCATTGCATGATCAAAGTGACTTCATCTGCACACACTATGGTTCTTTTCTGACCTTCATGAGGCCTCCTTCACCAACATCATCTTAATGAAGTGGTGACCGACACAAACTCCCTATAGAACTTCTTTCATCTCGATAAAGGCTATGGTGGTTAACATCACATCTTAAGAACTGTATCCATGTATCACCCTGAATGAGCACACATGCTCTCACCAGACCCTCTAGTCTGGATCATACTAACCATTAGTATGGGGTGATAAATTGTACTATCATCGAGTTCTTCTTATATCCACTTCTACCTCATGGAAATGAACCTTTAGGCCATACTCAACAACTTTTGAACTCATATCATGGTGTAGTTGAACCATCTCTCTCACTTGTAGTTCAACCCGAACTATCTCTTGACAGTGTTCTTTCTTTCTCATGTCATCTAGGTAAGGCGATCTACCATAACCCATATTGCATCATGACTTTCCTTGGTCAAGGGCAGACTTTCCACATCATCCATAGTGGTGAACTCCCATTCCCTCTCAGGGACTCTTTTATTCTCTATATCGATACATTGAGTTACTGGTGTTCATCCTTTACCTCCTGGCTTGCATGCAACATACCACATGCAGCCTCATCTTAAGCGTCCAATGTACTACCACAACTTACCATCTTAGTAGTACTTCAGTGTATGATGAACTTAAAATCATGATCTCCTGTATGTCATGATTCCTCAAGACTGATTCCTCGAAAACCCTAAACCACTATAACCAAGGTTTCATCTCCTTTCTTTCCAAAGAAGCATACATGAGGTTCTACTACCATCCTTTCATTGCATCAAGGACTAGGCTGGCTAACCAAACAACCATTTACTTGATCAACCGCCATTGATACATCTGAGGGTTAGCCAACCTTATCTCTTTTGCTCAACTTAAGGTTAGCCTAGCAACCTCAACCTCTTCTAGCTTCTAGCTAAACGAAGCAGCTATTTCTCAACCAGAGCATTCATTACCACTTCACATCCTTAGGTATTAGGTAATGTTTGAAGACATACACTTCCATGTATTCCACTTATCATCTCGTCTCATACTCTGAGTCTATCTTCATCAGAACACTCTGAGCTCATCCTCTTGATTATCAAACTCAACCTTGTATCACCTACAAATTCCACATAGCTCATGATAAAACCTCCTCACAAGATGATTTCCTTAATACTCTTAATGTTTGTAAACCATCCATGTATCATTCGTTCAATAAAGGTATGTTATCATCTCTATCCTCATACCTTATAGCAAAGTTCCAACTCACATCATCTTTATCCTTGGTGTATGGCATGCGTACTGTCCTATCTCTCACTCCCATAACAAGAGGAAATAAGCATTTGGCTGCAGTCTAATTATAGAGTTCTTCCTATTCCTAGAGTAGAGATGGTACAACCCACCTTTCCAGTACACTTTCAAATCTAAGTCGAAACGTGCCACATATGTCTCTACAAACATCACGATATCAAAAATTACTTCCATGGAAAAATGATCTAGAACCTACTTGGGTTACCATACAATCCTTGGTCATCTCCTCTAGGTCTATAGGGTGCCGACACTTCTGGGGTCATCCCTCTTCCCTTATGCATCTAGAGAGTTCCCTACTCATCTACCCTTTGGGTCCCATGAGTTGATGAAGGTGATCAATCTCCTAACCCATGGCCCTCAGACAATGATAGTTGTTACCTCCCGACCCTATGGTCATGTGCAACTAGGGAATTAGGCAATCTCCTACTTCCATCGGTCTTATCCCTACTTGACCCTGGGATATACTTAGGATTCTAACATAGTACATGTCCAACTTAGAACCTTACCCAAGCCTTCATCATCTCTCTCTCTATGCATTCACAGCTGACTTTCATCCTTTTGTAGGGATCATGGCAACCTGCCTACCATGGTCAAGCCACATACCGGTTACCTCCATGGTAACACGTCTACATGCACATAGATATGGTATTTATGGGTCTGCAGGTTCATTCTCGTACCATGTACTCTTCACTTAGTTTCATAAGATCCTATGAAACATATTTAGGTTACCTCAAAACCAACAAAACCGGTATACACCCTACAAAAGGGTCCCTCCCCTAGGATGGGAGGAAACTACACCCTGATAACAGCAGTCACAAATGTCCTTATGTTTAGGGTATGCATCCACATGAGCATGCTTAGCCCTAGCAAGCTACTAAGGCACAAGAAGACACTTACCAAACCATGCTAGGTCACACTTGTTCTCATCCTCAACATTAGACCAACTTAGTTGTGAGGGGTTCATCAAACATACCCTTAACTCAAGGGGTTTCCTTTACCTCTACACATGAGGAGTACCATGCTCGAAACTATAGAGACTCAAATCTCATCATGAGCATTGGGTTCACTGCTTCCCCTCTTAGGCCTAGGAACCCTAGGTTCACCTTTGGGTGTCCAACTGCATGTTCAAACTCTTGACCACGAATCAAGCATGTATAAGGCATGACATGCACTCCCTGTCACCTTTCTACTCGAGCAACACATCAGGGTCGAGTCCTCCTCAAGGACAACCAATGCGGTACAAGGCCTCACAACCCGTTACCAAACCTCTCCAGGTATAAGGAACTCTTCTTCCTATCTCAGAAGGTAAACACCTATACCACAGGCACATCGGTACCAAAAGCATCATCCTCTCTCTAGGGTTTGGTTCTTCTAAAGGCAACCAAGATATCATCAGCCTCTAGGGATCATGCATGAGGCAACCACTATCATCCACTTAGGTCACATCATTCTCGACTCCCCACTGTTCCCCACATCTCAGGGTTTTATGTTACCAACCTTCTTGCTTGGTTCCTTCTTTCTCTCTCTTAAGCTAACTCCACATCCAGCCATACTACTAGAGGTCATCTCTCCATGAAGGATCAATCTCACAGGCATACCTCTATGCAGGTGAAGCCTGTGCTCAAACTTATGTTTGCTCATGATTATCCATAGCCCCTTATTCTTATATAATAAGCCAACCATCCTGTCCTTCTGACCTCGATTTTAACTTACTGTTCATACTAATGATGTACTCTGGGTGCAAGCTATATCCTAGTTGCAACAGCCCATAAGGTTTCTATAGGTTCTTCTCTAACCTCATCCATGAAGGAGCTATCCTTCGCTCAAACATGCACGACCCTTCCCAGGGTTGGGTTGCCAAAGGTACTCAGTCATCACTTCTCATGGCTCATATGGAATCCAAGGCATGTATATCCAAACACCTGGTCTACCATGACATCTAACTCATCATGTCATCTCTCTCTAACCTTCAGTTAGGGTTAGGGTTAACATCATCCTCAAAGGATGTGCTAGGTCTCTACTTTCAATGGAGGTCTCTACCTCCAAGACTAACTCTCTCCACTCATCCTCCTGACAAGGAGGTCTGTCCTTAGGTCTCTCCTAAGGGTAATGACAACTCATGTCATACGACCTAAGAATGTATCTATTATTTAGTTTGTGCTTAATCTATTAAGCTTATGTCCATGACATCTTATTTACATGCTTTTCATTAATTTTGTGGAGGATTACTTAGACCTTATTAACCTTACCCATACCTCAAGAGGGTGAGGAGAAGAGAGAAAACCCTAATCCTTAAGGTCCTTAATATAATTTGAGTTGAGAAGGGAGGAACAAGATGAGAGAGTCCTAAAGGTATCTTATTTAGAGTCATATCCTAAGACATTGGCCAGGCAGTCACACAATCTGGGAGTCCTCGTATTCCGACTAGCAGTGCGGAGGAAAATATTGCCAGCCCCCAGACGTGATCCTTTTCTAGACACCTCAGTCTTTCAGACAATCCTCTAATAACTCCCTCGGTTCTATGGAATTTGTAAAATTTAATAATTATTAAAGATCAAGTGAGGAACCTATGCTCTAATACCAATTGTAATGACCCCACCTTCTGGTAACCCCCAATTAAGGGAGACCCGAAGGTCAGAGTCGTTATTCAATTAACAAGATCAAAGATTCGACAAATAATCAATTAATAATTATCAAATTCTACTAAACTAAACTGAAAACTGGTATAAAATAAAAACTTTGCATACCTTTTCCAAAATGGGGATATCTACCTCTATCCGCATCAGGAGTCTACTCTAATCAATCCTCCTTTAATTCTTAATTAATTTCACATATGCCACTTTACTGTTGGTTCTTTTCAAACTTGTACCTAAAATGCCGACAAACAAAACGTCGGTCAGTATATCGAAATATACTGGTATGTGGGGACAACCAAAATTTTGCACGTATGGATAACAATCTAATTATCACAATCAAGTCAACTAACAAGCCAATTTACACTTTCCAGTATGACATTCTCCACCGCTTTTTCCCTAACCCCGGCATACCCACCTTAGGGTTTCTTTTGCCAATGACTTAAGGCCACCTTCTCAATCCCGAGCTCGGTGCCTGGGGTCACCACTCAGGGTTCCCTCTAGTCATCTAATATCATAGGCCACCTTCTCATTCCCGAGCTTGGTTCCTGGGGTCACCACTCATGGTGCCCATGGGTCTACCCTCCTGGACCTGACCTTTAGCATCATCCATCAGGGTGGCATGTAGGTGCAAGAATACATACTTCTATTATTAATGTGATAATCATAGTGACTTTATGATTTGCAAGTATGAACATCCAAACTGATAATTTGCATTCAATGTGGTTAACCATGTGAAAAATCCTCGGGAAACTAAGGCGGTTATTCATAATTAACCACATACATGTACATGTAGATTTGAGACAGAATATTCCAATCAATTAAGACATCCAATCAAGCAAGTACAAGAATCCTAAAATCACATTCAATACCTTTTATCAAAATCTATCCAAACCATCTGGCTACTTAGGGTTTCTATTCCTTTTTAGGGTTTCTTTGCAATTAGGGTTTTACTTCACCTTACTCTTTTAAACCCTAATTCCTCATCTATCCTTTACGAAAGTTATTAAGGTTCCCTTTTATCAACTCATAATCTTAATTTCAGATTTAGAGCACAGTTAACCATTAATTAAGTTCATTAAGCCTCTCTTCCATTAAAGCTACCATCTTTATCCTTTTAATCCACTCGAAAACCCTAATTTCTATATTAAGGGTATTTATCCACAATTAGGAACCTTTGTACTCGAAATATATTAGAACCATCATACCTCAGCTTTGTACATGAATTTGACCAATTCAAACCATTAAGGATCATAATTACCAAAGTTAGGGTTCAATGTTCATTAAAGCATATGGAACTCTAAATTAACCAAATTACGCATCAAGACCATCCTTTTAAATCTAATATGCCCTTTTTATTAACAACAGGCTATTATCTACTTTAATCATCCATTAAACCCTACTAAATATTTTAATCATCTCAAACTAGGGTTTTTCATTGATTAAACCATTAAAGATAACATCTTTACATACTTTTTGAATAGAAAGCATATTAGGTTTCAAACATAATTTATATGTGTTCTTGTTGTTCTGATGATCAATTTTCATGTATTAACTTTATTCATCGTAGCTTCCTAGCAATTTCTACGATTTTTGTAAGTTTATCACTTAATTGACCGGTTAGAAATTGACACCTCAGCGTTAAGTCTTTACCAGTATTCCGTGTAGAGAAAGGTCTCGGCTGCCCTTGGGTCATGTATGCACGATGAGGGGCACAAGAGTCATTTGACTCTATTCCCTTCTTCTTCCGCACGCCTGCATCTCTGTGCGCACAGTGCTACGTCGCACGGCTTTGCCTCCGAGCGGCGATCTGCTTCCTCTGCATCCACCTCCCTTTCTTTTCTGTATCTCTCTCTCTGGTCGTGCAACCCCTAGACAGCACCGCTCCCCACCAACAGCATGCCCAACTCCTTGGATCTTCTGGGGTGGCCGGCGCAGGGCCTGTGGTCGTGGCTCCCTGACGGCAACCTGCCAAGGTTCTTTGCCGTGCAGGTGGCCACTGGTTCTTTCCCAGAAAAGATGGTGCTCGCACCCTTTTCAGGATGACAACAATACAAGAAAAGTGGAGAAGGCTTGTTGAAGCTTGTCTCTGATCAGGTTCTAGGCCACGATCTGTTGTGACCGAGTTGCAGGTCTGTCTGAGGCTTCTCAAGGTTGAACGACGGGAGAATCCAAGGCTCATGGGTTTACATGGTTCCCTCTTGGGTCACTACAGATAGGGCCATGAATTCTAGTGGAAAGATGCTGAACTAGGGTTCCTATATATATACACACACCTAAGGAAACCCTAGGGATCGTCCTTGAAGAGACGAAGAGAGGTCTCAAAGCCTAGACCTATACCTTCACGGCCGCGAGACCCACATGGGAGGGAGACACATATTTGTATTTCGTGTTCACACAAAAGAAAAGGAAAATGCCCAAAGGCACTAATCATCATGCCTTATTCTCGAAAAGCATGTCCTTGTATATAGGTTCCAGAAAATCACTACATATTCCCTATTCCTTTCTATTTTGGAATACATACATAATGAAAAATCCAAAAATTATTACTCTTACTCTCTTTATGTTTGGATTTTAATCCATTGGCCACAAATTCATATTTTCTTTTAGCAAATAACATCTCTTTTTGACATTATGAAAAATTCATTAATGATGTATCCCATTATCCTCTTATTTTGTTTTATTTTCCTTTCCTCTTTCTTTTTCTTCATTGGGACTCCTTGGATCCCAAGAAAATCTATTATTTCGAAATCCTTTTTATTGGATACTCATTATCCATCTGGATGCATCTATATTCATTATTTCTCATTATCTTTTTTTTAGGGTAAGACTTATCTACTATTTAAAGCGAGCCTAAAGGGGCTCAACCCAGTTTGCTACAGAGGAATGGAAATGCGAAAGCAAAAGAAAAAGGGAAGAACTACTGGTAGCTTCATGGGCTAGCAGATGTGCTAGTCTGTTTGCTTGCCTTCTACAAGAAACAAACAGAACATAATGAAAAGCATTAACTAGGCTATATATGTCTGCAAGGATGGTTCCCAGGAGGTCCGCTCTCTTTGCCTTGGCGTTGATGTAGTTGATGATAGCTTCCGCATCCGACTCGACCACAAGCCGTTCCATCTTCAGCTCCTTCGACCGTACTAGTCCTTCACGTATTGCCCATGCTTCTGCATGTTGGACATTAGAAAATGATGGTCTTCTTGTCCCTGTTGTGCAGATGATCTTCCTACTGTGATCTCTCCATGCTAGCCCGGTGCCGTCCCAACCATTGATATTAACAACTGCATCGCAATTTAGTTTAACAGTTCCTGTCGCCGGTGGTTGCCAAGGCTGAAGCGCCTCACGCTGGACGCGCCTGTAGCTGGATTCGTTGGCAGTTCAGTGGTCTTTAATTAATGCAAGCAAGCTCCTTTGGATGGTAAGAGGTGGCCTCTCCTTATCCTTTAATATAAGGTCGTTTCTTCTTGTCCACACGGTCCATAAAGACACAATCATGATATCATTATCATCCTCATTAGATGCAGTCATGAGGGAACGAATAGCCTGATCAGTCCTCCCTTGCCCAGCCTTTCTAATCTCATCTTGCACCAGTTCCAGACTCTCCTTCCATAACTCCCACGCTTGGGGCACCTGAATAGCATATGACTGATGTCTTCTTTTTCTCCTCTGCAAATCCTGCAAATTCCAGTGTCATGGCAGTGCCTATCAAAAAGCCTTCCCATGGTACTCAGTGCTCCTGTCATGCATCTCCAGAGAACGGGTGCCGCTTTTGGGATAAGTCCCTTACGCCAAATAGTTCTCCATGTTCTAGCTTCCTCTACTCTTCTTTGTTCTTCCATCACAACCGCTGCATTCTGTGTAGCCATCCAGTATGCGGATCTAACCGTGTAGTCCCCTTTCCTATCTGGCTTCCAGAAAATCCCGTCTTCCTGTCTTGTTAAACCCAATGGTGTCGCTATCACCTTGCGTGTAATATCCTGCGTGAAAAGATTAGTAATGAACTCCTCGTTCCACTCTTTCTTTTCTCCATCCATTAGTTGACTCACCCATTGTACTGTAGTGCAAGAGACCCCATACACCTTTTCCAGACTTCCTCCAAGCTGCAGAATCCATGAGTCAGTCCAGATGTTAATGTTGGACCCATCCCCCACTCTCCACTGCATGCCCTCTAAGATGATGTTTTTTGCATTCCAAATACTCCTCCAGGTGAAGCTAGGATCATGTCCCCTCCTTGCATTGAGCACGGATCCCCTTGGAAAGTATCTAGCTTGGAGAACTCGGTAGACTAGCGTGTCCCGTCTGTGGAAGAGCCTCCATATTTGTTTTTCCAACAGAGCTTGATTAAAAATGCTTATGTTTCTGAAGCCCATGCTGCCTTGACTCTTAGGCTTGCACATGTTTTCCCAACTGACCCATGCAATCTTCCGCTCTGCATCCTTTGCTCCCCACCAAAGTCTTGAGATTGTGCTATTGATTGAGTCGAGGAGATACTCCAGTAGTCTAAAAATGCTCATAATATACGATGGTATGGCATGTGCTACTGCTTTGATGAGAACTTCTTTTCCTGCCTTTGATAACAGTTTCTCCTTCCATCCTTGTAGCTTACTCCAGATGTGTTCCTGAATATAAGCAAACACCTACTTCTTTGACCTACCCACTGCCGTAGGCAGCCCAAGGTACTTGCCATGTCTGTCCACTTCTTTGACCTGTAGCAACTCAGTCAACTCTCTTCTTCTAGCACTATCCACACCTTTACTGAAAGCAACCTCAATTTTAGATAAATTTATTTTCTGTCCGGATGCCTGCTCATAGTGGCTGATAATCTCAGCTAATTTCAGGCATTCTTCTTTGGCTGCTCTTGTGAAAAGTATGGAGTCATCTGCAAAGAAAAGATGAGAGATCTGTGGGCCATGGTGGCTAGCTCAGATTCCCTGAATGACATTTTGTTGTGTTGCAAGGGATAAAGACGTAGAAAAAGCTTCAGCACATAAAATAAAAAGATATGGAGAGAGAGGGTCACCTTGTCGAAGTCCTCTAGTTGGTTGAATCCTCCTGGTCCGTTCCCCGTTGATTCCAAAAGAGTGGGTTACAGTTGACATGCAATCCAGAATTTTCCTTCTCCATTTTTCCCCAAAGCCCATTTTTCCTTGAACATAATCAACAAAACTCCATTCAACCCTATCATAGGCCTTTGACATATCCAACTTTAGAGCAATGTGTCCCTTTTTTACACGGTTCCCTTTTTTCATGGCATGAAAAAGCTTGTAGGCTATGAGAGCATTATCAGTAATGAGTCTTCCTGGAATAAAAGCACTTTGATTTTCAGAAATAATTTTGTCCATGAGCGGCCGCAGTCTGTTTGCTATGACTATTGAGGCAATTTTGTAGATAACATTACAGAGACTGATAGGTCTGTAGTCCCCAACCTCTACTGGCTTATGAATCTTTGGGATCATCACCACTAGTGTTGCGTTTAGATCTGCAATACTCCACTCAGATTTCCACCACCCTTTTATGTAACTAGAGACATCCTCTCCTACAATATGCCAATAATTCTGGAAGAACATAGCCTTCATTCCATCCGGGCCCGGTGCCTTGTTGGGATGCAAAGACTTTATAGCTGTGTGGATTTCTGCAGACGTGAAGTCCTTTTCCAAGTCATTCCTCTCCGCCATAGACACTTTAGTAGAGATGCCCCGAGTCGCCTCCTCCCATCTCGATGGATTTGAAGTGTTGAAGAGATTTTTGAAGAAAGACACCACTATTTTTTCTATCTCCTCATGTCCCGTCTTCCACTGTCCTTCACTACTTTTCAGCCCTTCAATATTATTTCTTTTCCTCCTTTGTGATGCTTTATGATGAAAGTAGGCAGTGTTTCTGTCACCCGATCTCATTTCGTTTACCCGTGCCCTTGCATGCCAATAGGCCTCATCCCGCCTGTGCCATTCTTGCAATTCAGCTATAAGATGTGTGCATCTAGCAAGGTTCTAGCTGTCCTGAGGTAGTTGTTGGAACTCATTTAGAGCATTTTCAAGCTCTTTTATTTTCTTCTTCCTTTCCCCGAATTTTTTTCCTGCCCATTCCTTTAGTTTTTTTACACATTGTTCCATTTTTCCTTGCAGACTTGAATGCTGATTTTCCTCCCAAACAGATTTTATAATTTGCCCAAATGCTTCATCTCCCACCCATATAGGTTCAAAGAAAAAATACTATTGTCTTCTCTGAGCTTTTTTCTTCTTGTAATCTGTGTTGATGATGATTGGGACGTGATCAGATTCATACTTTGTGAGATGTATAACTCTTGCCTGTGGAAAATTAGCAACCCAGGATGGGCTGCCCAAAGCTCTGTCAAGACGTTCCCGAATAAGAGTTTCCGGTGTGAGACCTCTCTGCCATGTGAAGATGCTTCCGCTGTATCCCAGGTTTGTAAGATCACAGTCATCAACCACGCTTATGAAATCTTGGATATATCTGAAGGGTTTGGGTGGTCCGTCGTCTTTCTTAGTGTTAGATAGGATTTCATTAAAATCGCCAAAGAAAAGCGTGGGTGTGTCTTCATTCATCATCAGCTCCCTCATAAGATCCCAAGTTCTGAATTTTTGTTGTTGTGCCACCCATCCATATATACCAATGGCTCTCCATGTCTCCCCTGTATTGTTGTCCTGGATATTGCAACTACAGTGATGTTGTGAATAGGCTGTAACAATAAGATCAACATCCTTCCACCATAAACCTACACCCCCTGCTCTGTCGACACTAGCTAAACAAATCCCTTTAGTAAAGCCGCACTTTCTCATCACTACTTCCAAATCTGCACTCTAAATCATAGTTTCCATGAGGAAGACTATGCTCGGGCCCTCCCTCCAACACCACGATCGGAGAGCATTAACTGTGTCAGGGCGGGCCAGTCCCTGACAGTTCTAGCTCATGATTTTCATTGCTTTTCACGGGGCTAGTCTACGCCAGCTCCCGCTACTTGGGACGTGTTGGTTCCCTATCTTTGTGCTTCCATCTCCGTGTTCTATGCCTTCTTGCATGTGTCGATCACAGTATCAACCACATCGAGTTCCATGTCACATAGCTCAGATTTCCTGTCCCTTTTCCCTGCAATATTGTTCCAAACCTCTTCATTATCAGGTACTCCAAGTCGTTGGCTCTTGCTCATCTTGTACACCCACGGAACAACTTTCTTCTTCCTTTGATCTGCTTTCCCCCTCTACCTATTCTCCTTCGGTGTTCTTTCTCCGTATGTGCTCTGGTTCTTGCTACTGTTGGTGCTTGTTCAAGTATGATCTGAGTATCTTTGCCCACGAGCTTGCTGCCTTCTTCGTGATTTTCCCCCCTTGAAGCTGTTGTTTCTGCCTCGACTCCACTGTTCCCTGCTCTTGTTCGTGCTTCACTTGGTTTAAAAGCTATGACCTCCTCTCTTGAATACTGATTTCCTTTCTTATTTCCCGCTATTTGAGCCTTAGTAACTGTACTTTGGGTTCCCTTCATCTTGTTCAAGCCTTGCGGTTGTCCACCTTCGTTCTCCCTTTGCTCGATTTCTACTGTTCCCGTCAGTACTGGAAACATGGCTTCCAGGTTGAGCTTTGTCCCTTCAGCCACTCCCTCCTCACTCGACTCCTCCTGCTCTGTATTTCCTTCATGCCTCTTCCCGCCTTGGCTTCTTCTTGCCTCTAGGTGGCGCCCTCTCAAGGACGCCGTTGTGCCTTCATGCGTCGTGGACGTCGACGCCGCTGTCCCAGATTCAAACTTGAAGCGTATCTCCCTCTTTGTTCTGATGTTATCGAACAACTCCTCCTGCAGAGATTGTCTTGGCTTCCTCGGTGAAGCTTTAAGCCACGCCCCCCAATGTGGACCTTGGTCATATTCTTCCTCCGGATTGGTGCAATCCCTAATGACATGCCCTAGCCGGCCGCACATGTAGCAGTAGTTGGCCAGCCTTTCATATTTGATATCTATCTCCATGATCTTGTTGTTCCTCCCCTTCATGCGTAGGATTCTCCTCAACGGCTTTGTAACGTCTTGATTTATCCGGACTCTCACGGAAGAGTCCCATCCCAGTTCATCTAGGTCTGCAGTCATCACTCTGCCCAACCTTGTTGCGATCTCTTCGACCGCTTGCCTGGTAGGAGAACCCAGCGGGATTCTGTAGAGGTGGACCCAAAACGGGCTGTGATTGATCTCAACAGCACCCGACTGCTCATCCGCTTCAATGTTCTTGATTAGGAGCAACTTGTTATCAAAGTTCCATGGAGCCCTGTCTTCGACTTTCTTTTTGTCACGCCAGTCAAGGAATTGTATAATGAATCGATCACCTTCTACTTGCTTGAAGAGCACCTTTCCATGGAGCCCCCACGCCTGTGTTACCATGTGCTTCAGTGCCCAGAAGTTCGCCGGTCTATCAAATAGGATTATTACTATCAAAGCTAGCTTTAGGTGCCCTTGCTCTTCGCCTTCCGCCGGCTGTGAGACTTCTATTAATTCCTCTTCATCATGTGTCAACTGTAACCTCACGCAGCGATCTGCAAGTTCTTCTTCCATCATTGGAGTAGGACCAGGAAGATCGCTCCAATCTTGGACCTGCAAGAGAAAACCACTTAGTGGAGAAAGGGACTCCCACGCACCTAACCCTAATCGCCAGAGCGAAGGGGGCGGCCACGGGGAGAGTCTCACTCATTATCTTGTTTATTTCTTATTAAAATATTTCTTTTTGAGAATTTCTCTTTATTTCTCTTTTATTTTCCTCATTGCTATTCCTTTTAATGTTAGGAATCCTTGGGATATGAAATTCCACCAAGGATGACTCAATTATACCTCTTCCCACATGTTTTCGACATTTTATCATTATTTTCAATTTCTTTCTTAACAAAGATTTACTTAATTGATCTTTTCTTTTCTTGTTGCTTTATCTTTGCAACTTTGGACTCCTTTGAACCCAAGAGGCACGAAATCCCTCTTTGGATTTTCCTTCTAGAGGTTTCCACACTCTTCTTTCCACTATTTTCTTATTTACTCAATAATAGAGTTTCTTTTGTTCTTTCTTTGTTATTGGGCCCAATAACCAATAAAGCCCACAAATAAATCAACAAGGCTATTTTAAATGAAATTCATGCATTCAATCAAAAGACATCATTATTTGTTCATTTATCTTTATTATGAGAAATTACATTTCTCACCAAAAGAACCCAAAAATTGGGGTTGTAACAATACCCTTGGTGGGGTTGATGGATGGGTGATACACCTATGATGAGTGGTTGCTTGATATACCTTGTATAGGTGGTTGCCCGATACATCCATGTAGAGAGGATTCCTGATACACTCCCTTGTCTTGAGGTGATCTTGGCCGTTATGTGATGTTAGTTTGATGCTCGACACAAGCTTTGGACGACACCACCTTAGTGAGTTTGGTCGATATGAGGGGATGGATGACATGGCATCATGTCCGACATGCTAACCCTAGATTCTAGCCGATATGCTGCTACATGGCTATGCACAACATGGTTCTTGGTGCCCTAGCCGATGGAATGGTCCTTAGACGATGCAGGGATGATTGTGTAGTAGGGGCACCTTGGGACGACACTCCTTTGACTGATAGGGTAAATCCACAGATGATGCTAAGATGGTTGTATGATAGGGGCGCCTTGGGTGATACCCCTTTTGTCGATATGGCTCAGGTTGAAGGGTAGCCGATAATGAAACCTAACCCTAACCCTAGCTTGGTGAACGTTAGACCCTTTGCCGTTAGCCATGGTAGTGCTACCTGTTATACCTTGATGATGGCTACCCGACACCATGAGTGCCAATGGAACCTTGATGCATGTTAGAGAATGTGCAGTGATTGGCCGATATGGTGATCATAGTCATAATACCTTTGGTAAGGGTATTGCTATACCGAGTACACCCTTTGATGAGGGATGGTGCTGTTTGCCATGCTTAGTGAGGGTTGCAGGGGTTTTGGTGAGGGTTCTGATAACCCAAAATGTATATAGTTGATGGTTCTCTTTTAATAATGATAATACCAGTGAAATGATGTAACCACCTTGAATTCTGCAAATATGTTGATAAGCTAAAATAATAGATTGTGAACCAGGAAGCTTGGAAGCATATGATGTTGCTACACATGTTGATATGACACATGCATATGGTCACAAGTGTAAGGCATAATATATGCCCATGATGGATAATAATACTATGGATGATAAAGATTATGTGTGATGTACTCATGGATGCTTCTTTATACTTGATAGTATAATAATAATTATGTTAATCTAGGATGGATTCAGTTAAATCTATGAATGTGTATACTAACCATGTAGGTATTTCATGTGGATTCATAGCCTGGTAAGAGCTATGAGACATATGTGCTAGAATAGCACCATGTAGTAATATGGAAACAAGTTGACAGGTCTGAGGACCTGATATAAAGCTGAGTGCCTAGTGAGGTGTTATCCGCTGATGATGATATAAGAGATGTGTTCCCAGGATGTTGATGCATGATTGTGATACCTTGAGAGGCAGTGCTTGATATCATGAGGGATTGAGGTCCCAGGATAATATGTTTATGACAATAATGATGTAATTCTATAAAGTTGTGTTTATACTTTATTTACCTCAACAATTGGTTTAAAATATACTAATCAATTATAGATGAACATATCATGTAGTTTTCCCTGGACATAGATCCATTACTGTCAGTATTTGATGATGGTGAAACAGGTTTATCCTGCTGGATTACCTAGAGCGCATATTGTTGAATATGCAAGGTTTCCCCTAGCCTAAAATAGGAGGGTTTGAGTGTAACTGTGGTTGCAGACTCGGGACATATGGAGCATGGTGAATAGGCCCATGGCTTAGGATGTGTGATGATGAGCATGATGCGTTCATGGATCGGATGTATGAACTTGCACCTATGATGCAGTGAGCTAAAGATATGGGTAGCTTGCAGAGCTGACCCAGAGGCTGAGGCCCCATAAGCATAAGACTGCGGTCTTGCTTGATGATTCGTGTACTGACCATGAGAAGGTGAGGTCATGAAGTCTGGATCTCCTTAGACCTTGTGTGGCACCGGATTGGGCTTCATAGCCAATGGTTGGATTTGAGCAGGGAAGGCTCACTTCCTCAAGGCATAATAGCATGTAATTCGGCCGAATAAGTATATCTTGTTTAGAACAAAATACAAAACATTGATTGAGGTCTTGCTTACATAGCTGATCTAGTTACACATTGCATATACATGTACGATCCTTATATTCTGTGATAAGTTTTTATAAAGCTTATCTTATCAATCATGTTCCATATAGAATACTTAGTTATATGCCTTCCGGATATCTTGGTAAGATTGATGGTAACAATAGCCTTGCTCAGTATGCTGCTCTTGTTATATACTTTTTCAGTTATCTATCATTATCTGCTTTAACCTTCTGAGGTTTTATGGTTTCGGCGGGGAGTTATGTTTCTCACTGGGACTGTTTGTCTCACCTCATTGGTTTACACCATTTTTAGGTGATCGTTCTAGACGTGGTGGTGATCGTGGGGTTGCAGTCAAGCAGCAAGAATAGCAGTAGAAGGAAAGAGATGGACATGCTGCTGTTTTGGTGGTTTTGTAGTAGAGTCCTAGAGTCATCCCTGTACACTCAGGTCCTCGGAGGTGTTTGACGATGTTTCACGATGACTAGTTGTTGTAATTTTTGGTATATCCTACTGCTGGCCATATGTGGTCGTTATGTATGTATAAATAGGTGTTGAACTCTAGTGCTGACAGTACAACTGGTTTCGATAAGCTGTGGACCTACAACAGGGTTTGTGAATGTTTATATAACATGTCTTTCTGCAGGATCTGGATGCAAAAGTTCTCTCATGTATGATTTCCGCAATCAGTTTTAATTAACCTCTGTTTTTGGTCATATGTGGTTCCGCACATTTTTGTGTGTCATCTCGTTGTCTGTGTGATGGTAGGGTGTCACAGTTGGTTTGGTATCAGAGCTCTAGGTTTGCTGAGTTTATAGGGATCTAGGACTAGGTTTGCATTTGTTCTTATGAGGTTTCTAGATTTTTTGACAATAACCATCTGCTCTCAGCTGAAGATAAAGCTTAAAGATGTCTGGAAACCATGAAGACATGTTGCTGAGAGCAGCGATGCTGCATCAGTTGATGGAGTAGGAGGGCAGGCGCATGAAGATCAGGTGCCTAAGGTCCCCCAACTTGACCCAGCCATTCTCGAAAATCATGCCTATCAACAACTTATGGGGCCAATGATGGCTATGATGAATCACATGGTGGAAAGGTTGTCAGTGCCTTAGCCAAGAGCACATGATCCCCATGGTGAAGCATCGGGTATTGGAAAGACCTTTGAGCGGTTTCATTGATTTGAAGCTTCAGATTATGCTGGAACGACTGATCCAGCAGATGCTGATCTGTGGCCGACAGGTCTTGAGAAGGCCTTATGCATTCTCAACATCCTCGAATCAGACAAAGTCAAGCATGATGCCTACCTTCTGAAGGGTAGTGCTGGCCACTGGTGGGCCATTGAGGAGGAGAAGCGACCCGGTGAGGAGATCGGTTGGGAGGTTTTCTGACAAGAGTTCATCAGCAGATACTTTCTGAAGACATATCTGGATGAGAAGATCAACTAGTTTGAGCGTCTACGCCAAGGATCGATGAGCATCACCGAGTATGAAGCCAAGTTCATGGACTTACTGAGGTTTTGCCCTCACATGGCAGTTATTGACGAAGAGCGGATCAGGCGGTTTGAGAAAGGTTTGAGTGCGGAGTTGTTGACACCTGCTGCTGCTTTAGAGAATCGAGAACGGTTTGCCACATTTGTGGAGTCCGTATACAGGATTGAACAGTCTGTCAGGGAGAAGAGGGAGTCCATGACCAGGAAAAGGCCTACTCAGTTCCAGGGATAGAGATTTGGTGGCTTCAAGAAGCCAAGGTTTTAGCACTTTCCATGATGCACAGTTCTCGTGCACCATCACAATGGTCCCCGAGTAAGGGAAGATGTTATGTTACTTCACCATCAAAGGTGCATAGTACAGCTTCTGTGGCAGTAACAAAGCCATCTAGACTGTAGACAGAAGGCAGGTCATGTTATCATTGTGGCCAGACAGGGCATTTAAAGTCAAATTGCCCAAGAAGAGACGTTGAGGTAACACAACAACTGAGACATAATCAACAAGGATCATACAGACGGCAGCCTAGTGGTAGCAGAGGGCGAGGACACGACAGGCATTGCAAGTAGGATCGTCTTCTCAAGGAAGAAGAGGACGTGGACAACAAGCAATGACTCGATTCTATGCTATGAGTTAGTCAGAGGCGATATTCAACCCGCGAGTAGTGACAGGTCAGATGGAGTTATTACATTCTGATTTGTCTTCTTCTTGCTTTATATCTATTTTGGTTGACCCCAGTGCCACACACTCTTTTATCACACATAGTCTGCTTGATAGTTGTCATTTACCTATTAGTTGTAAGACAAATAGCCTGTTGTTAGAAACCCCTCTTGATGGTTCCTTGATGCTTTGAGAGGGGTGTCCATCTTGTGACTTATCTTTTTCGGGACACAGTATATAAGTGAATCTTATGCCACTTGATATGCATGGATTCGATGTGATCCTTGGGATGGATACCTTAGAAAAGTATAAGGTTGTGTTGGATTGTGGTTCCAAGTAGGCGGTGTTTGATGACAACGGAGAGAAGTGGATCTTCCAAGGAGATAGGAAGATTCTTCCGACGTGTCTAGTGTCAACAATGGTGGAAGAAAAGTTGTTGCGGCAAGGTTGTAAGGCTTTCTTAGCTCACATTGTGGATACCAAGGCAAAAGTTATTAGCCTTGTGGAGGTAACAGTTGTCTGAGAGTTTGCGGAAGTGTTTCCTGATGAGTTCCCTGGTGTCCCCCCACCCCGAGAGATTGATTTTGAGATCAATCTGGTACCAGAAACACAACCAGTTGCACAGACACCATATAGGATGGCTCCAGTAGAGATGGCAGAGTTGAAGAAGCAGTATAGGAGTTGTTGGAGAAAGGTTTCATCTGACTGAGTACGTCACCTTGGGGTGCTCCAATGTTATTCATTAAGAACAAGGATGGGTCGATGCGGTTATGTATAGATTACCGGCAGTTGAACAAAGTCACGATTAAGAATAAGTACCCATTGTCGAGGATAGACGATCTATTTGACCAGTTGCATGGTGCTATAGTGTTCTCAAAGATCGATCTACGGTCTGGATATCATCAGTTGAGGATTAAGGTGGATGACATACCAAAGTCAGCGTTTAGGATGAGGTATAGTCACTTTGAGTTTGTGATTATGCCGATTGGGCTGACCAATGCACCTGCTGCTTTCATGGACATGATGAACCGAGTGTTCCGGTCGTTCCTAGATGAGTTTGTTGTAGTCTTTATAGATGACATTTTGATCTATTGTCGGGACAGGAAAGAGCATGAATGACATCTTCAACAAGCTTTGACTCTTCTTCGCCAACATCAGTTATACGCCAAGTTCAACAAATGTGAGTCTGGTTGAAGTAAGTGACTTTCTTAGGTCATGTGATATTTGTAGAAGGAGTCTGGGTGGACCCTAAGAAGGTGGAGTCAGTTGCATATTGGGAGCAATTAAAGACGCTGACGGAAATTCATAGTTTTCTGGGTTTGGCAGGATACTATCATAGGTTTATCAAGGAATTCAGTGCAATCACGTTGTCGATGACAAAGCTGACCAGGAAGAATGTACCTTTTGTATGGGATCATCACTATCAACAAGCTTTCTGAAGTTGGATGGAGAAGCTGACTAGTGCTCCAGTGCTAGTACTGCCAAAACCTAGGAAGGGCTATGTTGTTTTCTGCGATGCTTCCAAGAAAGGCTTAGGTTGTGTGCTGATGCAGGAAGATCATGTGGTTTCTTTTGCTTCGCGATAGCTTAAGAAGCATGAGGAGAACTATCTGACACATGATTTGGAGTTGGCAGCAGTGGTTCATGTGTTAAATATTTGGAGACACTATCTTTATGGGGACGTGTGTCAGATCTTTACAGATCATAAGAACTTGAAGTACATCTTTTCGCAGAATGAGCTGAATATGCGACAACGTCATTGGATGGATCTAATCAATGGTTATGATTGCACCATTGAGTATCATCCTGGTAAGGCAAATGTGATAGCTGATGCGCTTAGCAGAAAGTCTTCTTCTCTCCCCCACAAAGAAAGCACAGTTGAATTGCTTAGTATGCCATAGGTGGGATATGTTTGTCTCCTTGTGATAGATGAATGTATAGTTGGAAGTTTCCTTGTTGGTAGGATTGTTGGCACAAATGCAAGTCAATCCTACGCTAAGACAGCAGATCAAAGATGCACAGCAAGCGGATGATACAGTATAGTTGATCAGATCAGAGCTTGGTAGTGAAAAGAGTGATGGGTTCCATGAGTCTGAGGATGGACTAGTTTCCTATCATGGTAGGATGGTGGTCCCCAATGTTGACAATCTAAGGAATCTAGTACTCGAGGAAGCACACACATCGATGTATGTTATGCATCTAGGAGTCACCAAGATGTATCATAATATGAAGGACCTGTATTGGTGGTCTGGATTGAAGAACGATGCAGCTGAGTTTGTGGCTAAGTGCACAATATGTTAACAAGTTAAAGCTTAACATCATAAGCCGGTAGGTACGTTGCAACCCATACCGATACCACAGTGGAAATGGGATCACATAACCATGGATTTCTTAGTAGGTCTACCAAAGACAGCTAGGAATCATGATTCCATTTGGGTAATAGTGGACAGGTTGAAAAAATCTTCCCATTTCATATCGGTAAAGACGACATATACAGCAGAGAAGCTTGCTCGAGTGTATGTGGATGAGATAGTTCATTTGCATGGTGTACCAGTGACGATAGTTTTTGACAGAGGTCCTCAGTTCACAAGTCATTTGTGGGAACAGTTGCACAAAGTGTTGGGAACGCAGTTGAGGTTCAGTACCGCCTTCCACCCACAGACGGATGGACTGTCTGAAAGGACTATTCAAACTTTGGAAGATCTTCTCCGAGCCTGTGTTTTGTAGTTCCTAGGCAGTTGGGAAATGCATCTCAGTTTGATAGAGTTCACTTATAACAATAGTTATCAGTAGAGTATTGACATGTCTCCTTATGAGGCTCTATATGGAAGAAAGTGCATATCCCCTTTATGCTGGTATGAGTCCGATGAGTATCATCTTATGGATCCTGAGTTAATACAACAGACAACAGAAAAGATCAGAGTGATACAACAAAACTTGAAAATGGCACAGGACAGACAGAAGTCTTATGCAGACAATCGCCGATGACATTTAGAGTTGTGAGTGGGAGACAAAGTGTATCTCAAGGTCTCACCTTGGAAAGGCGTGCTAAGGTTTGGCCGAAAAGGTAAACTAGCACCCAGGTATATGGGGCCATACCCGGTAATAGCACATGTTGGCAAGGTAGCTTACAAGTTAGAGCTACCGCCAGAGTTGCACAGGTTGCATCCAATGTTCCATGTCAGTATGCTGAAGAAAAGTCATCCAGACACAGGGAAAGTGATACAACCAGTTGAGGTTGAGCTTGATGAAGACGTGACTTATGAGGAGGGTCCGGTGGCAATCCTTGATAGAAGAGTAAAGAAGCTGAAGAGGAAGGACTTGTTTCTTGTAAAGGTTCTTTGGCATAATTGTGGTGTAGAGGAAGCCACGTGGGAGTTTGAGGAAGAGATGATGCAGAAGTATCCCTCGCTTTTCTCTTCATATTTTGGGGATGAAATCCCTTTGTAGATGTTTATGGCTTGTAAGGACCCTGGCCTTCATTTTGGGCTTACCCTATTTTCTTTGCCTAAACCTTGTGTTTGGTTGCTTGCTAATCATCTTTAGTGATGATTAGGGTTTGCTTGTGCTTAGTTTAGAGATGGAGGTGCTACTTGCAAAATAACCTGAGTTAAGGTTGAAAAGCAAGTTTGTCACCTTGAGAGATGTCTTTCTCTCTCTTTGCTTCCTCTAGGGCTGAGAGGAAGGTTTGGGCTCATGCCTTGGGTTGTCTTGGGCTTGGTTGAGCACTTTTGGGCTTTGTTTTCCCTTGATTTGGCCTTGCCTTGCTTGGTTGAGCCATGTATCGGGCAAGGGTGCTTTGTGTCGGCCATGGAGGAGTAGTGTGTCAGCCTTTGACCTTTGTTGACCTTCTTGCCTTGGTTGTATCACCCTAGCATGGACATGTGGCCGATCCTTGGTTGAGTAGTGGCATGGCATTTGCATGTGTTTTGAAAGGTGGTGAAACGTGTGGACAAGTGTCCCTTGGTAAGGTGACACCTTACCTTGGTTTAACCTTGAACCTCATCTATATATGTCTTGCCTTTCTCTTCCATAGGAACCCTTTAGCTCTTTGTTGCTCCTCTTTTCCTTAGTGCACGATACACCTCTCCCTTGCAACCTTGGTGACTGATACCCTTAGAGGAGCTAAGGTTGGTGGTTGATCCCCATGAAGGAGTTCCCTTCTTCTTCCTTTAGCTTGGTGGCCGAACCCTAGGTGGGTCTTGTTTCCTTGGTGGCCGAAGTAGTGTGCTTGGAGCTAGGAGCTTAAAGATTGGAGCTTTGGAGCTTGAGGAGTTTGCTTGAGGTGGGTTACATAACTTCTAACCTTAGCTATACTACCTTCTCTATATTGCATGTTATATATCTTGCTCTAGTACATGTTGTTGATCTTATGTAATTAATGAGCATGATGTCGTTGATGTTGTTGATGGTCTATGTGCCTTTACACCTAGTTGGCCGAACCATGGTTTAGGGTTTCCTTGTTGAGCAACACTCTTTTCTCTCCTTGATCTAGAGAAGTGAGTTTGAACTCTAGTAATGTGGGCAATACCCCTCTCTCGATTAGGTTGAGAGGTGAGCTTATATTCTAGTTGCTTGAGCAACACCCTCCTCTCACCATGGATTAGAGAGGTGAGCTTTTGGTTATATTATGACCTATGATTGAGGTGGATCCTTTTGGTTGCCTGAATTGTGATAGAGGTTGTGCAAAACCCCTCTCTCTTCGTTGTTGAGAGGCGAGCCGACCTTCTTGATCAATTAGGGTTTGGTGCCCTTGTGCTTGAGGTTGAAGATGATCTTGTGGGGTTGTGCCTTGCACGATATGACCTTGGAGTTGTGCTGCTCGATAGCCTTGTTTGGAGATATACCCTTGGGTGACACACATTGATGAGATAGTCGGCTTGGTGCCCATTATGCTTTGGTCGATATAGAGCCTTAACCCTAGATTGGGTGTTAGAGTTGCTTTGGGCGACATGAGTTGTCTACCCTTGTTGCACGATATGTTCTTGAGGTGTAATCCTTGGTAGATACGCTTGCTTGGGCGTTTGGATGATCCTTGTATCCCTGGCCGATACGCCGTGTAGAAGCTTAGTTTGTACCCGTTATGGTCCTTTCATCGATACCCTTGGTGGGGTTGATGGATGGGTGATACACCTATGATGAGTGGCTGCTTGATATACCTTATATAGGTGGTTGCCTGATACATCCATGTAGAGAGGATTCCCGATACACTCCCTTGTCTTGAGGTGATCTCGGTCGTTATGTGATGTTAGTTTGATACTCAACACAAGCTTTGGACGACACCACCTTAGTGAGCTTGGTCGATATGAGGGGATGGACGACATGGCATGATGTCCTACATGCTAACTGTAGATGCTAGCCAATATGCTGCTACATGGCTATGCGCAACATGGTTCTTGGTGCCCTGGCCGATGGAATGGTCCTTAGGCGATGCAGAGATGATCATGTAGTAGGGGCACCTTGGGGCAACTCACCTTTGACTGATAGGGTAAATCCATTGATGATGCTGAGAGGGTTGCATGATAGAGGCGCCTTGGGTGAAACCCCTTTTGTCGATATGTCTCAAGTTGAAGGGTAGTCGATAATGAAACCTAACCCTAACCCTATCTTGGTGCACGTTAGACCCTTGGCCATTAGCCATGGTAGTGATGCCCGTTATACCTTGATGATGGCAGCCCGACACCATGAGTGCCAATGGAACCTTGATGCATGTTAGAGAATATGTAGTGATTGGCCGATATGGTGATCCTAGCCGTAATACCTTTGGTAAGGGTATTGCTATACCGGGTACACCCTTTGATGAGGGATGGCGCTGCTTGCCATGCTTAGTGAGGGTTGCAGGAGTTTTGGTGAGGGTTTTGATAACCCTGAATGTATATAGTTGATGGTTCTCTTTTAATAATGATAATACCAGTGAAATGATGTGACCACCATGAATTCTGCAAATATTTTGATAAGCTAAAATAATAGATTGTGAACCAGGAAGCTTGGAAGAATATGATGTTGCTACACATGTTGATATGACACATGCATATGGTCACAAGTGTAAGGCATAATATATGCCCATGATGGATAATAATACTATGGATGATAAAGCTTATGTGTGATGTACTCATGGATGCTTCTTTATACTTGATAGTATAATAATAATTATGTTAATACAGGATGGCTTCAGTTATCTCTATGAATGTGTATACTAACCATGCATGTATTTCATGTGGATTCATAGCTTGGTAAAAGCTATGAGACATATGTGCTAGAATAACACCATGTAGTAATATGGCAACAAGTTGATAGGTCTGAGGACCTGATATAAGGCTGACTGCCTAGTGAGGTGTTATCCTCTGATGATGATATAAGGGATGTGTTCCCAGGATGCTGATGCATGATTGTGATACCTTGAGAGGCAGTGGTTGATATCATGAGGGATTGAGGTCCAAGGACAATATGTTAATGATAATAATGATGTAATTCTATAAAGATGTGTTTATACTTTGTTTTACCTCAACAATTGGTTTAATATATACTAATCAATTATAGATGAACATATCATGTAGTTTTCCCTGGCCATAGATCCATTATCGTCAGTATTTGGTGATGGTGAAACAGGTTTATCCTGCGGGATTACCTGGAGCACATATTGTTGAATATGCGAGGTTTCCCCTACCCTAAAATAGGAGGGTTTGAGTACAACTGCGGTTGCAAACTCGGGACATATGGAGCATGGTGAACATGCCCATGGCTCAAGATGTGTGATGATGAGCATGATGTGTTCATGGCTCGGATGTATGAACTTGCACCTATGATGCAGTGAGCTAAAGATATGGGTTGCTTGCAAAGCTGACCCAGAGGCTGAGGCCCCATAAGCATAAGACTGCGGTCTTGCTTGATAATTTGTGTACTGACCATGAGAAGGTGGGGTCATGGAGTCCAAATCTCCTTAGACCTTGTGTGTCACCGGATTGGGCTTCGCAGCCAATGGTTGGATTTGAGCAGGGAAGGCTCACTTCCTCAAGGCATAATAACACGTAATCCAGTCGAATAAGTATATCTTGTTTAGAACAAAATACAGAACATTGATTGAGGTCTTGCTTACATAGCTGATCTAGTTACACATTGCATATACATGTACGATCCTTATATTCTATGATAAGTTTTTATAAAGCTTATCTTGTCAATCATGTTCCATATAGAATACTTGGTTATATGCCTTCTGGATATCTTGGTAAGCTTGATGGTAATAATAGGATTGCTTAGTATGTTGCTCTTGTTATACACTTTATCAGTTATCTGTCGTTATCTGCTTTAACCTTTTGAGGTTTTATGGTTTTGGCGGGCAGTTATGTTTCTCGTTGGGACTATGTGTCTCACCCCGCTGGTTTACACCCTTTTTAGGTGATCGTTCTAGACGTGATGGTGATTGTGGGGTTGCGGCCGAGCAGTAAGAAGAGCAGTAAAAGGCAAGAGATGGACATGCTGCTATTTTTGTGGTTTTGTAGTAGAGTCCTAGAGTCATCCATGTACACTCAGGTCCTCGGAGGTGTTTGATGATGTTTCACGATGACTAGCTGTTGTAATTTTTAGTATATCCTACTACTGGTCGTACGTGGTTGTTATGTATGTATAAACATATGTTGAACTCTAGTGCTGATAGTACAGCTGGTTCCGATAAGATGTGGACCTAAACAGGGTTTGTGAATGTTTATATAACATGTCTTTCTGTAGGATCTAGATGCAAAAGTTCTCTCATGTATGATTTCCGCAATCAGTTTTAATTAACCCGTGTTTTCGGTCATATGTGGTTCCGCACGTTTTCGTGTGTCATCTCGTTGTCTGTGTGATGGCGGGGTGTCACAGGTAGTTTTAGAGGGTATGCGTTGTCATGTAGGAGATGGACATGATATCAATATATAGAGGGATAAGTGGTTTTTCAATCAAACTAAAGACCTTACCATCTTCTATATGGATCCAGTAAACCAACCACAAAGAGTGCATGAACTGATTGATGAATATACAGATACATGGAAGGAGAATACTCTCAGAAGTGTGTTCCCTCATGAGATCTACAACAAGATTATTTGTACAAATCTGAGTAGCCTACTACCTGAGACATGCTCTTCTGGTGGCCAAAAATCAAAGGAGGATTCTCAACCAGGACTGCTTACTGGCTAGCACACATGGGGAAAGCAACCTTCCTATCTAGTCTCTCGGCTACAAACGACTACATTTGGAAATTATTTGGCATTTGGGATGGCCACCAAAGCTTTCAAACTTCATTTGGAGGACATGCACCAACAGTTTAGTCACCATGAGTAGGCTGGCTGACAAACACTACAATGTGAGTAGAGTTCATCCGCTATACAAAGTTGAAAAAGAAGCCATACAACATATGTTATTTTTATTTGGGGAAGCTAAGAAAGTATGGTCATGACTCCCGGTCGAGCAGATTATCAAGGATTATCTAGATGAACTACCGATCAAATTGATAACAACACTTCTGTCTAAGCTCACTTCCCCAGAGATGGACATGGTGGTAGGTGTGATGTGGGGCATCTAGTTCTATCATAATGGCTACATTTTTAATGATGGGAAGTAAGTTATGGTGTTTCTTATCCAAAAATACTTGAGTCTTATTGAGTATTATTGGTTGGTTAATCGAGATCCAGTAGATACTAGCTCTTAGGGGGAACTCAATGGATGAAACCTAAAATGAGAAGGGTGAAACTTAATTATGACATCGCAATAAACAAGGAAGGAAAGGTAGTGTGGTAGGAATCATCTGTGATGAAGAAGGTCAGGCAATAGCATTTGTTGTGGAACAGAGGAAGTCCATGGGTAGTGTTGAGCTTGATGAGGCGCCTGTTGTACTGACTAACATTAAAAAGCTACTGAATTGGGGAATATGAAAGATGGAAGTAGAAATTGACTCAATGATCTTGGTTAATGCACTAAAGGATCCAGACTCTAGAGCTGACCATCTTGGTCTTTTAGTCGTAGATATTTTATTTTTTACAAAGTCTTTTGATTATTGTTCGTTCATTCATGTTAGTAGGAATTGTAATAATGCAACACACTCCATTGTAAAGCTAACCCTTTGTGGTGTTGTCTGAGTAGTCAGGGGTGGAGGCTTTGCCTTCCACCATCCAGAACCTTGTCCTCTTGGATATTTTTAACAAAATAATAATGATCCACCCTTAAAAAAAATCAAATAGTCAGAATTTGTTTTCCTTTAATCTAATACCATCTTTTAAAGAGTGGGACATGAGAGAGGATCCATTCTTCACTTGAATAAAATACAGATCATCGTCCAAAACAAATAAGTAAAGGAAATTTGTAATGGATGAATAATTAATCTTTAGTATTTCAAAAATGGATATCACAAAGACAAAATTATAACATCTAAAATAAACATTATGACTATTTCTAATTTACATTGTTACAAAACAATATCCCACTAGGGTCTCACATGAAGGCAATAATTTCAAGATCTAAGTAGAGGGATATCCAAGCTATTCAAGTTTATCTCCCAAAATCTAGATCCACTAAGCCAAATTTAGGTCATCCTATCATGTCCACCAAGTCCTTCACCTTAGGGGTTGGAATCATACCTCACACAAGATGACTAATGAAAGTTGTTGGCATAAAAATGTTTGTATCTGTAGATAAATAGATATTAAGTAATATTAGGGAAAAGTATGGCAAATATATCTTTATCAAGGCTTCCAACAAAGAGAGAAAGTGAACATCCAAATGGATCATTTGAAAAATAATTCAAAATATGTGAAACATGCACTTGTAGTACATAAAAATATCAATATGTGCCAAGTAAGCACAATAAAATAAATTAGGACACAAAACCCATTATCAAGTAAAAAATAAATTTGGATACAAGTGAGATAAACATTGCACTAGTGAAATATAAATAACAATGGTGGTTAGGGCATGTCTGGACCTCTCTCTTGATCAGCATAAATGCCAACATTAGAGAGAAACTCTAAAGCTAAACCCAAATTATGGAACAAAACAACTAATTCATAACAAAAGTGATTAACACGGTATATGAAAAATATAAGTATTTTTTTCTTTTTCTTTCTTGAACCCTGGTAAACCAGTGTTACATTAAGGACAAGACTTTAATTAAGAAAATGATATTCAACTCCACTAAAACCAAAATCTAATCAATTTACATCAATTATATGTACATGAAAGAATAAACTCACTATACTACCCATGTTCTTTGTAATGACCTCTCTTCTAGATGGCATTATACTTAAAAACATTTGAAACAACCTCATGATACTCATATAGATTCCATATGAGTAGATACCTCCCAGTCAAGATGAGTACATGCATCAATATTAGATTAAGTATAGTGAACTGAAAAGAAACTTGCATATATTGGAAAGTCAAATAGATAGTTCTAGCATTTAGTCAAATCTGGTTTATGATAATAATATAATTAATCATATAAGGTATTCACTTAGGAAAACTCCAACTCTAAAACATCTTTGTGAGCATGTCTATGGACAAATAAGTAGATGTTATGTACTTCAAAATTACAATCTAATTGTAGGAGTAACAAGAGAAGATCTAAACCATTAGAAGCAACAAGTAAGTATAACATCATGTTTGTGACACCCCACCTGCTGGACCAGGAATAAGTCGTGTAGTCCTAGCTGAAGTACACATAAGAAATGTCTACCAAACATAATTGTTCAAATAACTAGTAAATTTTTAAATCATATTTAGAGTGGATATTAAGTTCTGGCATCAATCACTCGCTAACATTTAAGATTATATTTCAAACCAAAAAAAAAGAATATAGAAATACATTATCTTTATAAACAAATGATTAATTTCTAGAACAAGAAACAAATTTAACAAAAATAGCTCTATTGACTAGCAGTGAAGGCATATAACAAACATTCAACTCATATTATACATGGCTTGTCATCTTTTATTCATTTACCCTGCATATACCTGGCTTGTGCCTCACCAAGTAGAAGTTACCGTATTTTATTCTCATGTCAACGACTCACTGTCACTATATAACAGTTTATTCAGCCACCCTAAGATATCAACAATAGATCTTCGTCCAATGTAGTGTTACCTAAAGAGGCTTGTGTCCTCATATTAGGTAAAATAGATAAAAGTCAATAAAACAAAGTATCACATATCATCACATTTCATATTTTTCACAATTTTCAGTTCATTAGAGATTATTCCTCATGGACATAGACTTTCACAAAAGAGAATTTTGGGAATGAATCCACACCTAATGACTCACTCCTAAATCTTGATGGTCTAACCTTTGAGGTCACGATCCACACTCTCGAAATCTTTCTCATAATTCCCTAATTACTACAAGGAGATCCATTTCATTCCCCAATATGGATCTCAGGGGAACTCATGGTGTTTGGGCCAGCTAACCAGACGTGTCATCATTTCACTTGTCATCAATCATTTTTACTCATCTTAAACAAAATTCAAATCATCATTCATTATATGTGTATATTCTTTCAAACTAGAATGACATGAATTAGATTTCTCTTATCAAGAAAGATAATGATTAAAAAAAGAAGTAAAACACTCTGCAATTGCAAAATATATGATTTTTTCTATTTCCACAACATTGATACAAGTCATTATCAGTGTCTATCATCCTCAAACATCATCTCATTGTTCAAAATTTACTCGAAATTGGGTTTCAGAAACTTGATCATTGCATGTTAATTCAAATCCAACATATTTCTTATCTGATCATTCCACATCACATTTTTTGTCAAATATTCACAGAGACATTAGAAGTAGCAAAAATATATTCCTATAGTCATCTTCTATTTTTCACCATTCTTAGAGAAGGTTTATCATACAACATTTACTTATTATATCTGATTAGTTTAGTTATAGATAAATCCCAATGCATTAACATGCATAGTGTATCTAGTCCTCTTTTACTATCTACCATTCTTCAGCTATGGTTACTATTCAACACATATTTATCTCATTGGAAAACCGTTAGAGTATACCATTTTTAGAATACAAGTATTCAAATAGACAATTTCAATCCTTGAACACATTATTATGAATCAATTCACATCGTTAAACTCCTTCATATAATTGAATTAAACTATATTTATATACGTTCCTTAATCCCTCATTTGATAACATCATTCATTATTATCACATAGCTCATCATATTAGGGTTAGGGTTAGGTTCCTAGATCCAACTAATAATTTTCTTCATTATCTCTATATTTCAAAATCATTAGTCTCAAATTATTTCATTCATGTTCACTACTACTCTTGGAACATATCATTCTTAGTTTACTTAATTGATAAATTTTCCCTCTCATTGAAATTCTTTGTAGGCTGATAGTAGTGTATTTCGTTCAATTTACATCAACCCAAGGATATTCAAAATAAATAGATAAAATAAGTTCTCATACTTTTTTATTAATTTGTAATTCATTACTTACCATCATAATTTATTTTAACATTGTCCATTTTTATATTTTATATATAAAAATACCATGTCATTTGACTTATAGTGAAATTTTGGTAAATAAGATCAATCCTTATATTCCTTATGAAATCTCAATTTTGAGAGTACCGCTGATTATGGTTACTTCTTCTTTCCTCATAATCTCTAGTCATGTTCTTAATTTGTTGTTATGTGACTTGAATAAAAGTCTTGCATTCATGTGGGGTCACTCATTATTCCATATATTATGCCAAGATATATGCATTAGATATAGATCATTCTAATCATACCTATCACCTTCAATTTAAGTAAAAAAAATATACTATTCATCATTTATTTACATTTACAAATTTAAATACAAGTTTGAGCTTTATCCCACATACTCATCTTAATACTAAATTTCTAGGGTTTCAAGAGGTTGGTTTAGTTCAACACATACCAAGAACCTTATTATTCACTAACCCCATCAGGGTGTACATGGGTCATTAGGGCTATTCACACACATGGAAATCCTAGTTTCCATTTCCACACAATTCATCCATCAATTATTAGTATGAATCAATTCAAAAACTCATTGACTCAATCCCTCAAAATTAACCCTTGAAAGGGAGTGATTTTATTTCAAACACTCATACTGATACTTTTGTAAATTATATATGTGATTCTAGAAAAGATCCAAAAACAATTGAGTATATCATTCTTATTATGTTCATTCATGATTCTATACTTGTTGTGATGCCCCCAACACGCCACATTATGAGATTACTCAAAAAAAAGTACGACATGAACACTAACAACCATATTACCATAAAATGAGGTAAATTAAAACCAGTATCACAAATCCACCTCGAAGTGAAAACATATAACATCTGAGTCCACAAAAAACACATGTATCATATCTCATGCCAAAAGATTATTACATAGCATTGTTCATTGGCTTGCTGGCTACAACCTATTACATACATAACTTGTTCACATATGCATGCCAAATATATACAATCATGACATACAACCCAAAAACATCATACGAAAGTACAAACACAAAAAGCCTCCCCAAGGACCTGAGAGTATAGGGACAATGTGTAGGACTCTACTACAAAATACTAGTTGCATGTCAACCCTTTAAATAGCTATTGATCCTCTAACTGCTCAACCTCAACCGCCCGATCTCTACCTCATTCTGTGTGACCACCTAAAAAGATGTAAAAATCCATGGAGTGAGACTAAATTTCCCAGCAAGAGATATAACTCGCTGTCAATGTCTATTATTAACACATGTAGATTATATAGAGCAGATTAAACATTATAAGTAGATTTAGCTCAATGACATAAGCAAGGCAAATAACACTATTTAAGTAGTTTAAGTATTTACAACTGAGCAGTAAAACAACTTATAACTTTAGAAGGGATATGAAGAACGTGTATAACAGTTGAATTCTCTTACCGCATTATAGTTCAACAAATTAGTATAAAAGATAGGGTAAGGGGTCATCCAATGTAAATTGCATTTGACCCTAAGTAAATATTCTACATGGTTGTATAACGTCTTTTATTATGCCCTGAGTATTTGAGTCGCACCACCTAAATCCAACTGACCACTGTGAAGTCAAAATTGGTGCCATACAAGTAGGGTTGTACATTTCTCGATCTAGACCGGTGGACCGGACCGGACCAACTATTTGGTCTGGTTCGGTCTTGGACTGACTTGACTTTCGGTCTGTTCCTTGGTCCTTTATTTCTCCTACATCTGGTCCTCGGTCTAGTCCAGTCCAAAATTGATAGAAATCGATCTGGATGAGTTGGACCGAATAATATAAAAAAAAATCTTATCCATGTTAATTAAATCTAATATTTATGAAGGGTTGTGTTGATGTAGAGTATATTATTAATGACCCTAGAACTTATTAATGCACAATGATGTCATTATGTTAATAAATATCAATAATTGAATTAACCATTGCACTTATTATTAAAGCACTGGGTAACCATTAAATAAATTTGAATTTTACATTACATTTTGATGAAGAAAAATTGAAAGGATGTTTCACATTGAGTTGAATTGTTGATAAATTAGTATATTATGTAATAACTATCACATAAATCAATTTTGTAATAGCTGCAAGTGTTTGTTAGTTTTTTGTGTGTTGCAAATTTATGGCGGTTAGTGTAAAATGTGTTATTATTTGTCAGTATTATATTAGTCATATTCCCAATAGTCTTATAATGGTTTACTCTCTCGAGTTGAAAGAATTTAATTGTGTAACTTAATTTGTGTTACCAAATTCAAATGGTCTTTAATATTTTGTATAACATATTTGTTTTATATTTTATAATCAAGACAGTATGAAAATAAGTTATCTAGTCTGGTCTCGGTCCGGTCCATGATTTTTCCGGTCTGATCCATGACCGGACCGGTTCTTATTCAGTTCGGTCCTCAATCCATGATTTTTTTGTTAATTAGGTCTCGGTGCGGTCTGATCTAAGCCTGTCTAGTCCGATTTTGGAGTGATGTATAGCCCTACATACAAGATCAATGGAAGAGCCAAAATCCATGATCTTCTCCTGCACTACTCGGTGAGTTTGCACTGCAATGACATATAGTCAAACTGCTAGGACATTAACTTATAGACAAAGTTATAGTCTTGTAAAGATAACAACTCATAGTCAAGTCTATGGTCCTGTAAAACACCTAGACCACCTTGGTACAGGTCACGATGCTAGAAATCAAGGTATATAACCCAATCACAGAGGTACAACTGCAATTGTCCTCTATCACATCATATCACCTGCTTATCACTAAGATCAGACTGTAGTCATTCTCAAAACACTTGGGATCAAGATTTCAAGGACATGTAATCACTTGCACCTCTCATACTCAATAGTATGCGCTCTGAGTTTCCCTTGGGAATACTCGTTTCACCATCTAACAAAGTATTGACGCTAAAGATGGATCTATCACACAAGGCAGTTACATGATTAGGGTTCCACTTGATTAGTTCAGCCAATTGAGTATCTTTTAGCATCAATCAAATTACAACATATAAACCCTACACAAACTATACAAAGATAAGGGGATAATACAACTACATAAGATATAAAATGTATAAGGTGTAAACTTGCCATACTATCACTTGATATCACTACCAATTCAAGGCCATCAATATCATCGCATTGTCATGGGATATCAATCCCTCATCACATCACTTGGGGATACACCTCACACTAGGCATTACTCCTCTACCAGGTCATAAGACCCATCACATCATTATGATCTCAACATGCCTCATAAAGGCTCATAGCCATTACCCTGTATCATATGATTACCTCCATAGCATTCAAAAGATATGACATTCATTCAACCTACAAGGTTAGGACTATACAAGTAGGAGAGAGAAAATATAGTTACATGTTGTACATCAGGGCAAGTTCAATAAGTATAACATACCATAGAATTAGGATTAGGGTTTCACGTACAAAGACAATTAGGGTTTTCATTTCATTACTTGTCACTAAACCCCAGATATCTCATCTCCCATACATTTGGAACATAATAGGGTTAAGAAACATGATTAGAGTTAATCAACCAAACATCCTAACAACACTATGTACAACCATCACTTGCTTCTACAACTGTAGAAATATTAATATGTTATGAATATGTAGTGACCATGTATCCATGTATGTATGTCGACCATCCTAGGTGACACCTTGTAGCGACCATAGGTCCACTCATGCAAGTGTAGTGACTAAAGGGGTTAACCCACTAAGGGTAGCGACCATCAAGCCAGAACACATGTTGTGACTAAAGCACACACCAAGTGTAGAAACCAACCCATGCAAACATGTGTTGCGACCAACATAAGTATTTGAGATTATCAACAACAATAAGTTCACATGGGTTTTGATCAAAATAGAACCAACTTGAAGCTCTTTGACCGAATCAAAACCAACCTAAGACAAGGGCATGTCGACCAAAATAGACTAACCCAACTTGTGTCGGCCAAAAACATTGGGGTGAGTGTAGCGACCACCAAGGTCAAACTACCTCAAACACACATGACCATCATCAAAATAGAGATAAACCATAGTCAAAATAGATGATAAATGTCAAAACACTAGGCACCATCTAGGATGGAAAAACTCCATACAAGATGGTCATCAAAAACCCTAAAAGTGATCTCCAACATGATCCACCAAGAAACAACACTAGAAGAGAGAAGATTGAGCTTCAACCTCATGAAAAACAAATTCAAAACCTCAATAAAAACATAAGGGACAAACAATAGAATGGTGATAAACCAAGGATCATGATGCGTGCATGAACATCACCTCAACATCACTTAACAATCAGGTACTTGAAATTAGGATCCAAGAAAGAGAGCAATCTGCATGAGAATAGTACAAAGTCATAAACCCTAAATCATGATAACATCATCTACCATATTTATATCACATTTTAGAGATGAAAACCATAGCATGAAAGCACACTTAAGGTGCAAATAATAGAAAAGGGAAAAGATTTATATGGCCTGGCTTATGAAGAGACCAAGCTCCAAAGACCATGATCTTCAAGAGAGAGAGAAAGAAGCTCTGACCAAGATCATCGCCTTGGCCACAAGATCGCCTACAAATAGAAGAACACCATGGTCAAAGGATGGTTCAAGAAAATGGGGGTAACAACCCTAGGCTGAACAAGAATAAGAAAGAAGAGAGATTCTTCTCACATGGGTACCACCATGGTCAAACCATAGTCTCTGACCTTTGTGAGGAGAAGATCTTCAAGATAGCCACCATGGTTGCACAATAGTCTCATGTTCAATAAGGAGAAAGAGAGGTAGGGTTCAAGGGAAAATGAAATCAAGGGTTCAAATCCACTTACCAAGAGAGACGATCACCAAGAACCACCACTAAGGAGATGATCTGGCTCAAAAACACCATATGCAAGGCTGATCGACCAGTAATGCACCTAGATCAGCCCTTCCATGCTCCACAAAGATTCAAGAACGAGCAAAAGAGTGTAGGAAAGAAGGAGGGACAAAAAGTATGATTGCATGAAGAAGAGAGAGTTTATATGCTCAAGGTAGGAGGGAGGTAAGGTGGGTATGAGGTGTCAATACAAGAGATCATCACCAAGACATGTGTCCAACAAGGAAAGAACCATGCAACCACTAAACACATGCATGCATCAAAGGGTGATATAACCAAGGTGGTGTAGAGACCACTTAGGCCCACTACACACCTTATAGCGGTTGAAGCACACCATGTGCATGTAGCGACCGCTACACAAGATCACCAAGCCAAACAAGGTGGAAAGACATCACAAGAGGACAAACCCTAGAAGGCAAACTACCTCTAGGTCACCAAGGTCGAAGAAAGACACACTTAGGAGATGTTTCCCGGTCACAAAACTCATCCTAGAGTGATGTTGTGGTCACAACACACCAAACCCTAGCAAGGTCGACACTCGACAACAAGGCAACTCAAGCAAACTCTAAACTCACCATGTGATGCCACATCATCAACTATGGTCCAAGAAAGGCACCCCATAGCATCATCCTCTCTCTCATGATGCTAAGGAAAAATAAAAACAATCTACATGTGACAAATTGCAAGATAACCCTCACTCATGGGTAAATTGCACTCGATCCAAAACAAGCAAACATGGCTCAAACGTCAACTAAACATGACCAAAATAAAAACACAAGATTGTCACATGTTATAAAAGCATCTCAAGAGATTATATTAAGGATTAAGCATCTTATTAAGCAAATCAATCACACTCAAGAAATAAGCTAGGTTAGGGGCCTTATACTTGTCAACTATATTTTCAAGCATATCCTTTAATAGGTTGATTTTTGGTTGTATCCATGAGTAGAAATATAACTTCTCTATCTGTAGGATATTTCATATCATTTCAAATAATAATTATAGACTAAAAATACAAATCAAGAGAAAGAATCTAAATTAGTAGCATTTGATTCCCTGAACTCTTTCCAATTGATAAGCCAATTGCATATAAATACAAACAATGATCTTGATCATTTTAGCTAGATAGAATTAGCCTTTCAATAAGATTACATAGATAAGTAGGGAGATAAACACACCTAGGGTTCCAAGAACCTTAAAAATTTCATAAAATATGAATCTTTAGAAATCCATCAAGTTTCTAATCATCAACTCCTTTTGTTCTGCCTTCCAACTCAAAAACCCTAGGAATAGAGAATAGGAGAGAAAGAAAGAGAAAATATTTGATTTGATATCCTTTTTTATTCAAATAAAAGGAGGTAATGATTTTAGACATAGGAGAGAATATTCACCATAAAACCTACCTAAGGTTGATGAACTTACATTAATTTCCATGATATAATAAATCAAAACCCTAGTCAGCCTTTCTGAAAATTTTCTCTTTCAAAACCCTAATTGTGTCCTATCTCTAAAATTTTGTATCTTGGATAGGAAACATGGATTATGGGAGATACTTGGGTGTTAGTTTTATTATATATATCAATTGAAGTACTTGGAACATTTGCAAAATAGTCCAAAAATCTATTTTCATTCTTCTTTTTATTTATTTGGATTGGTTGGTTGGTTGAGTTGTTACTGATAAGAAACTCAACTGACACCACACTCTGGATCACTCCAACATCATCCCAAATAATGAATATTTAATTAAATGTCTCAAATTGAGTGAAAATAATACAAATACAATTTTATCTCATTTGGATATATCAACAAATAGATAAAAATCAAATATGACATTGTGGTATTTTAGCCTGAATACATGGTCGACTAAGTTTGTCATGGGAAACTCGCCTGAATGACAAGTCAGAAAACATTCACATATTGTAATAATTTTTCAATAATGCTTATATTTGAGTTATCCAAACTATATCCCAAATTAAACTAAATAAGACTTATAAGATAAAATACTAAAAGTTATTTACTACACCATTGTATATATCAAGTTCTCTATTTATATTCTACTAAAACCCTAACTTTTGCTGACTAGGGTTTACACTTATCAAATCCTAATTTGTTAAAGATAAAAGCATGCTTAGAGATTTTCATTAGTTTCAAAATATCATAATTAGACTATCATTATTAATCAATCTTAAATAATGAACAATCTAGTTAGGCATGTAATCAAACAAACCCATGTTAAATGGTTAAGGTGAAGACAAGTCATTACAATTCTCCCCTCCTTGAAAGATTTCATATCAAAATCCAAGAAAAAGATTTAGTAGTGATCATAGCATATAGTCTTGAATCTCTCTTAGTGTCTAGTTAGAATTATTTCTAGGTTATCATTCTTTTATATGAAATCACTTTCTTAATTCTTGGATCTTTTACATTGGAATTCAGAATTAACTGACATTATATAGATATTTTATCCTATGTCATCATCATATCCTTCTTTTATTATTATGAAAATTTATTTTACAAATCTTGGTAATACATCACTATCAAGACATGATTCACATCACCTTTCAGATTCTTCTAAATTTTGATTATGTATCTCATGGGTCAAGGTTATAATTCATTTTGTGTTAAGATCCACATCCATCAATTCTCTTAATAAAAATATTGTTTGAGTTTCCATAATTCTTAGTTATCATATTTTTCTTACAAATTTTAATATATACTCATATTCAAATTCATTAGCAAATACATTCATATTATACTAAAATTTCATTTATCTTTCTCATTATAAATGTACAGCTTGTCTTAAGCTCCACATTTAGGTATATAATACTTTATCTTTCTACTTCTTATCATTTTTATAACCAATCTTTATTTTCATGCTTGGTCAGGGCATCTAGAAGAAGTAAATTCTTTAGTTCCATACTATCTTATCCCAATATTTAGATATTTGACCAGAGTAGCTAAGTATCAGCTTTAGTTGGTATGAATATCATTCATATAATGTTCAACATCCATATTATCATCAACCCTAGATCCTACAAACCTTGTAGACTCATATCACTTGAGCTCTGATACCACATTCGTCTGGGCCTCTCTTTTGATCACAATAAATGCCAACTACTAGAGAGAAATCCATAACCTAAACCCAAATTGTAAAATAAATAAAAAATTCTCAACAAATGAAAGTAACACAATATATTAAAACAAAAGAAATTTTCCCGTACCTTTCTCAAAACCTCATAAACCAACAGCACATAAGGACAAGATATTAAGTTATCACAAATCATATTTAACTTCATTAAAACTAGAGTTAAAATCTTTTTTACTTATATGTATTTAGTTTACATCAATTATGTGTACATGAAAGAACAAACTTTGTATACTACCCATCCTTGGAAAATAGATTCTACACAGACATTCAAATCTAGATTATTCCTTCTTACATCTTATTTGTGATGATCTTTCCACTGGTGGAAATGTAACTTAAATCATTTGAAACAATCTCATGAGACTCATATAGAGCCCCAGTGAGCAGATATCTCCCACTCAAGATAAGTACATGCTTCTATATCAAATTAAGTATATTGAACTTGAAATAAACATATAGATAGTGAAAATTCTAACAAATATTTCTAGCAATTAATCAAATCTAGCTCAAGAGAATAATCTAATTAATCAGGGTATTCACTTTGGCCAACTCCAGCTTCAAAAACATCTTTACAATCATGTCTCTGGATAGATCAATAGATGTCAGTTACTTTATAATGACACTAATTGTAGAAGTAACAAGACAAGATCAAAACAACTAGAATCAAGACATCAGTAGAACATCATCTTTGTGACACACCACCAGTCTGACCAGGAATACACAACGTATCCCTACCACTAAAGTACACATAAGACATCTATACCAAACATGACTATTCGACTGACAAGTAAATTCATAATATATTCGAAGTGGATATTAAATCCCAACATCAAACACTTGTTAACATATAAAATCACATTTCAAATAAAATATAAGAATATGTAAATAGGTTATCTTTATAAAAGAACGATAAATTTCTATAGTAAGAAACATATTCAACAACAACATGATTACCATCTAGCAATAAAAGGTATGTGAAAAACATTTAACTATTATTCTACACTATTTTTTATCTTTTATTCATTTGCCCTAAATCTACATGGCTCCTACCTCACCAAGTAGAAGTTGCCACCCCAGGTTTTCATGTCAATGAGTCACTGTAGCTATCTTAGGATTTATTTGACCAACCTAAGATATCAGTAACAGACTCTGGGCCACTACAAGGTTGCCTAAAGAGGCTCACTTCCTCATCTTCAGTACATGAGATAGGAACCAACATAACATAATATCACATATTATCATATTTCACATTTTCATTTCTTAAGTGTCAATTCCTCATGCACATTGAATTTCACTATAGAGAATTTAGAGCCTGAATCACACCAGATCACTCACTCTTAAGTCCAAGTGGTCTAATCTTTAAGGTCTTACACACTCCGGAAATCCTTCTCAAATTTTTCTAATTACTATAAGGAGATTCATTTCGTTTCCCCTATATAAACATTGGGGGAAACTCACATTGTTTAGGGTACCTAACTAGATGTGTTATCATTTCACTTATTGTTTGTCCTTTATACTCGTCTTAAAGAATATTCAAATCATCACTCATAATATGTGTATATTCTAATAGAATTAGAATACATGAGTCAGGTTAGGCTTGTCAAGAAAGACAATGATTAACAAAAGAAGTATACCAGTCTATAATTTGCAACATATATGATTCTTTTCATTTCAACATCATTCATAGAAGTCAAGATTAGTTTTTGTCAGCCTGATATATCATCTCGTTAATCAATATTTACCATAAATCGGATTCCAAACATGATTGTTGTATGTTAATTCAATCCCAAGATATTTCCTATCAGTTCATTATGTATCAAACTTTTCATCAAATATTCACAAAGACATTAGAACTAGCAAAAATATATGCATACAAATATCTTGTATCATTCATCATGCGTAGAGAAGGTGTATAATAAAACATATAGTTATATCTGATTTCTATAGTTATGTATAAATCTCAATGCATTAATATGCATAGAACATCTATCATCTCTCTTTTAATATCTACCATTCTTTACCTAGGATTACTATTTGACACATATTTGATCTCATTTGAAATTTGTCAGAGTAGATCATTCTCAGAATATAATCATTCAAACATACAATGACAATCTAAGAGAATATTCTTATGAATCAATTCACATCATTAAACTTCATCTTGTAATTCAATTAACTACTTATATACATTCCTGAATCCCTCATTTGAGATCATTATTCATCATTATCACATATATTATCATATTAGTGTTAGGGTTAGGGTTAGGTTCCTAGATCCAACTAATAATTTTCTTCATTTTCCCCTTCATTTCATATTCATTAGAAACTTCTTAGATTTCATGTTCGCTACTACTCTTTGGAAAATTCGTTCTAAATTTACTTAATGCATAAAAATTCTTTCTCAATAAAATCTTTTATAGCTTGAATTTAGTGTATCGCATTCAATCTATATCAACAGACATATATTTAAAGAAAATAAACAAAAGAATGTCTTATTCTTATTGCACTAATTGATCATGCATTACTTATCATCACAATTTATTTCACTCTTGACCATTACATATATTGCATGCATACATATACCATGTCATTTGACTTCTAATGGAAGTTTAGTAAATAAAAGCAATCCCTATATTCCCTATAAAACACTCACTTTAGAAATTACCAGGGAATAGGGTTACTTCTTACCTCTTAATTTCTAGTCATCTTCTCAATTCATTATTATGTGAATTGAATACAATAATTTTATTAATGTGTAGTTTACTCATTATTCCATATATCATGTTAGAATATATGAATCATATTTAGGTGTTCCTAATCATACTTATCTTCTTCAATTTAAGTAATAATACATACTATTGAGTATTTCTTTATATTTACAAAGTTACATACAAGTCTGAGCTTTAACCCTCATACTCGTCTTAGTAGTACATTTTTAGGGTTTTCAAGAGGTCAGGTTAGTTAAATACACATGAAGAACCTTATTATTTACTAACCCCATCAGGGTGTATAAGGCTCATTAGAACACACATGCAAACCCTACTTTCTAGTTCTACACTATTTATCCATCAATTATAAGTATAAATTAATTATTTGGTTCATTTGAGTCAAATACTCAACATTAACCCTAGAAAGGGAATACTTCTATTCAAACACTCATACCAATTTTTATGTAAATGACATATGAAATTCTAGTAAAAATCCAAAAATCTATGGAGTAACTCATTCTTATTAATTTCAAGCATGATTTTATACTTGTCAAGTAAATTTACAAGAATATCCTTCAATATGCTAATTTTAGGTAGTATTCCTAGAATATAATATAGGTTATCTATCCGTAGGATATCTCATGGGACTTGAACCAATATATCAGGGACTAAAAAAATATGAATCAATGAGATAGAATCTAAATCATTGGCATTTGATTCCCTAAAAATTTCCAGATTGATTAGCCTATCTTGTATAAATACAAACAATGATCTTGATTATTTTACCTAGATTGAACTAGGATTTCAACATGATTACAGATATTAAGTGGGAGATAAACACTCACCCCAAGTTTCAAGCACCTTTTAAACGTCCCATATAATCTGAATCTCTAGAAATCCATCAAGGTTATAGACATCAACTCCCTTTCTTCCTTCTTCCAACTTGGAAACCATAGAAATGGAGAATGGGAGAGAAAGAAAGAGAAAAGAGGTGATTTGATATCCTTTTTGACTGACATGGAAGGGGGGGGCAACTTCAAACATAGAAGATATGATTCACCATGAAAACCTATCTAGGGTTGATGAACTTACATGAGTTCTCAAGCTATATAAAATTAAAACCCTAAGTCAGGTTGTTCAAAAAAATTGTCCTTTAGACACCTAATACTCCCCTCTCTCTAGAATATTTTGTATAGGAACCATGGATTATGGGAGATGATTGGGTGTTAGATTGATTATATAGATCAATAGAGGTTCTTGGAATATTTAAATATAAGTCCAAAATCTATTTCCAGTCTTCTTTTTTATTTATTCAGACTGGTTAGTCGATCAAGTGGTTATTGATAAGAAACTCGTCCAATACCACACTCTAGATAACTTTGACATCATCCAAATATTATGAAAATACATGTCTAAAAGTCAGAGAAAAAAATTAGTTAAATTTTATCTCACTTTCATCTACCAATAAAAACATAAAAATCAAATATCGGACAACTATATTCCAACATGAATGCATGGTCATCAGAGTTTATCCTGGGGAAACTCGATCAACCAACATGTCTGGAAAACATTAAAAAAATTTGATATTTTGCGACCCATAAAATATGAGTCTCTAGAAATCCATCAAAGTTCTAGACACCGACTCTTTTATTCAAGATCTATCTTCGTCCCAGTGCTTCCTTTGAAAATAAATTCCTTTTCAAGGAATGCCACATTTCTAGAAACAAACAATTTGTCATCAGATGGAATATAGAAGTAAGATCTATTGGTTTCTTTTGGATATCAAACAAAATGACACTTGTCAAATTTGGGCCCAAATTTTTCAAAAGAAAAATTCTTCTTTACATAAGTTTTACATCTCCTAATATTCATAAAATACACATTCAAAGATTTCCCAGACCATATCATATATGGTGTCTTTTGAACCGGTTTAGAAGGTATGCGGTTAAACATAAATGATGTAGTTTCTAGAGTATATCCCTAGAAGGAAGTTGGAAGAACAACAAAACTCAGCATAGATCATATCATGTCCAATAGGATGTGATTCCTTCTTTCAGATACACCATTATATTGTGGTGTTTTAGGTGAAATCCTTTTTGATATAATACCACAATCCCTCAAAGGGCCTCAAACTCTTGGCTTAACTAGTCACCAACTCAGTCTGATCAAATTGCTTTAATTATTTTTCCAAGTTGATTTGGTACTTCATTCATGGCTTCCTTTAACTTTTTGATGGGTTTTAACTTGTGTTTCATTAGACAATAGCCAATCTACTGAGGCCATTAATAAATGTGATGAAATATTGATGTTGTCCTCTTCTATTTGTACTAGAAGGTCCACATACATCAGTGTGTATGATTCTAAAAAGTGACTTGCCTTTCACTATATTTAGTATAGGGTTCTTTCATCATCTTTCCTTATAAACAAGATTCACATGTCGCAAGTGATTCAAAAACCAAATGATCCAGATAACCATCTTAATGCAATCTAGAAACACGCTTCTCATGTATATTTCCTAGACAACAATGCAATAGGTAAGTTTTGTTTGAGTCATCATGCTTTAATTTCTTCGTGCTTATTTTATATACATGTATCTCAATTTCTAATATATAGAGTCCATAAGACATTGGGGCACTACTATAGAATATATCATTCCTTGAAATAGAAATCCAAACATTCTTTTCAAAAAAATTATAACCTAAAAAAATAGAGAGATAATGTGTCTATTTATTGTAGGTACACAATAATAATTCTCTAACTCTATTACAAGGCCACTAGATAGAGATAAAAAAATAGTTTTCTACAATAGTGATAGAAACTCTGCTCCATTTACAACACATAGCTCAAACGTCCCTTTCTTTAAGGGTTTACTTCTTTCAAGATCATGTATATTTGAGCATATGTGAAATATGCATCTAGTATCTACTACTCATGTTGAATAAGTATATAAGTTTATCTCTATAACATATACACTAGAAGTAGAGATCTTGATCCCCTACTTCTTGTTGTTTAGTTGGTCTAGGAAAAGAGGGAAATTTCTCCTTCCAATGTCCAGCCTGGTGGTGATGGTGATAATTTCCTCCGCATACCCACTCCTCCTTTTTCCTTAAATGCAGAAGACTTTTGGCTAGCTGTATAACCTTTCTTAGATTTGGATTTTCCCTTGGACTTTCCTTTTGCTTTTTTGACCATTGGTACGGTTTTGGACTTGTATTTCATTTTCCCCTTAGTTGTTTTCAACACGCCAACTAGCTTTTTTAGTGGTTTTAAGAAAACGTTCATGTTGTAGTTCATGATAAATTGTTTTTAGGAATCTGAAAATGACTACAAAATCACATATGTGGCCAAGTCTTGGTCTAAGGGAAATCATAGTTTAGCTAGACTTTCTACATACCCAATTAACTTGAGTGCATGGAGTCTAATTGGATCACATTCTGTCATCTTGTACTTAATTAATTCCTTGGAGACATCATACCTCTTTTCCCTTGCTTGTTCTTGGTGCATGCTCCTAAGATGTGTTATCATCTTAGTAGCATCCATATTCTCATGTTAATTTTGAAGCTCATTATTCATGGTACATACCATAAGGAACTTGATGTCCATAGATTCATTAGAATGCTTCTTATGATCTTCCCTTTTGGGTCTAGGCATATCCTGAGCTGGTTCATTTGTTACTAGTTTATCGAAGACATAAAGATTATACTCATGTGTGAGAACAATTATTAGTTTCCTAGAGTACTCGTTGAAGTTATTCTCATTTAGTTCTTTTTTCTCGAGGACCAATCATAGTGAAAAAGGATTGTTGTTTGTTTTTGTCATTTGATCTATAAGAAGTATTTGCAATTGTTAATATTTGATTTGTAAATGTATTGTCCAATACCAGCATGCTTGAAAGCTTAATGTCCCTTCCTCTATTCACTATTGTTACAGATTTCAAGTCTCACATATGATACTAAGACTCACCCATTCTCTTAAATTTTTGTTAGAAAATTATGTAGCACATTTATCTTGATTAGATGTCATTTATGATGAACTAAGATTTACATCCACTATTCTTGTTAAACGCAAATTCTACATGATTAAATTTTTAGGACTTGTTGGATTTTTAAAAGTTAAATTGTTTGAATTCAGGGGAAACCACGCACATCTGGGTTTCTAATTTTGACAAAGTCATAGATCTGATATAATACCATATTATTGTAGTATCATATATCTATCATTCATGTACATATGGTTCAACTAGGATCAACGATAAAGGCATGTAGGTTTTGTAAGTTCCTCTTAGTATTTATTCTCTTTTAGGAGTCATAAACATGCTAAATATTCCATGCTTAGATATAGAAATCATGCCTAAAGAAAACTTGCATAGTTTGTTCAAATACATTATGCATAACTCATAATTCAACCAACTTATCTTCATTAACACAAATCCCATTTGAAAATACACTATAAAGAACTATTTGACCTACCTTTCCATTTCATGTTTTCCCAAAAAAAACTCACTCAAGACATCATGTGTCTTTCTTTGAATGTTGTAGTATGTCCTATCTCAGTTGGTGTTTTTGTCTGTTGACGACATACATATTTGGTTCTTACCTATTTGTCCCAAGGACTACATAGGTTCTCTATCTGCCTTTGGATTTATGCACCCAAGTGACTCAATTATCTATTTCCCTATTAAAAAAAATTTGTTTATTATGACAACATCATTGGGTTTATATCCTTCTTTCTCATATTTTTCAATTTTTTCCTTCGTATATATGTAACATGTTACACAAAACTGTATGCATCTTCCAGGAGTACCAACGCTAAATTTCACTGGGTTATTATGGAAGAAAATGAAGTTGCCTTCTCTAGTGATAGTGAGTCTATTTTGTTTCTCTACTCTCAGATTGTGTAGAGAAAAAATGTCTTTACTTTATATTCTTCTATGTTGTTAACAATATCCTTCCTTTTTCTATTTCTTCTTATCTTAGTGTCCTTCCACTCCGTAAATCTAATCTTGGTTTGTCTTCTAATTATATCAACTAGTTGGGCTTCTTTTTTTTCATTGTGTAAAGATTCCAAGATTTGATTTTTTTTTAAATGACCTGCGCCATTGCATGAAGAAAATCAATGTAATATTTTCATAATATAGGTATTATGAGTTTCCTTCAATTTTATACTTGAAATGAGGGGCTAATTTAGATTTACTTTTGTAGTCAACATAACAAGTTTCACTTAATAAGTTTGCTTCATATGCATGTAAACTTTGATTGTTCTTCCATTTGAATTTTAGTTTGTTTCATCTTTTTAGCTTCACAGTGTTCAATAGGGAAATTTTGTAATTCACCTAGATTCTCACCAAACTCTGCATTAGATCCTTATAATCGAGTAAAATAGACCATGATTATATAGATAAGACCCAAATATCGTAAACAATATCTTGGTTTTTTATATTAGATAATCATTTATATTTCCCATTTGGACTATGTATGCATAACGATTCCAAAACATTGAGGTTAAAAGGTCTTGCAAAAGTCCATAGCAATAGTAGTTTAGAGAAAAATCTCTGATGCGGTGCCAACTGCTAATGATGATACTTCCACTTGAGACAATATTGTCTTCTATAGTGATATTGTATTAGTGATACTTCCCATCGTTTGAACATATGTATGACTAAAGGAATATCTTTCCACAAATTGTACTATTCCATTCCCCTTGTCCTAATTGTTTAGGTTACTTGGATGAATGTTGAAAGGTGTGTCCAATGATCTAATATCTCATTCACATAAATTACAAAAAAATGTTTCATGATATTCAATAACGGTTGCTTCAATTGTTATAGAACTAGTTGATGCACTATGATAGAGGGTAAAAAACATAAATGTAAGTTTTTTTGTTCATAAAGTTCATAGATACCACTATGTCCTACTTGCTAAAGAACAAAGCAATATCTCTATATATGTAGTATGCCTCTATATAAACATTGTACTATCTCATCATCAAAGATAATTGTGTTTGTTTGATTGAAAGGATTTACCTTTTTACAGCCATAAACATTCCTTTTTTCACTATGACGTCTAAGACCTAGCTTCATCGGGCTTGTATTTGATTCTAGATAACACATTTGCTATCTTAGTTTGAGGGGTTGGGGTTGGGGAAGGTCAAATTTTCGGAAATAACATACATTGTTGCCGTATATTGTCTATGTTTGATTTGGTTGTAGACCGACCAACTAAATTTTTTTAGCTACTAAAGCCATGCGGTAGTCTCTTTCTCCCTGAAGTCGGTCTTCTTATTATTATTTTTAATTATCCAGGGAACCGTTTATGTGGACGTGCCTCTTTGTGAATCCTTAAACATAGTAAAACCCCTAGAAGCCAGTCTTATTAGAGTTTAAGTACTAAGGGCTCCACTCATTAGTATAGAGTTACGCTACCCACCGAATACTCTTCGTACCCTCCCACATACCTGATTCTCGGGAACCTACAAAAGTCTGTTGCCAATTGTTTTTTTTTTTTCATGCATAGTAATTGCACACGAATTAACTCCATGTAGAAGCTTCAAAACCCCAAAGTTTCTCCCCACTCCTATATACAGTCCCGATTTTTAAATATTTATATTCTCTTTTGCAACTTTTCTCTTCAGTTCTATTCCACCTCACCGACATTCTCGTATTAGTAATGTATGTCTCGTACGTCGTTCCATTCCACCTCACCAACATTCCCACACTAATACAATACGTCCCGCGCTACATTTTAAATATATGGAAAATATAGTCTCGTATTAAACGTCTCGTACTGTGCGTCTCGTACTGTACGTCTCGTACTGTACATCTTAATACATTGTCAAAATGATGTTAGTATTGTATGTCTCGTACTGGAGTATTGTATGTGGTTTATGAATGTATTGTACGTGGTTAAAACTGTACAAGAATTGACATATTCATGTAACATGCGGTTGTTAGTACAATATGTCTTGCATTGTACATACTGTACATCTGATATTGTAAGTAAAAATTGAGTTAAAAATGATAATGTTTATGCATGAACAAATATTACAATATATAATGTTGGGTAAAATATTGTATATATGATTAAAATTTGAGAGTATATTGTTATGCATATATAACGACATTAGATGTAACATATAAATAAGTTGCAAAAAAAGTTATCAACAAATGTGCGTACAATACTTATATTTTTGTGCATTAATCTAGACTGTAGAGAATTGAAAGACAGTAAAGATTTTTGAAAAAAATAAAGGGAACTGGCAATGAATAAAAATTTAAATTTGAATAATTTTTGTGATTTGGATTGAGTTAGATATTGCAAACAAAATATGTGAGATGTGAATGCAATAAATTACAGTTTGTATGAGGTTTGTATGGACAATAATACCAAAGGGCGGGTGTAGGTGGGATATCTGCAGGATGCATTAAATTTTGTTTTTTCCCATGCACCGGCTATAGCAGCGGGCTGGGAAGTTTCTGTGACTAGAATTTTCCTTAGTATACGACTACTGCTTTGACCGATTGACTCCATCGTCATTTCTAGTAGTTGAAAACGGTAATCCATCTCTCTCCCCCAAATCAGGAATTCATGTTATTAAAAGGTATTATTAATTAATAAAGGCCTCACCTATCATCAGTGCATGAATCTACACTGCCATAGGTCCACAGATATCACCATTAATTATAGCAACCAGTGGACCGCCGACGCAACAACCAGCCTTAAGGTAACATATATAGTAGTAATAGTATCCTAGACCAGAATCTAAACCTTGACGGAGGGGAGAACAAAGATATCAATAAGAAGAGGAGTAAAACGCGTGAGTGTTGCGGTTTGTCTGGAATTGGAATCTCTTGATGAGGACATGTGACATATAGTACATGCCACACGAGGGAGGGGCCCTTCTTGGTCGCCTTATCAACCATGTGATTGATGCACTGTACTGTCAGATCCCTTGGAGTGGCTGGTGTCTTGGCTGTAAACCTATAGGCGTTCACGAGAAGGTATCTGATCTGTTATAGACTACTGGTCTTTTGCTAGTGCTGGAAAACATAGGTCAAAGCCAAGGAAACCAGCAGTTTGATTTTTTGTTATACAATGTACTTGTCAACTATTTCAGCAGGCTGCTGCTTGTGAAGGTTAAGTTACAAGATCAAATTTTAACAAATCTCGTCTCGAGGCACTACAGGATGGGACTCAAAGTCCTTTACGGAATGTAATGGACTGTTGTCTCTCCTGATTAATTTGAACAGGGGTAAATTTCTCACTTTCAAAAAAAATTATACAGCTACAGTAGAAGCAAGACTGGATGCATAAAACTGATCTAGAACTAAGTTTTGATAAAAGTAAAGCACTTCAACCCAGAACTGGAAACTGTTTAAACTGAATGCGTGTAAACTAAATAGGACTTATGAAAGAGTGATGCTTTCCTCCAAACTTAATATGAAATGAGGGGACGACCAGTTTTTCAGTACCCAATGTGCTACCCTGGCAGAGGAGGGAATACTGAGGTTCAGTACCACGGAACTTACAAAAAAACCATGGCCACAAATAAGAGATCGTCCTTTTGATTCAAAACAAAGACGTTAAAGAGATGTCTTACTGTCAAGTCACCAGAGTCTTCTCTGGCAGACCACTTCAATCCAGCTCAGACATGCCTACGGAGCTTAGTACCTTCGCCTTTTTCTTTAACTGACCATGGCAAGAGGGTGAAGGGACAAAACAAAAAGGTTCTATGCTTGTGATGTAGATGAATCATGAGTGTGGTTGGTTTCATCCATGTGCCGCAAAAGAATGCCTACCTTTCAACGAAACGACATGTATATTCTTTAATCAACGAAGCAGCAGGTGAACTTTGTTAATTTTATCTACCAGCTAGTCGCATGCACCACTGTAAGACTCTTGCTGGTTGGTTGTTTGAAAGATAACAACTAGCAGGTCAGATGACAAAGCCCGGTTTCAAGCGCCTTCCATTGCAAGTCTAAACAGAAGAAGAATTTCAAACGAATACTTCTTTCCATCGTTTGCCTTTTCACAGGCTGTCATGAAGCGTAAAGTGCAGAGAGCAGCGTCGTACCTATATTTCGTCTTTCTTACATTGTCGAGTTTTGAAACTCTGGTAGCAATCTGAATTGTGCTTCCCACAAAAAGGGCTGTAGATCTCTGGATTGGGCTTGTTTGAGTTCTCTTAATGAGCTAGTTTGCTGAACAGCAGGAAGGACCGTGATCTATATCTCTAAATCCATCGTAACCAACATGGTGTGAAATCGCTCTAATCGATTAGTCCAATAGTCCTGCGCAAGTCCTTTCGGAGTCAGTGGACCTCACAACGTTGATAGAAATTGCCTGCCTTATAGGTTGTACTACGTTTTTGGTGGTTTCATTTTACTCTAAACTGGATGATGAAAACTACTTGATTTAAGTAATAGACGAAACAATGTTTCCCAATGTGTAGGAACGCCAAGGAATATATATTTGACGAAACAATGTTTTCGGTCACAATGATGAAGTCGGTCATGAGTAGATGGTCATATAAGTGGTGACATGGATCTCAAATATTCCTTGACTCATGAGAAAATTGTAGATTGTGGCATGTAAGTATTCTATAAATTATCGCATATCATCATTGTCACTGTTTCATAAAAACATAAGAAGAATTTCCGGAATACTTCTTTCCCCAGTTTGCCTTGAAGCGTAAAGTGCAGAGAGCAGCATACCTACATTTCGTCTTATTACGTCGAATTTTAAAACTGCGGTAGCAACCTAAATTGTGCTTGTCACAAAATGGCCTGTAGATCTCTGGACTGGGCCCGTTTATGTTCTAGTGATGGGTTAGCGGCTGAACAACAGGGAGGATTGTGATTAAAATCTCTAAATCCATCGTAACCAACATGGTGCAAAATTGCTTCAGTCGATTAGTCATATACAAATCATTTTGAGGTTGTACTACTTGTTTGGTGTTTTCATTTACTCTATCTTGGGCACACAAATGGATGGTGAAAACTACTTGATGTCACTAACGGACCACCAATATAATGTTGTTTCTCTTCAAAGATATTGATTATTGTCTATCATGCGACGACGAGATCAACGTCGGCAATGTGTAGGAACCGCCAAGGGAAATATATTTGAGGAAACATCATTTTGGGTTGCAATGATGAAGTCAGCCCTGCGTAGATAGGGTCTTATAGGTGGCGACATGGATCTCAAATATTCCTTGACTCGTATGAAAGTATTATATACATTTTTGCATATCCTCAATCTCACTTTGAAATTGTCCTTTTTGACTTATCTATGCTTTAAGGTGAAGTTTTCGGAGTTTTCTTCAAATTTTTCCACCTAAAATTGCTGATCATGTGTACAACGAAACATGATTAATTGACGTTAGGCTTCTTTATGTAATTAAATATGTTTAAGACAAACATACATATTATACACATGGAATAATATTTCTCCATTTTCACCTCAATGCACCTTTTGTGTGAAGGGCTATCAGATCGAGAGTGATGTTCAAGTAAGCACCTCCTTCTTATCCAAGATTGCATATATCATGTAATTTCTTCCTTGACTGAAACTAGTTTAGCGATTCCGTTCTAAAGACAAATGGACATAATTGTCATATGCAAAGTTATGCCATCGAGATTTAATCCTCTTTGAGAACAACTATAGAAAATAATATTGGTAGTAGAACGCTAGCCATAAAATGAAATTTGTAGCTCAAATTTGTAGGTGTATATGAATAAAATAGTTTCACGATGGTGCATTGTTTTAGAAAATTTGATATGCATTTTATTTGGAGTTGTATATACAAATTATGTTATAGTTTTTTTACAACCTCTTCACCATCATCGACCTCTTTTCTTAAAAAAATTGTCCCTTCTTTGTAATATGTTGTTTCATGTTCAAAATATATAAGCTAAGGTTGTTTTAACGTGTTATTCATGTGAATTTATCCACACACTAAGATATTGGGACGAGATGTAATAAGATTTTAAGTGGTAGAAATCGAGGTTTACTTGAACATGTGAATAGCAATGAACCTTGAAAGACCATGCGTCCCTTTATGTAACCTAAAGAAAATAAGGCGTGGGTAGGAAGGTGTCTCTTTATACAATACACAAAACAACGAATAGTTATAAAACAACACAAACTACTATATTTAAACATCTACAAGGAGAACTAATGCAAGAAAAATCTCCACTAATGTTGCAACTAATATCTTCTTCTATGCTTCAATGTTGATGTCGTAAGAAAACACATATAAAAAATACAATCACACAAGTCAAAGAAGTTCTGATCAAATTGAATGAATTATCATCGGGGTTAAGCGTCAAATAAGATGATTTTAAAAGTCATATATAATCATGTAAATAAGATGGAATTTCTTTCCAGCGTGCCTACTTCATTGGCTAAGTGTAATGTTTGGAGTATAGCTGGAAAATATAACCTACGAAGAAGTCATTTTCGTTGTGTGTGAGGGGTGGGGGAGTAAATAAAGACACATATAGGAGGTTTGTGTTAGTTAGTGGGGTCATTCAATGTTATCATAGGCCTATTAGTGATGTGGGCTTTTGTCCATGTGGTACACCATTTTATTAGACTCATATATCCTCTAGTAGGTATGACCAAGGTGGACATGTTGCCACATAAATATTAGTATGCTTGATCCAGTAGAATAGAAAGGGGTATTTGTTAGTAAGGATGACGAAACCCATTAGGAACCATGTTTGTGTTCTTGTATTTGCAAGGTCCACTTGGGTTTTTTTTCTATAGTATGGAAATGGTAGTGAGCCTATACTGACTTAGTGAGAACCGCAAGTGGAAAAAGAGATTGTCATATATATCTCATGATTTCGGTACTTGCATGATGATCTTAAAGGGAATGGTTGTGTGGACAAGATTCACTTAGTTTTTAAGGATCTCATACTAAGAACTTTGTAAATAAATGTGTTTATTTGTAGCACTACTAGGATGTGCTATCACTAAAATTCTCTCCTTGGGTGTTTTTGGGTATATAAATGATATAAAAGAAGATTGTCTTGGTTTAGAGGTCCAATGATCATACCTAGAAACTTATTACTACCATAGAATATAGGAAGTGTTCTATACTAGAGTAAATGAAACAAGACAATAACATAAATATTCATTATTCTTATGATGTAAAGGTAAAACAACACATGTATGAAAATTAAAGATTTTACATACTCACTAATAAATATACATGTAGAATAAATTTATTTTTATATAGTAAAAGGAAAAATTTATCATCACAATCACACTATCATGATCTAATATGTTCGTTATACAAGCATGCCCACACCTATGTAGTTAAGATAATTGATGGTCCAACCATTATCTAGGACATACTTCACACGTTATAATACATCTCAGTTCATACTTCTATTTTATGAAAATATGCTCTCCATTTTGAACTAGGTGTGCATCGATATAAAGATAAAGGTACATGCACTAGAGAAACTTGCTCATGATACCTTACTCACTCAAAGCTATCTATGCTTAGACAAAACACTCCTTACCGACTTTAGCTACTCATACAACCTTGATTCTAGACCAAACAATCTATTTGGTCAATAGATGATGCTAGAAATCTACCTTTTTTGTATAGGCATGCCTCTACAACATGATACATTTCAAAGCACATTTTTGTAGAATAACTTTATCTTTCTATATCACACACACAAATATATATATATATATGTATGTATACGTACATGAAATATATATATGTACATGTGCATACATATATATGTATATGTATACATATGTATATGTACATGTCTGTGTGTGTGTGTGTGTATATATATATATATATATATATATATATATATATATATATATATATATATATTTGTATATGTACATGCAAAATATATGACACTCACTAGCTATAATTGTGGCAACATATCCAACTATCACACAGACAACGAGGTGTTACGTGAAAACGTGCAGAAATCACCATAACCACAGATTATCAAAACACGGGTTAATTAAGACCGATTGCAGAAAACTGATAAACTGAGAAACTATTGCATTCCAGTCCACATCCTGCAAGAAAATAGGTTATATAAACATATACAAGCCTTAAAACTTGTCCACAACTTAGGGCAACAGTTGTCTTGTCATCACATGAGTTCATCACCTGTTTATATGTACATGAAGGCCCACATCCGGCCAGCAGTAGGATATTCAAAACATCTACAACTACACATCGTGAAACAATGCCAAAACACCTCCAAGGACCTGAGAGTACAGGGATGACTCTAGACTCTACTACAAAACATCCAAAACAGCAGCATATCCATTGCTTGCCTTCTACTGCTCTTCTTGCTGCTCGGCTGCAACTCCGCGACCACCTCCACGCCTAGCTCGACCACCTAAAAAGGGTATAAACCAGTGGAGTGAGACAATTGAACATTGTCCCGGCGAGAAACATAACTCCCTGCCGAAACTACAAAACCTCAGAGGTATGTATATATATATATATATATATATATATATAGGGACTAACTGATAGGAAGTATAACAAGAGCAGTTAAATAAAGTAAAGTTGTTCATACCAAGCAAGCTTACCAGGGGTATAAGTATTTCTTTGTGGAGCATGATTAATCAAGATATATAAGTCCTACTACATAGGAGGAACATATAAGAAACTGCAAGATATGACAAGATTAATCTACACAAACAAGGCCTCAACTAATGTTTCGTGTTTGTCTTAAGCAGTAGTACTATTCGGCTGAATTACATATTATTATTATGCCCTGAGGAAGTGAGCCGTACCGCTCAGATCCAACCTTCGGTTGCAAAACCCAAGCCGGTGCCATACAAGGTCAATGGAAGAGCCGTACTCCACGACCTTCTCCGCCTCATGGTCAGTGCATGAGTACAACACAAGAAGGACCGCAGTCTCATGCTGAAGTGGTCTTAGCCATAGGGTCAGGCTACCCTCTGCCTAGCCCGCCTCAGTACAAGTCACGACGCTAGTGAAACTGAGCCACGGGCCTGTTCACCGTGCTCTGAGCCATGAATGCATTCATGCTCCTTATATCACATATCCTGAGCCATGGGCCCGTTCACCATGCTCCTCATCACAATTGGGCTACAGGCCTAAATCCGCACCCTAGAGTCTACAAACGAAGTTGCACTCTTACCTCTCCACTTTAGGCTAGGAGAAACCTCGTATATTCAACAATATGCGCTCCGGGTTAACCCACAGGAGAACCCATTTCACCATCACCAATTCCTGACGATGATGGATCTATGGCCAGGGCAACTACATGATATATTTCACTGTGATTAATTAGTATCTTTTATATGGATTGCAAGATTCAACCAAGTTGTATAACATGCAATAGTAACAAAGGTAAACAATATCAAACATTGTACTCTTACTACAATTCACATCAAACTAATCCATTACAAGGATCCAACAGTACATGTTATCACTTGGCCTCTTGCCAATCATCCAGATCCATCGAAAGGATCATCACATACCATGGGACTTCAATCCCTCATCACATAGTGCCACTGCCTCTCAAGGCTTACATCATCATCATAACGGGATAGCAATCATGTTCAGTATACAGATTATTTCAATATCAAGGGTAATAATCACAACAGGGTTACTCAACATATACATATGCCTCATAGTCCTTTTATTTGACTATGCATTACCTGCATGGTTAGTGTATTTCAATAATCGAAGGTTTTACAGAGAGACCATGCCATCAATACAAGGTGACATCAAAGATTAGATATACTTTCTTAATCATGCATCAACTTATGATCATGGGCATAAGACACATCATGAAGCAAACCACTTATATACATACCATTATCATCCTTAGCATTAATAGATAATCAAGATGATTAAGTTCATGCATATAATCATGTTAGATATAAAGGACAAGCCTAAACATAACGGACACTTATCAATCCTACGAGGTGTTACCAACATTTTAATAAGAACATAACCACAAGGCTGTTTTCATGATACACGGCACCCTCACAAAAGGCACCACGAACCCTCACTACAAGGCTATATCGGGCAGCATGCCCTCACCCATAGCTCTTCTCATAACGACCAACAACCAGCAACACTGTGTCAGAGTGTCGTGCACCAAGGTGTCGCACCACACAGCAAGGAAGTACGACGGGGCGTCGACACCCAGCTCTATCGGGCAACGTTGGTATCGGGCAGCAAGGCAATGCCCGTTACAAGGATACATATCGGGTGACACTAAAAAGGTTAAACGTGACACCCGTCATAGGTTGCTCAACAACACCCGCACAACGACACTGACCATATACAAGATAGGTGCGTGAGCAGGGTACTCCAAAAGGGCAACGTCTAAGAGACCTATCATGCAACCAACTAAGCCAGGCCTATCGGCCGTCACAAGGCAGAGCAAGGTTGTGACTCCCATCACAAAGACATGGTGTCGTCCACCACCACCAAAGCATATCGTCCAAAGGGTTAGGTTAAGAGGACTGTCGGGCAACACCTACCCCAAACTCATATCGTCCAAGGTACCGCTCACAAGTTCATCTCCCACCTCAAGCATAAGGATACCCAAAACCCTAGTGGGTCAAGAAGAGGCTCACCTCAATCAAATAAGAAGGAGGGGTCTTGCACATCTTCTATCACCAAACGGGTCACAAGGAGAAACCCTAGAAAGAGACACCACTACCCGAGCTCACCCTTCTAGTCCATGGTGAGAGGAGAGTGTTGCTTAAGCAAACTAGATCACAAGCTCACCTCAATCAGCTAGGAAAGAGGGGTGTTGCTCATGATACTAGAAGCTCAAGCTCACTCCTCTAGACCAAGGGGAGAAAGGAGTATTTCTCACCAAGAAACCCTAGATTAAAGGATCGGCCAACAGGGAGACTTCAGCAAAGTACTAAGCTATTAACACATAAACAAGATCATAGAAGGAGATAATGTAGTTAGGGTTAGAAGTTATGCAACCCGCCTCAAGAAAGCTCCAAGATCCTAGCTCCAAGCACCACCAAGCAAGGAAGATGGAGACTCCAAGGCTATCGACCACTAGCTTGCTCCTTCCAGGGGGGTATCGACCACCACTTGCAAGGAAGAGGGTTGTGTCGTGCAACAAGGTGGAGAAGAACTAAAGGAACTCTTAGATAAGGAAAGGAACCGCCTATATAGAAGGAAAGGGAGGAGAAAACAAGGTGGAACCAAGCAAGGTGTCGCCTACCTAGGGACACTTGTCCTATTGAACGAGCCACCACTCTAGCAAGCTCCATACACATGTCCAAGATATGTACCAAATGCCCACTAGTGGTGACACAAATGAGGTAAAGGCTAGGTCAAGCATCATGGGCGACACAACAACTAGCACCTTGGGTGACACACCTCTTGCCATGGGTGACACACACACACCTTGGCTGATACACTCACCTCTTGGGTGATACACACTACTCTTGTCCGATACAAGGCTCAACCAAGGCAAGGCAAGGAACCTCAAGGCCCAAACAAGATCAACCAAGCCCAAAAGAACTCAAGCAACGAGCCCAAACCTTCCTCTCTATTCTAGAGGAAGCAAGGAGAGAGAGAAACACCTCACAAGGTGGCAAACTTGCCCACAAACCCTAGACTTGGGTTATTTGCAAGTAGCCCCTCCAACTCTCAACAAGGCTCAAGCAAACCCTAATCACCACTAAAGGTGATTAGCAAGCAACAAAGCACCAATGTTAAGCAAAGCAAATAGGGTAAACCCTAAACAAAGATCAGGGTCCTTACAATAATGAACTAGATCTTGAACCCTACCCTAGCACTTTGAACTTTTTGTCTTAGCCAAACAAAGTTGAGACCTAAAAGATGTTAAGCCTTAAGCCCAACAATAGACACACAAAATATGTCACATGTGATAAATGGAATTTTTCATAATAATTCATGCAAAATAACCACACATAACTCTTAGGAAAATAATATGAAGTTTTGGAACATAATAATAGGAATAATGGTTCTAATAAGTATATATGGGATAAGTAATGTAATAAAAGGCAATAAATGTCAAATATGACATATCTCCTAAAAAAATCACAAAAGTGAAAAAAACTTCAAATTCGTAATCTACATACTAAAAATAGCCTATGTGTCAATTTTCATTTAATTTGGATCACCTTGAATATATAAGGAGAGTTGTGGAGAAAGAAAATGTGGAAAAGTCATATAAGTAGAGTAATAAAGATGAATAGCTCCAAAAGATGGAAATAAGGGTAAACTCATATTTAACACATCAAAGATAACTTGTGGGCAAATTTTCACCAAATTTGGATAATTCTTATGTCGTTAATGCATGAGGAAAGAGAAACTAAGATTTGATTAAATAATGCATACAAAAGTATATAAAAGGAAAATCTAATGCCAACTTTGGATTATGCATGCTTTAATTAGCCTAAGTGCAAAATTTCATATTAATTGCACAATATTTGGACTCTCAATTTGATTTGGAAAGAATTGAATAATTATTCACATCACTTTAATTAACATTTTGATTTTTGCTAAAGTCTCACTTATTTATCTTGTCTCATGGATTTTTCTTTTCTTGGCCCAATCAGATGGTTCCCATTTTGTCCTGAGATCTGTGGACTCTATCGATGGTTTGGAGGTCCTCCCTCTCACCTGACTTTTAATCGAAAAGGAACTACAGGCTGCAACTACTTCTCTTCTCATTGTCTCTCTCATCTCATTGTCTCCGTCTGAGATTATTGTTCCAACACATTCCTCGTGTCTTTCCACACTTGGGGATCCTAATATTCCTAGGGTTTTGTGGTCTCCACACCCTGATCGACGAGGGGTTTTCTCCACCTCCCATGTTTCCTAGTTTGTCTTGTATCCCAGTCATCCAGGGATTCACCCCCTATAAATAACCCCTCTTACACCATCCTCGAATGCATAACAAACAATCCAACTTGTTCCCTTGGTCATGAACACCATGTAACCATCTTCCCCTACTATGTTTTCCTAGACCTTCAACGACGAGTTCATCGGTGACTTTCTAACCTCGACAATGACCTCTTGTGGTTGGATTGAACTCTTCGAGGTGTGGGCAGACTTTAAAAGGACTATAATTGTTCAAATTGAAGGTATATCAATTTCACCCATTTTTCTTAGTTCTTGACCTTTACAACGAATAGTTGGTTCCTTTTCATCGTGACTCTTGATCTCTTTGCATTGAGCTTCAGTTTTGGTTGGCAGTTCTCCCTCTGCAACTGGTTTTGAGATTTCTTGGCTTTTTATCACTATCTTGGGTTCTCGCAACTTCTTCAGTAATGGCATAAGGTTTTTCTTGGGCTATGGTTGGTCGTTGTTCCTGTGACTAGGTTTGTTGGGGTCGTTGGCACATCAGGAGTAGGATCCCAAAGTGTGTCTTGCTTGGTTTTTCATACATCACGATCTGTAGTTGAAGGATCCACCTGTTGGGACTCCCGTTTTGCATTGAGAAAAGGGGGAACAAAGCCCCATGTGTAATCTCTTCTTTGCCCTCCTATTTTCTTCTTGCTTTTGTTTTTTCAAAGAGGGGTAAAATCGTCATTTCACGTAGTTCCTTTCTTCTTCTTGCACTGAGGCAACTTGCCCAGATGTCTATGGGGTAGTTGAGTTGGCAAGCCCTGATTGGGCCAACTCAGACTGCACGGCCCACTCTCTCCCTCTCTCTTCTTTCTCGCGACTTTATGCTGACGTGGATTTATATGATTGGCCTGTTTTTTAAAATTCATAATAAATTAATAACTGGTCAAAAATACAAATAAATAGTTATTAAATTCAGAAAAATATAAGCCTTCTAATTTTGTTTGTTTTGTTGCCTAAATCCAATGTTTAATAATAAGTAATTTTAATAGGATTAATCTAAATAAGTAATAACTTGTAAAATTCATAATTAAATATCTATAAGTAAGAAATATATAATAAAATATGTTTTGAACTCTAAATAATATAAACTAAAATATGGCATGGTTTTCATAACCTAATTCACACATTAAGAAAAAGGTGACTTTAGGGTTTGTGAAATCAATGTAATTCTAACCCTAATTTCACATACATGATAATAGCTGCTTTGGAGACCTAAATTTGGATCTAGGAGTGACTTTGGACTGTTAGATTCTTAAGTAAGGTATGATTGCATCCTTTATTATTTCTTTTGAGAATTAACATATGTTTGTTCTTTCTCTTGGTCCTATGGACATTAGTCTACACAATATCTTCTTCTTTTGGAAAATATGCTACATGTGAAGTACATTATATTGTTATTGATCTTGTGATCATATTATCCTGTTTGGACATCCTTTTAGGATTTTTCTTATGCTTTGATCATGGTGGACCATTCTTTTATGATATGTGCTTATTTGCCCACCTTGGTAGTGGATGTTTATATGGCACATAATTTGATGGCATGGATCCTCTGATCCTACTTTATACTTGATGGATGTTCTCATCATCCTTATTTTTTTATACTTGCTTATTCTTTTGTTATGCATCATGTGGTGACCTCTAGTATAATGTTACATGTTATTTTATGTGGATGTGAACATTCCCACATATGAATGCAGATGTTAAAAATTCATGCATACAAAAATATATTTGAGTAGATGTGTATTTCCTACTCAGGGTGGATGTACACAGTTCCTACCCACTCTATATTTAGAGTGGATGTATACAGTTCCCACTCACCTCATATTATTGGTAGATGTGTTATTTCCTACCTACATGTTTATATTGTCTAGTATTGTCATAGGTGAAACACATGGATGCTTTATTGTTATACTTTGTTCTTATTTGTATAATTTATTGAGATTCTTTCCTTTTATGCCCGATTGGGTAGTTCTTAAATTTTCTATGGGAAGACTTTTATTTTGATGTCCTTTATTCCATATATTGATCAAATTCCTATTTTAAGTATGCACATACCATCTTTTGTTGATGTTTACCTTTTCTTCTCCTTTTTATGGGGTATACTTCCATCCCCAGGTTTAGTGCAAGGAGAGGATAATAAAGCTGAACTTAGACAACAACCTTGTAGTTGAGCTTTGGGAGACTTTAAGAGGTGGTTAGATGATCCTCAATTGGATCCTTATTTGATTATATAGTTTTCCCTTTTGACTCACCCATGTGTGGTGAAGAGTTGTATAAAGTTATCAAGCTTTGTAATTGTTAAAAATGTTATATTCCACTGCTACTTTTGGTTTTATGAAACATACATATTCAATGAATTGGTTAACATCCCTTTGGTGAAAAAAATTATATGGTGTTTGGTTCAAGGGATGTTGCCTTTTTATTATTAGTAGGGAGTGGTTCCCCTCTGGGATCCCACTCCTTACAACATGTATCAGAGCCTGTGGTTGTTGGTTATCTAACTATTTCAATCTTTTCTCCCTTAGGATGTTTACCTTTATCTTAGGTTGCTTATACCTAGTACCCTTGCCTTGTGCAGGAAAAATCTCATGGCGGGAGATAACTCAACGGTTGACATGTACAACTATGAGACACCTAGAACCCTAGGTTTTGGATGCCAATGATGGATCCACCCTTCACCACTCCAGTGACTCAAGGTACTCCTCCAACTAGAAGTGGACGATTAGTAGGACAGGAAACCCCAGCCTCTGTTGCTGCTAATATGGTTATAGTCATCACTCCTAAATAACAGTTGACCATGTTGAGATAGCTTCTCTCCACAGCCATGGTAGGAGAGTTAAACAACCCACCTGTGTCTGACAAACCTAAGGAGTACTCAATCATGGAGTTCATGAAGATGCAACCATCCTACTTCAAGGGTGAAGGAGAAATAGAGATGGTGGATAAAGATGATGATTGGGTGTCAGCATAAGAGAGGACTTTTGAAGGTATGGCATGTCCTCCACACCAGAAGGCCAGATTTGCTACTTATGCACTTGATGGATCAGCTAGAGTTTGGTGGAATGGAATTTCACGGATTGTGACATCTCAACCATGACTTGGGAGTAGTTTTTGGGGATTTTTCATGGAAAGTACATCTACATTTCTGCTCTAAAGAAGAAGGAAGCTGAGTTCTATAGTTTGAAGCAATGTTCCCTATCTATTTCTATGTTTGCACAAAGTTTCTACTGTTGGAACGTTATGTAGTTGGTTTGAGTGAATAACGTAGGGCTGACATATTCCTTCAAGGACTTAACTACAATGTGGGTCATGCTCTTATTCCGCAACCAACCATTTCCTTTCAATTGATGGTGGATAAGGCTTTAGATGTGGAATCATATCCTAGTTTCTAGTCACACAAGGAGAACAATCATAAAAGGAAACACCCTGAAGGTGATCATCGATCTGAGCACTCTGTTGCTCGAGGAAAGGATAGACTATCGATATGTCATTACTACAATGAACATGGACACATCTGACCTAAGTGGCACAAGCTTCGTAATGGGCAAGTTCCATCTCAACAACAAGCACCTCAAGTACCTCATTAGAATAATGAAAACAATAATTACAGAAGAATTGTGGAAAGAAGAGCTGGAAGAGTTTTTTCTTTAGATGGTGAAGAAGTTCATGAGGAGGAACATGAACAAGGTGATCCATAGTTAGGTTTTATAAGTTAATGTTTCCTTTTTTCATTGATAGATGTAAGGAAATATTATGGAACCCTTTGTACCTAAAGTATAGTTTTGACTTAATAAGATGAATCCTTTAAGGGGTGGAGAATAGTTGTTTGCTTTTATATGAATGTTTTGATTTTGAGGATGGAATCCCTTTTAGGGGTGGTGTGTTGTAACAAAATAGATCTTGAAACCTACCCTATCACTTTGACCTTTTTGTCTTAGCCAAACAAAGTTGAGACCTAAAAGATGTTAAGCCTTAGTCCCAAAAATAGACACATAAAATAGATCACATGTGAAAAATGGAAATTTTTAGAATAATCCGTGCAAAATAACTACATATAACTCTTAGGACAATAATATGATGTTTTGGAACATAATTATAGGAATAATGGTTATAATAAGGATATATGGGATAACTAATGTAATAAAGGGACATAAATGTCAAATATGACATATCTCCTAAAAAGGAATCACAAAAGTGAAACCAAACTTCAAATTTTCTTGCTTAGCTAATTCTAGTTTAGTAAGCATCTTTACTTGCTTAATTGGTCACTTTCCATGTTCATGCTACTTAAACCTTGTTAGGGTAGTTAGTGTTAATTCTAGTCAGTTGTGCTAGTTTGTTCTAGATACTTGCTAGTTAATTCCTTAGTTGCCTTTATTGCCTAAATTTCTTAGAATAATGTTTCTTCTTGCTTGTTTAATTAATTTCTCTCTAGCTTGATAATTAGGATTTTTATGCTAGTGTAGTTTCTAGTATTTTCTTTTCCCTTACTTTCCTTAGTGTAATTGTTGTTGGTATGTATGCCCTGAGAGCCAATCATGAGATGATTGGTGGGATACATTAAGATTGATTTGATAAACATTAAAGGCAAGCTTCCAATTCATTCTGGTTCAGTCATATGAGATAGTGATATAACTGATTGAATGTCTAGAGAATGACAATACTTAATAACGTATGCTTTCAGGTTGAGGACCTGAATGATGAGATCATACGTATGTTAAGAGTTTGTACATTCTTGTTATGTCCCTAGTCGGATGTCATTATGGAAGGTAGATAGACAACAATGACACACAAGACTAGAATGTGGTGTTGGTTGATGACAGAATCTCATTAGTCATGATATAGAGATATCAAACCAAACACATAGGTACTTGTTAGAGAACAAGTGTACCGGACAGACCCACCGTGAGTTTGACACATGGAACCATGACATGGTAGTCACATTCAGTACTCAGAGTAATGGTGGTGAATGTGATTCTTTGACCTGAAATCACTACACTCAACACATGTCATTGGGTACACTTTGACATCATCAAATGCAGTCCTGAAACATGGGTTGTTATAAAGGTGATGATTGGGTGGCTTTGACACATGGGGCTTTTGAGGGGTGAGTGATAGATATGGGATTTGTCCCTCCTGAGGGAGTTTGATATCCAAGGCCACTTGATGAGTAGGATTGAAATAGGCGTGCACATGCATGTGTGAATCAATATGTGATATTGATGTCATACATATCTCTTCCAATCTACTATGAGATTAAGAAAGTGAATGAACGTTAACAGGATGACTGTTCCATGCCTCGAGTTCATTCGGGATATCAGTGACAAAGGAATTATACATTCGCTGTAACACCATTCACAGATTGTAGGATTAAAAGTTGTTCTCCAACTTTCTAGTTTCACTTGGGTAGCACTGATGTGTGACTAGGCACCGCTCTTTGCTTGTGAAGTCATAAGTGTTATGGACTATCATTGCCAACGTGAAATGGACCTGCAGTGTCACACACATAGGATTTAACCTGGAAGAGGAGTTTTGTCCACAAACAATGTTTAGATTGATTTCTAAAGGAGTTTAGTAGTTCAATTAAACACTCAATCAATTGCTAGCTCAGTATCATAATGTTCAAGGTGTTGGACTGATTGATTAGAGTATCAGATTGATTGAAACTGCAATGACGGATTCTGCACAATATGCACTCCCAACCGATCGGCTCATGTGATGAACTGATCGGCTCTGCTTGGTGAACCGATCGGCTCAAGTTGTGAGTCGATCATATCATGGTCAAGGTGAAACAATTGCTTCAAGTGTTGAAACAACCGGTTCAACTGCTGCAACTGAGCAAGTTGGGAAAGTAGGATTGGTGAGAATTTTCCTTTCGTTTCACTATCCCAATTTGATTGGAACAAGGATTGGTATTTGATACCAATTAGAAACAAAAGATGGAAAGTCAATCGGGAACTGACCAGGACCACCAACCGACCGGTTCATAAGTGAACCGACCGGTTGAGGTATCCCAACTGACCGGTTGAGGTGTCAACCGACCAGTTCAGGTCCCCAACTGACCGTTTTAGTTGTGAAACGATCGGTTCAGGGTACGAGTTGGTTGTTTGTGGAAAATCCCAAACCCTTCTACTACTACTTTTAGTCCCGCATTGCCCGGGATGGAGAACCCTGTCCCATGACCCTCCTATATATATAGGGGTATTGGGGGCTTCTCAAAGAACAACTCAGTGAAACCAGTTGCTCTGTGAAGTTGTCGTTCTCTCTGGTTTTGGTAACCGAGAGAGAGCCCGAGCAAGTGCTACCCGATAAGGGAGGCACAACAAGGGAAATACAACTACAGTTGCAATTGGTGGCAGGAGAGTGTGTCGGTGACTAGTACGCTGACAGGAGGGTGTGACTCCTTCCAATTCCTTGTGGGACAAGGAGATTGGAGTTCCAGGTGGTCTGTGTGGACTAATTCAGAGGCGGGAGGTTTCTTCTGCTAGGAGGACATCCTTCAATCCCGTCAGTCCCGGTGCGACCAGGAGCTGCACAGACATCGTCCAAGACAGGAGGTGAAGACCGCGCAAGGCGCGAGGTATTGTCGCTGAGCAAGCCTCGGGACAAGGTATGATTCCACAAACCATCCTTTCCTATTGTATAGATGTTAACGCATTTCCTTGTTCCGGGTTTGGGATAGAAAATTTTTGTTTCCGCTGCCTTCTTTGCCTCCCCTAAAACCCAACAGTGGTATCAGAGCCATGTCAACTGCTCTATACTTTAGGAATATCGATATGATCGATTTTGGTTTGTTGCCTTTATTTATTGCATACGATGCGAATAAAATTGGCTTTATACATGTCCAATCATAAATCCACAAATCCCAATTTACATGTATGATATGTATTATTAATGCACTCGATACGCGTCGCCCTTAAATGAGTTTTGTGGTGGATGTATAGCGTGGTTATGACCAATAAACCCTATATGTGTATGGTTGTATGTAGTTTCTTGCATCTTGGTCTGCGCACCGATCTTCCTTCTCCTATTTCTGATGTAACTTGAGATAATTCGAGATTTCTTTCCTACCTTTTCTCTCCTCAAATGTAACTCGAGGTTTCTCTTTTTACAATGTAAAATAGGATAGAATTTTATTTTCTGTTATGTCGAAGAACGGAGGACATCCTGACAACAGCTGAGACGATCGGTTCAAGACGTGAACTGATCGTTTGACGTTTCAGACGATCAGTTCAAGGAGTGAGCCGATCAGTTGATGACCGGTTTGAGGAGCGAGACGAGTGGGTGGCGGCCATGATGAGATGCACGACGACCAGGCGAACCGATCGGTTGGAGGAGCCAACTGATCGGCTGGTGGCACCCAGCCGACCGGCCTGATGGCGAGCCGATCAGTCATGTGATGAGTTGATCAAACCCAGAAAGGCAAAGCATAGAGTTCTTCTTGTATAGGTTGCATTTGATGTAGACCAAGATGACCGTGATTCCTCTTGGCTCGAGGAATCACATTAGGATGGCCATAATCATCGCTTTTATCATTTTGCATGTTTTCTGTGGGATATAGCATGTATATGATATGTACTATGTATTGTGGTGATTGGATATGTATATGTATATAAAACCAAATCCCTCATTAAAATATTAAGTCTTATATGCCTTCCATTAGTGGCACACATGAAAAACTTGATCGACCAAGCGTAGGTTACACCAAAGCGTGGTGCGCCGTCTATCTTGTGGAAGTGTGAAGGGTAGATATGTAGGTTCTGCCAAAGCAGGGTGCATGTTTACCATGTCGGCTTTTGGGTTAGACTTAACTGGTGATTCTTAGAGCGTCTAAGCCCAGAGGCAAGGAATGTTCATGGCAAGGTGTTGCACATGTTCATTCATCAAGAGTTGCATATGATGCAATTGGCATGATGGCCTACTTAAATAGTCAAGATTGTGGGCGATCAGCCAAAGCTGACTCATGACTTGATGAAATATGGATCTTGCCCACTAGAAGGTTGTACGCTGCAATCTTCCAAATTGATGGTGAGGGATATCAATTTGAAGTAAAATAGTGGGAGCGATAATTAATTAAAGGCCTAATTATATCGTCAACTTTTCAAATCAATCAAATAAGTCAAAAGAGTTTTGGACTAAAATTGCATATATTTCCTTTTGTTAAAATAAATGGTTAATCAACAATAATCACTTTATTTGCGATCAGTCTTTGAGACCAACAAATTAAATGGGAATAATTCCATGACTGGTTAGGATGATGAGAAGTGTTATCAATCAAAGAGAGAAAGCTCTAAGTCCTAGTTATACCAGAACCAGATGAACTCGATTCCACCACATCAATGGCTGAAAGTATGCTTATGGAAGCATACCGAGGATGACATTGATGAGGTGTGCTTGATGTTGTGTTCTCTGAACAATGAGTTGCAGAGACAACATGAGACATATGATGTCTCCAAGACATTGTCCTAGTTTGTCATGACAGAAGGAGATCCAGTAAGGTATTCACACACTCAATATGATTGGGTATGTGGAAAGACCTGACTAAGAAGGATTCCCTCTGAGCCAAGAGTTGGCTATTGGTATGATACTACAAATGTTGCGAGAATCATACAATTCATGATAAGCTACAACTTTGACAAGAGTTGACAGAGTTGTTTGACACATTGAGGATAGTAGAGGTAAAGATGAAGAAAGACAAACCATAATCTTTGATGTGATCAAAGAAAAGGTAATTCTTAAGGGCAAGGATAAGGGCAAAGCAAAGAAGTGTTTTGATGCTAGCTAGTAATCCAAGCCGTCTTCAGCCTCAAGGAACATGGGGAAAGAGTGTATGAGGGATTTCCCTCTATATATGGAAGAACAAAAGAAGATGCAGGAGGGGATGGAGATCTCCACCTAAGGTATCATGAAATGAACCGCTTCTTTATCTGAGGTATATGATACCGAGATATGGATATGTCATATATGATATGCAAGATCCACAAAGAAGTGATGGCCTTTGTGAAAGGACCGAGAAAGAAGTACTCATTAGGGGCAAGTGTTGCTGCCATAGATAGGAGTATATTTCAGTTTATTTCAGCCTAAAGGGCACGAAATAGAGTTGAGAACTGCTATTTCAATTTGTCAATGGATAGAAACACTTTATTTTTGCATATTGTGTGACAATGATGGAAATTAATAAAGTTGATGTTTCAATATTAAAAATATGATCTTTGTGGCAATGCCTTGTTTATCTTGTGATACATGGTATGCATAAGATAAAATGATACCTAAAGTTATTGATAACTCAAACAATAAAATTAGCATAAATCATAAGAAATTCATTTCTAGTTTCCATGTGATGGATAAATCTAGACTCTTTTGGTTAGAGAACCAATAAGAGACATGAATCTCTTGTACATGATTAATCAATCTTCACTAATGGTAGTGGGAGAATGATTATCCAATTAGGTATAATACATGTGATGTATTTACATACCTATTGGAACAAATGCTAATACTTCAAATGGTGTTTAGAGAAATACCAATATGAATATCTTGAAGTGTTCAAGATTATCATAGATGAAGTGCAAATTTGGTAAAGTGTTAATTATTGATGAGATCAATGAATGAAATACTTGGAACAAATGTTTGAGATCCTTTTGAGTGATTATGATAGTGTATCATAGTGAACTCATGATTAAGGCATGGTGATGTCTAAATCAAGAAGGAATCATACTCTAAGGAGTTAGAGAATGATTATCAAATAACTGAATTCTTCTTATTAAAAGAATACCCCACACTAATAAAGGACATTAAGAATCACAAGGAGTTGTGAGTTCTTATATCCTTGACGGATACACCTCAATTGTCTATGTGATGAGTTGTTCATGTGATGAGTCAACTATCTAGATGAATATGAGGAACCGAATTTTGAGTTATGGTTTATGACCATTAGATCCTAAATGACATCCATGAGAACCATAAGGCATGACCTTGATGGTAGCACTCATTGGGATGAAATCCATAAGTGCGAATAAGTCTTAAGTGTTAAGACACATGGATAACATTTTGAGAAGGATGATGCTTGTTGATTGCAACTTAATGACTAAGACATTTGGCATATGGATACTAAAACCACATTCCTATGAGGAATAAAACAAGGATGTATACGTGACACAACCTATAAGGTTTATGAATCCACTAATGCAAATGAAGTCTATAAGTTGCAATGGACTGATCAATGTGATTGATTGAGTATAAGAAACTCAGAATTGGATCTTTACTTTGATGATATAGTCAAAGGGTTTGACTGATATGTCAAAGATAAAGAAGGGATCTGTGATTTAGTGGGGGTGTATTCACATTCCACATATTGATGTGAAATGGAAATGTTCTAGAATGGAAATCCAAAGTGGAAATTATTTTTAAGGAAGATAGAGATGTTTCCTATGAGATAGGAATAGAGATCTATAGAGATAGTTCTAGAAAACCTCTTGACCTGGAAAAGAAAGAGCATACATTGGCAATCTGTACTGAAGGGTTCAGTATTCACAGATTCAGTGGGAGAAAACTTGTCCATGTTACATGGAGTTCGTATCCCAAGGCCAAGTGTCCAATTCTCATGAAGAATGGGAACACTAAGAATAGATATGGATCTATCATGTATGTAATCATCCCATTATCTTGCATGTATGGACATGGAAAGAATAAAATGCATTCATCATCTTGTATGTAGGACATGACAATATGATGTGCTCATCCTGATAACTCGTATGTGGGACATGACGAGTTGATGTCTGTCTACTTCTAGTAAGGGTTACTAGAAACCATAAGAACTTGATAAGTACTTGAGAAGTACTAGTTCTATGGAGATAAGGAAGAGTTCGATGTAAAGAGTTACATTGATGCGAACTTTTGAAAAGGACACAAAATTAATCGCAAAATATATATATAGGATATATAAAAGTGAAAGTTTGTTGATAATTAGAAGTGTTCCAATGAAACCATTTAAAAGGAAATGCCGAGTATCCGTGTGTTAGAGAGCAACAGTGGATACTATATGGATCTGGAAGTTCATGAGATGAACTTATAGATATTCCGGTCATTGATGACAAGTATGGAATCCTTGATCATGCAATGTGGCTAAAGGTTAGCAAAGGAATACTGGATCGCATATTACGGCGACTCCATCTCATACGTGTGACGTACAATGAAGAGATGTGAGACATGCAATTAATACTGACTTTGGCAAGGTGTTGCCATAACTCACTATGTTGGCACAAGTGCACAGTAACATGTGGGACATGTTTGAAGATCACTATGAATTTGATTCAAGGGTGATTGGCTCGCAGTGCAAGTGGGAGTCTGTTGGTATGTATGCCCTGAGAGCCAATCATGAGATGATTGGTGGGATACATTAAGATTGATTTGATAAACATTAAAGGCAAGCTTCCAATTCATTCTGGTTCAGTCATATGAGATAGTGATAGAACAGATTGAATGTCTAGAGAATAACGGTACTTAATGACGTATGCTTTCAGGTTGAGGACCTGAACGATGAGATCATACAGATGCTAAGAGTTTGTAAATTCTTTTTATGTCCCTAGTCGGATGTCATTGTGGAAGGTAGATAGACAACAATGACACACAAGACTAGAATGTGGTGTTGGTTGATGACAGAATCTCATTAGTCATGATATAGAGATATCAAACCAAACACATAGGTACTTGTTAGAGAACAAGTGTACCAGACAGACCCACCGTGAGTTTGACACATGGAACCATGACATGGTAGTCACAGTCAGTACTCACAGTGATGGTGGTGAATGTGATTCTTTGACCTGAAATCACTACACTCAACACATGTCGTTGGGTACACTTTGACATCATCAAACGTAGTCCTGAAACGTGGGTTGTTATAAAGGTGATGATTGGGTGGCTTTGACACATGGGGCTTTTGAGGGGTGAGTGATAGATATGGGATTTGTCCCTCTTGAGGGAGTTTGATATCCAAGGCCACTTGATGAGTAGGATTGAAATAGGAGTGTGCACGCATGTGTGAATCAGTATGTGATATTGATGTCATACATATCTCTTCCAATCTACTCTGAGATCAAGAAAGTGAATGAACGTTGACAGGATGACTGTTCCATGCCTCGAGTTCATTCGGGATATCAGTGACAAAGGAATTATACATTCGCTGTAACACCATTCACAGATTGTAGGATTGAAAGTTGTTCTCCAACTTTCTACTTTCACTTGGGTAGCACTGATGTGTGACTAAGCACCGCTCTTTGCTTGTGATGTCATAAGTGTTATGGACTTTCAGTGCCAATGTGAAATGGACCTGCAGAGTCACACACATAGGATTTAACCTGGAAGAGGAGTTTTGTCCACAAACAATGTTTAGATTGATTGTTAAAGGAGTTTAGTAGTTCAATTAAACACTCAATCAATTGATAGCTCAATATCATAATGTTCAAGGTGTTTGACTGATTGATTGAAACCACAATTGACTGATTCTGCACAATCTGCACTCCCAACCGACTGGCTCATGTGATGAACCGATCGACTCAGCTTGGTGAATCGATCAGCTCAGGTTGTGAGTCAATCAGCTCATGGTTAGGGTGAAATGATTGCTTCAAGTGTTGAAACGACCGGTTCAACTGCTGCAACTGAGCAAGTTGGGAAAGTAGGATTGGTGAGAATTTTCCTTTTGTTTCACTTGCCCAATTTGATTGGAACAAGGATTGGTATTTGATACCACTTAGAAACAAAAGATGGAAAGTCAATTGGGAACTGACCAGGACCACCAACCGACCAGTTCAGAAGTGAATTGACCGGTTGAGGTGTCCCAACCGACCGATTGAGGTGTCAACCGACCGGTTCATGTCCCCAACCGACCGTTTCAGTTGTGAAATGATCGATTCAGGTTACGAGTTGGTTGTTTTGTGGAAAATCTCAAACCCTTCTACTCCTACTTTTAGTCCCACATTTCCCGGGATGGAGAACCCTGTCCCATGACCCTCCTATATATATAGGGGTATTGGGGGCTTCTCAAAGAACAACTCAGTGCAACCAGTTGCTCTGTGAAGTTGTCGTTCTCTCTGGTTTTGGTAACCGAGAGAGAGCCTGAGCAAGTGCTACTCAATAAGGGAGGCACAACAAGGGAAAGACAACTACAATTGTAATTGGTGGTAGGAGAGTGTGTCGGCAACTAGTACACTGACAGGAGGGTGCGACTCCTTCCAATTCCTTGTGGGTCAAGGATATTAAAGTTCCAGGTGGTCTGTGTGGACTACTTCAGAGGCGGGAGGTTTCTGCCACTAGGAGGACATCCTTCAATCCCGTCAGTCCCGGTGCAACCAGGAGCTGCACAGACACCGTCCAAGACAGGAGGTGAAGACCACGCAAGGCGTGAGGTATTGTCACCGAGCAAGCCTCAGGACAAGGTATGATTCCACAAACCATCCTTTCCTATTGTATAGACGTTACGTGTTTCCTTGTTCCAGGTTTGGGGGAGAAAAGTTTTGTTTTCGCTGCCTTCTCTACCTCCCCTAAAACCCAACAATTGTTCCCTTCATTGTCTTATTAGGGTTAACTTAGGTTTGTTCCTTGCATCTTTCAATTGCTTGAGTGTAATAAAAAATTCAAGATCAAACCCTTCAACCCTAATCTCCTCATTAGGAACCTAGTTTGACAAACTCAGCTCTAGTGCCTCCTCTCTCCTTTGGTTTTGACCCCTAACTTGTTGTGTTCTATACTATACCCCTACACTTGTGGGTAAATGTTTAGTGTATTTGAGTGTCTCAATTATGGTTATAAATTTGCTAACCCAACTGTGTACCTAAGGTTCCCCTAGGCATTATACTTAATGGTACTAGCATGGAAACATTCCTACTTTGAGATTGTTATCTATCAATAGTGATACCTATGAGGAAGAGAAATGTGAACAATGTTGGTGTAAATGAACCAATTCAAAATGATATGGTTGATGTCACTCTAGGTAGCTAGGGGGATAATATTGCCAATCCACCTTCTTTATTTACAAAAAATTTACATGATGTTGAGAAACCATTATATTTGGTTTGTACAAAGTTTATGAGGATGAGCACAATGTTAAGATCATGTACTATAAGTTCTAAAATAGGTCGAGAGAAAAATATTTCATGTCTCTATTGTATTTTTTGAAAGACATTTTTCATGAAGGCAACAAAATCCAATCACGACATATAAAGTGAAGAAAATGATATGCCCAATGGGAATGAAGGCTAAGAAGATACATGTATGTTTGAATGAGTTGTTTTATTTCAAAAGGACTTATAGAAAAGACAATATATGATGCAACGGTTATGTTTGAATTTTCTCAATCTGTTCAAGTTCATTATTCTCAACCTACTCTAATTGAATTAGTCACATGCCACTCCTCTAATGAGGTAATAGAAGATTATGGGAGTAATCCCATGGACCTTCCAGGCTAGTTGAATGTAAGTTTATTAGTGATATGACACTATCCAAACTATATATATTGTGTATTTGGTATATATTGTTCAAAATTGTAGATGAGTATGAAGTGCATGTTGACTTACAGTTGTAGAGCCAGATAGAACAGTGTGGCAATGAGAGATGTAACATCCCAAGATTTGAGGCCTCACATAAATGATCTTACAAGTAATGAATGGACTAACCATATCACCAACACTAATAAAATTGTCATTTAACATGCTCAGCCCAGAGTAGTAATTAGATGGGGGACCTCTTGATAAATTGATCCCAGTTGTGCATGAGTGAGGATAAAGCACACAGTCAAGGGAGTCTGTGGTTTTTGGGGCTAATCATCATTATTAAAACTCTATTAGTGTCTATGGTAGTGGGCCCAAACGTTATAAATAATATCTGAGCTAGTTCCTCACTAGTAGGTGGGACCCACCTGAGCATATGGCACTCTCGCCTTTGAGCTATGCAGTACAAGAATGTCAAACATGGCTATTGTTGGTGATGGAACCACCGATGTACTGATAGTGATCATGATCTAGGTGAAAATAAGCCATTAATAGTCTATACTAAAATAGGAAAAGATCATAAGGCCATATGGTTGAGCCTTGACAAGGACGTCAAAAGTCTAATTAGGGAGATTGTAACATCCTAGGATTTGTGGCCTTAGTTAAGATTATCTTATATGGAATGATTGGCCTATGAATAACACCAAGGTGCACATCATTTTATGAGAGCTCATAACTAAGAACTTAACATTTAAGCGTGATCAGCCCAGAGTTGTACTAGCTCAGGTGATATGTCGTGAAGTTGATCATGGGTTGTGTGTGAGTGAGGAAAAAGAGCACACTTGAGGCTAGTGTTGGTCTGTGGGGTCAGTCGTCATTCTTGAGACTCTACTAGAGTGTTAGGTAATGATCTTGAGTGTTATAAGAGAGGTCTATCACAATCATGTTGGCACACTGCATTGCTTACCAATGCCATATGATGTTATCCTATCCAACTTGTCTAGGGTATAATGGGAGACACACCATTGTTGATACCTCATCATAAAAACAATATAGTTGGAGAAGTAGAAGGAATATAGTTTGGGTTGCCTAAAGACCTATTATCTATGAGACATACTGACAAATTGCTATTATATGTATTTGGGAGTATTTTCAACTCTTAAAATTAGTCGTTGACTGATACAAGGAATATCAACAAACTAAAAAAACTAATTGCCCCACGAGTTATTCTATAATGCATTCACTTACTCTGATTTCAAAGATGTATTTGACTCTCTAAGGAGTAAATCTAAAGGCTTGTGTTGATGGTTATGCAATGCAAAACCAGGGTCAACAATGTTGATCCATATGCTCAAGGATGTTGCATTATAATAAGATGATAATTGTGAATCCATTCAATATATGGTAGTGTCATTTTAGTATGATTGGTAAAATACCTCAATAATAGAAGTGTCGATATAGTTAGATCTTATCAATGCAAAAAGTCCATTTGAATATATATCTCCAGACATTTTCTATATTTTAAGCAATTACATCTATTCTTACATCTACTTATATGCCATGACTTTATAATATCTAATAAGTGATGTATAATTCCTATTTCTTTCATTAATTAGTAATATGCACAAAGATCGAAAATACACAATTCAATATTTTACATCTTTACTTAAGTTCTTATTAGTACGAGAAAAGACCCAATTCTATCTCCTTTTAATATTTGAGTAAGTTTCAATTATCTAGCTTTATTTTTTAGGTTGTATTTTTAATGTTAGTACTTTATTATATTGTTTGCATTGTTCTTGCTCAGTAACAAGCTATGTGAAATTTTGGCGAGTCAATAGCTTATTGACTATTTATTATCTTGACCCATTGGATAGAAAATTTTATAGACAAAAACCAAAATTCCCAATTGTAGAGAAAGTATAACTCTTTTTAGTTGTCAACATGTTTGTTAATGTATTTATCATGATATAGATACTTAGTAAACTATCATTATTTTGTATTAAATTTATAGGGGTATAAATGTTTCAAATTGGCCAGAGGATTTATTGTAGATAAATAGAAAAAATAATATTTTGGTGAATGGTAAGGTAGTTTTTCTTACGCCAACTCTGCTTCCTTTTATTTATTAACATTTCATATATATATATATATATATATATATATATGTGTGTGTGTGTGTGTGTGTGTGTGTGTGTCTATATATATATATATATATATATATATATCTGTGTGTGTGTTGATATTTTGTACACTTTATAAAATAATGATTGGGCATGTTGATATTGTGTTATAAGGTATATGGATGTCATTATCACAATAGAGTCACAAAACATTCAAAATGTTTAAGAGGTAATAAGCACTTGGATCATAAGTACAATATAATTAAAATTATTTTCATAAATTATACAATATTATGATATTATTATATATTTTTCTTGCATGCCTTTGAAAGTGAAACTTACCCATGGAGATTTTGGATGTCATATGAGAAGAGGGGTAGATAACTATGTAAAATAAGTTGAATTCAAACTTGTTTAAACATGATTATCTAGTGAAAACTTTGAATTTGACTTTCAATTTGATTATTGCATCATTATGTAAACTTTTGTTCTTTACTAAATGTTTGTAATTATTATATATTTGAGAATAGATGAATATGTAAATTGTGAGTTTGTGTATCATTTAAAGAGAACATCATGTAATGGAAGTGAAAATGTATATGATTCAGTGCCATTTAACATGTGAACACAAATGGGTGTGTTATCCAATTGGATGTTTTCTAATTTGATATGTTTATGAAGTGAATACATGTGAACCAACATTGGTGGTGCTAGATGTGAATGTTTTGAAGGTTGTGTGTTTCTGGTTGCATGAAGTAAATGTATTCAAATGAGGTTTAGGTTCACTAGGTTTAAAATTGTATGTGTTTTCCATTGTAGGTTTTACAAGTTGCGGATGGCCTATTATTTTTTTGAATAGGTGGTCTAAAATCTATAGTTATATTGCAAAAAGAAACACCTACAATAACAATTGGTCCAGAAAAATTGATGCAACAAATATGTAACAACAATTCCAATAGACAAATTAATGTTATAAACCTCCTCTACATCATACTTTTCCTTATAGAGGAATCTATAGCGACAATTTTACCCTAGAAAACCAATGGCAAAGGCATATGTAGATAAATTTACTAATAAATCATTGGTTGTACCATTGATTTCCCCAAAATAAACCAACACTACAACCCCACTATGCATCAAAATAAAAGAAAAGAGAATCTCTAGCATCCTGTTGTTCTTGAAAACCAACATTACAACCCTCTATCAAAACAAAAATCAACATCTCATAGAAGATGGAAGAATCTGTTATTCACTCTACTCTCCTCTTTTGGGCAAAAAGTTCGAGCTAGAACCTACATGTGAATCATTAATTAACTGAAAAATGGTAGTAATACTATCAATACAAGGATAAAGACTTATCCCTAGTGGAGGATTAAGATAAAATTCATTCAGGTAGTGTTTTTTGTTGGTGCAACTTTTCCAAGAAGTTTCCATACAAATTGTGTTATCTCTTGGCATGAGTAACCTAAACCTGCCAATTCCTCATAATAATTTTTTATATTCGATCAAAAAAGCATGTTAGTGTAGGATTATAGCTATATTCATTGTTAACCTTCTACATAGTCGTACAACAGTTTGATTCGACCACTACTTACTCCCACCCCATATCCCATGCTTTCACCAGAACCAACCAAGTTGTAGAAATCTCTCCTACAGTAACTGAAAGAAATCTCTCCTTGCTTCCTCACCACTTTAGCCACCTGTCCTGTGATGGAGTGGATTTTTGAAATCCATAAATCTCCAATAACATATTAGAATCCATATCTTGAGTTATAATGAGAGTTCTAAGTATTTTAGTAAAGTTGGAATGTTGGTTGAGATTCATATAATGATTAAGATCTCTCTTTTAATGCCTTTTGAGGAATTTTATTGACTGGTCAAACAAGTGATTCTTGGTACCAAAATTGGATGGGAGGTATCATGGATAGTTATGAATCTATGGCTATAGGTTTCACTATATTTTCATGTTCCCATAAAGATTTATAAAGGTTTGAAGTTGATTGAATAATTGGCGTATTAGTGAAGTTAGAATAAAGATTACTAGTTGATTTCTACAACCATGCATCACATGTCCTTTTAAGTAATGGAAAGCGTTACCAACAATATGAACGTGTTGTAGAAGGAGCTATGGATCGACTCTTTTGTGCTTTGTCATAGATCCTAGGATGCAATCAGACGACTGATGAGCACTTTCCTTGCATCAATTGCAACTGGGTGCGGCAATGACACCCACGACTTGGGAACGTGGAGGTCATGGGTCATGCCATCACGTTGTGAGGCCCTACAACCCTCATTAGGAGATATCAAACGAGCCCTGATTCTCCTACTGGCTTCCTTGTTAGCGTCGTTGGGGGAGTTTTGGAGAAGAAACACAGCGTCAACTTCACACTCAAGAGCAGATCGCCAGGAGTTGGAGAAGAGGTCAGCAGAGGCAAAACCAAGGATCGCTTGCGGAGGAGAGAGGATCCAGCAGTCAGTCGGTCACTCGCCGGATTCCCAAACACGAAGTGGCGTTGACTGCTCACTGGGGATCATGGACTCGTAGTCGACGGCTTTGTGTGAGAGGGAAGAACCGATGCCCATGATGAGAATGTGTAGTGCTCGTGGTGGAGGATGAAAACCGCTACAACATCGAGGGGTGGTCAGAGGAGTGCAGCCCGAAGCATGGAGCGGCGGCAAGCTCTCCAAGTCGCTGACGACCACCAGAGCCACCACTCGTGGATTCGTTGCTCTCCCAGTAGTAGCGCCTGGAACAAGGTAGCCGCACGTATGGGATCGGGCTTCGTGGATTTCACGCAGATAGGAGAGAATGCAGACCGGTGCGAGGAGCGACGAACCAGCAAGCTAGGCGGCGGCGGCTTGGGCGGTGGTGCGGACTGGATGCGTAGCAAGGAGGGGAGGCAGTTCGGCCCACCGTAGCCAGCCAGACCGGACACTCCCAGGATGCCGCAACGACTCTCACGATCGGGAAGAGGCCCCATGGCGGCGGTCATTGCCCAGGAGACGATGCACGATGGTGTCGAGCACCAAGAAGAGTTGAGGGGGTGACCCTGGCGGTTCACGACCGCACGCCCAGAACGGAGAGAGAACCCAAGAAACCTTAGCAGCAAGCTTCAGTGATATGGAGTCTCAGCGGCAAGTCAAGGATGGGAACCTCCCATAGGCGCAACCGGACTCAAGCAGTGAGAAGGAGGCACTTCTCTATTGCTCACCGAAGGTGAGGTATGCAGCGACGCCTTACAGAATAGATCCCAACGGTGCTGGAGCAAGGAGATGCACATATGAACTGAATTGGGTCCCAGCAGGAGAAAGAACCAACCCTTGATGCTGACGTGTCAACTCATGATTGGCCCAATGAAGGTAATTAATCCGAAATACTCAGAACTTCGATAAAACACAGTAAGTAGCTCGATGATCAGAAAAATACAAACAAGGTACCGTTTTTCTCAGAAATATTCATAGAATAACCTGAAACCATAATATCAGGCTTTTTATGCACTTATAACAGTGATATCATGTAAGATGTGAAATTCTAATTTGATGGATAATAAATATCAAACAATGTTCTAAAATTATGATAACATGTCAGTAAGTCTATAATTATGTATAGAATGCATATAATGTCAGGAATAATGATGTTGATGTAGGAAATAATGTAATTTTCTTAATATGGCTAATTAGGGCTAATAACCTTAAATAAAATGTAAAAAATAAATGCATGCCCAATAAATGGTGAAATTTACAGAGTATGTTCATATCACTGATTTGAAGATAAGATGTAAGTTGGATATCAGTTAGATACATAAAGTTCATGTTATGTGAAGTTGACCCGTATTACATGGTTTAAACCCCTAATCTAGGTTAATGATGTAACCTAAGGTTAATATGTGCACAAAAAGGATATGGAACCTAATGTTCAGATAATGAATCATAATATGGAAAATGACATCAGTAAAATAATTCTACGATAAGAATGCAAGTAATGATGGGAATATCCTAATGAGATAAACCCTAAAACAGACATAACTAGGGTTATGATGATGAGAACCTGATGGTGATATGTGGTCTTGTCTTAATCAGGATTTGACCAGGATGTAGTTGACATCGGGAATGTGGTATAGATTGTGATATCTCTTTGAAAGGTATGCCATTACCTCTTACTTGGCTTATTATACAATATGCTTGCGTTATATGGTAGTACACACTTGGCATATGATATTGATTGAAATGATTGTTCTTGTATGATATGTTGCATGATTTTCCATACTTATTGTTATGAACACATGAAACATAAGATATCTGGTCCATTATATGATAGCACTAAATCTCTTTAGTAGAATAGTGCATTGATAAAAGTACTAAATCTCTTTGGCAGAATAGTACATGTGAGCACTAAATCTCTTTGGCAGAATAGAGCATTTATGAAGTACTAAATCTCTTTGGCAGAATAGTACATGTGAGCACCAAATCTCTTTGGTAGAATAGTGCATGTGGTTGATCAAGTTTACATATAATGTAAATGTGCCTAAAATATGTGTTCTCTTCTAGTAACAAATATCTTTGTGCAACTATACGTCTTTTCTTATATTTTGTTTAATGCTGCCAATTATTAGTTTTATCTTATTGCCAAGATATGATGAGAGGTATATAAAAGACACGTAGGTGTACTCGGTACAATATTCTTGAATATTGTGCTGACGTGTACCGCATGTAATCTTTTGTTTAGGTTGTGGTTATGCTCTTGAAGATCCAGGATAGATGAGAGTTGTGTGGCGAGCTGATGCACAGGTGGACCTGTTGTCTTAAGATAATCCAGTAGTTTAGATGTAGTACATGTATATGTATAAGTTTGTTGTTCAATATGTAATATCAAATGTTGTAACAATTCATGTTGTAATTATATGTTGAATGGTGAACATGTGTGTATGGTTTTATTATTGTTCATGTACATGTGCTACAGTTGTTTCCTTCTGACTCCCTCGATTTTCTTCTTCCTAGCCTGGTGTGGGGTGTTTAAATTGGGATTCTCGCTGAGGTGAGGGTTTCAATTTAGACGTCACACATCAGATTAAGTTTTAGAAAATCCGGGGACGTCACAGGTGGTATCAGAGCATGAACAATAGCAAAGCCTGACATTTGCTCATTATGCAACTCAAAACTAAAGAACCTTGAACGTAATAATATTTAGGGTTAGATTAGTCATCTTTTAGAGACTAGATCTGACCTAGCCTCTAGGTTAGCACCTAGATGTCTGAGAACTAGGTCTAGATTGGTGCTTGTTGAGTAGCAAGTCCTTAGATGTCATTCTTTCCTTGTAGTGCATCGGTATGGGACATTGCATTATTTGGAAATGACGTGCATCAAGGGAAGAGAAACCCTAGACATATTGCGCATGTTGTCTAGAGTAGCTACACTAGTCTACCCCTTGTTCTCACCCTTTTCACTAGTTTTCATGACACTATCATCTCTACTATGTGTGGGACACTCGTTTTCAGGATTTGGTTTTGGATTCCAATTGGATCGAACCGTGATAGTTTTCTCTGACGCTTGTTTTATCAGAGAAAAACTATATAATATTTTATTATGTATATGTATTACAAAAATGTGTCCCCACACATGTACGAGTAGGAGGTGGCCATGTAACCTAAGTGAAAGTGAATGACATCAGTCTAGAAGAGAGAGTAGTTCTAGATTAGATGTGTATAGCCTTGTTGGAATATATATGATAGATGGAATAGATGAAATAAGTTTGATGATACAGTCTAAGTCTTATATAGATGGTTATGATAATCTATGTTTTTTTTGAGGATTTGAGATAAGTTTTGATGATGCAAGTATGAGTTCTTTTATGAGATAAGATATGCTAAGTTAAGACAAAGTTGTGAGTTATCATGAGCCTCAAGCTCTTTTACAAAGGAGGACCTCTAGTGTTAGGACTAGTTTTGGGGTTAGCTCAAGAGAGAGAGAGAGAGAGACCCACAGGGAGAAGGTTAGAGAACCTAGACTCCATGATATGAGAAATATGAGATATATGTGATATGATATGTCCTAAACTAGAATACTCCTGAGTGAATGAGTTGAGTTGCCTAATGCATGATTCCTATAGTTTTCTTGAACCCTAGATGTCCTTGGGAGGACCAAACCCTAGAGACAGAGAGAGGCTGGATACATGTGCATATGTGAAAATGAATATGAGTGCCTGCCATCTGGGTGAGGGAGAGAGCCCAAGACCCTGGAGGAGGTAGCTATGTTAGTTTTTGTGAAGCCTCGTGCTCAGGTTGGTGGTTTCCCACATAGGGATCTAGTGGTGTATATAAGAGAGTTTTGGGTAAGCATGTTTCACGGGTAGAAGACCTATGAATAGTATGTTGTAGGATGTTTTGGTTTGTGCTTATGTGGCTAAAACTTGTAAAGCTATCACTAGTTCCAATGAGGTAATCCGGAAACCCTAGACTAAGAGAGGGAGGATAAAGTTTGTGATTATGAGATACTCATTGAGTTGAGCACGATACTACCCTCATGGTATGGGTTAGAAGAACCTCAGTTGGACTAGATAAAAGTTTTGATATATGTTTAACGAGCCACTTGCATAAGTTGGTTTTGCACAACCATGATATAATAAAGGTAAGGACGTGATCTAATCTCAAGATGTGATATATGGACATGATATAATGTAAACCTAGAGATGGTTTAATAGATATTAATGCATAAATGGTTAACCATATACATAAATAATGATGACAATGTGATATAGTTTGTTAATCTTGCAATGAAAACTTAGTAAATGTTGAAATTTATTTTGAGCAAGGAAATAAAATCATATGCATGAGATATGTTACACGAGGTGTTAATCTTAGTGCTTAATAAAGAAAAAAATAATTTGAAGGTTAGCACAACATAACATGTATGAAACCTTGATATGATCTAGATGGATGATGTGAGTTATTGATAGTTAACTCCCTCCTAAAAGGCATATGTTAATGTTGAACATGTTTTAAAAATTAGCTAAAATAAATGTTGACAACACCTTGATATAATGGGTTAGTTTAGTTAACTCATTTATAATATGGTAATATGATGTGAGAACCCTAATGCACGGGTTAAGATAAGGATGTAGCCCTAACATATGAGATATGTCATGACATAACCTAACCTTCTAAACCCTTGTTTGATCCTTCTATGGAGTGTTTGTGCACCAAGATGGTTGTAAAACCCCCTAATAGTGCATTGGATACATGGTTCTAGGTAACCTTTGCGAATATGTTACACATAGAATAGTGCCTACATGTGGATGAAGGCAAGATAAAGTTTTCCCTAAAAGTATGAGTATGGTTTACTTTCGAGGACGAAAGTTCCTTTAAGATGTATATGATGTGACAAAGTGGGTTTTCTGGCTTAATTTCGAGGACGAAATATCTTTTAAGGTGCGTAGGATGTGATGGAGTGGATTTTTGAAATCCATAAATCTCCAATAACATATGAGAATCCATATCTTGAGTTATAATGAGAGTTCCAAGTATTTTAGTAAAGTTGGAATGTTGATTGAGATTTATATAATAATTAAGATCTCTCTTTTAATGCCTTTTGAGGAATTTTATTGACTGGTCAAACAAGTGATTCTTGGTACCAAAATTGGATGGGAGGTATCATGGATAGTTATGAATCTATGGCTATATGTTTCACTATATTTTCATGTTCCCATAAAGATTTATAAAGGTTTGAAGTTGATTGAATAATTGGCGTATTGATGAAGTTAGAATAAAGATTACTAGTTGATTTCTACAACCATGCATCACGTGTCCTTTTAAGTAATGGAAAGCATGACCAACAATATGAACGTGTTGTAGAAGGATCTATGGATCGACTCTTTTGTGCTTTGTCATAGATCCTAGGATGCAATCAGATGACTGGTGAGCACTTTCCTTGCATCAGTTGCAACTGGGTGCGGCAATGACACCCACAACTTGGGAACGTGGAGGTCATGGGTCATGCCATCACATTGTGAGGCCCTACAACCCTCATTAGGAGATATCAAACAAGCCATGATTCTCCTACTGGCTTCCTTTTTAGCGTCGTTGGGGGAGTTTTGGAGGAGAAACACCGCGTCAACTTCACACTCAAGAGCAGATCGCCAGGAGTTGGAGAAGAGGCTAGTGGAGGTGAAACTAAGGATCGCTTGCAGAGGAGAGAGGATCCGGTGGTCAGTCGGTCTCTCGCCAGATTCCCAAACACGAAGTGGCACTGACTGCTCACTGGGGATCATGGACTCGTAGTCGGTGGCTTTGTGCGAGAGGGAAGAATCGATGCCCATGATGAGAATGTGTGGTGCTCGTGGTGGAGGATGAAAACCGCTGTAGCATCGAGGGGTGGTCAGAGGAGTGCAGCCCGAAGCATGGAGCGGCGAAAGGCTCTCCAAGTCACTGACAACCACCAGAGCCACCACTCGTGGATTCGTTGCTCTCCCAGCAGTAGCGCCTAGAACAAGGGAGCCACACGTATGGGATCGGGCTTCGTGGATTTCACGTAGATAGGAGAGAATGCAGACTGGTGCGAGGAGCGATGAACCAGCAAGCTAGGTAGTGGCGGCTTGGGTGGTGGTGCGGATTGGACACATAGCAAGGAGGGGAGGCAGTTCGGCCCACCGTAGCTAGCCAGACCGAACACTCCCAGCATGCCGCGACGACTCTCACGATCGGGAAGAGGCCCCATGGCGGCGGCCGTTGCCCAGGAGATGATGCATGATGGTGTCGAGCACCGAGCAGAGTTGAGGGGGCGACCCTGGCAGTCAACGACCGCACGCCTAGAATGGAGAGATAACCCAAGAAGCCTTAGCAGTGAGCTTTGGTGATATGGAGTCTCGGCGGCAAGTCAAGGATGGGAACCTCCCATAGGCGCAACCGGACTCAAGCAGTGAGGAGGAGGCACTTCTCTATTGCTCACCGAAGGTGAGGTATGCAGCGACGCCCTTACAGAACAGATCCCAACGGCGCTAGAGCAAGGAGATGCACGTATGATCTGGATCGGGTCCCAGCAGGAGAAAGAACCAACCCTTGATGCTGACGTGTCAACTCATGATTGGCCCATTGAAGGTAATTAATCCGAAATACTCAGAACTTTGATAAAACACAATAATTAGCTCGATGATCAGAAAAATACAAAAAAGGTACCGTTTTTCTCAAAAATATTCGTAGAATAACCTGAAACCATAATATCAGGCTTTTTATGCACTTATAACAGTGATATCATGTAAGATGTGAAATTCTCATTTGATGGATAATAAATATAGAATAATGTTCTAAAATTATGATAACATATCAGTAAGTCTATAATTATGTATAGAATGCATATGATGTCAGGAATAATGATGTTGATGTAGGAAATAATGTAATTTGCTTAATATGGCTAATTAGGGCTAATAACCTTAAATAAAATGTAACAAATAAATGCATGCCCAATAAATGGTGAAATTTACAGAGTATGTTCATATCACTGATTTGAAGATAAGATGTAAGTTGGATATCAGTTAGATACATAAAGTTCATGTTATGTGAAGTTGACCCATATTACATGGTTTAAACCCCAAATCTAGGTTAATGATGTAACCTAAGGTTAATATGTGCACAAAAGGGATATGGAACCTAATGTTTAGATAATGAATCATAATATGGAAAATGACATCAGTAAAATAATTTTACGATAAGAATGCAAGTAATGATGGGAATATCCTAATGAGATAAACCCTAAAACGGACATAACTAGGGTTATGATGATGAGAACATGATGGTGATATGCGGTCTTGTCTTAATCAGGATTTGACCAGGATGTAGTTGACATCAGGAATGTGGTATAGATTGTGATATCTCTTTGAAAGGTACGCCATTACCTCTTACTTGGCTTATTATACAATATGCTTGCGTTATATGGTAGTACAAACTTGGCATATGATATTGATTAAAATGATTGTTCTTGTATGATATGTTGTATGATTTTCCATACTTATTGTTATGAACACATGAAACATAAGATATCTGGTCCATTATATGATAGCACTAAATCTCTTTGGTAGAATAGTGCATTGATAAAAGTACTAAATCTCTTTGGCAGAATAGTACATGTGAGCACTAAATCTCTTTGGCAGAATAGTGCATTTATGAAGTACTAAATCTCTTTGGCAGAATAGTACATGTGATCACTAAATCTCTTTAGTAGAATAGTGCATGTGGTTGATCAAGTTTACATATAATGGAAATGTGCCTAAAATATGTGTTCTCTTCTGGTAACAAATATCTTTTTGCAACTATATGTCTTTTCTTATATTTTGTTTAATGCTTCACTACTACAGAAACAACATTCAATGTCGCTTTTCTCGGCGTCGGTTATTTAAAAAAACCGCCGCCTATAACATTACACGTCGGCTATTTAGTAAATCCGACGTCTATATTCGAAGACCATCCAGACACGGGTATCGCTTAGTATTCAGTGTCGGCTGCATAACAAACAACTGACACCTAAAAGCGCCTGCGAAATCCAATTTTCGAGTGAAAAAAATTTGGCACATACAACGTTGGTGTTTTACCAAAAAACCGCCGCCTATATAAGATGAAAAATTGCGCGAAAAGCTCCATCTTAGGTGTCGGTTATCCGTTGATAACCGATGCCGATAATGGTTCCCGCCATACTATTTAGGGCAAAATTTGTCTAATTGGACGTCGCTTATTTAAGTAGAACCGACGCCAAAGACGTTAGGGGTCGGTTGTATTTTATAACCGATGCCTTTTACCAACTTAATAGACTCTCGATCGGCCACTGTCCCCTTTCTTCTGTTTCATTGCTAGAATTTCTCCCTGGTGCTGCTGCCGCCCGACTGCAACCCCCACCTGCCGCTGCTGCTTCTGCACCACCGTCACTCCGCCACCATTCCCTGCTCCTTCTGCGCCGCCATCTCCGGTCTGCTTGTGTGCCTCCTGCTCCTTCTGTGCCGCCGTCTCCTTGCTCCTTCTTGTGCACCGCCTGCTCCTTCTGCGCCCTGCGGCTACCTGCCTGCCCTACGTCGGCGGTCCTGGAGCTCGCCGCACCTGCCCTGTGCTGACGGTCCTTTTCTCGACCTCACCTCGCCGCTGACCTGTCGACCTCACCTTGCCCTGCTCGCTTGCACAGGTACCTTCCGACCTACCCAGGCGACACCCAGGCGCGCTTAGGCGGCCAGGCGTTCACCTAGGGTCGCAAACCCAGGCACCCGGCCTAGTTAGGCCTCTGGGATGCCTGGGCAATGCTTGGGCTGTGACAAGGCACAATGCTGCTGTGTATTTTTTTTTAAATTAAGTTATTTACTGATTTGTGTTTATTTATGTACTGATTTGTATTTATTTATATATTGTTTCATGAATTAATCGATCATCTACTTCTGCCCGCCGTCTCCCTACCCGTCGCCTGCTCACCTGCCTGCTTGCCTGCCTACTCGCCTACCCTCCGTCTCGCCCAAACAGAGGTAAACCCTGTTTTATTACACTGCTTGATCTTTAATCACATAGACTTACTCAACATTGCTACTTGTATGATCCTAGTGATTAAAAGCACTCTTTATGTGCTATTACATAGTCACCTTTAGAGTATTAAAATTTAAAATGATGCAACTTGTACACTTGTTAAATTTGAATCTATAAATCCTATGAATTGATATCACCCCACAAAATCAGTAGTCACTATTATGTCTTGTACACTCTAAATCTAATACTCTTATGCTATTTTAACACCATGATGACCTAACATGAAACCATGCTCTTAATGATATGATTTACATATCTATTATTGTGTTTGTTGGCCTAGAAACCCGTCCAAGATTTACTCATTAGGAGTAAATCTTGGATAGTCCCCAGTTTGGGACTGTTCTTGAACACCTAATCTCACTTAGGATGTAAGTGTATAATGTGTATTGGGTTTTCGAGAAAATTTCAGTAGCATTTCCCCGTTTGTTCTCTAAGTACATATGTACTTAGAGAACAATGGGGAAATGCTGCCGAAATTTTCTCGAAAACCCAATACACATTATACACTTACTAGTGAGATTAGGTGTTCAAGGATGGGATAGGTGGTACACATTTATTATATATAAGAATGACATCACATGTGTTTGTTGGCCTAGAAACCTATCCAAGATTTACTCATTAGGAGTAAATCTTGGATAGTCCCCAGTTTGGGACTGTTCTTGAACACCTAATCTCACTTAGGATGTAAGTGTATAATGTGTATTGGGTTTTTGAGAAAATTTCGGTAGCATTTCCCCATTTGTTCTCTAAGTACATATGTACTTAGAGAACAGCGGGGTAATGCTGTCGAAATTTTCTTGAAAGCCCAATACACATTATACACTTACTAGTTAGATTAGGTATTCAAGGATGGGATAGGTGGTACACATTTATTATATATAAGAATGACATCACATGTGTTTGTTGGCCTAGACATGTATGTTTATATTTTTTTATTGATAAAATATCACAATTTTATTGATAAAATATCACAAGTTTGTTGGCTAAATGTTTGCCTTTTTCTAGTTAATACAAATGCTAAATGTTTGCCTTTTTCTAGTTAATACAAATGCTAAATTTTTGCCTTTTTCTAGTTGATACAAATGCTAAATGTTTGCCTTTTTAATGTCATTTTCAGATGGCTGACCATGATGAGCATGATGTCCATGATGAGCATGAAGTCCATGATGAGCATGCTGTCCATGACGAGCATGGCGAGGATGCCAATGTAAGTTCTAAAAATCATATCATGTATTTCTATAAAATTCATTATCTTCTAGTTATGTCATATATCCCATATTTCTATATTGTGCTAATTAAGTGTGTTTATTTTTGTCAAATTTAGATTGATGATGCACATGTACCCACTGAAGCACTGGAGCAACTTCATGCGTAGCAGCAAACACTTAACAAGAAAAGGGGCATCACTCTGATGAAGAAGTTAATAACGCTGAGTGGCAGTGAATCCAAATTGGTTGTTGAGTTTGATAATGGAGGAAATGCAATTGGAGTGAACCGTAATAATTTTGTAAACTATCTTGGGTGTGTCACTCGAAGCCATTGTGGTGTTAAGTATGATAATTGGCATAAAGTTCCTCAGGTGAAGAAAGACTTGATATGGAAGGATTTATGCGTGATTTATTATTATTTGCAATTCTATTTTGTAGATTACAAATTATATTATTTGCAATTCTATTTTTGGATACTAGTTAATAAGAATTCTATTTTACAGAATATGTTTGCATTGGATGAGAAGCTGCATCGTAAAAGCATGATGCAACGCGCTGGAAAGATGCTTAGGAACTATAGGACAAATTTGAACAGAGAATACATAAAAGATGGTGATAAGAAGATGAAGTCAGCCCTTGAGCAGTGGAACTTCTTGGACAAAGAAGATTGGGACAATTTTGTTGCTTCAAGAAAATCTGAAGAATTCAAGGTATTAGGCGTCACTCCCAATTTAATTAATATACATTGTAATCACCTATTTAAGATTAACATTTAGTGCTACTAACCGAATCATTAATGTACATACTAACTAGGCCCTCAGTGACGCGCAAAAAGCAAGGCGTGCACTGAATGTGCATGACCACACTATGGGTCCAAAGGGCTATGCAAGCGTTCGCCAAAGACTACAGGCAGAGTCTGAGGCTACTCAGGAGTCTACTGCTACTCAGGTGTCTGCCACACACATGCCTCGCCATGATATCTGGATAGCTGGGAGGAAAAACAAGAAGGGTGAAATAAAGAAGCCCGTAACTGCTGAGGCGGCTGCGAAAATGGTAAAATACAACTCTTTCAGCAATCGTTTGAATATTGATTATTTGTGGTGTTAACTAATCATGTGTGTTGATGGTGATTAGCGAGAGCTGCACGAGCAGAGGAAACAAGGCACATTCATCCCTCATGGCACAAGGGATGAATTGACAGTTGCTCTGGGTAACCCAGAGCATCCTGGACGTATTAGGGGTGCAAGCGCTGGTGTGGGCATCAAAGCATTCTTTGGGCCATCCCAGCACAAACCTAGAGCGGGACTTTTACAAGAAGAGGTAACCTATTCTTTTTTTAGAATGTTACTGCAAAAGGGAATTCAATAATAAGAAGCTAATGTTTCTTTTATCCATGTATAGGAGAATAAGAGAGTCGGGGATATAGTTGCTAAGAAGGTCAATGATATAGTTGCTGAGAAGGTCAAGCAAGAAATAGTGTGGTGGCAGGCATCTCAGGCTTCCAATCAGCCTATGGCGACCCACTCTTCTCCTGATGCACAGACTGCGAGTAATCCTGGAGACCCATCGCCTAGCACGTCTCCTATAAGTATTGTTTATGACATTGTAGCTAGTCTTTTCAAGATGATATGTATATATGTATACCATTCTTTATGTAAATTTGTAGGCATTGAAGCCATGCCGCTTAAGAATGCAAGACTATGTTGTTGTAGAGGCGCGAGCTTACCCGTCCCTTCCTGGGGCAACGTTTCATGGGACTCCAATGCCACAGGGCTACGTTCGTGTGAGCCCGATGTGTGTATTACCCGATTGGAGGGAAGCTGCATTGCCATATGCCCACCCAGATATTGATACACTTTGTGAGGCAGAAGTCGGGGTGATATTGTGGCCCAAAGTAGATGTCGTCTACACTACTGAAATTGTAAGATAAATTTACATTACTTTATATTGTTAATGTGTATATATGAGGTCAACTGATATGAAATTATATATACAGGTGAAAAAGAAGACACCCAGAGCACCTAGGCCTCCACCTCCACTTCCTGCATTACCAAGTTGGGTTCCAAATGACCTAAAATACCCGTTAGGTCCTGCTTGTAGGGGAATGGCATGTTGGCTACGGGCACATAATATACATTGCCCTATAGTTGTTTCTTTAGAAGCAGATTATACAGGTCAATCATACGATATCTCTTTATTTATACAGGATATTATTGAGCTGTTTATGAATGATTGGCAGAATACATCAATGATAGAGACATGGATAAGGTGAGATCTTGTTTATACATCCATATACCTTGTGTAAGATCCGGTGATCTAGTTTCTTATATATTAATGCATACATAATACATGTTTTGCAGCTACTTAGTCGAAGATAAATGCAAACAATTTGCATTTGATCATGTGGGATTTTTGATTCCATCATTAATTAGTATGGTAGCTAATGACCCTGATAGTGTTCAACAATACTGTATAAATGCTTTTACAATTTTCGGTCAGCAAAATAAGACGATAATAGCTCTATTCAATGTCAAGTAAGTTTACTTCATTTATAATTTGAACTTAAGAAAATTCCATTTTTGTTGTGCATTTTGAGTTATGAATTTTTAACTCTTTTACCTATAGCGCTAGACATTGGGAGTTACTAGTTATTGTCCCTGGGACGTTCACTGTTTATTATCTAGATCCTGCGGGAAGTACATTGAACACTAAAATTGGACACATATTGAGAATACCATTATTTTGGTGAGAAATATTTCATTTTTATATCTGTTAACATATGTTATTACATTACTATTTAATTATGCAATTTACTGTGTTACATTAACATGTAGGGGTTTAGATGCATTCAAAAATGCTGGAGGAAATGTCCCAAGGAAAAAGAACCAGCCAATAATTTGGGAGAACGTAAAAGTAAGTTCCCGACTCTAATGTATATATTATTTATGTGAACTGTGCTTAGTTATATTTTTTAATATTTTGTATGTTTCAATTTATAGTGCGCTACACAAGACAACGGCTGGGCATGCTCATACTATGTGATACGATTTATGTAGATGATTATCTGACATGCCGCATTGGAGATTAATACCATACATGAGATATTATATATAGTCTCATTAGTTAGCATGAAATATATCAATCTTATTTTTATATTATTACTTATATATACATCATTCTCTTTGCAGGTGTTTAAAACTGACCACACTACAGGTAAACGCTTAAAAATGTACATGCTCCATATACGATGGAAGCAATAAATGAAGTAAGAGAAGAATGGGCAAAAGCCATACAAGCAGTGGCGACTGTAAGATATAATTGGGATGCTGATAGAGATCCTGAATGATATTTTGTAAATCAATATTTCTGAATGTTTATACATGTATTTGAATGTTTCTACATGTGTGTGTGTGAGAATTGAATTGATGTCTGAATGTATCTACTTGTGTGAAAAAATATTTGTTGATTTTGCAGGTTTGTGGCCTGTTTGTAGGCTGATATCAATGGATGTCGTAAACCTACAGTTCAGGAAACTAAACTGCATGTTCTCATCATGCTGACCAGCCACAGAAGGCATGCAAACTGATAAGAAAAAAAAAATAAAGTATAGGCGTCGGTTATTTATAGAACACCGACGCCTCAGGAATACATCGTCGGTTATTATATAAACACCGACGCCGAATGTGACAAATACCCCGACCGTGCAGGAAAGCACTGCCGTGGTGGAAAAGGCGTCACATATTCGTATAACACCGACGCCTATAGTACTAAATATGGTTATGCAGCGAAGCACGGCCGTGTCATCTGGGAGTATGGCGTCGGGTGTTCAGTTGTGAACCGACGCCAAAAGTGTCCTAGGTGGTGCCTTTTTTTGGCGTGAACCCTATAGACGTCGGCCAACTATATATAACCGACGCCTAGAGATCATATAGGCGTCGGTTAGAAAACCGATGCCGAAGAGTTCGACCTATAGCGGCGCCCACATAAGCGTCGCTTGAAAACCGTCGCCAAAGGGGGTTAAACAACCGATGCCAAAGGCGTGTTGTAACATACTGGAATTTTGGTGCAAATTTTAAATATTTATCTATATTTTCTAATCCTCCAAAATTGAATGTTTATTTTCTTAAATCTGCATTTATTTTGCACACCATTTAGAATACCTCGAAATCCTATCATAGAAATGCATATTGCTCTCGTTGGGTCTAGTCATCTCATTTGAAATTTAATTGGATAATTGAAACCTTATTGATTCTTGGCTTTGAAATTATCATTACTAGGCTTAATGCTTATAAATAATCACGACATTAATCACGTTGGACCACTTGGGAATCATGAATAAGTGATCGGACCGTGATGAGGAATAACCATTAGAATTATATTAAAAATTGCAAAAGAAACGGACATGTGGATGGGAGGATAAGCTACTAAAGCAATAAATATATTAGGGGATTCTTTTTCCACATTAACTGAGCAATGGGCCTCATTTTTCTCGGCCCCTTTACGCAGCTGGTCACGCTGTGTTTCTTTTTCCCACAGACTGCGGTCTCCTCTCCGCGTGTCTATTTTCCTGTTGCCGGTCCCCAGCGCAGCGATGATCACGGCAACGCCTCGCCCCTACGACGCCCGCTAGCCACAACTACAGGGCCCCTCCACCATCGACTCCCTAACGCAGAACAATAGGTAACGACGCTGGCCGTTAAAGACCAGAGGAGAGAACGGGCGAAACGGCTATTCAACTCAGTCATGCCTCTTCGGCTAGCATCGACGTTGCCCTACTCATAGACGCTAACCCTAGCTAGGATCGTTATAAACGCCTCCCCACCATCGACACCCCACAACAACTTCAGACCCCGCCCTCGAGCTCTCCTCCTGCACCTATCGATCGCAACGCCACCGTCTCTTTCCTTGACTCGTCTGCAGCCCTTGGGCGCCAGCAAACGACAGGCCTTTCCTTGACCCCCTCTGTCGTCGTCAACATCGGAGCGCCCTAGATGGGACGAGCGCCTGTTCTGATCTCGGCCGCCCTTATTTGCAGCCCCGCCGGTCTGGGTAGGACCGCAGATCGACAACCACCACTCCTCCTGATCGTCGGGCTTCCCCTAACACCCAGACACCACCAGCAGCGCCGCAATCTCCACCTCTGTCTGAAGACCCGCCGACCTACATATGTGTGGCACAACATTCCGACGCATCGCTGACTGCAATCTGCTACTCGGCAGCACCACACCGCCGCTAGAGCACACCGTAGAGCTGACGAACTTCGGGAAATCAGGTCTACCACCACCACCACTCGGGGGCTAGGGAAGAGCAGTGATCAGCAGACTGGAGCAGCGATCTTCAGAATAGAAACTGCCATTATATCCCTCCTAGCTCCCTGAGCAAGCTGCCGATATATATCACCAACGATGAGAGGTACCTGACTCCCCACTCTTTTCGGTTTAATTCACTGATATGGGTAATGAGGTCAGTACAAAACATGTACACTAATCAGTAAGTCTTTAGCCGTAACCCTTAATCACCGGATCTGTTAACGGATTGAATACATATATGCCTGATGTGATAATCAATATAAATATAGACCATGAGTCACACATGCACATGATGATCTCCATGTAAAGTATGCTTATAAAGTGCATAGGTCCTAGGTAATATAAATGACTAGATGTAAAGGAAATGAAGTAAAAGATAAACATTCATGCATGACACTGCTGGGTATGATGCAAATCAGAATTATATAATCATGCGATGACCTTCATGTACATATTTGTCTTATTTAATCCATATCTACATGTCTATGGATGCAATACAAATCGCAAGTGATATAAACATCCAATGACCTCCATGCACGTATATATATTTTTCTAACTTAATCCATATATGTATGTTCCTACAATCGATATAATACAAATTACAGTAAGGTATACACCTGATGACCAAGTATGAGGAAGTATAAAGGATTAATTAAACTCCCACGGATTTCATTATAGAAATTACCCTTATCACATGGTAAAAAGCATAGGTATGGGGAAAATCAAATGAGGAAAACCATAACTCGGATTACCCTAAGTTTTATACCAATCATATAAATTATTTTGTTCTAAAACTATATGTAAGAATGTAGACATAAGTAGTATTCGGTAATATATAATTCTGATCTACTGTTAATGATGAGTAACAAGCCCCATAATACTTGTACCCAAAGAGATAACTATAATAATAGGAAGCAATTCAATGACCTCATGATAATAAAATATAATCACGAAAGATGAAGAGGGGTAAAATAGTAATTTCACCTAATAAGAATCTAAGAGATAAATTTCAAAGATAAGGATTACCCAATGACCTGGTTTATTTCCCCTTTTTCTAGGAACTAAAACTTCAGCGCCTGTTGAACCTTAGTCGTGGAAATTGTTGATTTTGGGCTTAGATTTGAAGGTACTAGATTCTCTATTTTCTTATCAAGTTATTTGCTCCCTCTTGGATTCTATGCTTTGTTTGGATGGTGAACCATAAACTTGTTATAAGCCTTTCCTGCAATTGAAGTCACCATCCCCTTTAAAATGGTTGGATTTTGGTAAATATTATGATAATCACTTGACTTGATCTATTTGGAGTTTTGACTCCCTGGACATTGGTCCCTTTGGGCTTTGGCCCCTTAGAGCTTTGGCTCACTTGAGGTAGGGTACATCCCGCTGCCCTGTGCACAGGTTTAATGGATTAGTTGTCCCCCAGTCGACTGGTTAACATAGTAATTAGGCTCAATGCTGTTCCTTCATAGATGATCAAACATGAGGCATTGTTGCCCTTGAAAGAAAGGGTAGTAAAGTGCTAACATCTTAATATTGAATTGTGGATTTTGCAACATTTTGATGAATTGATATCTTGAAACATTTTTCTTGAACTATTGAGAATTACATCTTGAAATGCAAATCTTGAAGTATTATTTTCCTTACTTGATAAACATAGTCCACCAAATATTACTTGCCTAGTTTGATATTTCCTTGAATTATATCTTGTACCCATATTTTCAAATACCTTGATAAAATAATGTAGTACCAGCAATTGCTGACCCATTATTTCTCTTGGTCCATGTCGTGGATTTATTATCCCATTGGGATATTACATGGACAGAAGGACCTGCTCACCTAGAGACGTCTGCTGCAGAGTACTGAGTAGAAGCAAGGAGCATGACAAGGTGCCCTTTGTGTGGCATAGTACTTTTATCCTTATTAACATTTTGATGTAGTCCCTTATGTGGACAATAATGTTTTGTTCTTAATTCTTATGTATGCCGAGGAAACAAACACTATGTTCCTTATTGTTGATGTTATTGAAGACTTTGATTATCATATTATGTTACGCATGGTTTGGAACTATGTCGTCACATGAAATAGTATCAGCGCCTCTCAACAATCGACATCTTCCTTGCTCCACCCTAGAATTACACTTAGGACTCTATATTAACGTCTCTCCCTCTCCTTACTACCCTATAGGAAACATCGATTGTTTTCTTCCGAGGATGAATACGAGACCTATAAGAAGAAGGGATCATCATCCCACAGTAAGAAGTACATGACCCCTTCCCCTGAACGCTCGGAAGGCCCCCCTACTCCCAAAGATGATCCTGCCAGTCAACTAGCCCAAATGCAATCTATCCTGGGGACAGCCATGAAGGGCCTTATTGACAAGAACACTGGCCCCAGGGAGCCCTCCATTGCCGACTTCATCAAGTTGAAGCCATCTGAGTTTATGGGTGAGAGTGAAAAGGAAATGGTCGAGAAGGCTGAGAATTGGATCCTAGCCACCCAAGACATTCTGGAGGGTATGAGTTGTCCCAAGCATCTATGGGTGAAGTATGCGACCTTTGTTCTGAAGGGTTCTGCAAAGGTATGGTGGCAAAACATGACACATACCCAACCTGAGAAGACCTCCTCAATGTCATGGGAGGAATTTCTGAAGTTGTTTCATCAACAATACATCCCACAGTCGGTATTGATTAAGAAGGAGTTGGAGTTTAACTCGGTGCGTCAAGGCGGAGACTCGGTAGCTGAATTCCTACGTCGCTTCACCCTCCTAGAGAGATATGCTACGGGTTTTACTGAGCAGAGGAATATACAAGTATTCATGTAAGGTCTTAATAAATATCTCAGCGATAGCTTGGCCCCACAATTCCCACTCACATTCGAACAACTGGTGGCCAAGGCTCAATTTACTAAGATGCATCGTCAGGAGGTGAGTTATGTTGCACCCTCAAGAAACAACAATTTGAACCATGGAGGGCATCAACTTCATTCCAACAATCACGGTTAGCAACGCAACAACCACCACCGTGGAAACCACAAAAACAACAATGGCAATCGGAACAAGCCTCCCTATACTGCTGTTCGTACCACTCAAGGGGCCCATCTCTTCTGTCGCAACTGTGGCAAGAAACATTCTAGAGAATGTTATCATCCCACCCCTCTCTGCTACAATTGCTTCAAGCCTGGACATCGTCATATGGAATGCACTGAACCTCGAAGGTCAAACAATACTCCACCTCGTCAGGGTAACCCTCCTAACAACTCTATCCCGAGGAAAAACTATCAGAACAAGCCAAAGCCAACTGAACAACGTAGTGGGAGATTATTTGACATGACTACTGAAGAAGCCGCAAACAATAATGATGTCATTGAAGGTATGGTTTCTATTATGGGCCAACCTGTGAAGGCTCTTTTTGATTCTGGATCCACTGATTCCTTCATCTCTATATCACTAGTGAAAGTTTTGAAATTAGAGACAATTTACATGGACTACATTCTGAATATCAATACCCCTAGCGGACGTGTAAAAAGCACGTGTCGTAAAATCCTTTCGATAACCATCTCTATTGTTGGGAAAGATTTTCCCGTTAACCTCCTCTTACTCGACATGGTCGATTTTGACATCATTCTGGGAATGGACTGGTTGTCCATTCATCAAGCTCAACTTTTATGTGGGAAGAAGCAAGTTGTTCTTGTCCACCCTGACGGCGAACAATTAGTAGTCACAGGACGTCGAAAATATAATAATATCCTTATCTCGGCAATGAAGGCCCAGAAACTAATGGACTCTGGATGTAGAGCATTCCTCGCGGCAGTAGTATCGGAAAAGGAACCCTTATGCATTGAAGACATAGATATCATAAGAGAATACCCAGACATTTTCCCCGACGAACTTCCTGGGATCCCTCCGGAAAGAGAAGTGGAGTTTAGCATTGAACTTCTGCCTGGAACGACCCCCATTTCAAAAGCCCCATATCGCATGGCGCCATGGTAGAACTAAAGAAGCAATTACAAGAACTCTTAGATTTGGGTTTTATTAGACGCAGCGTGTCACCTTGGGGTGCACCTGTGCTATTCGTCAAGAAGAAAGATGGATCCATGTGAATGTGCATCGACTATCGCATGTTGAACCAGGTCATAGTCAAAAATCGGTACCCCCTACCGAGAATCGATGACCTTTTCGATCAATTAAAGTTAGCCACCATCTTTTCAAAAATTGATCTCCGTAGCGGCTACCATCAAATGAAGATCAAGGAAACAGACATCCCAAAAACTGCTTTCCGCACTCGGTATGGGCACTATGAGTATCTTGTTATGCCTTTCGGGTTGACTAATGCCCCTACTGCTTTCATGGACCTTATGAATAGGGTCTTCAAACCTCACTTAGATTCTTTTGTTGTGGTTTTCATTGATGATGTCCTCATATACTCTAAGACACCTGAGCAACATCGGGAACATCTGAGGATCATTTTGAACACACTTAGGGAACATCAACTATATGCAAAATTCTCTAAGTGTGAATTCTACCTCTCTGAAGTAATGTTTTTGGGGCATGTTATTTCTGCGGGTCATATAGTCGTGGACCCTGCAAAAGTGGAAGCTATTCAAAAATGGCAAACACCTCGCAATCCTTCTGAGATTCAGAGCTTCCTAGGTCTGGTGGGATACTATCGACGATTCATTCTGAACTTCTCTACAATTTCCCTCCCTATGACCAAGCTGACTAGAAAGGACGCAAAATTTGTATGGACACCAGAGTGTGAAGCAAGTTTCCAAAAGCTAAAGCAGTGCCTCACCTCCGCTCCAGTCTTGACCTTACCCATTGAAGGTAATAATTATGAAGTTTTCACCGATGCCTCCCGACATGGTCTCGGTTGTGTACTTATGCAAGATAAACATGTGATACATATGGTTCACGTCAACTAAAGCCAAATGAGGAAAACTACCCCACCCACGACCTTGAACTCACAGCTATTGTCTATGCTTTAAAAATTTGGAGGCATTATCTCTATGGAGAACAATTTATGATTTTCTCTGATCACAAGAGCCTCAAGTACCTACTCACACAAAAAGATTTAAATCTTCGACAACGTCGATGGGTAGAGTACCTGAACGACTATGATTTCACAATCTCTTATCACCCTGGGAAGGCCAACATAGTCGCTGATGCCTTAAGTAGGAAGAAGGCTGCAACTTGTGTGGCCATGAGGCTGACTGAGTGGAAAAATCTGAACACACTTGCAGAATGGAAACCTGAGAGAATCACAGAAATACAAGTCAAAATGGCTAGTCTCTCAATCACTCCTAGTTGGACGACTAAAATCATAGAAGCCCAAAAGACCAGTCCTGAGTTAGAAGATGTCATGAAACTGGTAGAGAAGCCTCAGACAGAGATGCAGATTGGCTTAGATGGAGCTATTCATTTCCGTCAACGACTTTGGGTTCCAAACATTGCTGAGTTAAGGGAGAAGGTTATGAAAGAAGCCCACTGTTCCAAATATACCATTCACCCTGGAACGACAAAGATGTATAAGAACCTCCAACGTTTATTCTGGTGGAAGAACATGAAAAATGACATAGCTGAGTTTGTGTCTAGATGTCTGACGTGCCAACAGGTAAAGATAGAGCATCAAATACCTGGAGGTCTTCTACAACCCCTTGAAATTCCTGAATGGAAGTGGGATAAGGTCACGATAGACTTTGTCACTGGATTTCCTAAGACCAGACAAGGCTATGATGCAGTATGGGTCATCATTGACCGACTCACAAAGTCAGCTCATTTCTTACCCTTCAAGACTACAATGAATGTATCTTCTATGGCCGAGTTATATATTCGAGAGATAGTTCGCTTGCATGGAATTCCAAAGATGATTGTTTCTGATCGGGATCCAAAATTCACTTCTAGACTTTGGAAACAAATTCATGATGAATTGGGTACTCGATTGGCCTTTAGTACTGCTTATCATGCTCAGACGGATGGACAATCTGAGTGTACAGTCCAAATCTTAGAGGACTTACTCCGTTCTTGTGCCATGGATTGGAGTGGCTCTTGGGATAAGTACCTTCCCCTGGCTGAATTTGCGTACAATAATAATTATCAGGCTAGCATTGGGATGCCTCCATATGAAGCTTTATATGGTGGGCCATGTAGATCACCCCTACATTGGGACGTTGTGGGCGAAAGGTCCTTGCTGAAATCTGAAGAACTACAGTTCTATGTTGAGAAAGTTGACTTGATTAAGAAAAGAATGAAGGCCGCTCAAGATAGACAGAAAATGTATGCCGACCAACATAGAATGGATAAAAGTTTTCTTGTGGGAGAATCAGTCTTTCTGAAAGTAAAACCCTTGAAGTCTATTGCAAGATCAAAAATCAAGGGCAAGTTGAGTCCTAGATATGTAGGACCTTTTGAGATCCTTCAACGAGTTGGGGAATGTGCATATCGACTAGCTTTGCCTCCATCTTATGAGAAAATGCACGATGTGTTTCATGTCTCCGTCCTAAAGAAATACATCAAGGACCCATCTCATGTTTTGACCATCGAACCTCTGGAAATCCGGGAAGATTTGACCTATGAAGAATACCCGGTAAAGATCATTGACACAAGGGTCAAGCAACTGAAGAATAAGGATATCCAATTAGTGAAGGTGCTTTGGAAGCACCATGGCCTCGAGGAAGCAACTTGGGAACTGCAATCTGAAATGGTGAAGGCTTAACTTCAACTTTTCACTTAATCATGGATTTTGGGACGAAATCCCCCTCAACGGGAGGTGAGTTGTAACATACTGGAATTTTGGTACAAATTTTAAATATTGATCTATAATTTCTAATCCTCCAAAATTGAATGTTTATTTTCTTAAATCTGCATTTATTTTACACACCATTTAGAATACCTCGAAATCCTATCATAGAAATGCATATTGCTCTCGTTGGATCTAGTCGTCTCATTTGAAATTTAATTGGATAATTGAAACCTTATTGATTCTTGGCTTTGAAATTATCATTACTAGGCTTAATGCTTATAAATAATCACGACATTAATCACATTGGACCACTTGGGAATCACGAATAAGTGACTAGACCGTGATGAGGAATAACCATAAGAATTATATTAAAAATTGCAAAAGAAACGGACATGTGGATGGGAGGATAAGCTACTAAAGCAATAAATATATCAGGGGATTCTTTTTCCACGTTAACTAAGCAATGGGCCTCGTTTTTCTCGGCCCCTTTAAGCAGCTGGTCACGCTGCGTTTCTTTTTCCCGCAGACTGCGGTCTCCTCTCCCCGCGTCTATTTTCCTACTACCGGTCCCCAGCGCAGCGATGATCACGGCAACGCCTCGCCCCTACGACGCCCGCTAGCCACGACTGTAGGGCCCCTCCACCATCGACTCCCTAACGCAGGACAATAGGTAATGACGTTGGCCATTAAAGACCAGAGGAGAGAACGGGCGAAATGGCTATTCAACTCAGCCGCGCCGCTTCGGCAAGCATCGACGTTGCCCTACTCATAGATGCTAACCTTAGCTAGGATCGTTATAAATGCCTCCCCACCATCGACACCCTACAACAACTTCAGACCCTGCCCTCGAGCTCTCCTCCTACACCTATCGATCGCAACACCGCCGTCTCTTTCCTTGACTCGTATGCAGCCCTTGGGCGCCAGCACACGGCATGCCTTTCCTTGACCCCCTCTGTCGCCGTCAACATAGGAGTGCCCTAGTCGGGACGAGCGCCTGTTCTGATCTCGGCCGCCCTTATTTGCAGCCCCGCCAGTCTGGGCAGGACCGCAGATCGACAACCACCACTCCTCCTGATCGTCGGGCTTCCCCTAACACCGAGAAACCACCAGCAGCGCCGCAATCTCCACCTCCGTCTGAAGACCCGCCGACCTGCATCTGTGTGGCACAACATTCCGACGCATCGCTGACTGCAATCTACTGCTCGGCAGCACCACGCCGCCGCTAGAGCACACCGTAGAGCTGACGAACTTCGGGAAATCAGGTCGACCACCACCACCACTCGGGGTCTAGGGAAGAGCAGTGATCAGCAAACTGGAGCAGCGATCTTCAGAACAGAAACTGCCATTAGATCCCTCCTAGCTCCCTGAGCAAGCCACCGATATATATCTCCAACGACGAGAGGTACCTGACTCCCCACTCTTTTCGGTTTAATTCAATGATATGGGTAACGAGGTCAGTAAAAAACATGTACACTAATCAGTAAGTCTTTAGCCGTAACCCTTAATCGCTGGATCTGTTAACGGATTGAATACGTATATGCCTGATGTGATAATGAATATAAATATAAACCATGAGTCACGCATGCACATGATGATCTCCACGTAAAGTATGCTTATAAAGTACATAGGTCCTAGGTAATATAAATGACTAGATGTAAAGGAAATGAAGTAAAAGATAAACATTCATGCATGACGCTGCTGGGTACGATGCAAATTAGAATTATATAATCATGTGATGACCTTCATGTACATATTTGTCTTATTTAATCCATATCTACATGTCTATGGATAAAATACAAATCGCAAGTGATATAAACATCCAATGACCTCCACGTATATATTTTTTTCTAACTTAATCCATATATGTATGTTCCTACAATCGATATAATACAAATTACAGTAAGGTATACACCTGATGACCAAGTATGAGGAAGTATAAAGGATTAATTAAACTCCCACGGATTTCATTATAGAAATTACCCTTATCACATGGTAAAAAGCATAGGTATGGGGAAAATCAAATGAGGAAAACCATAACTCGGATTACCCTAAGTTTTATACCAATCATATAAATTATTTTGTTCTAAAACTATATGTAAGAATGTAGACATAAGTAGTATTCGGTAATATATAATTCTGATCTACTGTTAATGATGAATAACAAGCCCCATAATACTTGTACCCAAAGAGATAACTATAATAATAGGAAGCAATTCAATGACCTCATGATAATAAAATATAATCACGAAAGATGAATAGGGGTAAAATAGTAATTTCACCTAATAAGAATCTAAGAGATAAATTTCAAAGCTAAGGATTGCCCAATGACCTGGGTTATTTCCCCTTTTTCTAGGAACTGAAACTTCAACGCCTGTTGAACCTTAGTCGTGGAAATTGTTGATTTTTGGCTTGGATTTGAAGGTACTAGATTCTCTATTTTCTTATCAAGTTATTTGCTCCCTCTTGGATTCTATGCTTTGTTTGGATGGTGAACCATAAACTTGTTATAAGCCTTTCCTGCAAATTGAAGTCACCATCCCCTTTAAAATGGTTGGATTTTGGTAAATATTATGATAAGCACTTGACTTGATCTATTTGGAGTTTTGACTCCCTGGACATTGGTCCCTTTGGGCTTTGGCCCCTTAGAGCTTTGGCTCACTTGAGGTAGGGTACATCCCGCCGCCCTATGCACAGGTGTAATGGATTAGTTGTCCCCCAGTCGACTGGTTAACATAGTAATTAGGCTCAATGTTGTTCCTTCATAGATGATCGAACATGAGGCATTGTTGCCCTTGAAAGAAAGGATAGTAAAATGCTAACATCTTAAATAGTGGCTTTTGCAACATTTTGATGAATTGATATCTTGAAACATTTTGCTTGAACTATTGAGAATTACATCTTGAAATGCAAATCTTGAAGTATTATTTTCCTTACTTGATAAACATAGTCCACCAAATATTACTTGCCTAGTTTGATATTTCCTTGAATTATATCTTGTACCCATATTTTCAAATACCTTGATAAAAGAATGTAGTACCAGCAATTGCTGACCCATTATTTCTCTTGGTCCATGTCGTGGATTTATTATCCCATTGGGATATTACATGGACAGAAGGACCTGCTCACCTAGAGACGTCTGCTGCGGAGTACTGAGGAGAAGCAAGGAGCATGGCAAGGTGCCCTTTGTGTGGCATAGTACTTTTATCCTTATTAACATTTTGATGTAGTCCCTTATGTGGACAATAATGTTTTGTTCTTAATTCTTATGTATGCCGAGGAAACAAACACTATGTTCCTTATTGTTGATGTTATTGAAGACTTTGATTATCATATTATGTTACGCATGGTTTGGAACTATGTCGTCACACATGTTCTGTAGTAGTGCTTCCAAGTATTAGTTTTATCTTATTGCCAAGATATGATGAGAGGTATATAAAAGACACGTAGGCGTACTCAGTACAATATTCTTGAATATTGTGCTGACGTGTACCGCATGTAATCTTTTGTTTAGGTTGTGGTTATGCTCTTGAAGATCTAGGATAGTTGAGAGTTGTGTGGCGAGCTGATGCACATGTGGACCTGTTGTCTTCGGATCCTATAGTTTAGATGTAGTACATGTATATGTATAAGTTTGCTGTTCAATATGTAATATCAAATGTTGTAACAATTCATGTTGTAATTATATGCTGAATGGTGAACATGTGTGTTTGGTTTTATTATTGTTCATGTGCATGTGCTACTGTTGTTTCCTTCTGACTCCCTCGAGTTTGTTCTTCTTAGCCTGGTGTGGGGTGTTTAAATTGGGATTCTCGCTGAGGTGAGGGTTTCAATTTGGACGTCACACATCAGATTAAGTTTTAGAAAATCTGGGGACGTCACATGTCCTATGTGTTTCTAGAAATGGTAACTGATATAGTACTTTTCCTATGTACAGTTGCATCTACATTGATTTTCACCCATTCTTCATCCAGTGGTATCCATTGGGTTTGGATGGTTTCCTTGAGAGACGTCTTAACTTATTTTCACCAAGTTTGGTTCACAAAGTTGATGTAACCTCTTATCATATGCATTGATGTTGAACATTGATTTTCTTATTCTCAAGAACATATTTGTTTCTTCCCAACCAAGTGTGCCAACATGAAGTCATGAAGAGACACATGTGTTTCATCCCTTTTCCCATGTTCTCTTTCAGCCAACTGTCAAACCATAGTCCCAAAAAACGATTACCTTGTCCTCCAAAAACCTTTAACTTTTTTAGTAGTCATTAAGAGCATGGATGGTTCTTTCGACTGCTCTACCCTCATTAATGCAACCATCTTTGATGGGTAGGTGCTTTATGTTTTGTCTCTTGTTAGTCATAATCACCTCATGCCCTATCTACCACATAAACAATTTTAACTTGACTAGTAAATCTGCCTCCTACACATCTTTCCAGGGCCCAATTTTTATCTTTATCGGACCTTTTCTCAACATCCTATAGCACGGTTATAGTGAAGTATTGTCTAGTAGTTTTTGGCTTTCAATCCCAAACGTCCTTGACATTGGTTACTTCTAGAACAGGTAGTTGCTGAATCACCAACACTGACGATTCACTTTATACATGTTTCTTACTTGTAGATCATCTAGGTCCTCTTCACTGAGCCTTCTAGTCAGATTCCCTAGTTAATTGTAACCCAACACCCAAAATTTATCTGATACCTTATTAGTCACTCCATTCACCACATCCTATGACATTTCTCCTCAAGAATGGGTTGTAGGTCTATTGCACTTTTCCAGAAAGCAATAGTACAATATCATGGTTTGTATTAGTAGGATCGATATTTCATAGACACACTCTTGCACCACATAGTATCCCATACAACTTTATATTCTCATACACTTTTTAAAATTTAGTATTTGTTCCAATCTTCCACCATAGTATCTCCTATTGTTGTGACATGTTCCCATGCCACCAAGGAATGAGGGTGCCCCCCCAATATGAACCTCCTTATCACCCCATATATCTATTACAAAGTGAGATTGGTAGTTTACTTATGTTAAGTGCAGGTGGGAGTTGACATGAAAATTGATTTAGCTGAACACACTCAACCTGCCAGTGACAAGGTACAATCTATCCACCCTATAATTTGATCTTCCATCTTTTGAATAAATTTATCATAATTATGTTTGTCAATGTGACTATGCATAATTTGCACTCCAATTACCTTCCCATATTTTTTGTCCTTCCAAACCCTGACATAATATAGATCTCTCTAGTAGATCAATCTTGACCCCCTTAGAGAAAAAGATAGTCGTCTTTTCTTTTGAGATTTGCTGCCATGATGCTTCTTCAAAGTCTTTAATACACTCCAGAGTACACTACACTTGTTGCTGCTTGCCTTGGCAAAGATGATAAGATCATTTGAAAATGCCACATGGGAAATTTTGAGGGCCTTTGTTGGTGATTTTATAGGGGTGCCACTTTCCCTTCTTTACCTTCTCATTAATAAGTTGACCGAGTCTTTCAATAGACAAAAAAAATAAGTAGGGCAACAAAGGATTGTCTTTTCGCAACCCCCTTATCACATTGAGACCTTGGAGTTGTTCTTCATTCCATAAGACCTTTGTTGTCCCTGCTTGTAGATCATTCATATTGTAACTGATAATATTCCTTGGCCAATTATCTTTCCTAAAGATAACAAGATTAAAAGGCCAATCCATGCTATCATAGGATTTTGAAAAATCAACTTTCATCACCATATAAGTTCTTGACCCTTGTCTCTACAAACTATGTATGATTTCCTGGACTAAAATGACTTTGTATGTGATTTTAAAACATATTATAAAGTTACTTTCTATAGGTAACACCCACTCGTTCATGTATCTCAACCACTACCTTTGAAGTCAACTTGAGCATCATACTGGTTGAGAAAATAGGTCTAAGGTATGTACAATGTAAGAGTCTTTTTATCTTAGGGATAAGAGAAATCACTTAAATTCCCATACTTCTCTTAGTGTCTTATAGCCTACCACTAATCTTGCATGAAAGTCGTGTTAGTGCCATTCAGACCCCCTACCTTGTTTCTTACCATAAGATGAATTACTCCATGGATATCCTCCTATTTAGGCATATCCCATATATCTTCCACTGTGTTTTGGTCAAATCTTTGAATTGGCCTAGGATCTTGTTATTGCCTCTTGTGTAGGATATCTAGACTCAATGAACATTAGTTTTAATTATGAATACACCACCTATTTCGAGGTTCCACTTCCAATACCCACTAATTTTTATTATCTTTTAAAGTTGTGACTTGGTTTCTACTCATTGCACTACAACTTGGAAATACTTAGTATTATAGTCCATTTTATTATCCATTCCACATGGATCTTCATCTCATATTGGGTTATTCTTATAAAAAAGATCACTTTAAGTTCACCTTAGAGTTATTGACACCTTTCTTTGATGTCTTTGCGGTAATACATATCTAGCTGTAGTTGCAACTCATTAATTTTTTGATAACCTCCCCCGTCTCTTATAAGTTGTATTATCATTTTTTACACTCCACCTGGTTACTTGGGGTTGGATGGCTCTCATAGCATCAATGTAGCATAGTTATGTTCTCCACTAGTTCACTAATAAGGATTTGAAGCTTAGGTCTTGATTCTAGGAACTTTTTATTTGTTAACTTGTGTTGATTTGACTTCATTTCAATCTCACTTATTAGCAAAGGATCATGATATGAGTTAACTCTCAGCAAGTTACAAAATGACCAATTCCCATTGTTTCTTATCAATTTCTCATTTGCAACAACACAGTTTAACCCTCTAGGAGTCTTCCTATTTATATGTAAATCTTGGACTAGAAGCTCCTAGATCTCTTAAACCAACCTCAATCAACATTTCTTGGAACATCTTAGCTATATAAATATTGCATTGTTTGTTGGCTGATTTCTTAGAGGGATCCAACATTGTGTTGAAATTTCTAATCACCAACCACTCATTAGTATTAGTAGCCAGTCTTTTAATATGTATGCGTAATAGTTTCATCAATCTGAGGTTCTGGCTTGCATAAATGGCAATCAGTAAGATGCCATCTAATCAACAATGAACATATTGGTAGTGGCTCTCCAGAATCTCAACCATACACTCCCTTTCCTTCAACATGAGCCAAATTCCTCCTGAGAATCATCTACCTTCCACTTGACTGGACCTAGTGAAACCCAACATTTTGATAGAGGTCTCAACTTGGAGTTCTAAAACCATGAGTTATAGGACTACAAACTACTTTGTCTTGTTTTTCAACACAAGATCAGCAAGGGTAATTCGGGTTTTATCACCCCCAATTCTCCTAACATGCCAACATATGGTTCAAAACATAATCACAAGAAGAAAAATTACTGTGGGGTGACCTTCTTTAGTTGGCATGGGCACCCCCATTTTCCTTCTGGTACCTCCTCTTTTCTTCTGGATTGTCTTCTTAACCTTGATAGTGGAAGGGTAGTACAAGGTGGTTTCATTCTCCCACTACTTCCTCTCACCTACCATGCTTGTGTTAATGGTTCATGAGATGTAGGGTACCCCCACGATCTCCATCATGCATTAGGACTTCTTATGGTAGTTGAACTATAAAGACCAATTCCATCTGAGGTCCTCTCGTATGGTCCTCTATATTGGCTCCAACAATAATGATATCTCCTTTCGGGTCCACTGTGGCATGTGCATTTGTCATCTTGTTTCTTTCTACTATTTCCTCCTACGTATCCATGTTAGCCTCCTTCATATCTATGTTTGTTATGTTCTTTAAATTATTTTCTTCAAGTATCAGGTTCATATTCTTCTTTGTTTGAATTCTTTTTTCATGTTGTTTCTCTATGCTCCCACTCTAAACCCCTCACCGTACTCTTCATCTCTTATCCTTCTTCCTCCACCTCCAAAACTTCAAACAGATTAGTTGTTTTGTTTGTATCATACCCTTTTCTTAAGATTCTTCTCTTTGTCCTTTTGCTCCCTTCTCGTGTGTATATTCTTCCCAAAGTGTATTTTCCAATGTTCTTCCTTCATATTTCATCTTGCCCCCGCATTCTCACTATCCCCTCCTGTACCAGTCTGATTCTCTATTTCCTTCACCCCTACTGCCTCTATCTGCTCTTGGCCATCCCAGTAGTCCTCAAAATTGTGCGCTATCTATACCACACCTTAAGCATAACTCATGAACTGTCTCGTACTCCACATTATACTCATAGTCATTAGTTACCATGGTAATTTTAATAGAAATTATGGTGTCAATCTCAATCTCTAGTCTGGAAAATTTACTCCTAGAGCAACTTGTTGTGTACTCATACATGGATAAGCTTGCGTAAAACATGTCCCATTCTTTCAAAGTTCATTTGTTTGTATAGGTCAATTGGCATATCCATTATCATGACCTAGGAGACTATCTTCGATGGTGTCTGTTGGAAGGCTAAAATGACTCATTCTATTTTCATGTCATTAGGCATGATCCATACATCACCCAATGCCCACCTATGATAGTTGTTAGATAGTCTCTTTCACAAGATATATGGATAATGTAGTGGTTCAATCTCAGCAAATACAAATTGAAACTACTTATAGGCCTTCTTAATAACCTGCTTCTCTCGTTAAGAATGAGGAATACAATCCTTTTCCACACCAACTTCACTATGCCAACCTCATGGAAAGGATTGTGTAATATCATCGTTATTGTTGGAGAAATAAAAATCTTTAGGATTCCCCACTATTTGACCAGTCCTACATATTTGGGGTTGAGTTTCTCCATGGGGTCATCTAGGATGAACTTGGATTATTGCTTTTGTGTTCCTACTATAGCCTAACTGAAAATTTTAACACCCAAATCTATGCAATTGGTTTCCTCCCTAGTTGAGTAGGGCAATGTTTTTGGTTTTGATTCCCATCTCAAATTACTCCTCTTGTTATGACTCTCTTGATGAGTCATTATTCATCCAGTTACCTCCTTTCCTACTTCCAAAGTTTAGTTGGAATCCCACCTCATTCACTCTCATTCTTACGACATTCTCTACTTTTGGACAACCTTCAAGTAGGTGTTCTTGATACAAATCATGTCACCACTCCCATGTTCCTCCATTCCTTCCTACAATCCATCCTCTTCTCCCCTGGTGATGGCAGTTGTCGTGTGTTAGAGTTTCCCCTCAATTCTTGAGTTCTCCTCTCATCTTCTTCATCATTAAACAATAATTGAATTTTTAATTAAAGTATATCACAATGATTTTTCTCAATATCATTGACACCACATGTATGTTATTGTATCAGTTCTTCTATTGCCACAACTAATGTAAAACTTTTAGCGTTGATTTTATTTTCAATAGTAAAATGATGATGTATCTATTGATATGTTTGGTCAAAAACCTCGGTGTCACTCTTTAGCGAACGCTACATGACTTAAGTAATTGATGCTACATCAATTATGTGTACTAGTGTATGGTATTAAGAGAGGCATTCTCTACCCCTCTCACATGTGCGTGACGGAGGTCGAACGTCTGGGAGGGTGGTAGACCAAGGCGGAAATTGGGATTCAAATTGGGGTCCTTTGTTAGGGGACACCATGCTTGAACACTTGAGCCACTCCTTGCAGACTATGTGTACTACTGTAAGTATACTCAAGGTACTACCAACAACATAGTGACCCAAAAAACATTCTTGACTAATTAATTCTCTTACATGAAAGCAAAGATTGATACCTACTCTCACTTATAAAATCATAGGCCTAGAATTTCATAATTTGAATACATTAGCATAGACTTAACATGAAACTACTTTTTTCTTTTGGTTTTCATGTAATAGATAAAAGATATTGCATCCATGATTACTTTTCCATTTAATAATTTATCATGATTTAAAGACTAAAACTTTTGAAAATTATCTTGTTGTTAGAAATATATGGAATTTGAAAATTTTTATGTTAGAGTTTTACCTTTCTAACAATAAGTAACCATATATTTATGAATTGTAATATAAAAGCTATATATCCATATAGGTTCTATGATCTAAATCTTCATTTTGGAAGTTAAGCTATATGGTTTGTATACTCAATGAGAATAACCCTAAGTTTTTAAATTCTTAATAGGAGACATGAGACACTAGTTTGGACCTAGAGTTTTGAGTATGGATTGTTTAGGTCTAAATGTCATGAATTTTTTTGTTCCTTATAAATTGGGAACTTTCATCCCTATCATGATACTGAATTCCTATTTTTTAGGTTATATCCTAATGGATACTCTTTGAATTATCATTTGGTCCCTTGATCTTATACTAATTTCCATGTCATTTCTATTTAAACTCATATTTCATTCATTGTGGGTCCTTCAACCATAATTTTCCAACTAGGATGCATTGATCTCATTATTTATTAAAATTGAATGAAACTGAGTAAAGTATATATCCTTTCAATTAGTTATATGTATTATTGAGTAAGCATGTATGTGTATTCTAGATGTTTTTCTATAGTACACAATTATAAATTCGGTTCTTGTTTTGGTGCCTCACTTGGGTATTGGAGAGAGTTGGTTCTCTTATATATGCTTTACCTATTATTATATAAATTACATATGGGTTTTAAGGTGTTGGTGCATCTATCTCAAGGCTCACAGTGTTATGGTTTTGTGACACCACATTTTCAATTGTCCAAGTCACATATTTATAAAATACATGTAAAACACCATTACTATCTATTGTTGAGAACTAGATTAAAGAATAGAATCTCTTTTATGTTATCCTTATAAATTGACATTACTTATTTATAGAGTTTTTCACTTATATTTCGTAATGGTCACCCTTGTTATTTCTCTTGATTGAGGAAAAATTATCTCTTTTAACATTGATCTTATATTTCCTATCTATTGATTAATAGACACATGTTAGTATTTTACTGACACATGCTCTATATTTTCCCTATTTGTAGGTGTTGTTTCCAAAACCAACCAGGTTTTTATCACCAAGAAAGACCTAAGGTAATAAACTACCCAAGGACTATATTTATATGATATATTGAGATAGCCAAGTTTCCCTCTACAATTGGTCTTTTTGTATAGTCTATCTTATACTTTTCCTTGATGGTATTATACCCATATTGATTACAAACAATGATACATTTTTGGAATTATTCAATAGTTTATTTTAACTGATATATTTGACATTGCTTAATATTTCAAATTTGAGAAGATAAAATACATCCTTGATAACATCAGTTTTTGTGACGTTTTTGCCCTTTATTTTGTTATCAAAACTGCCCTTTTTCTGCTATTTTCCTCTATTTTATTAACATTTTCGCAATAATTGGCCAAGCAATGCTCTTACTCTGATTTTCCTATCTTTTACAGAATTTTCCTCGCTTTTGTGCAATAAGGCCGATTCCGGCCCATGAATAAGTCCAGACCCGTCTCGGCCTCCCTGGCGCCCGACACAGCCTCTGCCCGACACGGGCTGGGCGACACAAAGATGCTCGACGAGGAGATGCCGCGCGACAGGAACGTGCCGGCCGACACACCTTTTATCCGACAGGGAGCCAAAGCCGCCTCGACGACCCAGCTCGTCGGGCGACACAGCCACCCACCGGCAGGCGTGCCGCCCGCCACGTGACCAATAGCCAGCACCTTGCGCCGAGAAATGCTTGTATCGGCCGTCCATCTCCATCGACCGACGTACAAGGGAGCTACGTGGCACTTCGAGCACCATGTCTTCCCACCAACCAGTTGACTATAAATAGCAGCTACAGGGAGCCGAAAAGACGGCTCGCACGGCTCGCACAGTTCGGAACAGTTCACATTCGGAGCTTGAGCGAGAAAACACCGAGAGCACCCGTATTGTTCCCCAGTGTTCGTCTCGGGCGACACTAGGTGAGCTTCTCCTCATCCCGAGAGGGAGGGGACAGTTCACCTAGGACCGTCCCGGGCGACACTGCGGGCCGATATCGGCCGACATCACTGCCCGATATCGGCCGACATCACTGCCCGACACAAGTGACCGACATCAATAATGCTTAGCTCTTAGCCCGACACGATATCAACCCGATACGCTTAGTCTATCGAACGTGCCACCCGAGAGGGTGTGTCGTCTGACATGAGCGTATCGGCCAGAGCCCTTGACCGATGCAGTCGCCAGTCGGCGCGTGCCGCCCGAGAGGGTGTGTCGCCCGACACCTCTGTATCGGGCTAGGCCTCTGACCGATATCGGGCAGGAGAGCTACAACACCCTGTCACCCTTCTACATCAAGGAGGCGACACCTATCTTTTAATTCTATTATTTAATTCTTTGTTTATACAATGTATTAAGACCTTTAAATATTTATGGAAATGGAAAGATTCAATTACTTGTTGCTCTATGCTTCGTGTATAATGCTGGATGACTGCTCTGTTTAATATCCGAACCCTAGCTTGCATGATTTGGATCGCATTTTGATTAGCTACCGAACCGTTTTCCCGTCGCAACAACTTCGAGAGTTGTGTTGCGGCTCTAGCGTTTGGTCCGATTCTGGAGTACGAGAGTGCCTGGAACGGAGCTGTTTTCTATAACATTCCACTCTAACTGAAGCCCAGCAACCTCGAGAGGGGTGTTGATGTAGAGGTTAGAGGTACCCGCTCTGAGAGGAGGGGTGCATGGTGTTACCGCTACTTCTTGTTTTACTACAGTCTTATCCTCCGAACCTTGCCTGAGCTCTAGTCTTTATCTTTCTACTTCTGTTGCATGAAAACCCCTAAAAACTGCTAAATGCCTAAAACCTTAAATCTCTCTTGTAGCTCCATTTGGAGATAGTTTTCTTGTTTATTTCGTGACATCTTACCGTTCTCTTTCGGGAATTTATATCTCTTTATACCTACCGGAGTGTAGTGTGTCGATTTATGGTTCTCAACACTACCCCCTTGTCCCTTTGTTCGACCCCGTATGACTACTTCGACCCCGTGAGCAAAGTTGTGGGGGCCTAGAAGGATTCGGGTTTATAAATGTAAAAGCTCGACTACCTCAAATCCGCCTCCAATTTTGGACGTGCAATTTAGGCCGGTCAATCCTTTCCCTCATACATATTTTTGTGTGTTTTCATTTAGATGTGTGTTTTAGTTCTGTAAGTGATGAGTGGTGCCCTTCTTAGGTCCACTCATTATAGCAGTCATGTTAGGTTTGGAAACTATAATGTGTGCAAGATATGTTTTACACCCCTTAGATATCATGATTTTAGATTCAAAAATAGGATACATGAAATCATAAAGAGTGCCAATTGTGAAATATTTGGGATGGATATAATAATCTAATTGGATTGAAAATCATTGAAAATATGAGTCTTGTATAATTAGTTCCACCTTGAAATCAAGTCAATATCTTCCATGTCTAAGAGAACCAATTCGAACTATGATCTATGATTCAAATATGAAATATGTACCTTGTTGAAAGTATGATACAACATATAGATTCTTTGACTTAAGGTAGATATATTAGTTACATCGATGATTCAATATGAAATAGATAACTTTTTCTTAGAAACATGATATGACACATATATTCTTCAATATGGAGTATATACATCAATTCTATATCCTATATAGCTGATATTGAAGTTTCCCATGTATTTTAGACCCCAAGTAGTGTCTATATATATATACATATATATATACATATATATATATATATATAGAGAGAGAGAGAGAGAGAGTCAGGCTAGTGTACACTCGAGTGTACCGGAGGCACCGTACACCTCAGTCATTTTTGAAGATGTAGTAAATTTTTGAAAAATCTAAACCATTGATCTTCTTAATTGTCATAAGAACATACTATATAATAAATTTTAGCTCATTTGGACACTTTTAGGTCGTACATCTAAAGGAGGCAACGATCATGTATTTCAAATCAGTTTTGTGCGTCGATTTTGTTGTCCTTGGATGAGTGACTTACACTCATCCAACTGAGTTCAAATTTTGTATGTGGCCTAAAATTATTGTCACCATGAAGATCAATGGATTAGATTTTGGAAAAACATGGTCTAGGTAGGCAAACACCATTGGGGTGTACGACGTGATATGTACACTCGAGTGTATTCTAGCCTGACTCTCTCTCTCTCTCTCTCTCTATATATATATATATATATATATATCCATATATATGGACCCTAAGTGAAGTTGAGATATCTCAAAATGGTTAAACAATTGTTCCATGCATATGAATGTTTGTGGTATAAGGTTTTTACAAGCTCACGTTTCTTTTCAAATGAATCTACTAGATGATTCCCATAAGCGTTAAATTCATGCATGTTGATAAAAATAGTAGGACTAGATGATGATCAGGTAGTCTAAGTTTTTCAATCTTATTAGCCCAAGGTGGGGTTGGGTAGGGGCACTTGTATCTGAAGTAACCTTCCTTCTTTAATTATAAATAGACCATTTTCTTAAATATAAACTACTCTTGGTCATAGTCTCTAAATTTGAAACAATTAACAACATGATTTTTTATAATACATTATTTTTAACCTACATTAGGACCTTGAGTAGGATCTCTTCATTAGGTCATTCACACCACTTATATTCCTATTATAATGGTTTTTTGACATTGATTTCCATTTTTTTCCTCTATTGTTCCACATCATTAAATCCAAGGTAACCTAGCTTGGATATGTTGTTGAGCCCTAAGGTTCCTTTTAGTGTGAGGTCCATGTTGTAAGTTTAATCAAAGGATTTGAGGCAATAGGTTATGGAAAAAGTAGGGATGGTGAAGTATAGTCCTTCAAATAAGTGGTCCAATCTATTTTTTTTAGAGAGAATGGTGGCATGGTGCTCAAGGAGGTCAAATACTATACTACTAAAGCTACTAAGAGGTTCCTCTACGTTAGGTAATATTTTTTAAAAGAATTGGCATGAAATGGTTTCTAAAGATAATTCTAAACTCCACCCAATTATGTTGGAGGATAAGGTTGAAACTGAAAGTAATCCTTTCACAAATGCTTAGTGGTCACATCAATTGATAGGTGTTATAGGTAATCTACCTATTTTAGGACATTTTAAGACTCGGTAAGCATTCTACATGGAAAAAAATCGTTTTCTTGTCAGTGACTTCGCCTAGGACATCTCCATACAAAAGTATATCTTAGAGATTCCAAAATTTGTAATGTTAATTCTTTTGGGGGTCAGGCAGAGAAGGATAATGTTGTTGTAATCACTAATGTATATGCATGAATAGGGTATGCATACATTCAACAATTTTACATCTAGATTCTTCCCACTCTCACACATCAATTGATTTAGGATTAGAGTTCTCACTGGCCTTAGGTACATGTCTAGGCCTCATGTCCTTGAATTGATGAGGGACCTTGGTTCCAAATTCATTGGATCCCACTTTTTTATTGGAGAAAGTTTTGGGAGACAAATTAAAGAGTTGTGTATGAAATTTTTTAATTTGGACTTGGAATGACACATTATGTGAGTTTGACCAATCAAATTAATCATCTATCCATTCATTCATTTTCTTTTTGAGTGTTCATCTATTTTTATTGTATCCTTCTTAATCTACCTAAAATATAGAATAACTTTCATTCATGGAAGGGAAAATATGAGAACTTCTATTCTTAAATCTATCTAGATAGATGTATTGGGGTATCTCTATTTCAATATAGATGAGAAAAGGACTCTCTAGTGTTAAGTTAGCACTAATCAGATAAAATCCCACTTCAAATAGGTAGGTTGCAAATGGGGAATCTACAGTTACCACAACAAAGGTAGATAGGGAAGACTAGATCAAATCCCTCGTATTTCATACCAATCATAGATGCCTACATTGAGGTTACCTCTAGCTTATCTATAGTAATATGAGCTTATCTATAGTATTATGATTTTAGCTCTTACACTAAACATGTTGTTGACTCAAAGTCTAATTGACTCTTAAAGTCTAATTGACTAAACCCTTATTTTGATGATGACTAACCATTCCACTTATATGTGTCTAATGCTTCTACTTCAGTTATTTTAGATTAGATATAGTGTAAAGACATTATCTTTACTAAGTAAATCATGGCAAACAAAAACACCAATTGTGTAGCAGTTGAATTTTAAACTTTGACTATATTCAAAATGTATAAAGAGTACAATACAAAATTTCCCAAAAGGGTGTACAACTTTATACAAAACAACAAGATCTAGGTAGTGTAAGACTCAAACTAAATCAACTTGTCTCCAAACAAAAACAACTTAACATATAGGCGACTATAGCTAAGTCCAAGCTAGTAAGTTAAACTCATTTCTCTTAGCCTTAGGCAGGGTCACCAAGCTTCAACTGTGCACTCTGATCCTATACCTGGGTGGTTGGGATCACCCAACATGAGAGAGATAAAAGTATGTGTTAATCAAAATGAAAACAAACATAATAAGGCACAACATTGCATAATAAAAGATTCAGTACACTAAGAGATTCCAAGAGTATGAGGCAATTAATCAAATAAGAAATAGAAATTTTCCATAGTCCAATAACAACAATAATCAACATAGCATGAATGATATTATGACATAAAATCATACCAATGTAGGGTGAGGAACATACCAGACCTACACCAAGAGAAGAGGGGAAATTCACATCCCAAACCTCATATATATATAAAGTGGTAAGGGGACTAAAACCCCAGTCCCTGGCAGGAGGACTAAAACCTTATATCCTATATAGAGTGGCAGGGGGACTAAAACCCCAGTGCCCTATGGGTGGTTTGTACTCATGTACACTACATTGTCATTTGGCCAAAAATACATCATGCTAAATAGTTCACTTGGCAGTGGAGATAATATAGATAACATTTTCATCATAGTATTAGGGAATAAAACCCATGAAGTATGTCAAATAATGAGCCAACATTGGCAATAACAAGATCCAAGCATTTCAAGTAAATGAGCATTCATAGGCAATATAAAAATTAAATAAATTATGAGCTAAATAAAGGCAACAGAGAGAGATTCCAAGGCTAGCATTTGCCTCATTATGAAATGGGGTTAGATAAAATCCCAACTGAAGAATAGGTGTATTTGCACATACACATTTCATATCCATCATACATAGGAATCACATACCTTTTTTAAGATAATAAACATCACTTCACCAATTTGATTGTTATCCTTATCCATTTTTCCCTAGAATAATTATTTCACATAATTTAGTATTTATAAAGCATAAAGTATAAAGAAAGATACTCATTTTAGACCTTATTATAAAACCACTAATTTAGGACTCAAAACTAGGACCAAAATCTCACTTAGGTTTCACTGATTAGGAAAACATATTTATTTATCAAAATCGGAGTTAGGATGCATTAGTTATCAATTTTAGAAAAATGTATATGATCAAACTAGCATCCAAAGTAAACATTGAAAAAGGAAATAGAATCATCACTCAAAAATCATAAATTCGGATTCTACATGAAAAATCCTTTCCAACAAGTATTTATTCACATTTTTCCGAAAACATATTGATTTTCTAAGAATTAAACGATTTGGACCAATCAGAAAAAATAGAAAATGCCACATGGGCATCATAGCCAGCAAGGGAGAATGTGACCGAAATTCCCCTTGTGTTAAAGAAAAAAGGGATGGGTGCACGGGGCAAGACCGTAAAAGCCACGAGTCTTCTTCTTCTTCTCACGCGAGCCATGGTCGCGGAGGAGAAGCTTGCCCGATTGGGCATTTCCTCATTTCTTGACCAAATTGGACGTATTGGTACTCAAAACGAAGAGGAAAGAGATATGAACTCACCGGTGTCTTTATTGGGGCACTGCTATCATCAAGCATCCAAGAAAAGGGCCACAATATCTGGGAGAAGGTGGAGGTGGTGGTGGCTAACTGTGGAGGATACAGGAAAATTAGCAATTGGAAAAGCTTGCAATGGGGCCGAAGAAGGTGAGGGGAGTGCCATATATAGATGAGGTAGTGTGAAACACGGAGAAGGTGGTGGATTTGAGAGGACAATGCAGGATCCATGGGGCATTTTGGCTATGGTGCACGGGAGACGATGAGCAAGGGCTAGAACTGTGCAGCTCGAGGAGACGAAGCCAACGACGAAGAAATCTCATGAAATGGCAGTGAGGAGAGGGAGAACGAGGTGGAGGAGCCTAGGTGTCATCTTGGTTGGTGGGCTGGTGGTTGAAGATGACAACGGAGCTGTTAGATCGAGATCCAATGGGGCCGGGTGCATGACACATGAAATGAATGGAATAAATACAAGTCGATTGATATCCTATAGTTACACTATATGGGAACTTGTAAAATCTTTTTGAATGGTCAAATGAAGACCAAATGACCTCAAATTTTAACCATAGGTTTATGACAGCACCTAGAACGATGCTATTCATTTAATTTTTCGTTTTATCTAATATAAGGCCCTTAATAAATTTATTTCCCATAAACATGTATATTAGTGTATAAATTGAGTAAATTAATGTGAAGAGGCATTATGATAATTTTTCTTATTGTATTTTAGAGATAGGCCAACCAAGAGGCTTTCCATAATCTATTAATTACATTTATAATTTTATTCACTCATAAGGAGAAAAAAAAGGGGTTAATTACTCTCATACATTAACTCAAATACACATTATTATTCATATCTTTATCCAAAAAGATATAAAAGCTCTAAATTAACATTATCTACTAATTATCTATCATTAAGGGTCACATTGCATAATTAGTCCTGAATAATCACATTAGGTGGGTTATTTGTGCAAGACCCCCTACATAATCATAAATGTGCGTAGATTGTGAATTACATCCTCAAGAAAGGCTAAATTTCAACATTGAGGCCAAAAAAGACTCAAAAGGATGGGAAATTTATGAAATATGTCCAAAAGGACTAGAAAGAAAATAAAAGCTCAAAAGTGGGTAAATTATAGAATGGACCCTGAGATTCAGTCTGTTACAACACTCCACCCCTTAAAGAGGATTTTGTCCCCAAAATCACAACAAGAGGGAAGAGAGGATGAGTATGTAACATCCCAACATTAGGTAACTAGGTGTTACATCAAGTCTATGTTTCCTCACAAGCTCTATGCATAATCCATGTCTCACTAAGGTTTCCACCATGCATATTACCTTTTATAAAACATAACATAATTATTGGCTTATAAGCATAATCTCCATCATGAAAAAGCATCATCTTTATTATTCCATTATTCTGTCACATTTTATTCACATTTGTTGTAACAAGGATTACATCTCAACATTAAGCACAATGTATTACCCTTATTTATCCCATTAAGGGTTTTAAGCACAATTAGGGTTTACTAAGAAAATCTCAACATCTATTAATGTATTAGGTTACAAACCTTAATAACTTGAATTCATTCCCCATTATTCTTATATTACCATCATATGGAATTATCATAGATTTCTTTGTAAGAAATAGATAATATTATTCAACAAGCTATTAGTCTACAATAATTCCAAATAATGTCACATTAGTTTCTTACAAATATTACACATTGTCACAACCTATTTCATACTTATATCCAGGCATCATTAACCATTTTCTCTATGACACTCCATTATATGAATTATACATATTTAACATCACATTAGGCATTTATGTATATTCATGTGAATCCAATTACTCATAATCATATTTGAGCCATTACATGTATTTTAGTGAATAATATGGAACACATTAAACATTAATGAATTGATTCATATTCTAAATCATGATAAGGTGATTAATGAGATGTATATTAGAGAACAAGGTGATATGCCTTTCATATATCGATAACTTGATCACAATTATGATTTGGTGATTAAAAATCATCTATATATACACCAAGATATATTATGTGAGGATGACACCTAAGTCACTAATGTATCATGAAGGCATTAAGGATATGCATGTATGTATTGCTAAAGCTAGATGATTACATATTAGGGTTTAGGTCAACTTGACCATTACATGCTATGCATTCCTAGCATGCACTAGTACCTTAATCTTACTAACCATACTATTAGGATGACATGGTCAACATTAAGTGTATAAACAATTAGTAATGAGTAACTCACTATTATGTGCATTAAGAGTATGTTAAGGTTCAAGCATATGAACTATCCCTTAGATGACTTATTGTACATATAATCATTTGTATATAAACAAACAAGATGAATTAAGAGTATAATCATTTGTATACCCAGTGTTTCTTCTCTTGCCTGATCCCTGGCACCTATTAATGGTACATCAACATTGCTCTCAACAATGTATTCCTCATGTCCTCCAGACATCTTTGAGTTATATATCTTCTTCTGCATAAGCAGAAGGCACTATAAGATACACTGGGTATACTTAGAACAGACTCGATACCTTAGTCCTATGTCTCTGTAGACTCAGCGAGCATAGAGCTCTGATACCACACTTGTAACGACAGTCGCCAAACTGACAAACAAATCGTTACTAGTTAAGCAGAATAAACATAAATAGTGGATTACTGAAAATCATTAACAATTAAAACCTTTTTCAAGAGATCCATTCATAGGAAAACTCTTCCAACAAGGACCAATGTATTACAATTGCAACCTGGTTCATAAGTACATATCTTGTACCATTTCTTCTCGAGGTTTACAACATCAACTGCCTTGTTAAAAGCTAAACACAAACAGAATAAGAACCTCGAGGCATCAAGCCAAAATCTCAAAATGATTTATTAAAAGCACTACTATTAACTCCAAGGACCTGAGAGTATAGAGACGACACATAGGACTTCTATCTACAAGACACGACAGAGAGTACACTCAACCTGAGCTGTCACTGCTATCCCTGCTGCTGCTGAAGTTCCTCCTCTACAAGATGTTCACACTCTCCTCCGTGCTTGTCCACCTAAAAATGTTGGATCCCATGGGGGTGAGACAATTGTAATTGCCTCATCGGGAGATATAACTCTCCGCCAAAAATGTTATTATGGCAATTTAATGATATAAAACTGAGCAGAGGATAAGTAGTTTAGATTATTCTCATCTTTTTAAAGTATTGCAACTATGCATGATAGAACAGTAAATCATCTATTCTCTTTATAAGGAATAGGGAGAACACGTATGTCATTTATCTATCATACTGTATCAACATATCTTGTGATACTTATTATCCTAAAATGCCACCCATGAATTACTCTTGTTTCTATCTGTTGGTCTTAGCCAATTAGCTTAAACAGATATTGAAATTATATCTGTCATGTACTCATACATCATTAATACAGGAATTGGGTTATTACCAATCATGTGTCATTATTATAGGCATTGTGCCTCTTCCAGATATTGGACCTTTCCAAACCTAATTACACCGCCAGGCATTGGTCCGTAACCAATCTTGATTACACCACCAGACATTGGACTTTAACCAATCCTGATTATAGGCTTCATGCCTCTGCCAGGTATTGGACTTTAACCAATCCTGATTACATCGCCAGGCAGTGGACTTTAACCACTCCTGATTATAGGCTTCATGCCTCTGCCAGGTATTGGACTTTAACCAATCCTGAATACACCGCCAGGCAGTGGACTCTAACCACTCCTAATTACAGGCTTCATGCCTCTGCCAGGTATTGGACTTTAACCAATCCTGATTACACCGCCAAGCAGTGGACTTTAACCACTCCTGATTACAGGATTCATGCTTCTGCCAAGTATTGGACTTAAACCAATCCTGATTACACTGCTAGGCAGTGGACTCTAACCACTCCTGATTACAGGCTTCATGCCTCTGCCAGGTATTGGACTTTAACCAATCCTGATTACACCGCCAGGCAGTGGACTCTAACCACTCCTGATTACAGGCTTCATGCCTCTGCCAGGTATTGGTCCGTAACCAATCCTGATTACACCGCCAGACAGTGGACTCTAACCACTCTTGATTACAGGCTTCATGCCTCTGCCAGGTATTGGACTTTAACCAATCCTGATTACACCGCCAGGCAGTGGACTTTAACCACTCCTGATTACAGGCTTCATGCCTCTACCAGGTATTGGACTTTAACCATTCTTGATTACACCGCCAGGCAATGGACTTTAACCACTCCTGATTACAGGCTTCATGCCTCTGCCGGGTATTGATCCGTAACCAATCCTGATTACACCACCAGGTAGTGGACTCTAACCACTCCTGATTACAGGCTTCATGCCTCTTCCAGGTATTGGACTTTAACCAATCCTGATTGCACCGCCAGGCAGTGGACTTTTACCACTCCTGATTACATTTCACTATTACTAGGCATTACCTTGGTCAAGCCATCAAACTCATCCACATTGTTTATATAATACAAGTATTCCTTATGTCTCATTTTAACATATTCAAAGAACCATAGTCCTTATTTTGTCTATGACTATAATGCATGTATGACCAAGATTTCATTAATATCTTTGTAACCATTTATTATTATTATTATTATTATTATTATTATTATTATTATTATTATTATTAATATTATTATTATTATGTTACAGGGTTCCCATTTACCTGGTTTATTTTAAAGATTACCAATTCTTACATCAATCTTTAGATCAATATCTTGTCACCTCTCATTAGGCAACAACTATTCACATGGCTCACAAGGCCATTAAACATCTTGTCACCTCTCACTAGGCAACAACTATTAGGGTTAGGGTTTCCCCTTATTGCCAGATAGGGTTTCAAGTTCATATTATTAATTCAAACCCTGATTCATTGCTCCACACATCTAGGAGCATACATTGATATCATAAGTATTCGATTATACTTCTTTATTCTCATCATTTATCATTAAATGAATCATCAACACTATGTATGAGTTCATCTCTCATCCTTACCGGGGTATGATTACATCATACTTATTAACTTGGCTTGACCCTTTCTCAAGGTATGTTAGCCCACACTTATCCAAGTGCATTAAACTTATTACATATCAATGTAACAATTGATATAATACACTTCACGTGTTACTCATCCAAGTATATTCGATTTAAGGTGCATCAAGAAACATCAAACTTGAAATGCTAGATGTGATATCTATCATGTCTTGATGTATCACTTCCCTCATCACTTTTAACTTACTTAAGTTCGTCAACTTATCTTATACTAGGGTATTTCACATCCTAATACTTTATGCACTAACCCATCACATTCATTCTGTAGTGTATTGATCATAAGTCATACATTTGAATTGTCCAACCATCATCAATTGATATGGACTCATCTCAGGTTGAGACATTATTGATATAGGATTAACCATTATCAACCACTTTAGGTGTTTCACCTATCAAGGTATTATCCATACCATTACTTGGTATTACACTCATTACTCCTAAGAGTGTCTTACTCTCAGCTTTACAAGGTGTCTCGGGTTGGAGGTGTATGAACACTCACCATATCGGGTTAGGATTTACACATGTCTCAATATCGGGCATGAGGTATATTCTTGACCTCATATCGGGCACAAGGTATATTTATGTGTCGCCCATGATACTTATGAGGTATCAACCCATCACCATGTCGGGCTAGAAGTACATTCAATCACCCTATTGGGCTAGTCACCATCTAGGGTAATCCATGACGGGTTAGGGTTACCATATCGTCTAGGGTTGGGTATCGTGCAACCCTATCATGCAACCATGACGTGCAACCATGTCATGCAACTATGTCATGCAACCATGTTGTGCCACTATGTCATGCAACCATGTCGTGCAACTATGTCATGCAACCATGTCGTGCAACCATGTCATGCAATAGCACTTGTTACACTTCACTTATATCGGGTTACCAAAATTAGGGTTTCTTGTCATGTTACGAGTATACAATTATCTTTGTATCGTGTATGGAGTCTATTCTAGACTTCCTATCATGCAAGCATCTTGTGCAAGACATATCGGGTAAGACATACCCATATCGGGTTAGGGTTATTTGAGCATATACTTGAACCTGAAATCACTTTACAAAGTGATACCATCTTCTTCAAGCTCTAGACCTTTGTTCTAACTATTATAGTTCATGTCAACAGTTCTAAGAAACTACTATAACTCATAATTGCATCAAATATTTCAGGAAATTTTGGAATTAAAAGTAATTCATTAAGTATAGCAATTTAGGTGATGAATAATAACATGGTTGAGTTCAAGTTATATAACCTGCCTTAAGAACCACTTCAAAGCTCCAAGATCCAAAGCTCCACGTTCCTAAGGTTGAAGATGACTTATGAAAAGTCCAAGGCTCGTTCACATCTCCTTCATATACAAGGAATCACCATGGATAAGAAATTGGTGAAGAAAAAAAGGTAGATCATAACCCTAGTTCCATGCTTCAATTCAAGCTTGAAGACAACTATGACTCACCTTAGAGTTAAGATTTGACCTCCTTAACACCTTTGCACGATACACTAGTGTCCTTTCATGATATGCCACCCCTCTTGAACGATATGGCACTCACTTGCACGATATGCCACTCAACTCTTCACCCTATTGGCCGATATCACCTTATATGACCAATTTCACCTACTTGGCCGATATGCTCTTGCCATGGGCGATATCCCAAGGCCTATGCACGATACCACAGCATACCTTCACGATATGGGAGCTCTATGCACAATACCTTAGGGTAGGAGGGTGGTAAGGGTCGCAAAATTGCACCAAGGGGTGAAACTAGGGGTATATATACTTGTTGTTCATGAAGGAAGGTAAAAATGAGGTGTCAACATTTTGAGATAGTAGGTGCCACGTGTCCATGCTTGGTCACAGGTGTACATGCATGCATAAAAATTTATATTGACATTCAAAAAGGTTTAGGATCATCTAGAGATGCAAATTCGTCCATTGCTTATCCATTTGGATAAGTCATATAGGTTTAATCACTATTTTAAGTCAAGTCGATACACTTTTTCTAAGGAAACTTGCTAGCCGTCACATCTCACCTCCTTGAGGTACTTTGCACGATATGAACTTTTCCAAGAGTTCACAAAACGATATGGGACACCTCCTTGGGCTCCATGGCTGATAGGCACTCATATATAAGCTTTTCAACTTGATACAACTCAAGTTAAGCTTTCATATTCAACCCCCTTTCTTGGTCATTTCATCACCAAGATTACCATCAGTCATAAGTGATTCAAACATGGTGTCTCATTCATTATCTCTCCTCTAAATGATACTAGGAGGGAGTAGGGACACTCTAGAGATTGTAATTTTCATATCAACCCCACACTTGGGTAAATTACAATTCGTACCAAAATTGGTGCACAAGGTACCAACATTGTTCAAACAAGTTCAAACTTGGAATTTGAGCTTTCCACAAGCCACCACTTAGCATCATTCTCTCTCTTATGATGATAAAACACATGGGGTACATTTAACATGTGACAGTTTGCATTATAGCCCCTCAATTTGGGTAAATTGCACTTTGGTCCAAAACAAAGGAAAATTGCTCAAACAACATTCAATCGGGACCAAACTTGAAACATGAGTGTGTCACATGATAACAAAGCACCATAGAGGATTATATTAAAGTTCTAAACAACTTTATTAGCCAAAACAATTAGGTTTACCTCATAACCCAGGTCAGGGTCGTTACAGTATATGTCACCCATGATACTTATGAGGTATCAACCCATCACCATGTCGGGCTAGAAGTACATTCCATCACCTTATCGGGATAGTCACCATCTAGGGTTAGCCACGATGGGCTAGGGTTACCATATCATCTAGGGTTATGTATCGTGCAACCCTATCGTGCAACCATGTCATGCAACTATGTCATGCAACCATGTCGTGCAACCATGTCATGCAACTATGTCATGCAACCATGTCGTGCAACCATGTCGTGCAACTATGTCATGCAACCATGTCATGAAATAGCACTTGTTACACTTCACTTATATCAGGTTACCCAAATTAGGGTTTCATGTCAACTTATAAGTATTCATTCAACCTTGTATCGTGTATGGAGGCTATACTTGACTCCTTATCATGCAAGAGGTGTATACTACACCCCCATATCATGCAACAATGTCTTCATTCATATCCATATCGTTCAAATGAAGTAGGTGCATCATCATATTGGCTTAAAGGTGCTTTCTTGTGTGCATACACCTGATATCACTTTTATAAGGTGATACCATCATCTTCAAGCTCTAGACCTTTGTGCTAACTGATATAGTTCATGGAAACAGGTCCAAGCAACTACTAGAAGTCTTAATCTCATCAACTATTTTAGGAAATTTCGGAATTAAAAGTGTTTCACTAATTATAGAAATTTAGGTGAAAAATAATAACATGGTTGAGTTCAAGTTATATAACCCGCCTTAAGAACAACTTCAAAGCTCCAAACTCCAAAGCTCCACGTTCCTAAGGTTGAAGATGGAATTCACAACTCCTCTATATGCAAATAATCACCATGGATAAGAAATTGGTGAAGAACGAAAGAAAGGAAGACCAAACCCTAAATTCATGCTTCAATCCAAGGTTGAAGATGATCTTATCCTCACCTTAGGGTTAAGTGTGAGCTCCTTCTTGCTCCTTAACACCTTTGCACGATACACTAGTGTCCTTGCATGATATGACACTCCTCTTGCACGATATGGCACTCACTTGCACAATATGACACTCACTTGGAGTCAAAACTTCACTCTATGGCCGATATCACCCTATATGGCCAATATCACCTACTTGGGCGATATGCTCTTGCCATGGGCGATATCCCAAGGCCCATGCACGATACCACAACATCCCTTCACGATATGGGATCTCTATGCATGATACCTTAGGGTAGGAGTGTGGTAAGGGTCGCAAAATTGCACCAAGGGGTTAAACTAGGGGTATATATACTTGTTGTTCATGAAGGAAGGCAAAAATGAGGTGTCAACATTTTGAGCTAGTAGGTGCCACGTGTCATGCATGGGTGACACGTGTACATGCATGCATCAACATTTATCCTTTCTTGCAAAATGGTTTAGGATCATCTTGAGATGCAAATTCGTCCATTACTTATCCATTTGGATAAGTCATCTAGGTTTAATCACTATTTTAAATCAAGTCGATACACGTTTTCTAATGAAACCTGTTGGCCGTCACACCTCACCTCCATGAGGTGCTTTGCATGATATGGACTTTACCAAGAGTTCACAAAATGATATGGGACACCTCCTTGGGATCCTTGGCCGATAGGCACTCATATATAATCTTTTCATCTTGATACAACTCAAGTTAAGCTTTCAAATTCAACCCTTTTCTTGGTCATTTCTTCACCAAGATTACCATCAATCATAATGGAATCAAGAATGGTGTATCCTCCTTTAGCTCTACTCTACATGATTCTAGGAGGGAGTAGGAACATTATAGATGTGGTAATTTTCATATCAACCCCACATTTTGGATAAATTATAATTTGTACCAAAATTGGTGCACAAAGTACCAACATTGTTCAAACAAGTTCAACCTTAGAATTTAGGCTTTCCACAAGCCACCACCTTGCATGATTCTCTCTATTATGATGATAAAACATATAAGGTACGTTCAACATGTGATATATTGCAATATAACCCCTCAACTTGGGTAAATTGCACGTTGGTCCAAAATAGAGAAACATTGCTCAAACAACATTCAATCAGGACCAAACTTGAAACATAAGTGTGTCACATGATAACAAAGAACCTTAGAGGATTATATTAAAGTTATAAGAAACTTTATTATCCAAAACAAATAAGGTTACCTCATAACCCAGGTCAGGGTCATTACAATTATAGTAGGAGATTTGTAAGATATCTAGTCCAACATATATATCTTTTAAGGATCTCACTTCCTCCGTCTCCCAAACTCTCTTTATACCATGAAGATGAACATTCTCTCTCTTCGCAAGAGAGGTGAAGAAGAATAAGGGAAGGAGTTCCTTGGTGAAAGCTTCTCCTTGGCGAAGATGAAGATAGAGGCAGAAGATCCAAGAAGAGTGGGTAAATCCTTCAAGGTGGAAAAACCTGTTGCAATAGTGGGTAAGTCCTTGGTGAAGGTGGAAGACTCATTGAAAAAGTAGGTAAGTCCTTGGTGAGGTTGAAGACTTTTGGTCCTAGATATGTAAGTCCTTTGTGAGGTTATTGGCTCCCTGTCCTCAGAGGGGAGGTAGGGTATCCTTTTCCTAGAAAAGGAAGGTCTTATTGTATCTTTTATAATGGAATACAAGGAAGGTGCAATGGTTTACAAGGCCTAGAGGTTGACCTCTATAGGTAGTGGATGTACACACTCCTAGTTTGGAATCACTATAGATAGATTGTGTTCTTGTTTTTATTCAATCTATCTCATACTTTCTATGTATGTTTAGTTTCTCTCAAATCTCATATTAGCAACCTTAACTTAGAAATATCTTGAAGGTTGAATGAATTCTATTTAAGTGCTTTTAACTCTATTCACCCCCTCTAGAGCCATGTGCAATGGGCCTTGTGAGCCATGTGAGATGCTTGTACAACAAGTATCATGTATACCTTGGTCTGAGGACCTAGAGATATTAGTTACCTGATAAGTGGTAACAATGTTCTGTGATGAACTAAGGGTTTGAGTACCCAGATCTGTAATCATTATGATGATAATGTTAAGGGATGAGAATTCCCAGTAATGAGATAAGGGATTGAGATCATAAATTTTATATGTATTCTAAAGATTTGAAAAGTACTTGATAGATGTATTACGCTTGTTCTTTGTAACATTTGTCATAATAATTCATGTTTGAAAACTTGACTGATTCTAAAAGAATGTGGCAATACATTTAATTAATCAAGTGGAATCTTATCATGTAGAGCCCTAACCATAGATCCATCAGCGTCAGTAAACTGCTGAATGGTGAAACAGGTTTTCCCACGGGATCTCCTAGAGATCGCATATTTTTGAATATGTGGGGGTGATGGGTGAAAATATCTGTACACCCCGAATGAAGATTGATAGTAGATAAACATGAAATCTCTCAATACTTCATTATTGGTTGGGATTCGATGTAGATAAACACGAAATCTAATCGACCCTTCCTCAGGTTGATGGTAGATAAACACGAGATCTCTCAATCCTTACGAGAGCGCAGCTGACCCTGCAACTCTATAGTGAAGTTTCCAGTATACCCTAGAAAGCTATTTAGCAGTTGACACAGTCTGGATCATTTTCTCGCACTGACCAAGACGGTATGAGGTCATGGTAGCTGGCTCTTCCATTGACCTTGTATGGTACTAATTTTGACTTCGCAGTGGTCGGTTGGAGTATGAGCGGTATACCTCATCTCCTCAGGGCATAAGTGTGATTGTAAAATGTAATCATCCGTGTAGCATATCTACTTAAGGATCAAATATGGCAAACATTGATTGTTGTGTACTTCAGTTATACATCTTAGTTGATAGATGTTATTTAGGCTCTTTACATTCCTTGCAAAGTAGATAGATGATTTATAACTCTACCATGGTTAGATGCAATGTTCTCCTTAAGAGAGGAGATTACTTCATTCTATTCATACAGTGATTTATCCTGCCTATTAATATAAAAAGAACCTCTGCTCAGTTTATAAATGCTTAATTTGTGATAATAATATGGTCGGCAGAGAGTTATATCTCTCATTGGGACAATTGTCTCACCCCGTGGGATCCACATTTTTTTAGGTGGACATGCACGAGGTGGAGAAGAATCTTTCTGCAGAGGATGAACAACAGCTTAGGCAGCAGTGACAGCTCAAGTTGAGTGTACTATCTGTCATGTCTTATAGATAGAAGTCCTATGTGTCGTCTGTGTACACTCATGTCCTTGGAGTTGGTTTGTACTGGTTTCATAAATAATTTGAGATTTTGGCTTGAATCCCTCGAGGTTTTATGTTGCTCCAGTATGTGTTTTGATAGAGCAACTGTTATATGTTATCCTCTAGAAGAGATGGTACAGTGTATGTACAATGTGAACAATGATGTATATAAATTTTTGGTTCTGCCTTAAAGAGTTTTCCTAGAAATGGATCTCTTTGCAAAAATGGTTTTAATTTTTAGTGATTTTTGTTAATTCGATGTTTATGTTTATTCTGATTAATTAATGATGATTTGTTTGTCGGTTTGGCGACTGTCATGACACCCCATGTCCTATATTCACAAATCAGATAAAAATATTCTTTAAATGTGTTCTTGTAATCCTAAATCTTGAACCCAACTCTATAGAGATAAATTTAGAATTTTGAGTGATATCTCTACCACTTATGATGCTTATGTGTAGTAATCATGAAAAAGGACACATTTTTACACTTTTCGGGATTTGTTCTCCTATATCTACTCAAATGATTTTCCTAAGTGTTCCGATCCTTACTCGAAGAAGGTAACTTTATCTCATATTGACATACACAAGATATTGGAATATATTTACACATGTGTGCTTCTTGGATTTGTATATTGTCTGAGCTATTTTTCCCTATGACTATGACTCAAATTTATTATATGTATGTTTTCATAAAACATGAACAAAAAAAATTCTCCTCAAAACTACTAGATGTACATTTACTCTTAGAATATTATATCTAATGTAATGGAATTCGTAGACAATGACTCTTGAAGTTGAGGAACCGAATCTACAAAATATATAATGTGCAAACCCTTCCTCAAGTGTACTTGGAAATCTTAGAGTGGCAGTGTGTCAACCCTTCGAGGTAAACTATATGGATGAATATGGTGTGAATTGTAAGAAAAATATCTTTTCATTTAATATAGCTAAAAGTAAAATAAAAGAATAATTTTGGAAAAATTGTATATTTTCTCCTCCAAGCACATGTATTCTTCAAGACATTGACTTTATCTATCTAAAATTGTACCAATGTAGTTGCATTGACTTATGTTGTCTTGAATGGTTTAAATGTCAATTCTAAGAAGTGATCACTATATGTCAAACATTATGGACAATGCAAGGCCGTACTATAAGTCAGTGAGGTTTGTATTAATAATTTGGGAACTAAATTCTTCTCATTTTTAGTTGTTATCTGTGTTTCCATCAAAAGTTTGCATATAAATCATTTCTATTGCCTTTGGGCCCTTATGAAATAATAATTTGATTTATTTATAGAATGTTGGTTTGTGTTTCTACGTTATGTATATTTGTACGTTGATCCACACAAGGATAAAAAAATTATGAATACCATATCTCATGTTTCCTAATTGAGAGTCTAACATGATACTTGTGATTGGAAGTGTTAACCCATGGGATATGATATTTGAGTAAAACATGTAGATACATGTGTTGGAACCTCTCACCAGGCAACAACTCATTCACATGGCTCACAAGTCCCATTGCACATCTTGTCACCTCTCACTAGGCAACAACTCATTCACATGGCTTACACGGCCCATTGCACATCTTGTCACCTCTCACTAGGCAACAACTTTTTCACATGGCTCACAAGGCCATTACACATCTTGTCACCTCTCACTAGGCAACAACTATTTCACATGGCTCACAAGGCCCATTGCACATCTTGTCACCTCTCACTAGGAAACAACTTATTCACATGGCTCACAAGGCCATTAATCATTATTCTTTTTATACAAGTATTTAACATGCCTTATAAGGCTTATGCAATAAAAGAATTACAACCTTCCCATCATTAGGGTTAGGGTTTCCCTTTCTTATCATTTAGTGTTTCTCTTACATATCATCACCCTTCATTAGGGTAAGGGTTTTCCATTATTAACCATTTAGGTTTTCAAGATCATATTATCAATGATCAAACCCTGATTCATTGCTTCACACATCTAGGAGAAAACTTTTGATATCATCAGTATTCAATCATACTTATTTATTCTCATCATTTATCATTAAATGATTATCAACACAAGGTATGAGTTTGTCTCTCATCCTTACTAGAGTATGAATACATCATACTTTATTAACTTGGCTCAACCCTTTCTCAAGGTATGTTATCCTACACTTATCAAAGCACATTAAGCTCATTACATCTCAATTTAACAATTGGCATGACATACTTCATGTGTTACTCATCCATACATATTGGATTTAAGGTGCATCAAGGTGTAACAACCTTAAAGTGCTGGATGTGATATTTACCATGCCTTGGTGTATCACTTCCCTCATCACTTTTAACTTACTTAAGTTTATCAACTTATCTTGTATTAGGGTATGTCCCATCCTAATACTTTATGCACTAGCTCATCACATTTATCATGTAATGTATTTGTCATAAGTCACACATTTGAATTGTCCAACCATCATCAATTGATATGGACTCATCTCTGGTTGAGGCATTGTTGATATAAGGTTGTCCATTATTAATCACTTTAGGTGTTTCACCTATCAAGGTATTAGCCACACCATTACTTGGTGTTACACTCATCACTCCTAAGAGTGTCTTGCCCTCACCTTTACAAGGTGTCTCGGGTTAGAGGTGTATGATCATTCACCATATCGTCTAGAAGTATATGAACACCAATCATATCAGGCGAAAGGTGTTTGTATGTATTACCCATGTCATGCACAAGGTATTAAGCCATCACCATGTCGGGCTACATATGCATTAAATCACCATATCGGGTGGTTCACCATCTAGGGTTTACCATATCAGGCTCAACCCAATATATATTCATCTCATTCCCTCCCTCAAGGGTACCATCCTATCTTAAGGATGGGTAAAAGGTTAAACAATTGGTTAAACTCTTCTAAACCCATTACACAAGTCGATTGGAGTGAAGGGCACCACGCCATATTGGGCCACACCACCAAACATTAAGTTGCAACACCCATGTAGGGTTAGGGTTGATTGTGATGGGTACATCGTACATATATGTGTCGCCCTTAATGTTTAAGGGGTATCAACTCATCACCATGTCGGGCTACCATATCATCTAGGGTTGTGTATCGTGCAACCCTATTGTGTAGGTTCATGTAGGCCTCACGATACTAAGTACCAATGATGTATCATATGATCATATTGTGCATTAGCACTTGTTACTCTTCACTTATATTGGGTTACCCAAATTAGGGTTTCTTGTCAATTTACAAGTATACAATTGACCTTGTATCATGCATGGAGTGTATAATAGACTTCCTATCGTGCAAGAGGTGTATACTACACCCCCATATTGTGCAAGAAGGTATACAATCATATACATATCATTTTAGTGTAGTAGGTGCATCATCATATCAGGTTAGAGGTGATTGCTTGTGTGCTTGCACCCGATATCACTTTATAAGGTGATACCATCGTCTTCAAGCTCTAGACCTTAGTTACAACTGTTATAGTTCATGGAAACAGGTCTAAGCAACTACTAGAACTCATAATTTCATCAACTATTTCAGGAAATTTTGGAATTAAAAGTAGATCATTAAATATAGCAATTTAGGCGATGAATAATAACATGGTTGAGTTCAAGTTATATAACCCGCCTTAAGAACAACTTCAAAGATCCAAGCTCCAAATATCCACATTACTAAGGTTGAAGATGAACTTAAAAACTCCTCTATAATCACCATGGATAAGCAATTGGTGAAGAAGAAAATAAAGGTAGATCATAACCCTAGTTCCATGCTTCAATCCAAGGTTGAAGATGATCATTGCCTCACCTTACGGTTAAGTATGAGCTCCTTCTTGCTCGTTAGCACCCTTGCATGATACCATACTACTCTTGCACGATATGCCACCACCCATGCACGATATGATGCTCATTTGCACGATATGCCACTCACTTTTTATCAAAACACTTCATTATGGGCAATATCACCCTATATGGCCGATATCAGCTACTTGGATGATATGATCTTGTCATGGGCGATACCCAAGGGCCCATGCACGATACCAAAAAACTCTTGCATGATAAACGGAGTCTATGAACGATACCATAGGGTAGGAGGGTGGTAAGGGTCGTAAAATTCCACTAAGGGGTGAAACTAGGGGTATATATACTTGTTGCTCATGAAGGAAGGTGAAAATGAGGTGTCATCATTTTGAGCTAGTAGGTGCCACGTGTCCATGCATGGATGACACGTGTACATGCATGAATCAAAATTTATCTTGTCTTGAAAAATGGTTGAGGATCATCTAGAGATGCAAATTTGTCCATTACTTGTCCCTTTGAATAAGATATATCAATTAATTCATCACTTTATTCACAACTCGTCCCAATTTTGCTAAGGAAGTTATAACTCGACACAACTCACCTCCTTGAGGTTATTTGCATTATATGGCCTTTTACAAGAGTTCACAAAACGATATGAAACTCCTCCTATGGATCCTTGGCCGATAGGTATTCATATATAATCTTTTCAACTTGATATAACTCAAGTTAAGCTTTCATATTCAACCCTTTTCTTGGTCATTTCATCACCAAGATTACCATCATTCATACATGATTCAAACATGGTGTCTCCTTCTTTATCTATACTCTACGTGATGCTATGAGGGATTAGGGACATCTAGAGGTGGTAATTTGTATATTAACCCCACATTTTGGGTAAATTACAATTTGTAACAAAATTGGTGCACAAGGTACCAGCATTGTTCAAACAAGTTCAAACTTGGAATTTAGGCTTTCCAAAAGCCACCACTTAGCATAATTCTCTCTATTATGATGCTAAAACACATGGGGTACATTCAACATGTGACATTTTGCATTATAGTCCCTCAATTTGGGTAAATTGCACTTTGGTCCAAAATAAAGGAAAATTGCTCAAACAACATTCAATCGGGACCAAACTTGAAACATGAGTGTGTCACATGATAACAAAGAACCTTAGAGGATTATATTAAAGTTATAAGAAACTTTATTAGCCAAAACAAATGGGGTTACCTCATAACCCAGGTCAGGGTCGTTACAAGTTATAAACCCCTAACAAGGATTTCATCCCCAAAATCCCAGGTAAAGGAAGACAAATATTATTCATTCATCATATCATCAAGTCTCCACATAACATCTTAATGTCATGGAGATGCCATAGAGCTTTGACTAGAACAAAGTTATTCCACACATGATTAACATAGAATCTGTCATACAGGACACATACTCCATTGTCCTTTTCATTATTGACTGTAGAGTCAACTCTGTCATGTAATACTTTTCTTAGTCATAGGAACATTATACATACCTTGTTTAATTCAGGTGTCAAACCTCACTGATTTGTCACCTTTTTCAACTTATAACTTTATGTGACATGATTCTTGATTTTGAGGAGTCTTCCATATTCCTCATTCATTTTATCATTTCACTTCCAAGGAAAGACTAGAGTTACATTTTGTCACCACTTGAGAAAACAAGTCTTATCATACATATGTTGTGCCATCCAATCTACTGACACAACACTAAACTTTCTTTCATTTTGGGACATTACTTGTTACACATATCTTTATCTTGGAACCAAAGTCCAAGACAAACTGATACTTTTCCAAGTATCCATCAATGGATTATTTCTAATCCATGCACATCAAGTGTCATAGTACTCACTTGATTGCCATGTCTCAAAAAGAAGAGAACACAAAGAAACATATTCTTCTTATCACCCCATCATGACCCATGGTTGTTTATCAAAGAGAAGGGATTATCATCTCCTCTAATGATAACATGAAGTTTCAACTGTTCATGAGTCACTTACTCTTGTTTCATCCTAGGTTCTTTTCCATTAGCATAAGAATTATAAGGATGATTACATGTCATCACTCCTTTCTTTGTTATTGTCTAACATGTTCATGAACATTTTGTGATTTTATCACATTTCCCATTTCTACATCATGGGAAAAGATCTTTACTATTCATACATGCTTTATTAGACAAGGATCATCTCCCTTGTTCTCATTCTCTTATCATGAGGATTATACTTTTCATTTCCTCATACATACAGATTGATCTGAGATCATCTCAGATTCCATTTAATGCACTTTTTATGTGATGCAAATGTCCATACCATTTTTCCAGTTTCATTATACTCACTAGATTGTCTCAGGATGATTACTTGATCAGAGTAATCATAAAGATAAAAATTTAAGAGTTCCATACTTGACCTATCTCCAATAATTATATACATGGCTAGGGTATACAAGTACTGAGATTAGGTAGTATGAACTTTATTTACTATCATGTTCCTTACTTTTCATGTTATCAAGAACATAGGATTTAGCATCCCTAGATTTTCTCCAGGCATCACCTATATATCTCATCCTCTTTCACATAGATAAGAGCAATTATAGAGCATTTAAAAGAATACTGAACAGAATATAAATTCTAGTTCTCATCATTTCTTCCCTATGTCCCCATAGGTAAATCAATAGGGAAATCCATAATAGCAATCCTTTTTTGGATTATCAGATAGCATCAAGATAAGGCATATTGAAATGAAAAGGCTCTATCTGATTGTTACCCCTCGCGGTCATCTACCGCTTTAGGTTGACTTAACACATAGAGTCTAGTTGTTTCATGTTGTTATTTTTTGCCTTTTTATATCATTGGGCTATAACTTTCGTAAGCCCTGCCGAGTCTACCTCGGTTGTGGAGCCATTTCCTCCCTTCTTTTCAAAGAAAAGAGTTTAGTATGCTCAACATGTACACATTTTTAACATGTCTCATCCTCGTACCATGGTCTTATCGGTCTTATCACTGATGTAGAGACTAAGCCATGGGTTCTTACAGGTGCAAAGTTAGGACCTTTGCCTTTACTTAGTGGCTATTGCCCTGGTACACTAGGCATTTATTGCACTGATGGCACAAAAACCTTTGGCTTTTTAGAATAACTATGCAAATGTCTCTAGAATTGTAAAGACCTTTCCTTAATTCTCAGCTTATTGCCCCTTCTTAGGCATTGCCATCACAGATATACTATCTGTCTAAACTTATGGCAGAGTCTACTTTCTTGCCATATGTTAATCTTTCCCACATTTTACACTGTTCCAACATGACTATGTCATTCAGGAACCCTTTCAAAGCCCAAAGTTTCCGTATTGTGGATTGATAACCTAGGTTGTAATGCTAGTATCCAGTCTACTATTTGCATCACTGTTGTCCTAACCTTCCCATCAAGAGAATAAACATAGGATTCTCTATCATGATCACGTCATGATGGGAATTCTCAGGGACACATTCCTTTCTTGCCTGATCCCTTGCACCTCTTCTTGGTGCAACAACATTGCCCTCAGTAATGTGTTTCTCATGTTCTCCAATCAATTTTAATCTTTACCCTTTCTCCTGCATAAGAAGAAGTCACTATAGGGTATACTAGAGGACACTAACACAAACTCAACACCTTAGTCCTGTGTTTCTGTAGATTCAGTGAACCTTAAGCTCTGATACAAGAACTTGTCTTGACAGACGCCAAACCGACAAACAAATCATCATTAATTAAGAGGAATAAACATAAACAACAGATTAACAAAAATCACTAAAAATTAAAACCATTTTTGCAAAGAGATCCATTTCTAGGAAAACTCTTTAAGGCAGAACCAAAACTTTATATACATCATTGTTCACATTGTACATACACTGTACCATCTCTTCTCGAGGATAACATATAACTGTTGTTCTATCAAAACACATACTGGAGCAACATAAAACCTCAAGGCATTCAAGCCAAAATCTCAGATTATTTATGAAACCAGTACGAACCAACTCCAAGGACCTACTAGTACAGAGACGACACATAGGACTTCTATCTATAAGACACGAAAGACAGTACACTCAACTTGAGCTATCACTGTTGCCTCAGTTGTTGTTCATCCTCTACAGAAAGATTCTTCTCCACCTCGTGCATGTCCACCTAAAAAAATGTGGATCCCACGGGGTGAGACAATTGTCCCAGCGAGAGATATAACTCTCCTCCGAACATATTATTATCACAGATTAAGCATTTATAAATTGAGCAGAGGTTCTTTTTATAGTAACAGGTAGGATAAATCACTGTATGAACAGAATGAAGTAATCTCCTCTCTTAAGGAGAACATTGCATCTAACCATGGTAGAGTTATAAATCATCTATCTACTTTGCAAGGAATGTAAAGAGCATAAATAACATCTATCAACTAAGATGTATAATTGAAGTACGCAACAATTAATGTTTTCCATATTTGATCCTTAAGCAGATATGCTACATGGCTGATTACATTTTACAATCACACTTATGCCCTGAGGAGATGAGGTATACCGCTCATACTCCAATTGACCACTGCAAAGTCAAAATCGGTATCATACAAGGTCAATGGAAGAGCCGGCTACCCTGACCTCATACCATCTTGGTCAATGTGAGAAAATGAGCAGGACTATATCAATTACTAAATAACTTTCTAGGGTATACTGGCAACTTCACTATAGAGTTGCAGGGTTAGCTGCACTCTCATTAGGATTGAGAGATCCTGTGTTTATCTACCATCAACCTAAGGAAGGGTCAATTAGATTTCGTGTTTATCTACATCGAATCCCAACCAATAATGAAGTATTGAGATATTTCATGTTTATCTACCATCAATCTTCATTCGGGGCATATGGATATTTTCTCCCATCACCCCCACACATTCAAAAATATGCGGTCTCCAGGAGATCCCGTGCGAAAACCTGTTTCACCATTCAGCAGTTTACTGACGTTGATGGATCTATGGTCAGGGCTCTACATGATAAGATTCCACTTGATTAATTAAATGCATTGCCACATTCTTTTAGCATCAATCAAGTTTTCAGACATGAATTATTTAATGTTACAAAGAACAAGCGTAATACATCTATCAAGTACTTTTCCAATCTTTAGAACACATATAACATTTAAGATATCAATCCCTTATCTCATTACTAGGAATTCTCATCCCTTAACATTATCATCATCATGATTACAGATCTGGATTCTCAATGTAAGGGCCCTGACCTCCGTTTAGGGTTTATCCTATTTGCTTTGCTTAACCCTGGTGTTTAGTTGCTTTCTAATCACCTTTATTGGTGATTAGGGTTTGTTGGTGCTTGTTGAGTGTTGGAGGTGCTACTTGCAATTAACCCAAGTTTAGGGTTTGTGGGCAAGATGTCACCTTGAGAAGTGTTCTTCTCTCTCTTTGCTTCCTCTAGTGTTGAGAGGAAGGGTTGTGCTCATTGCTTGAGTTGCCTTGGGCTTGGATGAGCCTTGGTGGGCCTTGTCGTGCTTTGGTTGACCTTGTTGGACCTTGTGGCGGCCATGGGAGTGCCGACCATGGTTGTGTCAGCCTAGGTGTGTCGCCTAGGGAGCTGTGTCAGGCATGGTGTTAGGGTGTATCGTCCATGGACCCCCTTCGACCTCGTTTGTGTCAGCACTAGTGGGCACTTGGCGCTTGATGCTTGCATGTGGAGATGGCCTTGGACATGTGTTTAAGGCAAGTTAGAGAGGTGGTGTTGCCCTTGGACAAGTATCCCTAGGTGGGCGACACCTTACCTTGTCTTACCTTGGTTTCTCCTCCATCCTCTCATATATATGTACCTTCTTTCTCTTGTTAATCCCTTTAGTTCCTTAGTTTCCCCTCCCCTTTGGTTGCACGACACCTCTTCCTTTACAAAGCTTGGTGGCCGATCCTTATCTTGGAGTCTTCGTCTTCTTTCACTTGAGGTGGCCGAAGGTATAGCTTGGTGTTAGGAGCTTGGAGCTTGCTTGAGGTGGGTTACATAACTCCTAACCCTAACTATACTACCTTCTTCAACATTCTTGTATGTTTCATATGATCACAATCGGCCATGTATGTTCTAAGATAAGTTTCTTGCTTGTTGCACTTTTAATCTTGTAGTTATAGTGATCTTGTTGTTTTGGTTGAGGTTTTGTACCTTTGTACCCTAGTTGGCCGAACTATGTCCTAGGGTTTCCTTGTTGAGCAACACTCCTTTCCCTCCTTGGTCTAGAGAAGCGAGCTTGAGATTTAGTAATATGAGCAATACCCCTCTCTCGTTTAAGTTGAGAGGTGAGCCTGTGTTCTAGTTTCTTGAGCAATACCCTCCTCTCACCATGGATTCAAGAGGTGAGCTTTTTGGTAGATGTAGATCTATGTTAAGGTTAATCCTTGTGGTTGCTCGAGTTGTGATATAGGTTGTGCAAGACCCCTCTCTCTTGGTTGTTGAGAGGTGAACCGATCTTCTTGATCAATCTAGGGTTTGGTGCCCTTGTGCTTGAGGTTGATGATGATCTTGTTGGATGAGGTTGTGTTGGGTGATATACCTTGGTCTGTGCCTTGTGTGTTGGCCGATAGGATGAGGCTAGCTTAGTTGGACGATAGGCTTTCCTTTGCTGCTCGTTTGAGTTGTACCCTTGGCCGTTGTGCCTAGATGTGTTTGGTTGATGGGCGATACCTTTGTGTGTTGGGCGTTATGTCTTTTTGAGTGCCCTGCCCGATACACCTAGCTTGGGTAGTGGCTTGGTGCCCGATATACCTTGAGCGTTATGGAGCTCAGTAGGCTAGTCTTGTGTTGGGCGTCATGGTTTGGTGATGATGCCTGATATAGTAACGTATGGTAACCCTAACTCGACACACATGGATGCATGATACATGGATGCACGGCACATAGGGTTGCATGATATACCTGGAGGTGGTCGCCTGACATCCTTGTTTTAGCTTGGACGATATGTGGCTAGTATGCTTGGGCGACATGAGGGAAGTAACCCTGCCCTATACTACTTCTAGTGAGGGTGACCTGTCCATCACACTTCTTGTGAGGGTAGTGGGTACTTCTTGTGAAGGTCATGTTCCACCCGGAAACCCATCTAGATCCTTATCACTCAATCTTTTTGTTAAGAGTTATGGTTTATGGTTTGTAAACCCTTGACATGTTTGATAGTAGTGAGGTGGTTGATATGGTAGAATGCACCTGTGTAAACATGACATATCTGAACTCTAATGCCATGATATTACATGTGTTTATGATCATCTTGAAATCATGTATATATAATTATGAGTAAATGACAAGTTTAGAAGTATATGAGTTTCTTCACATGATGATGTGACCCATGTCTATGGTCACAGGTATGAGGCATGAATGATAAAGCATATAATCACCAATGTTGCCCTATATTTACAATACAATCATTCTGTTAATCCTTGATGGCTTCAATTATCTCTATAATTGTGTATACTAACCATGCAGGTGTTTTATGCGAATGCATATCCAGGTAAAGGGCTATGAGGTATATATGTTTGAATAACACTGCATTGATCTCACTCGTGTTGATAAGATAACTTGCATCACCAATATGATGTGTTTAGGTCTGAGGACATGAGTTTGGCTTAACTGCCTAGTTAAGGTGTTATCCTCTGATGATGAGATCTGGGATTGTTATCCCCAGTGATTAGAATGCCCTTTTGAGGTAGTGGTTTCTTCTGATGGGGGATTGAGATCCCGGGATATTGTGATGGTGGTAACAATAATGTAGCTTAATGTTATATATGTGATACCACTTGTTTGCCTCTACAATCCACTTAAAAATATACTAACTAATTACAGTGGAACATATCATGTAGTTTGCCCTAGCCATAGATCCATCATCGTCAGTAGCTGGTGATGGTGAAACAGGCTCTGCTGCGGGTTAACTTGGAAGCGCATATTATTGAATATGTGTGGTTTCTCCTAGCCAGAAATGAGGAGGTTAGAGTGCAACTTCGGTTGTAGACTCAAGATGTATATGACAGCATGGTGAATAGGCCCATGGCTCAGTGTGATAGAGCATGAATTCCTTCATGGCTCAAGGAGCACGGTGAACTGGCCCGTGGCTCAGATATACTAGCATCGAGACCTATACCAAGGCGGGCTAGAGAAAGGGGTAGCTTGCGGGAGCTGACCATGTGGATGAGGCCACTTAAGCATGATACTGTGGTCCTGCTTTGGTTCTCGTGCTCTGACCATAAGGTGGGAGGTCATGGATTCCAGCTCTTCCATTGACCTTGTATGGCACCGGCTTGTGTTTCGCAACCGAAGGTTGGATTTGAGCGATACGGCTCACTTCCTCAGGGCATAATAACACGTAATGCAGCCAAATAGTATTTATTGCTAAAGGCAAAACACGGAACATTGGTTGTGGCCTTTCTTGTGTAGTTGATCTTGTTATACATTGCAGTTACTTATACGTTCCTTATGTTATGTGGTAAGATCTTATAAATCTTATCTTGTCAATCATGTTCTATAAAGAAATACTAGGTTATATGCCTTCCGTACATCTTGGTAAGCTGGATGGTAATACCAACTTTGCTCTATAGACTGCTCTTATTATACATTTTATCAGTTATCTACTGTTGTTGCTTTAACCTTTCTGAGGTTTTATGGTTCTGGCAGGGAGTTATGTTTCTCATTGGGACTGTGTGTCTCATCCCATTGGTTACAACCTTTTTAGGTGTTTGCGCTAGACGTGGTGGTGTTCCCGGGGTTGCGGCCGAGCAGCAAGACGAGCAGTAGAAGGAAAAAAATGGATATGTCACTGTTTTGGTTGTTTTGTAGTAGATTATTAGAGTCATCCATGTACTCTCAGGTCATCGGAGGTGTTTTGACATTGTTTTACGATGTATAGCTGATGAAGCTTTGTGTATCTTATTGCTAGCCGGACATGGCCTGTTATGTATGTATAAACAGGTGATGAATTCATGTGATGAAAAGACAACTGATCTTCTAAGCTGTGAACACGCATCAAGGCTTGTAAATGTTTATATAACTTGTTTTCTTGCAGGATGAGGATCTGAATGTAATAATTTCTTGGTTTATCTACTTCCTGAAATCAGTTTTAATTACCCCGTGTTTCCGGTAATTTAGTGGTTTATGGTGTTTTCCGCATGTTTTCACGTGGCATCTCGTTGTCTGTGTGATAGCGGGATGTGTCTCCACAAGCTTGGTATTAGAGCCCTAGGTTCGCTGAGTCTAAAGGGAGTTAGGACTAGGTTGTATCTGTTCTTGTGAGTTTTCCATATTTTCTTACCATCATCTTCTGCCCTTAGTGCAACAAAAAGCCAAGATGTCTGGAAACCATGAAGAACATGTTGTCGGGAGCAGTGATGTTGCATCAGTTGATGGAGCTGAAGGGCAGGTACATGGAGATTGGGTGCCCGAGGTTCCCCAACTTGACCCAGCCATTCTCGAAAATCCTGCCTACCAACACCTTATGGGGAAGATGATGGCTATGATGAATCTTACGGTAGAGAGATTTCCAGTTCCTCCGCTGAGAGCACATGCTCCCCATGGTGAAACATCGAGTATTGGGAAGACCTTTGAGCGACTTTGTAGAGTCGGAGCTTCAGACTATGCTGGGATGGTTGATCCAGCAGATGCAGATCTGTGGCTGACAGGTCTTGAGAAGGCCTTCCGGATCCTCGACATCCCCGAAGCATACAAAGTCAAGCACACTATCTAACTTCTCAAGGGTAGTGTTGGCCACTGGTGGGCCATTGAGGAGGAGAAACGACCCGATGAGGTAATTGGTTGGGAGGTTTTCCGGCACGATTTCATCAGCAGATACTTTCTGAAGATGTATCTGGATGAGAAGATCAACTAGTTTGAGTGTCTACTCCAAGGAGCGATGAACATCACCGAGTATGAAGCCAAGTTCATGGACCTATTGAGATTTTGTCCTCACATGGCAATGACAGATGATGAGCGAATCAGACGTTTTGAGAAAGGCTTGAGTGCTGAGCTGACAACACCTGCTTCTGCATTGGAGAACTGAGAGCAGTTTTCCACATTTGTGGAATCTGTCCGGAGGATCGAATGGTCAGTTAGGGAGAAAAGAGAATCCATGTCTAAGAAGAGGCCTGCTCAGTTCTAGGGTCAGATGTTTGGTCGCTTCAAGAAGCTGAGGTTTTCAACACCTTCTAGGTTAAGAGGTTCCAGTGCACCGTCACATTGGTCTCTGAGTAAGAGAAGATGATATGTTTCTTCACCATCAAAGGCACATATTACAACTTCTGTAGCAGTGACAGGGCCGTCTAGGCCGCAACAGCGAGACCAGTCATGCCATCTTTGTGGTCAGATCGGGCATTGGAAGTCAAATTGCCCAAGTAAAGATGTTGAAATGATGCAGCATCTGAGGCAGAATCAGCAAGGGTCAGACCGACAGCAACCCAATAGTAGCAGAGGGCTAGGACGCGGTCAAACATCACAAGCGGGATCATCTGCTAAAGGAAGCAGAGGATGTGGACAGCAAACAATGACTCGATTCTATGTTATGAGTCAGCCGGAGGCGATAGTCAACCCACGAGTGGTGGCATGTCAGATGGAGTTATTTCATTCTGATTTGTCTTCTCCTTGCTATATATCTATTCTAGTTGACCCAGGTTCTACACACTCTTTTATCGCACGTTCTATGCTTGATCATTGTCTGTTACCTGTTAGCTGTAAGGAAGATAGCTTGTTGTTAGAAACCCCTCTTGACAGTTCGTCGATGCTTTGAGAGGAGTGCCCATCTTGTGTCTTATCTTTTTTAGGACACAATATACAAGTGGATCTTATACCACTTTATATGCATGGATTCGATGTAATCCTTGGGATGGATACTTTAGAGAAGTATAAGGTTGTGTTGAACTGTGGTTCCAAGAAGGTAGTGTTTGATGTTTGTGGAGAGAAGTGGATCTTCCAAGGAGATAGGAAGATTCTTCAGACGTGTCTAGTGTCAGTGATGGTGGCATAAAAGTTGCTATGACAAGGATGTAAGGCGTTCTTAGCTCATGTTGTGGATACCAAGGCAAAGGGTCCTAGCCTTGAGGAGGGGACGGTTGTCCGAGAGTTTGCAGATGTGTTTCTTGATGAGTTCCCCGGCGTTCCTCCACCTCGAGAGATTGATTTTGAGATCAATCTGGTTCCAGGAACACAACTAGTTGCACAGACACCATACATGATGGCTCCAGTAGAGATGGCAGAGCTAAAGAAGCAGTTACAAGAGTTGTTGGAGAAGGGTTTCATCCGACCGAGCACATTGCCTTGGGGTGCTCCAGTCTTGTTCGTTAAGAAAAAGGACGGATCGATGCAGCTATGCATAGACTACCGGTAGTTGAACAAAGTCACGATCAAGAACAAGTACCCGTTGCCGAGGATAGATGATTTGTTCGATCAGTTGCGTGGTGGTACAATGTTTTCAAAGATCGATCTACGGTCCAGATATCATCAGTTGAGGATTAAGGAAGATAACATACCAAAGTCAGTTTTTAGGATGAGGTATGGTCACTATGAGTTTGTGGTTATGCTGTTTGGGCTAACCAATGCACCTGCTGCTTTCATGGACCTGATGAATCGAGTGTTCAGTCCATTCCTAGATTAGTTTTTTGTAGTATTTATAGACGACATTTTGATCTATAGTCGGGACAAGCAAGAACATGAGCGACATCTTCGATAAGCATTGACTCTCCTTCGCCAGCATCAGTTGTATGCCAAGTTTAGTAAGTGTGAATTCTGGTTGAAAGAAGTAACTTTCTTGGGTCATGTGATATCTGCAGAAGGAGTTAAAGTGGACCCAAAGAAGGTGGAGTTTGTTGCAGAATGGGAACAGCCGAAGACGCCGACTGAAGTTAGTAGTTTCTTGGGTTTAGCAGGATATTATCGGAGGTTTATCAAGGACTTCAGTGTGATCGCATTGCCAATGACAAAGTTGACTAGGAAGGATGTACCTTTTATCTAGAATGATTGTTGCCAACAAGCTTTCTAAAGTTTGAAGTCAGCTTTCTAAAGTTTGAAGGAGAAGCTGACTAGTGCTCCAGTGCTAGTGCTGCCAAAGCCTGAAAAGGGCTATGTTGTTTTTTGTGATGCTTCTAAGAAAGGTTTAGGTTGTGTGCTAATGCAGGAAGACCATGTGGTTTCTTTTGCTTCGTGACAGCTTAAGAAACATGACGAGAACTATCTGACTCATGATTTGGAGTTGGCAGTGGTGGTTCATGCGTTAAAGACTTGGAGACACTATCTTTACGGGGAAGTTTTTCAGATCTTTACAGATCATAAGAATCTAAAATACATCTTTATGCAGAATGAGCTAAACATGCAACAACGTCGTTGGATGGAGCTAATCAATGACTATGACTGCACCATTGAGTATCACCCTAGTAAAGAGAACGTGGTACCTAACGTACTTAGCCGAAAGTCTTCTTCTGTCTCCATAAAGAAGGCACAGTTGAGTTCCTTAGTATGTCATAGACGGGATATGTTCGTCTCCTTGCGGCAGATGATTGTGCAGATGGAAGTTTACTTGTTAGCAGGACTTTTGGTGCAAATGAAAGTCAAGCCTACGCTGAGACAGCAGATCAAAGACGCACAACAAACATATGATACCGTGCAGTTGATTAGGTCAGAGCTCAACAACGAAAGGAGTGATGGGTTCCATGAGTCTGAGGATGGATTAGTTTGCTATCATGATAGGATGGTGCTCCTTGATGCTGATAATCTAAGGAAGCTAGTGCTCGAGGAAGCGCACACATCGAGGTATGTTATGCATCCAGGAGTCACCAAGATGTATCATAATCTGAAGGACCTATATTGGTGGCCTAGCTTGAAGAAGGATGTAGCCGAGTTTGTGGCTAGGTGTGCGGTATTCCAGCAAGTCAAGGTTGAGCATCAGAAGCCGGCATATATGTTACAACCCCTGCCAATACCATAGTGGAAATGGGATCATATAATCATGGATTTCGGGGTTGGTCTGCTAAGAACAGCTACGAATCATGATTCCATTTGGGTGATAGTAGACAGATTGATGAAGTCTGCCCATTTTATACCTGTGAAGACAACATATACAACCGAGAAGCTCACTCGAGTATATGTGGACAAGATAGTACGTTTTCACGGCATACCAGCAATGATAGTTTCCGACAGAGGTCCTCAGTTCACGAGTCATTTTTGGGAACAGTTGCAAAAAGCGTTGGGAACACAGTTTAGGTTCAGCACCGCTTTCCACCCACAGACAGATGGACAGTCTGAAAGGACTATTCAGACTTTATAGGATCTTCTTCGGGCTTGTGTTTTGCAATTCCTAGGCAGTTGGGATGTATATCTTAGTTTAATAGAGTTTGCCTACAACAATAGTTACCAACGGAGCATTGACATTGCTCCTTATGAAGCCTTATATGGCAGGAAGTGCATATCTCCTTTATGTTGGTATGAGTCTAGTGAGTATCAGATTTTGGGTCCTGAGTTAGTATAGCAGATGATAGAAAAGATCAAAGTGATATAGCAATAGCTGAAAGTGGCACAGGATAGGCAGAAGTCTTATGCAGACAATCACTGATGACCTTTAGAGTTCGAGGTGGGAGACAAAGTGTACCTCAAGGTCTTTCCATGGAAGGTGTGCTAAGGTTTGGCCGGAAGGGTAAGCTAGCACCCAGGTATATGGGGCCATATCTAGTAATAGCACATGTTGGCAAGGTAGCTTACAACTTAGAGCTTCCGCCAGAGTTACACAGGTTACATCCAGTGTTCACATCAGAATGCTGAAGAAAAGTCACCCAGATACAAGGATAATGATATAGCCAGTCGAGGTTGAACTTGATGAAGATGTGACCTATGAGGAAGGTCATGTGATGATCCTTGACAGAAGAGTTAAGAAGCTGAAGAGGAAGGACCTGGTTCTGGTAAAGGTTCTTTGGCATCATCATGGCATTGAGGAAGCCACGTGGGAGCTTGAGGAAGAGATAAGGAGGAAGTATCCCTCACTTTTCTCTTCATATTTCGAGGACAAAATCCCTTTGTAGAGGGTTATAGCTTGTAAGGACCCTAACCTCCATTTAGGCTTTATCCTATTTTCTTTGCTTAACCCTGGTGTTTAGTTGCTTGCTAATCACCTTTAGTGGTGATTAGGGTTTGTTGGTGCTTGTTGAGTGTTGGAGGTGCTACTTGCAATTAACCCAAGTTTAGGGTTTGTGGGCAAGATGTCACCTTGAGAAGTGTTCTTCTCTCTCTTTGCTTCCTCTAGTGTTGAGAGGAAGGGTTGGGCTCGTTGCTTGAGTTGCCTTGGGCTTGGATGAGCCTTGGTGGGCCTTGTCGTGCTTTGCTTGACCTTGTTAGACCTTGTGGCGGCCATGGGTGTGCCGGCCATGGGCGTGTCTGCCTAGGTGTGTTGCCCAAGGAGCTGTGTCGGGCATGGTGTTTGGGTGTATTGTCCATGGACCCCCTTTGACCCTTTGACATCATTTGTGTCACCACTAGTGGACACTTGGCGCTTGATGCTTGCATGTGGCAATGGACTTGGACATGTGTTTAAGGCAAGTTAGAGAGGTGGTGTTGCCCTTGGACAAGTGTCCCTAGGTGGGCAACACCTTGCCTTGTATTACCTTGGTTTCTCCTCCATCCTCTTCTATATATGTACCTTCTTTCTCTTGCTAAGGATTCCTTTAGTTCCTTAGTTTCCCCTCCCCTTTGGTTGCATGACACCTCTTCCTTTGCAAAGCTTGGTGGTCGATCCTTATCTTGGAGTCTTCTTCTTCTTCCTCTTGAGGTGGTCGAATGTATATCTTGGTGCTAGGAGCTTGGAGCTTGCTTGAGGTGGGTTACATAACTCCTAACCCTAACTATACTACCTTCTTCTACATTCTTGTATGTTTCATATGATCATAATCGGCCATGTATGTTCTAAGATAAGTTTCTTGCTTGTTGCACCTTTAATCTTGTAGTTATAGTGATCTTGTTGTTTTGGTTGAGGTTTTGTACCTTTGTACCCTAGTTGGCGGAACTATGTCCTAGGGTTTCCTTGTTGAGCAACACTCCTTTCTCTCCTTGGTCTAGAGAAGTGAGCTTGAGCTTTAGTAATATGAGCAATACCCCTCTCTTGTTTAAGTTGAGAGGTGAGCTTGTGTTCTAGTTGCTTGAGCAACACCCTCCTCTCACCATGGATTCGAGAGGTGAGCTTTTTGGTAGATGTAGATCTATATTAAGGTTGATCCTTGTGGTTGCATGAGTTGTGATAGAGGTTGTTCAAGACCCCTCTCTCTTGGTTGTTGAGAGGTGAGCCAATCTTCTTGATCAATCTAGGGTTTGGTGCCCTTGTGCTTGAGGTTGATGATGATCTTATTGGATGAGGCTGTGATGGGCAATATACCTTGGTCTTTGCCTTGTGTGTTGGCCGATAGGATGAGGCTAGCTTAGTTGGACGATAGGCTTTCCTTTGTTTCCCGTTTGAGTTGTACCCTTGGCCGTTGTGCCCAGATGTGTTTGGTTGATGGGCGATACCTTTGTGTGTTGGGCGTTATGTCTTTTTGAATGCCCTGCCCGATACACCTAGCTTGGGTAGTGGCTTGGTGCCCGATATTGTGGCAACACATCCCACTATCACACAGACAGTGAGGTGTTACATGAAAACGTGCGGAAAACACCATAAACCACAAATTACCAAAAATACGGGTTAATTAAAACCAATTGTAGAAAGCTGATAAACCAAGAAAACTATTACATTTAGGTCCTCATCCTGCAAGGAAACATGTTATATAAACATTTACAAGTATTGATACGTGTCCACAACTTAGGAGATCAGCTGTCTACCTATCTCATGAGTTCATCACCTGTTTATATGTACATAACGGCCCACATCCGACCAACAACAAGATATACAAAGCATCATCAGCTATACATCGTGAAACAACGTCAAAACGCTCCCAAGGACCTGAGAGTACAGGGATGACTCTAAGACTCTACTACAAAACAACCAAAACAACAGCATGTCCATCTATTGCCTTCTACTGCTCTTCTTGCTGCTCGGCCGCAACCCCGCGACCACCACCACGTCTAGCTCGAACACCTAAAAAGGTTGTAAACCAGTGGGGTGAGACACATAGTCCCAACAAGAAACATAACTCCCCGCAAAAACTATAAAACCAAAGGAAGATGAAAACAAAAATAGCAGGTAACTGATAAAGGTATAACAAGAGCAGTCTATATAGCAAAGCTATTCATACCATCAAGCTTACCAGGCTGTACGAAAGGCATGTACCCAAGTATCTCATTATGGAACATGATTGACAAGATAAGATTTATAAGATCTTACCACATAACATAAGGATCGAATAAGCAACAACATGTATAACAAGATTAACTACGCAAGCAAGGCCTCAAACCATGTTTCGTGTTTTGCATTAAGCAGTAAATACTATTCAGATGGATTATATATTATTATGCCCTGAGGAAGTGAGACGTACCGCTCAGATCCAACCGACGACTGCAAAACCCAGAGTCAGTACCATACAAGGTCAATGGAAGAGCCAGACTCCATGACCTCTCACCTCGTGGTCAGTGCACAAGTACAATACAAGTAGGACCATAGTCTCATTCTTAAGTGGCATCAGCCACAGGGTCCGCTCCCGCGGGCTACCCTCTTCCTAGCCCGCCTCGGTACAGGTCACATCGCTAGTGAAACTGAGCCACGGGCCTGTTCACCGTGCTCTTAGCCATGAACACATTCATTCTCCCATATCACATATCCTGAGGCATGGGCCTATTCACCATGCTCTATACATATTCTGAGTCTGCAACCGCAGCTGCACTCGAATCCTCACTACTTTAGGCTAGGAGAAACCTCACATATTCAACAATATGCGCTCCGGATTAACCCGTAGGAGAACATGTTTCATCATCACCATCTACTAACGATGATGGATCTATGGCTAGGGAAAACTACATGATATGTTCCACTGTAACTAGTTAGTACATTTTAAGTGGATTGTTGAGGCAACCAAGTTGTAACACATGCATAACATAAAACTTCATTATTATTATTACCATCATGCTATTTTGGGATCTCAAACCCTCATCACAAGAAACCACTGCCTCGACAGGCATTCTCATCACTTGGGATATCAATCCCATATCATCATCAGAGGATAACACCTCAACTGGGCACTTTAGCCATCTCAGGTCCTTAGACCATAATACATCATGCATGTTACCTCATTATCAAAAGTAACCATCAGAGCAATGTTACTCAAACATATATACTTCATAGCCCTTTACCTGGTTATGCATCTGTAAGAAACACCTGCATGGTTAGTATGCACAATCATCATGGATTGACAGAAGAATCATATTATCAAGCAAAGGCAACATTGATGATCATATGCTTTATCATACATTTCTCAACCTGTGATCATAGACATAGGTCATATTATCAAGCAAACTATCTTACATGCTTACCAATCCTCAGCCTTATACATGTAATCAAGATGATCATAAACACATGTCAAGTTACATAGATATAAACTACTACCTCAATTACCATCAAGCGTCTCAAGGGTCTTCATCATAAGCCAAACGTGTTTGCATAAGTAAGGACTAGGATATCAGATTCCATATAAGGAACAAGACCCTCGCAAGAAGCGCCTACTAACCTCACCAAAGGTAGTATCGGGCAGGGCAATCTCCCCTATCGCCCAACATTACAAACACATAACGGTCAAGCAAACCAACTGCATATCAGCTAAGCACTCAGCAAGGGTGTCAGGCTACCTTAGGGTGTATCGAGTAACCCTAGGTGTCGCGCACCTCAGGTTTCATGCAACGGCGCGTAGTGCAATGTTTTGTCATGCACCTCCATGTATAACGTGCAGCAGGGTATCGTGCAACAAGGTCCATAATGGAACTGAACCCAAGGGGCGTGTCGTGCAACCCACTGCTAACGGGCAACCAAGGCATAACAGCCACCCGCATAACGCTCAACTATTCTCATGCTATCATCCAACACACACAGGGCTAGGGCCAAGGGGTAACGCCCACCACAGAACTATCTAATAGAGCTTCCACAACATCTAGGTATAACGACACCAAGCCACCTCCTAGGTTATGTGTGTCGGGCAGGGTACTCAACATAGTGTGATGCCTGACACAACAAGGTAAGGACCAGGTGTGTGATGCCCATCACAACACCACAACCTATCGACCAAAGCTCTAGGCCCAAGGAGGATATCGGGCGGCATCAGCTCCAAGACCATATCGGGCAAGATGCAACCCAACCAGGTCGTCACCAACCTCAAGCACAAGGGCACCAAAACCCTAATGGATCAAGAAGACGGCTCACCTCTCAACAACCAAGAGAGAGGGGTCTTGCACACTTCTTATCACCAATCGGGCAACACAAAGATCAACCCTAACAAAGGTCCACAACCACCACCAAAGCTCACCTCTCGAATCCATGGTGTGGGAAGGGTGTTGCTCAAGCAACTAGAACACAAGCTCACCTCTCAACTTAAATGAGAGAGGAGTATTGCCCATGTTACTAGAGTTCAAGCTCACTTCTCTAGACCAAGGAGGGAGAGGGCTGTTGCTCAACAAGAAACCCTAGAACAAGGTTCGGCCAACAAGAAGGAACTTAAGCAAGAAACTATACTAGCAACAAGCATGGACGATTATGATCATAAGAAACATACAAGAACATAGAAGGTAGTATAGTTAGGGTTAGGAGTTATGTAACCAACCTTAAGTAAGCTCCAAGCTCCTAGCTCCAAACACCACCACAAGAAGGAGAGCAAGACACTCTAAGGTTCGGCCACCACTAGAGGAAAAAGGAGACTCCAAGGCAAGGATCGGCCACCAAGCTTGCAAAGGAAGAGGTTGTTGTATACCAAGGGAGAGGGGAAACTAAGGAACTAAAGGGATCCTTAGAAATAGAAAGGGAACACATATATATAAGAGGATGGAGGAGAAACCAAGGTAAGACAAGGCAAGGTGTCGCCCACCTAGGGACACTTGTCTATGGGCAACACCACCACTCTAACATGCTCTAAAGACAAGTCCAAGGCTATTGCCACATGCAAAAATGAAGCACCAAGTGTCCACTAGTGGTGACACAAATGAGGTCAAAGGGGGTCAAAGAGGTTGACACAAGGCTCACTTGCCTAACACAAGGTCCAAAAAGGCAAAGACAAGGCACAACAAGGCCCAACAAGCTCAACCAAGCCCAAGGAAGCTCAAGAAACGAGCCCAACCCTTCCTCTCAACACTAGAGGAAGCAAGGAGAGGGAGGAACACCTCACAAGGTGACAAACTTGCCCACATACCCTAGACATGGGTTAATTGCAAGTAGCACCTCTAGCTCTCAATAAAGCACCAACAAACCCTAATCACCACTAAAGGTGATTAGCAAGAAACAAGGCATCAGGTTTAAGTAAAGAAAATAGGATAAGCCATAAATGGAGGCCAGGGTCCTTATAAGATATAACCCTCTTCAAATGGATTTCGTCCTCGAAATCTGAATAGAAAAGCGAGGGATACTTCCACCTCATCTCTCCCTCAAGCTCTCACGTGGCTTCCTCAACGCCACGATGATGCCAAAGAACCTTCACAAGAACCAGGTCCTTCCTCTTCAACTTCTTAACTCTTCTGTCAAGGATCATCATATCACCTTCCTCGTAGGTCACATCTTCATCAAGCTCGACTTCGACCGACTGTATCACTGTTCCTGTATTCGGATGACTTTTCTTCAGCATACTGACATGGAACATTGGGTGTAACCTGTGCAACGCTGGCGGCATCTCTAACTTGTAAGCTACCTTGCCCATACGTGTTATGACTGGGTATGGCCCCATAATTCTGGGTGCTAGCTTACCCTTCTGACCAAACCTTAGCACACCTTTCCACGGTGAGACTTTAAGATACACTTTGTCTCCTACCTGGAATTCCAAAGGTCGTCGGTGATTGTCTGCGTAAGACTTCTGCCTGTCCTGTGTCACTTTCAACTGTTGTTGTATCACTTTGATCTTTTCTATTGTCTGTTGTACTAACTCAGGACCCAAAAGCTGATATTCACCAGACTCATACCAACATAATGGAGATCTGCACTTCCTGCCATATAAGGCCTCATAAGGATCCATGTCAATGCTCCACAGATAATTGTTGTTGTAGGCGAACTCTATCAGACTGAGATGTATGTCCCAACTACCTAGGAATTGCAAAACACAAGCTCCAAGGAGATCTTCCAAAGTCTGAATAGTCCTCTCAGACTGTCCATCTGTCTGTGGATGGAAAGCGGTGCTGAACCTCAACTGCATTCCCAACGCTTTGTGCAACTGTTCCCAGAAATGACTCGTGAACTGAGGACCTATGTCAGAAACTATCATTGCTGGCACACCATGCAAACACACTATCTCATCTACATATACTCGAGCGAGCTTCTCGGTTGTATACACTGTCTTCACAGGTATGAAATGGGCATACTTTGTCAATCTGTCCACTATTACCCAAATGGAATCAGAATCATGATTCCTAATTGTCCTGGGTAGACCAACTACGAAATCCATGGTTATATGATCCCATTTCTACTGCGGTATCGGCAGGGGTTGCAACGTACCTACCGGCTTTTGATGCTCATCCTTGACTTGCTGACATACCGCACATCTAGCCACAAACTCGACTACATCTTTCTTCAAACCGGGCCACCAATAAAAGTCCTTCAGATGATGATACATCTTGGTGACTCCTGGATGCATAGCATACATTGACGTGTGTGCTTCTTCAAGCACTAGCTTCCTCAGATCTTCAGCAGCGGGGACCACCATCCTATCATGATAGCAAACTAGTCCATCCTCGGACTCACGGAACCCATCACGCTTTTCGCTGCCGAACTCTGATGTAATGACAGTCGCCAAACTGACAAACAAATCTTTACTAATTAAGCGGAATAAACATAAACACCGGAACAACAAAAATCACTAAAAATTAAAACCATTTTGCAAAGAGATCCATTTCTAGAAAAACTCTTTAAGGCAGAACCAAAACTTTATATACATCATTGTTCACATTGTACATACATTGTACCATCTCTTCTCGAGGATATCATATAACAGTCGCTTTGTCAAAACATATAATGAAGCAACATAAAAACCTAGAGGTTTCCAAGACAAAACCTCATATTGTTCATGAAACCATAACGAACCAACTCCAAGGACCTGAGAGTACAGAGATGACACATAGGACTTCTATCTACAAAACATGATAGGCAGTACACTCAACCTGAGTTGTCACTGATGTCCCTGCTGCTGCTGATGTTCTTCCTCTACAAGATGTTCTTAACCTCCTTCGTGCTTGTCCACCTAAAAATGTTGGATCCCACGGGGGTGAGAAAATTGAAAATTGCCCCAGAGAGAGATATAACTCTCCGCCAACAATGTTATTATAATAGTTAAATAATATTAAACTGAGCAGAGGATAAGCAGTTTAGAACATTCTCATCTTTTAAAGCATTGCCACTATCTATGATAGAGCAGTAAATCATCTATTCACTTTATAAGGAATATGAATAACATGTATATCATTTACTCATCATACTATCTCAAGCTTATCTTGTGATGCTCATTATCATGGTATGTCATCCATGAATCATTCTCATTTCTATCTATTGGCCTCAGCCAATATGCTAACTAGATATCGAATTGTACCAGTCATGTGAGTATACATCATCATATTTCTGTCCAAGAATTAGATAATGCCAATCCTGTGCAACCATTCCAGTCATTAGACTATGCCAATCCTATGACATTATTCCAGGCATTGGGTTATTACCAATCCTGTGATTATAGGCTATGTGCCTCTGCCAGGTATTGGTTTATTACCAATCCTATGATTATAGGCTCCACACCTCTGCCAGGTATTGGGTTATTACCAATCCTGTGATTATAGGTTCCACGCCTCTACCAAGTATTGGGTTATTACCAATCCTGTGATTATAGGCTCCACACCTCTGCCAAGTATTGGGTTATCACCAATCCTGTGATTATAGGCTTCATGCCTCTTCCAGGTATTGGGTTATTACCAATTCTGTGATTATAGGCTTCATGCCTCTACCAGGTATTGGGTTATTACCAATCTTGTGATTATAGGCTTCATGCCTCTGCCAGGTATTGGGTTATTACCAATCCTGTGATTACACAGCCAGGCAGTGGACTCTAACCACTCCTAATTACACATTCGTTATGGTATATCAATCCCTTAAATTCATCATTGGTTATCACATCCTTTTACTAGGCATTATATCCTGGGGCAAGCCATCATATCAATTCACATTCTTTACGTACTACAAGTGTTCCTCTTATCTCCTTTAAGCATATTCAAAACATTATAGCCCTTATTTGACTATAAGCATAAAACATGTATGATCAAGATTTCATTATTATTATAACCATTTATTATTATTATGAAGTTACTGGTTTCCATTTCCCTTAGTTTATTTTGCACATTACCATTCCTTACATTAGACTTTTATAAGAATCTTGTCACCTCTCATTAGGAAACAATTATTCACATGGCTCACCAAACCCATTAATCATCTTGTCACCTTTCACTAGGCAACAACTATTCACATGGATCACAAGGCCCATTAAACATCTTGTCACCTCTCACTAGGCAATAACTATTAGGGTTAGGGTTTCCCTTTATAGCCGAATAGGGTTTCAAATTCATATTATCAATCCAAACCCTAATTCATTGCTCCACACATCTAGGAGCATACATTAATATCATAAGTATTCAATCATACTTGTTTATTTTCATCATTTATCATTAAATGAATCATCAACACAAGGTATGGGTTCCTCTCTCATCCTTATCAGGGTATGATTACATCATACTTTATTAACTTGGCTTAACCCTTTCTCAAGGTATGATGGCCTACACTTATCAAAGTGCATTCCATCTCAATGTAACAATTGACATGACACACATCATGTGTTACTCATCCAAGTATATTAGATTTAAGGTACATCAAGGTGTAACAACCTTAAAGTGTTGGATGTGATAATTACCATGCCTTGGTGTATCACTTCCCTCATTACTTTTAACTTACTTAAGTTATTCAACTTATCTTGTATTAAGGTATTCCCCATCCTAATACTTTATGCACTACCCCATCACATTTATTTTGTAGTGTATTGATCATGAGTCATATATTTGAATTGTCCAACCATCATCAATTGATATGGACTCATCTCAGGTTGAGGCATTGTTGATATAGGATTAACCATTATCAACCACTTTAGTTGTGTCACCTATCAAGGAATCAGTCATACCATTACTTGGTGTTACACTCATTACTCCTAAGAGTGTCTTACTCTCACCTTTACAAGGTGTCTTGGGTTGGAGGTATATGAACACACACCATATCGGGTTAGGATTTGTACTTGTCTCCATATAAGGCATGAGGTATCTTCTTGACCTCATATCAGGTACAAGGTGTATGTATGTGTCGCCCATGATACTTATGAGGTTTCAACCCATCACCACGTCGGGCTAGAAGTACATTCAATCACCCTATCAAGCTAGTCACCATCTAGGGTTAGCCATGACGAATTAGGGTTACCATATCATCTAGGGTTGTGTATCGTGCAACCCTATCATGCAACCATGTCGCGCAACCATGTCATGCAACTATGTCATGCAACCATGTCGTGCAACCATGTCATGCAACTATGTCATGCAACCATGTCATGCAACCATGTCGTGCAATAGCACTTGTTATACTTCACTTATATCTGGTTACCCAAATTAGGGTTTCATGTCAACTTTTAAGTATTCATTCAACCTTGTATCATGTATGGAGTTTATACTTGACTCCCTATCGTGCAAGAGGTGTATACTACACTCCCATATCGTGCAACAATGTATTCATTCCTATCCATATCGTTCAAGTGAAGTAGGTGCATCATCATATCGGGTTAAAGGTGCTTTCTTGTGTGCCTGCACCTGATATCACTTTTATAAGGTGATACCATCATCTTCAAGCTCTAGACCTTTGTTATAACTGTTATAGTTCATGGCAACAGATCTAAGCAATTACTATAACTCATAATTTCAGCAACTATTTCAGGAAATTTCGAAATTAAAAGTATTTCACTATTTATAACAACTTAGGTGAAGAATAATAACATGGTTGAGTTCAAGTTATATAACCCACCTTAAGAACGAATTCAAAGCTCCAAGCTCCAAAGCTCCACGTTCCTAAGGTTGAAGATGGACTTCACAACTTTTATATATGCAAAGAATCACCATTGATAAGCAATTGGTGAAGAAGAAAAGAAAGGAAGATCAAAACCCTAAATTCATGCTTCAATCCAAGGTTGAAGATGATCTTATCCTCACCTTAGGGTTAAGTATGATCTCCTTCTTGCTCCTTAACACCTTTGCACGATACTAGTGTCCTTGCACGATATGCCACCCCTCTTGCATGATATGTCACTCACTTGCACGATATGACACTCACTTGGAGTCAAAACTTCACTCTACGTCCGATATCACCCTATATAGCCAATATCACCTACTTCGGCGATATGCTCTTGCCATGGGCGATATCCCATGGCCTATGCACGATACCACAGCATCCCTTCACGATATGGGAGCTATATGCACGATACCTTAGGGTAGGAGGGTGGTAAGGGTCACAAAATTGCACCAAGGGGTGAAACTAGGGGTATATATAATTGTTGATCATGAAGAAAGGCAAAAAATGAGGTGTCAACATTTTGAGCTAGTAGGTGCCACGTGTCATGCATGGGTGACACGTGTACATGCAAGAATCAACATTTATATTGTCTTGCAAAAAGGTTGAGGATCATCTAGATATGCAAATTCTTCCATTACTTATCCATTTGGATAAGTTATCTAGGTTTAATCATGATTTTAAGTCAAGCCGACACACGTTTTCTAAGGAAACTTGTTGGCCATCACACCTCACCTCCTTGAGGTGCTTTGAACAATATGGACTTTTACAAGAGTTCAAAAAATGATATGAGGCTTGTCCTATGGCTCCTTGGCCGATAGTCACTCATATATAAGCTTTTCAACTTGATACAACTCAAGTTAAGCTTTCATATTCAACCCTTTTTCTTGGTCATTTCATCACCAAGATTACCATCATTCATAATTGATTCAAACATGGTGTCTCATTCATTATCTCTCCTCCAAATTTTTCATAGAGGAAGTAGGAACACTCTAGAGGTGGTAATTTGCATATTAACCCCACATTTTGGGTAAATTACAATTTGTACCAAAATTGGTGCACAATGCACCAGCATTGTTCAAACAAGTCCAAACTTGGAATTTAGGCTTTCCAAAAGCCACCACCTTGCATCATTCTCTCTATAATGATTCTAAAACTCATGAGGCATGTTCAACATGTGACATTTTGCATTATAGCCCCTCAATTTGGGTAAATTACACTTTGGTCAAAAATAAAGGAAAATTGCTCAAACAGCATTCAATCGGGACCAAACTTGAAACATAAGTGTGTCACATGATAACAAAGTACCTTAGAGGATTATATTAAAGTTCTAAGCAACTTTATCAGCCAAAACAAATAGGGTTACCTCATAACCCAGGTCAAGGTAGTTACATCTGAGTTGATCATCTGCACTGTATCATCTGTTTGTTGTGCATCATTGATCTGTTGTCTCAGTGTAGGCTTGACTTGCATATGTGCTAACAGTATAGCTAACAAGGAAACTTCCATCTACACATTCATTTGCCGCAAGGAAACAAACATATCATGTCTATGGCATACCAAGGATCTCAATTGTGCCTTCTTTGTAGAGGGAGAAGAAGAATTTCAGCTAAGTGCATCAGCTACCACATTCGCCTTACCAGGGTGATACTCAATGGTGCATTCGTAATCATTGATTAGTTCCATCCATCGGCGTTTTCACATATTTAGCTCATTCTGCGAAAAGATGTACTTCAAATTCTTATGATATGTAAAGATCTGGCATACCTCCCCGTAAAGATAGTGTCTCCAAATCTTTAACGCATGAACCACTGCTGCCAACTCCAAATCATGAGTCAGATAGTTCTCCTCGTTTTTCTTAAGCTGTCGTGAAGAGAAAGAAACCACATGATCTTCCTGCATCAGAACACAACCTAAACCCTTCTTGGAAGCATCATAGAAAACAACATAGCCCTTCCCAGGTTCTGGCAGGACTAACACTGGGGCACTAGTCAGCTTCTCCTTCAAACTTTGGAAAGCTTGCTGGCAACGATCATCCCAAACAAAAGGTACATCCTTTCTAGTCAACTTCATCATCGGCAATGCAATTGCACTAAAGTCCTTGATAAACCTTCGGTAGTATCCTACTAATCCCAGGAAACTACGAACTTCTGTCGGCATCTTCGGTTATTCCCATTATGCAATGGATTCCACATTCTTAGGGTCCACTTTGACTCCTTTAACAGATATCACATGACCCAAGAAAGTTACTTCTTCCAACCAAAACTCGCACTTACTGAACTTGGCATACAACTGATGTTGGCGAAGAAAAGTCAACGCTAGCCGAAGATGTCGCTCATGCTCTTGCCTGTCCCGAGTATAGATCAAGATGTCATCTATAAAGACTACAACAAATTGATCTAGAAATGGACGGAACACTCTGTTCATCAAATCCATGAAAGCAGCAGGTGCATTGGTTAGCCCAAATGGTATAACCACAAACTCGAAGTGACCATACCTCGTTCGGAAAGCTGACTTTGGTATGTCATCTGCCTTAATCCTCAACTGATGATATCCAGACCGTAGATCGATCTTTGAAAACACTGTAGCGCCACGTAACTGATCGAACAGATCATCTATCCTCGGCAATGGGTACTTGTTCTTGATCGTGACTTTGTTCAATTATCAGTATTCTATACATAGCTGCATCGATCTATCTTTTTTCTTAACGAACAACACTGGAGCACCCCAAGGCGACCTACTCGGTCGGATGAAACCTTTCTCCCACAACTCTTGCAACTGCTTCGTAAGCTCTGCCATCTCTATTGGAGCCATCCTATATGGTGTCTGTGCAACTGGTTCCGTTCCTGGAACCATATTGATCTCAAAATCAATCTCTCGGGGTGGAGGAACACTAGGGAACTCATCAGGAAACACATCCACAAACTCTCAGACAACCGACACCTCCTCAAGGCTAGGACCCTTCACCTTTGTATCCACCACGTGATCTAAGAATGCCTTACATCCTTGTCATAGAAACTTTTATGCCACCATAGCTGACACTAGACATGTCGAAAGAATCTCCCTATCTCCTTGGAAGATCCACTTCTCTCCATCATCAGCAAACACAGCCTGCTTGGAACCATAGTCCAAAATAACCTTATACTTCTCTAAGGTATCCATCCCAAGGATCACATCAAAACCATGCATATCAAGTGGTATAAGATCCACTTGTATACTGTGTCCTGAAAACGATAAGACACAAGATGGACACTCCTCTAGAAGCATCGAGGAACCATCAAGAGGGGTTTCTAACAACAAGCTATCTTTCTTACAGCTAATAGGTAAACGACAATTTTCAAGCATACTATAGGTGATAAAAGAGTGTGTAGCACCCGAGTCAACCAGAATAGATATAAAGAAAGAATAAGACATATCAGAAGACATATCTTTCTTACAACTAACATGTAAACGACAGTTTTCACCACTCACGGGTTGACTATCACCTCTGGCTGACTCATAGCATTGAATCGAGCCGTTGCTTGCTGTCCATGTCCTCTGCTTCCTTGAGCAGATGATCCCGCTTGCGACGTTGGACCACATCCTCGCCCTCTGCTACTACTAGGTTGCTGTCTATCTGACCCTCATTGATTCTACCTTGGCTGCTGTGTCACTTCAACATCTCTATTCGGGTAGTTGAACCTAAAATTCCCGATCTGACCACAAAGATGGCATGACCTATCTTCAAATTGTGGCCTAGATGGCCCTGTCACTACCACAGAAGTTGTACTATGTGCCTTTGATGGTGAAGAAACATAACCTCTTCCCTTACTCGGAGACCACTGTGATGGTACACTAGAACTTCTCATCGCTGATGGTGCGGAAAACCTTGACTTCTTGAAGCCACCAAACCTCTGTTCCTAGAACTGAGCAGGCCTCTTGTTAGACATGGATTCTCTTTTCTCCCTAACTGACCGTTAGATCCTCCGGACAGATTTCACAAATGTAGCAAACTTCTCATGATTCTCCAACGCAGAAATAAGTGTTGTCAGCTCAGTACTCAGACCCTTCTCAAAACGTGTGATCCGCTCCTCATATGTTGCCTCCATGTGAGGACAAAACCTCAACAGATCCATGAACTTGGCCTCATACTCGGTGATGTTCATCGTTCCTTGGCGCAGGCACTCAAATTGGCTGATCTTCTCATCCAGATACGTCTTCGAAAAGTATCTGCTGACAAACTCGCGTCGAAAGACCTCCCAACCGATCACCTCACCGGGTCGCTTCTCCTCCTCGATGTTCCACCAGTGACCAGCACTACCCTTCAGAAGGTAGACATCGTGCTTGACTTTGTCTGCTTCGGGGATGTCGAGGATCCGAAAAGCCTTCTCAAGACTTGTCAGCCACATATCTACATCTGCTGGATCAGCCGTTCCAGCATAATCCGAAGCTCTGACTCGGCGAAGCCGCTCAAAGGTCTTCCCAATACCGGATATTTCACCATGGGGAGTCGGTGCTCTCGGCGGAGGCACTAACAATCTTTCTATAATGAGATTCATCGTAGCCATCATCTGCCCCATAAGCTGTTGATAGGCAGGGTTCTCGAGAATGGTTGGATCAAGTTGGGGGACCTCAGGCACCTGATCTTCATGTGCCTGCCCTATAGCTCCATCAACTGATGCAGCATCATTGTTCTCGACAACATGTTCTTCATGGTTTCCAGACATCTTGGCTTTTCTTTCGCTGAGGGCAGAAGATGATTGTAAGAAAATCTGGAAAACACACCAGAATAGACACAACCTAGTCCTAAATCCCTGTAGACTCAGTGAACTTAGAGCTCTGATATCAAAACTTGTGGCAACACATCCCACTATCACAAAGACAACGAGGTGTTATGCGAAAATGTGCAGAAAACACCATAAACCACATATTACCAAAAATACAGGTTAATTATAACCGATTGTAGAAAGTAGATAAACCAAGAAAACTATTACATTTAGGTCCTCATCCTGCAAGGAAACATGTTATATAAACATTTACAAGCCTTGATACATGTCCACAGCTTAGGAGATCAACTGTCTAGCCATCTCATGAGTTCATCACATGTTTATATGTATATAATGGCCCACATCCAGCCAACAGTAGGATATACAAAGCATCATCAGCTATACATCGTGAAACAGCATCAAAATTCTCCCAAGGACCTGAGAGTACAGGGATCACTACAAAAAATTGGACTATTATTCAAGAACATTTATGAAGAACCAAGAACCGTGAATAATAAAGTCTATTTATGAGGACTTGTCCCTCAAATACGAGATTGAATCCCTCAAGCGTGTTTTTAATGTAAGTAGACCTTTTTGAGGGACACTAATCCCTCACAATTTCATTATTCACTCCCCCATTCTGTGAAAAATTGTTTCCCACCATACGGGTCATAGTTTCCCTCCACAACTTTCCTAAAACCCCCGCAAACAACCTATCGGCGCCCTGCGCTCGCTGCGTCCCTCCCGCTCCAGTTTGACTGCGCTCTCGGCATCGCCATAAGGAATCGGTTTCCTCCATCATCCGTGTCGCGCTAGGTCCTTCTCCGCCGACGCTGAGGATTGATCCATCTTCGTTGCTTGGACGACCGTAGTCTTGGCTTGGACGGCGATCCCAGCTGAATAAGGTAAGTTCCAACATTTTTATCCTTCCCTATTCTCCTCCCTTCACCCCCTGATCTGGATGGTCCAACGATGGCGGGCGGACTCCGCTGATGGTGGGCGGACGCTTAAGGTGTGTGCTGCCATGGAGGTTCGTGAGACAGGCATGTCCCCTCCCCCTTCTTCTATTACAGGTGGGGAGGGTAGTGATGCGGGGGTGGGCATCCTGGATGGGTGTCGCTCAGAGGGGCAAGGTGAGATTGAGGGCTTGGAGAAGCCCTACTTCTCTTATCAGGTGGCACGGGGTTCCGACAGGGAGGGGGAGAAGTTCCTGGTGGTGGAAGATGCATGTAAGGTGTTTGAGGTTTTGCCTCAAAGATCCAATCCAGGTCCGGCTATTTTGGAGTCAGACTGTAAGGCGTCGGGTAGTGCCGATGGAGATGAAAGCCTCCATGGGGGTTGCTTTTAGGTCGGGACAATCTGTGTCCCCCTGCTAGAAGTGTTCTCAAAGATACATAATAGATACATAATTCTGCACATTTTAGATACATAATATGGCTTTCAGTATTTTCTTTATGAATATGGTTGCATGTACTCTTGTTTATATTGTTGGTATTACCATGTGACATGTGCTTAAGTTCAAATTATATATAGGAAATATTTGGTTTAGGTTCTCAAATTACAACACATAAGCTAACATATCACAAATTATTTGACTTCAAAACTAACAAAGCATATTTCTTCCCATAAGAAGTTGACTAGCTTTTAGCGTTCTAGTAGATTCTAGTGATTAGTGTTGGTTTGAGACAAGGCCAATCCTAACCAAATAAAAAAGTTGCAGTCTTGTTTGGTCTTATCTAGCGTCACCAACAATCTAGTATGGTATGAAAAAAATGAATATTTGTGGTTTGATGTGTGATTTAGGCCTAGACCATATTAGACAAGATCATTCCCACTCCTATTTACATTTATAAAAACTTTTTAATGCTATGAACGTTATGTGATTTTATTCTCATGTTGAGACAAATTAAGTATGTTTGTATAACACATATTAAAAATATATTGATTTCACCACAAATGAGAGTTTCATACTTCTGGTCACATAAAATAGCCATATTAATTAAATCTCAAACCTAATAGCCTTCATTCGGAACTCACATTGTGATGTTTAATAAATGAGTAATATTACTATGGACTGAGAATGGGTTAATGTTTAAAAGTAGACCTGTAGTAAGCTAAGTGTAATGATTTATCAAAATTATATGGGTCAAATGGAATATGTAAGAGTCTAGTTACCACTTAACTGATGTATAGAAAATTTGATCATATATAATCTATTTGACAAAGCCAATCTCCTCTTACCCCTTTTCTTCACTAACATAGTGCCCAGAGTCCTGACTCCACACTATCTATTTTGGCAATTAGAAATTTATGGGAAAAACTTAGTAATGATTTAAACTCATCTTATTAGATTAGATCATTCTGTGAATTATATGTTCTTCATCAATGGATGACCTAGTTTTCTCAGTCAATGGATGACACTAGTGTTCTTCATCATTTATGGGAAAAGCAGTCACTACCTTAAATCAGCTCTATAGTCAGGTCTAGATTTTGTTTTTCCTGAGTATTTGTTGTTGACTTTGTAAAGAATATTAGATAAATATAATTTTAATGTATTAATCCTTCCTAACTTGATAGCTTCCATAGTATATATTGCCTAGTGTCAGACCTCCTAGCTAGGTGTTGCTGCTTGAATGAGTAGCTATGCTAAGAGATTTTAGAAACTGTTTGAGTGGAAGGATGTATGCACATAGATAAGAATTTAATAGACAAGAAGATCTTACAATTACGGGAGCATAGAAGGGTAGAACATATGGTTTATTGTGATAAATATGTTTTTCCTCATATATATTGTTAAGAGATGGTGTCCTTTCTGGGCTTCAAGTGCAGGTAGCATACTTATGTGGTGCTTGCGGATAAGTTTGAGAGGTTGAATATCTGCTTTGGGACTTTGGCCTTATGGTTGTGTTCTCTATGAGCTCAAAGGTGTTGTGTAGGTCTTGATTTGCATCAGTTCTTTGTCTGAGTTTTATCCTCTGGGGATGTTGGATGTGAGATCTGCTCTCTTGGTCTATTATACTAGTTTGCTTTGCTTTTTCCTGGTGATGATTGAGTCTAATGCTCCCCTCTCACTAGTTGTTTTTAAGCTCGGATCTGGTATTCAGGTTTTTGGTTGCCTCCTTTTCTTTGAGGGATCACCAAATCTAGCTAAGAAATGGCTACCTAGAATATTAGAAAGAGTTTTACCTCATGAACACCAAGGATCAATCCAAATCATAGTGTTACAACCTTCACCAACTCTAATTTCAAACTTATCAATATGCCTATCCCGTATAGACAACAGATTCCTCCAAATCCAAGAATAGATTGACTTTGGTTTACTGCTCCAGACCTATATCAGGTTACTTGATTATTTATATATATATAATCAAGGAATATAAATACCTAGATAGACTGAAAGGAATATAATCAATATACTATTTGAATTTCATATATATACATTTTTTGTAATGTGTGCTTAACTTCAATTTAGGCAGTCACCCTAATGCATGGAATCACATTGATGAACACATTAGAAAAGGGATATCAGTGTGGAGGGCACGTGTAAAGAAAGATTACTATGAAAAGTACAAGATTGAACCAGAATTGATTATGAAGAAAGTTGAGAAAAATGCTTCCATAGATATGGACCAGTTTAAAAATCTTGTTAAAGAATGGGGAATTGAGAAGTCTAAGGTACAATGGTTTCATATAACTTGCATGTATACCTATCTACTTTTTCTAATTATATGTTTCTTATGGTTTAGAAAATTTCCGAGATCAACAAGGCAAACAGAGCAAAAAAAGTGATGGATCATACCACAGGATCAAAGCCATGGAGTTGTTATCGGGCAGAAATGGTATTAATAATGGACACTTGACTTTCTTAGTAGGAGTTGAACATATAACATGGACAATTATTATGTTATCTATCATGTGTAGGTCAGTGAATATCAACCCATTGTGCCTCTTAACAAAATTTTGGAAAAAGTTTACGACAAAAGCCCACAAGTGGTTAGAAAATGGATATTTGCTTTCCTATGATGTCTACAAAGCTACATATGCTTATATATCTCAATTTAATCTTTCCTTTTATGATGCTTTCTAATTACAGCTTGAAATCTCTAATATTGTGGAAAACCAAGTAGCAAACCAAGAAGAAATAGATCCTAGAAGTGTTGATAATCTAACACGTGATGCTTATTTGCAAGTTTTAAATCCTTCCAAAAAGGCTAGGATCCGAGGTGTTGGAATTGGGCACAAAGAGATAGTACATAGGGGAAAAGCTTCCCGTATAAGATATGAAATGCTTCTTGAGGAGAGCAATGCAAAGGATGTATGTTGGATTATAACTAAACTTGAACTATTAATTACAACTAGTCTATTAGATCGATGTTTGTAATTTGTTTTCTATTTCAGGATAAACTTAAGGAACTTGAAGAAATAGTAAATGGATTGAAGAACTCCATCTCCCAAATAATGACTTGGTATAATCATTCACAGGTAACTTAGATTCAGTTGTCTATGTCAATGTAATATATAATTTTTTTTTGACATTGTTGATCTATTTGTTATAGGATGGCAGTATTAATGTTGATTGTGTAGCTGAATACCCCAATCAGAATACTACAAGTGTCTTACACATGCAAAGTGGCACAAATAGGTCGGGTGTGGGTTCTTTTCACATACAAGACAATACAAGTAGTGGTGCAGATGTAGGCATGTTTCCCAGGCAAAATAATTCAAGTGGAGATGGCATAGGAAGACTTTCTAGACAAAGCAATTCAAGGGAGACTGGAGTAGGCATGCTTTCCATACAAGGCAATTCAAGGGAGAATGGAGTAGGCAGTCTTTCCATACAAGGCAATGGACATCCACTAATCTTTCAGCCACAAGTACCTCATAACAGCTATAGATTATTTTCAATATTCATACACATAAGAATATTAACATGTACACTTTATTAAAGGCTGCAGTTGAAAGTTGGTGCCCTACTTCTGGTAATAATCGACAAAGTCATCCTCAAATGCAGAGCACACCAAGCACATCTTCATCAGTGTCTTTCACACCAAGAACTCAGCGTTTAAATCAGGTATTCAATATGTGCTTGATTAAACTTCTAGGGTATCCATCAATATATCTTGTACTTATACCAAATCTGATATATAAGGCCAAATCAAATATATAAGGCAGGAATCTACTTAATGGTTAATGCCCATGTGGTTCTATATTTCCAGACACTTTGGGTATCATGGTTATGTATGTAGTTATTGTTATCCTCTTTCATGTCAGTCTACTTATCTATTGTTATCTCTATTAGATGAAATCTTCCAGTTATCTTAGGTAGTCAAAATCTTAAAGGTTTTTGTTCTTAATGACATGGAATGTATATCGAGATCAATGAACTGTGGAAAAAGAAGTTTAAACCTCAGTTAACTGATTAAGTAGCTTGGTTACACCAGTGTAACCCTAACTGTGCAACATTCACCTGTCCATTCAAGAAAAACTGTTACTCTTTGGTTTTGTTTCCTTCAAACTTGAATGCCTTATAGAGTCTTGTCTAGTCTAGTCAAGTCTGAATGCCAGTTCATATGCTAGAATATTTCTGGTGTAAATTACCCTAACTGTGATTTGAGTACTAGCTAGGTTGTACAAGTTAAATTAACCCAGCCCCAAACTGCTGCGACATTCACCGGTCTAATTCAAACAGAAATTAGTTATTGTCATAGTTTGGTTTTCGTTCAAGCTCTGATGCTAATTCAGTTTCAGCTAGGACAATAGTTTGGTTTCCTTCATGTCTTGAACTGCTAAAAATGACTAATCCAGAAAACTACAGCTTGAACTGCAACTTAAACTGCAGCTTAAACAAAATAACTAATCCAGAAAACTGTAGCTTGAACAGTGGAAAAACTAGGTAGATTAGGTGAGTAGCACGGCCGTGAGGAGGGTAAGGGTGAGCACGGTCGTAGTGGAAGAAAATGGTCGTGTTGGTTAAAATGGCTAAATGTCAGGTTGGTGGTCAAAAATGGGCCAAAATGGCCACGGTCGTGGTGGTCAACACAGCCGTGGTGAGTAGGGGTGAGCACAGTCGTGGTGGAAGAGAACGGCCGTGTTGGTTAAAATGGCTAAATGTCAGGTTGGTGGTAAAAAATGGGCCAAAATGGCCATGGCCGTGGTGGTCACCACGGCTGTGTTGGGTTGAGGGTAGCACGGCCGTGCTGCGTAGCACGGTCGTGGTGGGAGTTGGTAGCACGGTCGTGCTACGCAGCACGTCCGTGGTGGGATCTGGTAGCACGGCTGTGCTGCATGGCACGGCCGTGGTGGGTGGTCACAGCACGGCCGTTCTGCGTAGCACGGTCGTGGTAGAGTATCACCCGTCATGCAGCTTTTATACACATCCTTATACTAAGTTCAATCATAATTTTAGTTTACGGGTGCATGTTGTTGCTATGTTGGTTTACTTACATTTATATCTACTTCGCACTCACTCTGATTCCTTTTTGTATTTATATTGATAGAGTAGAGTTACTTTTAATGATGGATTTCAACGGGCAATGCACCTTGGAGTAGACCAAAACCGAAATATAAGGGTAAGTTGTTTGTTGTACTATGATTTATGTATTAACTTTAAATTCTATTAATATAATGATTTGTCATTTTTAGGAGAAGAATATTCAAGTACCTAATAGTATGAGGCATGGCAATGATGAAGAGCACCACACCATTTGAAGGAATATGGAGACATTATATATCTTAAGAGTTTCTAGCATGATATGTTGATTGTCATGAATCTCAAATTTTAGAACCATATGTACTCTTTATTTATATCAACGTTGAGCACGCAATGTATGGATAATATTTTGCTTCAATAACGAAAATTGGTTTGAGGTGATTTAACATTTTTATGTATCATTTTGGTGTTGAATCTTCTTATGATGTCATGTGAATTAGTATAAAAATATTGCTCGAGGTTATGTATACAAAGTTTTCATTTAAAATTTGATATTCACTATAGTAACAATTAATTAACATTTAATAAATCATTCAATAATCAATAACCAAATCATTTATAGTAGTCCCTCATAAATATAATGATGAAGGTCCAGATTGACCATCTAAATTGCATTGATGACGACCACATAGACCCTCAAAAATAATATTAATGAAGGCATTATCCCTTCAAAAATATATTCTTCAGGACCATCAAGTCCCTCAAAAATGTATTTATGAGAACTAAACATGCCCTCAATAATGTTATTATGAAGGCTAAATATCATGTAGTTTTCCCTGGCCATAGATCCATCATCGTCAGTAGCTGGTGATGGTGAAATGGGTTCTCCTACGGGTTAACCCAGAGCACATATTGTTGAATATGCGAGGTTTCTCCTAGCCTAAAATAGTGAGGATTCGAGAGCTGTTGTGGTTGTAGACTCGGGATATGTATAGAGCATGGTGAACAGGCCCATGGTCAGGATATGTGATATGGGAGCATGAATGCGTTCATGGCTCAGAGCACGGTGAACATGCCCGTGGCTCAGTTTCACTAGCGCTGAGACATGTACCGAGGCAGGCTAGGCAGAGGGTAGCCTGTGGGAGCTGACCCTATGGATGAGGCCACTTAAGCATGAGATTGCGGTCCTGCTTGTGTTGTACTCGTGCACTGACCACGAGGTGGGAGGTCGTGGAGTCTGGCTCTTCCATTGAACTTGTATGGCACTGGCTCCATGTCTCGTAGCTGTCGGTTGGATCTGAGCGGTACGACTCACTTCCTCAGGGCATAATGCGTAATCCAGCTGAATAGTATTTACTGCTTAATGCAAAACACGGAACATGGTTTGAGGCTTTGCTTGCGTAGTTAATCTTGTTACACATGTAGTTCCTTATATGTTCCTTATGTTATGTGGTAAGATCTTATAAATCTTATCTTGTCAATCCTGTTCCATAATGAGATACTTGGGTACATGCCTTTTGTACAGCCTGGTAAGCTTGATGGTATGAATAGCTTTGCTATATAGACTGCTCTTGTTATACCTTTATCATTTTCCTACTATTGTTGTTTTCATCTTCCTTTGGTTTTATAGTTTTGGCGGGGAGTTATGTTTCTCGCTGGGAATGTGTGTCTCACCCCGCTGGTTTACAACCTTTTTAGGTGTTCGAGCTAGACGTGGTGGTGGTCGCGGGGTTGCGGCCGAGCAACAAGAAGAGCACTAGAAGGAAAGAGATGGACATGCTGCTATTTTGGTTGTTTTGTAGTAGAGTCTTAGAGTCATCCACTAGTAAAAATTGGGCCATTATTCATGAGTGAGTCCTGTCACAAACCCCTCTCTACAGGCCCTCACAAATAGGGACAGTTGTGAGTCTGGCCCTAACAAATAGTCCGTGAAGAGAACTCACGTGAAAAATACCAGTGGCCCTCACGAATACAATTGTCACAGACCTACTGACCCTCAAGAATGTTATATTGTGTAATTAGTTAGTACATTTTAAAAGGATTTTTGAGGCAACCAAGTTGTAACACATGCATAACATAAAACTTCATTATTATTATTACCATCATGCTATTCTGGGATCTCAATCCCTCATCAAAAGAAACCACTTCCTCGACAGGCATTCTCATCACTTGGGATATCAATCCCATATCATCATCAGAGGATAACACCTCAACTGGGCACTTTAGCCATCTCAGGTCCTCAGACCATAACACATCCTGCATGTTACTCAGACATATATACTTCATAGCCCTTTACCTGGCTATGCATCTGTAAGAAACACCTACATGGTTAGTATGCACAATCATCATGGATTGACAAAAGAATCATATTATCAAGCAAAGGCAACATTGATGATCATATGCTTTATCATACATTTCTCAACCTGTGATCATAGACATAGGTCATATTATTAAGCAAAGTATCTTACATGCTTACCAATCCTCATCCTTATACATGTAATCAAGATGATCATAAACACATGTCAAGTTACATCGATATAAACTACTACCTCAATTACCATCAAGCATCTCAAGGGTCATCATCATAAGCCAAACGTGTTTGCATAAGCAAGGACTAGCATATCGGATTCCATATAAGGAACAAGACCCTCACTAGAAGCACCTACTACCCTCACCAAAAGTATTATCGGGCAGGGCACTCTCCCCTATCACCCAACATTACAAACACATAACGGTCAAGCAAACCAGCTGCATATCAGCCAAGCACTCAACAAGGGTGTCGGGCTACGTTAGGGTGTATCAGGTAACCCTAGGTGTCGCGCACCTCAGGTGTCGTGCAACAGCGCGTCGTGCACCACAGAGTATCATGCAATGCTGCATCGTGCACCTCCATGTATAACGTGTAGCAGGGTATCATGCAACAAGGTCCATCATGCAACTAAACCCAAGGGGTGTGTCGTGCAACCCACTGCTAACGAGAAACCAAGGCATAACACCCACCAACATAATGCTCAGCTATTCTCATGCTTTCAGCCAACACACACAGGGCTAGGGCCAAGGGGTAACGCCCACCATAGAACTAGCTAATAGAGCTTCCACAACATCCAGGTATAACGACACCAAACCACCTCCTAGGTTATGTGTGTCGGGCAGGGTATTCAGCATAGTGTGATGCCCGACACAACAAGGCAAGGACCAGGGGTGTGACACCCGTCACAACACCACAACCTGTCAACCAAACCTCTAGGCCCAAGGAGGATATTGGGCAGCATCAGCTCCAAGACCATATTGGGCAAGATGCAACCCAACCAGGTCGTCACCAACCTCAAGCACAAGGGCACCAAAACCCTAATGGATCAAGAAGATGGCTCACCTCTCAACAACTAAGAGAGAGGGTTCTTGCACACTTCTTATCACCAATCGGGCAACACAAAGATCAACTCTAACAAAGGTCCACAACTACCACCAAAGCTCTCCTCTCGAATCCATGGTGAGGGAAGGGTGTTGCTCAAGCAACTAGAACACAAGCTCACCTCTCAACTTAAACGAGAGAGGAGTATTGCCCATGTTACTAGAGTTCAATCTCACTTCTCTAGACCAAGGAGGGAGAGGGGTGTTTCTTAATAAGAAACCCTAGAACAAGGTTCGGCCAACAAGAAGCAACTTAAGCAAGAAACTATACTAGCAACAAGCATGGCCGATTATGATCATAAGAAACATACAAGAACATAGAAGGTAGTATAATTAGGGTTAGGAGTTATGTAACCCGTCTTAAGCAAGCTCCAAGCACCACCACAATAAGGAGAGCAAGACACTCTTAGGTTCGGCCACCACTAGAGGAAGAAGGAGACTCCAAGGCAAGGATCGGCCACCAAGCTGGCAAAGGAAGAGGGTGTTGTGCACCAAGGGAGAGGGGAAACTAAGGAACTAAAGGGATCCTTAGCAAGAGAAAGGGGACACATATATAGAAGAGGATGGAGGAGAAACCAAGGTAAGACAAGGCAAGGTGTTGCCCACCTAGGGACACTTGTCCATGGGCAACGCCACCACTATAACATGCCCTAAACACATGTCCAAGGCTATTGCCACATGCAAACAACAAGCACCAAGTGTCCACTAGTAGTGACACAAATGAGGTCAAAGGGGGTCAAAGAGGTCCATGGGTGACACACCTCCACACCATGCCCGACACACCCCTATGGGAGACACACCTCAGGCCGACACAAGCATGGCCAACACAAGGCTCACTTTCCCGACACAAGGTCCAAAAAGGCAAAGACAAGGCACAACAAGGCCCAACAAGCTCAACCAAGCCCAAGGAAGCTCAAGCAACGAGCCCAACCCTTCCTCTCGACACTAGAGGAAGCAAGGAGAGGGAGAAACACCTCACAAGGTGAAAAACTTACCCACAAACCCTATACTTGGGTTAATTGCAAGTAGCACCTCCATGTCTCAACAAAGCACCAACAAACCCTAATCACCACTAAAGGTGATTAGCAAGCAACAAGGCATCAGGGTTAAGCAAAGCAAATAGGATAAGCCCTAAATGGAGGTCAGAGTCCTTACAGATATACCTTGAGCATTATGGAGCTCAATAGGCTAGTCTTGTGTTGGGAATCATTGTTTGGTGATGATGCCTGATATAGTAATGTATGGTAACCCTAACCCGACACACATGGATGCACAACACATGGTTGCACGACACATAGGGTTGCATGATATACCTGGAGGTGGTAGCCCGACATCCTTGTTTTAGCTTGGCCAATATGTGGATAGTATGCTTGGGAGACATGAGGGAAGTAACCCTGCCCGATACTACTTCTAGTGAGGGTGCCCTGCCCGTCACACTTCTTGTGAGGGTAGTGAGTACTTCTTGTGAGGGTCATGTTCCACCCGGAAACCCATATAGATCCTTATCATGAAATCTTGTTGTTAAGAGTTATGGTTTATGGTTTGTAAACCCTTGACATGTTTGATAGTAGTGAGGTGGTTGATATGGTAGAACGCACCTGTGTAAACATGACATATCTGAACTCTAATGCCATGATATTACATGTGTTTATGATCATATTGAAATCATGTATATATAATGATGAGTAAATGACAAGTTTGGAAGTATATGAGTTGCTTCACGTGATGATGTGACCCATGTCTATGGTTACAGGTATGAGGCATGAATGATAAAGCATATAATCACCAATGTTGCCCTATATGGACAATACGATCATTCTGTTAATCCTTGATGGCTCCAGTTATCTCTATAATTGTGTATACTAACCATGTAGGTGTTTTATGTGAATGCATAGCCAGGTAAAGAGCTATGAGGTATATATGTTTGAATAACACTGCATTGATGGTCACTCTTGTTGATAAGATAACTTGCATCACCAATATGATGTGTTTAGGTCTGAGGACATGAGTTTGGCTTAAGTGCCAAGTTGAGGTGTTATCCTATGATGATGAGATATGGGATTGTTATCCCTAGTGATGAGAATGCCCTTTTGAGGCAGTGGTTTCTTATGATGAGGGATTGAGATCCCAGGATATTGTGATGGTGGTAAAAATAATGTAGCTTAATGTTATATATGTGATACCACTTGTTTGCCTAAACAATCCACTTAAAAATATACTAACTAATTACAGTGGAACATATCATGTAGTTTGCCCTAGCCATAGATCCATCATCATTAGTAGCTGGTGATGGTAAAATAGGTTCTCCTGCGGGTTAACCTGGAAGTGCATATTATTGAATATGAGTGGTTTCTCCTAGCCGGAAATGAGGAGGTTAGAGTGCAACTTTGGTTGTAGACTCAAGATGTATATGAGAGCATGGTGAACAGGCCCATGGCTCAGTGTGATAGAGCATGAATGCGTTCATGGCTTAGGGAGCACGGTGAACTGGCCCGTGGCTCAGATATACTAGCGCCGAGACCTGTACCAAGGTAGGCTAGAGAAAGGGATAGCCTACGGGAGCTGACCCTGTGGCTGAGGTGACTTAAGCATGAGACAGCGGTCCTTCTTTGGTTCTCGTACACTAACCACGAGGTGGGAGGTCGTGGAGTCCGGCTCTTCCATTGACCTTGTATGGCACCGGCTTGGGTTTCGCAATCGAAGGTTGGATTTGAGCGGTATGGCTCACTTCCTCAGGGCATAATAACACGTAATCCATCCTAATAGTATTTATTGCTTAAGGAAAAACATAGAACATTGGTTGAGGCCTTTCTTGTGTAGTTGATCTTGTTATACATTGCAGTTACTTATACGTTCCTTATGTTATGTGTTAAGATCTTATAAATCTTATCTTGTCAATCATGTTCTATAAAGAAATACTAGGTTATATGCCTTCCGTACATCTTGGAAAGCTAGATGGTAATAACAACTTTGCTCTATAGACTACTCTTATTATACATTTTATCAGTTATCTACTGTTGTTGCTTTAACCTTTCTGAGGTTTTATGGTTCTGGCGGGGAGTTATGTTTCTCACTGCGACTTTGTGTCTCACCCCGTTGGTTACAACCTTTTTAGGTGTTTGCGCTAGACGTGGTGGTGTTCTCGGGGTTGCGGCCGAGTAGAAAGACGAGCAGTAGAAGGCAAGAGATGGATATGCTACTGTTTTGGTTGTTTTATAGTAGAGTCTTAGAGTCATCCCTGTACTCTCAGGTCATCAGAGGTGTTTTGACGTTGTTTTACGATGTATAGCTGATGAAGCTTTGTGTATCCTATTGCTGGCCGGACATGGCCCGTTATGTATGTATAAACAGGTGATGAACCCATGTTATGAAAAGACAGCTGATCTTATAAGCTCTGAACACGCATCAAGGCTTGTAAATGTTTATATAACTTGTTTTCTTGCAGGATGCGGATCTGAATGTAATAATTTCTTGGTTTATCTACTTCCTGAAATCAGTTTTAATTACCCCGTGTTTCCAGTAATTTAGTGGTTTATGGTGTTTTCTGCACGTTTTCGTGTGGCACCTCGTTATCTGTGTGATAGTGGGATGTGTCTCCACACTCAAACCCTTAGTTCATCACAGAACATTGTTACCACTTATCAGGTAACTAATATCTCTAGGTCCTCAGACCAAGGTATACATGATACTTGTAATGACCCTGACCTGGGTTATGAGGTAACCCTATTTTTTTTGCTAATAAAGTTGCTTAGAACTTTCACATAATCCTATAAGGTGTTTTTTTATCATATGACACACTTATGTTTCAAGTTTGGTCCCGATTGAATGATGTTTGAGCAATTTTCCTTTGTTTTGGACCAAAGTGCAAATTACCCAAATTGAGGGGCTATAATGCAAAATGTCACATGTTAAATGTACCCCATGTATTTTATCATCATAAGAGAGAGAATGATGCTAAGTGGTGGCTTGTGGAAAGCCCAAATTCCAATTTTGAACTTGTTTGAACAATGCTGGTACCTTCTGCACCAATTTTGGTACAAATTATAATTTACCCAAAATGTGTGTTTGATATGCAAATTACCACCTACAGAGTGTCCCTACTCCCTCCTAGTATCATATATAGGAGATAGAAAGAAGGATACACCATGTTTTATTCCATTATGAATGATAGTAATATTGGTGAAGAAATGACCAAGAAAAAGGGTTGAATTTGAAAGCTTAACTTGAGTTGTATCTAGTTGAAAAGCTTATATATGAGTTCCTATCGGCCATCCCATATCGTTTTGTGAACTCTCGGCAAAGTCCATATCGTGCAAAGCACCTCAAGGAGGTGAGGTGTGACGGCCAACAAGTTTCCTTAGAAAAACTGTATTGGCTTGACTTAAAATAGTGATTAAACGTAGATGACTTATCCAAATGGATAAGTAATGGACGAATTTGCATCTCTAGATGATCCTCAACCTTTTCTAATGTCAATATAAATTTTGATGCATGCATGTACACGTGTCACCCATGCATGACACGTGGCACCTACTAGCTCAAAATGTTGACACCTCATTTTTGCCTTGATTCATGAACAAACAAGTATATATACCCCTAGTTTCACCCCTTAGTGCAATTGTGCGACCCTTACCACCCTCATACCCTAAGGTATCATGCATACAGATCCCATATCATGAAGGGATGTTGTGGTATCGTGCATAGGCCTTGGGATATCGCCCATGGCAAGAGCATATCGGCCAATTACGTGAAATTGGCCATATAAGGTGATATCAGCCAATAGGGTGAAGAGTTGAGTGGCATATCGTGCAAGTGAGTGCCATTTCATTCAATAGGGTTGCCATATCGTGCAAGGACGCTAGTGTATCGTGCAATGGTGTTAAGGAGCAAGAAGGAGCTCATACTTAACCCTAAGGTAAGGATAAGATCATCTTCAACCTTGAATTGAAGCATGATTTTAGGGTTTTGATCTTCTTTTCTTTTCTTCTTCACCAATTGCTTATCCATGGTGATTCCTTGTATATGAATGAACTGTGAACGAGCCTTGGACTTTTCATAAGTCATCTTCAACCTTAGGAATGTGGATATTTGGAGCTTGGAGCTTTGAAGTGGTTCTTAAGGTGGGTTATATAACTTGAACTCATCCATGTTATTATTCATCACCTAATTGCTATACTTAGTGAAATACTTTTAATTCTGAAATTTTCTGAAATAGTTGATGAAATTATGAGTTCTAGTAACTTGTTAGACATGTTTCCATGAATTATATCAGTTAAAACAAAGGTCTAGAGCTTGAAGAAGATGGTGTCACTTTGTAAAAGTGATATCGGGCTCAAACATATATACAAATAGCTCTAACCTGATATGATGATGCACCTACTCTACTAAAACGATAGGAAGTCTACTATAGACTCCATGCACGGTACAAGGTCAATTGTATACTTATAAGTTGACATGAAACCCTAATTTGGGTAACCCGACATAAGTGAAGAGTAACAAGTGCTATTACACGATATGATCATATAATACATCATTGGTACTTAGTATCATGAGTCCTACATGACCTTGCACGATAGGGTTGCACGATACACAACCCTAGACAACATGGTAGCCCTACATGGATGGTTTTCATACACCTCTAGCCAGATATGGATGGTTTTCATGTACTTCTAGGCCAATATGGTGAGTGCTTATACATCTCCAACCCGATATGGTGAATATATGCACATGATTCAACCCTATACACCTTATAAAGGTGAGAGCAAGACACTCTTAGAAGTGATGAGTGTAACACCAAGTAATGGTATGGCTAATACCTTGATAGGTGAAATACCTAGAGTGGTTGATAATGGTCAACCCTATATCAACAACGCCTTAACTCGAGATGTGTCCATATCATTGATAATGGTTGTATATTTTAAATAAGTGAGTTATGACCAATACATTACATGATAAATGTGATGAACTGGTGCATAGAGTATTAGGATGAGGAATACCCTAATACAAGATAATTGGATGAACTCAAGTAAGATAAAGGTGATGAGGGAAGTGATACATCAAGATATAATAGATATCACATCCAGCACCTCAAGACTGATATACCTTGATGTGTTTTAAATCCAATATATTGGGATGAGTGACACATGAAGTGTGTCATGACAATTTTTATATTATGAAGTAATGCACTTTGATAAGTGTAGGCTAACATACCTTAAGAAAAGGTTAAGCCAGGTTAATAGAGTATGATGTAATCATATTATGGTAAAGTTGAGAGAGGAACTCATATTCTGTGTGATAATTCATTTAATGACAAATGATGAGAATACATAAGCATGATTAAATGCTTATGTTATCGATGTTGGCTCCTAGTTGTGTGGAGCAATGAATTAAGATTTGATCATTAACAACATGATCTTAAGAACCTAAATGGCTAATTGTGGAAAACCCTAATGGAGGGTGATGATATGTAAGAGAAACATTGAACCCTAAAAAGGGAATAGTGGTATTACTTTGTGTTGCATGGTGCTGACATGTAGGCATTATAACTGTTAGCATGAGTACTAATCATGTAGTTATGTTGAGATGATGAGCATAGCCAGGTATGGGCTATGATGCTCTGTATATTGAAAATGTTTTATAGGCCTTATAAGCCTTCATATGCTTTGTTGCTTAGTGAGAGGTAACCTAAAATTAATGAGCCTTGTGTGCCATATGACGTTTTAATTATTGAAATTGTTTATGGGCTTCATCAGCCATAATATGTCTTGTTTCCTATTAAGAGGTAACAAGAGGTGAATTAAGCTTTGTGTGCTATGTGGAATGCTTGTGTAGTAATAATCATGATTACCTTGGTCAAATGACCTGAAGGTATTAAGTTACCTGATAAGTGGTAACAAGTATTTTATGATGAATTAAGGGTTTGAATACCCATACTCTACAATCATAATGATGAACTTGTTAAGAAATGGGAATGTACTTGATGAGATGAGGGATTAAGATCCCAATACTTTGTTAAAAAAATATGGTTACAAGCCATGATTCCACAAAGACAATGCCAGACATTAGCTATGTGATTTAAGCCCGAAAAGAGTATATGTTGTGGCTATAACTCTACAGTGAAGATGCCAATATACCTTGGCAACCTAATTGCAGTTTGACACTTGATGTGTAAAATATAATCAGCCGTGTAATGTATTTGCATAAAGTTGAAATATGAGAAACATTGGTTGATATTATCCTGCCTAATATAGCGGATAAATGTTATACATGTTCTTCATATTTCCTTATGGGATAAGTGACATGCTGCGCTATCAGGTTATAGTTGCAATGCTTTAGATAAGAATAATGCTCTAATCTGTTAGACCATGAATTAACTGCTGCAATAACAACTCTCGCTGGGGCAATTTACAATTGTCTCACCACCCGTGGGAACCACATTTTTAGGTGGATGTGAACGAATAGCACTAGGAATAGCAGCGAATCTCAGGTGGAGATATTGGCTATCAAGTTTTGTATATATGTGAATAGAGTCCTATGTGTCATCTCTGTACTCTCAGGTCCTCAGAGTAGTAGTTAGTCCTTTCAAAATTTTGGCTCAGTGCCTCGAGATTTTATACTGCTTGTGTTTAGTTTAGCAGGGCAGTTGATGCTTGAAATTTTCAGAAAAAGATGATACAGGACATGTACTTATAAACTAGTATGTAATTAAATTACTTCAGTTCTTTGTGAAAGAGTTTTCCTGTGTGTGGACCTCTCTGTAAAATGTTTTTAATTTTTTATTGATTTTCAGTAATCCGACGCTTAGTGAACGCTTCCGCTTAAGTAAATCATGTTTTGTGATCGGTGTGTTACAGTTTAGTGGTATCAGAGCTCTAGGTTCGCTGAGTCTACAAAGACATAGGACTAAGGTGTTGAGTCTGTGTTAGTGTCCTCCAGTATACCCTATAGTGACTCTGCTTATGCAGAGTAAAGGATAAAATTTATAAATGACTGGGGAATACAAGGAACACATTGCTAAGGGCAATGTTGTTGCACCAGGGGAGGGTACATGGGATCAGGCAAGAGAAGAACAAGTGTCGGAGAATTCCCATCTTGACCTGATCAGGATAAAGAATCCTATGTTTATGCTCTTAAAGGGCAGGTTAGGACAACAGTGATGCATATAGAAGACTGGATACTAGGATTACAGCCTAGGTTACCAGTCCTTAATGCGGAAACTTTGGGCTTTAAGGGTTCCTCAATGACATGGTCATGTCAGAACAGTGGAAATGTGGGAGAGATTAACATATGGTGAGAAATTAGACTATGCCATAATTTTAGACATATAGTACATTTGTGACGGTAGTGCCCAAGGAGGGGCAATAAGTTGAGATTTAAGGTATGGTCTCTATAATTTTAGAGACATTTTCCTAGTTGTTCTGAAAAGCCAAAGTTTTTGGTGTCACCAGTGCAATAAATGCCTAGTGCACCAGGGAAGTAGCCACTAAGTAAAGGCAAAGGTCCTCACTTTCCACCAGTAAGAAATCATGGCATAAGTTATACATCGGTAATGAGATCAATAAGACCATGGTATGAGGACAAGACATGTTATGGATATGGACATGTTGAGCATACTAAACTCTTTTCTTTGAAAAGAAGGGAGGAAATGACTCAACAACCGAGGTAAACTCAGCAAGGCTTATGAAAGTTACAGCCCAATAACATGAAAAGGCAAAAGCAACAACATGAAACAACTAGACTCTATGTGTTGAATCAACCTAAAGCGGTAGATGACCGCGAGGGATAATAGTCAGCTGAAACAGATTCATTCTGATATTTCATTTCATGATTCTATGTGTTAAAAGGAAGTAGTTATTTTTGAACTTCCCGTGACTAGTCCTATAAGGACACAAGAAAGATGAGAATTTACATTTTACTCAATATCGCTTAAATGCTTTATAATCTCTCTTATCTTTGTGATAAAAGATGAGATATAGAAGTGATGCCTGAAAAAAATCCAGGAATGAAAAATCTTGTGTGTATAATGATATGAAAAGTGAGGAACATGATAGTAAATAAAGTGCATACTACCTAATCTCAATATTTGTATACCCTGGCTAGGTATATGATTATTGGAGATAGGGCGAGTATGGAACTCTTAGATTGTTATCTATCTGATTACTCTGATCAAGTAGTCATTCGGAAACAATCTAGTGAGTATAATGAAACCAAATAGGGATTTGCTAAGTGAACTTTCCCAACTAATGAGGAAGTGCTAAGTGAACTTTCCCAACTAATGCAGAAGTGCTAAGTGAACTTTCCCAACTAATGCGGAAGTGCTAAGTGCACTTTCCCAACTAATGAGGAAGTGCTAAGTGAACTTTCCCAACTAATGAGGAAGTGCTAAGTGAAATTTCCCAACTAATGAGGAAGTGTTGAGTGAACTTTCCCAAATAATGAGGAAGTGTTGAGTGAACTTTCCCAACTAATGAGGAAGTGCTGAATGAACTTTCCCAACTAATGAGGAAGTGTTGAGTGAACTTTCCCAACTAATGAGGAAGTGCTAAGTGAACTTTCCCAACTAATGAGGAAGTGTTGAGTGAACTTTCCCAACTAATGAGGAAGTGCTTAGTGAACTTTCCCAACTAATGAGGAAGTGCTAAGTGAACTTTCCCAACTAATGAGGAAGTGCTAAGTGAACTTTCCCAACTAATTACGAAGTGCTAAGTGAACTTTCCCAACTAATAAGGAAGTTTTAAGTGAACTTTCCCAACTAATGAGGAAGTGCTAAGTGAGCTTTCCGAACTAATAAGGAAGTGCTAAGTGAACTTTCTGAAACAAATAAAGGATTGCTGAGTGGATTACCTCTGTTAAATATATATGTTTCCCCTATGATAAAAAACCTTGGGTGATGATAGGGGCATGTTTCTTTTATGTTTCTTCCTTTCGTTAACATGACAATCAAGTAAGTATTATGACATTTGATGTACATGGATTAGAAATAATTTGTTGATGGATACTTAGAAAAGTATCAGTTTGCTTTGGACTTTGGTTCCAAGATAATGATATATGGAACAAGAAATGTCCTAAAATAAAAGAAATACCTTGTGCATGTGTACCCTTGGTGGTAATAATAGAGAAATGAATATGATAAGGATGAGATGTGTTCTCAACATATATGATGAATACCAAAGTAAGGATTCTAGTATCTTAGAAATAATAGATGATTTATGTTGGTTATATATATTGGCCCACTGTGAAATCAACCTAGTTGCATCAAATAATATGGACATCATATGTTAGGGGTTTATGCTCTGCATAAACATAAACATTAATAAGGTTGAACTAATGGAAGGAACAATTGTATTTGGTTGAAACGTTTATCAAGCTAAAAATATTTCCTTAGAATAACCATGTGTTGAAGAACTTTGTGTGTATTAAATACCTATGATATCTCCATGACATTAATATGTTATGTGGAGACTTTATGGCATGATAAATGAGTAAGATCTGTCTCTCCTTTTTCTTGTGATTTTGGGGACGAAATCCTTGTTAGGGGTTTATAACTTGTAACGACCCTGACCTGGGTTATGAGGTAACCTTATTTTTTTTGGCTAATAAAGTTTCTGAGAACTTTAATATAATCCTCTAAGGTGTTTTGTTATCATATGACACACTTATGTTTCAAGTTTGGTCCCGATTGAATGTTGTTTGAGCAAATTTCCTTTGTTTTGGACCAAAGTGCAAATTACCCAAATTGAGGGGCTATAATGTAAAATGTCAAATTTTAAATGTACCCCATGTATTTTAGCACCATAAGAGAGAGAATTATGCTAAGTTGTGGCTTGTGGAAAGCCCAAATTCCATGTTTGAACTTGTTTGAACAATGTTGGTACCTTGTGCACCAATTTTGGTACAAATTGTAATTTACCCAAAATGTGGGGTTGATATGAAAATTACCACCTCGAAAGTATCCCTACTCCCTCCTAGTATCATATATAGGAGAGAGAAAGAAGTAGACACCATGTTTGATTCCATTATGAATGATGGTAATCTTGGTGAAGAAATGACAAAGAAAAAGGGTTGAATTTGAAAGCTTAACTTGAGTTGTATCAAGTTGAAAAGCTTATATATGAGTGCCTATCGGCCATGGAGCCCAAGGAGGTGTCCCATATCGTTTTTTGAACTCTTGGAAAAGTCCATATCGTGCAAAGAACCTCACTGAGGTGAGGTGTGACGGCCAGCAAGTTTCCTTAGAAAAAGTGTATCGGCTTGACTTAAAATAGTGATTAAACCTAGATGACTTCTCCAAATGGATAAGCAATGGACGAATTTGCATCTCTAGATGATCCTCAACCTTTTTTAATGTCAATATAAATGTTGATGCATGCATGTACACGTGTCACCAATGCATGACATGTGGCACCTACTAGCTCAAATTGTTGACACCTCATTTTTGCCTTCCTTCATGAACAAACAAGTATATATACCCCTAGTTTCACCCCTTGGTGCAATTTTGCGACCCTTACCACCATCCTACCCTAAAGTATCATGCATAGAAATCCCATATCGTGAAGGTATGCTTTGGTATCGTGCATAGGCCTTGGGATATCGCCCATGGCAAGAGCATATCGGCGAAGTAGGTGAAATTGGCCATATAAGGTGATATCGGCCAATAGGGTGAAGAGTTGAGTGGCATATCGTGCAAGTGAGTGCCATATCATTCAAGAGGGTTGCCATATGGTTCTAGGACACTAGTGTATCTTGCAATGGTGTTAATGATCAAGAAGTAGCTCATACTTAACCCTAAGGTAAGGATAAGATCATCTTCAACCTTGAATTGAAGCATGATTTTAGGGTTTTGATCTTCTTTTCTTTTCTTCTTCACCAATTGCTTATCCATGGTGATTCCTTGTATATGAATGAATTGTGAACGAGCCTTGGACTTTTCATAAGTCATCTTCAACCTTAGGAACGTGGATCTTTGGAGCTTGGAGCTTTGAAGTGGTTCTTAAGGTGGGTTATATAACTTGAACTCATCCATGTTATTATTCATCACCTAATTGCTATACTTAGTGAAATACTTTTAATTCTGAAATTTCCTGAAATATTTGATGAAATTATGAGTTCTAGTAACTTGTTAGACCTATTTCCATGAATTATATCACTTAAAACAAAGGTCTAGAGCTTGAAGAAGATGGTGTCACTTTGTAAAAGTGATATCGAGCTCAAGCATATATACAAATAGCTCTAACCCGATATGATGATGCACCTACTCTACTAATATGATAGGAAGTCTACTATAGATGCCATGCACGGTACAAGGTCAATTGTATACTTATAAGTTGACATGAAACCCTAATTTGGGTAACCCGACATAAGTGAAGAGTAACAAGTGCTATTGCACGATATGATCATATAATACATCATTGGTACTTAGTATCATGAGTCCTACATGACCTTGCACGATAGGGTTGCACGATACACAACCCTAGACAACATGGTAGCCCTACATGGATGGTTTTCATACACCTCTAGCTCGATATGGATGGTTTTCATGTACTTCTAGGCCAATATGGTGAGTGCTTATACATCTCCAACCCGATATGGTGAATATATGCACATGATTCAACCCTATACACCTTATAAAGGTGAGATCAAGACACTCTTAGAAGTGATGAGTGTAACACCAAGTAATGGTATGGCTAATACCTTGATAGGTGAAATACCTAGAGTGGTTGATAATGGTCAACCCTATATCAACAACGCCTTAACTCGAGATGTGTCCATATCATTGACAATGGTTGTATATTTTAAATAAGTGAGTTATGACCAATACATTACATGATAAATGTGATGAACTGGTGCATAGAGTATTAGGATGAGGAATACCCTAATACAAGCTAAGTGGATGAACTCAAGTAAGATAAAGGTGATGAGGGAAGTGATACATCAAGATATAATAGATATCACATCCAACACCTCAAGACTGATATACCTTGATGTGTTTTAAATCCAATATATTTGGATGAGTGACACATGAAGTGTGTCATGACAATGGTTATATTATGAAGTAATGCACTTTGATAAGTGTAGGTTAACATACCTTAAGAAAAGGTTAAGCCAGGTTAATAGAGTATGATGTAATCATATTATGGTAAAGTTGAGAGAGGAACTCATATTCTGTGTGATAATTCATTTAATGATGAATGATGAGAATACATAAGCATGATTAAATGCTTATGTTATCGATGTTGTCTCCTAGTTGTGTGGAGCAATGAATTAAGATTTGATCATTAACAACATGATCTTAATAACCTAAATGGCTAATTGTGGAAAACCCTAATGGAGGGTGATGATATGTAAGAGAAACACTGAACCCTAAAAAGGGAATAGTGGTATTACTTTGTGTTGCATGGTGCTGACATGTAGGCATTATAACTGTTAGCATGAGTACTAATCATGTAGTTATGTTGAGATGATGAGCATAACCAGGTATGGGCTATGATGCTCTGTATATTGAAAATGTTTTATAGGCCTTATAAGCCTTCATATGCTTTGTTGCTTAGTGAGAGGTAACCTAAAATTAATGAGCCTTGTGTGCCATATGACGTTTTAATTATTGAAATTGTTTATGGGCATCATCAGCCATAATATGTCTTGTTTCCTATTAAGAGGTAACAAGAGGTGAATTAAGCTTTGTGTGCTATGTGGAATGCTTGTGTAGTAATAATCATGATTACCTTGGTCAAATGACCTGAAGGTATTAAGTTACCTGATAAGTGGTAACAAGTATTTTATGATGAATTAATGGTTTGAATACCCATAATCTACAATCATAATGATGAACTTGTTAAGAAATGGGAATGTACTTGATGAGATGAGGGATTAAGATCCCAATACTTTGTTAAAAAAATATGGTTACAAGCCATGATTCCACAAAGACAATGCCAGGCATTAGCTATGTGATTTAAGCCCGAAAAGAGTATATGTTGTGGCTATAACTCTACAGTGAAGATGCCAATATACCTTGGCAACCTAATTGCAGTTTGACACTTGATGTGTAAAATATAATCAGCCGTGTAATGTATTTGCATAAAGTTGAAATATGAGAAACATTGGTTGATATTATCCTGCCTAATATAGCGGATAAATGTTATACATGTTCTTCATATTTCCTTATGGGATAAGTGACATGCTGCGCTATCCGGTTATAGTTGCAATGCTTTAGATAAGAATAATGCTATAATCTGTTAGACCATGAATTAACTGCTGCAATAACAACTCTCGCTGGGGCAATTTACAATTGTCTCACCACCCGTGGGAACCACATTTTTAGGTGGATGTGAACGAATAGCACCAGGAATAGCAGCGAATCTCAGGTGGAGATATTGGCTATCAAGTTTTGTATATATGTGAATAGAGTCCTATGTGTCATCTTTGTACTCTCAGGTCCTCAGAGTAGTAGTTAGTTCTTTCAAAATTTTGGCTTAGTGCCTCGAGATTTTTATACTGCTTGTGTTTAGTTTAGCAGGGCAGTTGATGCTTATAATTTTTAGAAAAAGATGATACAGGACATGTACTTATAAACTAGTATGTAATTAAATTACTTCAGTTCTTTGTGAAAGAGTTTTCCTGTGTGTGGACCTCTCTGTAAAATGTTTTTAATTTTTTATTGATTTTCAGTAATCCGACGCTTAGTGAACGCTTCCGCTTAAGTAAATCATGTTTTGTGATCGGTGTGTTACAGTTTAGTGGTATCAGAGCTCTAGGTTCGCTGAGTCTACAAAGACATAGGACTAAGGTGTTGAGTCTGTGTTAGTGTCCTCTAGTATACCCTATAGTGACTCTGCTTATGCAGAGTAAAGGATAAAATTTATAAATGACTGGGGAATACGAGGAACACATTGCTAAGGGCAATGTTGTTTCACCAGGGGAGGGCACATGGGATCAGGCAAGAGAAGAACAAGTGCCTGAGAATTCCCATCTTGACCTGATCAGGATAAAGAATCCTATGTTTATGCTCTTAAAGGGCAGGTTAGGACAACAGTGATGCATATAGAAGACTGGATACTAGGATTACAACCTAGGTTACCAGTCCTTAATGCGGAAACTTTGGGCTTTAAGGGTTCCTGAATGACATGGTCATGTCGGAACAGTGGAAATGTGGGAGAGATTAACATATGGTAAGAAATTAGACTATGCCATATGTTTAGACAGATAGTACATTTGTGATGGTAGTGCCCAAGGAGGGGCAATAAGTTGAGATTTAAGGTATGGTCTCTATAATTTTAGAGACATTTTCCTAGTTGTTCTGAAAAGCCAAAGTTTTTGGTGTCACCAGTGCAATAAATGCCTAGTGCACCAGGGAAGTAGCCACTAAGTAAAGGCAAAGGTCCTCACTTTCCACCAGTAAGAAATCATGGCATAAGTTATACATCGGTAATGAGATCGATAAGACCATGGTATGAGGACAAGACATGTTATGGATATGGACATGTTGAGCATACTAAACTCTTTTCTTTGAAAAGAAGGGAGGAAATGACTCAACAACCGAGGTAAACTCAGCAAGGCTTATGAAAGTTACAGCCCAATAACATGAAAAGGCAAAAGCAACAACATGAAACAACTAGACTCTATGTGTTGAGTCAACCTAAAGCGGTAGATGACCGCGAGGGATAATAGTTAGCTGAAACAGATTCATTCTGATATTTCATTTCATGATTCTATGTGTTAAAAGGAAGTAGTTATTTTTGAACTTCCCCTGACTAGTCCTATAAGGACACAAGAAAGATGAGAATTTACATTTTACTCAGTATCGCTTAAATGCTTTATAATCTCTCTTATCTTTGTGATAAAAGATGAGATATAGAAGTGATGCCTGAAAAAAAATCCAGGAATGAAAAATCCTGTGTGTATAATGATATGAAAAGTGAGGAACATGATAGTAAATAAAGTGCATACTACCTAATCTCAATATTTGTATACCCTGGCCATGTATATGATTATTGGAAATAGGGCGAGTATGGAACTCTTAGATTGTTATCTATCTGATTACTCTGATCAAGTAGTCATTCGGAAACAATCTATTGAGTATAATGAAACCAAATAGGGATTTGCTAAGTGAACTTTCCCAACTAATGAGGAAGTGCTAAGTGAACTTTCCCAACTAATGAGGAAGTTCTAAGTGAACTTTCCCAACTAATGCGGAAGTGCTAAGTGCACTTTCCCAACTAATGAGGAAGTGCTAAGTGAACTTTCCCAACTAATGAGGAAGTGCTAAGTGAACTTTCCCAACTAATGAGGAAGTGTTGAGTGAACTTTCCCAACTAATGAGGAAGTGTTGAGTGAACTTTCCCAACTAATGAGGAAGTGCTGAATGAACTTTTCCAACTAATGAGGAAGTGTTGAGTGAACTTTCCCAACTAATGAGGAAGTGCTAAGTGAACTTTCCCAACTAATGAGGAAGTGTTGAGTGAACTTTCCCAACTAATGAGGAAGTGCTAAGTGAACTTTCCCAACTAATGAGGAAGTGCTAAGTGAACTTTCCCAACTAATGAGGAAGTTCTAAGTGAACTTTCCCAACTAATTACGAAGTGCTAAGTGAATTTTTCCAACTAATAAGGAAGTTTTAAGTGAACTTTCCCAACTAATGAGGAAGTGCTAAGTGAGCTTTCCCAACTAATAAGGAAGTGCTAAGTGAACTTTCCCAAACAAATAAAGGATTGCTGAGTGGATTACCTCTGTTAAATATATATGTTTCCCCTATGATAAACAACCTTGGGTGATGATAGGGGCATGTTTCTTTTATGTTTCTTCCTTTCGTTAACATGACAATCAAGTAAGTATTATGACATTTGATGTACATGGATTAGAAATAATTCGTTGATGGATACTTAGAAAAGTATCAGTTTGCTTTGGACTTTGGTTCCAAGATAATGATATATGGAACAAGCAATGTCCTAAAATAAAAGAAATACCTTGTGCATGTGTACCCTTGGTGGTAATAATAGAGAAATGAATATGATAAGGATAAGATGTGTTCTCAACATATATGATGAATACCAAAGTAAGGATTCTATTATCTTAGAAATAATATATGATTTATGTTGGTTATATATATTGGCCCACTGTGAAATCAACCTAGTTGCATCAAATAATATGGACATCATATGTTAGGGGTTTATGCTCTGCATAAACATAAACATTGATAAGGTTGAACTAATGGAAGGAACAATTGTATTTGGTTGAAAGGTTTATCAAGCTAAAAATATTTCCTTAGAATAACCATGTGTGGAAGAACTTTGTGTGGATTAAATACCTATGATATCTCCATGACATTAATATGTTATGTGGAGACTTTATGGCATGATAAATGAGTAAGATCTGTCTCTCCTTTTTCTTGTGATTTTGGGGACGAAATCCTTGTTAGGGGTTTATAACTTGTAACGACCCTGACCTGGGTTATGAGGTAACCTTAATTATTTTGGCTAATAAAGTTTCTGAGAACTTTAATATAATCCTCTAAGGTGTTTTGTTATCATATGACACACTTATGTTTCAAGTTTGGTCCCGATTGAATGTTGTTTGAGCAATTTTCCTTTGTTTTGGACCAAAGTGCAAATTACCCAAATTGAGGGGCTATAATGTAAAATGTCAAATTTTAAATGTACCCCATGTATTTTAGCACCATAAGAGAGAGAATTATGCTAAGTTGTGGCTTGTGGAAAGCCCAAATTCCAAGTTTGAACTTGTTTGAACAATGTTGGTACCTTGTGCACCAATTTTGGTACAAATTGTAATTTACCCAAAATGTGGGGTTGATATGCAAATTACCACCTCTAGAGTTTCCCTACTCCCTCATAGTATCATATATAGGAGAGAGAAAGAAGTAGACACCATGTTTGATTCCATTATGAATGATGGTAATCTTGGTGAAGAAATAACTAAGAAAAAGGGTTGAATTTGAAAGCTTAACTTGAGTTGTATCAAGTTGAAAAGCTTATATATGAGCGCCTATCGGCCATGGAGCCCAAGGAGGTGTCCCATATCTTTTTTTGAACTCTTGGCAAAGTCCATATCGTGCAAAGCACCTCACTGAGGTGAGGTGTGACGGCCAGCAAGTTTCCTTAGAAAAAGTGTATCGACTTGACTTAAAATAGTGATTAAACCTAGATGACTTATCCAAATGGATAAGCAATGGACGAATTTGCATCTCTAGATGATCCTCAAACTTTTTTAATGTCAATATAAATGTTGATGCATGCATGTACACGTGTCACCAATGCATGACATGTGGCACCTACTAGCTCAAAATGTTGACACCTCATTTTTGCCTTCCTTCATGAACAAACAAGTATATATACCCCTAGTTTCACCCTTTGGTGCAATTTTGCGACCCTTACCACCCTCATACCCTAAGGTATCATGCATATAGATCCCATATCGTGAAGGTATGCTTTGGTATCGTGCATAGGCCTTGGGATATCGCCCATGGCAAGAGCATATCGGCGAAGTAGGTGAAATTGGCCATATAAGGTGATATCGGCCAATAGGGTGAAGAGTTGAGTGGCATATCGTGCAAGTGAGTGCCATATCGTTCAAGAGGGTTGCCATATGGTGCTAGGACACTAGCGTATCTTGCAATGGTGTTAAGGAGAAAGATGTATCTCATACTTAACCCTAAGGTAAGGATAAGATCATCTTCAACCTTGAATTGAAGCATGATTTTAGGGTTTTGATCTTCTTTTCTTTTCTTCTTCACCAATTGCTTATCCATGGTGATTCCTTGTATATGAATGAATTGTGAACGAGCCTTGGACTTTTCATAAGTCATCTTCAACCTTAGGAACGTGGATCTTTGGAGCTTGGAGCTTTGAAGTGGTTCTTAAGGTGGGTTATATAACTTGAACTCATCCATGTTATTATTCATCACCTAATTGCTATACTTAGTGAAATACTTTTAATTCTGAAATTTCCTGAAATAGTTGATGAAATTATGAGTTCTAGTAACTTGTTAGACCTGTTTCCATGAATTATATCAGTTAAAACAAAGGTCTAGATCTTGAAGAAGATGGTGTCACTTTGTAAAAGTGATATTGGGCTCAAGCATATATACAAATAGCTCTAACCCGATATGATGATGCACCTACTCTACTAAAATGATAGGAAGTCTACTATAGACTCCATGCATGGTACAAGGTCAATTGTATACTTATAAGTTGACATGAAACCCTAATTTGGGTAACCCGACATAAGTGAAGAGTAACAAGTGCTATTGCACGATATGATCATATAATACATCATTGGTACTTAGTATCATGAGTCCTACATGACCTTGCACGATAGGGTTGCACGATACACAACCCTAGACAACATGGTAGCCCTACATGGATGGTTTTCATACACCTCTAGCCAGATATGGATGGTTTTCATGTACTTCTAGGCCAATATGGTGAGTGCTTATACATCTCCAACCCGATATGGTGAATATATGCACATGATTCAACCCTATACACCTTATAAAGGTGAGAGCAAGACACTCTTAGAAGTGATGAGTGTAACACAAAGTAATGGTATGGCTAATACCTTGATAGGTGAAATACCTAGAGTGGTTGATAATGTTCAACCCTATATCAACAATGCCTTAACTCGAGATGTGTCCATATCATTGATAATGGTTGTATATTTTAAATAAGTGAGTTATGACCAATACATTACATGATAAATGTGATGAACTGGTGCATAGAGTATTAGGATGAGGAATACCCTAATACAAGCTAAGTGGATTAACTCAAGTAAGATAAAGGTGATGAGGGAAGTGATACATCAAGATATAATAGATATCACATCCAGCACCTCAAGACTGATATACCTTGATGTGTTTTAAATCCAATATATTTGGATGAGTGACACATGAAGTGTGTCATGACAATTGTTATATTATGAAGTAATGCACTTTGATAAGTGTAGGCTAACATACCTTAAGAAAAGGTTAAGCCTGGTTAATAGAGTATGATGTAATCATATTATGGTAAAGTTGAGAGAGGAACTCATATTCTGTGTGATAATTCATTTAATGATAAATGATGAGAATACATAAGCATGATTAAATGCTTATGTTATCGATGTTGGCTCCTAGTTGTGTGGAGCAATGAATTAAGATTTGATCATTAACAACATGATCTTAAGAACCTAAATGGCTAATTGTGGAAAACCCTAATGGAGGGTGATGATATGTAAGAGAAACCCTGAACCCTAAAAAGGGAATAGTGGTATTACTTTGTGTTGCATGGTGCTGACATGTAGGCATTATAATTGTTAGCATGAGTACTAATCATGTAGTTATGTTGAGATGATAAGCATAGCCAGGTATGGGCTATGATGCTTTGTATATTGAAAATGTTGTATATGCCTTATAAGCCTTCATATTCTTTGTTGCTTAGTGAGAGGTAACCTAAAATTAATGAGCCCTGTGTGCCATATGACATTTTAATTATTGAAATTGTTTATGGGCTTCATCAGCCTATTAAGAGGTAACAAGAGGTGAATTAAGCTTTGTGTTCTATGTGGAATGCTTGTGTAGTAAGAATCATGATTACCTTGGTCAAATGACCTGAGGGTATTAAGTTTCCTGATAAGTGGTAACAAGTATTCTATGATGAATTAAGGGTTTGAATACACATACTATATAATCATAATGATGAACTTGTTAAGAAATGGGAATGTACTTGATGAGATGAGGGATTAAGATCCCAATACTCTGTTAAAAGAATATGGCTATAGGCCATGATTCCAGAAAGACAATTCCAGGCATTAGCTATGTGATCTAAGCCTGAAAAGAGTATATGTTGCGGCTATAACTCTACAGTGAAGATGTCAATATACCTTGGCAACCTAATTGCAATTTGACACTTGATGTGTAAAATATAATTAGCCGTGTAATGTATTTGCATAAAGTTGAAATACGAGAAACATTGGTTGATATTATCCTTCCTAATATAGCGGATAAATGGTATACATGTTCTTCATATTTCCATATTGGATAAGTGACATGCTACGCTATCATGTTATAGTTGCAATGCTTTAGATAAGAATAATGTTCTAATCTGTTAGACCATGAATTAACTGCTGCAATAACAATGTTTCTAGCAGAGAGTTATATCTCTCGTTGGGGCAATTTACAATTCTCTCACCCCCGTGGGAACCACATGTTTAGGTGGACGCGAACGAGGAGGCAGGAACCCTTCTATAGGTGAAGGACGGTAGCAACACCAGGAATAGCAGTGAATTCTCAGGTGGAGATACTGGCTATCAAGTATTGTATATATGTGAATAGAGTCCTATGTGTCGTCTCTATACTCTCAGGTCCTCAGAGTAGTAGTTAGTCCTTTAGAGATTTTGGCTCAGTGCCTCGAGATTTTATACTGTCTGTGTTTAGTTTAACAGGGTAGTTGATGCTTGAAATTTTCAGAAAAAGATGATAAATGACATGTACTTGTAAACTAGTATGTAATTAAATTACTTCAGTTCTTTGTGAAAGAGTTTTCCTGTGTGTGGACCTCTCTGTAAAATAGTTTTAATTTTTTAGTGATTTTCAGTAATTCGACGCTTAGTGAACGCTTCCGCTTAAGTAAATCAGGTTTTGTGATCGGTGTGTTACAATACTTGTTGTACAAGCATCTCACATGGCTCACAGGGCCCATTGCACATCTTGTCACCTCTCACTAGGCAACAACTCATTCACATGGCTCACAACACCCATTGCACATCATGTCACCTCTCACTAGGCAACAACTCATTCACATGGGTCACAAGGCCCATTGCACATCTTGTCACCTATCACTAGGCAACAACTACTTCACATGGCTCACAAGGCAATTACACATCTTGTCACCTCTCACTAGGCAACAACTATTTCGCATAGCTCACAAGGACCATTGCACATTTTGTCACCTCTCACTAGGCAACAACTTATTCACATGGCTCACAAGGCCATTAATCATTATTCTTTTTATACAAGTATTTAACATGCCTTACAAAGCTTATGCAATAAAAGAATTACAACCTTCCCATCATTAACGTTAGGGTTTCCCTTTCTTATCATTTAGGGTTATTTCTCTTAGATATCATCACCCTTCATTAGGGTTAGGGTTTTCCATTATTAACCTTTTAGGTTTTCAAGATCATATTATCAATGATCAAACCCTAATTCATTTCTTCACACATCTAGGAGCAAACTTTTGATATCATAAGTATTCAATCATACTTATTTATTCTCATCATTTATCATTAAATGATTATCAACACAAGGTATGAGTTTCTCTCTCATCCTTACCAGAGTATGAATACATCATACTTTATTAACTTGGCTCAACCCTTTATCAAGGTATGTTAGCCTACACTTATCAAAGTGCATTAAGTTCATTACAACTCAATGTAACAATTGGCATGACATACTTCATGTGTTACTCATCCATACATATTGGATTTAAGGTGCATCAAGGTGTAACAACCTTAAAGTGATGGATGTGATATTTACCATGCCTTGGTGTATCACTTCCCTCATCACTTTTAACTTACTTAACTTCATCAACTTATCTTGTATTAGGGTATGTCCCATCCTAATACTTTATGCACTAGCTCATCACATTTATCATGTAATGTATTGGTCATAAGTCACACATTTGAATTGTCCAACCATCATCAATTGATATGGACTCATCTCTGGTTGAGGCATTGTTGATATAAGGTTATCCATTAGTAATCACTTTAGGTGTTTCACCTATCAAGGTATTAGCCACACCATTACTTGGTGTTACACTCATCACTCCTAAGAGTGTATTGCCCTCACCTTTATAAGGTGTCTCGGGTTAGAGGTGTATAAGCATTCACCATATCGGTTAGAAGTATATGAACACCAATCATATCAGGCTAAAGGTGTTTGTATGTATTACCCATGTCATGCATGAGGTATTAAGCCATCACCATGTCGGGCTAGAGATGCATTCAATCACCATATCCAGTGGTTCACCATCTGGGGTTTACCATATCAGGCTCAACCCAATATATATATTCATCTCATTCCCTCCTTCAAGGGTACCATCCTATCTTAAGGATGAGTAAAAGGTTAAACAATTGGTTAAACTCTTCTCAACCCATTACACAAGTCAATTGGAGTGAAGGGCACCAAGACATATTGGGCCACACCACCAAACATTAGGTTGCAACACCCATGTTGGGTTAGGGTTGATTGTGATGGGCACATGGTACATATATGTGTCACCCTTAATGTTTAAGGGGTATCAACTCATCACCATGTCGGGCTACCATATTGTCTAGGGTTGTGTATCATGCAACCCTATCATGCAAGGTCATGTAGGCCTCATGATACTAAGTACCAATGATGTATCATATGATCATACCGTGCATTAGCACTTGTCACTTTTCACTTATATCGGGTTACCCAAATTAGGGTTTCTTGTCAACTTACAAGTATAAAATTGACCTTGTATCGTGCATGGAGTCTATAATAGACTTCCTATCGTGCAAGAGGTGTATACTACACCCCCATATTGTGCAAGAAGGTATACAATCATATCCATATCATTTTAGTGAAGTAGGTGCATCATCATATCGGGTTAGAGGTGCTCGCTTATGTGCTTGCACCCGATATCACTTTATAAGGTGATACCATCATCTTCAAGCTCTAGACCTTAGTTCCAACTGTTATAGTTCATGGAAACAGGTCTAAGAAACTACTAGAACTCATAATTTCCTCAACTATTTCAGGAAATTTCGGAATTAAAAGTAGATCATTAAATATAGCAATTTAGGTGATGAATAATAACATGGTGGAGTTCAAGTTATATAACCCGCCTTAAGAAAAACTTTAAAGTGCCAATCTCCAAAGATCCACATTCCTAAGGTTGAATATTAACTTCAAAACTCCTCTATATACAAAGAATCATCATGGATAAGCAATTGGTGAAGAAGAAAAGAAAGGTAGATCATAACCCTAGTTCCATGCTTCAATCCAAGGTTGAAGATGATCATTGCCTCACCTTAGGGTTAAGTATGAGCTCCTTCTTGCTCCTTAGCACCCTTTCACGATACCATACTACTCTTGCAGGATATGCCACCACCAATGCACGATATGACACTCATTTGCACGATATTCCACTCACTTATGATCAAAACACTTCACTATGGGCAATATCACCCTATATGGCCGATATCACCTACTTGGGTGATATGATCTTGTCATGGGAGATACCCAAGGGCCCATGCACGATACCACAACACTCCTACATGATACAAGGAGTCTATGCACGATAAAATAGGGTAGGAGGGTGGTAAGGATCGAAAACTTCCACTAAGGGGTGAAACTAGGGGTATATATACTTTTTGCTCAGGAAGGAAGGTGAAAATGAGGTGTCATCATTTTGATCTAGTAGGTGCCACGTGTCCATGCATGGATGACATGTGTACATGCATGCATCAACATTTATCCTGTCTTGAAAAATGGTTGAGGATCATCTAGAGATTCAAATTCATCCATTACTTATCCCTTTGAATAAGATATATCAATTAATTTATCACTTTATTCACAACTCATCACAATTTTGCTAAGGAAGTTGTAACTCGACACAACTCACCTCCTTGAGGTTCTTTGCACGATATGACCTTTTCCAAGAGTTCACAAAACGATATGAGACTCCTCCTATGGCTCCTTGGCTGATAGGTACTCATATATATGCTTTTCAACTTGATACAACTCAAGTTAAGCTTTCATATTCAACCCTTTTCTTGGTCATTTCATCACCAAGATTACCATCATTCATAAATTATTCAAACATGGTGTCTCCTTCTTTCTATATCCTATAAATGATGCTAGGAGGGATTAGGGACACTCTAGAGGTGGTAATTTGTATATTAACCCCACATTTTGGGTAAATTACAATTTGTACCAAAATTGGTGCACAAGGTACCAACATTGTTCAAACAAGTTCAAACTTGGAATTTGGGATTTCCACAAGACACCACTTAGCATCATACTCTCTCTTATGATTCTAAAACACATCGGGTACATTCAACACGTGACATTTTGCATTATAGCCCCTCAATTTGGGTAAATTGCACTTTGGTCCAAAACAAAGGAAAATTGTTCAAACAACATTCAATCGGGACCAAACTTGAAACATGAGTGTGTCACATGATAACAAAGCACCTTATAGGATTATATTAAAGTTATAAGCAACTTTATTATCCAAAACAAATAGGGTTACTTCATAAACCAGGTCAGGGTCGTTACATGGGGGATCCTTGATCTAGGGTTACATGTGTGGCTCACATTGTCATGCACAAAACCCTCATATATGGGTTTAGGGAGTAATTTATACATATGTGTATATATATTGATATAAAAGTTCATCATATGGTGATAGGAAGTCAAGTATAATCTTTCATGAAGTCTACCACATCTAGTTCATAATACATATTAAAATCACCTTTTAAGACTAGATGTAACTAATGTAGTAATATCAAATTATATACATATCCTAGACCTATATTGGTGGATTCAGCTTAAATAAAATACTAATATTGTACTTCATTTGAAGACTCAATGGTTTTTATAGTGAAACATGATTATTACTTTTTTCTTTAAAGAGGTAAAATAATGACTTATATAAGAAAAATTGTTCATGGATCAAGATCTTATAACAGCCTGATTTGAGATATAAATTATCATATGTGAGTGAAGTAGTGGAGTTGGGGATTTCATACAACGATCTAACCAATCCAAGGTACACACGTGCTTAAGTGGAGTCAGGTGTGTGACCGCCCAATCTAGTGTTTTGTAAGATACAAAGTGTGGTCTTATATGATTTGTTCATGATTAGTATGAGGAGATGTGTGTGTAGTCAACAATTGTTTAAAGTAGGGAGAGCTCTACTAAAAGCTTGGTTGAGTAGTGTTTGTGGGGATCATTAGAGTATATAGTGGGTCAACAACTAGGAGAAAAGGGTCTATTTTTGGTGTCATCAATTCTGCATGTAATAGGATTTTGGATGAGATGGTAGTAAAAATTTAGATAGAGGGAAAGTGAGGTATTCATCCCCATTTGGGAAGTTGTAACAAAGCTAGGTCTGGTGGTTGTAAGGATCAAATGCTTAAGCTGGTAAAATGGAATGACGAGCTCTAAGAAGTGCAAGTGTAGGCAAGACAGGGAAAATGGTAGGTTTTATATTGTATTATAAACCCTAAATGGCCCTCTATAACTAATCCTCACCCATAGAGAAAGAGAGAATAGAGAAAGGTTGTGGTTGATTTTTGCATATAGGTCATAGACCACATGAGGTAGTAATAGTTAGGTCATTCATGATTGGTGTGATGAGATAAATAGCTCAAGGGAAATTTTCACAATTTGACCTCTTGGTTATGAGAAGGTCGATATCTAAGTAGTAGCTCATCACCCTGGTGATCATGGAGGTAGACAATGATTACAAATCATTTGATAAGGATCATGAACTGTGGGTGTCTCGATAACATGGTTATTAGTTCCTTATCACCAAGTTAGTGGAAATGTTTGGTTGGGTCAAGCACGACAATCATGTAGATTGTGAATCCCATTTCTAGAAATCAAGGAAAAGATACAAAATATATCGAGAAAGGAATTTTCAGGATTTTAGAGTGTTTAAGAATTAGATCTTAAAACTTTCTTTCAAAAACCATTTCTATCTCATTCTACGTCCAAAATTAATGAAACTCCAAAATGTTTTTAGAATGATGTCCTTTCATCATGTAATATCGTTGAAGGTTAAGTTTCTAGCATTGATTTTGAATTAGGATTTATACTATATTGATGGGAAAAATCATCATTTGGTCAGACTTTGATATGAGTATTCATTTTCTTCATATAAATTGAGAAAGGAGATTAATATGGTAATGAATATCATAACTAAGACCACAATTTAGAAAATCCAAAAATGGCTATCAAGAGTATTTAAAAGAGAATTAAATGGTGGAAGCTTGATGTATCACACCCCAAGAACGGTGAAAAATGATCATTGTGGGTGATTTCACTTCTTTCTCTAATACGTTAGACACTAATTATTGTGTACTTAATACATCATCTCATGACATATGGTGGTTTGAATATCGCTTTGATTTTTCCACTTATAAGGAAGATGACATATGTGTGAGAACATGGTTTGATGATGTTTTAGTAAAGAAAATTTTAGTATGTGGTCATGTGGACCTGGAGCTTGCATCTAGAAAGGTCCTAACACTATAGGATGTTTGACATATTCCAATATTCAATAATAACCTTATTTTTGAAGACTTAGTGATGTCTTTTTAATGGTCTTTGTTAATTCAAGGAATTAAGGTTATAATAACTAGATTTGGCCCTGAATATGTATAGCGTACACATATGGTGGTTTGATTAAACATTGTGTTGCTTCATGTAATGTTACTCATTACTAAGCGACAATTGTATCATAACTCTTTCTCATTCTAGATCTTGTGGTGTTTGACATGTACATTTTGAACATGTTTTAAAGAATGCCATGAAATGTATGGTTCAAATGGATATGATTCCTTAAGTTTATTTTTTATAATTGTATATGTCAAATTTGTGTTAAAGATAAAATTCCTAAAAAAAATTTAAATAATAACAAATAATTTATCATTGCTTGAGCTTATTCATACTATTGTTTGTGATCTTAACCATGTTCTTAAAAATTATGGTAGTATTACCTTGTAACATTTATCAATGATTTTTTCATATGTTGTTATCTCTGTTTGTTGGAATCTTATGATGAGATTATAGAATAATTTAGAGTCCTTATGATCAAAGTTGAAACTCAAACCAAGATGAGCATCAACAGAATAGACCTGATAGACATGTGACTAATACTCAAATGAACTTTGATCAGTTTTATGTGGAAATGACCTTACAAATGCCTCATGTAACATTCAATATATGATGTAGCTAAAAACAAGTAGAACATTGATTGGTATGGGCAATGATATGTTAGTCGGATCTAGTCTTAACAAGATATTGGGGGCCTCTCCTGACTGCCAACTATGTGTTAAATTGTGTATTTTTCAAACACATAGATCATACCCCTTATGAAACTTGATTCTATGGAGAAACAAGTAATAAAATATTTTTATAGTGTGGGGCATGTCTCACACTCAGAAAAAGCTTAAGGACCAAATCAATCCCACAGTCACTCTAAAATTGGAACTCATATTGTGGTTGAATCGCTTACATAGGGAAGGGTTTGCGGTGGAATCACCTAGTCTTATAGGCATGCAATGTGGAAGTTTAATATAATCATCTGCAAGAATGCCACGTGAACTAGGCAAACTACATCCAATAGATGGACCACTTCCTAGTCATAGTCAAAACTACAGCTACATCACAAAATTGACATCCCTTGTCCCTTAATGTCCAATAGTTCAAACACCCATATAATCCCACCCAATTTCTAGTGATATACTCGTCCATTTCCACTCTCATGAAGCTAAGGAGAGAATTTTCTTTCTTTTCTTTTATTTTTCTGGTAGAATGCTTCCTATAGAATATAGTTTTTGAAACGTAAGGAGAATGAGAAAGGGTAATGAGGTAGAAAGTGTCTCAAGATTTAGTAGGTACTTAAATTTCAAATCATAAATGCTAGTTTAAGAATTAATTTAGACACTACTAGTCTTACAACTACATTAATCCCTAGTTATAGTAGTTAGTTTAACTTTTGATGATATAATTTAGTTCTATAACTTCTGTAGAACTCATCATCTTATGTTTTGTCTAATCTTTATTCAATTGATTCTAAATAATAACTTTTTTTAATCAGAAATTTGAAGTTTCAAAGATTTGACCTTTATCTCCATGGTTAAATCATCTTAATACAATATGTAATCACGTGATATGTAATTGATTATTACCTTTCAAATGATCAAGATTTTAATCTGGCTTGATTGTAGTAATTTATCTTTTCAAATTTCCTTTCAATAACTTATACCACCCCATACAAAAATGTCTGGATGGATCTTTGTCATGGGAGATATTGAGGTGATTAGGACATTCTAATAGTGTTTGTAGGGATGATATATAAGATTTTTCATCATATTACATCCTCAAATACTTAGTAACTTGAAATATAAACTTGAAAACCTCGAATCTAAACCAAATTTCTTTTATAACTTAACACAACATGTGCATTGTCAATCTTTATTGGGAGACATGGGGTGTATAAGATCTTCCCTGACTAATTGGATTTCCTTTCACACATTTTTTATTCCTAACTTTTCTAGGGTGGTTTCATCTTGCTTTTTTCATTTAAATTCTTATCAACCATTGTCTTTATATTTTTGAAAAATATAATAGTGATTATGATATACTTATTTGTCTTGATATATTTTATTTATGGATTATGGTCTAGAGCCAACTGCGGAACATAACTCAGATCTTCCCAAACATCATATCGATCATGGAAAAACCAACTACATATTAATATTTGTTGGATCAATGGGCTCTAGAAGGGGAGGGGGTTGAATAGAGCTTCACAATTCTCACAAGATTGATTAGACCACCAAATTATTTTAATTGCATAAACTTAAACAAGCAGCAATTTGATGACTTAATCTAACATGCACAACAAGGATGAGAGACAAGGAAGAGCAAGCACTTGGATAGGTGGTTTAGAGTGGTTTCATGTCCTAAACTTAGGAGCAATGTGAGTCCACTACCTAGAGTGGGTTAGTATCTAGGATTTGTAATCTTGGTACTCTTATATTCCACAATAAGATTACAAGATACATGTAACATCCCAGGATTTGAGGCCTCGGATAAGTTGATCTTAAAAGGAATGATTGGACTACCCAAATCACCAAGGTGCACCTCCTTTTCAGGGAGCCCATCTCTAAAGAACTCCATAGTTAAGCATGCTCATCTTGGAGTAGTACTAGGATGGGTAACCAGTCGGGAAGTTGATCATGGCTTGCGCATCAGTGTGGACAAAGTGCACAGTTAAGGCTAGTGGTGGTCTGTTGGGCCAGTCGTCATTCCTGAAACTCTACTAGAGCCTTGGGCATTGGGCCCAGGCATTACAAATGGTATTAGAGCCTTGTGCTTGTAGCTGTGGATGGGAGCTGGGTCTCCATGGGCCATTGTGGGTCTACACTGAAATGGGGTTATATTATGAGGCCATATAGTTGAGACTTGACGAGGACGTCAAGAGTCTAAGTGGGGGAGATTGTAACATCCCAGGATTTGAGGCCTCGGATAAGTTGATCTTAAAAGGAATGATTGGACTACCCATATCACCAAGGTGCACCTCCTTTTCAGGGAGCCCATCTCTAAAGAACTCCATAGTTAAGCGTGCTCAGCTTGGAGTAGTACTAGGATGGGTGACCAGTCAAGAAGTTGATCCTGGCTTGCGCGTCAGTATGGAAAAAGTGCGCAGTTAAAGCTAGTGGTGGTCTGTGGGGCCAGTCGTCATTCCTGAAACTCTACTAGAGCCTTAGGCAGTGGGCCCGGGCATTACACTAACACTAATCAAATTGTGATGTAGCCCATCAACAAGCAACACATTTTTAATACATAGCTCATTGCCCACATCACCCTCACTTATGACCTTACCCTTCTTGTTGTCCTCGAAGGTTACCGATCCTCCTTTATTTTTCACAAACTTGTTGAAATGGCTGATTTCTCCAGTCATGTGCTTAGAGCATCCACTATCAACAATCCATCTCTTTTTAACCTACAAGAAAGAAGGATTTTAGAACCCAACTCAAACTTTGGGATTCGGGATTAGCTTGGGGACCCATTTCATCTTTGGGTTGGTCCCCTTGGGCTTGTAAGGACAATAAGTGGAGTAATCACTACTACATAAATGGCTTATAACGTCATTTTTAGTGGTGTCGGTTGTAATAATACACTGACCCCTAAACCATACAGTGTCGGTGTATAAAATAAGTCGACATCAATCTCTGAAGGGCGACCAGACACGGGTATCACTTTTATTCAATGTCGGTTCCTTAATAAGAAACCGACACCTAAAAGTAACCGCCAAAACCAATATTTCCAGCGAAAATAATTACCTCCAAAAATTGACATACATCGTCAGTTTTTAAAATAGAAACCGACGACGAAAGGTTTTCTGTGAGACATAAATTTGCTCACATTTTATCGTCGGTTTTGTGACAATAACTTATGCCATTGTGTTTTCGTGCGAATAACCGTGAAAATTTTCGCCTCCCTTTAGTGTCGGTATTTTGTTGCAAACCGACACATATATTTTTTATTATCGGTTGTTGTTAGCAACCGACACCTATAGTAAACTTAACAGCACGAGGCAGACTCTTCCTCTTCTGTTTCATTCATTTCTACTCATCAGGGTTTTTGCTCTGATGATTGCTCTGACAATTCCGCTGCTCTCCCTCCACCTCCACCTCTGCCTCCGCTGCTGCACTTCCTCCGCCTCCGCCTCCGCCGCCGTCTGCTTCCGCCAGCCGCTACCGGTGACCAGAGCTCTCCACTCAGCGACCACCCGACCAGAGCTCTCCTCCCGACGACTGCCTGACCATAGCTCTCCGCTCGGTGACCTTCTGCCCGACGCCGGTGACCAGCTCTCTGCTCGGAGCCCTTCTGCTCGACGACCAGCCCTCCTGCATGCCCATTATCAGGTTTTCCCCTGACCTTCCCCCCTATTTTTTCTTTTCATGTATCATAGGAACGCCCATTAATCCTATGGTTGTGGTTGTGTGCTTTCTTTTTATATGTGTGGTTTACATGCATCAATATTCTGTATTGTTCTATGACAAACTATATTTTGTTCTACACAATATTACTCACTTTTACAACATACTCACATATCAATTCTACACAATATTCATCCTCTCTCGGTTCAAGTTTTAGAATTCTAGGTAGTTTTAAGCTACATCTTCACTACTTCAACCACTGAAAAGTTTTGATATGTAGATTCATCAAGTTGATGAATGCTTTATTACATTGTTTAAAGCTTGATTAATTATGGTAATCTAATCATTATGTTTTAAAACTAATGAAAATATTTAAACATATTTGATTCACATAATTAGGGTTTGAGAATTGAAAATCCTAATCGACAAAAATTAGGGTTTTGGTAACATATGAATACAAAATTTGATCAGTATAGTCGTGTACTAAATGATTTTTAGCATTTTATATACAACTAGGATTTAGTTGAAATTTGTACATGGTTTGGAGAAATTAGAGATTAGTTGGAAGAATTTTTTGACTTGTTTGTCGGCCGATTTTACCCAAGATAAACTCAATCGGCCATGTATTCAAACTGAAATATAGCAGTCTAGTATTTGAATTTTATCTTTTTATTGGCATATCCAATTGATCTGAAATTTTAATTATGTTTTGGAAACTCCATTTTGTACGTCTTGTTAAACTTTCCTAATTTTTTAATGATGTTTGAATTCTATAGAGAGGAGTGGCGGTTGAGTATTCCCTAGATTAATTGACGATCCATGGGAAATTCTATGGATATGACTATGCTATTTCATGTGAATATTGCCTAAAAATCATGTCAGTGGTCAATATGCTTGGGAATTGAATTGACATTATAAAATCATATTTGAATTGTATTAGAATGAATTATACAAGTGTTTGTTGAGTCTTACTGAAATTGAATATGATATATACATAAGGATCAGTGTGATGTGGCAATATTCCCTATTTAGGGTTGTGTTGATGGATTACTGAATTATGTAATTCTTATGATGTTGAATAAAGGATGACTTCTTGAAAACCCTAGAAGTTTAGTATTAAGACGAGTATGAGTGATAAAGCTAGAACTTGTATATAATGTTGCAAATGTGATGAATTGTTGATGTGTAAGTATTAATACTTGTATCAGATGGCTGATCAGGACCGTGCTGATGATCACTGTGAGGGTGAGGACGTGCTTGCACCACCTAACAATGTAAGTTTTAAGAATATATCCCTGGGGTTTCTATCTATATGTTCGTTTATAATTATATTATGTAAGTGTGTTTTTATCAAATTTTCGGTTGGTGATGTACCCCTTGAAGAAATTACAGCACTTGATGAGCAGCAAAAGAAAATTGAGAAAGTGAGGGGCATCACAATGATGAACAAGTTAATACAGCAAAGGGGCAATGGACCCAAATTGGCTGTGGATTTCGATCAGGCAGGAAATCCATACGGAGTGAACCACAACTCATTTGTTTCATATCTTGGGGTTCTTACTCGCAGCCATTGCAGTCTTATCCTAGAATCATGGCATAGAGTTCCTAAGGAGAAGAAAGACCACATATGGAAGGAACTATGCATGAGTTATTATTATTTGTAATTCTATTTGTGTAGATTACTAATTTTTAGGATACTAGTTAATAGCAATATATTGTATCAATTTTGCAGAGCATATTTGATCTGGATGAAAAGATGCATCGTAAATGTGTGATGCAGCGTTGTGGGAGGGTCCTAAGGAACTATAGGACCAATCTCACCCGAGATTACATACGCAATGCTGAGAATATGTTCTTGATGGATTCCAATTCTAGACATTGATCAATATTTCACTAACTTTACACTAATAATTTTTGTTTGTATTCTCTTTGAAAAATAAATATAGGAAGAAGGAAGCCACACAACAATGGAACTACTTGGACCCCAAAGAATGGGAGGAGTTTGTTACCCAAAGAAAAATAGATGAATTCAAGGTATTAAGCACCACCACTCCCAATTTAATTAATATATGTTTTTATGTATTCACCTATTCAAGATTAACCTTTAGTGTTACTAACCAAATCAACATGCTAACTAACTAGGCTAAGAGCGATGCTCAACGAGCAATGCGTGCATTGAATGTGTACGACCACACAATGGGTCCAAGAGGATATGTAGGTGTTCGCCAAAGACTACAGGTTGAGTCTACTCAACCTACTTCTACTCAGTAGACTGCAGAGTCCTCTACTGCTACTCCCGCACCTCTGCCTCATCATGTTATGTGGATAGCTAGGAGGCAAAACAAGAAGGGAGAGATACTGAAGCCCGCAACCGCTGAGGCAGCTGCAAAAATAGTAAAAATCAAACTCTTAGAGAAATCTATCAATATTTATTATTGTTATGTTTACTTATGAATTTTTGTTGATGGTGCTTAGCGGGAGCTGCACGAGCAGAGGAAGGAAGGAAAGTTCATCCCTCAGGGCACAAGGGATGAAGTGACAGTTGCTCTGGGTAACCCAGAGCATCTTGGACGTGTAAGGGGTGCAGGAACTGGTGTGGGCATCAAAGCATTCTTTGGGCCATCCCAGCGTAAACCTGTTCCAAAAGTGGGACTTTCACAAGCTGAGGTAACTTATTCTTATTTTAGAACGTTCTTGCGAAAGGGAATTCAATAATCAAAAACTAGCATTTCTATTATCCATGTATAGGTAGATTCTTTAATTGATAGGAGAGTCGAGGAAGCAGTTGATAAAAGACTCCAGGAAGCATTTCACAAGTGGCAAGCGTCTCAGACTGCCACTCAGACAGTACCTGTGGTTAACCTCTCTTCTCCTACTCCTCGTACTACAGAGGTTGGGAGTAATCCTATAGACCCACCTAGCACGTCCTCTGTAAGTATTTTTATGGCATATATAATAGCTAGTCTATTTAAGATGATATGTTTGTGTATATATGCATATAACCTTCTTTACGTAAATTTGTAGGGGTTGAAGCCATGCCGACTACAAAGTGAAGGACATATCATTGCATATGTATCGGCTTACCCACCCCTTAAAGGGTGCATGTTTCATGGGAGTCCAGTACCATATGGCATGGTACGCGTGAGCCCCATACATATACTCACTGGTTGGATGTATCTTGCACTGCCTCATGCACACCCAGATGCTGAAACACTTAGTGAGGCAGTAGGCGGAGTGATACTGTGGCCCGAAGCGGATGTCCTCTATACTGATATTGTATGATAAATTTTCATTAGTTTACTTTGTTACTGTGTATATATATATATGAGTCAATTGATATGAAATTATATATACAGGTCAAAAAGACAAGACCCGCTACATCTCGGCCTCCACCTCCTTGACTACTAAGTTGGCTTCCAGGGGACCTACACGCCTCGATAGGTCCTAATTGTAGGAGTGTGGCAGTATGGATCGGTGAACATAATCCAAATTGCCCTATAAATGTTACTATTCCGAAGAATGCTGCAGGTAAATCATACGATAACAATCTATTTATACAAGTTTAGCATACGTATTAATACATATGTAATAGAAGTTCTGGATACGTATTAATGCAGGTCAAACATTCGGAAACAACATATTTATACAAGATATTTTGGAGTTGTTTAAGTATGAATAGTTGAATACATCTATGATAGAGTTGTGGATATGGTGATATTAATTAATGCATACAGAAATTTGGTTTATACATCCATATACCTTGTTTTATATATGGCAATCCGGTTTCTTATATATTAATGCATACGTAATACATGTTTTGCAGCCACTTATACAAGACATGTAAAGATTTTGGGTTTTCCCATGTGGGATTTTTTGTTCCATCTTTGATTAGTCTTGTAGATACAGACCCTGGTTCAGTTACTTCATACTGTTGTGATGCTTTTGAATATTTTGGTAAAAATAATAAGATGGTGATAATAGCTCCATTCAATGTCGAGTAAGTTTACTTTGCTTGTAATTTGGACTTAAGCAAACTATGTTTTTATTGCGGATATTGAGTTTTTAATTTTCTACTTTCTTACCTATAGTTCTAAGAATTGGGAATTATTAGTTATTGTCCCCAAGACATTCACCGTCTATTATCTAGATCCTACGGGGAGTGAGTTGGATGTATATGGACATGCAATTAAAAGGTCATTATTCTCATAAGAAATATTTTATGTTTTTATATCTGTTACTGCATTACTATTTAATTAATTATACAATTTAATGTGTTACATTAACATATATAGGGCTTTACAAGAGTACAAAAAAGCTGGAGGAAAGGTCCCCAGGAAAAAAAATCTGCAACTCATTTGGAAGAATGTGAAAGTAATTTCCTGACTCCAATGTATATATTATTTATGTGAAGTGTGCTTATTTGTATTTTTGAATATTTTATATGTTTCAATTTATAGTGTGCTACATAAGACAACGGCTGGGCATGTGCCTACTATGTGATGTGATTTATGGACCTAATCATCAAACATGTTGTATTGGAAGTCGATAACATACAACATGTATTATACATAGTCTCGTTAGATAATATGAAATATATGAATCTTATTATATATTATTATAATTATGTATGTACGTCATTCTCTTTGTAGGTCTTTAAAACTGAGGACTTCAACACAGGTGCAAAGCATTTCGATGTACATGCTCCCTATACGAGAGATGAATTAGATGTTGTAAGAGAAGATTGGGCAAAAGCCCTACAAAGAGTGGGAATTTTTAAATATGATTTTGATGACAATGATGACAATGATGATGAATAAAGAATAACTTTGTTCTCATAATTAATTTTGTGTGAATGTGAATGAATTTTTATGAATTGTCATATGTGTGTGAAAATCATCAATACATAAATGTTTCTACATGTGTCTGAATGTGAAAAGAGATGAAATAAATGGAACTGCAGGTTGCTACTGGTTTCTACATGTGTGTGATGAAAAAATAATATGAATTAAAATTTCTTATACATGAGTGTGAATCACATATATAATAATTTATCCATCATGTTCATTTTGTAGGTTTGTGGCCTATTGTTGGCTGATATCAATTGATGTCATAAAACCTGTAGTTCATAACTGAACTGCAGGTTTCTCATGTTGTGACCAGCCATAGCAGGTCTGCAGACTAACAGAAAAAAAATATCAAATCATAGGCATCGGTTATTCGTACAAAACTGATGACATACGGTTACAGTGTTGGTTTCTATACTAGTGTCAATGTCGATTTCCCTAATAAGGCCATAAAATATGTGTCAGATATCTGTAAAAAACCGACGATATATGTTTACAGTAGTGTCGATTTCGAAGTGGATAACTGACGCCTATACCCCCTACTGGCGCATTTTCGGTGGCGCGCGAAGGGTTGTGGCGTCGGTTTTAGAACTGATGCGTAAAGGTTGGGCTTTTAGCGGCACCCACATAGGTGTCTCTTAGAAACTGACACTAAAGGCCTTAAATAACCGACACTAAAGGCCGGTTATGTACTAGTGAATGGTCATCATATTTACAATGAACACAAACCATAGGGTTCTTAGAGCCGGAAGTCTATCCATAAAAAATAGGCGGTTCCACACTCTTCTTCTTACCTTTGTTCTTGCTCTTTTTCTTACCTTTTGGAGCAGTCCCATCATATCCCAAACCACTAGTACCAACATATTTGGTAGAGTGTTCTAGGACATCATTGAGGGATTTCTTTCCCGAGAGAAACTTTTGCAAAGAATATCTTAACTTGGCATTATCATCATTAAGGTTAATGACAGTAGTAGAAAGACTAGCAAGATCATCTCTAGCATGCAATAGGTCAGCCTCAACACAGAGGGATTTAGTATGAAAGGAATCTCTTTCTAAAGTTATGCTAGCAACTTCATTACTTTACAAAATAGGTCTAGAAGATAAGTCATTTACTTGAGCAAGCAATTTGGCATTTTCAGATTTAAGCAAAACAATTTCTCTTTGATAAGCATAAACTTCATTTCTCCTAGCATCATCCATGAGTTTGAGTTCCACATTTTCAGTTTTAAGAACATCAAGCTCATCTTGAAACTTTTGGTTTTCTATCTTAAGATCTTCAATGTTTTTAAGATATACACCATTATCAACCTCTACTCCATTGCGTTGAAGATCAAGGTCAAGAAATTTCCCTTGTAAAGAGTCTATGCTATTAAGGAGAACTTTTTCATTTTTATCAAGGATATTAATTTTAGCAAAAAGATCATCAACTATCTTGCCTAACCTTTTCCTTTTAGATTTACATTCAGTAAAGGATGATTGGCATTCATTTAGCATATCAATGATAGTTTCTTTAGGTAGCTCTAGTAAATTTACATCACTTACCTTGCTTACCTCACTTACCTGACATACATCTTCACTAGTAGAGGCCATGAGAGCAAGATGGCATTCTCCATCTTCGGAGCTTGAGGAGCTTGTAGAAGACTCCTCCCAAGCTACATGGGCTGCATCTCTTGATATGCTTTCTTTGTTATCTTTCCTCTTGTACTTGCCTTCTCTCTTGTGCTCCTTATCTTTCTTGTGGCTGCTCTTGTGATGACTCTTCTTGGCCTTGGGGCAGTCACTCTTGTAGTGGCCTTTTTTACCACACTCATAGCACCTTGGAGTTGAAGAGGAGGGCTTTCTCTTAAAGTGTTTGTCATTTGAGTAGTTTGCCTCATGCTCATTAGAACCTTCATCTTCACTTGAAGAAGGGCTGGGGGACTTCAAGGCGAGTTGTTGTTGACGGCCCATTTCTTCAATTTGTGCTTTGAAGGTTGTGTCCTTTATCTTCTTGGACTCTTTTTCTTCTCTCCTTTCTTCCTCTTCTTGCTTGTCAAGCATAGGTTCATGGGCTTGGAGGTTACCAACTAGCTCCTCATTTAACAACTCACTTAGCTTGTACACCTATTCAATTGAAGTAACCTTAGTCTCCCATCTCTTAGGAAGAGATCTCAAGATCTTAGAGTTGATAGTACCTCTATGCATCACACTCCCAAGGGCTGCCAAACCATTTAAGATGACATTGAGCCTAGTGTACATATCAGCCACTCTCTCATTCTTACCCATCTTGAAGTTCTCTAGAAGACCACCAAGAATGTAGACCTTTACTTCCTTCACTTAATTGGTTCCTTCATAGGTGACACACAATTTGTGCCATATCTCATGTGCGGTGTCCCATGAGGAGATCTGGTTGAACTTGGATGGAGTAAGGGCGGCGTAGATGATGCTCACAGCTTTGGCGTTGAGTTAAGCATGCTTCATTTCAACTTCAGTCCATGTGGTGATGTCCCCCTTTGGATCTTCATATTTGAGGTGGACTATCTTCCACATTTCATAGCTCACACCTTGAAGGTAGAACTACATCCTTCTCTTCCAATAGAGGAAGTTGGTGGCGTCAAAGACCAAAGGTCTCATGGAGAAGCTTCCTTCTAGGTTAAGCGAACCAAGTGTCGAATCATCCATCTTCTCCTACTTGTTGAAGTAGCTTGGAGAAGGTCTACTTTGATACCACTTGTTTGATCAATGGGCTCTAGAAGGGGGGGGGGGTTGAATAGAGCTTCATAATTCTCACAAGATTGATTAGACCACTAAATTATATTAATTGCAGAAACTTAAACAAGCAGTAATTTAATGACTTAATCTAACATGCACAGTAAGGATGAGAGACAAGGAAGAGCAAGTACTTAGACAGATCGTTTAGAGTGGTTCCATGTCCTAAACTTAGGAGCAATGTCAGTCCACTACCTAGAGTGGGTTAGTCTCTAGGATTTGTAATCTTGGTACTCTTATATTCCACAATAATATTACAAGATACAACAACCACACATCCAAGGGCTTAGTACCTCAAGAAAAGGTCTTCAATGTAAAGACCCTGACCTCTGTTTAGGGCTTATCCTGTTTGCTTTGCTTAACCCTGATGCCTTTTTGCTTGCTAATCACCTTTAGTGGTGATTAGGGTTTGTTGGTGCTTTGTTGAGAGCTGGAGGTGCTACTTACAATTAACACAAGTCTAGGGTTTGTGGGTAAGTTTGTCACCTTGTGAGGTATTCCTCCCTCTCCTTACTTCCTCTAGTGTTGAGAGGAAGGGTTGGGCTCGTTGCTTGAGATGCCTTGGGCTTGGTTGAGCTTGTTGGGCCTTGTTGTGCCTTGTCTTTGCCTTTTTGGACCTTGTGTCGGGCAAGTGAGCCTTGTGTCGGCCTAGGTGTTTCGGCCATGCTTGTTTTGGCCTGAGGTGTGTCGCCCATAGGGGTGTGACGGGCATGGTGTGGAGGTGTGTCTCCCATGGACCTCTTTGACCCCCTTTGACCTCGTTTGTGTCACCACTAGTGGACACTTGGTGCTTGATGTTTGCATGTGGCAATAGCTTTGGACATGTGTTTAGGGCATGTTAGAGTGGTGGCATTGCCCATGTACAAGTGTCCCTAGGTGGGTGACACCTTGCCTTGTCTTACCTTGGTTTCTCCTCCATCCTCTTCTATATATGTGTTCCCTTTCTCTTGCTAAGGATCCCTTTAGTTCCTTAGTTTCCCCTCTCCATTGGTGCACGACACCCTCTTCCTTTGCAAGCTCGGTGGTCGATCCTTGCCTTGGAGTCTCCTTCTTCCTCTAGTGGTGGCCGAACCTTAGAGTGTCTTTCTCTCCTTCTTGTGGTGGTGCTTGGAGCTAGGAGCTTGGAGCTTGCTTAAGGCAGGTTACATAACTCCTAACCCTAATTGTACTACCTTCTATGTTATTGTATGTTTCTTATGATCATAATCGGCCATGCTTGTTGCTAGTATAGTTTCTTTCTTAAGTTGCTTCTTGTTGGATGAACCTTTTTCTAGGGTTTCTTGTTGAGAAACACCCCTCTCCCTCCTTGGTCTAGAGAAGTGAGCTTGAACTCTAGTAACATGGGCAATACTCCTCTCTCGTTTAAGTTGAGAGGTGAGCTTGTGTTCTAGTTGCTTGAGCAACACCCTTCCCTCACCATGGATTCGAGAGGTGAGCTTTGGTGGTGGTTTTGGACCTTTGTTAGGGTTGATCTTTGTGTTGCCCGATTGGTGATAACAAGTGTGCAAGACCCCTCTCTCTTGGTTGTTAAAAGGTGAGCCATCTTCTTGATCCATTAGGGTTTTGGTGCCCTTGTGCTTGAGGTTGGTGATGACCTGGTTGGGTTGCATCTTGCCCGATATGGTCTTGGAGCTGATGCCACCGGATATCCTCATTGGGCCTAGAGCTTTGGTCGACAGGTTGTGGTGTTGTGACGAGCATCACACCCCTGGTCCTTGCCTTATTGCTTCGGGCATCACACTATGTTGAGTACCCTGCCCGACACACATAACCTAGGAGGTGGCTTGGTATCTTTATACTTGGATGTTGTCGAAGCTCTATTAGCTAGTTCTGTGGTGGGCGTTACCCCTTGGCCCTAGCCCTGTGTGTGTTGGCTGATAGCATGAGAATAGCTGAGCGTTATGCTGGTGGTTGTTATGCCTTGGTTGCCCGTTAGAAGTGGGTTGCACGACACGCCCCTTGGGTTCATTTGCATGATGGACCTTGCTGCATGATACCCTGTTGCACGTTATACATGGAGGTGCACGATGCAGCATTTCACGATTCTCTGTGGTGCACAATGTGCCGTTGCACAACACCTGAGGTGCGCAACACCTAGGGTTACCCGATACACCCTAAGGTAGCCCGACACCCTTGCTGAGTGCTTGGCTGATATGTGGCTGGTTTGCTTGACCGTTATGTGTTTGTAATGTTGGGCGATAGGGGAGAGTGCCCTTCCTGATACTGCCTTTGGTGAGGGTAGTAGGCGCTTCTAGTGAGGGTCTTGTTCCTTATATGGAATCCGATATGCTAGTCCTTGCTTATGCAAACATGGTTGGCTTATGATGATGACCCTTGAGACGCTTGATGGTAATTGAGGTAGTAGTTTATATCTATGTAACTTGACATGTGTTTATGATCATCTTGATTACATGTATAAGGCTGAGGATTGGTAAGCATGTAATATGCTTTGCTTGATAATATGACCTATGTCTATGATCACAGGTTAAGAAATGTATGATAAAGCATATGATCATCAATGTTGCCTTTGCTTGATAATATGATTCTTCTGCCAATCCATGATGATTGTGCATACTAACCATGCAGGTGTTTCTTACAGATGCATAGCCAGGTAAAGGGCTATGAAGTATATATGTCTGAGTAACATGGCTCTGATGGTTACTCTTGATAATGAGGTAACATGCAAGATGTGTTATGGTCTAAGGACCTGAGATGGCTAAAGTGCCCAGTTGAGGTGTTATCCTATAATGATGATATGGGATTGATATCCCAAGTGATGAGAATGTCTATCGAGGTAGTGGTTTCTTGTGATGAGGGCTTGAGATCCCGTAATAGCATGATGGTAATAATAATAATGAAGTTTTATGTTATGCATGTGTTACAACTTGGTTGCCTCAACAACCTACTTAAAATGTACTAACTAATTACAGTGGAACATATCATGTAGTTTGCCCTGGACATAGATCCATCATTGTCAGTAGCCGGTGATGGTGAAATGGGTTCTCCTACAGGTTAACCCAGAGCGCATATTGTTGAATATGTGAGGTGTCTCCTAGCCTAAAATAGTGAGGATTCGAGTGCAGTTGCGGTTGCAAACTCAGGATATGTATAGAGCATGGTGAACAGGCCCATGGCTCAGGATATGTGATATGAGAGCATGAATGTGTTCATGGCTCAGAGCATGGTGAATAGGCCTGTGGCTCAGTTTCACTAGCGCCGAGACCTGTACCGAGGCGGGTTAGGTAGAGGGTAGCCTACAGGAGCTGACCCTATGGCTGAGACCACTTAAGCATGAGATTGTGGTCCTGCTTGTGTTGTACTCGTACACTGACCACGAGGTGGGAGGTCGTGGAGTCCGACTCTTTCATTGACCTTTTATGGCACCAGCTCTGGGTTTCGCAACCGTCGGTTGGATCTGAGCGGTATGGCTCACTTCCTCAGGGCATAATAATATGTAATCCAGTCGAATAGTATTTACTACTTAATGCAAAACACAGAACATGGTTTGAGGCCTTGCTTGTGTAGTTAAGCTTGTTATACATGCAGTTTCTTATACGTTCCTTATGTTATGTGGTAAGATCTTATAAATCTTATCTTGTCAATCATGTTCCATAATAAGATACTTGGGTACATGCCTTTCATACATGCCTTTCGTACAACCTGGTATAGCCCTCTGATCAAGTAGTCATTCTGAAACAATCTAGTGAGTATAATGAAACCAAATAGGGATTTGCTAAGTGAAATTTCCCAACTAATGAGGAAGTGCTAAGTGAACTTTCCCAACTAATGAGGAAGTGCTAAGTGAACTTTCCCAACTAATGCGGAAGTGCTAAGTGCACTTTCCCAACTAATGAGGAAGTGCTGAGTGAACTTTCCCAACTAATGAGGAAGTGCTAAGTGAACTTTCCCAACTAATGAGGAAGTGTTGAGTGAACTTTCCCAACTAATGAGGAAGTGTTGAGTGAACTTTCCCAACTAATGAGGAAGTGTTGAGTGAACTTTCCCAACTAATGAGGAAGTGCTGAGTGAACTTTCCCAACTAATGAGGAAGTGTTGAGTGAACTTTCCCAACTAATGAGGAAGTGCTGAGTGAACTTTCCCAACTAATGAGGAAGTGCTAAGTGAACTTTCCCAACTAATGAAGAAGTGCTAAGTGAACTTTCCCAACTAATGAGGAAGTGCTAAGTGAACTTTCCCAACTAATTAGGAAGTGCTAAGTGAACTTTCCCAACTAATAAGGAAGTTCTAAGTGAACTTTCCCAACTAATGAGGAAGTGATAAGTGAGCTTTCCCAACTAATAAGGAAGTGCTAAGTGAACTTTCCCAAACAAATAAAGGATTGCTGACTGGATTACCTCTGTTAAATATATATATTTCCCCTTTGATAAACAACCTTGGGTGATGATAGGGGTATGTTCCTTTATGTTTCTTCCTTTCGTTAACATGACAATCAAGTAAGTATTATGACATTTGATGTACATGGATTAGAAATAATTCATTGATGGATACTTAGAAAAGTATCAGTTTGCTTTGGACTTTGGTTCCAAGATAATGATATATGGAACAAGCAATGTCATAAAATAAAATAAATACCTTGTGCATGTGTACCCTTGGTGGTAACAATAGAGAAATGAATATGATAAGGATGAGATGTGTTCTCAATATATATGATGAATACCAAAGTAATGATTCTAGTATCTTAGAAATAATAGATGATTTATGTTGGTTATATATATTGGCCCACTGTGAAATCAACCTAGTTGCATCAAATAATATGGACATCATATTTTAGGGGTTTATGCTCTGCATAAACATAAACATTGATAAGGTTGAACTAAAGGAAGGAACAATTGTATTTGGTTGAAAAGTTTATCAAGCTAAAAATATTTCCTTAGAATAACCCTGTGTGGAAGAACTTTGTGTGGATTAAATACCTATGACACCTCCATGACATTAATATGTTATGTCGAGACTTGATGGCATGATAAATGAGTAAGATCTGTCTCTCCTTTTTCTTGTGATTTTGGGGACGAAATCCTTGTTAGGGGTTTATAACTTGTAACGACCCTGATCTGGGTTATGAGGTAACCTTATTTTTTTTGGCTAAACAATTTTTTAAGAACTTTAATGTAATCCTATAAGGTGTTTTGTTATCATATGAAACACTTATGTTTCAAGTTTGGTCCCGATTGAATGTTGTTTGAGCAATTTTCCTTTGTTTTGGACCAAAGTGAAAATTACCCAAATTGAGGGACAATAATGTAAAATTGCAAATGTTAAATGTACCCCATGTATTTTAGCATCATAATAGAGAGAATTATGCTAAGTGGTGGCTTGTGGAAAGCCCAAATTCCAAGTTTGAACTTGTTTGAACAATGTTGATACCTTGTGCACCAATTTTGGTACAAATTGTAATTTACCCAAAATGTGGGGTTGATATGCAAATTACCCCCTCTAGAGTGTCCCTACTCCCTCCTAGTATCATATAGAGGATAGAGAAAGAAGTAGACACCATGTTTGATTCCATTATGAATGATGGTAATCTTGGTGAAGAAATGACTATGAAAAAGGGTTGAATTTGAAAGCTTAACTTGAGTTGTATCAAGTTGAAAAGCTTATATATGAGTGCCTATCGGACATGGAGCCCAAGGAGGTGCCCCATATCATTTTTTGAACTCTTGGCAAAGTCCATATCGTGTAAAGAACCTCACGGAGGTAGGTGTGATGGCCTGCAAGTTTCCTTAGAAAAAGTGTATCGGCTTGACTTAAAATAGTGATTAAACCAAGATGACTTATCCAAATGGATAAGCAATGGACGAATTTGCATCTCTATATGATCCACAACCTTTTTTAATGTCAATATAAATGTTGATTCATGCATGTACACGTGTCACCAATGCATGACACGTGGCACCTACTAGCTCAAAATGTTGACACCTCATTTTTGCCTTCCTTCATGAACAAACAAGTATATATACCCCTAGTTTCACCCCTTGGTGCAATTTTGCGACCCTTACCACCCTCCTACCCTAAGGTATCATGCATAGAGCTCCCATATCGTGAAGGTATGCTTTGTTATCGTGCATAGGCCTTGGGATATCGCCCATGGCAAGAGCATATCGGCGAAGTAGGTGAAATTGGCCATATAAGGTGATATCGGCCAATAGGGTGAAGAGTTGAGTGGCATATCGTGCAAGTGAGTGCCATATCATTCAAGAGGGTTGCCATATGGTGAAAGGACACTATTGTATCGTGCAATGGTGTTCAGGAGAAAGAAGGAGCTCATACTTAACCCTAAGGTAAGGATAAGATCATCTTCAACCTTGAATTGAAGCATGATTTTAGGGTTTTGATCTTCTTTTCTTTTCTTCTTCACCAATTGCTTATCCATGGTGATTCCTTGTATATGAAGGAATTGTGAATGATCCTTGGACTTTTCATAAGTCATATTCAACCTTAGGAACGTGGAGCATTGGAGCTTGGAGCTTTGAAGTGGTTCTTAAGGCGGGTTATATAATTTGAACTCAGCCATGTTGTTATTCATCACCTAATTGCTATACTTAGTGACATACTTTTCATTTTGAAATTTCCTGAAATATTTGATGAAATTATGAGTTCTAGTAATTGCTTAGACATGTTTCCATGAATTATATTAGTTAGAACAAAGGTCTAGAGCTTGAAGAAGATGGTGTCACTTGTAAAACTGATATCGGGCTCAAGCATATATACAAATAGCTCTAACCCGATATGATGATGCACCTACTCTACTAAAACGATAGGAAGTCTATTATAGACTCCATGCACGATACAAGGTCAATTGCATACTTGTAAGTTGACAAGAAATCCTAATTTGGGTAACCTGACATAAGTGAAGAGTAACAAGTGCTATTGCACGATATGATCATATAATACATCATTAGTACTTAGTATCATGAGGCCTACATGACCTAGCACGATAGGGTTGCATGATACACAACCCTAGACAACATGGTAGCCCGACATGGATGGTGTTCATACACCTCTAGCCTGATATGGATGGTTTTCATGTACTTCTAGCCCAATATGGTGAGTGCTTATACATCTCCAACCCGATATGGTGAATATATACACATGATTCAACCCTATACACCTTGTAAAGGTGAGAGCAAGACACTCTTAGAAGTGATGAGTGTAACACCAACTAATGGTATGGCTAATACCTTGATAGTTGAAATACCTAGAGTGATTGATAATGGTCAACCCTATATCAACAATGCCTTAACCTGAGATGACTCCATATCATTTGCAATGGTTGTATATTCTAAATAAGTGAGTTATGACCAATACAATACATGATAAATGTGATGAACTGGTGAATAGAGTATTAGGATGGGGAATACCCTAATACAAGCTAAGTGGATGAACTCAAGTAAGATAAAGGTGATGAGGGAAGTGATACATCAAGATCTAATAGATATCACATCCAGCACCTCAAGACTGATATACCTTGATGTGTTTTAAATCCAATATAATTGGATGAGTGACACATGAAGTGTGTCATGACAATTGTTATATTATGAAGTAATGCACTTTGATAAGTGTAGGCTAACATACCTTAAGAAAAGGTTAAGCCAAGTTAATAGAGTATGATGTAATCATATTCTGGTAAAGTTGAGAGAGGAACTCATATTCTATGTGATAATTCATTTAATGATAAATGATGAGAATACATAAGCATGATTAAATGCTTATGTTATCGATGTTAGATCCTAGTTGCGTGGAGCAATGAATTAAGGTTTGATCATTAACAACATGATCTTAAGAACCTAAATGGCTAATTGTGGAAAACCCTAATGGAGGGTGATGATCTGTAAGAGAAACCTTGAACCCTAAAAAGGGAATAGTGGTATTACTTTGTGTTGCATGGTGCTGACATGTAGGCATTATAACTGTTAGCATGAGTACTAATCATGCAGTTATGTTGAGATGATGAGCATAGCCAGGTATGGGATATGATGCTTTGTATATTGAAAATGTTTTATATGCCTTATAAGCCTTCATATTCTTTGTTTCTTAGTGAGAGGTAACCTAAAATTAATGAGCCCTGTGTTCCATATGACATTTTAATTATTGAAATTGTTTATGGGCTTCATCAGCCATAATATGTCTTGTTGCCTATTAAGAGGTAACAAGAGGTGAATTAAGCTTTGTGTTCTATATAGAATGCTTGTGTAGTAAGAATCATGATTACCTTGGTCAAATGACCTGAAGGTATTAAGTTACCTGATAAGTGGTAACAAGTATTCTATGATGAATTAAGGGTTTGAATACACATACTCTATAATCATAATGATGAACTTGTTAAGAAATGGGAATGTACTTGATGAGATGAGGGATTAAGATCCCAATACTCTGTTAAAAGAATATGGCTATAGGCCATGATTCCACAAAGACAATGCCAGGCATTAGCTATGTGATCTAAGCCTAAAAAGAGTATATGTTGTGGCTATAACTCTACAGTGAAGATGTCAGTATACCTTGGAAACCTAATTGCAATTTGACACTTGATGTGTAAAATATAATGAGCCGTGTAATGTATTTGCATATAGTTGAAATACGAGAAACATTGGTTGATATTATCCTGCCTAATATAGCGGATAAATGTTATACATGTTCTTCGTATTTCCTTATTGGATAAGTGACATGCTACGCTATCAGGTTATAGTTGCAATGCTTTAGATAAGAATAATGTTCTAATCTGTTAGACCATGAATTAACTGCTGCAATAACAATGTTTCTGGAGGAGAGTTATATCTCTCGCTGGGGCAATTTACAATTGTCTCACCCCCGTGGGAACCACATTTTTAGGTGGACGCGAACGAGGAGGCAGGAACCCTTCTGTAGGTGAAGGACGGTAGCAACACCAGGAATAGCAGTGAATTCTCAGGTGGAGATACTGGCTATCAAGTTTTGTATATATGTGAATAGAGTCCTATGTGTCGTCTTTGTACTCTCAGGTCCTCAGAGTAGTAGTTAGTCCTTTCGAGATTTTGGCTCAGTGCCTCGAGATTTTATACTGTCTGTGTTTAGTTTAACATGGCAGTTGATGCTTGAACTTTTTAGAAAAAGATGATACATGACATGTACTTGTAAACTAGTATGTAATTAAATTACTTCAGTTCTTTGTGAATGAGTTTTCTTGTGTGTGGACCTCTCTGTAAAATAGTTTTAATTTTTTTGTGATTTTCAGAAATTCGACGCTTAGTGAACGCTTCCGCTTAAGTAAATCATGTTTTGTGATCGGTGTGTTACAATACTTGTTGTACAATCATCTCACATGGCTCACAAGTCCCATTGCACATCTTGTCACCTCTCACTAGGCAACAACTCATTCACATGCCTCACAAGGCCCATTGCACATCATGTCACCTCTCACTAGGCAACAACTCATTCACATGGGTCACAAGGCCCATTGCACATCTTGTCACCTCTCACTAGGCAACAACTATTACACATGGCTCATAAGGCAATTACACATCTTGTCACCTCTCACTAGGCAAAAACTATTTCACATAGCTCACAAGGCCCATTGCACATCTTGTCACCTCTCACTAGGCAACAACTTATTCACATGGCTCATAAGGCCATTAATCATTATTCTTTTTATACAAGTATTTAACATGCCTTATAAGGCTTATGCAATAAAAGAATTACAACATTCCCATCATTAAGGTTAGGGTTTCCCTTTCTTATCATTTAGGGTTTCTCTTACATATCATCACCCTTCATTAGGGTTAGGGTTTTCCATTATTAACCATTTAGGTTTTCAAGATCATATTATTAATGATCAAACCCTAATTCATTGCTTCACACATCTAGGAGCAAACTTTTGATATCATAAGTATTCAATCATACTTATTTATTCTCATCATTTATCATTAAATGATTATCAACACAAGGTATGAGTTTCTCTCTCATCCTTACCAGAGTATGAATACATCATACTTTATTAACTTGGCTCAACCATTTCTGAAGGTATGTTAGCCTACACTTATCAACGTGCATTAAGTTCATTACATCTCAATGTAACAATTGGCATGACATACTTCATGTGTTACTCATCCATACATATTGGATTTAAGGTGCATCAAGGTGTAACAACCTTAAAGTGCTGGATGTGATATTTACCATGCCTTGGTGTATCACTTCCCTCATCACTTTTAACTTACTTAAGTTCATCAACTTATCTTGTATTAGGGTATTTCCCATCCTAATACTTTATGCACTAGATCATCACATTTATCATGTAATTTATTGGTCATAAGTCACACATTTGAATTGTCCAACCATCATCAATTGATATGGACTCATCTCTGGTTGAGGCATTGTTGATATAAGGTTATCCATTATTAATCACTTTAGGTGTTTCACCTATCAAGGTATTAGCCACACCATTACTTGGTGTTACACTCATCACTCCTAAGAGTGTCTTTCCCTCACCTTTACAAGGTGTCTCGGGTTAGAGGTGTATGAGCATTCACCATCTCAATTAGAAGTATATGAACACCAATCATATCAGGCTAAAGGTGTTTGTATGCATTACCCATGTCATGCACGAGGTATTAAGCCATCACCATGTCGGGCTAGAGATGCATTCAATCACCATATCTGGTGGTTCACCATATAGGGTTTACCATATCAGGCTCAACCCAATATATATATTCATCTCATTCCCTCCTTCTAGGGTACCATCCTATCTTAAGGATGAGTAAAAGGTTAAACAATTGGTTAAACTCTTCTCAACCCATTAAACAAGTCGATTGGAGTGAAGGGCACCAAGACATATTGGGCCACACCACCAAACATTAGGTTGCAACACCCATGTAGGGTTAGGGTTGATTGTGATGGGCACATGGTACATATATGTGTCGCCCTTAATGTTTAAGAGGTATCAACTCATCACCATGCCGGGCTACCATATCATCTAGGGTTGTGTATCGTGCAACCCTATCGTGCAAGGTCATGTAGGCCTCATGATACTAAGTACCAATGATGTATCATATGATCATATCGTGCATTAGCACTTGTCACTTTTCACTTATATCGGGTTACCCAAATTAGGGTTTCTTGTCAACTTACAAGTATACAATTGACCTTATATCGTGCATGGAGTCTATGATAGACTTCCTATCATGCAAGAGGTGTATACTACACCCTCATATTGTGCAAGAAGGTATACAATCATATCCATATCATTTTAGTGAAGTAGGTGCATCATCATATCGGGTTAGAGGTGCTTGCTTATGTGCTTGCACCCGATATCACTTTATAAGGTGATACCATCATCTTCAAGCTCTAGACCTTAGTTCCAACTGTTATAGTTCATGGAAACAGGTCTAAGAAACTACTAGAACTCATAATTTCATCAACTATTTCAGGAAATTTCGGAATTAAAAGTAGATCATTAAATATAGCAATTTAGGTGATGAATAATAACATGGTTGAGTTCAAGTTATATAACCCGCCTTAAGAACAACTTCAAAGCTCCAAGATCCAAAGATCCACATTCCTAAGGTTGAAGATGAACTTCGAAACTCCTCTATATACAAAGAATCATCATGGATAAGAAATTGGTGAAGAAGAAAAGAAAGGTAGATCATAACCCTAGTTCCATGCTTCAATCCAAGGTTGAAGATGATCATTGCCTCACCTTAGGGTTAAGTATGAGCTCCTTCTTGCTCCTTAGCACCCTTGCACGATACCATACTACTCTTGCACGATATGACACCACAAATGCATGATATGACACTCATTTGCACGATATGCCACTCACTTATGATCAAAACACTTCACTATGGGCAACATCACCCTATATGGCCGATATCACCTACTTGGGCGATATGATCTTGTCATGGGAGATACCCAAGGGCCCATGCACGATACCACAACACTCCTGCACGATACAAGGATTCTATGCACGATAACATAGGGTAGGAGGGTGGTAAGGGTCGAACAATTCCACTAAGGGGTGAAAGTAGGGGTATATATACTTGTTGCTCAGGAAGGAAGGTGAAAATGAGGTGTCATCATTTTGAGCTAGTAGGTGCCACGTGTCCATGCATGGATGACATGTTTACATGCATGCATCAACATTTATCTTGTCTTGAAAAATGGTTGAGGATCATCTAGATATGCAAATTCATCCATTACTTATCCTTTTGAATAAGATATATCAATTAATTCATCACTTTAGTCACAACTCATCACAATTTGGCTAAGGAAGTTGTAACTCGACACAACTCACCTCCTTGAGGTTCTTTGCACGATATGGCCTTTTCTAAGAGTTCAAAAAACGATATGAAACTCCTCCTATGGCTCCTTGGCTGATAGGTACTCATATATAAGCTTTTCCACTTGATACAACTCAAGTTAAGCTTTCATATTCAACCCTTTTCTTGGTCATTTCATCACCAAGATTACCATCATTCATAAATTATTCAAATATGGTGTATCCTTCTTTATATATCCTATAAATGATGCTAGGAGGGAGTAGGGACACTCTAGAGGTGGTAATTTGTATATTAACCCCACATTTTGGGTAAATTACAATTTGTACCAAAATTGGTGCACAAGGTACCAGCATTGTTCAAACAAGTTCAAACTTGGAATTTGGGCTTTCCACAAGACACCACTTAGCATCATACTCTATATTATGATGCTAAAACACATGGGGTACATTCAACATGTGACATTTTGCATTATAGCCCCTCAATATGGGTAAATTGCATTTTGGTCCAAAACAAAGGAAAATTGCTCAAACAACATTCAATCGGGACCAAACTTGAAACATGAGTGTGTCACATGATAACAAAGCACCTTAGAGGATTATATTAAAGTTATAAGAAACTTTATTATCCAAAAAAAATAGGGTTACCTCATAAACCAGGTCAGGGTCGTTACATGGGGGATCCTTGATCTAGGGTTACATGTGTGGCTCACATTGTCATGCACAAAACCCTCATATATGGGTTTAGGGAGTAATTTATACATATGTGTATATATATTGATATAAAAGTTCATCATATGGTGATAGGAATTCAAGTATAATCTTTCATTAAGTCTACCACATCTAGTTCATAATACATATTGAAATCATCTTTTAAGACTAGATGTAACCAATGTAGTAATATCAAATTATATACATATCCTAGACCTATATTAGTGGATTCATCTTAAAGAAAATACTAATATTGTACTTCATTTGAAGACTCAATGGTTTTTATAGTGAAACATGATTATTACTTTTTTTCTTTAAAGAGGTAAAATAATGACATATAAGAAAAATTGTTCATGGATCAAGATCTTATGACAGCCTGATTTGAGCTATAAATTATCATATGTGAGTGAAGTAGTGGAGTTGGGGCTTTCATATAATGATCTAACCAATCCAAGGTACACACGTGCTTAAGTGGAGCCAGGTGTGTGACTGCCCAATCTAGTGTTTTGTAAGATACAAAGTGTGGTCTTATATGATTTGTTCATGATTAGTATGAGGAGATGTGTGTGTAGTCAACAATTGTTTAAAGTAGGGAGAGCTCTACTAAAAGCTTGGTTGAGTAGTGTTTGTGGGGATCATTGGAGTATATAGTGGGTCAACAACTAGGAGAAAAGGGTCTATTTTTGGTGTCATCAATTCTGCATGTAAGAGGATTTTGGATGAGATGGTAGTAAAAAATTAGATAGAGTGAAAGTGAGGTATTCATCCCCATTTGGGAAGTTGTAACAAAGCTAGGTCTGGTGGTTGTAAGGATCAGATGCTTAAGCTGGAAAAATGGAATGACGAGCTCTAAGAAGTGCAAGTATAGGCAAGATAGGGAAAATGGTAGGTTTGATATTCTATTATAAACCCTAAATGGCCCTTTATAACTAATCCTCACCCATAGAGAAAGAGAGAATAGAGAAAGGTTGTGGTTGATTTTTGCATATAGGTCATAAACCACATGAGGTAGTAATAGTTAGGTCATTCATGATTGGTGTGATGAGATAAATAGCTCAAGGGAAGTTTTCATAATTTGACCTCTTGGTTATGAGAAGGTCGATATCTAAGTAGTAGCTCATCACCCTGGTGATCATGGAGGTAGACAATGATTACAAATCATTTGATAAGGATCATGAACTGTGGGTGTCTCGATAACATGGTTATTAGTTCCTTATCACCAAGTTAGTGGAAAAGTTTGGTTGGGTCAAGCACGAGAATCATGTAGATTGTGAATCCCATTTCTAGAAATCAAGGAAAAGATACAAAATATATCGAGAAAGGAATTTTCAAGATTTTAGAGTGTTTAAGAATTAGATCTTAAAATTTTCTTTCAAAAACCATTTCTATCTCATTCTACGTCCAAAATTAATGAAACTCCATCATGTGTTTAGAATGATGTCCTTTCATCATGTAATATCGTTGAAGGTTAAGTTTCTAGCATTGATTTTGAATTAGGATTTATACTATATTGATGGGAAAAATCATCATTTGGTCAGACTTTGATATGAGTATTCATTTTCTTCATATAAATTGAGAAAGGAGATTAATATGGTAATGAATATCATAACTAAGACCACAATTTAGAAAACCCAAAAATGGCTATAAAGAGTATTTAAAAGAGAAATAAATGGTGGAATTTTGATGTATCACACCCCAAGAACGGTGAAAAATGATCATTGTGGGCGATTTCACTTCTTTCTCTAATACGTTAGACACTAATTATTGTGTACTTAATACATCATCTCATGACATATGGTGGTTTGAATATTGCTTTGATTTTTTCACTTATTAGGAAGATGACATGTGTGAGAACATGGTTTGATGATGTTTTAGTAAAGAAAATTTTAGTATGTGGTCATGTGGACCTGGAGCTTGCATCTAGAAAGGTCCTAACACTATAGGATGTTTTACATATTCCAATATTCAATAATAACCTTATTTTTGAAGACTTAGTGATGTCTTTTTAATGGTCTTTGTTAATTCAAGGAATTAAGGTTATAATAACTAGATTTGGCCATGAATATGTATAGCAAACACATATGGTGGTTTGATTAAACATTGTGTTGCTTCATGTAATGTTACTCCTTACTAAGCGACAATTGTATCAGAACTCTTTCTCATTCTAGATCTTGTAGTGTTTGACATGCACATTTTGAACATGTTTTAAAGAATGCCATGAAATGTATGGTTCAAATGGATACGATTCCTTACGTTTATTTTTTATAATTGTATATGTCAAATTTGTGTTAAAGATAAAATTCCTAAGAAATTTTTTAAATAAGAACAAATAATTTATCATAGCTTGAGCTTATTCATACTATTGTTTCTGATCTTAACCATGTTCTTAAAAATTATGGTAGCATTACCTTGTAACATTTATCAATGATTTTTTCATATGTTATTATCTCTGTTTGTTGGAATCTTATGATGAGATTATAGAATAATTTAGAGTCCTTATGATCAAAGTTGAAACTCAAACCAAGATGAGCATCAACAGAATAGACCTGATAGACATGTGAGTAATACTCAAATGAACTTTGATCAATTTTATGTGGAAATGACCTTACAAATCCCTCATGTAACATTCAATATATGATGTAGCTAAAAACAAGTAGAACATTGATTGGTATGGGCAATGATATGTTAGTCGGATCTAGTCTTAACAAGATATTGGGGGCCTCTCCTGACTGCCAACTATGTGTTAAGTTGTGTATTTTTCAAACACATAGATCATACCCCTTATGAAACTTGGTTCTATGGAGAAACAAGTAATAAAATATTTTTATAGTGTGGGGCATGTCTCACACTCAGAAAAAGCTTAAGGACCAAATCAATCCCACAGTCACTCTAAAATTGGAACTCATATTGTGGTTGAATCGCTTACATAGGGAAGGGTTTGCGGTGGAATCACCTAGTCTTATAGGCATGCAATGTGGAAGTTTAATATAATCATCTGCAAGAATGCCACGTGAACTAGAAAAACTACATCCAATAGATGGACCACTTCCTAGTCATAGTCAAAACTACAGCTACATCACAAAATTGACATCCCTTGTCCCTTAATGTCTAATAGTTCAAACATCCATATAATCCCACCCAATTTCTAGTGATATACTCGTCCATTTCCACTCTCATGAAGCTAAGGAGAGAATTTTCTTTCTTTTCTTTGATTTTTCTGGTAGAATGCTTCCTATAGAATATAGTTTTTGAAACGTAAGTAGAATGAGAAAGGGTAATGAGGTAGAAATGTTTCAGGATTTAGTAGGTACTTAAATGGCAAATCATAAATGCTAGTTTAAGAATTATTTTAGAAACTACTAGTCTTACAACTACATTAATCCCTAGTTATAGTAGTTAGTTTAACTTTTGATGATATAATTTAGTTCTATAACTTCTGTAGAAGTCATCATCTTATGTTTTGTCTAATCTTTATTCAATTCATTCTAAATAATAACTTTTTTTAATCAGAAATTTGAGTTTCAAAGATTTGACCTTTATCTCCTTGGTTAAATCATCTTAATACAATATGTAATCACGTGATATCTAATTGAATATTACCTTTCAAATGATCACGATTTTAATCTTGCTTGATTGTAGTCATTTATCTTTTCAAATTTCCTTTCAATAATTTATACCACCCTATTAAAAATGTCTGGATGGATCTTTGTCATGGGAGATATTGAGGTGATTAGGACATTCTAATAGAGTTTGTGGGGATGATATATAAGATTTTTCATCATATTACATCCTCAAATACTTAGTAACTTGAAATCTAAACTTGAAAACCTCGAATCTAAACCAAATTTCTTTTATAACTTAACACAACATGTGCATTGTCAATCTTTATTGGGAGACATGGGGTGTATAAGATCTTCCTTGACTAATTGGATTTCCTTTCACACATTTTTTATTCCTATCTTTTCTAGGGTGGTTTCATCTTGCTTTTTTCATTTAAATTCTTATCAACCATTGTCTTTATATTTTTGAAAAATATAATAGTGACTATGATATACTTATTTGTCTTGATATATTTTATTTATGGATTATGGTCTAGAGCCAACTGTGGGAACGTAATTTAGATCTTCTGAAACCTCATATCATGGAAAAACCAACTACATATTAATATATGTTGGATCAATGGGCTCTAGAAGGGGAGGGGGGTTGAATAGAGCTTCACAATTCTCACAAGATTTATTAGACCGCCAAATTATTTTAATTGCATAAACTTAAACAAGCAGCATTTTGATGACTTAATCTAACATGCACAGCAAGGATGAGAGACAAGGAAGAGAAAGAACTTGGACAGGTGGTTTATAGTGGTTTCATGTCCTAAACTTAGGAGAAATGTCAGTCCACTACCTAGAGTGGGTTAGTATCTAGGATTTGTAATCTTGGTACTCTTATATTCCACAATAAGATTACAAGATACATGTAACATCCCAGGATTTGAGGCCTCGGATAAGTTGATCTTAAAAGGAATGATTGGACTACCCATATCACCAAGGTGCACCTCCTTTTCAGGGAGCCCATCTCTAAAGAACTCCATAGTTAAGCGTGTTTAGCTTGGAGTAGTACTAGGATGGGTGACCAGTCGGGAAGTTGATCCTAGCTTGCGCATCAGTGTGGACAAAGTGTGTAGTTAAGGCTAGTGGTGGTCTGTGGGGCCAGTCGTCATTCCTGAAACTCTACTAGAGCCTTGGGCAGTGGGCCCGGGCATTACAAATGGTATCAGAGCCTTGTGCTGGTAGCTGTGGATGGGAGATGGGTGTCCATGGGCCATTGTGGGTCTACACTGAAATGGGGTCAGATTATGAGGCCATATAGTTGAGACTTGATGAGGACGTCAAGAGTCTAAGTGGGGGAGATTGTAACATCCCAGGATTTGAGGCCTCAGATAAGTTGATATTAAAAGGAATGATTGGACTACTCATATCACCAAGGTGCACCTCCTTTTCAGGGAGCCCATCTCTAAAGAACTCCATAGTTAAGCGTGCTCAGCTTGGAGTAGTACTAGGATGGGTGACTAGTCGGGAAGTTGATCCTGGCTTGCGCGTCAGTGTGGACAAAGTGCGCAGTTAAAGCTAGTGGTGGTCTGTGGGGCCAGTCGTCATTCCTGAAACTCTACTAGAGCCTTAGGCAGTGGGCTTGGGCATTACACTAACACTAATCAAATTGTGATGTAGGCCATCAATAAGCAACACATTTTTAATACATAGCTCATTGCCCACATCACCCTCACTTATGACCTTACCCTTCTTGTTGTCCCCGAAGGTTACCGATCCTCCTTTCTTTTTCACAAACTTGTTGAAATGGATGATTTCTCCAATCATGTACTTAGAGCAGCCACTATCAACAATCCATCTCTTTTTAACCTACAAGAAAGAAGGATTTCAGAACCCAACTCAAACTTTGGGATCTGGGATTAGCTTGGGGACCCATTTCATCTTTGGGTTGGTCCCCTTGGGCTTGTAAGTACAATAAGTGGAGTAATCACTACTACACAAATGGCTTATAATGTCATTTTTAATGGTGTTGGTTGTAATAATACACCGACACCTAAACCATACAGTGTCAGTGTATAAAATAAGCCAATATCAATCTCTGAAGGGCGACCAGACACGGGTATCACTTTTATTCAATGTCGGTTCCTTAATAAGAAACTAACACCTAAAAGTAACCGCCAAAACCAATATTTCCAGCGAAAAAAATTACCTCCAAAAATTGGCATACATTGTCAGTTTTTAAAATAGAAACCGACGACGAAAGGTTTTCTACGAGACAGAAATTTTCTCACATTTTATTGTCGATTTTGTGACAATAACTTATGCCATTGTGTTTTCACACGAATAACCGCGAAAATTTTCGCCCCCCTTTAGTGTCGGTATTTTGTTGCAAACCGACACGTATAGTTTTTATTTTCGGTTGTTGTTAGCAACTGACACCTATAGTAAACTTAACAGCACGAGGCAGACTCTTCCTCTTCTATTTCATTCATTTCCGCTGATCAGGGTTTTTGCTCCGACGATTCCGCTGCTCTGCCTCCACCTCCACCTCTGCCTCCGCTGCTGCGCTGCCTCCGCCTCCGCCGCCGTCTTCTTCCGCCAGCCGCTACCAGTGAGTAGAGCTCTCCGCTCGGCGACCGCCCGACCAGAGCTCTCCGCCCGGTGACCACCCGACCACAGCTCTCCGCCCGACGACCTTCTTCCCGATGTCGACGACCAGCTCTCTGCCCGAAGCCCTTCTGCTCGACGACCAGCCCTCCTGCATGCCCATTATGAGGTTTTCCCCTGACCTTCCCCCCTATTTTTGCTTTTCCTGTATCACAGGCACGCCCATTAATCCTATGGTTGTGGTTGTGTGCTTTCTTTTTATATGTGTGGTTTACATGCATCAATATTTTGTATTGTTCTATAACAAACTATATTTTGTTCTACACAATATTACTCACATTTACAACATACTCACATATCAATTCTATACAATATTCATCCTCTCTCGGTTCAAGTTTTAGAATTCTAGGTAGTTTTAAGCTACATCTTCACTACTTCAACCACTCAAAAGTTTTGATATGTAGATTCATCAAGTTGATGAATGCTTTATTACATTGTTTAAAGCTTGATTAATTATGGTAATCTAATCATTATGTTTTAAAACTAATGAAAAGATTTAAACATATTTGATTCACATAATTAGGGTTTGAGAATTGAAAATCCTAATCGACAAAAATTAGGGTTTTGGTAACATATGAATACAAAATTTGATCAGTATAGTCGTGTACTAAATGATTTTTAGCATTTTATATACAACTAGGATTTAGTTGAAATTTGTACATGGTTTGGAGAAATTAGATATTAGTTGGAAGAATTTTTTGACTTGTTTGTCGGCCGATTTTACCCAAGATAAACTCAATCGGCCATGTATTCAAACTGAAATATAGCAGTCTAGTATTTGAATTTTATCTTTTTATTGGTATATCCAATTGATCTGAAATTTTAATTATGTTTTGGAAACTCCATTTTGGACGTCTTGTTAAACTTTCCTAATTTTTAATGATGTTTAAACTCTATAGAGAGGAGTGGTGGTTGAGTATTCCCTAGATTAATTGATGATCCTTGGGAAATTCTATGGATATGACTATGCTATTTCATGTGAATATTGCCTAAAAATCAGGTCAGTGGTCAATATGCTTGGGAATTGAATTGACATTATAAAATCATATTTGAATTGTATTAGAATGAATTATACAAGTGTTTGTTGAGTCTTACTGAAATTGAATATGATATATACATAAGGATCAGTGTGAGGTGGCAATATTCCCTATTTAGGGTTGCGTTGATGGATTACTGAATTATGTAATTCTTATGATGTTGAACAAAGGATGACTTCTTGAAAACCCTAGAAGTTTAGTATTAAGATGAGTATGAGTGATAAAGCTAGAACTTGTATATAATGTTGCAAATGTGATGAATTGTTGAAGTGTAAGTATTAAAACTTGTATCAGATGGCTGATCAGGACCGTGCTGATGATCACCGTGAGGGTGAGGATGTGCTTGCACCGCCTAACAATGTAAGTTTTAAGAATATATCCATGAGGTTTCTATCTATATGTTCATTTATAATTATATTATGTAAGTGTGTTTTTTTATCAAATTTTAGGTTGGTGATGTACCCCTTGAAGAAATTACAGCACTTGATGAGCAGCAAAAGGAAATTGAGAAAGTGAGGGGCATCACAATGATGAACAAGTTAATACAGCAAAGGAGCAATGGACCCAAATTGGATGTGGATTTTGATCAGGCAGGAAATCCATATGGAGTGAACCGCAACTCATTTGTTTCATATCTTGGGGTTCTTACTCGCAGCCATTGCAGTCTTATCCTAGAATCATGGCATAGAGTTCCTAAGGAGAAGAAAGACCACATATGGAAGCAACTATGCATGACTTATTATTATTTGTAATTCTATTTGTGTAGATTACTAATTTTTAGGATACTAGTTAATAGCAATATATTGTATCTAATTTGCAAAGCATATTTGATCTGTATGAAAAGATGCATTGTAAATGTGTGATGCAACGTTGTGGGAGGGTCCTAAGGAACTATAGGACCAATCTCACCCAAGATTACATACGCAATGCTGAGAATAGGTTCTTGATGGATTCCAATTCTAGACATTGATCAGTATTTCACTAACTTTACACTAATAATTTTTGTTTGTATTCTCTTTGAAAAATAAATATAGGAAGAAGGAAGCCACACAACAATGGAACTACTTGGACCCCAAAGAATGGGAGGAGTTTATTACCCAAAGAAAAATAGATGAATTCAAGGTATTAAGCACCACCACTCCCAATTTAATTAATATACGTTTTTATGTATTCACCTATTCAAGATTAACCTTTAGTCTTACTAACCAAATCAACGTGCTAACTAACTAGGCTAAGAGCGATGCTCAACGAGCAAGGCATGCACTGAATGTGCACGACCACACAATGGGTCCAAGAGGATATGTAGGTGTTCGTCAAAGACTACATGCTGAGTCTACTCAGCCTACTTTTAATCAGGAGACTGCATAGTCCTCTACTGCTGCTCCCGCACCTCTGCCTCGTCATGTTATGTGGATAGCTGGGAGGAAAAACAAGAAGGGAGAGATATTGAAGCCTGTAACCGCTGAGGCGGCTGCAAAAATAGTAAAAATCAAACTCTTAGAGAAATCTATCGATATTGATTATTGTTATGTTTACTTATGAATTTTTGTTGATGGTGCTTAGTGGGAGCTCCACAAGCAGAGGAAGGAAGGCAAGTTCATCCCTCAGGGCACAAGGGATGAACTGACAGTTGCTTTGGGTAACCCAGATCATCTTGGACGTGTAAGGGGTGTAGGCACTGGTGTGGGCATCAAAGCGTTCTTTGGGCCATCCCAATGTAAACCTTTCCCAAAAGTGGGACTTTTACAAGCGGAGGTAACTTATTCTTATTTTAGAACATTCTTGCTAAAGGGAATTCAATAATCAAAAACTAGCATTTCTTTTATCCATGTATAGGTAGATTCGTTAATTGATAGCAGAGTCGAGGAAGTAGTTGATAAAAGACTCCAGGAAGCATTTCACAAGTGGCAGGCGTCTCAGACTGCCACTCAGACAGTACATGTGGCAAACCTCTCTTCTCCTACTCCTCGTACTACAGAGGTTGGGAGTAATCCTATAGACCCACCTAGCACGTCATCTGTAAGTATTTTTATGGAATATATAATATCTAGTCTGTTCAAGATGATATGTTTTTGTATATATGCATATAACATTCTTTACGTAAATTTGTAGGGGTTGAAGCCATGCCGACTACAAAGTGAAGGATATATCATTGCATATGCATCGGCTTACCCACGCCTTAAAGGGTGCATGTTTCATGGGAGTCCAGTACCAGATGACATGGTACGTGTGAGCCCCATACATATACTCACTAGCTGGACGTATCTTGCACTGCCTCATGCACACCCAGATGTTGAAACACTTGGTGAGGCAGTAGGCGGAGTGATACTGTGGCCCAAAGCAGATGTCCTCTATATCTGATATTGTATGATAAATTTTCATTACTTTACTTTGTTAGTGTGTATATATATGAGTCAATTGATATGAAATTATATATACAGGTCAAAAAGACAAGACCCGCTACATCTCGGCCTCCACCTCGTCGACTACTAAGTTGGCTTCCAGGGGACCTACACGCCTCGATAGGTCCTAATTGTAGGAGTGTGGCAGTATGGATCGGCGAACATAATCCAAATTACCCTATAAATGTTACTATTCTGGAGAATGTTGTAGGTAAATCATACGATAACAATCTATTTATACAAGTTTAGCATATGTATTAATGCATACGTAATAGAAGTTATGGATACGTATTAATGCAGGTCAAACATTCGGAAACAACATATTTATACAAGATATTTTGGAGTTGTTTAAGTATGAATGGTTGAACACATCTATGATAGAGTTGTGGATATGGTGAGATTAATTAATGCATATGACAATCTGGTTTATACATCCATATACCTTGTTTTATATACGGCAATCTGGTTTCTTATATATTAATGCATACATAATACATGTTTTGCAGCCACTTATACAAGACATGTAAAGATTTTGGGTTTTCCCATGTCGGGTTTTTGGTTCCATCTTTGATTAGTCTTGTAGATACAAACCCTGGTTCAGTTACTTCATACTGCTGTGATGCTTTTGAATATTTTGGTAAAAATAATAAGACGGTGATAATAGCTCCATTCAATGTCGAGTAAGTTTACTTTGCTTGTAATTTGGACTTAAGCAAATTACATTTTTATTGCGGATATTGAGTTATTAATTTCCTACTTTCTTACCTATAGGTCTAAGCATTGGGAGTTATTAGTTATTGTCCCCAAGACATTCATTGTCTATTATCTAGATCCTATGGGGAGTGAGTTGGATGTATATGGACATGCAATTAAAAGGTCATTATTCTCGTGAGAAATATTTTATGTTTTTATATCTGTTAACATCTATTACTGCATTACTATTTAATTAATTATGCAATTTAATGTGTTACATTAACATATATATGGCTTTACAAGAGTACAAAAAAGTTGGAGGAAAGGTCCCCAGGAAAAAAAATCTACAACTCATTTGGAAGAATGTGAAAGTTATTTCCTGACTCCAATGTATATATTATTTATGTGAAGTGTGCTTATTTGTATTTTTGAATATTTTGTATGTTTCAATTTATAGTGTGCTACACAAGACAACGGTTGGGCATGTGCCTACTATGTGATGTGATTTATGGACCTAATCATCAAACATGTTGTATTGGAAATCGATAACATACAATAGGTATTATACATAGTCTCGTTAGATAATATGAATATATGAATCTTATTATATATTATTATAATTATGTATGTACATCATTCTCTTTGTAGGTCTTTAAAATTGAGGACTTCAACACAGGTGCAAAGCGTTTTGATGTACATGCTCCCTATACGAGAGATGAATTAGATGTTGTAAGAGAAGATTGGGCAAAAGCCCTGCAAAGAGTGGGAATTTTTCAATATGATTTTGATGACAATGATGAAAATGATGATGAATAAAGAATAACTTTGTTCTCATAATTAATTTTGTGTGAATGTGAATGAATTTTTATGAATTGTCATATGTGTGTGAAAATCATCAATACATGAATGTTTCTACATGTGTCTGAATGTGAAAAGAGATGAAATAAATGGAACTACAGGTTGCTTCTGGTTTCTACATGCGTGTGATGAAAAAATAATATGAATTAAAATTTTTTATACATGAGTGTGAATCACATATATAATAATTTGTCCATCATGTTAATTTTGTAAGTTTGTGGCCTATTGTTGGTTGATATCAATGGATGTCATAAAACTTGCAGTTCATAACTGAACTGTAGGTTTCTCATGCTGCGACCAGCCATAGCATGTCTGCAGACTGACAGAAAAAAAAATCAAATCATAGGCATCGGTTATTTTTACAAAACCGACGACATACGGTTACAGTGTCGGTTTCCATACTAGTACCGACGTCTATTTCCCTAATGAGGCCATAAAATACGTGTCAGATGTCTATAAAAACCGACGATATATGTTTACAATAGTGTCAGTTTCGAAGTGGATAACTGATGCCTATACCCCCTGCTGGCGCGTTTTCGGTGGTGCACAAAGGGTTGTGGTGTCGGTTTTAGAACCGACGCGTAAAGGTTGGGCTTTTAGTGGCACCCACATAGGTGTCTCTTAGAAACCGACACTAAAGGCCTTAAATAACCAACACTAAAGGCCGGTTATGTACTAGTGAATGGTCATCATATTTACAATGAACACAAACCATAGGGTTCTTAGAGCCAGAAGTCTATCCATGAAAAATAGGCGGTTCCACACTCTTCTTCTTACCTTTGTTCTTTCTCTTTTTCTTACCTTTTGGAGTAGTCCCATCATATCCCAAACCACTAGTACCAACATGTTTGGTAGAGTGTTCTAGGACATCATTGAGGGATTTCTTTCCCGAGAGAAACTTTTGCAAAGAATATCTTAACTTGGCATTATCATCATTAAGGTTAATGACAGTAGTAGAAAGACTAGCAAGATCATCTCTAGCATGTAATAGGTTGGCCTCAAGATAGAGGGATTTAGTATGAAAGTAATCTCTTTCTAAAGTTATGCTAGCAACTTCATTACTTTACAAAATAGGTCTAGAAGATAAGTCATTTACTTGAGCAAGCAATTTGGCATTTTCAGATTTAAGCAAAATAATTTCTCTTTGATAAGCATAAACTTCATTTCTCCTAGCATCATCCATGAGTTTGAGTTCCACATTTTCAGTTTTAAGAACATCAAGCTCATCTTAAAACTTTTGGTTTTCTATCTTAAGATCTTCAATGTTTTTAAGATATACACCATTATCAACCTCTACTCCATTGTGTTGAAGATCAAGGTCAAGAAATTTCCCTTGCAAAGAGTCTATGCTATTAAGGAGAACTTTTTCATTTTTATCAAAGATATCAATTTTAGCATAAAGATCATCAACTATCTTGCCTAACCTTTTCCTTTTAGATTTACATTTAGTAAAGGATGATTAGCATTCATTTAGCATATCAATGATAGTTTCTTTAGGTAGCTCTAGTAAATTTACATCACTTACCTTGCTTACCTCATTTACCTCACATACATCTTCACTAGTAGAGGCCATGAGAGCAAGATGGCATTCTCCATCTTCAGAGCTTGAGGAGCTTGTAGAAGACTCCTCCCAAGCTACATGGGTTGCATCTCTTGATCTCCTTTCTTTGTTATCTTTCCTCTTGTACTTGCCTTCTCTCTTGTGCTCCTTATCTTTCTTGTGGCTGCTCTTGTGGTGGCTCTTCTTGGCCTTGGGGTAGTCACTCTTGTAGTGGCCTTTTTTGCCACACTCATAGTACCTTGGAGTTGAAGAGGAGGGCTTTCTCTTGAAGTGTTTGCCATTTGAGTAGTTTTCCTCATGCTCATTAGAACCTTCATCTTCACTTGAGGAAGGGCTGGGGGACTTCAAGGCGAGTTGTTGTTGCCGGGCCATTTCTTCAATTTATGTTTTGAAGGTTGTGTCCTTTATCTTCTTGGACTCTTTTTCTTCTCTCCTCTCTTCCTCTTCATGCTTGTCAAGCATAGGTTCATGGGTGTGGAGGTTACCAACTAGCTCCTCAATTAACAACTCACTTAGCTTATACACCTCTTCAATTGAAGTAACCTTAGTCTCCCATCTCTTAGGAAGAGATCTCAAGATCTTAGAGTTTATAGTACCTCTATGCATCACACTCCCAAGGCCTGCCAAACCATTTAAGATGACATTGAGCCTAGTGTACATATCAGCCACTCTCTCATTCTTACCCATCTTGAAGTTCTCTAGAAGACCACGAAGAATGTAGAACTTGGCTTCCTTCACTTGCTCGGTTCCTTCATAGGTGACACACAATTTGTGCCATATCTCATGTGCGGTGTCCCATGAGGAGATCTGGTTGAACTCGGATGGAGTAAGGGCGGCGTAGATGATGCTCACAGCTTTGGCGTTGAGTTGAGCATGCTTCATTTCAACTTCATTCCATGTGGTGATGTCCCCCTTTGGATCTTCATATTTGAGGTGGACTATCTTCCACATTTCATAGCTCACACCTTGAAAGTAGAACTGCATCCTTAGCTTCCAATAGAGGAAGTTGGTGGCGTCAAAGACCGGAGGTCTCATGGAGAAGCTTCCTTATAGGTTAAGCGAACCAAGTGTCGAATCACCCATCTTCTCCTACTTATTGAAGTAGCTTGGAGAAGGTCTACTCTGATACCACTTGTTAGATCAATGGGCTCTAGAAGGGGAGGGTTTAATAGAGCTTCACAATTCTCACAAGATTGATTAAACCACCAAATTATATTAATTGCAGAAACTTAAACAAGCAGCAATTTGATGACTTAATCTAACATACATAGTAAGGATGAGAGACAATGAAGAGCAAGTACTTAGACAGGTCGTTTAGAGTGGTTCCATGTCCTAAACTTAGGAGCAATGTCAGTCCACTACCTAGAGTGGGTTAGTCTCTAGGATTTGTAATCTTGGTACTCTTATATTCCACAATAAGATTACAAGATACATGTAACATCCCAAGATTTGAGGCCTCGGATAAGTTGAGGTACTCTTATATTACAAGATACAACAACCACACATCCAAGGGCTTAGTACCTCAAGAAAAGATCTTCAATGTAAGGACCCTGACCTCTATTTAGGGCTTATCCTGTTTGCTTTGCTTAACCCTGATGCCTTGTTGCTTGTTAATCACCTTTAGTGGTGATTAGGGTTTGTTGGTGCTTTGTTGAGAGCTGGAGGTGCTACTTGCAATTAACCCAAGTCTAGGGTTTGTGGGTAAGTTTGTCACCTTGTGAGGTGTTCCTCCCACTCCTTTCTTCCTCTAGTGTTGAGAGGAAGGGTTTGGCTCATTGCTTGAGCTGCCTTGGGTTTAGTTGAGATTGTTGGGCCTTGTTGTGCCTTGTCTTTGCCTTATTGGACCTTGTGTCGGGCAAGTGAGCCTTGTGTCAGCCTAGGTGTGTTATCCATGCTTGTATCGGCCTAAGGTGTGTCGCCCATAGGGGTGTGTCGGGCATGGTGTGGAGGTGTATCGCCCATGGACCTCTTTGACCCCCTTTGACCTCGTTTGTGTCACCACTAGTGGACACTTGGTGCTTGATGTTTGCATGTGGCAATAGATTTTGACATGTGTTTAGGGCATGTTAGAGTGCTGTCATTACCCATGGACAAGTGTCCCTAGGTGGGCGACACCTTGCCTTGTCTTACCTTGGTTTCTCCTCCATCCTCTTCTATATATGTGTTCCCTTTCTCTTGCTAAGGAAACCTTTAGTTCCTTAGTTTCCCCTCTCCCTTGGTGCACGACACCCTCTTCCTTTACAAGCTTGGTGGTCGATCCTTGCCTTGGAGTCTCCTTCTTCCTCTAGTGGTGGCCGAACCTTATAGTGTCTTGCTCTCCTTCTTGTGGTGGTGCTTGGAGCTAGGAGCTTGGAGCTTGCTTATGGCAGGTTACATAACTCCTAATCCTAACTATACTACCTTCTATGTTCTTGTATGTTTCTTATGATCATAATCGGCCATGCTTGTTGCTAGTATAGTTTCTTGCTTAAGTTGCTTCTTATTGGACGAACCTTGTTCTAGGGTTTCTTATTGAGCAACACCCCTCTCCCTCCTTGGTCTAGAGAAGTGAGCTTGAACTCTAGTAACATGGCCAATACTCCTCTCTCATTTAAGTTGAGAGGTGAGCTTGTGTTCTAGTTCCTTGAGCAACACCCTTCCCTCACCATGGATTCGAGAGGTGAGCTTTGGTGGTGGTTGTGGACCTTTGCTAGGGTTCATCTTTGTGTTTCCCGATAGGTGATAAGAAGTGTGCAAGACCCCTCTCTCTTGGTTGTTAAAAGGTAAGCCATATTCTTGATCCATTAGGGTTTTGGTGCCCTTGTGCTTGAGGTTGGTGACAACCTGGTTGGGTTGCATCTTGCCCGATATGGTCTTGGAGCTGATGCCACCTGATATCCTCCTTGGGCCTAGAGCTTTAGTCGATAGGTTGTGGTGTTGTGATGGGCATCACACCCCTGGTCCTTGCCTTATTGTGTCGGGCGTCACACTATGTTGGGTACCCTGCCCGACACACATAACCTAGGAGGTGGCTTGGTATCGTTATACTTGGATGTTGTGGAAGCTCCATTAGCTAGTTCTGTGGTGGGCATTACCCCTTTGCCCTAGCCATGTGTGTGTTGGTTGATAGCATGAGAATAGCTGAGTGTTATGCTGGTGGTTGTTATGCCTTGGTTTCCCGTTAGCAGTGGGTTGCACGACACGCCCCTTGGGTTCAGTTGCATGATGGACCTTGCTGCATGATACCATGTTGCACGTTATACATGGAGGTGCACGACGCAGCGTTGCACAATACTCTATGGTAAACAACGTGCCGTTGCACGACACCTGAGGTGAGTGACACCTAGGGTTACCCGATACACCCTAAGGTAGCCCGACACCCTTGCTGAGTGCTTGGTTGATATGCGGCTGGTTTGCTTGACCGTTATGTGTTTGTAATGTTGGGTGATAGGGGAGAGTGTCCTGCCCGATACTACCTTTGGTGAGGGTAGTAGGCGCTTCTAGTGAGGGTCTTGTTCCTTATATGGAATCTGATATGCTAGTCCTTACTTATGCAAACATGTTTGGCTTATGATGATGACCCTTGAGATGCTTGATGGTAATTGAGGTAGTAGTTTATATCTATGTAACTTGACATGTGTTTATGATCATCTTGATTACATGTATAAGGCTGAGGATTGGTAAGCATGTAAGATGCTTTGCTTGATAATATGACCTATGTATATGATCACAGGTTAAGAAATGTATGATAAAGCATATGATCATCAATGTTGCCTTTACTTGATAATATGATTCTTCTGTCAATCCATGATGATTGTGCATACTAACCATGCAGGTGTTTCTTACAGATGCATAGCCAGGTAAAGGGCTATGAAGTATATATGTTTGAGTAACATTGCTCTGATGGTTACTCTTGATAATGAGGTAACATGTAGGATGTGTTATGGTCTGAGGACCTGAGATGGATAAAGTGCCCAGTTGAGGTGTTATCCTTTGATGATGATATGGGATTGATATCCCAAGTGATGAGAATGCTTGTCGAGGCAGTGGTTTCTTGTGATGAGGGCTTGAGATCCTGGAATAGCATGATGGTAATAATAATATGCATGTGTTACAACTTGGTTGCCTCAACAATCTACTTAAAATGTACTAACTAATTACAGTGGAACATATCATGTAGTTTGCCCTGGACATAGATCCATCATCGTCAGTAGTTGGTGATGGTGAAACGGGTTCTCCTACGGGTTAACCCAGAGCGCATATTGTTGAATATGCGAGGTGTCTCCTAGCCTAAAATAGTGAGGATTCGAGTGCAGCTGCGGTTGCAAACTCGGGATATGTATAGAGCATGGTGAACAGGCCCATGGCTCAGGATATGTGATATGAGAGCATGAATGTGTTCATGGCTCAGAGCACGGTGAACAGGCCCATGGCTCAGTTTCACTAGCGGCGAGACCTGTACCGAGGCGGGTGAGGAAGAGGGTAGCATGCGGGAGCTGACCCTATGGCTGAGGCCACTTAAGCATGAGACTGCGGTTCTTCTTGTGTTGTACTCGTGCACTGACTATGATGTGGGAGGTCGTGGAGTCTGACTCTTCCATTAACCTTGTATGGAACCAGCTTTGGGTTTCGCAACCGTCGGTTGAATCTGAGCGGTACGGCTCACTTCCTCAAGGCATAATAATATGTAATCCAGTCGAATAGTATTTACTACTTAATGCAAAACACGGAACATGGTTTGAGGCCTTGCTTGTGTAGTTAATCTTGTTATACATGCAGTTGCTTATACGTTCCTTATGTTATGTGGTAAGGTCTTATAAATATTATCTTGTCAATCATGTTCCATAATGAGATACTTGGGTACATGCCTTTCGTACATCCTAGTAAGCTTGATGGTATGAATAGCTTTGCTATATAGACTGCTCATGTTATACCTTTATCAGTTACCTACTATTATTGTTTTCATCTTCCTTTGGTTTTATAGTTTTGGCGGGGAGTTATGTTTCTCGATGGGACTTTGTGTCTCACCCCGCTGGTTTACAACCTTTTTAGGTGTTTGAGCTAGACATGGTGGTGGTCGCGGGGTTGCGGCCGAGCAGCAAGAAGAGCAGTAGAAGGCAAGAGATGGGCATGTTACTGTTTTGGTTGTTTTGTAGTAGAGTCTTAGAGTCATACATGTACTCTCAGGTCCTTGGGAGCGTTTTGACGTTGTTTCACGATGTATAGCTGATGATGCTTTGTATATCCTGCTGTTGGCCAGATGTGGGCCATTATGTACATATAAACAGGTGATGAGCTCATGAGATGGCTAGACAGGTGATCTCCTAAGCTGTGGACACATATCAAGAGTTGTAAATGTTTATATAACATGTTTCCTTGCAGGATGAGGACCTAAATATAATAGTTTTCTTGGTTTATCTGCTTTCTGCAATCGGTTTTAATTAACCTGTGTTTTTGGTCGTCTGTGGTTTATGGTGTTTTCCGCACATTTTTGCGTAACACCTCGCTGTCTGTGTGATAGTGGGATGTGTTGCCACAAGTTTTTGATATCAGAGCTCTAGGTTCGCTGATTCTACAGGGATTTAGGACTAGGTTGTGTATGTTCTGGTGTGTTTTCCAGATTTTCTCACAATCATCTTCTGCCCTTAGCGGAAGAAAAGCCAAGATGTCTGGAAACCATGAAGAACATGCTACCGAGAACAACAATGATGCATCAGTTGATGGAGCTATAGGGCAGGCACATGAAGATCGGGTGCCTGAGGTCCCCCAACTTGACCCAACCATTCTCGAGAACCTTGCCTATCAACAACTTTTGGGGCAGATGATGGCTACGATGAATCTCATGGTAGAAAGACTGCCAGTGCCTCTACCGAGAGCATAGGCTCCCAATGGTGAAACATCAGGTATTGGGAAGACCTTTAGCGGCTTCACTGAGTCAGAGCTTCAGATTATGATGGAACGGCTGATCCAGCAGATGCATATCTGTGGCTGACAAGTCTTGAGAAGGTTTTCCGGATCCTCGACATCCCCGAAGCAGACAAAGTCAAGCACCCTGTCTACCTTCTGAAGGGTAGTGCTGGTCATTGGTGGACCATCGAGGAGGAGAAGCGACCCGGTGAGGTGATCGGTTGGGAGGTCTTTTGGCGAGAGTTCGTCAGCAGATACTTTCCGAAGATGTATCTAGATTAGAAGATCAGCTAGTTTGAGCACCTATTCTAAGGAACGATGAACATCACCGAGTATGAGGCTAAGTTCATGGATCGGTTGAGGTTTTGTCCTCACATGGAGGCAACAGATGAGGAGCGGATCAGACATTTTAAGAAGGGTCTGAGTGCTGAGCTGACAACACATGTTTCTGCGTTGGAGAACCGTGATCGGTTTGCTACATTTGTGGAATCTGTCTGGAGGATCGAACGATCAGTTAGGGAGAAAAGAGAATCCATGTCTAACAAGAGACATGCTCAGTTCCAGGGATAGTGGTTTGATGGCTTCAAGAAGTCAAGGTTTTCAGCACCTTCAGTGATGAGAAGTTCTAGTGTACCGTCACAGTGGTCTCCGAGTAAGGGAAGAGGTTATGTTTCTTCACCGTCAAAGGCACATAGTACAACTTCTGTGGCAGTGACAGGGTCATCTAGGCCACGGTTTGAAGATAGGCCATGCCATCTTTGTGGTCAGATCAGGCATTTCAGGTTCAACTGCCCGAATAGAGATCTTGCAGTGACACAGCAGCCAAGGCAGAATCAACAAGGGTCAGATAGACAGCAGCCCAGTAGTAGCAGAGGGCAAGGATGCGGTCCAGCGTCGCAAGCAGGATTGTCTGCTCAATGAAGCAGAGGAAGTGGACAGCAAGCAACGCCTCGATTCTATGTTATGAGTCAGCCAGAGGCGATAGTCAACCCGTGAGTGGTGATAGGTTAGATGAAATTATTTCATTCTGATATGTCTTCTTCTTGCTTTATATCTTTTTTGGTTGACCTGGGTGCTACACACTCTTTTATCACCTATAGTATGCTTGAAAACTATCGTTTACCTGTTAGTTGTAAGAAAGATAGCTTGTTGTTAGAAACCCCTCTTGATGGTTCCTCGATGCTTTGAGAGGAGTGTCCATCTTGTGTCTTATCCTTTTCGGGACACAGTATACAAGTGGATCTTATGCCACTAGATATGCATGGTTTCCATGTGATCCTTGGGATGGATACCTTAGAGAAGTATAAGGTTGTTTTGGACTGTGGTTCAAATCAAGATGTGTTTGATGATGATGGAGAGAAGTGGATCTTCCAAGGAGATAGGGAGATTCTTCTGACATGTCTAGTGTTAGCTATGGTGGCAGAAAAGTTGCTACGATAAGGATGTAAGGTGTTCTTAGCTCACGTGGTGGATACCAAGGTGAAGGGTCCTAGCCTTGAGGAGGTGTCAATTGTCTGAGAGTTTGCAGATGTGTTTCTTGATGAGTTCCCTTGTGTTCCTCCACCCCGAGAGATTGATTTCGATATCAATCTGGTTCCTGGAATGCAACCAGTTGCACAAACACCATATAGGATGGCTCCAGTAGAGATGACAGAGCTTAAGAAGTAGTTGCAAGAGTTGTTGGAGAAAGGTTTCATCTGACCGAGTACGTCGCCTTGGGGTGCTCCAGTGTTGTTCATTTAGAAAAAATATGGATCGATGCGGCTATGTATAGATTACCGACAATTGAACAAAGTCACGATCAAGAACAAATACCCATTGCCGAGGATAGACGATATGTTCGATCAGTTACGTGGCGCTATAGTATTTTCAAAGATCGATCTACGATCTAGATATCATCAATTGAGGATTAAGGTGGATGACATACCAAAGTCAGCTTTCAGAATGAGGTATGGTCACTTCGAGTTTGTGGTTATGCCATTTGGGCTAGCCAATGCACCTGCTGCTTTCATGGATTTGATGAACATAGTGTTCTGTCCATTTCTAGATCAGTTTGTTGTAGTCTTTATAGATGACATCTTGATCTATAGTCGGGACAGGTAAGAGCATGAGCGACATCTTCGGCTAGCGTTGACTCTTCTTCGCCAACATCAGTTGTATGCCAAGTTCAGTAAGTGCGAGTTTTGGTTGGAAGAAGTAACTTTCTTGGGTCATGTGATATCTGCTGAAGGAGTCAAAGTGGACCCAAAGAAGGTGGAATCCATTGTAGAATGGGAACAGTAGAAGATGTAGATAGAAGTTCGTAGTTTCCTGGGATTAGCAGGATACTACCGAAGGTTTATCAAGGACTTCAGTCTGATTGCGTTGCCGATGATGAAGTTGACTAGAAAGGATGTACCTTTTGTTTGGGATGATCGTTTCCAGCAAGCTTTCCAAAGTTTGAAGGAGAAGCTGACTAGTGCCCCAGTGTTAGTCCTGCCAGAGCCTAGGAAGGGCTATGTTGTTTTTTGTGATACTTCCAAAAAGGATTTAGGTTGTGTTCTGATGCAGGGAGATCATGTGGTTTCTTTCGCTTCGTGACAACTTAAGAAAAATGAGGAGAACTATCTGACTCATGATTTGGAGTTGGCAGTAATGGTTCATGCGTTAAAGATTTGGAGACACTATCTTTACGGGGAGGTATGCCAGATCTTTACATATCATAAGAATCTGAAGTACATCTTTTCGCAGAATGAGCTAAATATGTGACAACGCCGATGGATGGAGCTAATCAATGATTACGACTACACCATTGAGTATCACCCTGGTAAGGTGAATGTGGTAGCTGATGCGCTTAGCCGAAAGTCTTCTTCTCCCTCTACAAAGAAGGCACAGTTGAGATCCTTGGTATGTCATAGTCGGGATATGTTTGTTTCCTTGCGGCAGATGAATGTGCAGATGGAAGTTTTCTTGTTAGCTGGACTTTTAGCACATATGCAAGTCAAGCCTATGTTGAGACAGCAGATCAAAGATGCACAACAAACAGATGATACAGTGCGGATGATCAAGTCAGAGTTCGGCAGCAAAAAGTGTGATGGGTTCCGTGAGTCCGAGGATGGACTATTTTGCTATCATGATAGGATGGTGGTCCCCGATGCTGAAGATCTGAGGAAGCTAGTGCTTGAAGAAGCACACACGTCGATGTATGCTATACATCCAGGAGTCACCAAGATGTATCATCATCTGAAGGACTTGTATTGGTGTCCTGGTTTGAAGAAAGATGTAGCTGAGTTCATGGCTAGATGTGCGGTATGTCAGCAAGTCAAGGCTAAGCATCAAAAGCCGGTAGGTACGTTGCAACCCCTACAGATACTGCAGTGGAAATGGGATCATATAACCATGGATTTTGTAGTTGGTCTACCCAGGACAACTAGGAATCATGTTTCCATTTGGGTAATAGTGGAAAGATTGACGAAGTCTGCCCATTTCATACCTGTGAAGACAACTTATATAGCCGAGAAGCTCGCTCAAGTATATGTAGATGAGATAGTGCGTTTGCGCGGTGTGCCAGCAATGATAGTTTCTGACAGAGGTCCACAGTTCACGAGTCGTTTCTGGGAACAGTTGCACAAAGCGTTGGGAATGCAATTGAGGTTCAGCACCGCTTTCCATCCACAGACAGATGGATAGTCTGAGAGGACTATTCAGACTTTGGAAGATCTCCTTTGAGCTTGTGTTTTGCAGTTCCTAGGAAGTTGGGACATACATCTCAGTCTGATAGAGTTCACCTACAACAATAGTTATCAGCAGAGCATTGACATGGCTCCTTATGAGGCCTTATATGGCAGGAAGTGCAGATCTCCGTTATGTTGGTATGAGTCTGGTGAATATCAGCTTTTGGGTCCTGAGTTAGTACAGCAGACAACAGAAAAGATCAAAGTGATACAGCAACAGTTGGAAGCGGCACAGGACAGACAGAAGTCTTACGCAGACAATCATCGATGACCTTTGGAATTTCAGGTAGGAGACAAAGTGTATCTTAAAGTCTCACCATGGAAAGGTGTGCTAAGGTTTGGCCGGAAGGGTAAGCTAGCACCCAGATATATGGGGCCATACCCAGTCATAGCACGTATGGGCAAGGTAGCTTATGAGTTAGAGTTGCCGCCAGCGTTGCATAGGTTACACCCAGTGTTCCATGTCAGTATGTTGAAGAAAAGTCATTCGGATACAGGAACAGTGATACAGCAAGTCGAAGTCGAGCTTGATGAAGATGTGACCTACGAGGAAGGTCATGTGATGATCCTTGAAAGAAGAGTTAAGAAGCTGAAGAGGAAGGACCTGGTTCTTGTGAACGTTCTTTGGCATCATCGTGACGTTGAGGAAGCCACGTGGGAGCTTGAGGGAGAGATGAGGAGGAAGTATCCCTCACTTTTCTCTTCGGATTTCGAGGACAAAATCTCTTTGTAGAGGGTTATAGCTTGTAAGGACCCTGACCTCCATTTAGGGCTTATCCTGTTTGCTTTGCTTAACCCTGATGCATTGTTGCTTGCTAATCACCTTTAGTGGTGATTAGGGTTTGTTGGTGCTTTGTTGAGAGCTAGAGGTGCTACTTGCAATTAACCCAAGACTAGGGTTTGTGGGAAAGTTTGTCACCTTGTGAGGTGTTCCTCCCTCTCCTTGCTTCCTCTAGGGTTGAGAGGAAGGGTTGGGCTCGTTGCTTGAGCTTCCTTGGGCTTGGTTGAGCTTGTTGGGCCTTGTTGTGCCTTGTCTTTGCCTTTCTGGACCTTGTGTCGGGCAAGTGAGCCTTGTGTCGGCCTAGGTGTGTCGGCCATGCTTGTGTCGGCCTGAGGTGTGTCGCCCATAGGGGTGTGTCGGGCATGGTGTGGAGGTGTGTCACCCATGGACCTCTTTGACCCCATTTGACCTCATTTGTGTCGCCACTAGTGATACTTGGTGCTTGATGTTTGCATGTGGCAATAGCTTTGGACATGTGTTTTAGGCATGTTAGAGTGGTGGCATTTCCCATGGACAAGTGTCCCTAGGTGGGCGACACCTTGTCTTGTCTTACCTTGGTTTCTCCTCCATCCTCTTCTAAATATGTGTTCCCTTTATCTTCCTAAGGGTCCCTTTATTTCCTTATTTTCCCCTCTCCCTTGGTGCACGACACCCTCTTCCTTTGCAAGCTTGGTGGCGATCCTTGCCTTGAAATCTCCTTCTTCCTCTAGTGGTGGCTGAACCTTAGAGTGTCTTGCTCTCCTTCTTGTGGTGGTGCTTGGAGCTAGGAGCTTGGAGCTTGCTTAAGGCAGGTTACATAACTCCTAACCCTAACTATACTACCTTCTATGCTCTTGTATGTTTCTTATGATCATAATCAGCCATGCTTGTTGCTAGTATAGTTTCTTTCTTAAGTTGCTTCTTGTTGGCCAAACCTTATTCTAGGGTTTCTTGTTGAGCAACACCCCTCTCCCTCCTTGGTCTAGAGAAGTGAGCTTGAACTCTAGTAACATGGGCAATAATCCTCTCTCATTTAAGTTGAGAGGTGAGCTTGGATTCTAGTTGCTTGAGCAACACCCTTCCCTCACCATGGATTCGAGAGGTGAGCTTTGGTGCTGGTTGTGGACCTTTGTTAGGGTTGATCTTTGTGTTGCCTGATTGGTGATAAGAAGTGTGCAAGACCACTCTCTCTTGGTTGTTGAGAGGTGAGCCATCTTCTTGATCCATTAGGGTTTTGGTGCCCTTGTGCTTGATGTTGGTGACGACCTGGTTGGGTTGCATATTGCCCGATATGGTCTTGGAGTTGATGCCGCCCGATATCCTCCTTGGGCCTAGAGCTTTGGTCGACAGATTGTGGTGTTGTGATGGGCGTCACACCCCTAGTCCTTGCCTTGTTGTGTCAGGCATCACACTATGCTGAGTACCCTGCCTGACACACATAACCTAGGAGGTGGCTTGGTGTCGTTATACCTGGATGTTGTGGAAGCTCTATTAGCTAGTTTTGTGGTGGGCGTTACCCCTTGGCCCTAGCTCTGTGTGTGTTGGATGATAGCATGAGAATAGCTGAGCGTTATGTTGGTGGTTGTTATGCCTTGGTTTCCCGTTAGCAGTGGGTTGCATGACACGCCCCTTGGGTTCAGTTGCATGATGGACCTTGTTGCACGATACCCTGTTGCACGTTATACATGGAGGTGCACGATGCAGCGTTGCACGATACTCTGTGGTGCACGAAGTGCCGTTGCATGAAACCTGAGGTGCACGACACCTAGGGTTACCCGATACACCCTAAGGTAGCCCGACACCCTTGTTGAGCGCTTGGCTGATATGCGGCTGGTTTGATTGACCGTTATGTGTTTGTAATGTTGGGTGATAGGGGAGAGTGCCCTGCCCGATACTACCTTTGGTGAGGGTAGTAGGCACTTCTAGTGAGGGTCTTCTTCCTTATATGGAATCTGATATGCTAGTTCCAACTTATGCAAACACGTTTGGCTTATGATGATGACCCTTGAGACGCTTGATGGTAATTGAGGTAGTAGTTTATATCTATGTAACTTGACATGTGTTTATGATCATCTTTATTACATGTATAAGGCTGAGGATTGGTTAGCATGTAAGATACTTTGCTTGATAATATCACCTATGTCTATGATCACAGGTTGAGAAATGCATGATAAAGCATATGATCATCAATGTTGCCTTTGCTTGATAATATGATTCTTCTGTCAATCCATGATGATTGTGCATACTAACCATGTAGGTGTTTCTTACAGATGCATAGCCAGGTAAAGGGATATGAAGTATATATGTCTGAGTAACATTGCTCTAATGGTTACTCTTTATAATGAGGTAACATGCAGGATGTGTTATGGTCTGAGGACCTGAGATGGCTAAAGTGCCCAGTTGAGGTGTTATCCTCTGATGATGATATGGGATTGATATCCCAAGTGATGATAATGCCTGTCGAGGCAGTGGTTTCTTGTGATGAGGGCTTGAGATCCCGGAATAGCGTGATGGTAATAATAATAATAAAGTTTTATGTTATGCATGTGTTACAACTTGGTTGCCTCAAAAATCTACTTAAAATGTACTAACTAATTACAGTGGAACATATCATGTAGTTTTCCCTGGCCATAGATCCATCATCGTCAGTAGCTGGTGATGGTGAAACGGGTTCTCCTGCGGTTTAACCTAGAGCGCATATTGTTGAATATGCGAGGTGTCTCCTAGCCTAAAATAGTAAGGATTCGAGTGCAGCTGCGGTTGCAGACTTGGGATATGTATAGAGCATGGTGAACAGGCCCACAGCTCAGGATATGTGATATGGGAGCATGAATGCGTTCATGGCTCAAAGCACGGTGAACAGGCCTGTGGCTCAGTTTTACTAGCGCTGAGACCTGTACCAAGGCGGGCTAGGCAGAGGGTAGCCTGCGGGAGCTGACCCTGTGGCTGAGGCCACTTAAGCATGAGACTGCGGTCCTGCTTGTGTTGTACTCGTGCACTGACCACAAGGTGGGAGGTTGTGGAGTCTGACTCTTCCATTGACCTTGTATGGCACCAACTCTGGGTTTCGTAGCTGTCGATTGGATCTGAGCGGTACGGCTCACTTCCTCATGGCATAATAATATGTAATCCAGCTGAATAGTATTTACTGCTTAATGCAAAACACGAAACATGGTTTGAGGCCTTCCTTGCGTAGTTAATCTTCTTATACATGCAGTTGCTTATGCGTTCCTTATGTTATGTGGTAAGATCTTATAAATCTTATCTTGTCAATCATGTTCCATAATGAGATACTTGGGTACATGCCTTTCGTACAACCTGGTAAGCTTGATGGTATGAATAGCATTGCTATATAGACTGCTCTTGTTATACCTTTATCAGTTACATGCTATTGTTGTTTTCATCTTCCTTTGGTTTTATAGTTTTGGTGGGGAGTTATGTTTCTCGCTGGGACTTTGTGTCTCACTCCGCTGGTTTACAACCTTTTTAGGTGTTCGAGCTAGACATGGTGGTGGTCGCGGGGTTGCGGCCGAGCAACAAGAAGAGCAGTAGAAGGCAAGAGATGGACATGCTGATGTTTTGGTTGTTTTTTAGTAGAGTCTTAGAGTCATCCATGTACTCTCATGTCCTTGGGAGCGTTTTGACGTTGTTTTACGATGTATAGCTGATGATGCTTTGTATATCCTGTTGCTGGCCAGATGTGGGCCGTTATGTACATATAAACAGATGATGAACTCATGAGATGGATATACAGCTGATCTCCTAAGCTGTGGACACGTATCAAGACTTGTAAATGTTTATATAACATGTTTCCTTACAGGATGAGGACCTAAATGTAATAGTTTTCTTGGTTTATCTGCTTTCTGCAATCGGTTTTAATTAACCTTTGTTTTTGGTAATCTGTGGTTTATGGTGTTTTTCGCACATTTTCGCGTAACACCTCGTTGTCTGTGTGATAGTGGGATGTGTTGCCACATTCAACCTATAGAAGGAGCTTACCCACTTGAAGCATGGTCTTCAGCCATCAACATAGACTTACCCACTCCTTTCTTCAAGTCATCTACCTTTAAGGGATTACCTATCTTCCTTGAGTGTTTCCTTACTTCTCTCCTTCACTTGGAGATCTGGAGCAGCTATCTCCTTCACTTGGAGACCTGGAGCAGCTTTCCTTCTTCAACCTTGAAAAACAACATCACCTTCTCCTTCACTTGGAGAGGGATTTTCAACTATCTTCAAAGGAATGGAGGTTGGAAGATGGAGGGGGAGAGATTTTACATCAACACATGGAGTATCTCTCTTATACAGGAACCTATCTCACTCATACTCACGAATTTGACTTGAAGGTAGAGAGAGAAAGGGGCTCAAAGGCATAGAACACTCTCAGCTATGTTAGAACTAAGTTTGCAATGAAAGAGCAGCCTTGGAATGAACTCCAAGTGTCATATATATAGCTGAGGGTGTTGCTTTGAGTTAGGTGAGCTCTTGGGCCGAAATATAGTTGTTTTCCTTCAAGAAAATGTCTCTATTTGCGATCAAATAACCCACCAATGATCACATCACTTTTTTCTGCAAATTCCGTACAGTGCAATCGGTCGAGTTTCAATAAAGGTAACTCGACCGATCAAGTAAAAGACAAAACCGATATTCAAACGGTCGGTCGAGTTTGTCTTGGGGAAACTCGACCGATCCCTGAAGATCGTTTTGGTCATCCACTTGATCGGTCGAGTTCTGTGTAAACACAACTCGATCGATGCTATCTTCAGAAAATTGACTTGAGGATGATTGGTTAAGTTTTAAGGCTGGGAAACTCGACCGACCAAGTGCCTAAAATCAATTTCCTAAATTGCATCTAAAGTGATTAAAACTTGGTTTTTTATGTCCCAATCAATTTTCTCACCTTAGTTACAAGTCAATTCATCATTACAAGTGATTACAAATATGTTCTAAGGTCATTTACATAGAAATCCCAAAATGCACACTTGTAGCTATTTTTACTTGAACTTGACCCATTCTAGGGCTTTGGATTTTGGATCCTTTTCATGTACCTAATGCCTGCAAACAATCTTAAACAAACATATTAGATACATATGAATGGAATGGTTAAGTCATTATCAAAATATAGGCAATGTATAACCTCTAGGTCAATAATATTCATCTGAACTTACGACAAGGATATTGTTATTCATATATCTATTCTTGAATACCACATATGTACATGAATTGGGTTCCTAAGCAATATACTGAAATATTTTTTAAATTGATTACAAATATTAAGTCATTAGTTAGATGTTAAGGAAAAAAAGAGAACAAAGAGGGGATATCGTGCCTTAAAATATTTGACGCATTGCACTTGTAGTTCTTCTAAAATATTTTGGCCTTTAAGTATTTAAGTATATTTAGGATATTTCTCTCATAAATAGTTAGTATATCATTCCAACAAAGAGTAGCATTACAACTTTTATAATATTCACGAAACCATTAATCATCACTTAAGTATATCAACAATCAGAAATCTAGAAACTATTACCTAGGAAGTTATTAGAGGTTTGTAGATCTTTAAAACTATAAGGAGAGATATTGAAAGTTTGTGGAGTAGCATCTCATCTCAAACACTTGGGATGAAGCTCTATCATGAGAGAGTTTGAGGCCATTGGGATCCCACTTCACTAGAGTTTGTGGGATTGACGAGGAAAAGATCCAATGTGATCTTAATGCCTCCAAAACTTGTCTAGATAAAAGTTTATTTTGATCTCTATTTTTCTTTCTAAACCTAAAAACTTAAAATCTAAACCAAAAATGTTTTTTCTATCCCGGCATAACATGTGCAATATTGATTTTATCTAGTGACATTGGGATGCATAAGATATAATTCGCTGAAATTAATCGGATTTTCTTACCTAAACTGTTGGCCACATTTTTCACGTCTATGTGTCCTTGGGTGGTGTCATCCTTTTTTTTTACATTTTCTCTCTAATTAAAGCATATCAATTGTTTTCTTTGTATTTTGATGAAAGTAAGATAGAATTCTAATATGCTTATTAATCTCATTTTATTCTCCTTGTGTTGTATAGTTTTTTGCCAACCACGGGAACAAAATTTGAATCTTCACAAACCTATTGTCATGAGTAAACAACTATATATTGATACTAATTTGAATTTGCAACAAGGATATTGTTAATTATAATTATACTTCTAAATAACAAATATGTATATGAATTGAGTTCCTAAGAAATAATAAATAAAATGTGTTTTCTACCTAGTGACAAAATGGAGGGGGAAGGGGATGAGGAAAAAGAAGGGAAAAGGGACAAGCAAGGAGAAGAAAAAAAATGTTAAAAATTGTTCTTTGGTAATGCAAGGAGAAATGAGGTATTGTTTGTTGCATGGGTACGGGGACAGAAATAGAAAATATGTATAAATTTGATTTATTAATTTTGCGGCAAACCCAAAGAAAATTCTTCTTGACATCCTCTCATCAAACTTTATTATCGACATAAATCTCTAATCATTATTAAATATAAAATAAGAATTTTATTATGAAAACATCCTCTCATTAAGTTTTATTATGAGTATAAAATTTTAAATTATTCCTAAAAACAAAATAAGAATCGTTGACATGCAGGTTATGTTTCTTAATAATCACTGAAAATAAATACTTTGTTGGGAAAAAAATGTCAACGAAAATCTTTTCATCATAATAATTTGGTCGATTAATACAACATAATCAATCTTTGAAAACGATATTGTTTATGATTTGACATCGCTCGTGTTGAGTTTATATGAGAAAATGTCACTACTTAGATAGAAACGATTTGGTGAAAACATCATCTTAGAAGGAAAAACATTCGGCCACATAATACTATGGTAGAATTAAATATATCTTTATTGAATTAGTTCTTTAAGAAAAATTAGAATAACTATCTATCTGGATCTAATTAAAAAATTAAATAGAAATCAAACTCTTGGCAGGGAATATATTTGGAGCGAGTTTCTTTATTGGAGGGAAAATAATTATTTGACAGAAGCTCTAATTGAAGTGAAATAATTTCTTTGTGAGATGTTTTCGGATGGAGACAAATATTTTCGTTGAGAACGGATACCTTAAAAAAAAAAAAATCTAGCGACAGTAAAATTTTACTTAAGAGGGTACTAATATAGAGAAATTGTATTTTAAAGAAAATACTTTCTGTCGGAAAACTGTCGTTGGGTATGGACCGGGATGCTCTCTTTAATCTTCGCGGGATAGTTACGGGCCTACTGCAACCTGTTCACTTGATTCAATTTGTTGCTAATGATAACAGGAGCCAGGCCCAGTCGCCTGCCTCTTTCTCTGTCATATTGGTTCTTGGAAGTTGGAACCTTAGTCGGCCTAAGCCAGGCCTTATGACTTATGGGCCTCCCTTACGGTCATAGCATTAGCAGGTAGGCTCGCTGGCGCTTCAGAAAAGCAATGGCGTGGCAAGGGGGGAAGCAACAATTGCGCCGCTAGCTAGCTAGGTCAAAGTGCCACCGCCCATGTTTACCCACCCTCTCGTGAAATCACGCAATCGCCCTCCTTGCGCTGATATTCAGCTATACACGGCATGAAATAGCACGAATTGCTAGCCTCTCTATGGACCGGCAGAGGTGAGAGAAGGAGAAGAAAACGCCATGGCGGTGACTTATTTTTTTTTTTTGGATCTGCATGGACCGAAGCCCACCCTTCTCCAAACAGGTGTCAGAATCCGGATGAACCAAGAGGTTGGTAAATACAACTGACCCGAGCGGGAAATCGAACCAGCGACCCTTCATGAGGGGCGCGCTGGCTTGACCGCCTCGGCTACGCTGGCCGGGTAACTGGAGAAGAAGACTCGGGGTTGAAGAATAGGGGAGAGGCGCCTGTCTTACTCCCTGTCGCGGTTGGACGTGGCTCACCTTTCTCGTCCATCGTCTCTCACAGTTCAACTCCGAGAAACACCAAGTGATTTTGTCACATTTATGTGGAATTTCCACCCCACAATCCATTTTAATTCCACAAATTTAAAGGGGGAAGACCCAACTCTATAGCGTATAAGACCACTTATCCGAAAGAAAGAAAAAAATCTTTAGGATAAAGACCATCCTGCCTGTATTCAATCATTACTTCTGAAATATATTTTTATATAAATTATATGGAAATCCAATCTGTTATGGGCATAGGCGTTGATTACTTGACTTTGCTGGCAGCAGCTTGGGAAGGGTCCTAAGGGATAAAGAGCGGTGCAAGGCGAGGGGAATTTCCAGCTTTGACATAATTGTAGGACGTTCCCATCGGAGTTGGAAGGAAATAATGACCTCATCAAATTGTGACTACGAAAGGGCCGGTTAGTATACGTTTTACAGCAGTGACAGAGAAGAACTGGCTTTGATAAATGAGGCGTGCTCGCAAGAAGAACTGGCTTTGATAAATGAGGCGTGCTCGCAAGTTGCAACGATAATCATTGTAGTTTAAAAGTCTTAAAAATGACCACGTTTGACGGAGAAGTCTGACATTGCTCAACATCAAAGAAAAATGACTGAGACTGATATGGGCAATATGCTACGGGACCTGAGTACATTGCTGTTGTTATCGTCGCGAAAGCACGTATGACGATACAGGCGCTGGTTTTGTATAATGCGATACCAAATTGACCATATGGTCTAGTTAGAAGCAGATAACACAAAACTAATCGTACATGCCAGATAGCAAATGGTCAACGCTATTGTCCTTCTTGTTCTTTCTGCGGAGGCTAAAACCTACTGATCCAACTTGGCCAAGTGACTCAAGTGCGGCCCCGCAACTCATCGAGGATTCAAATCGGTGGCATTTTTTGGTCTTCTTTTTGGTGCAAATATAATACCAAAAGATGCATCCCTCAGGCTCAGCCTCGCCACGGTGGTAATTGCTCAAAACCTTGCGGAACTCTCACACTATGTTTCCGGGGCTCATAACTAAGGAAAAATTCACATCGGTGGCATTTGGTCTTCTTTCTTGTCAGGGCTGTAAATGGTTAGGGTATTGTAGAGGTAACAGTTTATTCTTACCCTTACACCCATCAAAGATACGGGTAGTGGGTAAGGTAATTATCCTTTTTTTTTTAATCTTTATCCTACCCTTACTTGCACCCTTTTCCCCACATGGTAAATGGGTAGGGTAAGGGTCAAACTAACATGATAATGGTATAAGATATTTTTAACAAAATTTTCATATGATATTGCCTACATCAAGCACAAGACACTCTTAATGCTATCTTTTGATATTAATAGTTGTACTTTTTGTGATATACAACAAACATTAGTAATATTAACTTGATAATTTCTAAAGACAAGGTCTAGCATTTTTAATATATTATTTCTTTACTAACGAGTCCATTTTTCTCTCAAATATATCGTTGAAGAAGGTAGTATGATGCTGCCCATTTCCTATTAAAGTTTTGGGAATTATAATAGTATAAATTGAGAAAGTAGTGTGTTGCTTGTTGGGGTTTTGGTAGGCATTAATACATATATTTGAATCTGAAATTATAAATTCAAACTTGTACTAATGGACAAATGGGTAAAGCGGGTTGTAAGACCCCTGACCTAGCTTAGTGTTTGATCTTTCTTGATTGTCTTAATGAGATGCTTAAACCTTAATCTAATATATTATGTGATGCACCTTAATAACATATGACATGCTTATGTTTTCAGTTTGATCCAATTTGGTTGATGATTGAGCTAGTTATGTTATATGTGTGTTTGTTTTGGACCAAATTGCAATTTATCCATGTGAGGGTCTATCTTGCAATTTGTTACATGTTGGATGTGCCCTTTGTGCCTTAGCATCATGAGAGAGAGAGAGAGAGAGAGAATGGTGTTGTGGGGTGGCAAGATGGACCTTAGATGATGAGGTGGCATCATGTGTATCGATCTAGGATTTGCATGGTTTGCATGGTTTTGCATAGGTGGTGGTGTCAACCATGTTGAGTTTCTTGAGTGTAGCGACCTTGGTATTGTGTCTTCTTGGAGTGCTTCGACCGAATCACCTTGCCTTGGTTGGTTAACCTATGTGATTGTCCTTATTTTTGGTCGCTAGGGTTGGCTTGGTGTTTTGGTGCTTCGACCTTTGTCTTGAGTGGACATGGGTAGCGGTCACTACCATGTCATGCCTCAGTTTTGCTTCGACTGAAGGTAGGTAGTGGACCTACTGGTCCCTACCAAGCTTTATTCTTATCACCATTTTCATGCATGCTTGTTGTGAGTGCTTGCATGGTCGTGGCTTTCTGGGACATGTGTCCTTTTGGTGCTCTTAGATCTTGACACCTCCCTCTCACCCTTGAGTATATATGCTCTTCCTTTCACATGAAAGTATCCCCTTTAGCTCTATTCTTTCTCTCTTCTTCCTTGTGTTTGACCTTGAGCTTGGTGGTGCTTGAGGAAGTGCTGATCTTAGAGCTTTGGTGGCCGATCGCCCTTGCATGTAGTGATCTAGGGCTTGATCATCTTCCTTGTGGTGGTTCTTGGTGATCTTTCTTCTTGGTAAGTAGTTTCCTACCCTTGATCTGATTTCCTTTGAACCCTATCTCTTTCTCTCTTCTCTTGGCCATGAGACTAGGGGTTACCATAGTGGCTATCTTGAGGAACTTCTCTCCATAGGGGCCGAGACTATGGTTTGACCATGGTAGTACCTGAGTGAGATGAAGTTTCCCTCTTTCTTCTTCTTTTCGGCCTAGGGTTTCTACCCTTTCTCTTTTGAGCATCATTTGACCTTGGTGTGTTCTTCTTCTCTTGAGGTGACCTTGTTAGCCGTGGATTTGATCCTAGTTGGAGATTCCTTCTTTCTCTTGGATCTCGTGGCTTTGGAGCTTGATCTTCATCTTAAGGCAGGTTATATAACTCTTCCCTCTACTATTATTGCACCTTTATCTTGCTTGCATGATACTGTTTAACCTCTAAAATGTGATCATAAGTTAATGGATAATGCTAGCTTGATCTAGGATTAAACATTTTTAAGTACTCTAGTATAGATTGCTCTTTCTCCTAAAACCTAATTCTTGTACCCAAAATGTTATGAGGGTGGATGTTGTTGTCTCTTACATGCATCATGATTGTTGGTTTTGATACCATGTTTTGGTTTGATTTCACATGATGTTCGAGGTTTTGATCTTTAGTTGCATGAGTAGGATGCATAGTTTTCCCTCTCTCATCATGGTTTTCCATGTTTACCCTTGCGACACTTATTTTAGGGTTTTTATATTCATCTTTCATGGTGTTTTCTCCTTCGTGATGTTTGAACTTCTTGATGTTATGCTGCTGATTTGGTCGACATGTGTTCATGGTTCTTGAGGTTTCTATGACCAAGTTGATGGTCTCTATGTTTTGGTCGTTACCTTGACCTTGTTTGATGGTTGATACCTTGAGTTTCTCACTCCTTAATCACTACATTTATGATGGTTCTTCTTGAGGTCGCTACATGTATAGAGTGTTGGGTTTTAAGGGAGACAGAGAAGGCAGTGGAAACAAAAATTTTCTTCTCCCAAACCCAGAATAAAGGAAATGCGTCAACGTCTATATAATAGGAAGGATGTTTTGTAGAGGCGTACCTTGTCCCGAGGCTTGCTCGGTGACTATACCTCACGACTTGTGTGGTCTTCACCTCCAATCTTGGACAGTGTATGTGCAACTCCTGGTCTCATCGGGACTGTCAGGATTGACAACTGTCCTCCGAGCGGCAGAAGTCTCCCACCTCTAAAGTAGTCCACACGGACCACCTGGAACTCTGATCTCCTTGTCCCATAAGGAATCAGAAGGAGTCACACCCTTCTGTTGGCGTACTAGTCACCAACACACTCTCCTGCAACCAGATGCTTTTCTATAATTGTCTTTTCCTTGATGTACCTCCCTTATCGGGTAGCACTTTCTCAGGCTCTCTCTCGATTACCAAAATCAGAGAGAATGACAACTTTGCAGAGCAACTGATGCACTGAGTTGTTCACCAGAGAAGCCCCCAATACCCATATATATAGGAGGGTCATGGGACAAGGTTCTCTATCTCGGGCAATGCGTGAACTAAGTAGGAGTAAAAAGGTTCGAGATTTTCCACAAAACAAGCAACTTGCGCCAGCTGAAATGGTCGTTTCAAGCATGAAATGGTCGTTTGATGACCTGAACCGATCGTTTCAACCTGAACCGATCATTTGGGACACCTGAGCCGATCAGTTCATCACATGAGCCGATCAGTTCATGGTCCTGGTCCAACTCAAATTGACTTTCAAATTTGTCTCCGATTAATCAAATATTAATCCTTGTACAAATCGAATTTGTACAAGTGAAACAAATTGTATTTGCAAAATCAACTTTCCAAACGATCTCCCTTGGTCACATGAGCCGACTGGTTCAAAAATTGAGCCGATTGTCTCATTGATACATGAGTTGATCGTCTCACCAATTGAGCCGATCAGTTCACCAACCTAAGCCGATCGGTTCATCTCATGAGCCAATCGGTTGGAAGTGCAGACTGTGCAAAATCAGTCAATCGCAGTTTCAATCAATCTGATACTCTAATCATTTTGTCAAACACCTTGAACACTATGATATTGAGCTATCAATCGATTGAGTGTTTAATTGAACTATTAAACTCCTTTAGTAATCAATCTAAACATCAGTTGTGGATAAACTCCTCTTCCAGGGTAAATCCTATGTGTGTGACCCTGCAGGTCTATTTCACGTTGGAAGTGAAAGTCCATAACACTTATGACTTTACAAGAAGAGAGTGGTGCCTACTCGCACATCAGTTCTACCTAAGTGAAATAGAAAGTTGGAGAACAACTTTCAATCCTACAATCCGTGAATAGTGTTATAGAGAATGTATAATTCCTTTGTCACTGATATCTCGAATGAACTCAAGGCATGGAACAGTCATCCTGTCAACGTTCATTCACTTTCTTGATCTCAGAGTATATTGGAGGAGATATGTATGACATCAATATCACATACTGATTCACACATGCGTGTGCATGCCTATCTTAATCCTACTCATCAAGTGGCCATGGATATCAAACTCCCTCATCAGGGACAAATCCCATATCTATCACTCACCCCTCAAAAGCCCCATGTGTCAAAGCCACCCAATCACCACCTTTATAACAACCCATGTTTCAGGACTGCGTTTGATGATGTCAAAGTGTACCCAACGACATGTGTTGAGTGTAGTGATTTCAGGTCAAAGAATCACACTCACCACCATCACTGTGAGAACTGACTGTGACTACCATGTCATGGTTCCATGTGTCAAACTCACAGTGGGTCTGTCCGGTACACTTGTTTTCTAACAAGTACCTATGTATTTGGTTTGATATCTCCATATCATGACTTATGAGATTCTATCATCAACCAACACCACAATCTAGTCTTGTGTGTCATTATTGTCTATCTACCTTCCACAATGACATCCAACTAGGGACATAATAAGAATGTACAAACTCTTAGCATCTGTATGATCTCATTGTTCAGGTCCTCAACCTGAAAGCATACGTCATTGAGTATTATCATTCTCTAGACATTCAATTTGTTCTATCATTATCTCATATGACTGAACCAGAAAGAATTGGAAGCTTTCCTTTGATCTTTATCAAATCAATCTTAATGTATCCCACCAATCATCCCATGATTGGCTCTCAGGGCATACATACCAACAAACAGCCACTTGCACTGTGAGTCAATCACCCTTGAATCATATTGATAGTGATCTTCAAAACATGTCCCACATGTTATTGTACTCTAGTGCTAACATAGTGAGTTATGGCAACACCTTGCCAAAGTCGGTATTAATTGCATGTCTCTCATCTCTTCACTGTACGTCACTCGTATGAGATGGAGTTACCATAATATGCGATCTAGTATTCCTTTGCTAACCTTTAGCCACATTACATGACCAAGTACTTGTTACTTGTCATCAATGACCGGAATAACTATAAGTTCATCTATATGAACTCCTAGATCCATATAGTATCCACTAATGTTCTCTAATATACGGATACTCGACTATTTCCTTTAAAACAGTTTTATTGGAACGTTTCCAATTATCAACAAACATTCACTTTTATATATCCTGTATATATTGTGATTATTTCTCTATCCTTTTTGGAAGTTCACATCAGTGTAACTCTTTATAGTGAACCCTTCCTTATTTCCATAGAACTAGTACTTCTCAAGTACTTATCAAGTTCTTATAGTATTCTAGTAACCCTTACTGGAATTAGACAGACATCCACTCGTCATGTCCCACATACGAGTTATCAAGATGAGCATATGATATTGTCATGTCCTACATACAAGATGTTAAATGCATTTTTGTTCTTTCCATGTCCATACATTGCAAGATAATGGGATGATTACATACATGATAGATCCATATCTATTCTTAGTGTTCCCATTCTTCATAAGAATTGGACACCTAGCCTTGGGATATTAACTCCATGTAACATGGACAAGTTTTCTCCCACTGAATCTATGCACACTGAACCTTTCAGTATAGATTGCCAATGTATGCTCTCTCTTTTCAGGATAAGAGGTTTTCGAGAACTATCTCTATAGATCTCTATTCCTTTCACATAGGAAACGTCTCTATCTTCCCTAAAGATAATTTCCACTTTAGATTTCCATTCTAGAACATTTCCATTTCACATCAACATGTGGAATGTAGATACGCTCCCACTAAATCATAGATTCCTTCTTTATCTTTGTCATATCTGTCAAACCCTTTGACTATATCATCAAAGTAAAGATCCAGCTTTGAGTTGCTTGTATTCAATCGATCACATTGATTAGTTCATTGTAACTTATAGACTTCATTTGCATTGATGGATTCATAAACCTTATAGGTTGTGTCACATACACAACCTTGCTTTATTCCTCATAGGAATGCGGTTTTAGTATCTGTTATGCCAAATGTCTTAGTCATTAAGTTACAATCAACAAGCATCATCCTTCTCAAAATGGTATCCATGTGTCTTAACGCTTAAGACTTATTCGCACTTATGGATTCCATCCCAATGGGTGCTACCATTAAGGTCATACCTTATGGTTCACATGGAAGTCAATTTGGATGTAATGGTCATAAACCATAACTCAAAATCTGTTTCCTCATATTTATCTAGATAGTTGACTCATCTCATGACCAACTCATCACATAGATAATTGAGGTGTATCTGTCAAGAATATAAGAACTCACAACTCCTTATGATTCTTAATGTCCTTTATTAGTGTGGGGTATTCTTTATTTAAGAAGAAATTGGTTATTTGATAATCATCCTCTAACTCCTTAGAGTATGAATCCTTTAGTTTGACTTTACCATGCCTTAATCATGAGTTCACTATGATACACTATCATAATCACTCATAAGGATCTCAAACATTTGGTTATGTATTTCATTCATTGATCTCATCAAGAATTAGCACTTTACCAAAATCGCACTTCATCTATGATATTATTGAACACTTCAAGATATTCATATTTGGTGTTTCTCTAAACACCGTTTGAAGTATTTGCATTTTCTCCAATAGGTATGTAAATACTTCACATGTATTATACCTAATAGGATAATCATTCTCCAACTACCATTAGTGAAGATTGATTTATCATGTCTAAGAGATTCATGTGTCTTGCTGGTTTGCTAACCAAAAGAGTCTAGATTATCCATCATATGGAACCTAGAAATGAACTTCTCATGATTTATGCTAATTTGATTGTTTGACTTATCAATAACTTTTAGGTATCATTTTATCTTATGCATACCAAGTACCATAAGATAAACAAGGCATTGCCATAAAGATCATATCTTTTGAGATTGAAACATCAACTTTATTAATTGCAATCATTGTCATACAATATGCAAAAACAATCTATTTCTATCCATTGGAAAATATGAAATAGCAGTTCATAACTCTATTACATGCCTTAAAGGCTGAAAATAAACTAAAGTACTCATATCTATGGCGGCAACACTTGCCCCATTTATTGAGTGTTTTACATTTTATATCTTGGTATCATATACCTCAAAATGTTACAAGTTTATTTCATGACACCTTCAAGTGGAGACATATGTTGCCTCCTTTTTCTTTAGTTCTTCCAGATAGAGTGGACAATTCCTTTCCCAATGTCCTGGATTTTGACAATGGTGGCAATTTCCTCTCTTAGTCACGCCTCCTTTGGCCTTGAGAGCTGAAGATGCCTTGGGCTCCTGGCTAGCATCAGAACCCTTCTTAGATTTTCCCTTGCCCTTGCGCTTGGAATTGCCTTTCTTGCTGCTGATCATCATCACAGACTTAGGCTTGTCCTTCTTCATCTGTGTCTCAGCTGTCCACAACATGACCAACAACTCTGTCAATGGCTTGTCAAAGTTGTTCATGTTGTAGTTCATCACAAACTAACTATAGGATTCTGGCAACGATTGCAGTATCACATTAGTAGCCAACTCTTGGCTCAAAGGAAATCCCAGTCTTATCAAGTTCTCCACATACCCAATGATCTTGAGCGTGTGAGGACCAACTAGATCTCCTTCTGTCATGACGCACTTGAACATCACCCTGGAGACATCATATCTCTCTTGCCGTGCTTGATCGTCATACATGTTCTTGAGATGTTGAATCATCTCAATGACACCCATGTTCTCATGTTGTCTCTACAACTCGTGGTTCATGGAGCACAACATCAAGCACTTTGCATCAATGGCATCATCAGAATGCTTCTTATAAGCATCCCTTTCTACCTTTGGTGTGGTAGGAGCAGGTTCCTCTGGAACTAGAGTATCCAGGACATAGAGCTTTTACTCTTGAGTGAGAACAATTCTCAATGTCCTAAACCAGTCGTGGAAGTTATTCCCATTCAGCTTGTCCTTGTCAAGGACTGATCGCAATGAAAAGTGATTGTTGTTTGTTTTCATTTGTACTACAAAAGGAAATATATGCAATTTAGTCCAAAACTCAATTTTGACTTATTTGATTGATTTGAAAAGTTGACGATATAATTAGGACTTTAATTAATTATCACTCCCACCATTTTGTTCAAATTGATAGCCCTCACCATCAATTCATAAGATTGCAACATACAATCTTCTAGTGGGTCAAGATCCTAAAATAGTCATGGACCAGCTAGGGCTGTCACCCACAACTTAGATCTTCTAGGTATGCAACTTTTGCCAATTGCATCATATGCAACTCTTGAAAGATGTCATATGCAACTCCTTGGAATGATCACCTCCATGCTTCAAGGTGCTAGATCCTATCTAGGTCACCTTGTTAAGTCCGACCCAAAGCCAACATAATGAAATATGCACCCTGCTAGGGCAGACCCACATATTCATCCTTCATGCTTCCACGAGATATACGGTGCACCACGCTAGGGCGTGCCCACACTTGGCCGATCAAGATTTTCATGTGTGGCACGTTTGGAAGGCATATAAAACTTTAATATTTAATGAGTGATTTGGTTTTTATAGGTACATATACATATCCAATCACCACAATATATAGTATGTATCATATACATGCTATATCTTATAGAAAACATGTGAAATGATAAAAGCGATGATTATGATCATCCTAATGTGATTCCTCGCTCCAAGAGGAATCACGGTCATCTAGGTCTACATCACATGTAACTTGTCCTTGATGAAGTGTTATAGTCATATGGGTTGATCAACTCATCACATGAATGATCTGCTCGCCTTGGTCGGTCGCCTGGGTGCCACCAGCTGATCGGTTGGCTCCTCCAACCGATCGGTTCGCCTGGTCGTCATGCATCTCCTCATGGCCACCACTCGATCGTCTCGCTCCTCGAACTGGTCATATGGATCGCCAACCGATCAGTTCACGCCTTGAATCGATCGTCTCATTTGTCGTCAGGTTGTCCGCCGTTCTTTGGCATAACATGAAATAAAAGTTCTATCCTATTTTACATTTGAATTGGGTAACCCTGAGTTACATTCGGGGGGGCAAAGGTAGGAAAGAAATCTCAAGTTATCTTGAGTTACATCAGGAATAGGAGATAGGGAATCAGTGCGCAAACTGAGATGCAAGCAACCACATACAACCAAGCACACACATAGGGTTTATTGGCCATAACCAAGCTATAGATCCACCAAAAAACTCATTTAAGGGTGTCGTGTATTGGGTGCATTCATATTACGTATCATATATGTATATTGGGATTTGTGGATTTAGGATTGGACATGCATAAAGCCAATTTTATTCACATCGTATGAATTAAATAAAGGCGACAAACCAAAAATCAATCATATCGATAATACTAAAGCATAGAGCGGTTGACGTGGCTCTAATACCACTGTTGGGTTTTAGGGAAGACAGAGAAGGCAGCGAAAACAAAAAATTTCTTGTCCCAAACCCGAAACAAAGGAAACGTGTCAACATTTATATGATAGGAAGGATGGTTTGTAGAGGCGTACCTTGTCCAGAGGCTTGCTCGGTGACTATACCACACGGCTTGTGCAGTCTTCACCTCCAGTCTTGGACGGTATTTGTGTAGCTCCTGGTCTCACCGGGACTATCAGGATTGACAGCTGTCCTCCAAGCGGCAGAAGTCTCCCGCCTCTAAAGTAGTCCACACGGACCACATGGAACTCCGATCTCTTTGTCCCACAAGGAATTGGAAGGAGTCACACCCTCTTTTGGCGTACTAGTCACTAACACACTCTCCTGCAACCAGTTGCTTTTCTATAGTTGTCTTTCTCTTGTTGTGCCTCCCTTATCGGGTAGCACTTGCTCGGGCTCTCTCTCGATTACCAAAACCAGAGAAAATGACAACTTTGCAGAGAAACTGATGCGCTGAGGTTGTTCACTAGAGAAGCCCCCAATCCCGGGCAATGCGGGATTAAAGCAGGAGTAGAAGGGTTCGAGATTTTCCACAAAACAAGCAACTTACGCCAGCTGAACCGACCGTTTCAAGCATGAAACGGTCATTTGGTGGCCTCAACCGATCATTTCAACCTAAACCGATCGTTTGGGACACCTGAGCCGATCGGTTCATGGTCCTGGTCCAACTCAAATTGACTTTCAAATTTGTCTCCGGTTAATCAAATATTAATCCTTGTCCAAATCGAATTTGTACAAGTGAAACAAATTGTATTTGCAAAATCAACTTTCCAAACGATCTCCGTTGGTCACATGAGCTGACCTGTTCAACAATTGAGCCAATCGTCTCATTGATACATGAGCTGATCGTGTCACCAGTTGAGCTGATCGGTTCATCTCATGAGCTAATCGGTTGGAAGTGTAGACTGTGCAAAATCAGTCAATCGCAGTTTCAATCAATCCGATACTCTAATCAATTGGTCCAACACCTTGAACACTATGATATTGAGCTATCAATCGATTGAGTATTTAATTGAACTACTAAACTCCTTTAGTAATCAATCTAAACATCATTTGTGGATAAACTCCTCTTCTAGGTTAAATCCTATGTGTTTGACCCGACAGGTCCATTTCACGTTGGCAATGAAAGTCTATAACACTTATGACTTTACAAGCAAAGAGCGGTGCCTAGTCGCACATCAGTGCTACCCAAGTGAAATAGAAAGTTGGAGAACAACTTTCAATCCTACAATCTGTGAATGTTGTTACAACGAATGTATAATTCCTTTGTCACTGATATCACGAATGAACTCAAGGCATGGAACAATCATCCTGCCAACGTTAATCCACTTTCTTGATCTCAGAGTAGATTGGAGGAGATATGTATGACATCAATATCACATACTGATTCACACATGTGTGTGCGCGCCTACCTCAATCCTACTCATCAAGTGTCCATGGATATCAAACTCCCTCAGGAGGGATAAATCCCATATATATCACTCACCCCTCAAAATCCCCATGTGTCAATGCCACCCAATCATCACCTTTATAACAACCCATGTTTCAGGACTGCGTTTGATGATGTCAAAATGTACCCAATGACATGTGTTGAGTGTAGTGATTTCAGGTCAAAGAATCACACTCACCACCATCACTGTGAGAACTGACTGTGACTACCATGTCATAGTTCCATGTGTCAAACTCATGGTGGGTCTGTCAGGTACACTTGTTCTCTAACAAGTACCTATATGTTTGGTTTGATATCTCCATATCATGACTAATGAGATTCTGTCATCAACCAGCACCACAATCTAGTCTTGTGTGTCATTATTGTCTATCTACCTTCCACAATGACATCCGACTAGGGACATAATAAGAATGGACAAACTCTTAGCATCTGTATGATCTCATCGTTCAGGTCCTCAACCTAAAAGCATATGTCATTGAGAACTATCATTCTCTAGACATTCAATATGTTCTATCATTATCTCATATGACTGAACCAGAAAGAATTGGAAGCTTTCCTTTGATCTTTATCAAATCAATCTTAATGTATCCCACCAATCATCCCATGATTGGATCTCAGGGAATGCATACCAACATAGAGTTGTTGCATTTGCAAGATTAACCTTAACCCTAATCAGGGTGGTCGCTATAAGTTTTGGTCTCTACACTTGGTATGTAAGATGGTCGCTACATGTAGAGGTGGTGGTTGTCGCTACTTAGGGTAGTGTACATGGATGGTCACTACCTTGACCCATGTTCTGCGGTCGCTACCGATTGTGGGCTAACCCTAATGGGCACAACACATGGAGTGTGAAGTGGTCTCTACTCATGGTTGTACCATGTGGTCAGTACATGTGTTGAATCATGTATGGTCTCTACATATGCTATAATTCTTAGCCCTAATGTACTCCAAGGATGTGGGAAGTAATGCACCTAGGGTTGATGTTAAGTGTTGTGATGGGAACCCAAATTGGTAATCATGAGAAACCCTAACTCTAATTCAAGTGTAATATGTAATTGCTTATCTTACTTGAAGTAATTAGCATGTAATGATATTTTACCTCTCCTACTTGTGTAACCCTTAGTAGCAGGTTGAATGTACATCATAGTTGGTGATTGTTATGGTATATCTTACATGACACAGGGTGATGATTATGAGCCTTGATGAGGCATGATGAGATAATGTTGTTATGGATGAACTATATCATTGGGTCTTATTACCTGGTAGAGGCTTAATGCCTAATGTGAGGTGATATCCTCTAATTATGTGATGATGGATGGTTATCCCAAAATGATGTGATAATGATGATATCCTTACATGGCAATGATATCATGCGATGATGTGACAAGTTTATACCTCATTCATTTTATATCTTCTATCGTTGCAACCTACCTTTATCTTTGTAGAATTTGTTTAAGGTTTGTACATTGTAACTTTATTGATGCACTAAAATACACCCAATTGTCAATAATTAATCAAGTGAAATCCTAATCATGTAGCTTTCCCTGAGCCATAGATCCATCTTCAACATCAGTACTTGTTGGATGGTGAAATGAGTAATTCTTGTGGGAAACTTGGAGTACATATTTTTGAATATACAGGGGTGCAAGTTGAGGATATATCCTTGCATCCAAAAACATAGATTTAAAGAATGATTGTGGTCATACCCCAGCAGGAGAATGGTTGAGGCCGTATCTTAGATGATATGTTTTCAAGGATGGTTGCAATCATACCCTGGAAGGAGAACGGTTGCGGTCGTATATCACTAGTGTCGTGCCTATATATCAAGATAGACTAGGATGATTTGTAGTTTGACTCTATATGTCACTGTCGTGGACTCAAATTGACCGAGGGTGTAAGGACCCTGACCTTCATTTTGGGATTACCCTATTTGCTTTGCCTAAACCTTGTGTTTAGATGTCTACTAATCACATGAGTTGTGGTTAGGGTTTGTTTGTGCTTTGTTGAGAGGTTGAGGTGCAACTTGCAATTTACCCAAGTTTTAGGGTTGGTGTGCAAGTTTGTCACCTTGCGAGATGTCTTTTTCTCTCCTTGCAGCCTCTAGAGTTGAGAGGATGGGTTGGGCACCTTGCTTGAGTTGTTTTGGGCCTCGTTTGAGCCTGTTTGTGCTTGGGCTTGTTGTTGGGCTTGAAGCCCTTCCTCCTTGCGTGAGTGTGTTGGGAAAGGGAGTGATTGGTGCCTTGTGTTGACCGTGGTGTATCAGGCAAGGGAGGTGTATTGGCCTGAGGGTACTGGTGGGTGTGTCGCGTTGCCATGTTGGGCGACACACACCCCTCCACCTAGCATCGTTTGTGACACCCACTCTTGGACACATGGTGCTTGTTTCTAGCAAGTGGCGAGACCTTAGACAGGTGGTGTGGGGTGTTAGCATGTGGCATGGCCCTTGGACAAGTGTACCTAGGTTAGGCACCACATTGCTTTACTCTCCCCTTTACCCCCCTTCTATATATGTCTCTCTTTTCTCTTGCTTGGGATCTCTTTGCCCCTTAGCCGTTTGCTCTCCCTTGGTGGACGAGAAGAAGGAAGGAAAGGAGGTGGACGATATAGTTGCTACTGTTGCTGCTTTCTTCTTCATTGGTGGTGGTCGATACATCTTGTTGTTGTTCTTTCTTCCTTCTCTACGTTGGTGGCCGAATCTTGGAGCTTAGAGCTTTTGCTTGAGGCGGGTTACATAACTCCTAACCCTAACTATACTACTTCCATACCATGTTGCTTTGTTATATGCTATCTTGATCGACCATGTTATCTTGCTGGATATGTTTCTTGCTTTAATGGTCATGTTTTTGCCCTAGATGTACCATGGACCTTGTTGGCCGAACCTTGGATTAGGGTTCCTTGGGCAAAACCCCTCTCTCTTAGTTGTTGAGAGGTGAGCCTAGGGTCTCCTAATTCAATGGTGTGTTGTGGTGTGTTCTTGGGGCAAAACCCCTTTTCTCTCTTTGGTCTTGAGAGGTGAGATTAAGCTCTAGTTGTGGGAAAAACCCATCTCTCCCTTAGTTGTTGAGAGGTGAGTCTACACTCTAGTTGCTTGAGCAACACCCCTCTCTCTCACCATGGATTTGAGAGGTAAGCCTTTGGTTAGATGTTGACCTAGTTGAGAGTTTGGTTGTTATCCTAACCATGTTTCCCGATATGTGTTGAGGTTGTGCCAGACCCTCTCACTTGGGTGTTGAGAGGTGAGCCAATCCTCTTGATCCTTTAGGGAATTTTGGTGCTTATCTTGAGGTTGAATATGACCAACCCAATATGTTGTGTAACCCAATATCCCTTGCTACCCGATATCGTGATGTGAGCTTGGTGCCCGTTATCCCCCTAGTTAAGGCTTGGAAAATATGATAGGTGGTTACCCTAGTTGACCCCCTTGACTAATATGTGGGTTTGGCTGAGTTGAGCTCTTGACCGATATAAGGCTCTTCCCGAGATGAGGCTCTTCTCGGGATGCAGCATTAGCCATTATGGCTAAGAGCGACATCGATCTGTTGAGTTGTTGCACGTTATGTCGTTATGCATGGACGATATCATCTAGGTTGGCTATAAAACCGTTATGGGTTGTTATGCACCTAGAAACCCTTGGATGATATCAACCTATTAAGTGTTAGCCCGTTATGGTGTTGTGTGACTAGCGTGGTTTTAGGCGATATATGTTTGTGTGTTATCTTGATTCATGTCCAGTAGGATGTTAGCCTGTTATGAGTGATAACCTGGGAAGGGTGTTAGCTGTTAACTGTTATGATGTTCTTGGGCGTTACCTGATATCGATGTTATAAGAGTGATGGGAGTTATGGACCTAGTGTTAGCTAGTTAGGTGTTATCCCATTATCAGTTTGTGCACAACTGGACGTTATCCCAAGATAGGTGTCAACCCGAGATACATGTTGGTTGATATCCATGTCAGCCCTTTATGCAGTATTAACCAAGACAGTGATGGACGTTACACCTTTGGTGAGGGTTGATACACCTATAAGTAAGGAACGTTATGGGCTGTGATACTTTTGGTGAGGGTTGTCCCTTACCCGATATATCTATAGTGAGGGTTGTACTTTGTGTTTGGTTGGTAACCCTAATGCTTGATTGAAAAGTTATATATGATAATGTAATGCATAGATATGCTCATCCAATAGCATAATTATATCTCTCTTGATACATGCAATAAGTTAAAGATGTTCCTTGTATGAGTACAAGTGTACCTCTATGCTTATGCTAACCATGCATGTACCATTTGTATGATGAGGCCATGGTGATGGAATGACAATGATATGATGTGGAACATCAAGAGTTACAATGAACCCAGTGACATATGATGGGTGTGATGTACCATGATGGTGGGATTGAATCCTTGAGATGTTGATCCTTGAGATGGATCTTGATGATTGGTAAGAGGCCAAGTCGTAACATGTAATGTCGGATGTTGGGTTTTAGGGGAGGCAGAGAAGGCAGTGGAAACAAAAATTTTCTCCTCCCCAAACCCAGAACAAGGAAACGCGTCAACGTCTATACAATAGGAAAGGATGGTTTGTGGAATCATACCTTGTCCCGAGGCTTTCTCGGAGAAAATACCTCACGGCTTGCGCGGTCTTCACCTCCGGTCTTGGACGGTGTCTGTGCAGCTCCTGGTCACACTGGGACTGACAACTCCTGGTCTCACTGGGACTATCGGGATTGACAACTGTCCTCCGAGCGGCAGAAATTTTCCACCTCTGAAGTAGTCCACACGGACCACCTAGAACTCCAATATCCTTGTCTCACAAGGAATTGGAAGGAGTCGCCCCCTCCTATCAGTGTACTAGTCACTAAAACACTCTCCTGCCACCAATCGCTTTCTACAGTTGTCTTTCCCTTACTGTGCCTCCCTTATCGGGTAGCACTTGCTCGGGCTCTCTCGGTTACCAAAACCAGAGAGAACGAAAACATTACAGAGCAACTGGTTGCACTGAGTTCTTCTTTGAGAAGCCCCCAATACCCCTATATATAGGAGGGTCATGGTACATGGTTCTCCATCCCGAGCAATATGGGACTAATGTAGGAGTAGAAGGGTTTGAGATTTTCCACAAAAACAACCAACTGTGCAACCTGAACCGATTGTTTCAATACTGAAACGGTTAGTTGGGGACCTGACCCGGTCGGTTGACACCTCAACAGATCGGTTGGGACCAATGAAATAGTCGGTTCACTTTTGAACCGGTCAGTTTGTGGTCCTGGTCAGTTCCCGATTGACTTTTCTTATTTTATTTCTAATTGGTACCAAATACCAATCCTTGTTCCAATCAAATTGGGCAAGTGAAACGAAAAGAAATTTCTCACCAATCCTACTTTCCCAACTTGCTCAGTTGCATCAGTTGAACCGATCATTTCAACACTTGAAGCAATCGTTTCATCTTGTCCATGAGCCGATCGACTCACCATCTGAGCCGATCGGTTCATCACATGAGCCGATCGGTTGGGAGTACAGATTGTGCATAATCAGTCAATTACAGTTTCAATCAATCAGATACTCTAATCAATGATTCCAACACCTTGAACATTATGACATTGAGCTATCAATTAATTGAGTGTTTAATTGAACTACTAAACTCCTTTAGTAATCAATCTAAACATTGTTTGTGGATAAAACTCCTCTTCCAGGTTAAATCCTATGTGTGTGACCCTGCATGTCCATTTCACGTTGGTAGTGAAAGTCCATAACACTTATGACTTCACAAGCAAAGAGCGATGCCTAGTCACACATCAGTGCTACCTAAGTGAAATAGAAAGTTGGAGAACAACTTTCAATCCTACAATCTGTGAATGGTGTTTCAGTGAATGTATAATTCCTGTCACAGATATCCCGAATGAACTTGAGGCATGGAACAGTCATCCTGTCAACGTTCATTCACTTTCTTGATCTTAGAGTAGATTGGAAGAGATATGTATGACATCAATATCACATATTGATTCACACATTCGTGCATGCCTTTCTCAATCCTACTCATCAAGTTGCCATGGATATCAAACTCCTTCAAGAGGGACAAATCCCATATCTATCACTCACCCCTCAAAAGCCCCATGTGTCAAAGCAACCCAATCATCACCTTTATAACAACCCATGTTTCAGGACTACGTTTGATGATGTGAAAGTGTGCCCAATGACATGTGTTGAGTGTAGTGATTTCAGGTCAAAGAATCACACTCACCACCATCACTGTGAGTACTAACTGTGGCTACCATGTCATGGTTCCATGTGTCAAACTCACGGTGGGTCTGTCCGGTACACTTGCTCTCTAACAAGTACCTATGTGTCTGGTTTGATATCTCTATATCATGACTAATGAGATTTTATCATCAACCAACACCACAATCTAGTCTTGTGTGTCATTGCTATCTATCTACCTTCTACAATGACATCCAACTAGGGACATAACAATAATGTACAAACTCTTAGCATCCGTATGATCTCATCGTTCAGGTCCTCAACCTGAAAGCATATGTCATTGAGTACTGTCATTCTCTAGACATTCAATCTGTTCTATCACTATCTCATATGACTGAACCAGAAAGAATTGTAAGCTTGCCTTTGATGTTTATCAAATCAATCTTAATGTATCCCACCAATCATCCCATGATTGGCTCTCAGGGCATACATACCGACAGATTCCCACTTGCACCGTGAGCTAATCACCCTTGAATCATATTCATAGTGATCTTCAAACATGTCCCACATGTTACTCTACTCTAGTGCGATCATAGTGAGTAATGGCAACATCTTGCCAAAGTCAGTATATATTGCATGTCTCTCATCTCTTCGTTGTATGTCATACGTATGAGATGGAGTTGTCGTAATATGCGATCTAGTATTCCTTTGCTAACCTTTAGCCACATTGCATGATCAAGGATTCCATACTTGTCATCAATGAGCGGAATATCTATAAGTTCATCTCATGAACTTCCAGATCCTTATAGTATCCACTGTTGTTCTCCAACACATAGATACTCGGCATTTCCCTTTTAAATGGTTTTATTGGAACACTTCCAATTATCAACAAACTTTCACTTATATATATATCCTATATATATTTTACGATTAATTTTCTGTCCTTTTGGAAGTTCACATCAATGTAACTCTTTACATTGAACTCTTCCTTATCTCCATAGAACTAGTACTTCACAAGTACTTATCAAGTTCTCATGGTATTGTAGTAACCCTTACTGGAAGTAGACAGACATCCACTCGTCATGTCCCACATACGAGTTATCAGGATGAGAACATCATATTGCCATGTCATACATACAAGATGATGAATGCATTTTGTTATTTCCATGTCGATACATGCAAGATAATGGGATGATTACATACATGATAGATCCATATCTATTCTTAGTGTTCCCATTCTTCATAAGAATTGGACACTTGGCCTTGGGATACTAACTCCATGTAACATGGACAAGTTTTCTCCCACTGAATCTATGCATACTGAATTCTTTAGTATAGATTGACAATGTATGCTTTCTCTTTTCAGGTCAAGAGGTTTTCGAGAACTATCTCTATAGATCTCTATTCCAATCACAAAGGAAACATATCTATCTTCCTTTAAGATAATTTCCACTTTTGGATTTCCATTCTAGAACATTTCCATTTCACATCAACATGTGGAATGTGAATACACTCCCACTAAATCACAGATCCCTTCTTTATCTTTGACATATCAGTCAAACCCTTTGACTATATCATCAAAGTAAAGATCCAATTCTGAGTTGCTTGTACTCAATCAATCACATTGATTAGTCCATTGTAACCTATAGACTTCATTTGCATTAGTGGATTCATAAATCTTATAGGTTGTGTCACGTATACATCCTTGTTTTATTCCTCATAGGAATACAGTTTTAGTATCCATATGCCAAATGTCTTAGTCATTAAGTTGCAATCAACAAGCATCATCCTTCTCAAAATGTTATCCATGTGTCTTAACACTTGAGATTCATTTGCACTTATGGATTTCATCCAATGGGTGCTACCATCAAGGTCATACCTTATGGTTCACATGGATGTCATTTAGGATGAAATTGTCATAAACCATAACTCAAAATTTGATTCCTCATATTCATCTACATAGTTGACTCATCACATGAATAACTCATCACATAGATAATTGAGGTGTAAGGATGTAAGAATTCACAACCCTTGTGATATTTAATTTCTTTTATTAGTGATGGGTATTCTTTTATTAAGAAGAATTTAGTTATTTGATAATCATTCTATAACTCCTTAGAGTATGATCCCTTCTTGATTTAGACATCACCATGCCTTAATCATGAGTTCACTATGATACACTATCATAATCACTCATAAGGATCTCAAACATTTGGTCCAAGTATTTCATTCATTGATCTCATCAAGAATTACCACTTTACCAAATTTTTACTTCATCTATGATAATCTTGAACACTTCAAGATATTCATATTGGTATTTCTCTAAACACCATTTGAAGTATTAGCATTTGTTCCAATAGGTATGTAAATACATCACATGTATTATACCTAATGGGATAATCATTCTCTCACTACCTTTAGTGAAGATTGATTAATCATGTCTAAGATATTCATGTCTCTCACTGGTTCTCTAACCAAAAGAGTCTAGATTTATCCATCACATGGAAACTAGAAATGAATTTATCATGATTGATGCTAATTTGATTGATTGAGTTATCTATAACTTTTAGGTATCATTTTATCTTATGCATATCAAATACCACAATAAGGCATTTCCACAAAGATCATATCTTTATAAATTGAAACATATCTTTATTGATTGCCATCATTGTCATACAATATGCAAAAATAAAGTGTTTCTATCTATTGGAAAATATGAAATAGCAGTTCTCAACTCTATTTCATGCCCTTTAGGCTGAAATAAATGGAAAGGTACTCCTATCTATGGCAGCAACACTTGCTCCAATGATGGGTACTCCTTTCTTGGTCCTTTCACAAAGGCCATCACTTCTTTGTGGATATTGCATATCATATATGACATATCCATATCTTGGTAACATATACCTCAGATAAAGAAGCGGTTCATTTCATGATACCTTAGGTAGAGATCTCCATCCCCTTCATCTTCTTTTGTTCTTCCAGATATAGAGGGCAATTCCCTCATACACCCTTTCCCCATGTGCCTTGAGGTTGAAGACGGCTTGGGCTGTTGGCTAGCATCAGAACACTTCTTTTCTTTGCCCTTGCCCTTTCCCTTAAGACTTACCTTTCATTGATCTCATCAAAGATTAGGGTTAGTCTTTCTTCATATTTGCCTCAATATGTCCAACAACTTTGTCAACGCTTGTCAAAGTTGTTCATGTTGTAGTTTATCATGAACTGTATGATTCTCGCAACATTTGTAGTATCATACCAATAGCCAACTCTTGTCTCAGAGGGAATCCTTCTTAGTCAGGTCTTTCCTCATACCCAATCATATTGAGTGTGTGAATACCTTACTGGATCTCCTTCTGTCATGACATACTAGGACAATGTCTTGGAGACATCATATGTCTCATGTTGTCTCTACAACTCATAGTTCAGAGAACACAACATCAAGCACTCCTCATCAATGTCTTCCTCGGTATGCTTCCATAAGCATACTTTCAGCCATTGATGTGGTGGGATCAAGTTCATCTGGTTCTGGTATAACTAGGACTTAGAGCTTTTGCTCTTTGATTGAGAACGCTTCTCAATGTCCTAACCAATCATTGAAGTTTGTCCCATTTAGCTTGTCCTTTTCAAGGACCGATCGCAAAGAAAAATGATTGTTGTTTGTTGCCATTTTTACTACAAAAGGAAATATTCAATTTTAGTCCAAAAACTCAATTTTTCCTTATTTGATTGATTTGAAAAGATGATGATATAATTAGGCCTTTAATTAATTATCGCTCCCACTATTTTAGTTCAAACGGATAGCCCTCACCATCAATTTGGAAGATTGCAGTGTACAACCTTCTAGTGGGCAAGATCCATATTTCATCAAGTCATGAGTCAGCTTTGGTTGATCACCCACAATCTTGACTATTTAGGTAGGCCATCATGCCAATTGCATCATATGCAACTCTTGATGAATGAACATACGCAACACCTTTCCATGAACATTCCTTGCCTCTGGGCTTTAACGCTCTAAGAATCACCAGTTAAGTCTAACCCAAAAGCCGACACGGTAAACATGCACCCTGCTTTGGCAGAATCTACATGTCTACCCTTCAAACTTCCACAAGATAGACGGCGCACCACGCTTTGGCGTAACCTATGCTTGGTCGATCGTGTTTTTCATGTGTGCCGCTAATGGAAGGCATATAAGACTTAATATTTTAATGAGGGATTTGGTTTTTATATACATATACATATCCAATCACCACAATATATAGTACGTATCATATACATGCTATATCCCACAAAAAACATGCAAAATGATAAAAGCGATGATTATGGCCATCCTAATGTGATTCCTCGAGCCAAGAGGAATCACGATCATCTAGGTCTACATCACATGCAACCTGTACAAGATGAACTCTGTGCCTTGCCTTTCTGGGTTTGATCAACTCATCACATGACTGATCGGTTCTCCATCAGGCCAGTCGGCTGGGTGCCACCAGCCGATCGGTTGGCTCCTCCAACCGATCGGTTCGCCTGGTTGTCGTGCATCTCATCATGGCTGCCACCCGCTCATCTCTCTCCTCGAACTGGTCATCAACCAATCGACTCACTCCTTGAACCGATAGTCTGGAACGTCAACCGATCGGTTCACACCTTGAACCGATCATCTCAGCTTTCGTCAAGATGTCCTCTGTTCTTTGACATAACAGGAAATAAAATTCTATCCTATTTTACATTGTAAAAAGAGAAACCTCAAGTTACATTCGAGGGGAGCAAAGGTAGGAAAGAAATCTCAAATTATTTCGAGTTACATCAGGAATAGGAGAAGGAAGATCAGTCCACAGACCGAGATGCAAGCAACCACATACAACCATACACAAATAGGGTTTATTGGCCATAACCACACTATACATCCACCACAAAACTTGTTTAAGGGTGACACGTATCGAGTGCATTCATAGTACATATAATATATGTAAATTGGGATTTGTGGATTTAGGATTGGACATGCATAAAGCCAATTTTATTCGCATCGTATGCAATAAATAAAGGCGACAAACCAAAATTGATCATATCGATAATCCTAAAGTATAGAGCAGTTAACCTAGCTCTGATACCACTGTTGGGTTTTAGGGGAGGCAGAGAAGGCAGCGAAAACAAAAAATTTCTCCTCCCCAAACCTAGAACAAGGAAACGCGTCAACGTCTATACAATAGGAAAGGATGGTTTGTGGAATCATACCTTATCCCGATGCTTGCTCGGCGACAATACCTCGCGGATTGCGCGGTCTTCACCTCCAGTCTTGGATAGTGTCTGTGGAGCTCCTGGTCACACCGGGACTGACAACTCATGGTCTCACTGGGACTATCAGGATTGACAGCTGTCCTCTGATCAGCAAAAATCTCCCGCCTCTGAAGTAGTCCACACGGACCACCTGGAACTCCAATCTCCTTGTCTCACAAGGAATTGGAAGGAGTCACACCCTCCTGTCAGCATACTAGTCACTAACACACTCTCCTGCCACCAATCACTTTCTGCAGTTGTCTTTCCATTGTTGTGCCTCCCTTATCGGGTAGCACTTGCTCGGGCTCTCTCGGTTACCAAAACCAGAGAAAACGACAGCTTTACAGAGCAACTGGTTGCACTGCATTGTTCTTTGAGAAGCCCCCAATACCCCTATATATAGGAGGGTCATGGGACATGGTTCTCCATCTTGGGCAATATGGGACTAAAGCAGGAGTAGAAGGGTTTGAGATTTTCCACAAAAACAACCAACTGTGCAACCTGAACCGATCATTTCATTACTAAAACGGTCGGTTGGGGACTTGAGCCGGTCGATTGACACCTCAACCGATCGGTTGGGACCCATGAAACGGTCTATTTACTTTTGAACCGGTCGGTTCGTGGTCCTGGTCAGTTCCCGATTGACTTTTCTTCTTTTGTTTCTAATTGGTACCAAATACCAATCCTTGTTCCAATCAAATTGGGCAAGTGAAACAAAAAGAAATTTCTCACCAATCCTACTTTCCCAACTTGCTCGGTTGCATCAGTTGAACCGACCATTTCAATACTTGAAGCAATCGTTTCATCCTGTCCATGAGCTGATCGACTCACCATCTGAGCGGAACGATTCACCAAGCTCAACCAATCGGTTCATCACATGAGCCCATCGGATGGGAGTGCAGATTGTGCAGAATCAGTCAATTTCCGTTTCAATCAATCTGATACTCTAATCAATGTGTCCAACACCTTGGACATTATGACATTGAACTATCAATTAAATGAGTGTTTAATTGAACTACTAAACTCCTTTAGTAATCAATCTAAACATTGTTTGTGGACAAAACTCCTCTTCCAGGTTAAATCCTATGTGTGTGACCTTGTAGGTCCATTTCACGTTGGCAGTGAAAGTCCATAACACTTATGACTTCACAAGCAAAGAGCGGTGCCTAGTCACACATCATTGCTACCCAAGTGAAATAGAAAGTTGGAGAACAACTTTCAATCCTACAATCTGTTAATGGTGTTACAATGAATGTATAATTCCTTTGTCACTAATATCCCAAATGAACTCGAGGCATGGAACAGTCATCCTGTCAACATTCATTCACTTTCTTGATCTCAGAGTAGATTGGAAGAGATATGTATGACATCAATATCACATATTAATTCACACATGCGTGCACGCCTTTCTCAATCCTACTCATCAAGTGGCCATGGATATCAAACTCCTTCAGGAGGGACAAATCCCATATGTGGAAACACATCCCACTATCACACAGACATCGAGGTGTTACACAAAAACGTGCGGAAATCACCATAACCACAGATTATCGAAAACATAGGTTAATTAAAACCGATTGCAGAAAGCTGATAACTGAGAAACTTTTACATTTCAGTCCACATCCTGCAAGAAGCAAATTGTATAAACATATATATTCCTTGAAACCTATTCACAGCATCGAGCAACAGCTGTCTTTCCATCACATGAGTTCATCACGTGTCATATATACACAGAGGCCCACATCCGGCCAACAACAGGATATACAAAACATTATCGACCGTATATCGTGAAACAACGTAAAAACACTTCCAAGGACCTGAGAGTACATGGATGACTCTAGACTCTATCACAAAACTCGAAAACAGCAGCCTATCCATCGCTTGCCTTCTACTGCTCAGCCGCAACACCACAACCACCACCACGACTAGCTCGACCACCTAAAAAAGTGTAAACTAGCGAAGTGAGACAATTGAACATTGTCCCAGCAGGAGGTATAACTCCCTGCCAAAACTACAAAACCTCGAGTAAGATAGAGCTTATAATAGCAGATTACTGATAAGGGATATAACAGGAGCAGTTTATGAAAAGCAAAGCCATTCTTACCGTCAAACTTACCAGCTCTACAAAAGGCATATAACCAACATCATTCTCAATGGAACATGATTGACAAGATAATATATATATAAAGCTCTCCACATATGAGAAACGCACAAGTAACTACAGGATAAATAAAGTTAACTACACAAACAAGGCCTCAACTAATGTTTTGTGTTTTTCTTAAGCAGTAACAATATTCAGCTTAATTACGTATTATTATGCCCTGAGGAAATGAACCGTACCGTTCAAATCCAACCTTCGGCTGCGAAGCCCATAACCAGTGCCATACAAGGTCAATGGAAGAGCCGGAATCCACAACCTCACCCCTCGTGGTTAGTACACGAGAAACAAAGCAGGACCGCAGTCTAATGCTCAAGTGCCCTTTAACCACAGGGTCGGCTCCTTAGGCTACCCTCTGCCTAGCCCGCCTTGGTACAGGTCACAACGCTAGTAAAACTGAGCCACGGGCCTGATCACCGTGCTTTGAGCCATGAACACATTCATGCTCGTCATATCACATATCCGGAGCGATGGGCCTGTTCCTCATCACATATCTGAGTCTGCAACCGCAGCTACACTCATTTTCCCTCTCTATTTGAGGCTAGGAGAAACCTTGCATATTCAAAAATATGCGATCCGGGTTAACCTACAGGAGAACCCATTTCACCATCACCAAGTCCTGACGATGATGGATCTATGACCATGGAAAACAACATGATAGATTTCACTGTGATTAGTTAGTATCTTTTAGATGGATTGCAAGATTCAACCAAGTTGTATAACATGCAAGGTATTTCAGAAAGTAAACAATCATAAACTCAACATTATGCTATTCTTGTAATCACATCAACCTGATCCATCTCAAGGATCCAACATCACATGTTATCACTTGGCCTCTTGCCAACCATTCAGATCCATCTCAAGGATCATCACATACTATGGGATCTCAATCCCTCGTCATATAGTACCACTACCTCTCAAGGCTTACATCATCATCATCATCATGGGACAAACACATCATACATGCAATCTCCTCAACTAGAGTAATTATCAAAGTGATGTTACTCATCACATATGTCTCATAGTGTTTTCATGGCTAATCATCACCTGCATGGTTAGTGTATTCAAAAATCATAGTTTCAACATAAGGACTATGCTTACTATCATGGAATTACATTCAAGATACTATACTTATCAATCTTACATTATATGGTGATCAAGTGTAGAAAGCACATCATTAAGAAAACCCTATCTATGCTTATCCTCACCTCAGTATCATACCAATAATCAAGATGATTACTTTATGCATATAGTCATGTTGGATATAAAGAACAAGCGTTATCATTACCACTGCCATTACTGTCACCATTCGTTATGTAAACCACTTACCATTATCATTACTATTATCATCATTATTGTTACTACTACCATCATCATTATTATTATCACTACCATCATCATTATCATATGTGTAGCCAGGCTAAGATAAATGAACCATCTTATGATAACGAGCATCATTTCCCATACAAGGAGTTACCACGTTGAAAGCAAGGATATATATATATATCTAGTTGTTTTCATGATACAAAGATCTGTCACAAGAGGATAACAAACCCTCACAGAAGCTCACCACAACCCTCACTAAAAGAAGGATATAACAACCACCTACCCTCACCCAAACAACACGCACAACGACAGGTATACATAGCAGCGACGATGCGTTGACACCAAGGCAACCGGCGTGCGCGACACCACGTCACAGGGAGGAGTAACACACGTCAAGGGGGGGGTGTCAGACACTTCCTATCGGGCAACACCCCATTGCGATCTGATGTTATCGGTCGACACAAGAGAGGTGTGACGCCCGTCACCTTCTACCCACAATGCCCGATACCAGGGGCTATCGTCCAGGTCGTCACAAGGGAATAACCACCAAGAGAGAGAGGGAACCTATCCACAAAACGTGCAACGACATGGTCAAGGCCTAACGGCCGACACACAACCAAGGAAGGGGCGTGATACCCGTCACAAGAGTCAGCATGTTGTCTTTCACAACACAAGAGGTGTCGCCCGTCACCACTCCATCTCGCCCAACACCAGCCTATCGGCCAACACTCACCTCACTAGGTCTATCGCCCAATACAAGAGCAAACACGTTGCCCAACACACTAAGCCAAAGGATATCGTCCAACAGGTCACCTTCTTCCTCAAACACAAAGACACTCAAAACCCTAGGAAGATGGCTCACCTCAATCGACTAAGAAGGAGGGGTTTTGCACATCAACCATTACCAACAAGCTCACCCTTCTAGCCCATGGTGAGAGGAGAGTGTTGCTCAAGCAACTAGATCACACGCTCGCCTCAATCAGTTAAGGGAAAGAGGGGTGTTGCTCATGACACTAGAACTCAAACTCACTCCTCTAGACCAAGGGGAGAAAGGAGTATTGCTCACCTACAAACCCTAGATCACAAGGATCGGCCAACAAGAATCTAAGCAAAGAACTAAGCTATTAACATATGAATAAGATCATAACAAGAGATAATGGAGTTAGGGTTTAGAAGTTATGCAAACCGCCTTAAGTTCCAAGCTCCAAGGAAGGAGAAGAGCTCCAAGCTTCAAGGGATGTCGACCACCACTGCTCCTCCAAGGGGGGGGGGTATCAGCCACCACTGCTCCTTCAAGGGGGGTATCGACTGACACATGCAAAGAAAGGAGGGGGTGTCGTGCACTCAAGGTGGAGAAGGAAGATAAAGGATCAAAGGAACTCAAAGCAAGGGAAAGAACCACCTATATAGAAGAAAAGGGAGGAGAAAACAAGGTAGATCCTAGCAAGGTGTCGTACACCCAAATGACACCTGTCCTAGAGCTCAAGCCACCACTCTAGCAAGCCTCATACACTTGTCCAAGGTCCTTGCCACATGTATGCACTAAGCTCCAAGTGTCCACCAAACAAGGTCAAGGTTGGATCAAGCACCATGGGAGACACAAAGCACATGCACCATGGCCGACACACATCCATGTTGGCCGACACAAACACCCTAGGTCAACACACACCTCACCTTGGGCGACACAAGCATCTCTTGGGCGACACAAGCATCTCTTGGGCGACACAAAGCTCAACCAAGCCAAAACAAGGCACCTTAAGGACAAAACAAGGTCAACCAAGGCCCAAAGAACTCAAGCAATGAGCCCAAGCCTTCCTCTCAACCCTATAGGAAGCAAAGAGAGGGAAACACTTCACAAGGTGGCAAACTTGCTCACAAAACCCTAGACTTGGGTTATTTGCAAGTAGCACCACCAACTCTCAACAAAGCACAACCAAACCCTAATCACCACTAAAGGTGATTAGAAAGCACCAAAGCACCAGGGTTAAGCAAAGAAAACAGGGTAAGCCCTAAACGAAGGTCAGGGTCCTTACAAGCTAACCCCCTTTAAGGGATTTTGTCCCCGAAATCCGAAGAGAAAAGTGAGGGGTACTTCCTCCTCATCTCTTCCTCAAGCTCCCACGTGGCTTCCTCAATGCCATGGTGATGCCAAAGAATCTTCATAAGAGCCAGGTCTTTCCTCTTCAGCATCTTGACCCTTCTGTGAAGGATCGCCACAGGACCTTCCTCATAGGTCACATCTTCATCAAGCTCAACCTCAACTGGCTGTATCACTATTCCTGAATATGGATGACTTTCCTTCAGCATACTAACATGGAACACTGGATGTAACCTGTGCAACTCTGGAGGCAACTCTATCTCATAAGATACCTTTCCAACACGTGCTATAACTGGGTAAGGCCCCATATACCTGGGTGCTAACTTACCCTTCCGACCAAACCTCAACACACCTTCCACGGTGAGACTTTAAGATACACCTTATCTCCTACCTGGAATTCCAAAGGTCGTTGACAATTGTCTGCATAAGACTTCTTCTTGTCCTGTTCCACTTTCAACTGTCACTGTATCACCTTGATCTTTTCTGTTGTCTGCTGTACTAACTCAGGACCCAACAACTGATGCTCACCATACTCATACCAACACAAAGGGGATCTGCACTTCCTCCCATACAAAGCCTCATAAGGAGCCATGTCAATACTCCGTTGATAACTGTTGTTGTAGGCAAACTCTATCAAACTCAGATGTACATCCTAGCTGCCTAGAAACTACAAAGCACAAGCTCAAAGGAGATCTTCCAAAGTCTGAATAGTCCTCTCAAACTGTCCATCAGTCTGTGGGTGGAAAGCGGTACTGAACCTCAACTGTGCTCCCAACGCTCTGTGCGACTGTTCCCAGAAATGGCTTGTAAACTGAGGACCTCTGTCAGAAACTATCATTGCTGGCACACCATGCAAACGAACTATCTCATTCACGTACACTCTAGCGAGCTTCTCAGCTGTATATGTCATCTTTACAGGTAGGAAATGGGCAGACTTCGTCAATATGTCCACTATCACCCAAATGGAATCATGATTTCTAGTTGTCTTGGGTAGACCAACTATGAAATCCATGGTTATATGATCCCATTTCCATTGTGGTATCGACAAAGGTTGCAACGTACCTGCTGTCTTCTGATGTTCAGCCTTCACTTGCTGACAAACCACACATCTCGCCACGAACTCAGCCACATCTTTCTTCAAACCGGGCCACCAATATAAGTCCTTCAGACTATGGTACATCTTGGTGACACCTGGATGCATAGCATACATCGATGTGTGTGCTTCCTTCAGCACCAACTTCCTAAACTTATCATCATCAGGAACCACCATCCTATCACGATAGCAAACTAGCCCATCCTCAGACTCATGAAACCCATCACACTTTTTGTTGCCGAACTCTGATCTGATCAACTGTACTGCATCATCTGTTTGTTGTGCATCTTTAATCTATTGTCTCAACGTAGGCTTGACTTGCATCTGTGCTAATAGTCCTGTTAACAAGGAAATTTCCATCTGAACGTTCATCTTCCGCAAAGAGACAAACATATCCCGCCTATGACATACCAAAGAACTCAACTGTGCCTTCTTGGAAGAAAAATAAGACTTTCGACTAAGCGCATCAGCTACCACATTCGCCTTACCAGGATGATACTCGATAGTGCAGTCATAGTCATTGATAAACTCCATCCATCGAAATTTTTGCATGTTCAACTCGTGCTACGAAAATATGTACTTCAGATTCTTATGATCCGTAAAGATCTGACACACTTCCCCATAAAGATAGTGTCTCCAAATCTTTAATGCATGAACCACTACTGCCAACTCCAAATCATGAGTCAGATAATTCTCCTCATGTTTCTTAAGTTGTCGCGAGGCAAAAGAAACCACATGATCTTCCTGCATAAGCACACAACCTAATCCTTTCTTGGAAGCATCACAGAAAACAACATAGCCCTTCCCAGGCTCTGGCAGGATCAACACTGGAGCATTGGTCAGCTTCTCCTTCAAACTCTGGAAAGCTTGCTGACATCGATCATCCCAAACAAAAGGTACGTCCTTTCTCGTCAGCTTTGTCATCGGCAACGCAATCGCACTGAAGTCCTTGATAAACCTCTGGTAGTATCCTACTAAACCCAGGAAACTACGAACTTCTGTCGGTGTCTTTGGCTGTTCCCAATCTGCAATGGATTCCACCTTCTTCGGATCTACTTTGACTCCTTCGGCAGATATCACATGACCCAAGAAAGTCACCTCTTCCAACCAGAACTCACACTTACTGAACTTGGCATACAACTGATGTTGGTGAAGTAGAGTCAATGCTCGTCGAAGATGTTGCTCATGCTCTCGCCTTTCCCGACTATAGATCAAGATGTCATCTATAAAGACTACAACAAACTGATTTAAGAATGGACGGAACACCCTGTTCATCAAGTCCATGAAAGAAGCAGGTGCATTGGTTAACCCAAACGGCATAACCACAAACTCATAGTGACCATACCTTGTCCGAAAAGCTGACTTTGGTATGTCCTCTGCCTTTATCCTCAACTGATGATATCCGGATCGTAGATCGATCTTCGAAAACATTATAGCACCACGCAACTGATCAAACAGATCATCTATCCTCGACAACGGGTACTTGTTCTTGATCGTGACCTTATTCAACTGCCGGTAATCTATACACAACTGCATCGAACCATCCTTCTTCTTGGAAAAAAAACACTGGAGCACCCCAAGGTGATGTGCTCGATCGGATAAAACCTTTGTCCAGCAACTCTTGCAACTGCTTCTTCAACTCTGCCATCTCCACTGGAGCCATCCTGTACAGTGTTTGTGCAACTGGCTGCGTCCCTGGGACCAGATTGATCTCAAAATCAATATCTCGGGGTGGAGGAACACCAGGAAACTCCTCAGGAAATACATCTGCACACTCCCAGACAACTGGAACCTCCTCAAGGCTAGGACCTTTCACCTTGGTAGCCACAACGGTACCCACTACATGGGCTAAGAACACCTCACATCCTTGTCATAGCAACCTATCTGCCACCATAGCTGATACCAGACATGTTGGAATAATCTTCCTATCTCCTTGGAAGATCCACTTCTCTCCAACATCATCAAACACCGCCTGCTTGGTGCCGTAGTCCAGAACAATCTTATACTTCTCTAAGGTATCCATCCCAAGGATAACATCGAAACCATGCATATCAAGTGGTATGAGGTCTACTCGAATGCGGTGTCCCAAGAAAGACAAGACACAGGATGAACACTCCTCTCGAAGCAACGAGGAACCAGTAAGAGGGGTTTCTAACAACAAGCTATCCTTCTTACAACTAACAGGTAAATGACTGTTCTCAAGCATACTATAGGTGATAAAAGAGTGCGTAGCACCCAGGTCAACCAGAACAGATATAAAGTAAGAAGAAGACATATCAGAATGAAATAACTCCAGCTGACCTGTCACTACTCGCGGGTTGACTATCACCTCCGGCTGACTCATAACATAGAATTGAGTCGTTGCTTGCTGTCTACGACCTCTGCTTCCTTGAGCAGACGATCCACCTTGAGACACTTGACCGCATCCACATCCTCTGCTACCACTGGGCTGCTGTCGATCCGATCCTTAATGATTCTGCCTCGGCTACTGTGTCACCTCATCATCTCTATAGGGACAACTCGACTTGACATGCCCTATCTGACCACAAGCATAGCATGTCCTAACATCAACTCGTGGCCTGGGTGGCCCTGTTACTGCCACGGAAGCCGAACTTTGTGCCTTAGATGGTGAAGAAACATAACCTCCTCCTTTGCTTGGAGACCACTAAGATGGTCCACCAGAACCTCTCATCACTGCTGGTGCTGAAAACTTGGGCTTCTTGAAGCCTCCAAACCTCCGACTCTGAAACGGAGCAGGTCTCTTCTTAGCCATAGCCTCTCTCTTCTCCCTTACTGATCGTTTGATCTTTCGGACAGATTCCACAAACATAGCAAATCGCTCCCGGTTCTCCAATGCTGAAACCGATGGCGTCAGCTTAGCACTCAGACCCTTCTCGAAACGTCTGATCCGTTCCTCATCTGTCAATGCCATGTGAGGACAAAACCTCAGCAGATCCATAAAATTGGCCTCGTACTCGGCGATGTTCATCGTTCCTTGTCGCAAGCTCTCAAACTTACTGATCTTCTCATCCAGATATGTCTTTGGAAAGTATCTGCTGACGAACTCGCGCGGGAAAACATCCCAACAGATCACCTCACTAGGCCGCTTCTCCTCCTCGATGGTCCACCAGTGACCAACACTACCTTTTAGAAGGTAGACAACGTGCTTTACTTTGTCTGCTTCGGGGATGTCGAGGATCCGGAAAGCCTTATCAAGACTTGTCAGCCACAGATCTGCATCCACTGGATCAGCCATTCCAGCATAATCTGAAGCTCTGACTCGGCGAAGCCGCTTGAAGGTCTTCCCAATACCCGATGCTTCTCCATGGGGAACCTGTGCTCGTGGAGGAGGCACTGGTAATCGCTCAACCATGAGATTCATCGTAGACATCATATGCCCCATAAGCTGTTGGTAGGCAGGATGTTCAAGTATGTCTGGGTTAGGTTGGGGGACCTCAGGCACCCGATCTTCATGTGCCTGCCCTTCAGCTGAAGCAGCATCGCTGTACTCAGCTGAGTGTTCTTCATGGTTTCCAGACATTTTAACTTTTCATCTGCTGAGGGCAGAAGATGATTGTAAGAAAATTTGGACAACACATAAGAACAGACGACCTGGTCCTAAATCCCTGTAGACTCAGCGAACCTAAGGCTCTGATACCAAAACTTGTGGCAACACATCCCACTATCACACAGACAGCGAGGTGTTACGCAAAAACGTGCGGAAATCACCATAACCACAGATTATCGAAAACACGGGTTAATTAAAACCGATTGCGGAAAGCTGATAACTGAGAAACTTTTACATTTTAGTCCACATCCTGCAAGAAGCAAATTGTATAAACATATACATTCCTTGAAACCTGTTCACAGCTTCGAGCAACAACTGTCTTGCCATCACATGAGTTCATCACCTGTCATATATACACAGAGGCCCACATCCGGCCAACAGCAGGATATACAAAACATTATCGACCGTATATCGTGAAACAACGTCAAAATACTACCAAGGACTTGAGAGTACAGGGATGACTCTAGACTCTATCACAAAACTCCAAAATAGCAGCTTATCCATCGCTTGCCTCCTACTACTCTTCTAGCTGCTCGGCCGCAACACCACGACCACCACCACGACTAGCTCGACCACCTAAAAAAAGTGTAAACTAGCAGAGTGAGACAATTGAACATTGTCCCAGTGAGAGGCATAACTCCCCGCCAAAACTACAAAACCTCAGGTAAGATAGAGCTTATAATAGCAGATTACTGATAAAGGATATAACAGGAACAGTTTATGAAAAGCAAAGCCATTCTTACCGTCAAACTTACCAGCTGTACAAAAGGCATATAACCAACATATTTCTCAATGGAACATGATTGAAAAGATTAGATATATATAAAGCTCTCCACATATGAGAAACGCACAAGTAACTGCAAGATAAATAAAGTTAACTACACAAACAAGGCCTCAACCAATGTTTCGTGTTTGTCTTAAACAGTAACACTATTTGGATTAATTACGTATTATTATACCCTGAGGAAATGAACTATACCGTTCAAATCCAACCTTCAGCTGCGAAGCCCATAATCGTTGTCATACAAGGTCAATGGAAGATCCGGAATCCACAACCTCACCCCTCGTGGTCAGTACACGAGAAACAAAGTACGTCCACAATCTAATGCTCAAGTGGCCTCTAACCACAGGGTCAGCTCCTCAGGCTACCCTCTGCCTAGCCCACCTTGGTACAGGTCACGACGCTAGTAAAACTGAGCCACGGGCCTGATCACCGTGCTCTGAGCCATGAACGCATTCATTCTCATCATATCACATATCTGGAGCCATGGGCATGTTCACCATGCTCATCACATATCCAAGTCTGCAACCGCAGCTGCACTCATTTTCCCTCCCTATTTGAGGCTAGGAGAAACCTCACATATTCAAAAATATGCGCTCCGGGTTAACCTGCAGGAGAACCCATTTCACCATCACCAAGTCCTGACGATGATGGATATATGGCCAGGGCAAACTACATGATAGATTTTACTGTGATTAGTTAGTATCTTTTAGATGGATTGTAAGATTCAACCAAGTTGTATAACATGCAAGGTATAACAGAAAGTAAACAATCATAAACTCAACATTATGCTATTATTGTAATCACATCAACCTGATCCATCTCAAGGATCGAACATCACATGTTATCACTTGGCCTCTTGCCAACCATTCAGATCCATCTCAAGGATCATCACATACCATGGGATCTCAATCCCTCGTCATATAGTGCCACTGCCTCTCAAGGCTTACATCATCATCATCATCATCATGGGACAAACACATCATACATGCAATCTCCTCAACCAGAGTAATTATCAAAGTGATGTTACTCATCACATATGTCTCATAGCGTTTTCATGGCTAATCATCACCTGCATGGTTAGTGTATTCAAAAATCATAGTTTCAACATAAGGACTATGCTTACTATCATGGAATGACATTCAAGATACTATACTTATCAATCTTACATTATCTGGTGATCAAGTGCAGAAAGCATATCATTAAGCAAACCCTATATATGCTTATCCTCACCTCAGTATCATACCAATAATCAAGATGATTACTTTATGCATATAGTCATGTTGGATATAAAGAACAAGCGTTATCATTACCACTACCATTACTGTCACCATTCGTTATGTAAACCACTTACCATTATCATTACTATTATCATCATTATTGTTACTACTACCATCATCATTATTATTATCACTACCATCATCATTATCATATGTGTAGCCAGGCTAAGATAAATGAACCATCTTATGATAACGAGCATCATTTCCCATACAATGAGTTACCATGTTGAAAGCAAGGATATATATATATATATATCTATCTAGTTGTTTTCATGATAAAAGATCTGTCACAAGAGGATAACAAACCCTCACAGAAGCTCACCACAACCCTCACTAAAAGAAGGATATAACAACCACCTACCCTCACCCAAACAACACGCACAACGGTAGGTATACATAGCAGCGACGCTACGTTGACACCAAGGCAACCACCGTGCGTGACACCATGTCACAGGGAGGAGTAACGCGTGTCAGGGGGGGGGTTGTCGGACACTTCCTATCGGGCAACGCCCCATTGTGATCTGATGTTATCGGCCGACACAAGAGAGGTGCGATGCCCGTCACCCTCTACCCACAACGCCCGATACCAGGGGCTATCGTCCAGGTCATCACAAGGGAATAACCACCAAGAGAGAGAGGGAACCTGTACACAAAATGTGCAACGACATGGTCAAGGCCTAACGGCCGACACACAACCAAGGAAGGGGCGTGACGCCCGTCACAAGAGTCAGCATGTCATTTGTCACAACACAAGAGGTGTTGCCCGTCACCACTCCATCTCACCCAACACCAGCCTATCGGCCAACACTCACCTCACTAGGTCTATCGCCCAACACAAGAGCAAACACGTCGCCCAACACACTAAGCCAAGGATATCGTCCAACAGGTCACCTTCTTCCTCAAACACAAAGGCACTCGAAACCCTAGGAAGATGGCTCACCTCAATCGACTAAGAAGGAGGGGTTTTGCACATCAACCATTACCAACGAGCTCACCCTTCTAGCCCATGGTGAGAGGAGAGTGTTGCTCAAGCAACTAGATCACAAGCTCACCTCAATCGGTTATGGGAAAGAGGGGTGTTGCTCATGACACTAGAACTCAAACTCACTCCTCTAGACCAAGGGGAGAAAGGAGTATTGCTCACCTACAAACCCTAGATCACAAGGATCGGACAACAAGAAGCTAAGCAAAGAACTAAGATACTAACATATGAACAAGATCATAACAAGAGATAATGGAGTTAGGGTTTAGAAATTATGCAACCCTCCTTAAGCTCCAAGCTCCAAGGAAGGAGAAGAGCTCCAAGCTTCAAGGGATGTCGACCACCACTGCTCCTCTAAGGGGGGGTATCGGCCACCACTGCTCCTTCAAGGGGGGTATCGGTCGACACATGCAAAGAAAGGAGGGGGTGTCGTGCACTCAAGGTGGAGAAGGAAGCTAAAGGATCAAAGGAACTCAAAGCAAGGGAAAGAACCACCTATATAGAAGAAAAGGGAGGAGAAAACAAGGTAGATCCTAGAAAGGTGTCGTCCACCCAAAGGACACTTGTCCTAGAGCTCAAGCCACCACTCTAGAAAGCCTCATACACTTGTCCAAGGTCCTTGCCACATGTATGCACTAAGCTCCAAGTGTCCACCAAACAAGGTCAAGGTTGGATCAAGCACCATGGGCGACACAAAGCACATGCACCATGGCTGACACACATCCATGTTGGCCGACACAAACACCCTAGGTCGACACACACCTCACCTTGGGCGACACAAGCATCTCTTGGGCGATGCAAAGCTCAACCAAGCCAAAACAAGGCACCTCAACGCCCAAACAAGCTCAACCAAGGCCCAAAGAACTCAAGCAACGAGCCCAAGCCTTCCTCTCAACCCTAGAGGAAGCAAAGAGAGGGAAACACTTCACAAGGTGGAAAACTTGCTCACAAAACCCTAAACTTGGGTTATTTGCAAGTAGCGCCACCAACTCTCAACAAAGCACAACCAAAACCTAATCACCACTAAAGGTGATTAGCAAGCACCAAAGCACCAGGGTTAAGAAAAGCAAACAGGGTAAGCCCTAAACGAAGGTTAGGGTCCTTACACCATATCTATCACTCACCCCTCAAAATCCCCATGTGTCAAACCCACCCAACCATCACCTTTATAACAACCCATGTTTCAGGACTGCGTTTGATGATGTCAAAGTGTGCCGAACGGCATGTGTTGAGTGTAGTGATTTCAGGTCAAAGAATCACACTCACCACCATCACTGTGAGTACTGACTGTGACTACCATGTCATGGTTCCATGTGTCAAACTCATGGTGGGTTTGTCTGGTACACTTGTTCTCTAACAAGTACCTATGTGTTTGGTTTGATATCTCTATATCATGACTAATGAGATTCTATCATCAACCAACACCACAATCTAGTCTTGTGTGTCATTGATGTCTATCTACCTTCCACAATGACATCTGACTAGGGACATACCAAGAATGTAGAAACTCTTAGCATTCGTATGATCTCATCATTCCGGTCCTCAACCTGAAAGCATACGTCATTGAGTACTGTCATTCTCTAGAAATTCAATCTGTTCTATCACTATCTCATATGACTAAACTAGAAATAATTGGAAGCTTGCCTTTGATGTTTATCAAATCAATCTTAATGTATCCCACCAATCATCCCACGATTGGCTCTCAGGGCATACATACCAACATTGTATCCTTGTGATGATTGGTAAGATGGCTTTGAGATTGAGAGTGATAATGTAACACATGATAATGAGATCTATGTTGTTTACTTGTGTTATAATTTACATGTTACATAACTTGGTTGAATCTTGCAATCCACTTAAAATATGTTAATTAATTACAGATGAATCTTTCATGTAGTTTGCCCTGGCCATAGATCCTTCATCGTCAGGAGTTTGATGATGGTGAAACAAGTTCTCCTAAGGGATAACCTGAAATGCATATTGTTGAATATGCGGAGTGTGCCTACGCCCTAAGTAGTAGTGCATGTAGAGCATGGTGAATAGGACCATGGCTAAGGATTAGAGCATGATTTCAGGCCCGTGGCTCAGTGTGGTTAGAGCATGGTGAACATGCCCATGGCTCAGTGATGATGGAGCATGGTGAACATGCCCGTGGCTCAGTTTTCTAGTGTCGATACCAATACCAAGGTGGGCTAGGCAGAGGGTAGCCTGACCATGTGTGGCTGAGGCCACTTAAGCATGAGACTATAATCCTACTTGTTGGTTCTTTTGCACTGACCATAAGGGAAAGATGTCGTGGAACCCGGCTCTCCCATCGACCTTGTATGGCAATCGAGTGTGATCAAGCGGTGGTCGGTTGGGATTTGAGTGGTACGACTCACTTCCTCAGGGAATAATAAGTCATAATCCAGATGTAAAGTATATTTGCTTAGGGAAAACATGGAACATTGGTTGAGGCCTTATTTATATAGTCGCCCTAGTTATATCTTGCAGCTAATTATATATTCCTCAGATGTTATGATAAGATCCTATAAGACTTATCTTGTCAATCATGTTCCATATATTATCTGTTTATATGCCTCTTAGATGTCCTGATAAGATGTTATAGAGGTAGTTCTGCTCCGTATGTTGCATATATGATTTTCTTATATCAGTTACCTGCTTTATCTGTTATAGCTCTCCTGAGGTTTTATAGTTTTGAAGGGGGTTATGTTTCTCACTGGGACTGTGTGTCTCACCCCATTGGTATAAAATCCTTTTTTGGTGGACGTGCTAGACGTGGTGGTGATCATGGTGTTGCAGCTGAGCAACAAGAAGAATAGTAGAAGGCAAGAGATGGATATGATGCTTTTGTGGTTGTTTTGTAGTAGAGTCCTAGAGTCATCATCCCTGTACTCTCAGGTCCTTGGAGGTGTTTTAATGAGGTTTCATGATGTATAACTGATATGGCTTTCTTATTCTATTGTTGACCTGGCTGGGTTTGTTATGTACATAAACAGGTGGTGAACTCTTGTTCTTATGGGATAACTAGATCCTATGAGCTATGGACATGTATCAAGTTTATGTATATTTATATAACATGTTTCTTTACAGGATGTGGATCTGGTTGTAATAGTTCCTTTCTTATCTATTTTCCACAATCAATTTTAATTAACCTATGTTTTTGGTAATACAATGTTTATGACGGTTCCACACATTTTCATGTGGTGTTTTGCTATCTTTATGATGGCGGGATGTCACAATTAAGTTGGTATTATAGCTCTAGGTTTGCTGAGTCTACAGGGATCTAGGACTAGGCTTTGTGTCTGTTCTTGTGATTTTTCCAGATTTTCTCATAATGACCTTCTACCCCCAGCAGAAGATAAAGCTAAAAGATGTCTGGAAATCACAAAGAGTGTGCTGCTGAGAGCAGTGCCGCTGCATCAGTTGATGGAGCAAGTGTGCAGGAACATGAAGATCGAGTGCATGAGGTCCCCCAGTTTGACCCAGCCATTCTTGAGAATCCTGCCTATCAACACCTTATGGGACAGTTAGTGGATACGATGAATCACATGGTGGAGAGATTACATGTTCCTCAGCCAAGAGCATTGATTCCCCATGGTGAATCTTCGGGCATTGGGAATACCTTTGAGCGGCTTCGCCAAGTCAGAGCTTTGGATTATGCTAGAACGGATGATCCAGCAAATGTAGATCTGTGGCTGACAGGTCTTGAGAAGGCCTTCCAGATCCTCAACATCCCCTAGGTAGACAAAGTCAAGCACGTTGTCTACCTTCTGAAGGGTAGTGCTCGCCACTGGTGGGCCATCGAGGAAGAGAAGCGACCCGATGAGGTGATCTATTGGGACATCTTTAGGTGGGAGTTCGTGAGTCGATACTTCCCGAAGACATACCTGGACAAGAAGATCATCCAGTTCGAGCATTTGTGCCAAGGATCTTTGAACATCACCGAGTATGAAGCCAAGTTTATGGAACTGCTGAGGTTTTGTCCTCACATGGCGACAACAAATGATGAGAGGATCAGACAATTTGAGAAAGGTTTGAATGCCAAGCTGACAACACATGCTGCTGCTTTAGAGAACTGGAAGTAGTTTGCCATGTTTGTGGAGTCTGTCTGAAGGATTGAACGGCCAGTCAAGGAAAAGAGAGATGCCATGTCCAAGAAACGTCCTTCTCAGTTTCAGAAACAGAGGTTTGACAGCCACAACAAGCCGAGGTTTTCTGCACCTTCTATGATGCAAGGTTCTAGTGCACCATCTCAGTGGTCACCAAGTAAAGGAAGAGGGCATGGTTATTCACCATCCAGAGCCTACAGTTCAACTTTAGTAGCAGTGATAGGGCCATCTAGGTTGCATTTAGGGGACATGTCATGCTATCTTTGTGGGTAGATAGGGCATATGAAGTTGAATTGCCCAAGGAGAGATGTCAAAGTGACACAACAATCGAGACAGAGTCAGCAACGATCAGATAGACAACAGTCTAGTGGCGCTAGAGGGTGAGGATGCGACCAAGTGTCACAAGATGGATTGTTTGCTCAAGGAAGCATAGGGCGTGGATGACATCAAGCAATGGCTTGATTCTATGCTATGAGTCAGCCTGAGGTGATAGTCAACCTGTGAGTGGTGGAAGGTCAGATGGAGTTATTTCATTCTAATTTGTCTTATTCTTACTTTCTGTAAGGACCCTGACATGGGTTATGAGGTAACCGTATTTTTTTGGCTAATAAAGTTGATTAGAACTTTAATATAATCCTCTAAGGTGCTTTTTTATCATGTTACACACTCATGTTTCAAGTTTGGTCCCGATTGAATGCTGTTTGAGCAATTTTCCTTTGTTTTGGACCAAAGTGAAATTTACCCAAATTGAGGGGCTATAATGCAAAATGTCACATGTTGAACATGCCTCACGTGTTTTAGCATCATTATCTAGAGAATTATGCAAGGTGGTGGCTTGTGGAAAGACTAAATTCCAAGTTTGAACTTGTTTGAACAATGCTGGTACCTTGTGCACCAATTTTGGTACAAATTGTAATTTATCCAAAATGTGGGGTTGATATGAAAATTACTACCTATAGAATGTCCCTACTTCCTCTATGTATCATTTAGAGCAGATATAATGAATGAGACACCATGTTTGGATCAATTATGAATGATGATACTCTAGGTGATGAAATGACCAAGAAAAAGGGTTGAATTTGGAAGCTTAGCTTGAGTTTTATCAAGTTGAAAAGCTTATATATGAGTGCCTATCGGCCATGGAGCCCAAGGAGGTGTCCCATATCATTTTGTGAACTCTTGGAAAAGTCTATATCATGCAAAGCACCTCAACGAGGTGAGGTGTGACAACCAACATGTTTTCTTAGAAAAAGTGTATCGACTTGACTTAAAATAGTGATTAAACCTAGATGACTTATCCAAATGGATAAGTAATGGACGAATTTGCATCTCAAGATGATCCTCAACCATTTTGCAAGACAATATAAATGGTGATGCATGCATGGACACGTGTCACCCATGCATGACACGTGGCACCTACTAGCTCAAAATGTTGACACCTCATTTTTGCCTTTCTTCATGATCAGCAAGTATATATACCCCTAGTTTCACCCCTTGATGCAATTTTTCGACCATTACCAACCTCCTACCTTGTAGTATCGTGCATGGGGATCTTGTATCGTGCAGGAAAGCAAGAGTATCGTGCATAGACCCTTGGATATTGCCCATAGAAAAAGCATATCGGCCAAGTAGGTGAAATTGGCCATATAAGGTGATATCGGCCAATAGGGTGAAGAGTTGAGTGCCATATTGTGAAAATGAGTGCCATGTCGTGCAAGTGAGTGCCATATCGTGCAAGAGGGTTGGAATATCGTGCAAGGGAACAAGGATATCGTGCATAGGCCTTGGGTATCGGCTATAGCAAGTGTATCGGCCATACCATGTTGATATTGTCCAAAGCAAGTTGATATCGGCCAATTGAGGTGATTTTGGCCACAAGTGAGGGGGTATCGGCCACAAGCAAAGTTGTGTCGGCCAAGAGGAAGTCCATATCACCCACGCATGGTAGGGTGTCGACCAAGGAGCTAAGGAACTCAAAACTTAACCCTAAGGTAAGATATAGTTGTCTTCAAGCTTGAATTGAAGCATGGAATTAGGGTTATGATCTACCTTTCTTTTCCTCTTCACCAATTTCTTATCCATGGTGATTCCTTGTATATGAAGGAGTTGTGAACGAGACTTGGACCTTTGATAAAGTCATCTTCAACCTTAGGAACATGGAGCTTTGGACCTTGAAGCTTTGAAGTGGTTCTTAAGGCGGGTTTTATAACTTCAACTCAACCATGTTATTATTCTTCACCTAAATTGTTATAATTAGTGAAATATGTTTAATTCCGAAATTTCCTGAAATTGGTGATGAAATTATGAGTTCAATTAGTTTCTTAGACCTGTTGCCATGAATTATATCAGTTAGAACAAAGGTATAGAGCTTGAAGATGATGGTATCACTTTATAAAAGTGATATCGGGTGCAAGCATACAAGCAAGCACCTCTAACCTGATATGATGATGCACCTACTTCACTTGAACGATATGAATATGAATGAATACTTTGTTGCATGATATGGGGGTGTAGTATACACCTCTCACGATAGGGAGTCAAGTATAGACTCCGTACACGATACAAGGTCAATTGTATACTTGTAAGTTGACAAGAAACCCTAAATTGGGTAACCCAATATAAGTGAAAAGTAACAAGTGCTATTGCATGATATGATCATATGATACATCATTGGTACTTAGTGTCATGAGGCCTACATGACCTTGTATGACATGGTTTCACGATACACAACCCTAAACAATATGGTAACCATAACCCATCATGGCTAACCCTAGATGGTGACTAGCCCGATAGGGTGACTGAATGTACTTCTAGCCCGACATGGTGATGGGTTGATACCTCATAAGTATCATGGGCGACACATACATATATCTTGTTCCCGATATGAGGTCAAGATGGTACCTCATTCCCGATATGGAGACAAGTGCAAATCCTAGCCCGATATGGTGAGTGTCTATACACCTACAACCTGATATGGTGAACATATGCACATGATTTAACCCTATACACCTTGTAAAGGTAAGGGCAAGACACTCTTAGGAATGATGAGTGTAACACCAAGTAATGGTGTGGATAATACCTTGATAGGTGAAACACCTAGAGTGGTTGATAATGGTTAATCCTATATCAATAATGCCTTAACCCGAGATGAGTTCATATCATTAATGATGGTTGAATAATTCAATTGTGTGACTTATGACCAATAAATTACATGATAAATGTGATGAGCTAGTGCATAAAGTATTAGGATGGGACATACCCTAATACAAGATAAGTTGATGAACTTAAGTATGTTAAAAGTGATGAGGGAAGTGATACATCAAGACATGATAGATATCACATCCAATACCTCAAGGTTGATGTACCTTGATGCACCTTAAATCCAATATACTTGGATGAGTAACACATGAAGAGTGTTATGTAAATTGTTACGTTGAGATGTAATGAGTTTAATACACTTTGATATGTGTAGGCTAACATACTTTGAGAAAGGGTTAAGCCAAATTAATAAAGTCTGATGTAATCATACCCTGGTAAGGATGAGAGAGGAACTCATACCTTGTGTTGATGATTCATTTAATGATAAATGATGAGAATGAATAAGTATGATTGAATACTTATGATATCAATGTTTGCTCCTAGATGTGTGGAGCAATGAATTAGGGTTTGATCATTGATGATATGATCTTGAAAACCTAAATAGTTAATAATGAAAAACCCTAACCCTAATGAAGGGTAATGATATGTAAGAGAAACCCTAATCGATAAGAAAGGAAAATCCTAACCCTAATGATGGGAAGGTTGTATTTCTTTTATTGCATAAGCCTTGTAAGGAATGTTAAATACTTACATAACAAATACCATGTGAATAAGTTGTTGCCTAGTGAGAGGTGACAAGATGTGAATGGCCTTGTTAGCCATGTGAATAAGTTGTTTCCTAGTGAGAGGTGACAAGATGTGAATGGCCTTGTGAGCCATGTGAATAAGTTGTTGCCTAGTGAGAGGTGACAAGATGTGAATGGCCTTGTAAGCCATGTGAATAAGTTGTTGCCTAGTGAGAGGTGACAAGATATGAATGGCCTTGTGAGCCATGTGAATAAGTTGTTGCCTAGTGAGAGGTGACAAGATGTGAATGGCCTTGTGAGCCATGAGAATATTTGTACGACAAGTGAAATGAATACCTTGGTCTAAGGACCTAGAGGTAATGGTTACCAGTTATAGAGGTAACAATTTTATGTGATGAATTCCCAGTAACGTGAAAAGGGACTGAGATCCCAAGTATCATGTGATTTAAAGATATGAAAAGAATGTGATAAATGTATTACACTTTTCTTTGTAGCATTTTCATAATAATTCTTGATTGAAGCTTGATTGATGCTAAAAGAATACAGAAATTTACTTAATTAACCAAGTGAAATCTTATCATGTAGAGCCCTGGCCATAGATCCATCATCGTCAGTGGTTGGTGATGGTGAAATGGGTTGCTCCGTGGCATAACTTGGAAGGCATACTTTTGAGTATGTGGGGGTGATGGGTGAAAATATCCTAACACCCTAATGTGGGATTGGTGGTGGATAAACTCGAGATCCCACAATCCTTCATTATATGTGTCGGGATGGATGTATCACGAATCTCCCGATGATGAAGGTCGGGATGGATGTTAGATAAACATGAGATCTTTCTCTCCCGAAGAGAGTGCAGTTGATGTTGTAGCTCTACATAGCGAAGTTCCAGTATACTCGTGGATTAGCTATTTTAGCAGTGACACAAGATGTCCTGTAGTTTGTACCCACACTGACTGGGGAGGATGAGGTCATGGAGTCCGGCTCTTCCACTGACCTATGTATGAAACCGATGCTTTACTCCATCATGCTCGGTTGGAGTATGAGCAGTATACCTCATACTCCTAAGGACTTAAGTGTGATTGTAAAATGTAATCATCCGCCTAAGATGTTTGCTTAAATATGGAAATCATTTAGCTGATGTTACATTTCTTTCATGCATCCTTAGTGGATAGATGTGATTTATGTTTCTTTACATTTCTTACAAAGAAGATAGTTGATTATTAATTCTACCATGGGTAGATGCAATGTTCTCCTTAAGAAAGGAGATTACTTCATTCTATTTATACAGTGATTAATCCTGCCTCTTAATATAATAAGAACCTCTGCTCAGTTTATAAATGTTTAATCTATGATAATAATATGGTCGGCGGAGAGTTATATCTCTCGCTGGGACAATTACAATTGTCTCACCCCCGTGGGACCCAAATTTTTAAGTGGACGTGCACGGGGAGGTGAAGACCTTTTTGCAGAGGAAGAAAAATAGCTGAGTCAGCAGTGACAGCTCAGGTTGAGTGTACTGTCTGTCATGTCTTGTAGATATGAGTCCTATGTGTCATCTCTGTACTCTCAGGTCCTTGAAGTTGGTTCGTACTGGTTTTATGATCAATAAGAGATTTTGGCTTACGTGCCTCGAGGTTTTATGTTGCTCATGTATAGTTTGGTAAAGCAACTATTATATGTTATTCTCGAGATGAGATGTACCATATATGTACAATGTGAATAATGATGTATATAAGGTTTTGGACCTTTCAGTAAGAGTTTTCTTTGGAATGGATCTCTTTGAAAAAAATGGTTTTAATTTTTAGGGATTTTCATTAATCTGTTGTTTATGCTTAATTCTGCTTAATAAGTAATGATTTGTTCGACTGTCGTTACAATTTTTGTATCAGAGCTTAAGGTTCACTGAGTCTACAGAGACATCGGACTAAGGTGTTTAGTCTGTGTTAGTGTCCTCCAATATACCCTATAGTGACTTCTGCTTGTGCAGAAGAAAGGGTGAAGTTTATAAATGAATGGGGAACACGAGGAATACATTTTTTAGGGCAATGTTATTGCACCAGGAAAGGGTGCAAGGGATCAAGCAAGAGAAGAATGAATGTCTGAGAATTCCCATCATGACCCGATCAGGATAGAGAATCCTATGTTTATCCTCTTGTTGGGAAGGTTAGGACAACCGTGATGCATATAGTAGACTGGATAATAGCATTACAACCTAGGTTACCAGTCCTTGATGCAAAAACTTTGGGCCTTGAAAGGGTTTCTGAATGACATAGTCATGTTGGAACAGTGGAAAATGTGGGAAGGATTAGCATATGACAAGAAAATAGACTCTTCCATAAGTATAGACAGATAGTATATCTGCGATGGTAATGCCCAAGATGGGGCAATAAGTTGAGAAATAAGGAAAGGTCTCTACAAATTTTAGAGACATGTGCCTAGTTGTTCTAAAAAGACAAAGTTTTCGGTGCCACCAGTGCAATAAATGCCTAGTGTACCAGGGCAGTAGCCACTAAGTAAAGGCAAAGGTCCTAACTTTCCACCTATAAGAACTCATGGCTTAGCTTATACATCGGTAATGAGACTGATAAGACCATGGTATGAGAACAAGACATGTTATGGATATGGACATTTTGAGCATACTAAACTCTTTTCTTTGAAAAGAAGGGAGGAAATGAATCAATAGCCGAGGAAGGCTCGGTAGGGCATACAAAAGTTACAGTCCAATAGTGTAAAAAGGCAAGAGTAACAACATGAAACAACTAGACTCTATGTGTTGAGTCAACTTGGAGCGGTAGATGACCGCGAGGGTAACAGTTAGATAGAGCCTTTTCTTTTCAATATGCCTTATCTTGATGCTATCTGATAATCCTAAAAAGGATTGTTGTTATGGATTTCCCTATTGACTGTCCTATGGGGACATAGGGAAGATATGATGAGAACTAGAATTTATATTCTGTTCAATATTCTTTTAAATGCTCTATAATTGCTCTTATCTATGTGAAAGAGGATGAGATATAGAAGTGATGCCTGGAGAAATGCCAGGAATGTTAAATCATGTGTTGGTTATTATACAAAAAGTAAGGAATATGATAGTAAACAAAGTGCATACTACTTAATCTCGGTACTTGTATACCCTGTCCAGGTATATAATTATTGGAGATAATATGAGTATGGAACTCTTAGATTGTTATTTTTTTATTACTCTGATCAAGTTGTCATTCTGAGACAATCTAGTGAGTATAATGAAACTGGAAATATGGTATGGACATGTATATCACATCCTAAGTGCAATAAAATGGAATCTGAGATGATCTCAGATCAATATGTATGTATGAGGAAATGAAAAGTATAATCCTCATGATAAGAGAATGAGAACAAGGGAGATGATCCCTGTTAGATAAAGCATGTGTGAATAGTAAATATCTTTTCCCATAATGTGGAAATGGGAAATGTGATAAAATCACAAAATGCTCATGACATGTTAGACAATAACAAAGAAAGGAATAATGACATGTAATCATCCTTATAATTCCTATGTTTATGGCAAGGAACCTAGGATGAAACACGAGTAAATGACTCATGAATAGTTGAAAGTTCATGTAATAATCAGATGAGATGATAATCTCTTCTCTTTCATAAACAACCCTGGATGATGATGGGGTGATAACAGGAATATGTTACTTTGTGTTCTTTCCCTTCTGGGACATGGTAATCATGTGGGTCTTATGAAACTTGATGTGCATAATTTAAAAATGTTCAATTGATGGACTTAGAAAAGTATCAATTTGTCTTGGACTTTGGTTTCAAGATAAAGATATGTGTAACAAGTAATGTCCCAAGATGAAAGAAAGATGAGGACGTGATGTGTTTCCGACACATGTGATGGATACCAAGGTAAGAAATTCTGGTATCTATGAAGTATCAGGTGATATGGCAAAGTGAAAACATAACTCCTAATCAACTGATTTATGTTGGTTACCTGGGATGGCCAATTGTGAAAATTAGTCTAGCTACATACTATAGTATGGACATCATATGTTAGGGGTTTATGCTCCGCATAAACATAACATCAATAAGGATGTACTAATTGAAGGAACAATTGTAAAATCATTGTGGGAAAAACTTATCAAGCTAAAAATAATTCCTTAGAAAGTGTTACCTGATACAAAGTTGACTCTACAGTCAATAATGAAAAAGACAGTGGAATATGTGCCCTGTGTGAAAGATTCAATGATAACCCTATGTGGAAGAACTTTGTGTTGATCAAATTTCTATGTCATCTCCATGACATTAAGGTGTTACGTGGAGACTTGATGGTTTGACTAATGAATAATATATGTCTTCCTTTACCTGGGATTTCAGGGACGAAATCCTTGTTAGGGGTTTATAACTTGTAACGACCCTGACCTGGGTTATGAGGTAACCCTATTTTTTTGGCTAATAAAGTTGATTATAACTTTAATACAATCCTCTAAGGTGCTTTGTTATCATTTTACACACTCATGTTTCAAGTTTGGTCCCGATTGAATGTTGTTTGAGCAATTTTCCTTTGTTTTGGACCAAAGTACAATTTACCCAAATTGAGGGGCTATAATGCAAACTGTCACATGTTGAACATGCCTCATGTGTTTTAGCATCATTATAGAGAGAATGATGCAAGGTAGTGGCTTGTGGAAAGGCTAAATTCCAAGTTTGAACTTGTTTGAACAATGCTGGTACCTTGTGCACCAATTTTGGTACAAATTGTAATTTACCCAAAATGTGTGGTTGATATGCAAATTACTACCTATAGAATGTCCCTACTTCCTCTATGTATCATTTAGAGGAGAGAGAATGAATGAGACACCATGTTTGGATCAATTATGAATGATGATACTCTAGGTGATGAAATGACCAAGAAAAAGGGTTGAATTTGGAAGCTTAACTTGAGTTGTATCAAGTTGAAAAGCTTATATATGAGTTCCTATCGGCCATGGAGCCTAATGAGGTGTCCCATATCGTTTTTTGAACTCTTGGAAAATTCTATATAGTGAAAAGCACCTCAAGGAGGTGAGGTGTGACGGCCAACAAGTTTCCTTAGAAAAAGTGTATCGGCTTGACTTAAAATAGTGATTAAACCTAGATGACTTATCCAAATGGATAAGTAATGGACGAATTTTCATATCAAGATGATCCTCAACCATTTTGCAATACAAGATAAATGTTGATGCATGCATGGACACGTGTCACCCATGCATGACACGTGGCACCTACTGGCTCAAAATGTTGACACCTCATTTTCCCCTTTCTTCATGATCAACAAGTATATATACCCCTAGTTTCACCTCTTGATGCAATTTTTCGACCCTTACCACCCTCCTACCTTGTGGTATCGTGCATGGGGCTCTTGTATCGTGCAGGAAAGAAAGGGTATCGTGCATATACCCTTGGATATTGCCCATAGCAAAAGCATATCGGCCAAGTAGGTGAAATTGGCCATATAAGGTGATATCGGCCAATAGGGTGAAGAGTTGAGTGCCATATCATGCAAGTGAGTGCCATATCATGAAAGTGAGTGCCATATCGTGCAAGTGAGTGCCATATCATGAAAGTGAGTGCCATATCGTGCACGAGGGTTGGCATATCGTGCAAGGGAATAAGGATATCGTGCATAGGCCTTGGGTATCGGCCATAGCAAGTGTATCGGCCATACCATGTTGATATTGTCCATAGAGAGTTGATATCGGCCAATTGAGGTGATTTTGGCCACAAGTGAGGGGGTATCGGCCACAAGAAAAGTTGTGTCGGCCAAGAGGAAGTCCATATCGCCCAAGAGTGGTAGGGTGTCGACCAAGGAGCTAAGGAACTCAAAACTTAACCCTAAGGTAAGATATAGTTGTCTTCAAGCTTGAATTGAAGCATGTAATTAGGGTTATGATCTACCTTTCTTTTCCTCTTCACCAATTTCTTATCCATGGTGATTCCTTGTATATGAAGGAGTTGTGAACGAGACTTGGACCTTTGATAAATTCATCTTCAACCTTAGGAACATGGAGCTTTGGACCTTGAAGCTTTGAAGTGGTTCTTAAGGCGGGTTTTATAACTTGAACTCAACCATGTTATTATTCTTCACCTAAATTGTTATAATTAGTGAAATACTTTTAATTCCGAAATTTCCTGAAATAATTGATGAAATTATGAGTTCGATTAGTTTCTTAGACCTATTTCCATGAATTATATCAGTTAGAACAAAGGTCTAGAGCTTGAAGATGGTGGTATCACTTTATAAAAGTGATATCGGGTGCAAGCATACAAGCAAGCACCTCTAACCCAATATGATGATACACCTACTTCACTTGAACGATATGAATATGAATGAATACTTTTTTGCATGATATGGGGGTGTAGTATACACCTCTTAAATGATAGGGAGTCAAGTATAGACTCCATACACGATACAAGGTCAATTGTATACTTGTAAGTTGACAAGAAACCCTAAATTGGGTAACCTGATATAAGTGAAGAGTAACAAGTGCTATTGCATGATATGATCATATGATACATAATTGGTACTTAGTATCATGAGGCCTACATGACCTTGTATGACATGGTTGCACGACAGGGTTGCACGATACACAACCCTAAACAATATGGTAACCCTAACCCATCATGGCTAACCCTAGATAATGACTAGCCCAATAGGGTGATTGAATGTACTTCTAGCCTGACATGGTGATGGGTTGATACCTCATAAGTATCATGGGCGACACATACATATATCTTGTGCCTGATATGAGGTCAAGAAGGTACCTCATGCCTAATATGGAGACAAGTGCAAATCCTAGCCCGATATGGTGAGTGTTTATACACCTACAACCTGATATGGTGAACATATGCACATGATTTAACCCTATACACCTTGTAAAGGTAAGGGCAAGACACTCTTAGGAATGATGAGTGTAACACAAAGTAATGGTGTGGATAATACCTTGATAGTTGAAATACCTAGAGTGGTTGATAATGGTTAATCCTATATCAATAATGCCTTAACCCGAGATGAGTTCATATCATTAATGATGGTTGAATAATTCAATTGTGTGACTTATGACCAATACATTACATGATAAATGTGATGAGCTAGTGCATAAAGTATTAGGATGGGACATACCCTAATACAAGATAAGTTGATGAACTTAAGTATGTTAAAAGTGATGAGGGAAGTGATACATCAAGACATGATAGATATCACATCCAATACCTCAAGGTTGATGTACCTTGATGCACCTTAAATCCAATATACTTGGATGAGTAACACATGAAGAGTGTTATGTAAATTGTTACATTGAGATGTAATGAGTTTAATGCACTTTGATAAGTGTAGGCTAACATACTTTGAGAAATGGTTAATCCAAGTTAATAAAGTCTGATGTAATCATACCCTGGTAAGGATGAGAGAGGAACTCATACCTTGTGTTGATTATTCATTTAATGATAAATGATGAGAATGAATAAGTTTGATTGAATACTTATGATATCAATGTTTTCTCCTAGATGTGTGAAGCAATGAATTAGGGTTTGATCATTGATGATATGATCTTGAAAACCTAAATGGTTAATAATGGAAAACCCTAACCCTAATGAAGGGTAATGATATGTAAAAGAAACCCTAATCGATAAGAAAGGAAAATACTAACCCTAATGATGGGAATGTTGTATTTCTCTTATTGCATAAGCCTTGTAAGGAATGTTAAATACTTACATAACAAGTACCATGTGAATAAGTTGTTGCCTAGTGAAAGGTGACAAGATGTGAATGGCCTTGTGAGTCATGTGAATAAGTTGTTGCCTAGTGAGAGGTGACAAGATGTGAATGGCCTTGTGAGCCATATGAATAAGTTGTTGCCTAGTGAGAAGTGACAAGATGTGAATGGCCTTGTGAGCCATTTTAATAAGTTGTTGCCTAGTGAAAGGTGACAAGATATGAATGGCCTTGTGAGCCATGTGAATAAGTTGTTTCCTAGTGAGAGGTGACATGATGTGAATGGCCTTGTGAGCCATGAGAATACTTGTACAACAAGTGAAATGAATATCTTGGTCTAAGGACCTAGAGGTAATGGTTACCAATTACAGAGGTAACAATGTTATGTGATGAATTCCCAGTAACGTGAAAAGGGATTGAGATCCCAAGTATCATGTGATTTGAAGATATAAAAAGAATGTGATAAATGTATTACACTTTTATTTGTAGCATTGTCATAATAATTCTTGATTGAAACTTGACTGATGCTAAAAGAATACAGAAATGTACTTAATTAACCAAGTGAAATCTTATCATGTAGAGCCCTGGCCATAGATCCATCATCGTCAGTGGTTGGTGATGGTGAAACGGGTTGCTCCGCGGCATAACTCGGAAGGCATACTTTTGAGTATGTGGGGGTGATGGGCGAAAATATCCTGACGCCCTAATGTGGGATTGGTGGTGGATAAACACGAGATCCCACAATCCTTCATTATATGTGTCGGGATGGATGTATCACGAATCTCCCGATGATGAAGGTCGGGATGGATGTTAGATAAACATGAGATCTTTCTCTCCCGAAGAGAGTGTAGTTGACGTTGTATCTCTACATAGAGAAGTTCTAGTATACTCCTGGATTAGCTATTTTAGCAGTGACACAAGATGTCCTATAGTTTGTACCCACACTGACTAGGGAGGATGAGGTCATGGAGTCCGACTCTTCCATTGACCTATGTATGGAACTGATTCTTTACGCCGTCGTGGTCGGTTGGAGTATGAGCGGTATACCTCATACTCTTCAGGGCTTAAGTGTGATTGTAAAATGTAATCAACAGCCTAGCATGTTTTCTTAAATATGGAAATCATTTGGCTGATGTTATATTTCTTTTATGCATCCTTAGTGGATAGATGTTATTTATGTTTCTTTACATTTCTTGCAAAGCAGATAGTTGATTATTAATTCTACCATGGGTAGATGCAATGTTCTCCTTAAGAAAGGAGATTACTTCATTCTGTTTATACAATGATTAATCCTGCCTCTTAATATAAAAAGAACCTCTGCTCAATTTATAAATGATTAATCTATGATAATAATATGGTCGGCGGAGAGTTATATCTCTCATTGGGACAATTACAATTGTCTCACCACCGTGGGACCCAAATTTTTAGGTGGACGTGCATGAGGAGGTGAAGACCTTTTTGCAGAGGAAGAACAACAGCTGAGGTAGCAGTGACAGCTTAGGTTGAGTGTATTGTCTGTCATGTCTTGTAGATATGAGTCCTATGTGTCGTCTCTATACTCTCAAGTCCTTGGCATTGGTTCGTACTGGTTTTATGATCAATAAGAGATTTTGGCTTACGTGCCTCGAGGTTTTATGTTGCTCATGTATAGTTTGGTAAAGCAACTGTTATATGTTATTCTTGAGATGAGATGTACCGGATATGTACAATGTGAATAATGATGTATATAAGGTTTTGGACCTTTCAGTAAGAGTTTTCTTTGGAATGGATCTCTTTGAAAAAAATAGTTTTAATTTTTAGGGATTTTCGTTAATCCGCTGTTTATGTTTAATTCCGCTTAATAATTAACGATTTGTTCGACCGTCGTTATAGTTTTGGTATCAAAGCTTAAGGTTCGCTGAGTATACAGAGACATAGGACTAAGGTGTTGAGTCTGTGTTAGTGTCCTCCAGTATACCCTATAGTGACTTCTGCTTGTGCAGAAGAAAGAGTGAAGTTTATAAATGACTGGGGAACACGAGGAATACATTGTTGAGGGCAATGTTGTTGCACCAGGAAGGGGTGCAAGGGGTCAAGCAAGAGAAGAATGAATGCTTGAGAATTCCCATCATGACCCGATCAGGATAGAGAATCCTATGCTTATGCTCTTGTTGGGAAGGTTAGGACAACAGTGATGCATATAGTAGACTGGATAATAGCATTACAACCTAGGTTACCAGTCCTTGATGTAGAAACTTTGGGCTTTGAAAGGGTTTTTGAATGACATAGTCATGTTGGAACAGTGGAAAATGTGGGAAGGATTAGCATATGGTAAGAAAATAGACTCTGCCATAAGTATAGATAGATAGTATATCTGCGATGGTAATGCCCAAGATGGGGCAATAAGTTGAGAAATAAGGAAAGGTCTCTACAAATTTTAGAGACATGTGCCTAGTTGTTCTAAAAAGACAAAGTTTTCGATGCCATCAGTGCAATAAATGCCTAGTTTACCAGGGCAGTAGCCACTAATTAAAGGCAAAGGTCCTAACTTTCCACCTGTAAGAACTCATAGCTTAGCTTATACATCGGTAATGAGACTGAAAAGACCATGGTATGTGAACAAGACATGTTATGGATATGGACATGTTGAGCATACTAAACTCTTTTATTTGAAAAGAAGGGAGGAAATGACCCAACAGCCGAGGAAGGCTCAGTAGGGCATACAAAAGTTACAGACCAATAGTGTAAAAAGGAAAGAGTAACAACATGAAACAACTAGATTATATGTGTTGAGTCGACCTGGAGCGGTATATGACCGCGAGGGGTAACAGTTAGATAGAGCCTTTTCATTTCAATATGCCTTATCTTGATGCTATCTGATAATCCTAAAAAGGATTGTTGTTATAGATTTCCCTATTGATTGTCCTATGGGGACATAGGGAAGATATGATGAGAACTAGAATTTATATTCTATTCAATATTCTTTTAAATGCTCTATACTTGCTCTTATCTATGTGAAAGAGGATGAGATATAGAAGTGATGTCTGGATAAAGTCAAGGAATGTTAAATCATGTGTTGGTTATTATACGAAAAGTAAGGAATATGATAGTAAACAAAGTGCATACTACTTAATATCAATACTTGTATACCCTGGCCAGGTATATAATTATTGGAGATAAGATGAGTATGGAACTCTTAGATTGTTATCTTTTTTATTACTCTGATCAAGTAGTCGTTCTGAGACAATCTAGTGAGTATAATGAAACTGGAAATATGATATGGACATGTATATGACATCCTAAGTGCAATAAAATGGAATCTGAGATGATCTCAGATCAATCTATATGTATGAGGAAATGAAAAGTATAATCCTCATGATAAGAGAATGAGAACAATGGAGATGATCCATGTTAGATAAAGCATGTGTGAATAGTAAATATCTTTTCCCATAATGTAGAAATGGGAAATGTGATAAAATCACAAAATGCTCATGAACATGTTAGACAATAACAAAGAAAGGAATAATGACATGTAATCATCCTTATAATTCCTATGCTGAGGGCAAGGAACCTAGGATGAAACATGAGTAAATGACTCATGAATAGTTGAAAGTTCATGCAATAATCAGAGGAGATGATAATCTCTTCTCTTTGATAAACAACCCTAGATGATGATGATGGGGTGATAACAGGAATATGTTCCTTTGTGTTCTTTCCCTTCTGGGACATGGTAATCATGTGGGTCTTATGACACTTGATGTGCATAAGTTAAAAATGTTCAATTGATGGATACTTAGAAAAGTATCAGTTTGTTTTGGACTTTGGTTCCAAGATAAAGATATGTGTAACAAGTAATGTCCCAAGATGAAAGAAAGATGAGGACGTGATGTGTTTCCGATACATGTGATGGATACCAAGGTAAGAAATTATGGTATTTAAGAAGTATCAGGTGATATGGCAAAGTGAAAACATAACTCCTAATTAGCTGATTTATGTTGGTTACCTGGGATGGTCAATTGTGAAAATCAGTCTAGCTACATACTATAGTATGGACATCATATGGTAGGGGTTTATGCTCCGCATAAACATAAAATCGATAAGGATGTACTAATTGAAGGAACAATTGTAAAATCATTGTGGAAAAAACTTATCAAGCTAAAAATAATTCCTTAGAAAGTGTTACCTGATACAGAGTTGACTCTACAGTCAATAATGAAAAAGACAGTGGAATATGTGCCCTGTGTGAAAGATTCAATGATAACCCTGTGTGGAAGAACTTTGTGTTGATCAAAGTTCTCTGTCATATCCATGACATTAAGATGTTATTTGGAGATTTGATGGTTTGATTAATGAATAATATATGTCTTCCTTTACTTGGGATTTCAGGGACGAAATCCTTGCTAGGGGTTTATAACTTGTAACGACCCTGACCTGGGTTATGAGGTAACCATATTTATTTTGGATAATAAAGTTGATTAGAACTTTAATATAATCCTCTAAGGTGCTTTGTTATCATGTTACACACTCATGTTTCAAGTTTGGTCCCGATTGAATGTTGTTTGAGCAATTTTCCTTTGTTTTGGACCAAAGTGAAATTTACCCAAATTGAGGGGATATAATGCAAAATGTCACATTTTGAACCTGCCTCATGTGTTTTAGCATCATTATATAGAGAGCGATGCAAGGTGGTGGCTTGTGGAAAGACTAAATTCCAAGTTTGAACTTGTTTGAACAATGCTGGTACCTTGTGCACCAATTTTGGTACAAATTGTAATTTACCCAAAATGTTGGGTTGATATGCAAATTACTACCTATAGAATGTCCCTACTTCCTATATGTATCATTTAGAGCAGATATAATGAATGAGACACCATGTTTGGATCAATTATGAATGATGATACTCTAGGTGATGAAATGACCAAGAAAAAAGGTTGAATTTGGAAGCTTAACTTGGGTTGTATCAAGTTGAAAAGCTTATATATGAGTGCCTATCGGCCATGGAGCCCAAGGATGTGTCCCATATCTTTTTTTGAACTCTTGGAAAAGTCTATATCGTGCAAATTACCTCAAGGACGTGAGGTGTGACGGCCAACAAGTTTCCTTAGAAAAAGTGTATCAGCTTGACTTAAAATAGTGATTAAACCTACATGACTTATCCAAATGGATAAGTAATGGAAGAATTTGCATATCAAGATGATCCTCAACCATTTTTTAAGAAAAGATAAATGTTGATGCATGCATGGAAACGTGTCACCCATGCATGACACATGGCACCTACTAGCTCAAAATGTTGACACCTCATTTTTGCCTTTCTTCATGATCAACAAGTATATATACCCCTAGTTTCACCCATTGATGCAATTTTTCGACCCTTACCACCCTCCTACCTTGTGGTATCATGCATGGGGCTCTTGTATTGTGCAGTAAAGCAAGGGTATCTTGCATAGACCCTTGGATATTGCCCATAGCAAAAGCATATCGGCCAAGTAGGTGAAATTGGCCATATAAGGTGATATCGGCCAATAGGGTGAAGAGTTGAGTGCCATATCGTGCAAGTGAGTGACATATCGTGCAATTGAGTGCCATATCGTCCAAGAGGGTTGGAATATCGTGCAAGGGAACAAGGATATCGTGCATAGGCCTTGGGTATCGGCCATACCATGTTGATATTGTCCATAGTAAGTTGATATCGGCCAATTGAGGTGATTTTGGCCACAAGTGAGGGGGTATCGGCCACAATCAAAGTTGTGTCGGCCAAGAGGAAGTCCATATCGCCCAAGAGTGGTAGGGTGTCGACCAAGGAGCTAAGGAACTCAAAACGTAACCCTAAGGTAAGATATAGTTGTCTTCAAGCTTGAATTGAAGCATGTAATTAGGGTTATGATCTACCTTTCTTTTCCTCTTCACCAATTGCTTATCCATGGTGATTCCTTGTATATGAAGGAGTTTTGAACGAGACTTGGACCTTTGATAAAGTCATATTAAACCTTAGGAACATGGAGCTTTGGGCCTTGAAGCTTTGAAGTGGTTCTTAAGGCGGGTTTTATAACTTGAACTCAACCATGTTATTATTCTTCACCTAAATTGTTATAATTAGTGAAATACTTTTAATTCCGAAATTTCCTGAAATAGTTGATGAAATTATGAGTTCAATTAGTTTCTTATACCTGTTTCCATGAATTATATCAGTTAGAACAAAGGTCTAGAGCTTGAAGATGATGGTATCACTTTATAAAAGTGATATCGGGTGCAAGCATCCAAGCAAGCACCTCTAACCCAATATGATGATGCACCTACTTCACTTGAACAATATGAATATGAATGAATACTTTGTTGCACGATATGGGGGTGTAGTATACACCTCTTATACGATAGGGAGTCAAGTATAGACTCCATACACGATACAAGGTCAATTGTATACTTGTAAGTTGACAAGAAACCCTAAATTGGGTAACCCGATATAAGTGAAGAGTAACAAGTGCTATTGCATGATATGATCATATGATACATCATTTTTAATTAGTATCATGAGGCCTACATGACCTTGTATGACATGGTTGCACGACAGGGTTGCACGATACACAACCCTAAACAATATGGTAACCCTAACCCATCATGGCTAACCCTAGATGGTGACTAGCCCGATAGGGTGATTGAATGTACTTCTAGCCCGACATGGTGATGGGTTGATACCTCATAAGTATCATGGGAGACACATACATATATGTTGTGCCCGATATGAGGTCAAGAAGGTACCTCATGCCCGATATGGAGACAAGTGCAAATCCTAGCCCGATATGGTGAGTGTCTATACACCTACAACCTGATATGGTGAACATATGCACATGATTTAACCCTATACACCTTGTAAAGGTAAGGGCAAGACACTGTTATGAATGATGAGTGTAACACCAAGTAATGGTGTTGTTAATAACTTGATAGGTGAAACACCTAGAGTGGTTGATAATGGTTAATCCTATATCAATAATTCCTTAACCCGAGATGAGTTCATATCATTAATGATGGTTGAATAATTCAATTGTGTGACTTATGACCAATACATTACATGATAAATGTGATGAGCTAGTGCATAAAGTATAAGGATGGGACATACCCTAATACAAGATAAGTTGATGAACTTAAGTATGTTAAAAGTGATGAGGGAAGTGATACATCAAGACATGATAGATATCACATCCAATACCTCAAGGTTGATGTACCTTGATGCACCTTAAATCCAATATACTTGGATGAGTAACACATGAAGAGTGTTATGTAAATTGTTACATTGAGATGTAATGAGTTTAATTCACTTTGATAAGTGTAGGTTAACATAGTTTGAGAAAGGGTTAAGCCAAGTTAATAAAGTCTGATGTAATCATACCCTGGTAAGGATGAGAGAGGAACTCATACCTTGTGTTGATGATTCATTTAATGATAAATGATGAGAATGAATAAGTATGATTGAATACTTATGATATCAATATTTTCTCCTAGATGTGTGGAGCAATGAATTAGGGTTTGATCATTGATAATATGAACTTGAAAACCTAAATGGTTAATAATGGAAAACCCTGACCCTAATGAAGGGTAATGATATGTAAGAAAAACCCTAATCGATAAGAAAGGAAAATCCTAACCCGAATGATGGGAAGGTTGTATTTCTCTTATTGCATAAGCCTTGTAAGGAATGTTAAATACTTACATAACAAGTACCATGTGAATAAGTTGTTGCCTAGTGAAAGGTGACAAGATGTGAATGGCCTTGTGAGTCATGTGAATAAGTTGTTGCCTAGTGAGAGGTGACAAGATGTGAATGGCCTTGTGAGCCATATGAATAAGTTGTTGCCTAGTGAGAAGTGACAAGATGTGAATGGCCTTGTGAGCCATTTTAATAAGTTGTTGCCTAGTGAAAGGTGACAAGATATGAATGGCCTTGTGAGCCATGTGAATAAGTTGTTTCCTAGTGAGAGGTGACATGATGTGAATGGCCTTGTGAGCCATGAGAATACTTGTACAACAAGTGAAATGAATATCTTGGTCTAAGGACCTAGAGGTAATGGTTACCAATTACAGAGGTAACAATGTTATGTGATGAATTCCTAGTAACGTGAAAAGGGATTGAGATCCCAAGTATCATGTGATTTGAAGATATAAAAAGAATGTGATAAATGTATTACACTTTTATTTGTAGCATTGTCATAATAATTCTTGATTGAAACTTGACTGATGCTAAAAGAATACAGAAATGTACTTAATTAACCAAGTGAAATCTTATCATGTAGAGCCCTGGCCATAGATCCATCATCGTCAGTGGTTGGTGATGGTGAAACGGGTTGCTCCGCGGCATAACTCGGAAGGCATACTTTTGAGTATGTGGGGGTGATGGGCGAAAATATCCTGACGCCCTAATGTGGGATTGGTGGTGGATAAACACGAGATCCCACAATCCTTCATTATATGCGTCGGGATGGATGTATCACGAATCTCCCGATGATGAAGGCCGGGATGGATGTTAGATAAACATGAGATCTTTCTCTCCCGAAGAGAGTGCAGTTAATGTTGTATCTCTACATAGTGAAGTTCCAGTATACTCCTGGATTAGCTATTTTAGCAGTGACACGAGATGTCCTACAGTTTGTACCCACACTGACTAGGGAGGATGAGGTCATGGAGTCCGACTCTTCCATTGACCTATGTATGGAACTGATTCTTTACGCCGTCGTGGTCGGTTGGAGTATGAGCGGTATACCTCATACTCTTCAGGGCTTAAGTGTGATTGTAAAATGTAATCAACAGCCTAGCATGTTTTCTTAAATATGGAAATCATTTGGCTGATGTTATATTTCTTTTATGCATCCTTAGTGGATAGATGTTATTTATGTTTCTTTACATATCTTGCAATGCAGATAGTTGATTATTAATTCTACCATGGGTAGATGCAATGTTCTCCTTAAGAAAGGAGATTACTTCATTCTATTTATACAGTGATTAATCCTGCCTCTTAATATAATAAGAACCTCTGCTCAGTTTATAAATGCTTAATCCATGATAATAATATGGTCAGCGGAGAGTTATATCTCTCGCTGGGACAATTACAATTGTCTCACCCCCATGAGACCCAAATTTTTAGGTGGACGTGCACGAGGAGGTGAAGACCTTTTTGCAGAGGAAGAACAATAGCTGAGGCAGCAGTGACAACTCAGGTTGAGTGTACTGTCTGTCATGTCTTGTAGATATGAGTCCTATGTGTCGTCTCTGTACTCTCAGGTCCTTGGAGTTGGTTCGTACTGGTTTTATGATCAAAAAGAGATTTTGTCTTACGTTTCTCGAGGTTTTATGTTGCTCATGTATAGTTTGGTAAAGCAACTGTTATATGTTATTCTCGAGATGAGATGTACCAGATATGTACAATGTGAATAATGATGTATATAAGGTTTTGGACCTTTCAGTAAGAGTTTTCTTTGGAATGGATCTCTTTGAAAAAAATGGTTTTAATTTTTAGGGATTTTCGTTAATCTGCTGTTTATGTTTAATTCCGCTTAATAAGTAACGATTTGTTCAACTGTCGTTACAGTTTGTATCTGTTTTGGTTGACTCGGGTGCTACACACTCTTTTATCATTGGTAGTATGCTTGATAGCTGTCTTATACATGTTAGTTGTAAGAAAGATAGTTTGTTGTTAGAAACCCCTCTTAATGGTTCCTCGATGCTTTGAGAGGTGTGTCCATCTTGTGTTCTATACTTTTCGGGACACAACGTACAAGTGGATCTCATTCCACTTAATATGCATGGATTCGATGTAATCCTTGGAATGGATACCTTAGAGAGGTATAAGGTTGTGTTGGACTGAGGTTCCAAGCAAGCGGTGTTTGTTGATGATGGTGAGAAGTGGATCTTCTAGGGAGATAGGAAGATTCTTCTGATGTGTTTGGTATCAGCTTTGCTGGAAGAGAAGTTGTTGCGGCAAGGTTGTAGAGCGTTCTTGGCTCATGTTATGGATACTGAGGATAGAGGTCCGAGTATTCAAGACGTGACATTTATCAGAGAGTTTGAGGATGTGTTTCTCAATGAGTTTCCCGGTGTTCCCCCACCTTGAGAGATTGACTTTGAGATCAATCTAGTGCCAAGGACACAACCAGTTGCTCAGACACCGTACATGATGGCTCCAGTTGAGATGGCAGAGCTAAAGAAGCAATTACAGGAGTTGTTGGATAAAGGTTTCATCAGACCAAACACATCGTCGTGGGTTGCTCCAGTTCTGTTTGTAAAGAAGAAGGATGGATCGATGCGTCTGTGCATAGATTATCGATAGTTGAACAAAGTTATGATAAAGAACAAGTATCCTTTGCCGAGGATAGACAATCTATTTGATCAGTTGCGTGGTGCTATAGTGTTCTCGAAGATCGATCTATGGTATGGATATCATCAGTTGAGGATCAAGTCTGAGGACATACCAAAGTCAGCTTTCAGGACGAGGCATGGTCACTTTGAGTTTGTGGTTATGCCGTTAGGGCTAACCAATGCTCCTGATGCTTTCATGAATCTGATGAACAAGGTGTTTCGTCTATTTTTAGATCAGTTTGTTGTGGTTTTCATAGATGACATCTTGATCTATTAGTCAGGACAGTCAACAACATGAACAACATCTTCGACAAATGTTGACTCTCCTTCGCCAACACCAGTTGTATGCCAAGTTTAGTAAGTGTGAGTTCTGGTTGGAGGAAGTGACTTTCTTGGGTCATGTGATATCGGCGGAAGGAGTCAGAGTGGATCCCAAGAAGGTAGAGTCAGTTGTTGAATGGGAGCAACTGAAGACGTTGACTGAAGTTTGTAGTTTTCTAGGTTTAGCAGGATACTACCAGAGGTTTATAAAAAACATCAGTGTGATCATGTTTCCATTGACGAAGTTGACCAGGAAGGATGTACCTTTTGTTTGGGATGATCATTGTCAGTGAGCTTTTCAGAGCTTGAAGGAGAAGCTGACTAGTGCTCCAGTGTTGGTGCTTCCAGAGCCTGGGAAAGACTATGTTGTTTTCTGCGATGCTTCCAAGAAAGGCTTAAGATGGGTGCTGATGCAGGAAAATCATGTGGTTTCTTTTGCTTTGCGACATCTTAAGAAACATGAGGAGAGTTATCTAACACATGATTTGGAACTGGAAGTGGTGGTCCATGCATTAAAGATTTGGAGACACTATCTTTATGGGGAGGTGTGTTAGATCCTGACGGATCATAAGAACCTGAAGTATATCTTCTCGTAGAGTGAGTTGAACATGCGATAGTGTCGCTAGATGGAGCTGATTAGTGATTATGATAGCACCATTCAGTATCATCCTGGTAAGATGAGCGTGGTAGCTGATGTGCTTAGTAGGAAGTCTTCTTCTCTTCCTACGAAGAAGGCATAGTTGAGTTCTTTGATATGCCATAGGCGAGATATGTTTGTCTCTTTGCGGCAGATGAATGTATAGTTGGAAGTATCCTTGTTGGCAGGACTGTTGGCATAGATGCAAGTGAAGCCTATGTTGTGGCAGCAGATCAAAGAAGCACAGCAGGTAGATGCTACAGTTCAGTTGATTAGGACAAAATTTGGCAGCGAGAAGCGTGATGGCTTCCATGAGTCTGAGGATGGAATAGTTTGTTATCATAACAGAATGATGGTTCACAATGTTGATGATCTGAGGAAGTTAGTGCTCGAGGAAGCGTACACATCGATGTATACTATGCATCTAGGTGTCACCAGGATGTATCATAATGTAAAGGACCTAAATTGGTGGCCTGGCTTGAATAGAGATGTGGCCGAGTTTATGGCTAAGTGTGCGATATGCCAGCAGATTAAGGTTGAGCATAAGAAGCCAACAGGTACGTTGCAACCCATGCCGATACCGCATTGGAAATGGGATCATGTATGTAACATCCCTGACCTAGGTTATGTCTTAACCCTAGAAGTTTTGCTTAAGTAATTCATTTAGATTCTTGTCTTTATCTTTTAAAAAGTGATTAAGGGTAAATGAGAGCTTATGTTTCAATTTTGGTCCTATTTGAATAATGTTGAAATAATGTTTAACCTGTTTTAGACTAAAGTGTAATTTACCCAATTTAAGGGGTTACCTTGAAAATGTTACATGATAAATGTTCCTCAAGTGTTATAGCATCATAAGAATGAGAGTGATGGTGAGGTATGGCTTGTGGAAGTCTAAGATCCAAGAAGGAGCTTGTTTGAGTAATGCTTGTGTATTGAATGCTAGTTTTGGTGTAATTTGCAAATTACCCAAAATCTAGGGTTGGATATGTAAAATACCACTTCAAGAATGTCCCTACTGTTTCTTGGTATCATTTAGAGAAAATAAAAAGAAAGGGGAATCTTGTTTGAATCATATTTGCGGAGAGATAATCTTGATAATAAAATAATCAAGATTTAAGCATAATTGAAACCCTAATTTAATTTGTAGCAACAACAACAATATATATATATATATATATATATATATATATATATATTGAAGTTCCCATCAACTGAAAAGGCTATGGTTGAAATCCTATAATGCAAGGACGTTAAAATGCCTTGAGTTGCACCGAAATATCCTAAGTAGGTGAAGAAATCCACTCACATTTGTTAACTAAAAAGTAATGTCCACTAAAAATGGATAATAGTATTATATTAATTAAGGTGCTTAAAGTGGTTGCTTTTAATTCAAGTATAAACGAGAGGATATTGAGTATGAAGGTAGTTGGCTTTGGAGGCAAGGAAGGGAGGGGGCATGTGGCAAAGATAATGGATGAAATTCCTTCTACTTTCTCTCTCCTAGAAAATCAATCATATATATTTAATTTTCTCCTTACTTGAAAGGCCATTTTGCAAACCACTTTCTTCCCTTGCTTTGGACGACAACCAAGGATCTTAGGAGCAGGAGGAAAATGTTCCCCAAGCTAAAGGTAAGCTCCATGATAATCTTTAACCTAGAATTGATGGTTGAAATCAGATTTCAACATTGATTTTCTTCTCTTATCCAACCAATGCTCAACCTTGGCCATCTTTTGCATCAATAGAGTTGGAAACGAACCTTGGATAGTTGAAGGAACTTACTTCACCATTAGATACTTCAAGCTTGAAGCTTCGAAGCTACTTTAAAGGTGGGTTATATAACTTGAACCCATTGATGTTGTTATTGATTTCAATTTCTCATCATATGTTGATTCTTTATTTCTTCTTGAATAATTGCTGAATTTTTCATTTATATGGCAAGAGAAATCGGAGGTCTGAAGCTTGACTACGATAACATCATCTTAGCACACACCTCAAGAAATATCAAAAGCAAACGGTTTCACTTTTGTTGTTGGTCAAATGTTTTCAAAACCGTTTAGTGACCAAACAGTTTCAAAACCGTTTAAGAGGTCAAACAGTTTCAAAACTGTTTAGAGACCAAATGGTTTCAATAGACTCAAGGTTCAATTGGTCTCATGATCTAATAACTTCAAACAATCAAATACAATTGATTTCAAAACCTTAGCTCAATTGGTTACAAAACCCTACATCAATTGATGTCAAAACCCTAATTGAGGTTCAATCGGTTTCAATTCTGATTTGACCAAATGGTTTCAAACCGTTTGAGGACTAAACAATCTCAAGCCGTTTGAAGATCAAACAGTCTCAAACTATTTAAGGATGTTGAGACCAATACCATTTAAGGTCTAAAGGTCTTCAAGACCGTTTGAAGGTCTAGTAATTTCAAGACTGTTTGAAGGTCTAGTAATTTCAAGACGGTTTGGAGGTCAAGCACCTCAAGACCGTTTGGAGGTCAAGAACCTCAAGACCGTTTGGAGGTCAAGTGACCTCAAGACTGTTTGAAGGGTCAATTGGTCCAAGACTGTTTGAAGGGTCAATTGGCTCAAGACCGTTTGAAGGTCTAATTGGTTCAAATCATGCAATTACTAATAACCCCATAAGGACATCAACATCAAGGACAACAACATCAAGGACATTAGTGACATCTCATGTGGAGATACTAACTGTCATGTCTTGTAGATAAGAGTCCTATATGTCGTCTCTATACTCTCAGGTCCTTGGAGTCAGTACTTAGTGTTTTCATAATCAATCTGAGATTTTGTCTTGAATGCCTCGAGGTTTTGTGTTGCTCATGTGCAGACTTAACAGAGAAATTGATGTATGTAATCCTCGAGAAGAGATGGTACATGGTATGTACTTGTAGACCAGAATGTACATGTAATACTTTGGTTCTTGTTATTAAGAGTTTCCTGGAATTGGATCTCTTTGCAAAAGGTTTTAATTTTTAGTGATTTTTGTTAATCTACTGCTAATATTTTCTTCCGCACTCATCATTATCCGATGTTTGGTGTCTGTCATCACAATTTAGTGGTATCAGAGCATAAGGTTCGTTGAGTCTACAAAGACATAGGACTAAGGTCTTGAGTCTATTCTAGTGTCCTCTAGTATATCTTGTAGTGACTTCTTCTCATGCAGAAGATAGAGTAAAGCTTAAAGATGTCTGGACTACTGAAGGAGTACACTGCTGAAAGCAATGTTGTTGCACCAATAGAAGGTGCAAGGGACCAAGCAAGAGAAGAACGACTAGCTGAGAACCCCCAAGATGATCCAACTATGATAAGGAATCCTTCTTTTAATATCACTTCTGGGCAAGTTAGGACAGCAATGATGCTATTAGTGAACCATATATTAGCAATACAACCTAGATTACCAACCCCCAATGATGAAGTTTTGGACTACAACAGGATTTTTTATCAACATCAACATGTCGAAGCAATAGAAGATGTTAAAAGAAATAGGTTACAACCCAAAATCAGGGGTTTCAACAGGTGTAGGCAACTGGGACATATCAGAAGAGATTGTCCAGAAAAGGATAATGAGGAAGGAATTAAGAAAAGACCTATCCAAACTCAGGAACAGAGGACTAGTAGTTTCAAAAAGGGGAAGTTTTTGGTGCCCCCGATACAACCAATGTCTAGTACACTAGGGAAATGGCTACCCAGAAAGGGTAAAATACCTTTTAGACCATATCAAGAGAACAGAACCTGTCACCAGTGTATACAGGTAAGATATCTAGCAAGGGATTGTCCAGTTGGAAACACAATGGTAACCCAACCACTGAGGCAGAGACATCAAGGTCATCAGAGGAAATAGTTTTCTAGTGGCACTCGAGGACGTGGATAGACATCCCAGGCAAGATAAACTGTATTAAATAACAAAGCACAAAGTCAACATTAGGCAACAGTAAGATTCTATGAAAAGAATCAGCCTGAGGCAGTAAACAAACTATGAGATGAGGCAGGTCAGATGAAATAGTTTCATTCTAATATATTATTTCACAATTTCATGTGTTAAATATAAGAAAGTAGTTGTTTTTGAGTTTCCTTTGACTAGTCATATAAGTACACAAGGAAGATGAGGACTTATATTTTACTCAGAATTCTTTTAAATGCTTTATAATTTCTCTTATCTTTGTGAAAAGGGGATAAGGTATATATGTGATGCCTGGAAGAAATCCAGGAATGATATGTCCTATGTTTTAGATGATATGAAAAGTAAGGAACATGATAGTAAACAAAGTGCATACGACATGATCTCAATACTTGTATACGCTAGCCAGGTATATAATTATTGGAGATAGGGAAAGTATGGAACTCTTATATTGTTATCTTTTTTATTACTCTGATCAAGTAGTCATTCTGAAACAATCCAGTGAGCATAAAGAAACTAGAAATATGGCATGGATATTTTTATCACATCCTAAGTACAATAAAATGGAATCTGAAATAATCTCAGATCAATATATGAGTATGAGGAAGTAAAAAGTATAATCCTCATGATAAAGAAAATAAGGACAAGGGAGATGATTCCTATATGATAAAGCTTGTGTGTTTAGTAAAGATATTTTCCCATGATGCGGAAATGGGAAGTGTGATAAAATCACAAAATGTTCATAATCATGTTAGAAAATAACAAAGAAATGAGTAATGACATGTAATCATCCTTATAATTCCTATGCTGATAGCAAGGAACCTAGGATGAAATAAGAGTAAATGACTCATGAACAGCTGAAAATTCATGCTATAATTAGAGGAGATGACAATTCCTTCTCTTTGATAAACAAACCTGGGTGATGATGAGGTGATAAGAGGAATATGTTTCTTTGTGTTCTTTCCTTTTAGGGACATGGAAATCAAGTGAGTACTATGACACTTGATGTGTATGGATTAGAAATAATTCAATAATGGATACTTAGAAAAGTATCAGTTCATCTTGGACTCTGGCTCCAAGATAAAGATCTGTGTAACAAATAATGTTCCAAAGATGAAAGAAAGATCATTTTATATGTGTGGCTCTGGTAATAACAATAGAGAGATGTAAATGATAAGGATGTGATGTGTTTTGACACATGTAATGGATACCAAAGTAAGGAATTATGGTATCTGAGAAATACCAGGTGTTATGGAAATATAAAAGCATAACTCCTAATTAGATGATTTATGTTGGTTATCTGGAATGGTCAACTGTGAAATCAGTCTAGTTACATAAAATAGTATGAACATTGCATGTTAGGGGTTTATGCTTCACATAAACATAACATCTAGAGATACTTCTAAGATAAGTTCTTAATTGGTAAGTAGCCTCCCCTTATGACAAGAGTATGTACAACTAATGAAATAATTGGTACAAGTAATAAGAAAGTTTAGTGTTGTGACAATAGTTTGGATGACACACCAGATGTATGAAGAGACTTGTAGTCACAAGTGGGTGACAAAATGTAATTGTGGTCTTTCCTTGGAAGTAAAATGCTTAACTAAATGAGGAATATGGAAGACTCCTCAGAAATAAGAATCATGTCACATAAAGTTATAAATTGAGAAAGGTGATGAATCAGTGAAGTTTGACACCTGAATTAAATGATGTAAGTATAATGTATCTCTGACTAAGAAAAGTGTTACCTGACAAAGAGTTGACTCTACAATCAATAATGAAAAGAAATAGTAGAGTATGTGTCCTATATGACAGGTTCTATGATAACCATGTATGGAAGGACTTTGTGATGATCAAAGTTCTATGGCATCTCCATGAAATTAATATGTTAGGTGGAGGCTTGATGATATGATGAATAAATAATATCTGTCTTCCTTTACCTAGGATTTTGGGGATGAAATCTTTGTTAGGGGTTTATAATTGTAACATCCCTGACCTGGGTTATGCCTTAACCCTAGAATTTTTGCTTAAGTAAGTCATTTAGATTCTTGTCTTTATCTTTTGAAAAGTGATTAAGGGTAAAGGAGAGCTTATGTTTCAATTTTGGTCCTATTTGAATAATGTTTTACCTGTTTTGGATGAAAGTGTAATTTACCCAATTTAGGGGTTACCTTGCAAATTTTACACGATAAATGTTCCTCAAGTGTTATAGCATCAGAAGAATGAGAGTGATGTTGAGGTATGGCTTGTGGAAGTCTAAGATCCAAGAAGGAGCTTGTTTGAGTAATGCTTGTGTATTGAATGCTAGTTTTGGTGTAATTTGCAAATTACCCAAAATCTAGGGTTGTATATGTAAAATACCACTTCAAGAATGTCCCTACTGTTTCTTGGTATCATTTAGAGAAAAGAAAAAGAAAGTGGCATCTTGTTTGAATCATATTTGAGGAGAGATAATCTTGATAATAAAATAATCAAGATTTAAGCATAATTGAAACTCTAATTTAATTTGTAGCAAAAAAATAAATATATAAATTGAAGTGCCCATCAACTAAAAAGGCTATGGTTGAAATCCTATAATGCAAGGACGTTAAAATTCCTTGAGTTGCACCGAAATATCCTAAGTAGGTGAAGAAATCCACTCATATTTGTTAATTAAAAAGTATTGTCCACTAAAAATGGATAATAGTATTATATTAATTAAGGTGCTTAGAGTGGTTGCTTTTAATTCAAGGATAAATGAGAGGATATTGAGGATGAAGGGAGTTGGATTCGGAGGCAAGGAAGGGAAAGGCATGTGGAAAAGATAATGGATGAAATTCCTTCTACTTTCTCTCTCCAAGAAAATCAATCACATATATTCAATTTTCTCCTTACTTGAAAGGCCATTTTGCAAACCACTTTCTTCCCTTGCTTTGTCCGACGACCAAGGAGCTTAGGAGCAGGAGGAAAACTTTCCCCAAGCTAAAGGTAAGCTCCATGATCATCTTTAACCTTGAATTTATGGTTGAAATCAGATTTCAACATTGATTTTCTTCTCTTATCCAACCAATGCTCAACCTTGGCCATCTTTTGCATCAATAGAGTTGGAAATGAACCTTGGATAGTTGAAGGAACTTATTTAACCATTAGATACTTGAAGTTTGATTCTTTGAAGCTACTTTGAAGGTGGGTTATATAACTTGAACCCATTGATGTTGTTATTGATTTCAATTTCTCATCATATGTTGATTCTTTATTTATTCTTGAATAATTGCTGAATTTTTTCATATATATGGCAAGAGAAATAGGATATTTGAAGCTTGATGATGATGAAATCATCTTATCACACACCTCAAGAAATATCAAAAGCAAACAGTTTCACTTTTTTTGTTGGTTAAACGGTTTCAAAATCGTTTAGTGACCAAACAGTTTCAAAACCGTTTAAGAGGTCAAACGGTTTCAAAACCATTTAGAGACCAAATGGTTTCAATAGACTCAAGGTTCAATTGGTCTCATGATCTAATAACTTCAATCAATCAAATACAATCGATTTCAGAACCTTAGCTCAATTGGTTTCAAAACCCTAGATCAATTGATGTCAAAACCCTAATTGAGGTTCAATTGATTTCAATTCTGATTTGACCAAATAGTTTCAAACCGTTTGAGGACTAAATTATCTCAAACTATTTGAGGATCAAATGGTTTCAAACCATTTAAGGATGTTGAGACCAAGACCGTTTAAGGTCTAACGGTCTTCAAGACCGTTTGAAGGTCTAGTAATTTCAAGACTGTTTGAAGGTCTAGTAATTTCAAGACCATTTGGAGGTCAAGCACCTCAAGACCGTTTGGAGGTCAAGCACCTCAAGACCATTTGGAGTTCAAGCACCTCAAGACCGTATGGAGATCAAGCACCTCAAGACCGTTTGGAGGTCAAGCACCTCAAGACCGTTTGGAGGTCAAGTGACCTCAAGACCGTTTGAAGGGTCAATGGGTACAAGATCGTTTGAAGGGTCAATTGGCCCAAGACCGTTTGAAGGTCTAATTGGTTCAAATGATGTAATTACTCATAACCCCATAAGTGGTTGGAGGGTATTTCAAGGATGATTCCAATGAAAGTACCTTTAAAGTACTTAGGTGATTGGTATAATTAGAATGATTATTATTCAATGCCTATGAATGTACTAAATACAATACACCATAATAAGTGTAGGTGTATGTACTTAGTGAAAGGATAAGTCAATTACATAATGTATGATGGTGATGTGTGTACCTAGTACATGGAATAATGATAAGTATGATGTAATACTTAATAATGCTATGTGCTCCAAGATATGTGGAAGCACTGATTTAGAGTTTGGATTAGTAAGGTAATCATAAAACCCTAATCAATTGAGAATGGAAACCCTAACCAATAAAGAAAATTACAATTCATAAGTTCATTTGAATACTTATGAAGGTATTATGTAATTCTAGACATGTGGATCAATGAGTTAGGTTTTGGATACTAATTGTAATATCAATGCATTCTCCAAAATGCATGGAGTTTTGAATTAGGGTATTGATCTTGGATAATGTGATCATGAAACCCTAATCGAGAAAGATGAGAAACCCTAATATGGGATGATGTTATGTGAAACCCTAATATAGGGTGATGTTGTGTGAAACCCTAATATAGGGTGATGTCAAGTGAAACCCCAACATAGGGTTATGTTATGTGAAACCCTAATATAGGGTGATGTCATGTGAAACCCCAACATAGGGTGATGTTATGTGAAACCCTAATATAGGGTGATGTCATGTGAAACCCCAACATAGGGTGATGTTATGTGAAACCCTAATATAGGGTGATGTCATGTGAAACCCCAACATAGGGTGATGTTATGTGAAACCCTAATATAGGGTGATGTCATGTGAAACCCCAACATAGGGTGATGTTATGTAAAACTCTAATTGATATAGATGGGAAACCCTATTCCTAATAATGGAATAGTGACTAATATATTGTTAGGTGAAACACCTAAAGTTGTTGATAATGGACATCCTTATATCAATAATGCCTTAATCCAAGATGAGTCCATATCATTGATAATGGTTGAATAATTCAAATGAGTGACTTATGACCGATACATTACATGAATAATGTGATGAGCTGGTGCATAAAGTATTAGGATGGGAAATATCCTAATACAAGATAAGCTGATGAACTTAAGTAAGTTAAAAGTGATGAGGGAAGTGATACATCAAGACATGATAGATATCACATACAGTACCTCAAGGTTGATACACCTTGATATACCCTAAATCCAATATACTTGGATGAATAACACATGAAATGTGTCATGTCAATTGTCACATTGAGATGTAATGCACTTTGATAAGTGTAGGATAACATACCTTATGAAAATGTTAAGCCAAGTTAATAAAGTATGATGTAATCATATTTTGGTAAAGATGAGAGAGGAACTCATATCTTGTGTTGATAATTCATTTAATGATAAATGATGAGAATAAATAAGTATGATTGAATACTTATGATATCAATGTTGGCTCCTAGATGTGTGGAGCAATGAATTAGGGTTTGATCCTTAAAAATACGATCTTGAAAACCTAAATGGTTAAAAATGGAAAACCCTAACCCTAATGAAGGGTGATGATATTGAAGAGAAACCCTAACCTTAATGATGGGAAGGTTGTAATTCTTTTATTTCATAAGCCTTGTAAGGCATGTTAAATATTTGAATAAAAGTATGATGTGCAATGGCCTTGCGAGCCATGTGAATAAGTTGTTACCTAGTGAGAGGTGACAAGATGTGCAATGGCCTTGTGAGCCATGTGAATAAGTTGTTACCTAGTGAGAGGTGACAATATGTGCAATGGCCTTGTGAGCCATGTGAATAAGTTGTTACTTAGTGAGAGGTGACAAGATGTAATGGCCTTGTGAGCCATGTAATAATTTGTTGCCTAGTGAGAGGTGACAAGATACTTAATTGGCCTTGTGAGCCATGTGAGATGCTTGTATAGCAAGTATCATGAATACCTTGGTCTGAGGACCTAGAGGTAATGATTACCTGTTAGACAGGTAACAATGCCATGTGATGATCTAAGGGTTTGAATACCCAGATCCAGTAATCATGATAATGATGATGTGAAGGGATGAGAATTCCCAATAATGTGATAAGGGACTGAGATCCCAAGTATCATGTGTTTTAAAGATTTGAAAAGTACATGATAGATGTATTACACCTTTGTTTGTAGCATTTGTTGTGATTAATAATGATAACTTGTTTGATGCTAAAAGAATGTTGTAATGCATGTATTATATCACTAGAAACTATAGAACATTGCCCTGGACATAGATCCATCAGTGTCAGGATTTTCTGAATGGTGAAATGGGTTGCTCCGCGGCATAACCCGGAATGCATACTTTTGAGTATGTGGGGGCGTAAGTACGTACGGCCATGTGTGAGCCGATCCCCTTATGAGCCCGAGATGAATGGGGATTTGGCTATATGCCATATTTTGGCTCGAGTGGGAATTCAGTCGTAGACTCTGTATTGAGCATGATGAACTAGCTCGTGGCTCAGAGTATGGTGCTTGTGTCGCCATGGCTCAGTAACTGGAGATGGTTGTTAGTAGATGTTCCCCTAAGAGAGTGCAGTTGACACTGTAGCTCTAAAAGCATGGATGCCTACGTACCCTGGCACGACTATTTGTAGTGACACTAGATGTCCAGCCAGCAGATGACACGAGATGTCTTGCTAAATTATGTGTGGTCTCGTACTGACCGAGATAAGGGAGGTCATGGAAACCAGCTCTACCATTGACCTTGTATGGTACCGACTTGTGAGAAGTTTGTGGTCGGTTGGAGATGACTGGGGTATGCTTCATCTCCTCAGGGCAATAGTGTGATTGTAAAATGTAATCAGCCGTATAGCATGTTTGCTTAAGGATTGAATACGAAAATCATTGGCTGATGTTACATTTCTTTTATGCATCTTTAGTTTTTTTATGCATCTTTAGTTGATAGATGATATATATGTTTCCTTACATTCCTTGCAAAGAAAATAGATGATTTATAATTCTATCATGGGTAGATGTAATGTTCTCCTTAAGAAGGGAGATCATCTTATTATGTTCATTCAATGATTAATACTATTTGTTAATATAAAAGAACCTATGCTCAGTTTTATAATGTTTATTTGCAATAATAATGTTTCTGGCAGAGAGTTATATCTCTCACTGGGATAATTTCAATTGTCTCACCCCTGTGGGATCCAACCTTTTTAGGTGGACGAGGACAAGGAGGTAAAAACCATACATCAGGGGAAGGACAACAACATCAAGGATAACAATGACATCTTAGGTGGAGATACTGACTGTCATGTCTTGTAGATAAGAGTCCTATGTGTCGTCTCTGTACTCTTAGGTCCTTGGAGTCAGTACTTAGTGTTTTCATAATCAATCTGAGATTTTGACTTGAATGCCTCGAGGTTTTGTTTTTCTCATGTGTAGAATTAATAGAGCAATTAATGTATGTAATCCTTGAGAAGAGATGGTACATGGTATGTACTTGTGGACCAGAATGTACATGTAATACTTTGGTTCTTGTTATTAAGAGTTTCCTGGAATTGGATCTCGTTACAAAAGGTTTTAATTATTAGTGATTTTTGTTAATCCACTGCTAATTTTTTCTTTCGCACTCATCATTATCCGATGTTTGGGGTCTGTCATCACAATGTAACCATGGATTTCATAGTGGGTCTTCCGAGGACAACTAGAAATCATGATTCCATTTGGGTGATAGTGGACAGATTGATGAAGTTTGCCCATTTCATACATGTGAAAATGACATACACGTCAGAGAAGCTTTCTCAGGTGTATGTGGATGAGATAGTGCATTTGCACAGTGTGCCCGCAACGATAGTCTTTGACTGAGGTCCTTAGTTCACGAGCCATTTTTGCGAATAGTTGCACAGAGCGTTTGTTACAACCCCAAATTTTTGGGTTCCTTTGCTGAGAAATGTAATTTATCATATTATATATATTTGTAACACATAATGATATAATTTGTTTTGAATGAATGAGTTTCGTTTACAATAGACTTGATGTTTGTGTTGTGGGCTTTATTGGCTATTGGGCCCAATAACAAGGAAATTCAATTAGTAAATGAATAATTGAGTTTTTGAGAAAAGAAAGGTGTGGAAACCTCTAGAAGGCAAAAGAACTTAATACAAAGGTAGATTTCATGCCACATGGGTTCCTTGGGTCCCAAGGAGTCCAAAGTTGCAAAGATAATGCAATAAGAAAAGAAAAGATTAATTAAGTACTTCTTTATTAAGAAAGAAATTGAAAATAATGGTAAAATGTGGAAAACAAGTGAAAAGAGGTATAATTGAGTTATTCTTGGTGGAATTTCGTGTCCCAAGGATTCCTAATATTAAAAGGAATACCAATGAAGAAAATAAAAGATAAATCTTCAAAAAGAGATATTTTAATGAGAAATAAACAAGATAATGTGAAATAATGCATATACATGCATCTAGAAGGATAATAAGTATCCTTGAAAAAGGAATTTCGAAATAATAGAGTGTCTTGGGATCCAAGGAGTCCCAAAGGAGAAAAAGGAAGAGGAAATACCAATAATAGGACATAAGATAATAATATGATGCATAATTAAAGAATTTCATGGTATTTAATAAAAGAGAGATATGTGCTACTAAATGAAAATAGAATTTCATGCCAAATAGTTTTAAAAGCCAAGAACAAGAAGGTAAAAGGAATAATTTTTCAAATTCCTTAATGACCAAGGATCAAGGAGAAATAACGAATTAAGAGAGAGAAATTACATCTAATTAAGGAAAATCATTTCCTATTAAGAAGGGGGACTTGTTCCCTCTTGGTTGAAGTCTTGGGGCATGGATACCCTCCCCTATATAAGGGGAAGGGCCTTTGGCTGAGTTTAAGATAAATCCAAGCAAGTTTTTCTCTTCTCTTTCTTCTTCTTAGTTCTAACCCTCACCATGAGATGTGGGGTTATCCATGAGCAATGGGAGCGGTGGAGTTAGCATGATGGAGGGCTGAAGTTCCCTCAATGACCAGGGGTTGAACGACACTCTTCCCGCGCCTCTCAGCCCTGCACAACAGCCGCAACACGGCTGCAAAGGTCGGCCGTGTGGGCAAACCTGGCCAGCACGGGCCAGTGGCTCTGGCCATAAGATCGAGGTAGCCAGGGAATCACTGAGGTGCATTGAAGGTGGAGGAACCATCTGCGGGGGCCGTTGGGGTCCAGGAGAAAGGTGAGAAGCTGCGCAAGTCACAGCTAGGACGGAAGCGGCACACTGTCGCGGGGTTGAAGACGATCAGATATGTTTGGATGAAAGTTCCCCTCCTGGGCGTGAAGAAGCAGTCCACAGCCTTGGGGGTAAAAATGACAATCCATTCTAATTTTAAAGACGACCCGCGAAGGTACGTGCATGGGGGTAAGTTGCCTATGTGGCATCTCCCTATTGGTCCATATGTGTTTTTATTGCAAAACGCATATCTCCCTAATAATAGCTCAGATGAATACACATAAAATATGAAAATTGCTCAAAAAAATGAGAGGAATATAATAAAAATATAGTTAGAAGATAATTCCTCTAAAATTTGAAAAGTAGTGGAAGTTATTAACTTTAATGTAATAATGATTTAGAAACCCTATTTTGATATGATTAATGTGATTAGTAGGGTTTAATTGATGATTAAAGTTAATATTAACCTGTTAATCATAAAGAGATACATTAAGATCGAAAAAGTTGAATTTTGCACGTAATTAGTTTACTTGAGAGTTCATGTGCATAAATATGCTTTAATGGGCCTTGAAAACCCTGATATTGGTGAATGCGACTCTTAATGACTTTAATTATTCAAAATCATGAATAAGGTTAAGATATGATGATTCTAAGATATTTCGAGCATTAAAGTTCCTATTTGTGGTTAAATATCCTTAATGTGGAAATTAGGGTTTCCTAGTGGATAAAAGGTAGAATTATTGATAAATAACGTTCATATGAGCATTAGAGCATAATGAACTACGAATTGATGATAAATGAGTATAATGACTTTGTCATAGATGAAAGAGGATAAGAATGGTAGCTTTAATAAAAAAGAGGCATACTAGGCTTAATTAATATTTAAGTGTGCCATTAATATGAAATTGGGGTTTGTAAGTAATTGTATAGAATTAGGGTTTTAAATAGTAAATGAAGTGAAACCCTAAATGCAAAACGAAACCCTAAAATGGATACGGAAACCTTAGGAAGAGATTTCAAGTTGAATAGAAAGAATCTTGATAAAGTGTGTAGTAAATAGAGTACATGTGTTTTTCAGGATTCTTGATTATGTGGTTGAATTACTTGCTTGGATTGCTTTCTTTGTTGGAATTGATATTAGCTTGAGAAATCTACAGAACAGGTATGTGGTTACGCTTATGAATATCTCGAGTTAGTTTTCTGAGGTTTTCTGAAGTTTTCATCGATGACTTGAAATAAACTGTTGGATGAATTTAGTTCATTCACACTATAATGTGGCTATGACTATCACATAAGATATGTGCCTACCAGCTCAGATCCTGGTCCCCTCTGTGGCTTAATAGTTGACCTAGTACATGGCTACCTATGGGGTAGGTCCATCAGGTCATCGGATAACTTAGTACATGGCTACCAATGGGGTAGGTCCATCAAGTCACATTGAGTTAGATATTGGGCTACCTTCGGGTAGTGCCATGCGACTTTATTACCCTATGTATTGGCTACCTGTAAGGTAGGACCATGGGGGTAAGAATCTACCTAAAAGAGAGGTAGCATACAAGTCCACTGCAGGGATAGCACAGAGTTAGGGTATATGTAAGGATTGAGAAGTATGGCTTAAAATGTAATCTTGGTTGTTAAATGATTAATTACATGATTACGTTGTTAACATAGTTGCACATTATTGTTTCCCTTACATACTATCTTCTTGCTGACCGACATTTTGTTTGTCAGCATTTTAGGTACAAATGAAAAGAACAAATAGTAAAGTGGCATATTTGGAATTAAATGAGAATTAACGTGCACAGGAGGATTAGTTAGATTAGTATCTTAATGGATAGAAGTTTAGAACTCCCAGTTTTTAAAAGGTATGCAAAGTTTTATTTTATACCAATTTTTAGTTCAGTTGATAAAATTTATTAATTGTTATTGATTATTTGTTGAACCTTTGATCCGGGTTATTGGTTAACAGCTCTGACCTTTCGGTCTCCCTTAATTGGGGGTTATCGAGAGGCGAGGTCGTTACAATTGGTATCAGAGTGAAGGTTTCTCATTTAATCTTTGATAATTAGTAAATTTTACAAACTCCGTAGAACCTAAGGGAGTTATTAGAGGATTGTCTGAAGGACTGAGGTGTCTAGAAAAGGATCATGTCTGGGGGCTGGCAATATTTTCCTCCACACCGCTAGTCAGAATATGAGGACTCCCAGATTGTGTGATTGCCTGGCTGATGTCTTAAGATATGACTCGAAATAAGATACCTTTAGGACTCTCTCATCTTGTTCATCCCTTCTCAACTCAAATTATATTAAGGACCTTAAGGATTAGGGTTTTCTCTCTTCACCTCACCCTCTTGAGGTATGGGTAAGGTTAATAAGGTCTATGGAATCCTCCACCAAATTAATGAAAAGCATGTAAATAAGATGTCATGGACATAAGCTTAATAGATTAAGCACAAACTAAAGAATAGATACATGCTTAGGTTGTATGACATGAGTTGTTTTTGCCCTCAGGAGAGACCTGAGAATAGACCTTGTTGTCAGGAGGATGAGTAGAGAGAGTTTGTCTTAGAGGTAGAGACCTCCAATAAAAGTAGAGACTGAGCACATCCTTTAAGGATGATGTTAACCCTAACCCTAAGTGAAGGTTAGAGAGAGAGATGACATGATGAGTTAGATGTCATGGTAGACCAGGCATTTGGATATACATGCCTTGGATGCCATATGTGCCATGAGAGGTTGGATGATCGAGTACCTTTGGCAACCCAAGCCTGGGAAGGGTCGTGCATGTTTGAGCGAAAGATAGATCCTTCATGGATGAGGCTAGATAAGAACCTATATAAACCTTATGGGTTGTTGCAAGTGGGATATAGCTTGCACCCAGAGTACATCAGTAGTATGAGCAGTAAGTTAAAATTGAGGCTAGAAGGACATGATGGATGGCTTATGAGATAAGCATAAGGGGCTATGGATAATCATGAGAAAACATAAGTTTGAGCATAGGCTTCACCCGCGTAGAGGTATTCCTATGAGCTTGATCTTTCATGGGGAGAGGACCTCTAGTAGTATGGCTAGATGTGGAGTTATCTCTAGAGAGAGAAAGCAGGACCTCAACACGGAGGATGGAAGCCTAAAACCCTGAGATTTGAGGAACAATGGGGAGTTGAGGATGATGCGACCTATGTGGATGATAGTGGTTGCCTTATGCCTAACCCCTGGAGGTTGATGATATCTTGGTTGCCTTTAGAGGAGCCAAACCATAGAGAGAAGGTAATTCTTATGGTACCTATGTGCCTATGGGATAGGAAGAAGAGTTTCTTAGACTCTAAAGAGGTTTAGTAACCAGTTGTGAGGCTTTTTACCTAGTTGTTTGTCCTTGAGGAGGACTCAACTCTGAGGTGCTTCTTATATAAAAGGATCATGGAAGTATATGACATACCTTGGACATGCTTGATTCATGGTTAAGAGATTGAGCATGCAGTTGGACACCCATAGGTGAATCTAGGGTTCCTAGGCCTAAGAGGGGAAGTAGTGTACCCAATGCTCATGATGAGTTTTGAGTCTCTATAGTTTCGAACATGGCACTCCTCATGTGTAGAGGTAAAGGAAACCACTTAAGTTAAAGGTATGTTTGATGAACCCCTCACAACTATGTTGATTTAATGTTGAGGAAAGAGAACAAGTATGACCTAGCATGGTTTAATAGGTGGTATGCTTGTGCCTTAGTAGCTGCTGGGTTAGGCATGCTCATGTGAATGTAAACCCTAAGGATAGTTGTGACCTTGTTGTCCATAGTTGTAGTTTCCTCCCATCCTGGGAGAGGGACCCTTTGGTAGGGTGTATACCAGTTTTGTTGGTTTTGAGGTAACCTAAAGAGGTTTCATAGGATCTTGAGAAGCTAAGTGAAAAGTACATGGTATGAGAATGAACCTACAGACCCATAGATAGCCATCTCTACGTGCATGTGGATGTGTTACCATGGAGGTAACTAGTATGGGGCTTGACCAAGGTAGGCAGGTTTCCATGATCCCTATGAAAGGATGAAAGTCAGTCATGGATGCAGAGAGAGATGATGAAGGCTTGGGTAAGGTTCTAAGCTAGACATGTACTATAATGGAATCCTAAGTCAATCCTAGGGTCAGGTGGGGATAAGACCGATGGAAGTAGGAGTTTCCTAATTCCCTAGTTGCACATGACCATAGGGTTGGGAGGTAACAACTATCATTGTCTAAGGGCCATGGGTTAGGAGATTGATCACCTTCATGAACTCATGGGACCCAAGGGGCAGATGAGTAGAGCACTCTCTGGATGCATAAGGGAAAAGGGATGACCCCAAAAGTGTCGGCACCCTATAGACCTAGAGGAGATGACCAAGGATTGTGTGGTGACCCAAGTAGGTTCAAGACTAGTTTTCCATGAAAGTAATTTTTATATCGTGATGTTTGTAGAGACATATGTGGCACTTTCAAATTATATGTAAAGGTGTGCTGGCAAGGTGGGATGTGCCATCTCTATTCTTAGAACAGGAAGAACTCTGTATTTGGACTGAAGTCAAATGCTTATTTACTCTTGTTATGGGAGTGAGAGATAGGACATTACGCATGCCATACACCAAGGATAACAGATGATGTGGGTAGGAATGTTGCTATGAGGTATGATGACAGAGATGATAATGTGCCCTTGTGGAGTGAATGATATATGGATAGGTACAAACGATAAGAGTATTAAGGTAATCATCCGGTGAGAATGTTTTATCACGAGCTATGTGGAATTTGCAAGATATGCGAGGTTGAGCTTGATAACCATGAGAATGAGGCCAGCGATTTCTCGATGAAGATAGATTTAGAGCTGAGATAAGATAATAAGTGGAATACATGAAGGTGTATGTCATCAACATTACCTAATACGTATGGATGTGAAGTGGTAATAGATGCTCTGGTTGAGATATAGCTGCCTAGTACAGCTAGAGGCTAGGAGAGGTTGTTAGGATAACCCTAAGTTTGAAAAAGAAGATATGTTTCGCTAACACTCAGATGTAACGACATCTATTGAACAAGTTAGTGGTTGTTTGGTTACTCAGCCTTGGTGCAATAAAAGGATGGTTGTAGAACTTCAATTACACTTCTCTAGAAAGGAAGGTGTTGAAACCCTGATTAGAGTGGTTTAGGGTTTCTGAGGTGTCAATCTTGAGGAATCATGACATACAGGAGATCATGATTTTAAGATCACCGTACACCGTACCATAAAACCATACACCGTACCACCAAGATAATAAGTGACAATAGGACTTTGGATGCCTAAGACGAAGTTGCATGTGGCATGTGGCCATGAATGACAGAAGGTGAAGGATGAGCACCGGTAACCCAGTGCATTGATATAGAGGATAAAGAGTTCCCGAGAGGGAATGGGAGTTCATCACTATGGATGTTGTGATATGTCTCCCCTAGACCAAGGAAGGGAAAAGATGCAATGTGGGTTATGGTAGATCGCCTTACCTAGATGACATGAGAAAGAAAGAGTTCTTTCAAGGGATAGATCGGGTTGAACTACATATGAGAGAGATGGTTCAACTACACCATGAAGTGAGTTCAAAGGTTCTTGAGTTTGACCTAAAGGTTCCCTTCTAAAAGGTGGAAATAGGTACATGAAGAACTCGATGTTAGTATAGTTTATCACCCCTAACTAAAGAGTAGTATGATCCAGACTAGAGGGCATGATGAGAGCATATGTGCTCATTCAGGGTGATACATAGAGACAATTTTTGTCGTTTGTAAGATGTGATGATAACCACCATAGCCAGTATTGGGACATAAAGAAGCTCTGTAAAGGAGGTTGTGTCGGTCATCACTTCATTAAGATGATGTTGGTGAATGGACCTTGCAAAGGTCAGAAAAGGACCACAGTGTGTGCAGATGAAATCGCTTTGATCATGCAATGGCTGAAAGGAGCCCAGGGACGACATGAGTCATAAGATGATGCAAAGTAGACTGACATGCAGTTCACTATGGGGGGAATATCTGACATGGAAAAATCCGACCCCACTGAGCTACATCAGAGAAAGCTGAGTCCCCAATACATGGGTCCATTCGAGATGGATTGGTGGAGAAGGTTATGTTTGACCTGACCCCTCAGGATAGAGTCATGTGTGATGTGTTCCATGAGTCTGATCTAGAGCACTATGTGAGGTACCCAAGCCATGTGCTGAGCCTTGAACCCATTCAGCTTTTGAGAGGCTGAAATGTTCTGAGTCACCTATGAGGGTATGATATACCAAGGTAAGAAAGAACTCAGATGGAAGAATATGAGATGATGAAGGTTCTTGGGAAGCACCATGGAAAGGGTGAAGCCACATGGGAGCCCTGATGGTCATAAGAAAGGCTTATCATGAATTGTTTGTTTTCTTGTTGGAATTTTGAGGACAAAATTCTTATAAGAGGGGAAGGATGTTACAACCCCCAATTTTTGGGTTCCTTTGCCGAGAAATGTAATTTCTCATATTATATATATTTGGAACATATAATGATATGATTTGTTTTGAATGAATGAGTTTCGTTTACATTAGCCTTGATGTTTGTGTTGTGGGCTTTATTGGCTATTGGGCCCAATAATAAGGAAATTCAATTAGTAAATGAATAATTGTGTTTTTGAGAAAAGAAAGGTGTGGAAACCTCAAGAAGGCAAAAGAACTTAATACAAAGGTGGATTTCGTGCCACATGGGTTTCTTGGGTCCCAAGGAGTCCAAAGTTTCAAAGAAATGCAATAAGAAAAGAAAAGATTAATTAAGTATTTCTTTATTAAGAAAGAAATTGAAAATAATGGTAAAATGTGGAAAACAAGTGAAAAGAGGTATAATTGAGTTATTCTTGGTGGAATTTCATGTCCCGAGGATTCTTAATATTAAAAGGAATAACAATGAGGAAAATAAAAGAGAAATAAAGAGAAATCCTCAAAAAGAGATATTTTAATGAGAAATAAACAAGATAATGTGAAATAATGCATATAGATGCATCTAGAAGGATAATAAGTATCCTTGAAAAAGGAATTTCGAAATAATAGAGTTTCTTGGGATCCAAGGAGTCCCAAATGAGAAAAAGAAAGAGGAAATACCAATAATAGGATATAAGAGAATAATATGATGCATAATTAAAGAATTTCATGGTATTTAATAAAAGAGAGATATGTGTTACTAAATGAAAATAGAATTTCGTGCCAAATAGTTTTAAAAGCCAAGAACAAGAAGGTAAAAGGAATAATTTTTTGAATTCCTTAATGACCAAGGATCAATGAGAAACACAGAATTAAGAGAGAGAAATTACACCTAATTAAGGAAAATCATTTCCTATTAGGAAGGGGGACTTGTTCCCTCTTGGATGAAGTCTTGGGGCGTGGATACCCTCCCCTATATAAGGGGAAGGGACTTTGGACGAGTTTAAGATAAACCCAAGCAAGCTTTTCTCTTCTCTTTCTCCTTCTTAGTTCTAACCCTCACCATTAGAAGTGGGGTTATCCCTGGAGCGACGGGAGTGGTGGAGTTAGCATGATGGAGAGTCGAAGTTCCCTTGACGACCAAGGGTTGAACAACACTCTTCCCGCGCCTCTTAGCCCCGCGCAACAGCCACAACACGACTGCAAAGGTCGGCCGCGTGGGTAGACCTGGCCAGCATGGGCCAGCAGCTCTAGCCGTAAGATCGAGGTAGCTAGGGGATCACTGAGGTGCATCGAAGGTGGAGGAACCACCTGCGAGGGCCGTTGGGGTCCAGGAGAAAGGCGAGAAACCGCACAAGTCACAGCTAGGGCGACAACGGCATGCTGTCGCGGGGTTGAAGACGATCAAATTCGTTTGGACGAAAGTGCCCCTCCTGGGCATGAAGAAGCGGTCCGCATCCTGGGGGTAAAAATGACAATCCATTCTAATTTTAAAGCCGACCCGCAAAGGTACGTGCATGGGGGTAAGTTGCCTACGTGGCATCTCCCAATTGGTCCATATGTGTTTTTATTGGAAAAATCATATCTCCCTAATAATAGTTCGGATGAATACACATAAAATATGAAAATTGCTCAGAAAAATGAGAGGAATCTAATAAAAATATATCTTCAAGCTAATTCCTCTTACAATTTGAAAAGTAATGGAAGTTATTAACTTTAATGTAATAATGATTAAGAACCATATTTTGATATGATTAATGTGATTAGTAGGGTTTAATTGATGATTAAAGTTGATATTAACCTGTTAACCATAAAGAGATACATTAAGATCGAAAAAGATGAATTTTTCACATAATTAGTTTACTTGAGAGTTCATGTGCAGAAATATGCTTTAATGGGCCATGAAAACCCTGATATTGGTGAATGCGACTCTTAATGACTTTAATTATTCAAAATCATGAATAAGGTTAAGATATGATGATTCTAAGATATTTCGAGCATTAAAGTTCCTAATTGTGGTTAAATACCCTTAATGTGGAAATTAGGGTTTCCTAGTGGATAAAAGGTAGAATTATTGATAAATAACGTTCATATGAGCATTAGAGAATAATGAACTATGCATTGATGATAAACGAGTATAATGACTTTGTCATAGATTAAAGAGGATAAGAATGGTAGCTTTAATGAAAAAGAGGCATAATGGGCTTAATTAATGTTTAAGTGTGCCTTTAATATGAAATTGGGGTTTGTAAGTAATTGTATAGAATTAGGGTTTAAAATAGTAAATGAAGTGAAACCCTAAATGCAAAATGAAACCCTAAAATGGATACAGAAACCTTAGGAAGTGATTTCAAGTTAAATAGAAAGAATCTTGATAAAGTGTGTAGTAAATAGAGTACATGTGTTTTTCATGATTCTTGATTATGTGGTTGAATTACTTGCTTGGGTTGCTTTCTTGGTTGGAATTGATATTAGCTTGAGAAATCTACTGAACATGTATGTGGTTATGCTTATGAATATCTCGAGTTAGTTTTCTGAGGTTTTCCGAAGTTTTCATCGATGACTTGAAATAAACTGTTGGATAAATTTAGTTCATGCACACTATAATGTGGCTATGACTATCACATAAGATATGTGCCTACCAACTCAGATCCTGGTCCCCTCTGTGGCTTAATAGTTGACCTAGTACATGGCTACCTATGGGGTAGGTCCAGCAGGTCATCGGATGACTTAGTACATGGCTACCAATGGGGTAGGTCCATCAAGTCACATTGAGTTAGATATTGGGCTACCTTCGGGTAGTTCCATACGACTCTATTACCCTATGTATTGGCTACCTGTAAGGTAGGACCATGGGGGTAAAAATATATCTAAAAGAGAGGTAGCACACAAGTCCACTACAGGGATAGCACAGAGTTAGGGGATAGGTAAGGATTGAGAAGTATGGCTTAAAACGTAATCTTGGTTGTTAAATGATTAATTACATGATTACGTTGTTAACATAGTTGCACATTATTGTTTCCCTCACATACCTGCTTCTTGCTGACCGATGTTTTGTTTGTCAGCATTTTAGGTACAAATGAAAAGAACAAATAGTAAAGTGGCATATTTGGAATTAAATGAGAATTAACTTGCATAGGAGGATTAGTTAGATTAGTATCTTAATGGATAGAAGTTTAGAACTCCTAGTTTTTAAAAGGGATGCAAAGTTTTATTTTATACCAATTTTCAGTTTAGTTGATAAAATTTATTAATTGTTATTGATTATTTGTCGAACCTTTAATCCGGGTTATTGGTTAACGACTCTGACCTTTCGATATCCCTTAATTGGGGGTTACCGGGAGGCGGGGTCGTTACAACATTGGGAATGCAGTTGAGGTTCAGTACCACCTTCCACCCGCAGAAAGATGGACAGTCTGAAAGGATTATTCAGACTTTGGAGGATCTTCTATGAGCTGGAGGATCTTCTATGAGCTTGTGTTTTGCAGTTCCTAGGGAGTTAGGACGTGCATCTCAGTTTGATAGAGCTCGCCTACAACAACAATTACCAATGGAGTATTGACATGGCACCTTATGAGGCTTTATATGGCAGGAAGTGCATATCTCCTTTATGTTGGTATGAGTCTTGCGAGTATCAGCTTTTGGGTCCTGAGTTAGTGCAACAAGTGACATAAAAGATCAAGGTGATACAACAACAGTTGAAAGCGGCACAGGACAGACAAAAGTTGTATGCAGATAATCATCGAAAACCTCTACAGTACCAGGTGGGAGATAAGGTGTATCTCAAGGTCTCTCTATGGAAAGGCATGCTGAAGTTTGGCCGGAAAGGCAAGTTGGCTCCCAGGTATATGGGGTCATATCCGGTGATAGCACATGTTGGCAAAGTGGCTTACAAGTTAGAGCTACCGCCAAATTTGCACAGGTTGCATCCAGTGTTCCATGTCAGTATGCTGAAGAAAAGTCATCCATGAATAGAGACAATGATACAGCCAGTTGAGGTCGAGCTTGATGAAGATGTGACCTATGAGGAAGGTATAGTATTGATCCTTGATAGATGGGTGAAGAATTTGAAGAGGAAGGACATGGTTCTTGTGAAGGTTCTTTGGCATCATTGTGATGTTGAAGAAGCCACATGGGAGCTTGAGGAAGAGATGAGGAGGAAGGATCACTTGCTTTTCTCTTCGAATTTCGGGGACGAAATCCTTTCGTAGGGATTTATGGCTTGTAAGGACCCTGACCTTCATTTTGGGCTTACCATGTTTGTTTTGCCTAAACCTTGTGTTGAGATGTTTGCTAATCACCTAAGTTGTGGTTAAGGCTTGTTTGTGCTTTGTTGAGAGGTTGAGGTGAAACTTGAAATTTACCCAAGTTTTAGGGTTGGTGTGAAAGTTTGTCACCTTGCGAGATGTACTGACCAACAATCAAATCGCTACTAATTAAGCAGAATTAAACATAAACAGCAGATTAACAAAAATCACTAAAAATTAAAACCATTTTTCAAAGAGATCCATTCCAAGGAAAACTCTTACTGAAAGGTCCAAAACCTTATATACATCATTATTCACATTGTACATATCTGGTACATCTCATCTCGAGAATAACATATAATAGTTACTTTACCAAACTATACATGAGCAACATAAAACTTCGAGGGGCGTAAGACAAAATCTCTTATTGATCATAAAACCAGTACAAACCAACTCCAAGGACCTGAGAGTACAGAGATGACACATAGGACTCATATCTATAAGACATGACAGACATTACCCTCAACCTGAGTTGTCACTGCTGCCTCATCTGTTGTTCTTCCTCTGCAAAAAGGTCTTCACCTCCTCATGCACGTCCACCTAAAAATTTGGGTCCCACAGGGGTGAGCCAATTATAATTGTCCCAGTGAGAGATATAACTCTCCGCTGACCATATTATTATCACAGATTAAGCATTTATAAACTGAGCATAGGTTCTTTTTATATTAACAAGCAGGATAATTCACTATATGAACAGAATGAAGTAATCTCCTTTCATAAGGAGAACATTGCATCTACCCATGGTAGATTATAATTCATCTATCTGCTTTGCAAGGAATGTAAAGAAACATAAATAACATATATCAACTAGAATGTATAACTGTATTGCGCATCAAGCAATGTTTCTCGTATTCGATCCTTAAGAAGATATACTACATGACTGAACATATTTTACAAATCACACTTATGCCCTAAGGAGATGGAGCATACCCCGACCATCTCCAACCGACCACAAACTTCTCACAAGTCGGTACCATACATGGTCAATGGTAGAGCTGATTTCCATGACCTCAGACCGCCTTGGTCAGTACGAGACCACATGCAGGACATCTCGTGTCACTGCTAACAAGCTGTGCCAGGGCACGTAGGCATCCACACTTAGAGCTACAGTGTCAACTGCACTCTCTTAGGGGAAACATATACAAACAACCATCCCCAGTCTGAGTCATGGTGACACAAGCACCATACTCCGAGCTACAGGCTAGTTCACCGTGCTCAACACAGAGTCTACGACCGAAGTCACACTTAAGCCAGGATAGGGCATATAGCCAAATCCCCATTCATTTCAGGATCGTAAGGGGATCGGCTCACACAGTACCATCCGTAGTTACACCCTCACATACTCAAAAGTATGCACTCCAGGTTATGCCGTGGAGCAACCCGTTTCACCATCAGCAAGTTCTGACGCTGATGGATCTATGGTCAGGGCAATGTTTTATAGTTTCTAGTGATATATTATGTGCATTAAATCATTCTTTTAGCATCAAACAAGTTATCTTTATCAAACACAACAAATGCTACAAAGAAAGGTGTAATACATCTATCACGAACTTGTCCAATTCTTTTAAACACATGATACTTGGGATCTCAATCCCTAATCACATTACTGGGAATTATCATCCCTTCACATCATCATTATCATGATTACTGGATCTAGGTATTCAAAACCTTAGATCATCACTGAACATTGTTACCACTTATCAGGTAACTATTACCTCTGGGTCCTCAGACCAAGGTATACATGATACTTGTTATACAAGCATCTCACATGGCTCACAAGGCCCATTAAATATCTTGTCACCTCTCACTAGGCAACAACTTATTCACATGGCTCACAAGGCCATTACACATCTTGTCACCTCTCACTAGCCACCAACTTTATTCACGTGGCTCACAAGGCCATTACACATTATACTTGTTATACAAGTAATTAACATGCCTTACAAGGCTTATGCAATAAGATAAATACAACCTTCCCATCATTAGGGTTGGGGTTTTCCCTTTCTTATCGATTAGGGTTTCTCTTACATATCATTACCCTTCATTAGGGTTAGGGTTTTCCATTATTAACCATTTAGGTTTTCAAGATCATATTATCAATGATCAAACCCTAATTCATTGGTCCACACATCTAGGAGCAAACCTTGATATCATAAGTATTCAATCATACTTATCCATTCTCATCATTTATCATTAAATGATTCATGAACACAAGGTATGAGTTCCTCTCTCATCCTTACCAGGGTATGATTACATCAGACTTTATTAACTTGGCTTAACCCTTTCCCCAAGTATGTTAGCCCACACTTATCAAAGTGCATTAAACTTATTACATCTCAATGTAACAATTGACATAACACACTTCATGTGTTACTCATCCAAGTATATTGGATTTAAGGTGCATCAAGGTACATCAACCTTGAAGTTCTGGATGTGATATCTATCATGTCTTAATGTATCACTTCCCTCATCACTTTTAACATACTTAAGTTAATCAACTTATCTTGTATTAGGGTATGTACCATCCTAATACTTTATGCACTATCTCATCACATTTATCATGTAATGTATTGGTCATAAGTCACACAATTGAATTATTCAACCATCATTAATGATATGAACTCATCTCGGGTTAAGGCATTATTGATATAGGATTAACCATTATCAACCACTATAGGTGTTTCACATATCAAGGTATTATCCACACCATTACTTGGTGTTATACTCATCACTCCTAAGAGTGTCTTGCCCTTACCTTTACAAGGTGTATAGGGTTAAATCATGTGCATATGTTCACCATATCGGGTTGTAGGTGTATAGACACTCACCATATCGGGCTAGGATTTGCACTTGTCTCCATATCTGGCATGAGGTACCTTCTTGACCTCATATCGGGCACAATATATATGTATGTTTCTCCCATGATACTTATGAGGTATCAACCCATCACCATGTCGGGCTAGAAGTACATTCAATCACCCTATCGGGCTAGTCACCATCTAGGGTTAGCCATGATGGGTTAGGGTTACCATATTATTTAGGGTTGTGTATCGTGCAACCCTATCGTGCAACCATGTCATAAAAGGTCATGTAGGCCTCATGATACTAAGTATCAATGATGTATCATATGATCATATCATGTAATAACACTTGTTACTCTTCACTTATATTGGGTTACCCAATTTAGGGTTTCTTGTCAACTTACAAGTATACAATTGACCTTGTATTGTGTATGGAGTCTATACTTGACTCCCTATCATGCAAGCATCTTATGCACGCATCTCATGCAACATCTTGTGCAAGACATATCGGGAAAGTCATACCCATATTGGGTTATAACTACTTGTATTTATACTTGAACCCGATATCACTTTTACAAAGTGACACCATCTTCTTCAAGTTCTAGACCTTTGTTCTAACTGATATAATTTATGGTAACAGGTTTAAGAAACTACTAGAACTCATAATTTCATCAACTATTTCCGTAAATTTTGGAATTAAAAGTAGATCATTAAATACAACAATTTAGGTGATGAATAATAACATGATTGAGTTCAAGTTATATAACCCGCCTTAAGAACCACTTCAAAGCTTCAAGGTCCAAAGCTCCATGTTCCTAAGGTTGAATATGACTTTATCAAAGGTCCAAGGATCGTTCAAAACTCCTTCATATACAAGGAATCACCATGAATAAGCAATTGGTGAAGAAGAAAAGAAAGGTAGATCATAACCCTAATTCCATGATTCAATTCAAGCTTGAAGACAACTATATCTTACCTTAGGGTTATGTTTTGAGTTCCGTAGCTCCTTGGCCGACACCCTACCACTCTTGGCCGATATGGACTTCCTCTTGGCCGACACAACTTTTCTTGTGGCCGATACCCCCTCACTTGTGGCCAAAATCACTTCAATAGGCTGATATCTACTTGCTATGGGCAATATCAACATGGTATGGACAATATACTTGCTATGGGCGATATACAAGGCCTATGCACGATACCCTTGTGTTCTTGCACGAGATTCCACCCCTCTTGCATGATATTATACTCACTTGCATGATATGGCACTCACTTGGGAGTCAAAACACTTCACTCTATGGCTGATATCACCCTATATAGCCGATATCACCTACTTGGGCGATATGGTCTTGCCATGGGCGATACCCCAAGGCCCATGCACGATACCACAACATACCTTCACGATATGGGAGATCTATTCACGATACCTTAGGGTAGGAGGGTGGTAAGGGTCGCAAAATTGCACCAAGGGGTGAAACTAGGGGTATATATACTTACTGATCATGAAGAAAGGCAAAAATGAGGTGTCAACATTTTGAGCTAGTAGGTGCCACGTGTCATGCATGGGTGACACGTGTCCATTCATGCATCAACATTTATCTTGACATGCAAAAAGGTTGAGGATCATCTAAAGATGCAAATTCGTCCATTGCTTATCTATTTGGATAAGTCATCTAGGTTTAATCACTATTTTATGTCAAGCCGATACACATTTTCTAAGGAAACTTGTTGGCCGTCATACCTCACCTCCTTGAGGTGATTTGAACGATATGGAATTTTCCAAGAGTTCAAAAAACGCTATGGAACACCTCCTTGGGCTCCATGGCCGATAGGCACTCATATATAAGGTTTTCAACTTGATACAACTCAAGTTAAGCTTCCAAATTCAACCCTTTTTCTTGGTCATTTCATCACCAAGATTACCATCATTCATAATGGAATCAAACATGGTGTATCATTCATTATATATCCTCTAAATGATACATAGAGGAAATAGGAACACTCTAGAGGTGGTAATTTGCATATCAACCCCACATTTTGGGTAAATTACAATTTGTACCAAAATTGGTGCACAAGGTACCAGCATTGTTCAAACAAGTTCAAACTTGGAATTTAGGCTTTTCACAAGCCACAACCTTGCATCATTATCTCAATAATGATGCTACAACACATGAGTCATGTTCAACATGTGACATTTTGCATTATAGCCCCTCAATTTGGGTAAATTTCACTTTGGTCCAAAACAAAGGAAAATTGCTCAAACAACATTCAATCGGGACCAAACTTGAAACATGAGTGTGTCACATGATAACAAAACACCTTAGAGGATTATATTAAAGTTCTAAGAAACTTTATTAGAAAAAACAAATAGGGTTACCTCATAACCCAGGTCAAGGTCATTACACGAGATGTCTTTCTCTCTCCTTGCATCCTCTAGAGTTGAGAGGAAGGGTTGGGCACCTTGCTTGAGTTGTTTTGGGCCTCATTTGAGCCTGTTTGAGCTTGGGCTTGTTTTTGGGCTTGAAGTCCTTCCTCCTTGCATGATTGTGTCGGGCAAGGGTGTGATTGGTGCCTTGTGTCGGCCGTGGTGTGTCAGGCAAGGGAGGTGTATCAGCCTGAGGGTGCTGGTGGGTGTGTCGGGTTGCCATGTTGGGCGAGACACACCCCTCGACCTAGCATCATTTATGTCACCCTCTCTTGGACACATGGTGCTTGTTTCTAGAAAGTGGAGAGACCTTGGACAAGTGGTGTGGGGTGTTAGCATTTGGCATGGCCCTTGGACAAGTGTACCTAGGTTAGGCGCTACCTTTCTTTGCTCTCCCCTTTACCCCCCTTCTATATATGTCTCTCTTTTCTCTTTCTTCGAATCTATTTGCCCCTTAGCCGTTTTCTCTCCCTTGGTGGCTGAGAAGAAGGAAGGACAAGAGGTGGCCGATATAGCTATTGTTGATGCTGCTTTCTTCTTCCTTGGTGGTGGCCGATACATCTTGCCTCTATTCTTGCTTCCTTCTCCAAGTTGGTGCCCGAAGCTTGGAGCTTAGAGCTTGTGCTTGAGGCGGGTTACATAACTCCTAACCCTAACTATACTACTTCCTTACAATGTTGCTTTGTTATATGCTATCTTGATCGGCCATGTTATCTTGCTAGATATGTTTCTTGCATTAATGGTCATGTTGTTGCCCTAGATGCACCATGGACCTTGTTGGACGAACCTTGGATTAGGGTTCCTTGGGCAAAACCCCCCTGTCTTAGTTGTTGAGAGGTGAGCCTAGGGTCTCCTAATTCAATGGTGTGTTGTGGCATGTTCCTGGGGCAAAACCCCCTTTCTCTCTTTGGTCTTGAGAGGTGATATTAGGCTCTAGTTGTGTGGGTAAAACCCCTCTCTCCCTTAGTTGTTGAGAGGTGAGTCTACACTCTAGTTGCTTGAGAAACACCCCTCTGTCTCACCATGGATTTGAGAGGTAATCCTTTGGTTGGATGTTGACCTAGTTGAGAGTTTGGTTGGATGTTTGGTTGTTATCCTAACCATGTTGCCTGATATGTGTTGAGGTTGTGCAAGACCCCTCTCACTTGGTTGTTTAGAGGTGAGCCAATCCTCTTGATCCTTTAGGGCATTTTGGTGGTTGTCTTGAGGTTGAAGATGACCAACCCGATATGTGGTGTATCCCGATATCCCTTGCTACCCGATATCATGATGTGAGTTTGGTGCATGTTATCCCCCTAGTTAAGGCTTGGACGATATAATAGGTGGTTACCCTAGTTGACCCCCTTGACTGATATGTGGGTTTGTCTGAGTTGAGCTCTTGGCCGATATAAGGCTCTACTCGAGATGAGGCTCTGCCCGGGACGCAGCATTAGCCGTTATGGCTAAGAGCGATATCGATCTATTGAGTTGCTACACGTTATGGCATTATGCATGGAGGATATCGGCTAGGTTGGCTATAAAACCGTTATGGGGTGTTATGCACCTAGAAACCCCTGGACAATATCGACCTGTTAATTGTTAGCCCGTTATGGCACTGTGTGACCGACGTGGCTTTAGGCGATATCTGTCTATGTGTTATCTTGACTCATGTCCAGTAGGATGTTAGCTCATTATGAGTGATAACCCGGGAAGGGTGTTAGTTGTTAACTGTTATGATGTTCTTGGGCGTTGCCCGATATCGATGTTATAAGAGTGTTAGGCGTTATCGACCTAGTTTTAGCTAGTTAGGTGTTAGCCCGTTATCGGTTTGTGCACAGCTGGACGTTAGCCAAGGATAGGTTCAACCTGAGATACATGTTGACCGATATCCATGTCAGCCCTTTATGCAGTATTAAACAAGACAGTGATGGATGTTACACCTTTGGAGAGGGTTGATACACCTATAAGTGAGGAACATTATGGGATGTGATACTTTTGGTGAGGGTTGTCCCTTATCTGATATATCTATAGTGAGGGCTTGATTGAAAAGTTATATATATGATAATGTCATGTATAGATATGCTCATCCAATAGCATAATTATATCTCTCTTGATATATGCAATAAGTTTAAGATGTTCCTTGTATGAGTACAGTTGTACCTCTATGCTTATGCTAACCATGTAGGTACCATTTGTATGATGAGGCCATGGTGATGGCATGACAATGATATGATGTGGAACATTTAGAGTTACGATGAACCCAGTGACATATGATGGGTGTGATGTACCCTGATGGTGGGATTGAATCCCTGAGATGTTGATCCTTGAGATGGATCTTGATTATTGGCAAGAGGCCAAGTGGTAACATGTAATGTTGGATCCTTGTGATGGATCAGGATGATGTTGATGGCTTTGAGATTAAGAGTGACAATGTAACACATGATAATGAGATCTATGTTGTTTACTTGTGTTATAATTTACATGTTACATTACTTGGTTGAATCTTGAAATCCACTTAAAATATGCTAATTAATTACAGATGAATATTTCATGTAGTTTTCCATGGCCATATATCCATCATCGTTAGGAGTTTGGTGATGGTGAAACATGTTCTCCTAAGGGATAACCTAGAATGCATATTTTTGAATATGTGGGGTGCACCTACGCCCTAAGTAGCAGTGCATGTAGAGAACGGTGAACATGCCCATGGCTCAGGATTAGAGAACGGTTTCAGGCCTGTGGCTCAGTGTGGTTAGAGCATGGTGAACAGGCCCATGGCTCATGATATGTTATAGAGCATGGTGAACAGGCCCATGGCTCAGTGATGATGGAGCACGGTGAACATGCCCGTGGCTCAGTTTTATAGCTTAGATACATGTAACAAGGTGGGCTAGGCAGAGGGTAGCCTGACCCTATGTGGTTGAGGCCACTTAAGCATGAGACAACAGTCCTGCTTGTTGGTTCTTGTGCACTGACCACAAGGGAAAGAGGTCGTGGAACCTGACTTTCCCATCGACCTTGTATGGCAATCGATTGTGACCAAGCGGTGGTCGGTTGGTATCTGAGTGGTATGACTCACTTTCCCAGGGCATAATAAGTCGTAATCCAGCCATATAGTATATTTTCTTAGGGCAAACACGGAACATTGGTTGAGGCCTTGTTTGTATAGTTTCCCTAGTTATATCTTGCAGCTATTTATATGTTCCTCAGATGTTATGATAAGATCCTACAAGACTTGTCTTATCAATCATGTTCCATATATTATCTATTTATATGCCTCTTAGATATCCTGGTAAGATGTTATAGAGGTAGTTCTGCTCAGTATGTTGCATATATGATTTTCTTATATCAGTTACCTGCTTTATCTATTATAGCTCTCCCAAGGTTTTATAGTTTTGACGGGGGTTATGTTTCTCACTGGGACTGTGTCTCACCCCATTGGTTTAAAATCCTTTTTTGGTGGGCATGCTAGACGTGGTGGTGATCGTGGTGTTGTAGCTGAGTAGCAAGAAGAACAGTAGAAGGCAAGAGATGGATATGTTGCTTTTATGGTTGTTTTGTAGTAGAGTCCTAGAGTCATCATCCCTGTACTCTCAGGTCTTTGGAGGTTTTGATGAGGTTTCACGATGTATAGTTGTTATGGCTTTCTTATCCTGTTGTTGACCTGGCTAGGTCCGTTATGTACATAAACATGTGGTGAACTCTTCTGCTTATGGGACAGCTAGATCCTATGAGCTATGGACATGTATCAAGTTTATGTATATTTATATAACATGTTTCTTTGCAGGATGTGGATCTGGTTGTAATAGTTCCTTTCTTATCTTCTTTCTGCAATCAGTTTTAATTAACCTGTGTTTTTGGTAATACGATGTTTATGACGGTTCAACCCGTTTTCTCGCGGTTTTTTTCTATCTTTATGATGGTGGGATGTCACAAAGGGTGTGGGAGATCATAGGAGTCTGGCTCTCCTAGATTGTGTATGGCACTGATTTTGACTTAGAAGTGGTCAGTTGGAGCATGTGTGGTATATCTTAGCTCCACATGGCATAATAAAAGACATAATATAGTCATGTAGTATATTTTCCTAGGGTTAAATATTTTTCACATTGAATGACCCCTTTCCTTGTTTCTTATATTGTTTAGTTGATAATGGATATACATATTCTTAATATTCCTTCTAAAAGTATAATATGTTCTACTATTCAATTGTAGATGCCTAAACTATTTAATCTATGTTATCAGTTTTAAAGAAATCTTTTAGTTGAATCTGCTCATTCTTATAATAATGATATCTTCCTAGTTTAATATATATGTGCTTATAATAGTTGTTTGAGGAGAGGTATATCTCTCGATGGGACGTTGGTCTCACCCCATGGGTTTCCACATCTTTTAGGTGGTCGTTCATGACGAGGTATAGATTGTGTGGTTGAGGCTGAGTAGCAAGAGGGGTAGTAGTTGTTTGAAGGTTGGATATTCTTTTAGTGTATTGTAGTACAGTCCTATGTGTCATTCCTATACTCTTTAGTCCTTGGTGAGGTCTGGTAGACATTGTACACTGATACAAGATTTTGGCAGTATGCCATGGTTGTACATATATGGCTTATATATGTGAACATGTTATCATATGTAATAGGTTTGTGGCAAGTTAACCCCTAAAGAGTGATATGTAATATCTTTTGACATGATATATAATATAGGGGGCATAGTTTTGTGCACTCAGATGCAAAATAGTCATCTTTTGTGGTTATATGAAATCCGTTTTAATTTACCCTATTTTGTGCTAATGTGGTTGTTAGTTGGTAATTCTGCACTTTGTTTTCAGTTATGTCGCTCATGTGGCAGTGGGCTGTCACACGGGTAGGGAAAGCTTCTCCCTTACCCTACCCACTTTAGATGTGGGTATAGCATGCATGTAAAGGGTAAATGGGTGGTGGGTAAAAAATGATTACCCTTATCATGTGGTATGGGTAGTGGGTAAATGGGTAATTCCCTACTCAATAACAACCCTATTTCTTGTAAAATTATAATACCAAACAACACATCTCTAAGCCCTTCTACAAAGCTAGTTATTGCTCTACTATCACACTATGTTTGGATCCAATTGTTGGATCATATGGCTTTAGGATGAATTGAGCTATAGACACTTAAATCAAATTCACTAGACCTTCACCAAGGATATCTCCTCTTACAATAAGTCTTCTGCCTTGAAGAAATTACCCACTGTTCTCTTAGATCTTCAGCCTTCTACTTCACCTTCACCAAGGGGAATCTTTTCCCATCTTTACTTGGGAGAAAGGGATCAAGAAAGGGAAGTTGAGAGCTTTACAAGATGTATAATAGAGCAGCTCCCTCACAAAAAACCTATCTTACTTGGATTGATATAGATCTATTAGCAAGATCGAGAGAGAAATGGGCTCTTAGTAGACTAAACTACTCAACTATAGCTAGGAGCATAAGAAGGCAAATTTGGTGTTATGACCGTATCCGAGCTTAATTGGTAAACTATGGTTTACCTGGATGATTACATGCTTAATTGGATTGATCATTTCTTAAATCTAATTAATGATGATAATTCTATTATGATGTTTTAAACCTAATAAGAATATTAAGTGTTCTATTGTTTGAGAAATATAAACCCTAGTTGGCTGAAATTAGGGTTTTGATGGTACATGAGTATGGAATTTGATCAAGATAGTAGTACGGTAAATAATTTATTATATTTTATATGTAATTTGTATTTAATTGAAATTTGGATATAATATGTATAACTCAATCATGCATTTCAAAGAAAACTTTCAGAATTTTTGGATGTTCTTTGAACGTCATTCTCGATCGAGATATATTTCAACCGACCATGCTGACAGAATGTTGTTTAAGAGTATATTGTTTGATTTTTATTTATTTATTGGTATATCCAAATGATCTAAAATTTTAACTAGAGATCTAAAACTCAATCATAAACAAAATTTAAAATTATCATAAATTTTGGAGGAGTTTGGATCTTTGAAATACACGAATTTACATAAACCTTTTTATGACAGAAAAAAATTTGCTGAAATAAGAAAAAGTATAGTAAGGGGTCAAAGTGCAATTGACCCAAGCACATCAATTTCTCTATATGATCAACCTAACACACAAGGAGCTCTCATAGTTCGTCATTCAATCTAGAGAAACTAAATCCTAGAGAGGGTGAGAGAGTTAGGGTTCGAGTGGAGAAATTGATGGAGATGCTGACCTAGGGTTTTGCGGTCTGAGGAATGATGAAATCATGTAAGTTTAACTTCTTTGGATATAGTTTCATGGTGAATCTTCTCTCACATGTCAAAATTCCGTCCCTCCTCTGATTTGATCCAAAATGGTGTCAAAACTTCCCCTTTTCTCACTCTTTCTTCATAATCCCTCATTTTTAGGGTTTCTGAGTTGAAAGGAAGAAGAATTGGGTGAATTGCTAGGGATTTGATATGAGATTGAGATTTTTAGGGATGAGATACGTTTTAAGGTGTTTTCACACATTAAGGTGAGTGGTAACTTCCTTTAAATAATATACTGCACGAAAATTGGTTAATTCATCCATAATCTTTAATTACTATTATGCGACTACAAACCCTAAATTGTCTATTTGTTCTAAGTTGTTGCAAAATGATATGAAATGGATTCTTCCTCTATTTGGATGAAGTTCAGATGATAAAATCATATTAGAAATGTATAAAATACATCCTAATGAGAATTCCCTAAGTATTCACAGAGATTATAAGAGTAAACTAAAATATAGGGAATTTGTCTATGACATAAATTTGTTGTATAAGTAAATAGAGAAAATTGCTTATCTAGATCCCTTTGTTATGAATGATTGTTTATCTAAATTCATAGTACATATATGTCAGATACTATCTTGGACTTCATTCAAAGTGAATAGTGTTTGTTTGATATCTCAGTAAAGAGGGTGAAACCCTAGATGCGAGGAAAGTTGGATATTTGTGAATAGATATCGTGAAATCCATTTGAAGGGATTCTCTTGACATTATAGACTTTATTTATTCAAAGTTATTATTGATGCATGATATCCTAGTGAATGGCATGGAAACCCAAATTCAACTCAGTTCCAAGGTTTCATACAGATATTGATTTTATCTGATTTGTTGATAGTAGTCTTTATTCAATGAATGTTTATGTCGCATAAATCTTTATGGGAGCCATGTGAATAAGTTGTTTCCTAGTGAGAGGTGAAAAGATGTGTGATGGCCTTGTGAGCCATGAGAATACTTGTACAACCGGTGAAATGAATACATTGGTCTTAGGACCTAGAGGTAATGGTTGTCTGTTACAGAGGTAACAATGCTATGTGATCATCTAAGGGTTTGAATACCCAGATCCAGTAATCATGATAATGATATGAAGGGATGAGAATTTCCAGTAATGTGATAAGGGATTGAGATCCCAGGTATCATGTGTTTTAAAGATTTGAAAAGTATGTGATAGATGTATTACACCTTTCTTTGTAGCATTTGTGGTGATTAAATGAAACCCTAAGGGTCGGGTGTTCAATGAATCAAGTATTGTGATATCAATGTTCTCAGTTATTATTAATAATTCTTGTCATGATAAGTAATTAACTTTTAATTGAGTTATGAGATGCACAACTCAAGATTTGGATTGATATGCATGATTCTAATGTGTATGTGCCAAGTGGACATGAAATTTGTTAGTTTAAGAATTTTAATATGCCTGCATGTATAGTATGTTGATTACTTAGTATATTATAGTGTTTTGAATATACTACTCTGTCAAGTTTAGAATGATATACATGTTGTATTATAACTTCAAATAAGTAGACACGACACCATAGAGATACCAGAGTCAAGTATAAGTAAGAGAAGGGTACAATGTAGAAAGAGATTTCTAGGAATAACAAAATAATAGACTTCGGAGCCCTGAACATCGTAGAACCCCTATGTGAGGTGTGCGCCTTAGGGGTGAAATGACCTAACCCTGGAAGCGTCCAGTATATGGGGGTCAGAACGTGATATCAAGTGGCATGGGGGACGAAGCCCTAGTGGAAGTATCCTTAAATTATAGTTTGCAGTGTCCAACATCAACCAGAAGTCATGGTGGAACTAGAGTACAGAAAAGCCAAGAGGTGGATTGACTCTCCGCCTATATGCTCAGGTTTGAGGAGGAGTCCATTTTAGGCCAGAGAGCCATTTCCCTATTGCAGACCAGGAGAGTAGTCAGACTTAGCATTTCCCAAGTGCGTCTGCTATGTCTTGTACAGTGTGATCGTAGTGCACTATGAGTCTTCATATATAGAGTACATTGCATATGATCAGGGTATAATAAAATGAATGAGAGGTCAAACAAGTGTGTATAGTTATTCAATTATTCTTTGTATGTTTTTGAAGTATTAGTTATCTTTATGATCAATCAAGCATTTCATATATCGATTCACTCTTAGAGATATTTAGAGTATCCTACCATATTTATGATTGTCAATTATTAGACTCTCTAAAGCTTTATGTTGGTATAATTGATATCAGTTGCTCAAAAGTATATCTGTAATTATATCAGTGCTTTAGATTGTTTCTTTGAAATACTCATTCACTGAGCGAGTAGGCTCACCCCTCTACTCATAATTTTTAGGGATATCACATGGACTTGAAGAAGGTCATTGCATCAGAGTAGATCTGCCACTAGAGTTAAGTCTAAGTATAGTTAAGTTCAGTCGGTCCCTATCACTCTAGGTCCTTGTATAGATGTGACAGAGTTGTAAATGATGTTTGTACCTTCATTTCCTTAATAAGAGAGAATGCATTTGATTATCATGTCGTATGTACATGGAAGTGTGAGAAACAGAATGAATGTATGTATGTGTATCATTAATGTTGAGATCATATTAGAGTAATCAAGGTTTAATTCTCTTGTAAATTTGTTTATGTGATTCAATGCGAGAAAACAAAGAGTTTGAAAAAGAATAAAAAGTTAAGGGTGATCTTTGTATTATGATAAATCCTCAATTTTATGCCCTAATCTCATGATTAATGGTAATTGTAAGATAGGGGTGTAACAGCTTTGGTATTAGAGCTTAGGCTGAGTCTTCAGGGACCATTAAGTTAGTGTGTTAGAGTCATAAGTGTAGCATATAGGAGATGTTATGATGTTTGCTCAGGGGATTTGAGTATTTGGATATCCTGGCCCGGTATCTGAGTACTTGGATCAACCAGTATCAAGCTACTTTGTCTATTCTTTCATGTATACCGTGGCCAGGTATACAGTGGAAGAATGGTCTAGAGAGGAACCCTAGAAATATTAGGGTTAAAAACAAGATAAGTAACATGAATTAAGAGCATAAATATAAAATGAGATATAACTTTCATTTCATATTGTTGTTTTATTGGAGATGAATAGAAAAGCTCTTATATGTTTGAATTTAGATATTCAATATTTTAAAATATATATGGGTTTTTAAGATTTGTTGTACACTATGCAGTTGTCGCATTTATTGATTGCATTCTTTGTATCAAGTTGACTAGAAATGGTTTTTGAAAGAGTTTTCCTAAGTGGATAAGTTTTCTTCCACACATTTGAGATGAATAGGAGTTGAGTAATCCTGAGTAGCTCTTGGCTTCAGGACTACAGGTTCGGCCTGGTCTAGCTGGCAGGATGCATTACTGGGATCTAATGACTCCTATTAGTAACATAACAAGAGTAAATTCTGGATAGATTAGATCCAAATTCTAGCATGAATGTATATACTCTAAGATTATGAAGTATAAGGGAAAGACTGGTGAAAAACCACTAGAGGGGGGTGAAAAGGGTTTTATGATTATTTTAACAATTATTTAACTCAAACAACCAACCACAAAAAAAATATAGGACAAGGGGACACAGATTTAGAGTGGTTCCAACCTTAACAAATACTAAGGCAGTCAATCCACTACCCGGTTGCTTACGCAACCATGATTTTGAAAGAATCAAATTTTATTACCTCGCAAGGACTTTACATAAAATTACAATTCTTTCACCAAACCCTTCGAACAGCCTTCACCTAGAAGTAGTTGCACCAACTTTGAAGCAGCCTTCTTGAAGTAACTTCAAGCTCCCCCTTGAAGTAGCCTTCCTCTTGAAGTAGCTTCCCGTTGCAACAGCCTTCTTGAAGTAGTCAGAAGTCCACCTTCTCCACCGAGAAGAACCTTCTCCAATCCGCAGCCTCCAATCCTAGGAGTAGCAAGGAGAATACAAAAGATACAAAGGAACAAGAAGGAAAAATAGAAATTACAATACCACTTGTAGCTCAAGGCTTGATTTGCCTATATCAAGCATATAGATCTCCTAACCAATGAATATTGGAATGTAGGTTTAGTGGATAGGAGATGCTAGCCTATAGGACACGAAATTTAGAGCAAGGAAAAGAATAGCCAATGCTAATGTTGCTCAATTTCTCAAAATAGATTGCCAATTGCAAGTGTAAGCTCAAGTATATGCACAAGTGTGTTTTTAGGTGTCCTATGGCTTGCCCTATTTATAGGAATGGCCTATGGATGCTTAAGGACATTCTAGATACTTTCTAGGGGGTTCCAAGTGCTCAATTAGCCGTTAGGTATCCACTAGTTGGTTTAACAATGGCTAGTTTAATTAATTCTGCAGTTGTTGTCAGAGTCCATCTCGGTCGAGAAATTGTCGACCGAGACACCTACTCGGTCGAAGTTTTGTCAACCGACAGGCTCTCTGGATCAACACTCATCTCCAACTGCCAACTACTTTTTCAGCTGTGTCTAACGGCTACCTGGGTCTTTCTCGGTCGAGAAGTTTGTCAACCGAGAGTGTCTCGGTCGAGGATTTTGTCGACCGAGATTGGCCCTGTTTCAATGTTTCAAATAAAGTGCTAAGAGTATGTATGAGTGTGCATATGTGACACTAATGAAGGGGATGATCTATCTAAGTGAAGTGATTGGCTAGGGAAGATCTAACGCTTGATTTACATGAAGTCTAAGTACTTGTACATTATATATTTGTACAAGTTTACAATTGATTACATTTCATGAAATTTACAAGCATTCAAGCATATAGATTCCCTAGTGCTTTTTCATCCACCTTATTCCTGCAACACTCAAGTAGCATGTTAGATCAACAAGAATGAAATGTTTGTCATCATCGAAACAAAGGGATTTATCATAATGTCAATTTATCCAACAATCTCCCCCTTTTTGAAGATGACAAACATTTCCTAAATATAAAATCAGGAAATATAAAGCATGTGAGTTTCATACCTGAAGATTACCTTTTGTAGTCATTCTTGTTTTGCAAATGAGTGCTGGCCGTGAAATTTATGAAACTCATATTTTATGCTTTTGATTTTATATTCTTTCTCCCCTTTGTCATTTCAAAAAGATATCCAAAGAAAATCATTTCATCTTTCCCTCTTAATTTTATACTATGCTCCCCCTTAGATAGATATTCTATTAAGAACAGGGATTTAATATCATTTTTATCTAATTTAGCCACAATTTGTATCTCAAGGGATGTTAAGCCTTGAAATGATATGAAATCCTTTTAGGTTCATGGCATACGTATTGATTTCTCACCCATTTTACAAGGGATGTTAAGCCCTGAAAATGATATGAGATTCCTTTAATCTTAGGGTTCATGAAAAATGTCTCTAACCAAATGCACGGGATGTTAAGCCATGATTTGTTTAGAGAATTCCATTAAGAACAAGATATATATCACATTCATGAAATTTGTAGATTCCTTTATTTTCATAACCAAGATTAAAAATACTAAGGTCATAACAAGCTTCAAATAATATTTGCAATAATCAAATTTGTTTTTGTGAGCTCCCTCTTAATCTTATGATTAAATCAATTTAAATCTTCTAAGATCACAAATGATTTTTAAATTTTGATTTAGATCTTTATCAAAAGTATATTTTGAGTCAAGATACTAAGATTAAGTACAATAAAATGATGTACAAATAAGCATTTTTGTCAAAGCTTATTTTAGGTCGACCTTGACTTCGACCATAGCGCCTCTTGGTCAAACTTTAACTTTAACCAAGAGGCAATTTCGGCAGATTTTCAATTTGAACACTTATATGTGAAGTATAATTTCTGCAGAGAATGTATTTATGCCATGAAATTTTACTATTTATGCAAAATGGCATCTTCATATGACCTGAATTACAATGATCAATAATAATATTCATGGTTTGTATATATGAATCAAATATTATTGTAGACAAACATATGGCACAAGAACAGGAGCAGTGTATCCACAATGCAATGATCAAGATTGAATCATGTAATTTCATGAAATACAATGATTATGACCATTTAAATTGTAATACACATGGTTCCTACTTAGATAGACCAATAAATATTTAGGATAACCATGTGAACTATGATAAAACAGTAATTTCCTTGATTAAACCAATATGGTTTGTAATTTACAGTTTTAAGGCAAGCCATACCAAAATAATTTCATTCATGATTCATGGATTTCCAAATTTAAGACAAACCATGTAAAGGATCATGTTTGATAAACTTTTTCAAGCAATGAATGAGGTTTGTTCAAAAATCAGTCTTCATATAGCACTTTTGCAATATGTGTTAAGGATTTTCATAATCATAATGTTTATCTCATGATGCAAAAGATTTATATATTTTATTTCAAGGAAGGTTTTCACCATTTATTCTAAATTAGTCATTAATAGCAAATTGATAACAAATAGATTATTTGAAAACAAGTTCAGCAGATTTAGTTCAGACTTGACAACAGGAACCTGATCGGTCGACCATTTCTCGACCGACAGTTATCTCGGTCGACAGTTTCTCGATCGAGAAAGCGTCTGTTTTGTTTCAGGCATGTTTTCAGAAATTGTTTACAAATAAAAACAAGAATATGAAAGTTTAAAGCTCGATTTAGTTGAGATATTTAAATATCAAATCATCATTTAGGTTAAATCTCAACTAATCATATACATTTTGAGAATCCAAACTAAAGCAAGTAGTTTAAGATGTATATTTTTAATTTCTTGGATTAACTTGGTGTCCTATTATGTTAAGTTGAGATAGACATATAGATATACAACCTTAGAGTCTTTGGTCATATCTCAACTTAATTTTATCCATTTAGTTTGGAGTTTTTGGAACCCATACTAACTCAACATCCTTTTTCTTGTAGGGACATGAGAAAGAGTAATGTCCAAGACGTAAACAATAATGACAACATATCGAATCAACCTCATATCTCTTTCTATGATTTTGTTCTAGGTTGTTTTTGGGTACATATATATGTTTGCCTTTAGGTACATACATAGATTGATTTTCTAGTGCTTGTGTCTTTCTCCAACTAGGTTTTTGATAAGATTTTCCTTTAGGATTATAACCTAGTCCTCTCCTTCCAATTTGATGATAAGAATTATTTAAGATTTTGTCAAGGGTATCATTGTTATTCAAACTACTAATCTTTTGTTGCAACTTGACAATCTCATCCATTCTCTTATTGATGTCTAGCTTTGCTTGATCTAGATTGGATAATAAGGAGTCTCTTTCTTTCACAATAGTATCATAATCTAGATGTGTACACAAAACAGGTTGTTTTTGAAGATCATTTACTTGAGTTTGCAAGTTTAACTTTTCAAGGGAAAGAAGATTACAATTTTCTTCTACAGATTTCAACTTAATATCATAATCTTCAATAGACTTTTTGAGATCTTCATTTTGAGATGTGAGAGCAATAAGTTTAGCATTTAACTCATCATTTACTTTATTTGATTTCTTAAATTTCTTCTTGCACTCAATATATTTCTCATGTGTATCTTGAAGACTAGCAATTAAATCTTCTTTTGGTAGATTAAAAAGACTTACCTCTTCTTCTTCTTCATTTGTTGTAGCAATGAGGCACTCTACTTCTTCTTTTTCATCATCACTATCATCACTTGAATCATCCCATGCAGCTTTATATGCTCTTTCTTTCTTTCTTTCTTTTTGTGAGATGATTTATTCCCTTTCTTGAGTTTTGGACAATCACCTTTCATGTGTCCCTTCTTGCCACATTCAAAGCACCTGGAAGAAGAAACACTAGAAGTTTTATTTGTTTTAAAACTTTTATACTGCTTACCATTTACAATGAGAGTTTCTTCTTCACTATCATCTTCACTTGTATCATGATTATTCTTGGTTGATGCTTTGAATGCAATGTCCTTCTTCCTCCCTTGTTGAAGTTCACGTTCTCTTCTTTCTTCCTCTTCTAGGGTTGCTTCATGAGTTTCTAGGTTGCCTATGAGTTGTTCCATCCTCAGTCGGGTGAGGTCATTTGCTTCTTCAATGGCCGTCACCTTGGGCTTGTATTTGGGAGGAAGTGATCTAAGGATCTTTGACACCTGATCTTCCTCACTAATAACTTTACCTAAAGCATTCAAACCATTTACAATAGAAGAGAATTTTGCATACATGTCACTAATAGATTCATTCGGATCCGTACGGAATTGTTCAAACTTTTTTTTAAGCATTCCAATTTTAGAATTCTTAACTTGAACAGTCCCTTCATAAGTTATAGAAAGTCTATGCCAAATTTCATAGGCTGTTTCACAATTTGATATTCTATTGAATTCTCCTACTAAAATTGAACAATAGAGAATACTTACAACCTTGGCATTCATTTGAGCCGACTTTACCGTATTTGTGTCCCAAGCTGCATATTCCACTTGAGGAAGCTCATAGGGGGTTGACACCATCCTCCGTAGATCCCAACTAATCCCTTGGAAATAAAATTGCATTCTTCTCTTCCAGTAGGTGTAGTTAGTTCCATCGAATGTTGGAGGTCTAGCCACAAGTGTCCCTTAAAGGTTGAGGTTGTTGAGTAACCCGTCACCCATTCTTCAAGACTTTGTTAGAGTTCCTTGAAGCCTGCTCTGATACCAATTGAAAAACCACTAGAGGGGGGTGAAAAGGGTTTTATGATTATTTTAACAATTATTTAACTCAAACAACCAACCACAAAAAAAATATTGGACAAGGGGACAAGGATTTAGAGTGGTTCCAACCTTAGCAAATACTAAGGCAGTCAATCCACTACCTGGTTGCTTACCCAACTGGGTTTTTAAAGAATCAAATTTTATTACCTCTCAAGGACTTTACATAAAATTACAATTCTTTCACCAAACCCTTCGAACATCCTTCACCTAGAAGTAGTTGCACCAACTTTGAAGCAGCTTTCTTGAAGTAACTTCAAGCTCCCCCTTGAAGTAGCCTTCCTCTTGAAGTAGCTTCCCGTTGCAACAGCCTTCTTGAAGTAGTCCGAAGTCCACCTTCTCCACCGAGAAGAACCTTCTCCAATCCGCAGCCTCCAACCCTAGGAGTAGCAAGGAGAATACAAAAGATACAAAGGAACAAGAAGGAAAAACAGAAATTACAATACCACTTGTAGCTCAAGGCTTGATTTGCCTATATCAAGCATATAGATCTCCTAACCAATGAATATTGGAATGTAGGTTTAGTGGATAGGAGATGCTAGCCTATAGGACACGAAATTTGGAGCAAGGAAAAGAATAGCCAATGCTAATGTTGCTCAATTGCTCAAAACAGATTGCCAATTGCTAGTGTAAGCTCAAGTATATGCACAAGTGTGTTTTTAGGTGTCCTATGGCTTGTCCTATTTATAGGAATGGCCTATGGATGCTTAAGGACATTCTAGATACTTTCTAGGGGGTTCCAAGTGCTCAATTAGCCGTTAGGTATCCACTAGTTGGTTAACAACGGCTAGTTTAATTAATTCTGCAGTTGCTGTCAGAGCCCATCTCGATCGAGAAATTGTCGACCGAGACACCTACTCGGTCGAAGTTTTGTCGACCGACAGGCTCTCTGGATCAACGTTCATCTCCAACTGCCAACTACTTTGTCAGCTGTGTCTAACGACTACATGGGTCTTTCTCGGTCGAGAAGTTTGTCGAGCGAGAGTGTCTCGGTCGAGGATTTTGTCGACCGAGATTGGCCCTATTTCAATGTTTCAAATAAAGTGCTAAGAGTATGTATGAGTGTGCATATGTGACACTAATGAAGGGGATGATCTATCTAAGTGTAGTGATTGGCTAGGGAAGATCTAACGCTTGATTTACATGAAGTCTAAGTACTTGTACATTATATATTTGTACAAGTTTACAATTGATTACATTTCATGAAATTTACAAGCATTCAAGCATATAGATTCCCTAGTGCTTTGTCATCCACCTTATTCCTGCAACACTCAAGTAGCACATTAGATCAACAAGAATGAAATGTTTGTCATCATCGAAACAAAGGGATTTATCATAATTTCAATTTATCCAACAACTGGGATAACTAAGAATCAGTTAGAACTGATATCTGAGATCCAACTTTGGGGCCTCATATGAGAAACCCTTAATTGGGAATAAAGGAACACGAAATAAGGTTCAGATTAAGTTTAATTATTAGTATTATATGAACTCTAAATATGAAATATGGAAAAGATATGAGAAAAGTATGAGGGGCCAAGATAGTAAGAATCAATCATGAGGAATGGATTATGTAACCAAATACAATGTTTTTATTGACTCCAAAGAAAAGGGAAAATAGAAGAAAAGAGCTAAGTATACAATAAGTACATAGAAGTGAAGAGTCTTCAGAAGAGTTAAAGTGAAGAGAACTAGATGAGCATGTAAATCATAAAACTAGGATAGGAAACTTAGTTGAAACAAAGAGAAATGTTGGAAATAATGAGCTTGATTAAGGAATGAGGGTTATGATATAATAGAGAGAATGGAATGTATACCTTTATTGTGAAGTTAATACATTTATCCTTACTACCTTTGGATTCCAAGTCTCTATAGAACAACAAACTAGTTTCTAAAAGAAGAACAGAAGTGTACCTAAATAAATGAATAAATCATACAAAGGTAGACTATATTCAAGAAGGAAAAACTTGATTGAAAGAGAAACTATGTTTCACCTATGCATGAGCTGTTTGATTTAAAATGGAGGATATGCAATGTATTACACATGAGTTGAAACTAGAAGAGAGATTATGGATTTCAAATTTCAACTTTACATTAGCAAAAGGATAAAAAGAAATATCTGGAACATGGTATATATGATCATACACCTAAAAGAAGCAACATGATCATAAGAGAAAACTAGAAGTTAAAGATGATATCTGGAATAGCAGTATATGGTAAGGGGATTATGGAAAGTAATGAAAAGGTTTGAAACATGGTGGAGTAATATAGATTATAAAAGAAAGAGGTTGTGAGATTCAAGAAAGTGCTAATTAGTCAAGTTTCCTTATTGATAATTAATAAACCTATATATGAGAATGTATTAATGAATGTTTGAAGATAAGAATTCTAAGTCTCAAAATCATCTTCTCTTTCATATCTTCCTTAATGAAAGCAATGTGGGAATGAAGTGAAAAGAAAATGAATCATATATGATGCATAACCACCATGGTAGAGGCATCTAGTGAATGTAATAATGACATACAATATGATGATGAAACCCTAGCAGGGTAAATTGAGAATGTAATCTATCTGAATGGCCAAGTAAGAGAAAGGAAATTCAATTGATAAGATAAGGAAGACTTTAGTAAAACTTGTGAGATTCAAAGTTTGACTTTCAAATTAAGGGAACAAAGTTACACACAACAACATCATCCTACTGATAAGGACCAAACCCTAGAATGTTTAGAGTTGTAGTAGTTCAAGGTTTGTCACTAGTGATTTGACCTTGAATACTAGCATCTCTATAAAACAAGATCATGCAATTTTCACCGTGATAAGTAAACTAGCATAGATAGTGATCCTAGCTAATCTGAAAGGTTGATGAACAATATGAAAATTATTCAGAGCAAGGGATAAGAAATAAATTTTAAATGTAACAAGTCTATTTTGAACAAAAGAAGAAGTGCAAGATGAGAAAAGTGTAATATAAAACAAATTCTTACAGTGATATCAAGAATGATGAATAATCTATTCTTAGCTTGTATGTTTCAATTTTAGGGATGTTTAATCTACATGATTTAAATGAGAAGGATAAATAGCAAAAAGTAAGTAGTAATGAATGAGAAGAGAGATAATAGAAAACAATAGCTTTTAGTAATATGTGAATTTGTTTTTAGAAGTATAATTTGATGAAGGTATATTAAGGGATGTAAATTGGTTCTACGTATGATTTCAGTGTACATGTACAAGCAATATGTTAATTTTAGGTGTCTGGTAGTTGTTGTCATTCATACCAGTATTCCATCTTAGTATTGTACAATTGTTGTATGGTGATATGGTTCAAATGATGATAAAACAAATGGAGGGTTACCCTAAATAAGGTAGTCTTACCTATTCACTCATATGAATAGAAGGCATGATAACCATATTGTATTGATATGTAACCCTAATGAGGTATAGCTTGTTATACCTAGATTTAATATAATTAAGTGATGGTAATTGGGTATGAATAGTCCTTGAATGACTAATACAATCATGGAGTACTTTGTTACTGTTGTTGAAACCCTAGTATGCTATAATCTGATGGTTACACCTTGAATTATGTGTGGGCTCATACTTGAGAATAATATGGAATGTAATGGTAATGCTTCACCTTATGCATCCATGATCCAATGGGGATGACGTGAGTAGTATTGTGCAATTGTTGCTGAATCTAGTCTTCCAACTCAAGACTATTTTTCTATTTGAGTAGCATAATAGTAAAAATTCAAAACAACACGGTGAACTCTCTTTTGTGATTTAGAGGTAATAACATAACAATAGTACATATTGAGCCGTATGAATTGAGATAGTTGGATCGGATTATCAATGTTGAGGTAACACCTCAAGAGTATGAAAATATTGAAATGGTTGTTTCTCTCTCTATCCTATGATTGATTGTGACATAGAGAATTCATTTGTTATCATTGAGCAGTCATGATTTAACATGTCGTGATTAGAAAAGAAATAAAGGACTTAATGTTGAAAACTACATTCAAGTATGAAATACAAGAATATAATGACATGTAAGATTTTAGAATCTTAAAATAAACTTTGAATATACTTTGTTTGCATATTTATGTTTTGGGGACGAAACCTTTTAGGGGGGGGAATTGTTATGACTGTATCCAAGCTTAATTGGTAAACGAGGGTTTACCTGGGTGATTATATGCTTAATTGGATTGATCATTTCTTGATGATAATTCATTTATAATGTTTTAAACCTAATAAGAACGTTAAGTGTTCTATTGATTGAGAAATTAAGGTTTGAGAAATATAAACCCTAGTTGGCTGAATTTAGGGTTTTGATGGTACATGAGTATGGAATTTGATCAAGATAGTAGTACGGTAAATAATTTATCATATTTTCTATGTAATTTGTATTTAATTTAAATTTGGATATAATATGTATAACTCAATCGTGCATTTTATTGAAAAATTTAAGAATTTTTTGATGTTCTTTAAAAGTCATTCTTTGTCAAGATATATTTCAACCGACCATGCTAACAGAATGTTGTTTAGCAGTATATTGTTTGATTTTTATTTATTTATTGGTAAATATAACTGCTCTAAAATTTTAACTGGATATATGAATCTCAATCATAAACAACATGTAAAATTGTCATAATTTTTGGAGGAGGTTTGATCTCTAAAATACACGAATTTACGGAAACCTTTTTATGACAGAAGTTTTTTTGCTGAAATAAGAAAAAGTATATTAAGGGGTCAATGCACAATTGACCCAAGAAGCTCAATTGATCTATATGGTCAACCTAAAACATAAGGATCTCTCATAATTCGTGATTCAATCCAGAGAAACGAAATCCTAGAGAGAGAGAGAGAGAGTTAGGATTTGAGAGGAGAAATTGATGGAGATGTTGACCTAGGGTTTCGCAATCTGAGGAATGATGAAATCATGTAAGTTTAAATTCTTTGGATATAGTTTCATGGTGGATCTTCTCTCACATGTCAAAATTTCGTCCCTCCTCTGATTTGATCCAAAATGGTATCAAAACTTCCCCTTTTCTCACTCTTTCTTCATAATCCCTCATTTTTAGGGTTTCCAAGTTGAAAGGAAGCAGAATTGGGTGAATTGCTAGAGATTTGATATGAGATTAAGATTTTTAGGGATGATCTACGTTTTTAAGGTGTTTTCACACCTTAAGGTGAGTGGGAACTTCCTTTAAATAGTATACTGCACAAAAATTGGTTAATTCATCCATAATCTTTAATTCCGAGTATGAGACTACAAATCTTGAATTGTCTATTTGTTCTAAGTTGTTGCAAAATGATATGAAATGGATTCATCCTCTGTTTGGATAAAGTTTAGATGATAAAATCATATTAAAAATATATACAATACATCCTAATGAGAATTCCCTAAGTATTCGTAGAGTTTATAAGAGTAAACTAAAATATAGGGAATTTGTCTATGACTGAAATTTGCTATATAAGTAATTAGAGAAAATTTCTTATCTAGACCCCCTTGGTTATGAATGATTGTTTATGTAAATTCATAGTACATATATGTCAAATACTATCTTGGATTTCATTCAAAGTGAATAGTGTTTGTTTGATATCTCAGTAAAGAGGGTGAAACCCTAGATGCGAGGAAAGTTGGATATTTGCGAATAGATATCGTGAAATCCATTTGAAGGGATTTTCTTGACATGACAGACTTTATTTATTCAGTGTTATTATTGATGCATGATATCCTAGTGAATGGAATGGAAACCCAAATTGAACTCAGTTCCAAATTTTCATACATATATTGATTTTATATGATTTGTTGATAGTAGTCTTTATTCAATGAATGTTTATGTCGCATGAAATCTTTATGGGAGCCATGTGAATAAGTTTCCTAGTGAGAGGTGACAAGATGTGTGATGGCCTTATGAGCCATGAGAATACTTGTACAACCAGTGAAATGAATACCTTGGTCTAAGGACCTAGAGGTAATGGTTACCTGTTACAAAGGTAACAAGGCTATGTGATGATCTAAGGGTTTGAATACCCAAATCCAGTAATCCTTATAATGATGTGAAGGGATGAGAATTCCCAGTAATGTGATAAGGGATTGAGATCCTAGGTATCATGTGTTTTAAAGATTTGAAAAGTATGTGATAGATGTATTACACCTTTCTTTGTAGCATTTATGGTGATTAAATGAAACCCTAAGGGTAGGGTGTTCAATAAATCAAGTATTGTGATATCAATGTTCTCAGTTATTATTAATAATTTTTTTCATGATAAGTAATTAACTCTTAATTGAATTATGAGATGCACAACTCAAGATTTGGGTTCATATGCACGATTCTAGTGTGTATGTGCCAAGTGGACATGAAATCTGTTTATTTAAGAATTTTAGTCAGCCTGCATGTATAGTATGTTGATTACTCAGTATATTATAGTGATTTGAATATACTACTCTGCCAAGTTTAGAATGATATACATTTGTATTATAACTTCAAATAAGTAGACGCAAGACCATAGAGATACCAGAGTGACCGGCCTAAATCGCGCGTCCTAAAATTGGAGGAAGATTTGAAGTAGTCAGACTTTTACATTTATAACCTGAAACCTTCTAGCCCCCCACAACTTTGTTTATGGGGCCGAATTAGATATACGGGGTCGAACACAGGGACAAGGGTGGTAGTGTTGATAACACGGAATTGACACATTACACTCCGGCAAGGGTAATGAGACGGTAAAATTCCCGAAGGGAACAGCAGGATAAGACCGATAAAACAAAAGAATTCTATCTCCAACTGGAGCTACAAGGAAAAATTAAGGTTTTAAGCATTTATCAGTTTTTAGGGATTTTCGTGCAACGGAAACAGAGAGATAATACTAGCGCTAAAGTAAGGAACAAAGGAGAAAACTACGGTAAAACAAACGGCAACAGAAACATCCTGTACCCCTCCTCTCGAGGTTGTTGGGCTTAAATTAGAGTGGAAAGGTTACTAAAGCAACTCCGATTCCGGGCACTCTCGCACTCCAGAATCAGACCAAACACTAGAGCCACAACACCTCTCTCGAGGATGCTACAATGGGAAAACATGATTTGGTAGCTAATCGAAGCGTGATCCAAGCATACAAGCTAGAGTTTAGATGTTAAACATAGCAACCATCCAACAAAGGTACCAAACATAAAGCAGCAGGTGATCAAAACTCTTCTATTTCCATAAACAAATAAAGGTCTGATTACATTGCATAAGTAAAAGAAGTAAATGATTGAAATGATAAATATAAATGCCGCCTTCTTGATTTAGAAGGTCGACAGACAACAACCGACTCTCCAACCCGATACTGGGCAGGAGCCTTGCCCGATACACCCGTGTCGGGTGGCACACCCTCTCGGGCGACACGCTCACGACGGGTGGATGCATCGCACGGGGCGCCCTGGCCCGATACGATCATATCGGGCGGCACCCTCTCAGGCGACACGCCACGACTGGCGATGCATATCGGGGTTTGGTATCATGCCAGGTTAGAGTGTTGCTTCCAGGTATCAGCCACTCCTATCGAGTATCCTTTGTCAGCCGATATCGTCCTGCAGCGGCACCCAGGACGGCCCTAAGTGAACCATTCCCTCCCTCTCGGGATGGGAAAGTCCTCACCTAGAATCGCCCGACACAACCTCTCAGGCACGATACACTAGCTCTCAGATGCTTTCCTCAGTCAACTCTCCGGGGTTCCGAACTGTCTTTTTGGCTTCCTATAGCTGCTATTTATAGGCAGGGGTTGGAAGAAGTTATGGTGCTCCGGACACCACGTGTCCTTCCTCAGCTCTTATTATCGCGGAGGCGGTGGATGGCCGATATCAGTATCGCCCGGCACAAGGATGTCGGTTGTCAGCTGTCGGTCATTATAACGAGTGACGCCTTCCGGTGGGTGGCCCGTATCACGTGACACGCTTTAGTTGTCGTAGCGAGCCCGGCTCCCTGTCGGGTAAAAGGCGTATCGCCCGTTAGTTCCTTCCTGCGCGGCATCCTCATGTCGCGCGTCGGTGTTTTGTGCTACTCTATCAGGCATTGAGCGTATCGGCCGGCTGGTGGAAAGGTTGATGCAGGTGGAACACGTTTGTGGGTCGGGACGGGCCTTATTGCTGATAATTGAGTCAAAAATGGAGGAAAACTCTGCAAAAGATGGAAATATTGAGTTAAGAGCGTAGTGTGGCTTGTTATTGCAAAAGTATATATAAAAAGAGAGGAAAACAGTTAAAAAGGGTAGTTTTGATAACGAAATAAGGGCCAAAAACATCAAAAAATTTGGTGTTATCAACTCCCCCAAACTTAGCATTTTGATTGTCCTCAATCAATATTTAAACTTTATTTTGTGATGCTTCTTCTTGACCGGTATAGTTTTCAGACCATGGGTTAGAGTGATTATTGAGGTGTCTTTCTGAGAATACGGCCCGATCACGAACAACATACTTTATTTTCTCATGTCTTATTTAAGAAAATTTTTTCTCCACAGCTTCGGCGAGACTTAGGTGCATGATTTCAAAGTTAGCTTTCACACCAAATAGCTATTGGGGAAGAAAGTTGTGTGTTTGGGTAGGCTTAAGGATTTTTTGGGTTTTTCTTATTTCCCAACAGTCCATCCAGGTACGGGTCCATTAACGGGCAAGTGGTCCCTACAGTCCAAGCCAGTTGGCTTTAGAGCAGTGATTTCACATCCTACGTACCACTGCCCCAGATCTACCATGCCTAAAGATGGGTACTTTTGGAAAACAATTGTGTATATATATATATTTTCTTTTTTTCATTTGGCACAACTCTCATGCTTTTATTCACTCTCATAAGGTTATTCTCTAATTTTGGGATTTTTGTTGGGTAAGGGAAAACAAAGGAATTTTTTTGCTGTTTGGGTAGCTTTTTCCTTCTACATACACGTCTCTTAACTGTTGTAAGATTATATTTTGCAATTTTTGGCGTGGAAATTCGTAGTCTTTTGTGGTTTGGGGCAGTATTATCAGAAAGACATAACAAAACTTGCATCTCCTTAGGCACATAGAAAATAAACTGGCAAGAAGTCGTATCTGATTTTTAATATATAGCGACTTTGTACAAATGTAAGGAGACAAAATAAGCAAAAATTTTCAATATTTTTATATGAGCATGTATATGTATATGTACACATGATATAGAAGAAAAACAAAGGAACAAAAAGGTGGAGTCTGAATTTTTTTTTTAATTTTTGTACCTCCCTCAATGGTACATAGTACCCCCCCAACTTACTCCACACTCTGTCCCAGAGTTGTGAAGTACATAAGGTAGGGTAATGTTACCCCAGTGAGGGTTAGCTGGTGAGCGCGCCTGCGCCAGATAGAAGCTCCGACACATATTCTCCTCGTTTGCTGTGGTAATCGATGTGGTGGAGTTGGTTAGGCGTCACTTCATTCGATATCCATTCCAACACGAAGATGCCACAGTCATTGGATAAGGGAATCTGTTGTGGACTGTGGTGGCAGAACTGAAGCTCGTACCATTTGGATGTTGTTGTGTCTAGGAATGGTTGTATCAGCGCCGCCACATCGTCATAGTATTTTCATACTAGGTGCTTGAGGGAGGTCACCGATGTTGATGTACACTGCACCGGATGGTCATTGTTGCTATCCGAGCTGTTGTAAAAGATTCCTACTCGTTTGCGAGTGTACACCGTCAGGAGCATCTAGTGGTTGTAGTGCAGGATGTGTAGGAAGATAGTCTGTGGAACCCTACTCTCCAACTATGCCAAAAATTCTTTCTTTGCTCCTGTTTCATCGGCAAGGCAGATGTCATTGAATAGCATTGGATGAGCTATGTATTCGTGTTCGAACCTAGGCTGTAGTGTTTGGATGTACTCGGCCGCCACTGATACAGCCAAGCATCCTCCTTCTTTTATCATGTCCCTTAAGTCATCATCCGGGACTATGACATTGCCTACCTCGTAGATTACATCTGCTGGGGTAGAGTCGGCTAACTTTAGAGGAATTTCATTGACCTACTCATGCGTGAGTGTAGCGCACGAGAAGTGGTCGAACTTGTTGATTAGTTATTCTGATGTTTCAGGCAAAGCAGGGTCTTCGAATCCGTGCACTTCCCACAGAATCTTTAACTGCTTGCCTGCCCCGTACATGTCTTTTTCCATCTCAGCCTCCTCCTCTTGAGTGTTGCTGGGCTACGAAGATTCATCGTCGTGGTTACTGTCCAGCAGCCTCTCAGGTACCCCTGCATCTCGAAAATAGCGCATGTCTTTGATCAGTAGCAGGGCATATATGCTCCTGAGTTGGTAAAAGTTTTGGCCCTGGAGGTGCCTCATGTTTCCAAATATGCTGAGCAGCTCCATGGCGTGCAAGACGATAAAGGCATTGTTTCCTCTTCCCTCTTCGGCTTGGATGGGGAAGTCTCAGATAGAAAAGAAGTTCCAAACGCCGTTGTGACATTTGAATCCTTTCTTGATGGCTCGTAGAAGACGCAGTGGTAGAAGCCTCAGGTGTTTGTCCTCCGGGCGACTGAAAACAAGCCCAGAGTGTGGCACCTCATTGTTGCTGTAGCTAAATAGCTGGACGTCGTGGTTCCTGAGGTCTGCCACGCAAAGGAACCACACGTTGTGGTGCTTGTACGGGGCCAACACGAGGTTTGTGTTATGCTCTTCGACGTGCTGCAGCATGTTGGTCACCGCAATGGAGTCTGGCACTCCCAATATCAGCCTTCTCGCCAAGGTCGGGGTGGCATTGTATACTGTATTCCGACCTGTCCCAATGTTGATATTCTCTATTATTGCACCTTCAAGGACCATAAACAACTTTTTACCGATGACGGCTGGCGAGTGGAACATGCTTCAGAGTGCTCCCCATCGTACGGAGAAGTAGTCGTCGCTCCAGACGACATCTTCTTCATCTGCCTGTGACCTTAGGACCTTGTTTAGCAATTTCTGGTCTCTGATCGTCAGGTAGCCGATTACTCTTTTGTCGAAGTCATCCATCTCGAAGGAGGGTATCTCTGACGGCACAGAGAACGCATCTGCCATCGAACGTCTTCCTCTGGGGGGTGTCCTTCGTTGGCGACACAAACGTCACCCCCCTCTCCCTCTGATTCATCAGAAGAGTCCTCCCCGGCACTTATGTCTCCGTAGTCATCTTCAGCTTCGTCTAGGGGGACTGAGGGAGTTATTTCTTCCAGGCCTTGGGAGCTTGCCTATCTTTTTGGGGCTCCGATGGCCGATCCCTGTAGCATCCCTTCTTCGGGCGATGTGGATGGCCCGCTGGAGGAGGAAGGGGACGATGATCCCGACGAGGTTGCTGACGAGGAAGGTGGAGAGCCTGGTCCAGGAGGCGATGGAGACCTTCTCAGTTGCATTGATCACGGATGGTCATCTCCCCTATTCAGCCTCTCCTCGATCGCGTCAAGGCACCGGAGGGTCTGCTGAAGCACGACGTTGAAATCCTCTAGTTGTCCAGGAAGTCCAATGAGAGTCAGTAGTTCCCGTTCCTAGCTATCCAACCTCTGCTGGAAAAATGAAAACTTGCGGGTTAGAGAAGTAAATGTAGCCGAGTGGCTTTCTATTACCTCCCGCAAGTAGTCGAATTCGTGCCCCAGCATTTTCCTGAGCGACGGAGGGGTTCCTGTAGATATCCCTCTCATCCCCGCGATACCTCTCTCGTGCGAGGGTCTACCTGACGAGGTAGATCCTATCTCGATCGTCCATGTGGAGGACACTGTTGGGCGAGGCATCGACACCCTTGCGGACGTCACTGCCTCACCTTCTTGTCGTTGATGAGATGGTCGTGGTGTGGGTGGATGCTGCTCCACCTCAACGTTGTCGGCGATCTCGTCAACAGCCACTATAGGGGACACCAGTAGTGGTGTCGGTGTTAGCTGTGCGGCTTCGAGCTCCATCTCTAGGATCTCGGAGAACACCCCATCATCGGTGTCCGGCTGTACTTCTTCGTCTGCCTCTAAGGGCACTACAAAAATTTTGGGGGTTGCGACCGTCTCTTCTGCGACAGCTCCCATCGTTTTTGCATCAGTGATCTCAACGATCTCCAGTTCTTCTTCAGCCACAACAGGTGCTGTTGTGATTGTGACTGGTATGGTAGAAGCGACGATAGCTATATCATCTGCTGTCGTCGGTGGCTCTAGATTGGCGGTTGGCTCGGCAAAGGTCGTTGATGCTTTGTCCTTCCTTGGGTCGAGCAGAATTGGTTCTCCTCTCACAGTCGCCCTCTCTTGAATTCTTGTGGTGGCGGCGTAAGCGGCGTCTACCGCCACAACTTCTATTTCTTCTACGGTGAAGACCAACTTTTCTGCATCGTAGGTGGCGCAACAAGGGAGCGAGAGGAGGGTGTTTGTTCTTGCAAACTTGTAGAAATAGCACCTTCCCTCCTTCTTTATAATGTTGGCCCTCATGAGGTATTTGAGGTCGATCATCTCATCGCCCCTTGTCCTCGAAAGACTGCGTGGCTCCTTTGGGTACCCAAGACCAACCACGATCAGGTTGACGATGCCACCCATACAGTATTCCTTGGTGGCATCCTTTATTGGGTGCAGCCTATTTAGCAAAAACCGCCCGAGGTTGATCACTCTTCCCTCCATCATATGTCACATGACGTGGAGTTCTTTGGTGTAAATATTGCTGGCACGCCACCAGCTTGTGCACTATTCTCCAAAAACATGAGTGCACTACCGCCACCTTGCTTCCCGGCTTAAACAATGACTCACCGTTCAGCCTATTCCAGAGCTCCACGGGAGTGAACCCGTCTCCTTTGGTGATCCTTTCACCGTTATTCATCAGCTTCTTCTCCTCCTTGCTGGAGGAGAAGATCCCGTTGAGCAACTTCTCGGAGATGGCGTGCTCCGAGTTGTACAGCCGCACTTGCAGTCTGTCTGCTCTGCCATATTCTTCAATTTCCTCAACAGTATTCTTCACTCGACGAAGAGATGACATGAACTCCCTTGTGAGTTTAGTGTAGGAGGCAGAATGGCTGAGGCAGATCTTCCTCAGTCCTGCCGCGGTGAGGACGCTCTCTAGTCTTTAAAAAATACCCAGCTGAATGAAAGAAGACTTGTGGCAGAATCTACTCGGCCTGTAGAGCTTGGTCGCCAGTTCTACATACCGGCGTCCATTCTCATCATCTCTCGACAAGAATCTTCCTGGCATGTGATCCAGGGGTTCTGCCACTGCGATTAGAGCCGCCACTTCTCCCATTCTTGTTCTTTTTTCAGCAGTTGATGGCCTAGCCACTTCAGGATTTGGGCACTTCTGCCCGACTGTGGTCACTTCAGCTGCGGCCTCGGTGTCGATTCTTCTTCCGTGTCCGTCAACTCGAATGACGGTTTGCTTTGTACGGGCCATTTCTGTTAGCATAAACAAATTCATTGATCAATTTAAATGTGCCGATATTAATGTAGGCAGGAACTAAAATTTGATACTAGCGTTTTAAAAGAAAATAGAAAATGCGATAAAAGTTGGCTCGATACAACATTACCCGACACCACTGTATCGGGCGATACGGAGCTTTTTAAAGATGTAGGCTCGTGCCCGATATGAGGTGCGGGTATTGTTCATCATGTCGAAAGAACATCTGAGAATAAGACGATACAGAGGAAACTATGCGTCAGGTTCATCACCCGACATGGGTGTGTCGGGCGATACGGATGCGAGAAACAAAGTGCTCAATAGGGCCTTCCTGATAGAAAAACAATGTGTTGCCCGACAACAAAACAAGTGAGACAACACATGGAGGGCGACACAGTTATCACCCGACATGGTGTATCGGGAAACGCGTGCTAAAGGTGTGTCGCACAATGCACGTGTCGGGCGATACGAGGAAACTCAGCCAAACCCATTGGTCCGATATGTTATGTGCGATAGGAAGGTCATGTCGGGCTAGCCAGGACGATACAGTTGTCGGGCTATACCTTTGTTGTTTTCTTAGGTTATCTATGCGACACGAGAGCAGAAGAGGGATGCGCGGCAGAGGAGCAAAAGGAAGGAAATCACAGCACGATACAGGTAGGTGAAATAGTAAAGGCAGTAGCCTGACACGGTAAAACCTCTGTGCTATATATAGCGCTCCCAACCGGGGTAAAATGGGTAATTCCAGGTCGCGCGTCGGCCGTTGGGATAAGCCATTCCCGAGACGGGCAGTCCATCCGTCGACACAAGGGTAATTACTCATTTTGCACGATACTAGTGCACACCGCCTAGGCATGCTATCCGTCACGGCCGTTGCGGTTCCCGAAATTACCATCGCCTGATATGAGCGCGTTCAGTGCGCCGGTTGAGATGTTGCCCGACATGAAAACTTCAGAACAAAATCAAGGTGAAAAACTTAAAAATAATGCGGAAAAAGGGGGCTGATGAGTAAAACATCATTGGACAAGGTTAAGATCCCAACCTCAGATAGTATTACCCATCCCGGTCCATGAAATAGAGAGGTGGCCCATAAAAAAAAGAGTCATCGGACATGGCGCATGTGCTGACTTGGGCCTTATTACAGTCCAAATGTCCATAATGTTTATTTTGCAGGAAAGTAAATTGCATCCTATTCTAGGAAAGAAAACAAAGCTCAGGTTGCCTCCTGAGGAGCGATGTAGTTTTCGTCTCCAGCTTGACGGTTCCAGCTTCTTCACTCTTTAGCCTCTTGCATCATCCATCTCTTGCAACTCTATCCCTATCTCTCTCAATCACAACCCTGCCTTCTTGGCAATTTCGGTGTTGGATGGTATTTTGCCTGAGGGATTCTTTATTAATTCGGCCATCTAAGCTAATTGCTGATCAATCTGGCATTGATGCGTCTGCATATCCTCCATCTAGACCTGCAACGAGTTCATAACACCCGAATTGGATAGCACACTCTGCGCTAACTGGTTATTAATCGTGTCCTGTCTTTTTATAAAATCAAACAATTGTCTGACCACGTCTGATTGGCTTGAAACCTTATCATGTCCCTGCTCTTTGGCTGATCCTTGGTATTTAACTTGCCCCTGGAAGTTTCCTCTGTTCGGATGGAAGGAGGTGTTTTTGGTGTACTGACTTGTTCCTCCCCTCTTCTCGAAAGATTGAGGCGGCTTAGTGGAGCTATACAGCTGATGTGAGTTCTCAACTGCATCCTTGTTGCCATAACTGAAGCCGGGGTGGTCCGACCTTTTGAAATTTACAAAAGAGACATTCTCAATCTCTTCAGCCTCAGATTCAGTATCGCTTGATGTGTCTGGTTGGGTGTAGATGCAATTATCTACCCCATGCCCCCCTTCTCCACATGTTACACACTTCATTACCTTTTCAACCTGCTTCTTCCCTTTTCCGCCAGATTCTTTAAGCTATTTTACATCCGTTTCTATCCTCTGGATTTGAGAAGTAATCATCTCTAGAGCCTTGGATTCAAAAGAAGGTCCTTCACCAACCTTCTTAGCTTTCCCCCTGTCAGATCTATCATAATCAGTGTCGGCTTGCAGCTCAGCCATGTTCTTGATGATCTTTTCGGATTTCCTCGGCTTCTTTCCCAGAAAGTCACTTCCTGTAGTTGCATTCAGTGAAACTCTTTCGTCGGGAGTTAAACCGTTATAGAAGGTGGTGACCAAGAAACCTTTATTGTAATTGTGATGAGGGCAGTCCCTCTGATATTCTTGATATCTTTCCCAGGCATCATGAAGGTTCTCGTTCGGCTTTTGCATGAAGGAAGTTATCCTTTTTCTGTTCCTCACAGTCTTCTCGGTTGAATAGAACTTGTTTACGAAGGCATCTGCCAGTTCTACCCATCCATTCAGGGCTTGGTGGGGCAGCCCCAGATACCATGATAGAGCCTTATCTTCCAAGGAGAAGATGAAGCCCTTACTGTAGATTACTTCCTAGGGAACCCCCCACATCTTAATGGTGTCACAGATATTTTTGAAAGCATCCAAGTGGTGATAGGGGTTGTCATTCTTAGAATTCCCTCTAAAGTTTTTATTTTGAATCATGGAGATTACCGATGGCTTGAGCTCGAAATTGGTGGCGTTGAATCACAGAATGATGATAGGGCATCGGGAATTGTTAGCCTTTGTGGAAGCTAGCTCCCTCATAGTCTTTTCTTCTTCTTCTGAATCATCTCTGTCACTGCCTCCCTGGCACTATTCTTGATTATTGTGATTTCTTCTGTGCCTCTAGTGATGACGACGTCTATCACGACGATGATCTTCCTTAGACTACTCCATTTCTGGATCTTCAGGTTGATCATTGTCGTCATAGCGGTCGTTATCTTCCGGTGGAGGCGCGTGAGGTCTAGCCCTGCCTTGGCGTTCGCCTTCGGAATGGGCCGGTTCAACACACGGCGGCATGTTTGATGTTGTTGGTGTTCGATCGAACAGAATGCCTTTCTTTAGAGTAGCTGAAATAGCATGAAAAGTCAAGTTAGGAGATATGTTATTAATAATATGAGTTATTCATTTCAGGCAAAGAATAATATTAATGATGAGAAAGGAAAAAGAGAGTGCTGTCAAACTTATTTCTAAGCTTGACGCACTAGAGTGTAGTTAGTGGATTCGGGTTCGTCAATAGTACCATTTTGCCTTGTCCCCGGCAACGGTGCCAAAAAGTTGACCGGCCTAAATCGTGCAGCCTAAAATTGGAGGCGGATTTGAAGTAGTCAGACTTTTACATTTATAACCTGAAACCTTCTAGGCCCCCACAACTTTGTTTACATGGTCGAAGTAGATATACGGGGTCGAACACAGGGACAAGGGTGGTAGTGTTGAGAACACAGAATCGACACGTTACACTCCGGCAAGGGTAAAGAGACAGTAAAATTCCTGAAGGGAACAGTAGGATAAGATCGATAAAACAAAAGAAGACTATCTCCAACTGGAGCTACGAGGAAAAATTAAGGTTTTAAGCATTTATCAGTTTTTAGGGATTTTTGTGCAATGGAAATAGAGAGATAATACTAGCGCTAAAGTAAGGAACAAAGGAGAAAACTATGGTAAAACAAGCGGCAGTAGAAACATCATGTACCCCTCCTCTCGAAGCGTGTACCTCTAACCAAGAATCAACACCCCTCTCGAGGTTGGTGGGCTTAAGTTAGAGTGGAAAGCTTACTAAAGCAACTCTGATTCTGGGTACTCTCGCACTTCAGAATCGGACCAAACACTAGAGCCACAACACCTCTCTCGAGGATGTTGTAACGGGAAAACATGATCCGGTAGCTAATCGAAGCGCGATCCAAGCATACAAGCTGGAGTTCAGATGTTAAACATAGCAATCATCCAACAAAGGTACCAAACATAAAGCAGCAGGTGATCAAAACTCTTCTATTTCCATAAACAAATAAAGGTATGATTACATTGCATAAGTAAAAGAATTAAATGACTGAAATGATAAAGATAAATGTCGCCTTCTTGATTTAGAAGGTCAACAGACATCAGTCGACTCTCCAGCCCGATACCGGGCAGGATCCTTGCCCGATACACCCATGTCGGGCGGCACACCCTCTTGGGCGACACACTCACGATGGGTGGATGTATCGCGTGGGGCGCCCTGGTCCGATACAATCATGTCGGGCGGCACCCTCTCGGGCGACACGCTACGACCGACGATGTGTATCGGGGTTCGGTATCGTGCTAGGTTAGAGTGTCACTTCTAGGTATCGGCCACTCCTATCGGGTATCCTTTGTCGGCCGATATCGGCCTGCAGTGGCGCCCGGGACGGCCCTAAGTGAACCATTCCCTCCCTCTCAGGATGGGGAAGTGCTCACCTAGAATCGCCTGACACAACCTCTCAGGAACAACACACTAGCTCCCATATGTTTTCCTCAGTCAGCTCTCTGAGGTTCCGAACTGTCTTTTTGGCTTCCTGTAGCTGCTATTTATAGGCAGCGGTTGGAAGAAGTTATGGTGCTCCAGACGCCATCTGTCCTTCCTCATCTCTTATTATCACAGAGGCGGTGGATGGCCGATATCAGTATCGCCCGGCACAAGGATGTGGGTTGTCATCTGTCGGTCATTATAATGAGTGGTGCCTGTCGGTGGGTGGCCCGTATCACACGACACACTTCAGTTGTCGTAGCGAGCCCGGCTCCCTATCGGGTAAAAGGCGTATCGCCCATTAGTTCCTTCCTGTGTGGCATCCTCATGTCACGTGTTAGTGTTTTGTGCTACTCTGTCGGGCAGTGAGCGTATCGACCGGCTGATGGAAAGGCCGATGCAGGTGGAACACGTTTGTGGGCCTGGACGGGCCTTATTGCTGATAATTGAGTCAAAAATGGAGGAAAACTCTGTAAAAGATGGAAATATTGAGTTAAGAGCATAGCGTGGCTTGTTATTGCAAAAGTATATATAAAAATAGAGGAAAATAGTTAAAAAGGGCAGTTTTGATAACGAAATAAGGGCCAAAAACATCACAAAATTTGGTGTTATCATAGAGTCAAGTATAAGTAAGAGAAGGGTACAATATAGAAAGAGCTTTCTAGGAATAATAAAATAATAGACTTAAGAGCCCTCAACACCTTAGAACCGCTATGTGAGGTTTGTGCCTTAGGGGTGAAATGACTTAACCCTGGAAGCGTCCAGTATACGGGGGTCAAAGTATGCTATCAGGTGGTGCGGGGGATGAAGCCCTAGTGGAAGTCTCCTTAAATTATAGTTTGCAGTGTCCAACATCAACCAGAAGTCCTGGTGGAACTAGAGTATAGAAAAGCCAAGAGGTGGCTTAACTCTCTACATGTGTGCTCAGGTTAGAGGAGGAGTCCAGTTTAGGCCAGAGAGCCATTTCCTTATTGCAGACCAGGTGAGTAGTCAGACTTAGCATTTCCCGGGTGTGTCTTATTAGTCATGTACGATGTGATCGTAGTGCACTATGAGTCTTCATATGTAGAGTACACTACATGTGTGCTCAGAGTATAGAAAAGCCAAGAGGTGGCTTAACTCTCTACATGTGTGCTCAGGTTAGAGGAGGAGTCCAGTTTAGGCCAGAGAGCCATTTCCTTATTGCAGACCAGGTGAGTAGTCAGACTTAGCATTTCCCGGGTGTGTCTTATTAGTCATGTACGATGTGATCGTAGTGCACTATGAGTCTTCATATGTAGAGTACACTACATATGATCAGGGCATAATAAAATGAATGAGAGGTCAAACAAGTGTGTACAATTATTCAATTATTCTTTGTATGTTTCTGAATTATTAGTTCTCTTTATGATCAATCAAGCATTTCATATATTGATTCACTCTTATATATATTTAGAGTATCCTGCCATATTTATGATTGTCAATTATTAGACTCTCTAAAGCTTTCTGTTGTTATAATTGATATCAGTTGCTCAAAAGTATATCTATAATTATATTAGTGCTTTAGACTATTTCTTTGAAGTACTCATTCACTGAGCGAGTAGGCTCACCCCTCTACTCACAATTTCTAGGGATATCACATGGACTTGAAGAAGGTCATTGCATTGGAGTAGATCTGCCATAAGAGTTAAGTATGAGTATAGTTAAGTCCAGCCAGTCTCTATCACTCTAGGTCCTTGTATAGATGTGAGAGAGTTGTAAATGATGTTTGTACCTTTGTTTCTTTAATAAGAGAGAATGCATTTGATTATCATGTCATATGTACATGGAAGTGTGAGAAACATAATGAATGTATGGATGTGTATCATTAATGTTGAGACCATATTAGAGTAATCAAGGTTTAATTCTCTTGTAAAGTTTATTTATGTGATTCAATGCGAGAAAACAAAGAGTTTGAAAATGAAGAAAAAGTTAAGGGTGATCTTTGGATTACAATAAATCCTCAATTTTATGCCTTAATCTCATAATTAATGGTAATTGTGAGATCGGGGTGTAATATTTGGAATGAAGTCCAAGGGAACCTATTTATAGAGGGAGTGTCTACTAGCAAGTAGATGCATTTGGGAATGATTTCCTGCTATTTGGAGTGTTGCAATGAATATTTTTTTGAGTTTGCAACACTCCAAGGGTTGGAAACACTTTTTCTGCACATTCCGTACAGTGTTGTTGGCCGAGTTTAATAAAGTAACTTGACAGATACCACTATATGACAAAATAATTTTGAGTTTTCGGTCGAGTTTATCCTGGCTGAAAATGGTCAACCGTTTAAATTAATTTGCATGTACAAAGTGTCGGTCGAGTTTATTCTAGGGAAACTCGGCCGATTGTTGTAGTTACGAAGACTCATACATGTTGTCAGTCGAGTTTCATGAGAGGGAAATTGTTACACCCCAATCTCACAATTACCATTAATCATGGGATTAGGGAATAAATTGAGGATTTAACGTAATACAAAGATCACCCTTAACTTTTTCTTCTTTTTCAAACTCTTTGTTTTCTCACATTGAACCACATAAACTAACTTTACAATGGAATCTAAACATTTATTTCTCTAATCTGATTTCAACAATAAAAATGCATGTATGAACATTCATTATGTTTCTCATACTTTTAAGCACATAAGACTTGCTGATTCACATATATTGCTAAAAGAGGAATAATGATATACATCATCATTTACAACTCTCTATTATTTCTTTACAAGGACCGACTGAACTTAACTATACTCATACTTAACTCTTGTGGTAGATCTACTCTGATGCAATGATATCTTCAATCCCCACAGTTTCCCTAAAAAATTTAAGTAGAGGGGTGAGCCTACTCGCTCAGTGAATGAGTGCTTCAAAGAAACAGTCTAAAACACTGATATAATTACAGATATACTTTTGAGAAATTGATATCAATTATTACAGTAGTAAGCTTTAAAGAGATTGATCATTAACAATCATAAATATGGCAGGTTACTCTAGATATCAATAAGAGCAAATAAATATATGAGCATGCTTGATAAATTTCAAAGAGAACTAATAATTCAGAAACATACAAAGAATAATTGCTGGGGAAACTGTACTTGAATCTTTCTTATCCTTCTTACTTATAAGAAACTCTTTAAAACTTATATTATCATATTTTAGTTTATGCCCTGATCATATGCAGTGTACTCTACATATGAAGATTCATAGCGAACTACAATCTCACCGTATAAGACTTAGCTTAAAATCTGGGAAGCTAAGCCTAGAACTGAATCCGGATCTGCTTGACTCGAACAGTCACGTCTGACTAAGGCGGCTAAATAGTTGGACTTTAATTGGACCTCTCCTTCTAGGCTGAGTACGTATGCAGAGGGTCTGAGACGCTCTGTGGGCCTCATGTTGGTATGCTTTGTGGGTACCTCTGGGTTACCACCGGGATCTTCGGTTCATGTTGGGTAACCTATATTCTCTTAGGAGACTTCCTTAAGGGCTTCGTCTCCCCGTACGCTTTGTGGGTGTGATCCAATCCCCGTATACTAGTCTCTTCCAGGGTGGATCGTTTCCTCCCTACAGTGCAGACATCCATAGGGAATCTATTGTGTTCAGGGAACCTATGTCGATTATTTTATTATTCTTGGAAAGCAATTACTATATTGTATTTTTCCCTTACTTATACTTGACTCTGGTATCTCTATGGTACGATGTCTGTTTATTTGAAGTTTATAACACAACATGTATATCATACTAAACTTGATAGAGCAATATAGTCAAAACACTGTAATATATCGAGAAATCAACATTTTATACCTGTAGGCAGACTAAAATTCTTAAATAATAGAATACATGTCCACTTGATACTTTATACACTAGAATTATGCAATTGAGATTCTTAATACACTGATAAGAGTTAATTACTTGACATACAAGAAATCATCATTTGTACCTATAAATTATTTGTACTTTCTTGGAAAACATGCACCTCAACCCACATCTTGAGTTGTGCATCACCACATGTCATACTGAGAACATTGATATCAAAATACTTGATTCATTGAACACTCTATCCTTAGGGTTTCATTTACCTCATTCAGTTATCACATGGCTCTCATAAGGATTTCATATGTCATAATCATCAACTAAATACAGATTGCTTTAAACAAGTCATACACAATCAACATATGTATGAAATCCTCAAATTGAGCTAAATTAGGGTTTTCCATGCCATTATTTGAGATATTATGAATCAAGAATAACATTGCATAAATAGAGTCTATGATGCCAAGAAAAATACTTGAAATGGATTTCACCATATTTATTCACAAATTTCCAACTTTCCACTCATATAGGGCTTCACCCTCTTTACGAAGATATCAAGCAAACACTATTCACATCACATGAAATCCAAGATAGTATATGACATATATGTACTACGCATTCAGATAAACAATCATTCATAACCAAGGGGATCTAGATAAACAAATTTCTCTATTTAATTATATAGTAATTTCAGTCATAGACAAATTCCCTATATTTCAATTTACTCTTATAACCTTTGCGAATACTTAGGGAATTCTCATTAGTATTTATTTTATACATTTATAATATGATTCTATCATCTGAAATTCATCCAAATAGAGGAATAATCCATTTCATATCATTTTGCAACAACTTAGATCAAACAGATAATTCAGGGTTTGTAGTCGCATACTAAGCAATTAAAGATTATGGATGATTTAACCAATTTTTATGCAATATACTATTTAAAGGAAGTTCACACTCACCCTAAGGTGTGAAAACACATTTAAAATGCAGCTCATCCCTGAAAATCTCGATCTCATATCAAATCTCTAGCAATTCACCCGATTCTTCTTCCTTTCAACTCAGAAACCCTAAAATGAGGGATTATGAAGAAAGAGTGAGAAAAGGGGAAGTTTTGACACCATTTTGGATCAAATCAGAGGAGGGACAGAATCTTGAAATGTGAGAGAAGATTCATCATTAAAGTCTATGCAAAGAAGCTAAACTTACTTGATTTCATCATTCCTCGGACAGCAAAACCCTAGGTCAGCATCTCCATCACTTTCTCCTCTCAAACCCTAACTCTCCCTCTCTCTCTAGGATTTTGTTTCTCTGGATTGAATCATAAATTATGAAATATTATAGTGTGTTAGGTTGACCATATAGAGAAATTGAGCTGCTTGGGTCAATCGCACATTAACCCTCACTATACTTTTTCTTATTTCAGCTGAATTTTCTGTCATAAAAATATTATTGTAATTCGTCTCCTGATAAGATCTATATGCATTAAAAAATTATGATAATTTTATATCTTTTTTATGATTGAGTTTCAGATCTCCAGTTAAAATTTCAGATCAATTGGATTTACCAATAAATAACTAAAAATAAAACACTACACTGCTAAAAAGCACTCTGTCAGCATTTTGGTCAAAGTATAGTTTGACCGAGAAACACATTCAAAGAACACTTAAATATTCTGAAACTTTTCTCCAATATGCATGATTGAGTTATCCATATCATATCCAAAATTAAATTAAATAAAAATTTGTAGAAAATATGAAAAATCATTTACCACACTGTTATCCTGATAAAATTCCATATTCATGTACTATCAAAACCCTAATTTTTGTCAATTAGGGTTTACATTTCTCAAACCCTAATTCTTCAAACTAAAATCATAATTATATTTTCTTCTTAGGTTTGAAACATCACAATTGATCTACTATCATTAATCAAGTCTAAACGGTGTCCAATCTAATCAAGCATGTAATCATTCAGGTAAACCCTAGTTTACCAATTAAGCACAAATGTGGTCATTACAATTCTCACCCCCTTAGAAAGTTTCATCCCCATAACATAAATACACAAACAAAGTATATTCAAAGTTTATTTTAAGCTTCTGAAATCTTACATGTCATTACATTCTTGTATTTTATACTTGAATGTAGTTTTCAACGTTAAGTCCTTTATTTCTTTTCTAATCACAACATGTTAAAACAATTCTAAGTGATAACAAACAAATTCTCTATGCCACAATCAATCATAACAGAGAGAAAGAAACAACCATTTCAATATTTGTTTATACTCTTGAGGTGTTACCTCATAATTGATAATCTGATCCAACCATCTCAATTCATACGACTCAATATGTATTATTGTTATGTATTACCTCTAAGTCACAAAAGAGGGTTCACCATGTTCTTTTGAGTTTTACTATTGTGCTACTTAAATAGAAAATAGTCTTGAGTTGGAAGACTAGATTCAACAACAATTGTATTATACTACTCACAACATCCCCATTGCATCATGGATGCATAAGGTGAAGCATTACCATCACATTCCACATTATTCTCAAGGATGAACCCACACATAATTCAAGGTGTAAACATCAGGTTATACCATACTAGGGTTTCAACAACAGTAACAAAGTACTCCATGATTTTATTAGCCATTCAAGGACTATTCATACCCAATTACCATCACTTAGTTATATTAAATCTAGGTATAACAAGCTATACCTCATTAGGGTTACATATCAATACAATATGGTTATCATCCCTTCTATTCATATGAGTGAATAGGTAAAACTACCTTTTTTAGGGTAACCCTTCATTTGTTCCATCATTATTCAACCCATATCACCATACCACAATGGTACAATACTAAGATGGATTACTGGTATGAATGACTACAACTATCAATCACCTTTAATTAACATATTGCTTGCACATGTACATTGAAATCATACGTAGAACCAATTTACATCCCTTAATATACCTTCAACAAATTATACTTCTAAAAACAAATTCACATATTACTAAAAGCCATTGTTTTCTCTTATCTCTCTCCTCATTCACTACTACTTACTTTTTGCTACTTATCCTTCTCATTTTAATCATGTATATTAAACATTCCTAAAGTTGAAACATACAAGGTATAAATAGATTATTCATCATTCTTCCTATCACTGTAAGAATTAATCTCATATCGTACATCACTCATATTGTATTTCTCCTTTTGTTTCAAGAACACTTGTTACATTTCAAATTTATTTCTTACCCTTTTCTCTGAATCATTTCCATATTGTTTATCTACCTTTCAGATTAGCTACCCTTTTAACCCTGGATTACTATCAGTGCTAGTTTACTTCTCATAGTGCAAATCTCATGATCTTGCTTTATAAAGATGCTAGTATTCAAGGTCAAATCACTAGTGACATCCCTTGAACTACTACAACTCTAAACATTCTATGGTTTGGTCCTTATCAGTAGCATGACATTATTGTGATGTGACTTTGCTCCCTTAATTTGAAATTCAAACTTTGGATCTCACAAGTTTTACTAAAGTCTTCTTTATCTTATTGATTGATTTTCATTTCTCTTACTTGGCCATTCAGATAGATTACATTCTCAATTACCCTATTAGGGTTTCATCATCATATTGTGTGTCATTATTCATCTTGTCCTCCTCTTGCAAGCCAGTACGGAAATAAATTACATGACTCTTAAGTTTGCATGTTTCGTAAATGTGGTAGTACTACTACCATAACAGTGTTCACAATCTAGAATTGACTTAATACATTTTGGGGGGAGGGTATAATCAAAATAGATAGTAGTATTCTTTTGGTGATGTTTTGCAAGCTCATCAGTTGCTTTGTTGCACTCCCTTCTTCCAAATTTTATCTCCCAATCGGGGTGTTCATCTATACTCCTTTGTATTCTCTCAATATAGTTTGACTACTTGGGGTCTTGCCCTGGTTGTCTTTGGAGCATATCCACGAGTACTTTATAGTCAGTTTCGATGATTAAGTCATATAGACCCTGTCGGGATGCACACTTTTGATCAGCATAAAAGCCAACCATTAGAGGTTATCCCAAACCTAAACCCAGATTATGAAATAAAATAATGAATTCTTGATAAAGGCGATTAAACAATATACAGAAAACACATATAAATTTTTCCTTTTTCTTTGTTCACAAACTCAAAAATCAATGTCACATCAAGGACATCACATTAAGATATCACAATCATATTAAACTCCATTAAATCCAGAATCAAATCTTGTTCTCATATGCGGTTCAGTTTACATCAGATACATGTACATTGATGAACAAACTTAATCTACAACCCATCCCGGGAAAGAGATAGTACAGGGACATTCTAATCTATCTAGATTATACTATTTATATCTTCTTTGTCACGACCTCTCCGCTGATAGCATTATACCTAAAAAATTTTGAAACAACCTCATGAGACTCATATAGAGCCCCAGTGAGTGGATACCTCCCACTCAAGCTAGGTCCATGCATCAACATCAGATTAAGTATAAAAGATAAAAGAAACATGAATATATTGAAAAATATAGCAAAAAGTTCTATAATGAGTCAAATTTATCTTGCAATGGTAATCTAATCCAACAGATAAGGCAATCACTTGAACCAATTATAACCTTGAAACATATTTTAGAACATGTCTATGAACAAATCAGCAGATACTTCTCAGTTTAGATTAAGATCCCTACTGCATGTGAAATAAGATAAGTTCTAAGCATTTTTGAATCAATACATAACAATAACATTACCCTTGTGATACTCCACCAGCTGGACATGAACAAATCAGCAGATACTTCTAGTTTAGATTAAGAATCTTACTACATGAGTAATAAGTCAAGTTCTAAGTATTTTGAACCAATACATAACAATAACATTATCTTTGTGACACTCCACCAGCTAGACCAGGAACACATCCTATAGTCCTGAAGCTGAAGTACACATAAAACATTTTGACCAAACAATACTATCAAATAGCAAGCAATCCAACTCATATTCAGAATGGATATAAATCCCATCATTTATAACTTGTCAGCATGACATATCATAATATGAAATAGAAAATATCCATATCAACATGATTACTTTCCTCAACAAGAAGCATAATCAACAATAACAAATCATCAAGTAGCAGTACAAAGAATGTAACAACCATTCAAATCATGTTCTACATGGCTTATCATCTTTTATTCATTTTCCTTGAAACTACTTGGCTTGTACCTCACCAAGTAGAAGTCGACACGCCTGATTCTCATGTCAATGACTCACCGTCACTATCTTAGGGTTTAGCCGGCCACCCTAAGATATCAACAATAGACCCTAGCCACCTCAGGGTTGCCTAAAGAGCCTCATGTCCTCATCTCGGGTATACGAGATAGGAACCAGCAAAATAGTATATCACATATCACAGTATTTCACATATTTTTCATTTCACATTTCACGTATTTCATTTCAACAGAGTCTATTCCATCTAGAAATAGACTTTCACAGCAAGGATTTAGGGCCAGAGCCACTCCAGATGACTCACTCCTAAATCTTATTGGTCTAACCTTTAAGGTCTCGATCCACACTCTGGAAATCCTTCTCATAATTCATCGGTTACAACAAGGAGATCCGTTTTGTTTCCCCAGTGTGGTCCTCGGGGGAAACTCACGGTGTTCAGGGAACCTAACTAGATGTTCCATCATTTCACTTGTTATTAATCTCTTTTACTCATCTTATAAGAATTAAAAACATCATATATCATATCTGTGTATTCTCACGTAACTATAATAACATGAAACAGATTAAGTTTATCAATAAGGGCAATGATCAAAGCAAGAAGCACAATAAGTCTATAGATTGCAACAAATATGATTATTTCTATCTTCTACATCAACTCATAGCAATCATCAATAGTGGGCCTTCAACCCAAGACATAATATTATTGTCCATCATTTACCCCATTAGGGTTTTATCATCATCAGTGGGCTTTCAGTCCTAAACATAATCTCATTATGCAACATTTACCCTTATCAGAATTTCTCAATGTAAGGAGTGCATATTAAATTCCATTTCAACATAGATCTTATCAGCTCATTGTATATCACAATTCTGAACAAATATTAGCTGAGGCATTAAAACTAGCAACAGTAAAACCATATAGATATCATGTATCATTCCTCATACTCAGAATAGATTTATCATACAACATATGTCTGTTCCATCCAATCTGAATAGATGTCAATAAATTTCATGCATATACATGCATACCAGACTTAGTTCTCTTCTTCTTTTATTTCACATTCTTCATATGGCGTTACTAATCAACACATGTTGACTATCAATTGAAGTTTATACTATTAGTCCATTCTCAGAGTACAATTCACAGTTTAAGAACACATTCTTGTAAATCAATTCAAATACTTGACTTTCATCTTTTAGTTGAATTCAATTATAGTTATGTGCATCTCTTAATTCCTCATTTGATATTATCATTCACTAGCATCATCAAACTCATCATTTTAGGGTAAGAGTTACATTCTTAGAATCATCTACTAATTCCTATCTTTTTCCATCATTTTATACTCAGTAGTCTCAACGTTTTTCATTTCATGTTCATTACATTATCTAGACTAATCTTTCTTGATTCACTTTACATACAATGCTTCTCCTCTACATAATATTTATCAAAGTACAGTTCTTAGTATATTTCATTTAATTTGGGTTAAGCCACATTTCATTAAAATAAAATATAAAATACTTCATCATACTATCTTCATTAGTTTCATCTTTATCTTGCAATCACCATTAAGTACATCTTGTTCATATTGTCGCTTATATTCAGATAATTGTACCTTGTCATTGACTACTAATGTCATTCCCATAATAAAAAATGATCATTCTTTATTATACGAAAACAAAAGCATTAGACTTAGATGATATAGTAAGACTCATCATGTTCAATTGAAGTATTAATACTTTCAACTTCAGCATTTGATCACATTTCAAACATCATATACAAGTTCTAGCTTTATCACTCATAATTGTCTTAGTAATAAACTTTAGGGTCTTCAAGAAGTCATTCCTTAGTTCAACATATCATAATAATCATATCATTCAGTAATCCAATCATGTCTCAAGGGTTCATTAGGGTTATTCACAAACATGGAAACCCTAGTTTCCATTTTCACACATTTCATTCATCAATCATAAGTATACATTGATTAATTGACTCATTTCATTCACTTCCTCAAAACAAATCCTAATCAGGATATGTGGTCATTCAATTCCATTAACATTCAACAATACACTTGTATAATACAATCTAGTACAATTCAAATATGACTTTATACATGTCAATTCAATTCCAAGCATATCGACCATTGGGCTGATTTTTAGGCAAAATTCACATGAAATACCATAGTCATCTAGCCATAAGAATACACATGCATACTCAATCAATATAACAAGAACTAATCAAGTTTCAATCAATGAGAAATAATCAAAATCAATAAAATTGGATTGCCCAATATCTTTCCCAAATCAAATCCAATCACATACATATACAAACAAGGTTTCTGATTGTTTTAGCCAGATTGAATTAGGATTTCAACATGAATACAAAGCTTAGGAGGGAGAAAAACACTCACATCAGGTTCCAAACACCTTAAATTCGTATGTCAACCTCAGAATTTTTGGAAACCCAATCAAACTCTCGCAAAACAATCCAATTCTTTCTCCTCTCAACTCAGAAACCCTAGAAATGAGGATTAGAAGAGAAAGAGTGAGAAAAGGGGGATATTTGATGTGATTTTGAATCAAATAAGGGGAGGGATGGAATTTTGACATGTGAGAGAAGATTCACCATAAAATTCTATGCAAAGAAGCTAAACTTACTTTATTTCATCATATCTTGGATAGAGAAACCCTAGGTCATCATCTCCTCCACTTTCTCTACTCAAAACCCTAGCTCTCCTCTCTCTCAAGAATTTCGTTTCTTTGACAAGAAGGACGAGTTATGAGAGCTCCTTGTGTGTCAGTTTAGTGATATAGATGAATTGAGGTGCTTAGAACATTTGCAAACAAGCCCCTCAATAACTTTTTATTTTTCTCAGACTGGTTGGTCGGCTGAGTTATAAACTCGACCGAAACCACATATTTCAGAACTCAAAGTTCATCCAAAAATTATGAAACTTTAACCCAATTTCTAAAATTGAGTTTATAAGATAGGGTAACAATTTTAGATCATTTGAAGTTACCAATAAATAAATAAAAATCAAATACTACACTATTATATTGTAATCAGCAGCATGATCGGTAGAGTTTGTCCTTCACAGAACTCGACTGACATCCTCTCTGTAGAGATCAAAAGTCATAAAAAATTACTCCAATTTAACAGGGTGTCTATAATTGTATTTTTCAAGTATATTTAAAATTTTAGATAAATTTGATATACCAATAAAAAGATAAAATTCAATTACAACACTGCTATATCAATCTGAAAATATGATTGGTTGAGTTTGAAACTCGACCGATAAAAAGGTCATAACTTTCTTCAAAAATTCTGATATTTTTTAATGTTGTTCCAAATTTATATATCCAAATAATATACAAATTTGAATTAAATCATAGTTACATATAAAATACTAAAAAGCATTTAGTGAGACATTATACTTATCAAATTCTGTATTCATATGCCATCAAAACCCTAATTTGGGCCGATTAGGGTTTCCAAACCTTAACCCTAATTAGGTGGATCAAAGTATGATTAAAACTTCTCATTATATTTAAGACATTAAAATTTAACTACCATCACTAATCAAGCTTTAAACAATGATCAACTTAATTAAGCATACAATTATCCAAGTAAACCCTAATCAGATGACTAATTTGAAAATGGGTCATTACAGACCCTCTCTTCTTGCAACCTCAAAGGCCAGATCTACAACTATGACTTCAGCATGGATAGGCAAGCTAGTAACTATCTATCTCGAATGGTCGTGGATCCACTTTCCTGCACAATCTCTGACAATCATGGCGATAGTGGCTTTGTTCCTTTTCCAAGAAGCATTTGTATTGATTTTGATGTGTCCCTCAGCTGGGCGTGACCAATGATGTGTTGGATCCTAGATGGGTGATTAGATGATCTAGAGGAGGGGGGTGAATAGAGCTGAAGCACTTAAACAAAATTCATTAAACCTTCAAGATATATGACAAGATAAGGTTGCTAAATAGGTAATTTGAGTGCAACTAAAACATGCATAGTAAGGATGAGAGAGATTGAACATATACCAAGAGACAAGATATTTTGAGTGGTTCCACACTTCAAACTAGAAGTTTGTCAGTCCACTTGCCTAGATAGGTCAACCTATAGGACTTCCAAACTATTGCACTCTTATATTCATTCATAAGACATATAATGCATGACCAAACAAAAGACTTACCTATCCAATACAAAGAGTCTTCAACCTTACCAAGGACTTACCCACTCTTGCACAAGTCTTCAGCCTTGCAGGGATCACCCACTCTTCTTGGATCTTCAGCTTTTGACTTCACCTTCACTCAGAGAAGCTTCCACCAAGGTCTTACCCACTTGAGCTTGAGTCTTCTGCCTTCTCCAAGGGCTTACCCACTCTAACTCCAAGTCTTCAGCCTTGATCTTCACCAAGGGACTCCTTCCCTTGTTCTTCTTCACCTCTCTTGGACAAGAGAGAGAACCTTCATCTTCATGATTGGAAAGAGAGATAAGGAGGTGGTGGAAGTGAGAGTCTCACAAGATGTACATGTAGGACTAGCTCTCTTACAGATTTCCTACTCACTCTATTAGATGTAGCAAGTGATTAATCTTATAGAGAGAGAGGAGGCTGTAGGAAGCATTCAACTATAGGATAGGAACCTCACATAGAGTTTGTAATGAATGCTCAACCTTTGAATGAAGCCCAAGGGGTCCTATTTATAGCTGGGGATGCCTCTTAGCCTTTGGGAACACTTGAGAATGAAAACTAGCTATTTTGTGGCTTGCAATAGATATATTTTCACTTGTTACAACTCCATAATGACTAGAAGCACTTTTCTGCACTTTTCCGTACAGTGTAATCGGTCGAGTTTCTGTAAAGGTAACTCGACCGATAGAGTAAAAGACAAAGCCGATATTCAGACCATCGGTTGAGTTTGTCCTGAGAAAACTCGACCGACCAATGAAAATTGATTTGGTCAGTTACTCCATCGGCCGAGTTCTGTGTAAACACAACTCGACCGATGCAATCTCCATAAAATTGATCAAGGATGATTGGTTGAGTTTTCAGGCTAGGAAACTCGACCGACCAAGGAAAATTGATTTGGTCAGTTACTCCATCGGTCGAGTTCTGTGTAAACACAATTCAACCGATGTAATCTCCAAAAAATTGATCAAGGATGATCGGTCGAGTTTTCAGGCTGGGAAACTCGACCGACAAAGTGCGTGTAATCAATTTTCAAAGTTGCATCTAAAGTGCTCTAATATTCAATCTAAGTGCTCCTAATATTTTTCTAAGCTTAATTACAAGTCATACAATCATTACAAGTGATTTACAACATGATTCTAATGGATATACATCATATTACAAAAATGTGCACTTGTCTGACTTTGACTTGTCTTTTCTCCAATTTGATATGCACAAGTTAGGGAAATTGGAGTGTGTCTATACCTAATATGAAATCACTCAAGTAGAGACATTAGATACCAATATGTGGAATGGTTAGTCATCATTAAAACACATGTTTAGTCAATTTAGACGTGAGTCAACATTGACCTAATTGACCTTGAGTCAACAATCTCCCCCTTTTGAAGATGACAAACCATTCCATAAATGTATTGAAAGCTTTTAAGTAAAGTCATACCTTTGGAGAAACATAGGGGTTTCAATAGAATTGAGTTCATATGCTCCCCCCTCAATTGATGTGCATGGAGTTTTCATACTCCCCCTTAATTGATGTTATTTCTCCTGCATGGTTAGCTTTCATAACATTTATAGAATAATATGTCTTCTACTCATATATGTTCTACACATATATGTCTTCTCCCATTTACCTTCTCCCCTTTACATGAAAATACTTCTCCTCTTCATGTAAGACATGCCTTCTTCCTCTTTTAAAAGAAGACATACCTTTCTCCCCCTTTGTCATTTCAAAAAGTGGGGTTATGAAGAAATAAGAAACATCACTTGTTAAAGAGAAAGGAGAGAACACAAATATATATAAGGAGAGTAGAAGAGAACAGATAGGGGCTTGTCCAAGCATAGAAAGAAAATCAAGTTAAAGCATATACTTGAACAACCCAAAAAGCAAGATAAGGTGCTGTAGAAAAACAATAAAACATAATTTTAACCCTCAAGATGACATAATTTGACCAAAAACCATCAGTGCTCATTGCAAGGCAATGAGTCTTTCTCAGAAGGTTGTTTCTGCATGAAAAACACCAGTCTTGCACCAAAAACTAAAACTGGAGCAAAATCTGCATAAAATCCAAAAATACTCCAATTTCTACATATAATGTAGATTTATGTACCCTGCATCACAATGTTATGCAAGCAATTCAAGATAGTAGATATGCAATTCAAGGAACAAGCTTGAGCATGTGTGAGACAAGATACAGGCATAGCATATAGATGAGCAAAGATGCCAAATATAAATAGGGTTAGAACTACATGTATGTGAACTACTAGTAGATGATATCACAAGTTAGGACTACTAGTAGGATCTAGATCATAGCAAGAGATACCAAAAGATACACAAGATAAAGCAAGCTATGAGTAGATGTCGAGATATATCCAAACAAAGAGATATGCAATTTTAGAAGCATGAAAGGATATAACTCACTAGATATGCATCCTCACCATAAGATGATTACCACTAAGCACCTCAAGGTTGTATAAAATTAAACAAGATATACACCTAGATAGATGTAGAAAGTTATAGTACAACGGAAGCAATTTTTAGACACAACCATGAGATCCAAATAGATCATCATCAAAACCTGCAAAAAAACTCGAAGCAAGTAATTGCAAGATATAGATATACCAATATAGAGCAATTAGAGAGATAGACTTGTAAGCAAGATAGGTAATTAAGAACATGGCAATATGCATATATAAAGGTACCAAATGAGAGTGCCAAAGAATAAGGCTATTGGTTGAGAAAATCTAGTTGAGAGGGAAATTCTCATTCAATAAGCCAAATGTATATTCTGTGCACAGTGTTATCGGTCGAGTTCTGTGCAATGACAACTCGACCGATGATAGTTGTTGGCAACACTCTTGGTGCCTATCGATCAAGTTTCAAACAGGACAAACTCGACCGACAGAGCAGTTGTCAAAAAGCACATATATTTCATAAAAACATATTTAGAGGCATGCTAAATATACAAACCATATCCAAACATGTCTAAGCAAGTTAGTAATGCACTATAGAAGCATTAGAAATAGTTTTTGAGTAGGAGTGTGAAGAGAAACACAAAATACTACTTTTGACTCAAAAACCATATGCATAGTGCACACTAACTTGACAAAAACAAGTTAGAAATGGTTACAAGCAAGAGAACATTACCTTTGTTCTTACCATTCCTTTTTCTACTTTTTGTCACCCTCTACACATCTCACCTTTATTCTTTCATGTGGACTGAGAAGTCAATTTACAATTTAACAGCTCAAGTCAATCCATTTGCAAGTACCTACAAGAAGAAAGATGAAATGGTCCCCAATCATGTTTTTGGGTATGGAGGGGTTAGTTTAGAAACCCAAGTCCTATTGTTGTTGGTTGCTTTCCTAAAAGGACAATAAGTAGAATAATGACCAATTTCATTGCAATAGTTGCATGTGCCCATAGTCTTGGAACTAGAGGATTCTCCATGGAATATTGGAGGTCCTTTATCTTTGTTGTTCCCTAGACTACTATCATACCCTAAACCATGTCTACCAATTTGTTTAGTAGTATGCTGTAGGATATCATTAAGGATCTTCTTACCAACTAAGAATCTTTCCAAAGAAGATCTCCAACCATTGTTATCATGCATAAGAGAAGTAATAGTAGAAGACAAATGATTGATATTATCTCTACCATGCAAAAGATCATTTTCTAAGAAAAGAGATTTAGTTAAATAAGAATCTCTATCAATATGAAGAGCAGCAACATCATTTTCTCTACTAGTAGAACTAGAACAAGATTCATGCACATTGATTTTAGCAAGCAAGGAGGCATTTTCTGTTTCTAATTCTTGCAACACAAAATCTTTGTCCTTATTTTCAGATTTAAGAACATCAATATCATGCATGAGAGAATCAATAATTAGAGAATGCTCTTCATTAGAACTAGGCATAAGAGGTTGAGCTTCTAGAAATCTAATCTTATCAAGAAAATTAGCATTTTCAAGTTTAAGAGAATCTACTTGACTAAGACAATCATTTTTATCATCAAGCAAGCAAGAATTAGCCTGTTCAAGATCATCTAGTTCTACATGCAAATTATCAACAATTCTAGCAAGCTTTTTCCTTTTCCTTTTAGAAGACTTAAGAGAGGCACAAATATTATGAATAATAGCAATCAAAGATTCTTTATCTAAAGAGTTTAGATTTACCTCACTTGAGTCTTCACTTGTTGATGCTATCAGAGCAAAATGGCATTCTCTTTCATCACTAGAGCTTGAGCTTGATCCTTCACTTGAATCTTCACTTGAGCTTGAGTTGGAGGATCCACTTGAGCTTGAGTGTCATTTCTCCTTCTTCTTGTGAAGATGGGTCTTTTTGCCTTGTGGGCAATCTTCCTTGTAGTGACCCTTCTTTCCACATGTGAAGCACCGGATGGAGGAGGACTTTCCTTTGTAGAATCTACCCTTGGAGTACATGGAATCTTCTTCAACTTTAGAGGATGGAGAGGCTTGATCAACAATAGCCTTGATTTGAGCCTTCATTTCAGCCTTCTTCATTCTCTTGAGTTCTTTCTCTTCTTGTCTTTCTACTTCCTCCCTCTTGTCAAGTGTGGCTTCATGTGCTTGTAGATTTCCAATGAGCTCTTCAATAGGAATATCCCTAAGAGACCTTGCTTCTTCAATGGAAGTCACCTTGGGTTCCCACCTCTTGGGAAGAGTTCTAAGGATCTTTGAGTTGATCTCTCTACTAGACATAGGATGACCTAGAATAGCAAGACCATTCAAAATGGTGTTGAGCCTTGAGTACATGCTGGCTATCCTCTCCTCCTTTCCCATCTTGAAGTTCTCAAGCAGCCCTTTGAGCATGTAGACTTTGCTTTCCTTCACTTGATCTATCCCTTCATAAGTGATGCAAAGCTTTATCCATACCTCATAGACTGCTTCACATGAAGAAATCCGGTTGAACTCAGTGGGGGTCATGGAGGCATAGAGGATGTGCATGGATCTAGCATTCAAGGTTGCTTTCTTCAAGGTAGCTTCATCCCATTCTTCAATCCTTGTCTTTGGTAACATGTATGGGCTGTTCACCATTTTCCACATCTCAATACTTGATCCTTGGATGTAGAATTGAAGCCTTCTTCTCCAATAGAGGAAATTACTACCATCAAAGATTGGAAGGCTGGTCCAGTATCTCCCTCCTAGGTAGTCACCCATCTTCTCCTACTTGTTAAAGTATGCTTAGAGAAGACCCGCTCTGATACCAATTGTTGGATCCTAGACGGGTGATTAGATGCTCTAGAGGGGGGGGTGAATATAGATGAAAGCACTTAAACAAAATTCATTAAACCTTCAAGATATATGACAAGATAAGGTTTCTAAATAGGTAATTTGAGTGCAACTAAAACATGCATATCAAGGATGAGAGAGATTGAACATATACCAAGAAACAAGCTATTTAGAGTGGTTCCACACTTCAAACTAGAAGTGTGTCAATCCACTTTCCTAGAGAGGTCAACCTCTAGGACTTCCAAACTATTGCACTCTTATATTCATTCATAAGACATACAATGCATGACCAAACAAAAGACTTACCTATCCAATACAAAGAGTCTTCAACCTTACCAAGGACTTACCCACTTTGCAAGAGTCTTCGGCTTTCTCCAAGGACTTACCCACTATTGCACAAGTCTTCAGCCTTGCAGGGATCACCCACTCTTCTTGGATCTTCAGCTTTTGACTTCACCTTCACTCAGAGAAGCTTCCACCAAGGTCTTACCCACTTGAGCTTGAGTCTTCTGCCTTCTCCAAGGGCTTACCCACTCTATCTCCAAGTCTTCAGCCTTGATCTTCACCAAGGGACTCCTTCCCTTGTTCTTCTTCATCTCTCTTGGACAACAGAGAGAACCTTCATCTTCATGATTGGAAAGAGAGATAAGGAGGTGGTGGAAGTGAGAGACTCACAAGATGTACATGTAGGACTAGATCTCTTACAGATTTCCTACTCACTCTAATGGATGTAGCAAGTGATTAAGCTTAGAGAGAGAGAGGAGGTTGTAGGAAGCACTCAACTATAGAATAGGAACCTCACATAGAGTTTGCAATGAATGCTCAACCTTGGAATGAAGCCCAAGGGGTCCTATTTATAGATGGGGATGCCTCTTAGCCTTTGAGAACACTTAAGAACGAAAACTAGCCATTTTGTGGCTTGCAACAGAAATATTTTCACTTGTTGCAACTCCACAATGGCTCAAAGCACTTTTCTGTACTTTTCCGTACAGTGCAATCGATCAAGTTTCTATAAGGGTAACTCGACCAATAGAGTAAAAGACAAAGCTGATATTCAGACCATCGATCGAGTTTGTCCTGAGGAAACTCGACCGTCCAATGAAAATCGATTTGGTCTGTTACTCCATCGGTCGAGTTCTGTGTAAACACAACTCGATCGATGCAATCTCCAGAAAATTGATCAAGGATGATCGGTCGAGTTTTCAGGATGGGAAACTCGACCGACAAAGTGCTTGTAATCAATTTTTAAAGTTGCATCTAAAGTTCTCTAAGATTCGATCTAAGTGCTCCTGATATTTTTCTAAGCTTAATTACAAGTCATACAATCATTACAAGTGATTTACAACATGATTCTAATGGATATACATCATATTACAAAAACGTGCACTTGTATGAGTTTGACTTGTCTTTTCTCCAATTTGATATGCGCAAGTTAGGGCAATTGGAGTGTATCTATACCTAATATGAAATCACTCAAGTAGAGACATTAGACACCAATATGTGGAATGGTTAGTCATCATCAAAACACGAGTTTAGTCAATTTAGACGTGAGTCAACATTGACTTAATTGACCTTGAGTCAACACGATGTACCTGAGGGTACGTAGTGGATGAGTTGATACTCTCCCTTATCCAAGCAGTGTTATTTAGATATACCTCCCTATGTATTTGTTGTACCAAGAAGACAGATGGTACAATTTTGCTTTGAAATATTTGCTTGTTTCTAGCAGTCCGTATAATCCAGCATGCTATAAGGAATTCCTGCAGCCGAGGTCCACTATACTCCACCATGTTCTTGAACCAACCTTCTTCATTAACTTGGAAAACACAGTTTTCTAGATCAACATTCTATATGGACTTCCACACATTTTTGGAGTATGGGCAGTCCCTCAGGGGGTGAACAATAGATTCGTCATCCATTTTGCATCTCTCACATAGGCTTCAGTTGGCTAAATGTCTTTATTCTCTACATTTGTTCATAAGCAGCTCCCCATGCATGGTGATCCATGCAAAGAATTTCACTCTGGCAGGAACCTTCACCCCCCATAAAATGCTCCACTTTCCCTCTATGACAATATCTCATCCTCTTCTCATATATGTATAAGCTGATCTCGTAGAGAAACCACCATTCTCTGTACCTGCCCAGATCCTCAAGTTTTCTAAGGTCGTACTGATAGGGGGTTCTAGCAGCAGGATCTTATGGACCAGGTTTGTAGGGATCCAGTGACATAGGAAGTCCTCATCCCATCTTCCATTTTCTAGTACTAGGCTAGAGATGGTTAAATCTTGTAGTGAATCAGTAATGATGTGTGTTGTCTTAGAAGCAAGTTTTTTTCCTGGTTCTACCCAAATATCATACTAAAAGTTGATTTGGTTGCCATTGCAGACAAGAAGGTGAGAATGCTCAGAGATAAATTATTTGCATTTGATAGTAGCATGCGCCAATCTATACATGTTCACTCCTTTCCCTACCTCCTCTTTTCCATATCGGTTCTTCATGAATCTTCCCCACGTGGTAGTTCTGTTGCTTGCTATGTCCCAAGTATTCTTGGAAAGAAGTGGCATGTTCCATTCCCTCATAGATTTGAGTCTGAGGCCCCCATTTTCCTTCCTGCTCGTTACTTTGTTCTAGGCTACAAGAGACAACAGATTCACTTTATGGCAGCCTCCCCAAAGGAACCTTTTTATGCTTCCATCAATCCTATCACACAGCTACAATGGAAGAACGACGGTTTTCATAATATAGGTAGGTATAGATTCCAAAGTTGATTTTACCAGGAAACATCAGCCTACTAAGGAGAGGGTTCGCGCAGCCCATCCGTTAGTTCTGGATTCGACTTTGTCCACAATGCTTGCATAGGTCATGTTTGTCACCCTGTTGTGGATAATAGGTACACCTAAGTAGCATCCTAGATCTTTAGTTTCTTGGAAATTGCAAGTTCTAGTGATCCTGGATCTCGTGGCTCATAGAACGCTGGCTGCATAGTGTATTTGGGTCTTGGAAATAGAGATAGCTTGTCTAGAGGCCTCTTCAAATTTAGCAAAATACCTCTTAATTATGTGCATCTGTCTCCGGGTAGCTTCCCCAAACAAAGAAAGGTTGTTCGCAAAACACAAATGGGATAATTCAATACCACTACGTCCCATTTTAATAGGCTTCCATGCAGTATCATGTACCAACTGGTTAATCATCTGGCTTAAGCGTTCAATGCACAGTACAAAGATATAAGGAGATAGCGGGTCTCCTTGTCTGAGTCCCCAGCTAGGTTTGAAGGGTTGGGTGCTAGTTCCATTCCATAGCACCGAGCATTCTCCAGTTGTGATTGAATTCAAAATGTACATGATGATGTTTTTAGGCAGCTCAAGTTTTTGTAGAGTGTTCTTAATGAAATCACATGATAGCTTGTCGTACGCCTTTGATAGGTCGACCTTAATGGCCATATACTGTGGTCCTTTTTTCCTCTTCATCAAATGGATTACTTCTTGTGCAATAGTGATGTTGTCTGTGATGTGTTTTCCAGGCACAAATGCACTTTGTGCTTCGGATATCCATGCTGGAAGATGACCCATCAAGCGTTCCACCACTATCTTTGAAGTTAGCTTCAGAAAAAAATTGTTCAGTGAAATGGGTCGAAGTTGGTCGCAAGATGATGGCTGATTGGTCTTCGGTATAAGCACTATGGTGGAATTGCACAATTCATTGGGAAGCCTTTCACCTCAGATGTCTTTCCTTGCCGTTGTCACAACCGACCTGCTGACAGTGTCCCGATTTTTGGAGATGAAAAGGCCATTAACGCTGTTCGGTCCCGCTGCCTTGTACAGGTTCAGGTTCTTTAGGATAGATAAACATTCTACCTTCGTTGGATCTACTGTGATAACTTGGAGTTGTTGCTGTGTCAGCTTCTGAAAGCAGCCCAGAATTGAGTTCATGTCCACCCAGAACTCTCATGCAGGTTCAGTTAGGATAGAGTGAAAGTGAGTCCAGACTAATTCCTTCAGTTGATTTTCTTCTTTGATCCATACACTATGCTGGTTTTTCAATTGACAAATAGTGTTGTGTCTCCTCCGTTTCTTGACATAAGTGTTGTAGAATTTGGTGTTGCAGTCCCCATTCTTCATCCAGTTAATATGGCTTCTCAATTTCCATTCCTCCTCTTCTTCTATAAGGATGTCATTGAGTGCAAATGTCATATCAGTGTAGATTCCATCAGTGATGGGATAGTAGCACGCTGCCAGTTCCTTCTCCAGCCTTCCCAGATTGTGCAGCAGAGTGGTCTTCTTGCGTGTACATTCTTTTGTTCTTTCACGGTCCCAAATGGTTATATTATCCTTAATGCAATTGAGAGCGCTATTGAAATCCTCTTCGTTGTTCCAAGTGCTGGCTAACATAGTTTTGAATGCCTTATCATTATCCCATGCAGCTTTATCCATGAACCTCCTTGGTCCCATCTGCATTTTTGTCTCCTTTACCAGAAGTGGATTGTGGTCTGAATGTAGCTGAGGCAGGTGCTCAACATGAAATTGTTGGTGGGTTTGGATGAATTGTGTGTTAGCTACTACACGATCAAGTTGTTGTTGCAAAGCTCCTCATTTGAATGTGTAGGGATAGAAAATCCTAGATCTGTTAGTCCTGCTTCCAGTAACATCTCTTGGAAAACTCCTTCTTCAGTGTAATTGTAATGCATACTTCCGTTTCATTCCTCAGGTTTACATGTAGCATTGAAATCTCCCAACACTAGCCATGGTTTATTGAAGTTATTGCCCATATTAACAAGGTGCTTCCAGAGGAATTTGCATACTGTGATATGTGGGTTGACATAGACAAAGGTCACCAGAGTGGTTTGATTAATACAATATGTCACGAACTGTCGGTGGTAGTTGATAATTTTTACCTCATAATCATGATCTTTCCAATAGACCCAGATCCCCCCTGCGAACCCTTGAGCTTCTACCCTGAAGTATTTCTCAAAAACTAGTTTTGAGATTGTCTGTGTAGCTTTGGTTCCACTCAACCCAGGTTCAATAATGGCTTCAATTTTTGGCTTGTGAATAAACATAAGTTCTTTCATGTTTTGGATGTTGTCCTTCTAGCCAATGCCCCGTATATTCCAGCAAAATAAGTCTAACATAAGGGTAGGTATAAGGGAGAAAGAAAAGTTAAGTTCCAGCCTATGACTCATTGTTACCCTCCTATCTGATCTCCCCAATTGCGGGAATAGCATTCTCTTTATTAGCATTCTCACTATCTTGGCTCCTTACATACACTTCTCATATCTTTTCCATATTTGATATTTAGAGTTCATATAATACTAATAATTAAACTTAATCTGAACCTTATGTTGTGTTCCTTTATTCCCAATGAAGGGTTTCTCATATGAGGCCCCAAAGTTGGATCTCAGATATCAATTCCAATTGATTCTTAGTTATCCCAGTCTTTCCCTTATACTTCAAAATCTTTGAGTATATACATTCATACTAGAATTTGGATCTAATTTATCTAGAATTTACTCTTGTTATGTTACTAATAGGAGTCATTAGATCCCAGTAATGTAACCTGCCATCCAGACTAGGCCGAACCTACAGTCCTGAAGCCAAGAGCTACTCCGGATTACTCAACTCCTGTTCATCTCAAATGTGTGAAAGAAACCTTATCCACTTAGGAAAGCTCATTCAAAGATCATTTCTAGTCTACTTGATACAAAGAATGTAATCAATAAATGCTACAACTGCATAGTGTACAACAAATCTTAAAGACCCATATATATTTCATAATACTGAATATCTGAATTCAAACATATAAGAGCTTTTCTATTCATCTCCAATAAAACAACAATATGAAACGAAAGTTCTATCTCATTTTATGTTTATGCTCTTAATTCATGTTACTTATATTGTTTCTAACCCTAATATTTCTAGGGTTCCTCTCTAGACCATCCTTCCACTGTATACCTAGCTAGGGTATACATGAAAGAATAGACAGAGTAGCTTGATACTGGTTGATCCAAGTACTCAGATACCAGGCCAGGATATCCAAACACTCAAATCCCTAGAGCTAACATCATAACATCTCCTATCTTCCACACTATGACTCTAACTTACTAACTTAATGGTCCCTCACAACTCAGCCTCAGCTCTGATACCAAGTTGTTACACCCCGATCTCACAATTACCATTAATCATGAGATTAGGGCATAAATTGAGGATTTAACGTAATACAAAGATCACCCTTAACTTTTTCTTCTTTTTCAAACTCTATGTTTTCTCGCATTGAACCACATAAACTAACTTTACAAGGGAATATAAATATTGATTTCTCTAATCTGATTTCAACAGTAAAAATGAATCTATGAACATTCATTATGTTTCTCATACTTTTAAGTACATAAGACTTGCTGATTCACATATATTGCTAAAAGAGGAATAATGATATACAAAATCATTTACAACTCTCTCTTATTTCTTTACAAGGACCTAGAGTGATAAGCACCGACTGAACTTAACTATACTCAGACTTAACTCTTGTGGCAGATCTACTTTGATGCAATGATATCTTCAATCCCCATGATTTCCCTAAAAATTTTGAGTAGAGGGGTGAGCCTACTCGCTCAGTGAATGAGTGCTTCAAAGAAACAGTCTAAAGCACTAATATAATTACAGATATACTTTTGAGAAACTGATATCAATTATAGCAGCAGTAAGCTTTAAAGAGATTGATCATTTACAATCATAAATATGACAGGACTCTAGATATCAACAAGAGAAAATCAATATATGAGCATGCTTGATAAATTTCAAAGAGAACTAATAATTCAGAAACATACAAAGAATAATTGCTGGGAAACTATACTTGAAACTTTATTAGCCTTTCTTACTTATAAGAAACTCTTTAAAACTTATATTATCATATTTTATCCTATGCCCTGATCATATGTTGTGTAATGTACATATGAAGATTCGTAGCGAACTACAATCTCATCGTACAAGACTTAGCTTAAAATCCGAGAAGCTAAGCCTAGAACTGAATCTGGGTCTGCTTGACTCGAACCGTCACATCTGACTAAGGCGGCTAAACAACTGGCCTTTAACTGGACCTCTCCTTACACAAGTGGCGGGACTGAGACGCTATGTGGGCCTCATCTTGGTATGCTCTGTGGGTACCTTTGGGTTACCACCGGGATCTTTGGTTCATGTTGGGTAACCTATCTTCCCTTATGAGACTTCCTCAAGGGATTCGTCTCCCTACACGCTCTCTGGGTGCGATCCGGTCCTTGTATACTAGTCGCTGCCAGGGTGGATCGTTTCCTCCCTACAGTGCAGACATCCATAGGGAATCTACGGTGTTCAGGGAACCTATGCCTATTATTTTATTATTCTTGGAAAGATCTTACTATATTGTATCTTTTCTCTTACTTATACTTGACTCTGGTATCTCTATGGTACCGTACCTATTTATTTGAAGTTTATAACACAACATGTATATCATACTAAATTTGACAGAGCAATATACTCAAAATACTGTAATATACTGAGAAATCAACATTTTATACATGCAGGCAGACTAAAATTCTTAAATAATAGAATACATGTCCACTAGATACTTTATATACTAGAATCATGCTATTGATATTCTTAATACAGTGATAAGAGTTAATTACTTGATATACGATAAATCATCATTTGCACCTGTAAATTATTTGTACTTTCTTGGAAAACATGCATCTCAACCCAAATCTTGAGTTGTGCATCACCACATCTCATACTAAGAATATTGATATCAAAATACATGATTCATTGAACACCCTATCCTTAGGGTTTCATTTACCTCATTCACTTATCACATGACTCTCATAAGGATTTAATATGTCATAAACATCCACTAAATACAGATTGCTTTAGACAAGTCATATACAATCAACATATGTATGAAATCCTCAAATTGAGCTAAATTAGGGTTTTCCATGCCATTCATTGATATATTATGAATCAAGAATAACATTGCATATATAGAGTCTATGATGCCAAGAAAAATTCTTCAAATGGATTTCACCATATTTATTCACAAATTTCCAACTTTCCACTCATATAGGGCTTCACCCTCTTTACGAAGATATCAAGAAAACACTATTCACATCACATGAAATCCAAGATAGTATCTGACATATATGTACTACACATTCAGATAAACAATCATTCATAACCAAGGGGATCTAGATAAACAATTTTCTCTATTTAATTATACAGCAATTTTAGTCATAGACAAATTCCCTATATTTTAGTTTGCTCTTATAACCTTTGCGAATACTTTGGGAATTCTCATTAGGATTTATTTTATACATTTCTAATATGATTTTATCATTTAAAATTCATCCAAATAGAGGAAGAATCCATTTCATATCATTTTGCAACAACTTAGATCAAACAGACAATTCAGGGTTTGTAGTCGCATACTAAGCAATTAAAGATTACAGATGATTTAACCAATTTTTGTGAAATATACTATTTAAAGGAAGTTCACACTCACCCTAAGGTGTGAAAATACCTTAAAAATGCAGCTCATCCCTGAAAATCTCGATCTCATATCAAATCCCTAGCAATTCACCTGATTCTTCTTCCGTTCAACTCAGAAACCCTAAAAATGAGGGATTGTGAAGAAAGAGTGACAAATGGGGACGTTTTGACACCATTTTGGATCAAATCAAAGGAGGGACGAAATCTTGACATGTGAGAGAAGACTCACTATTGAAGTCTATGCAAAGAAGCTAAACTTACTTGATTTCATCATTCCTCAGACTGCAAAACCCTAGGTCAGCATCTCCATCACTTTCTCCTCTCAAACCCTAACTCTCCCTCTCTCTCTAGGATTTCGTTTCTCTAGATTGAATCATGAATTAATAGAGCTTCTAGTGTGTTAGGTTGACCATATAGAGAAATTTAGATGCTTGGGTCAATTGCACATTGACCCCTCACTATACTTTTTCTTATTTTAGCTGAATTTTCTATCATAAAAATATTATTGTAATTCATCTACTGATAAGGTCTAAACACATTCAAAATTTATGAAAATTTTTAATTATGTTTATGATTGAGTTTTAGATCTCCAGTTAAAACCTGAGATCATTTAAAGTTACCAATAAATATATAAAAATAAAACACTATAGTTCTAAAAAGCACTCTGTCAGTATTTTGGTCGAAGTATAGTTCGACCGAGAACCACATTCAAAGAACATTAAATATTCTGAAAATTTTCTCCAATATGCATGATTGAGTTATCCATATCATATACAAAATTCAATTAAATACAAATTTATAGAAAATATGAAAAATCATTTACCACACTGCTATCCTGATCAAATTCCATATTCATGTACTATCAAAACCCTAATTTTTGCTGATTAGGGTTTACATTTCTCAAACCCTAATTCTTCAAACTAAAATCATAGTTAGAGTTTTTTCTTAGGTTTGAAACATCACAATTGATCTACTATCACTAATCAAGTATAAATGATGTCCAATCTAATCAAGCATGTAATCATTCAGGTAAACCCTAGTTTACCAATTAAGCATAAATGTGGTCTTTACAGAAATTTTGCCGATAAAAGTTCCTATGATGAATTTTAAGAAGTGTCATAGAAGTTTATACATATATTTTTTAATTGCATATTATATTTTCTCAGCTTAGTTACAAGTCCTAGCATCAATGTAAGTGATTTATAAAATTGTCCAAGGTGGTTTAAGGCATTTCCACAAAATTGTACTTGCATTGATTTTGGCTTGTTTTTAATCAAGCTATGGCTTGGTTGAATTCATTCTTTTATATACTAATACTTGAAATCGATCTCAAATAGATATATTAGATACATATGAATGGAATGGTTAAGTCATCAAAATATGGATAATGTATAACTATTAGGTCAATATTCTTAACACTAGGCAAGCACTCATAATAAGTTCTCTTCTCTTATCTAGACAACATGTAACAAGCATGAGGTAACTATGTTTTCTGGTCACTGCTAACTTCTGTTGTTAACTCTTTCCTTGTATCCATTTCATGTAGGTTCATTCTGGATTTGATGTTGTCTTTAGTTTTACCTAGAATATTCAACTGAGTACAAATGATGTTCTCACAGACATTTTTCTCAACATGCATGACATTGATATGATGCCTAACTGCCAAAGAACTCCAATAAGAAAGATCCTAGAATATTAATCTCTTTTTGAATAAATGTTTGTCATTCCATGTGGGAATAGTATCTTGTGATCTCTTAACAATTACATTGACAAAGTCTTTTATCTTTTCATAAACAACTTCAGCTGGTATAGGTTTAGGGGCACTCTGCTCCTCATTTGATCCATTGAATGCTTTGCACAACCTTTGGTAAAGATGCACTTATGAAAGAAACCTTTGATAACCAATATATATATAATCTTATTATTATGTTTTAATCGTATTAAATCAGTGTTCTCCTCACATATAGGACATGTTTTGGATCGTCTTACACTATATTAAGATAAATTTCTATATGTTGAAAAGTCATAAATAGTGCAAAACAACATAGCATGTAGACAAAATGTCTCTTTACGTGAAGCATCATGGTTCACCACACATTCTCCCCATAGTTTCTTTCAGTCATCAATAAGAGGTTTAAGAAAAAAATCAATATCATTTCCAGATTGTTTGGGGCCTGACATCAACAAGGACAACATGACATACTTATTTTTTTATACACAACTAGGGAGGAAGACTATATATAATATTCATAACAGGATAAGGGCTATGTTGGCTGCTCAATGTACCTTATAGATTCATACCATTGATATAAAGTCCAAGTCTTAGATTCCTGACTTCTTCACCAAATTTAGGGTATAATAAATCAATTTTCTCCCATTGTAGAGAATCAAATGCATGCCATACCATCCCATCATTATATTTCTTTACCTCTTCATGATAAGATAAATTGTGTGCTTCTATGGTATTGGTAAACAAGTGTTAAAACCATGATATTATAGGTAGATACCACATCACCTTGGCAGGAAAGTCATCTTTGGGGCTTACCCAAAGTCATCATTTTGTACCTTGATGCCCCATATTTTGGACAATCTTTCAAATCATTATAGTCATTTTAAATAGAGAACAATCATTCGAGCATGCATGTATCGTCTTAGCCATCATTCCCATTGGGCACAATATTTTTTTTTAATTTGTATGTTGTGATTGGAAGTTTGTTGCCTTCAAGAAGAATTTCTTTCAATAAAGACAATAGAGACATGAAGTTTTTGTCACTCCATCTATTGTTATCCTTTAGAGTATACAATCCCAATGCAACACTCACCTTTGTAAACTTAGTACAACCAAATTATGACGGTCTCTCAACATCATGCATAATGTTTATAAATAGAGAAGGTGGACCAATACATTTTACCCCACAACTATCTAGCATCATATCAACCATGTCTATCAGAATCGATCGTTCACATCGACATCATCGTTAGCAATTTCTTCTTTAACACAAGTACTACTATCAACATCTACTTATCTCATAGTAGGAATCTCTCCATGCAAGTACCATTCTGTGTAGCCATATACATTCCCATTACACAAGACACGACTTTTGATTTCGCCAACAATGTCAAAATTCAAATTGTTACTACAATTCCTATATAGACAATATAACCTATCTCTAAGTTGTTTCCTATGCTCCTCTATAAATCTTAAAAACTGATCAAGACCAGTAAAAAAATTTGAAGTGCAACGATTTAAAATAGACATCCATGATTGATCCATTCTATGATCACCAAGAAAATGAGTATTGAATCAAGTATTTGGATATAATAATCTAATGATTAGGGTTTAAAGATTAGGGTTTATTGTTTAGAGTTTAGAGATTAGGGTTTAAGATTTACATATTTAGATATTAGAGTTTACAAATTAGGTTTTAGGAATGTGTACCACCTATATTATTCTTACACACCTAATCTCACTAATAAGTGTATAACGTGTATTCGAATTTCAAGAATATTTTGAAAGTATTTTTCGACAGTTCTCTAAATACACCGATGTAGATGGGAAGATACCAACCTACATATATACTTAGAGTAAAAATGGAGAAGTGCTGACAAAACATCTTGAAAACTGAATACACATTATACAGTTATATATTAAGTGAGATTAAGTATTCAAGAACAATCTCAAACTGGGAACTGTCTAAGATTTACCCCTAATGAGTAAATCTCATATGGATTTCTAGGTTAACATGATGATTCAGAAATTAAAATTTTCAAATCTATCGGCCATTTATTAGAATTTTTTTTCATAGATTAGGTTGAGGGTTGGTCTCATAAGTAGTGCTAGAAATAATTATATAGATAAATATAATTTATATGAAAATTCTAAACAAATCAAACAAAAATTATATATGTATTTTCAAAATTATAGCTTATCAAACCAAACAAACAACTATACATATTTTTAAAATTTTTAGTTAAACAAACTAATCAAACAAAACATATAGTAAAAAATAAAAAATAAAAAAACACCATATTTGGATCAAGAAGGCAGTAGTAGCAGGAGGAGGAAGAAGGTGACAACGACAACAATCAGGGAAGCAACAGAAGAAGGAAGAAGATGGCAATTACACCGGTCACTAGTCGCAGTTGCAATGGTCAATACAATAGCAGGTCAGGGCAGCACCAATGATGATCATGGCAGCAACACCGGTGCCAATGTCGATGCCAGCAGCAACAGAGACTGAGACAACGACAACGACAACGACGAGACAGTAGCAACGGCGATAAAGAGCGCCAATGAAGAAAGTGCAAATTGCCAAAGTGAGGAAGAAAGAACAAATCGCGTAATGAAACAGAGAATGAGAAAAGATTAATTTACAAGTGTTGTTAAATGGAACTTAGGCGTCGGTTGTTGTAAAAAGACTGACATCCAAGACATTAGGCATCAGTTTCCCAGTAGAATGGACGACATAGATCAACATATATCATCAGTTTCCAACTAAATAACTGACATACATGTATTTATCCCTACTAAAAATGTTACCTCGGTAAAACATTAGGTGTCGGTTGCCCAACAGAACTGACGACATAGATCAACGTATATCATTCGTTTCTTACTAAATAATCAATGCTACATGTATTTATCCCTATTAAAAAACGTAACATCGACAAGACATTAGGCATTGATTGCAGGAGAAAAATCGATGTCATAAGCTAATTTGGGAGGAAATATTTTTTGCGGGACACATGGTGAGAACTTTTTATCATTGGTTCTTTTAGAAAAAAACCAGCGAACATGATTTTCGGAGGCAAAACTTTTCGTGGTGTACTTGATCTAAGACGTCGGTTTCTAATGTGAAAACCGATGACACAATATTTTAGGAGGCAAATTTATTTCACCAGAACAACTTTGCCGTTGATTTTTTACAATGCTGGAACAAGCTCATATCAAAATTTGTTCACTGAAAAATTAAATTTTGCAGGCTATCTTAGACGTCGGTTCTTCACAAAGAAACTGACATCATAGTAAAAGCATTACATGTGTTTTTTCTTAATCGGCAAGATTTGACCAGTAGTGACGTTTGTATTATTCCAACTGACGCTATAGGTCTATAGTGTCAGTTTTCTATAGAAACAGACACCAAGAAAAGTGACACCAGAGGTCAAAAATGTACTAGTGAATATTTAAACTAATGATCATATGTTTGTCTTGTGATTGTCTATTTGCCAAAGACATAAGTTTTTAATCTAGATCTATCCTATGCTTGAGAGAGAAGGGAATAGACACTTATGGTGATTGCTTATAGACTTACTAAGAGTATACAATGAGTGAAATATTATTTGTTGGTAAGATATCTTAAATAGTGGAACTCAATCCAAGTTTCCTTTGATACTTATTTTCTTATCCTTGATCATTTTGGTTCTCTATTTTATCTTTTTTTACTTGTTTATTGTTGAAGAATCACCGTTCCTTAAGGAATGCAAATCTTATCTTACCTTTTGATTGGTGTAAGACAAGACTTAAAGGATCTTAGCACTTACGACTCATTGTCTCTGTGGATCGACCCGTATCTACTACATCACACCTCTTTATTATCGTTGTGGGGATATAAGTGTCGGATTATAAACTCAAAAGTCTGATTACTCTGAATCCGCACAATTTTAGATGCGTGATTTGTGCTAGTTGGATTTTGTAAGCTAGTTCTCCCTTCGTTCTCTGCCTAAAAATCCCTTTTGTGTTTGTTATCTCTTTTGGGTATACATAATGATAACAGGAGCCAGGGCCGATCGCCTTCCTCTTTCGCTGTCATATTTTGTTCTCGGAAGTTGGAACCTTAGTCGGCCTAAGCCAGACCTTATGACTTATTGGGGTCCGTTACACTCATAGCATTACCTGGTAGGCTCGCTGGCGCTTCAGAACAGCAATGGCGTGGCAAGGAGGTGAGGCAACGTTGCCTCTCCAGCTAGCTCAACGAGCGCCGAAGCCCATTTTTCTCCGAAGGTGAAGTCACACAAACGTCCACCTTGCGCTGATATTCAGCTACACGGCATGAAATAGCAGATGCGAATGAAGAAAAAGAAGAAGAAGAAGATGACGACGCGATGGCGCGGTGACTTATTGGTGCTGCAGCTGCAATGCTGCTGCTTTCGTGGAGGGAAAGTAACCAAAGAAGGCGCCTGTCTCACTCCCTTTGGCAGTTGAGAGTGGTCCATCGCTTATTACAGTTCAACTCGGAGGAATACCAAGTGATATATAGTGACTGTGTCATACTTGGGCCCTGTTTGGTAAGGTGTTGTTTATTGAGTTCAAACGCAGCACTCTTTGTCAATTTTTACATTTGGTAGGGTGTGGTGGGGATGCGGTTCCGTGATTTGCAGCCGCACCCGACTCTCTGCTTTCTCTAAAAATCTTGGAAAATGTACCGGACCTTAAAAGGCTGCGGTCGGGTGTAGTCCGGTGTTTACGTGTATGTTTCTAGCATTCCAGAGTGATTGAGACGAAACACGTTACGGCTTACGAGTTTGTAGCTGTACCAGCGTGACTTGTGGAGGTCACTATTGAATTAATTAATTAGTAGGCTCAGCTGCTTATTGGTAGAACTTGTCCTTCTCTTTCGTATAAAACAGTACTGATAACTACCTTTTATATACTGTAAAAGTGATCTCTCTCGTACAAGCAAGCCGGTAGTATTTTATATCAACACCGGGCAGTACCAAACAATGGAAAATAAATTCACACGGTTCTATCAACGTCTAACCAAATAAAGTCAATGCAGTTACAGTTCTATATTTTTGACATCTGTCTTTTTTAATTCCTCCTACCTCCGACCACACCCTACCAAACAGGGACTATGTGGAAATTTCCACCCCACAATTAGTTTCCATGTTTCGTTTTAGTTTTACAAATTTAAGGACGGAAAAGCATTCTTTATAGTACTCTATAAGACCACATATATTAAAAAATTAACTCTAGAATAAGACCTGCTCAACGCAACATCAGCTTCCATCCTGCGTCTATTCAATCATATTTCTGAAATCTTCTTCTAAAAAATTATATGGAAATCCAATCTATCACGAGCTTAGGCGTTGACTTTAGTGACGGCAGCTTGAGAAGGGTCCGGAGTTGGAGGAAAAAAGGACCTCCTCAAACTGTGACTATGAAACGGGCCAGTTGGTATAAATTTCACAGCAGTGACAGTGAATGGCTGGTTTTGATAAATGAGGCGTGCACGCAAGTCGCAAACTCGCAATGACAATCATTGTAGTTTAATGCCTAATTTGGCCGGCAACTTCACAAATTCCGATAGTCCGTAGTGTTTTTTTTGCGTGTCAGGGGGAGCTAGTCGCGGACAGATAGCTGTTCACTGTATCCGACAATCCTTGGCGCGGGCAGAAAAACAAGATGAAATTGGTGATGATATGGTAGTCATAACTACTTAAAATTCTGGCGTGATTGATAAATGGCACGGTTTATGTTTAGCTATCCTTGGAACTGTAGTTAATACTTCCGCATAGTACATGACGGGTTGTTATGATACACGTTGATTACCACCGGGATTCAGGAAGTGCCCATCCAAACTATACCTTAAAAGTTCAAAAAATGACCACGTTTGACGGAGAAGTCTGACGCTGCCTTTACAGCAAAGAGAAAAAGACTGAAACTGACATGGGCAATATGCTAGCTACGGGAACTGAGTACATTGCTGTTGTTATCATCACGAAAGCACGTATGACGATACAAGCGCTGGTTTGTATAATACGGTACCAAATTGGCCATATCGTCTAGTTGGAAGCAGATACCACAAAACTAATCGTACGTACCTCATAGCAAATTAGCAATTGTCAACGGTGCTGTCCTTCTTGTACTTCCTGCGGAGGCCAAGCTACTGATCCAACTCGGCCAAGTTACTCAAGTGCGGGCCCCGCAACTCATCGGAAATTCAAAAATTTGGTCTTCTTTTTTGTGCAATCATAATACCAAAAAAAGGCATCTCTCAGCCCAGTAGAGAAGCTGTTGATTGCTCAAAATCTTGCGGGACTCTTATACTATGTTTGAGGACCCCGTAACTCACGTGAAATTCATAGGGCTGTAAATGGGTACGGGTAGACCCGCAGACCCGTAAATCCAGACCTTTAAAAAAACCGTCACGGGTCTAATTATTTATCCCGTATACCCTTGGACCCGTATATAAGCGGGTCTAATAATGGGTATGCTTGGACCCAGACCCACTAGACCCGCGTACCCGCTATACATAAGTAACTTCTTAAATACTATGAAATATATATCATACTTTACTAGTCTAACTAATATAATTCTTGAGATTATATCTTACTCTAACCACAATAAGATTGAGACTAGTCATATAATTAAGAATTAGTTATTCTAGTTACAATAGTGAACATCATATGTAAACTTAAAATCTAAATGTCTACTAATTTACGTTACTTTCTACATAAGTTAATGTTATGATGATGACTACAAATATATAAACAATTAACTCATTTGATGTTAATGTATAAAATATAGCATTATCTAATATAACTATTGCATGTTAATATACTATATAATAATAATATCTTGTTGTATTAAAATATGTAGAACATAGTCATTTCTCTTACATAAACAATATGATGTTTTATAGAACCGCTTACCCACATATCAGCTATTATTGTGGGTACGAGTATGGTGCGGGTCCAGATTTTGTAATATGCGGGTCTAGAACTGGAACCGAACCCGCTTAATTAGATGGGTATAGATATGGGTATGGTCAGACCCGCACCGTACCCGCACCGTTTACACCCCTAGAAATTCACATGGTTGGCATTTGGTCTTTTTTTGTACAATATAATACCAAACCAAAAGATGCATCTCTAAACCCTTTCACGAAACTCGTAATTGACTACAACAAAATCCACTATAGGCCAGGACTAATTGGTCATGGATTCAAATCTTGATTAAATTAGAAATAGTTCTCAAAGCCTATCACTGGTCAATGTAGTTTTAATCCCTAACTATATATATTCTTTTTTAAATATTTCTCTCCCATACCAAATGAACCTTTTAACCCCGAACAAACCAAGCGACGGTTCGTTTTCAGGCTCAACGTCGACGCCCGCGCCCCGGCCCCTCCGTCCCTCATTCTCCTCGCATGATGCCAACTCCTTCACCCCCGTTCTTCGATGCACGAACAGTCGTCAACTGTTGGCCGACGTTCTCAAGGCCCCTGTTCTGCTGTTGGCCGTCGGTTGTCGACCGCCGAAGGCAAACCTGCTCCCTACTTTTGGCCTCTCTGCCTAGTTTTGGTCTCCGTTCAACAGCCGCTCTAACTGGTTTTCCTATTCGGCGTTGACATATTTTATTCTTCTCCTTTGTCGCTAGCCGTTGGATCTGGGCTTCAATCTGTAACCCAATGATCCAACAACTCTGATGGGTTGAGTAGAGGAACATAGGAGGCAGTCCCATGCTGGGTCGTGCAGACTCCATGGGCTCGAAGAAGGTTGGCCCACCACGGATCAAAGGGGTATTAAAAAGATCTAAAAACATCCGATCTTTGAATGATCATTACACAAGCTTTGAAGTTCAAACTCAGGCAATTCTTGTACGACTGATAAGATAATTGAGTCCTCCACAACATAAAATTCTTAGGGAGAAATGTGGGCACAAGTATTATATTCAATTTCACCTACAAGATAGATACATAATAATGAATGGTACATAGTTCAATTTTATAAATTAACATCACAAATAGTAAAATTGATCATCGATGTGACCGGATTAGAGTATCACCACACTTTGACTATGGAATTGATATCCAATGAGTAATATGAGTCACTAAGAAAGAGGAAGAGTATACTAGAGGAGAGAAAAGTCAAGTTGTCACATCCTTCTCTCCTTAAAAGAAATTTCCTCCTCGACATTCATCCAAGATCATATCCAAAGGCCAGCAATGATATATTCATCGTTCTTACATATTCATCGTGTTTAGGAAACCAAACTTGGGTGTCAAGATATTCTCCAATATGGGATGCACACTTTGGTTTTCATCATCAAGGGTGTATCCATCCCTATTATATGCATATTATGGCATTATCTTGACATTAGGGTTTTTACATCCCTTATGCCCAACACATTAGGGTTTTGCTCATGTATGCATACAAGATCATGGAACGTTATCAAAACATGTATTACCAAATTTTCAAATGGAAATGTTCATCATCATGAATTTCAATTAGGGTTAACATCATACTTATATTTTCATCAAGTTACAAATTACATGCATTGGTTAGTTTACCCCTAAGAATTCTATTGGCTATTTCCAGTTAGGTTCATTACTTTCATTTTGGGTTTGAAATTTGGAATTGTGTTCATCATTATTCAAGCTAATATCCAAAGGCAACATCATATCAAGTTCATGATTTCAAGCTTGCATATTTCATGTGGGATATGATTCCATATTAGGTCTATCTTATGACAATGACTTATCATACATATACCAAGTTTTAACTTAAAGAGATTATTTCATGTATCAAGCATCATGTTAGGGACACCATTATCATCAATGTTTTGGTGTTATAATATCTCACTTATCTTTAAAAGAACTTCCCAATCTCAAGACATTAAAGCTAAGAACATTCGCGTCAAGGTAAAATGTACTTACCACCCACATCTACCCATACTAAACTTTTACCTGGCATATAAAATGATAACAACCACTATATTTTTGTACATCAAACCACTAACACGAGTATGAGGCTCATCATAGTTATCACACATGATATAAATCCTCTTAGAATTTTTGTACATGTCCCTCACCTTAATGGGAAAACATCAGATATTCAAATGCATCCATCTCTATGTTTAGATATTTTCATAGGAAATATGGGGTTGAACATTATCATGAAACCATACACTAGGTGGCACAACTCATATACTTAGAAGTAGTCTTGATAGGAACCCATTATCATGTATTTCATCACTCATATTTTTTTAACATTTCACATATATTTTGGAGGTTAGGTACTCTGACCTTATCATGTGTCGATTTGACTCATATCAAGAAACCCTTATCATATGTCCCATTCTAAAAGTTCTTTCTTGTAAAGTTATTGAGGCCCATGTTGGTTTCAAGCCATATCATCACTATCCATATCTCAACACGTACATTACTATGCACAAGCAAACCTACCAACCCACTAGCTATGTTTCCCACACCGATCAAGTCATATATACCATGCATGGTGCTAGGTTTATCTAGGGTTTTATGGACAAATTCATCTCATATCATCAAAACATATGTGATCTTTCCAAAACAAGCATAGGTCTATTCAAGCAAGTTCATATCATCAATAATGACATTAATATCATCATCATCTCATATCATCAAAACATATGTGATCCTTCCAAAACAAACTTAGGTCATATTCAAGCAAGCTCATATCATCAACAATGACATCATCATCATCATCATCATCATCATCATCATCATCATCATCATCATTATGATCATCACTATGATCATCATCATCGTGAAATCATCATCATCATCATCACCATCATCATCATCATCATCATCATCATCATCATCATCATCATCATCATCATCATCATCATCATCATCATCATCATCATCATCATCATCATCCTCATCATCATCATCCTCATCATCATCATCATCATCATCATCATCATCATCATCATCATCATCATCATCATCATCATCATCATCATCATCATCATCATCATCATCATCATCATCATCATCATCATCATCATCATCATCATCATCATCATCATCATCATCATCATCATCATCATCATCCTCCTCATCCTCATCATCATCATCATCATCATCATCATCATCATCATCATCATCATCATCATCATCATCATCATCATCATCATCATCATCATCATCATCATCATCATCATCATCATCATCATCATCATCATCATCATCATCATCATCATCATCATCATCATCATCATCATCATCATCATCATCATCATCATCATCATCATCATCATCATCATCATCATCATCATCATCATCATCATCATCATCATCATCATCATCAACATAGGTCATCTTAGCTATTACAAGCCTAATCTTTATTACTTCTCTAGACAACTCTAGAGACTACAACTAGCACCTAAACACTCTCATCTAGACTGATGCTACATCTCTTTATATTAGGTTGCATGAACACTCACTACCTTTCTATGTGTGGTAACATTTTTCTATATATACATATATTAATACTTGAAATATGTTTTCTCCAACATTAAAACATGCAATGGAAAACCAACATACTCCATTCAAATCAAACCAAAACCAAAACTAAAACCAAAACCAAGTTACCACACTCATTAGGTTCTCTAGCAACATGACACCTAGAGAACTAGCAAGAATATGATGCGCACATGTGTAACTACACTAAGAACATGTCATGAACATATGTCTGGGGTTGTAGTAAGATCTCCCTTGTATCACCCTCACTGAACCTACAACAAGTACTACAAGAAGAAGGAGGACAAAAGAAAGGTTCTAGGTATTGCACAAGTCTACACCTAGTTCCAAAAAAATTAGGTTCTAACCTAGAGGCTAAGTCAACTTAGTCCACAAATGACAACTTATTAAGTTTCTAGGTTTGAGATGTAAGGTTGATTGTAGTTTGTGTTTCATGTGAGCAATGTTTGGTGTAGTCATTCTTCATGTCGTGACACCATCTATCATGGAACAATTATTACTCATATCCAACCTCCAAATGACTAGAAAGTTAATGTATGAAGGACCCGAGCATCCATCCCTAGCATGATAATTTCAAAATGTGAATGTGGAAGCTAAAATCTGAGGAAACATGAACAAACAACAAGATAAAGGCACCAATGTGATCTCTTCATTCAACATGCATTATCAATACAAACATTATTTATTACAAGATTTCAATTACAAGTTGAGAGTCAAAAGTTACAACTTTGCTCATGTACAATAGCTTGGATCTTACAACAAGCACACCTGAACAAAGATCACAAAGACTTCAACCCCTTAGCCATATCTAAACCTAAAACATAGGTGAAACAAGAGGATCAACTAAATACATGTTCAGTATAGGGTAGGATGATAAATATATATAAGATTTACTTAATTTGAAAAGATTATAGAAGTAATCGAGAAAGAATAAACAAGTTAAGTGTTTAACAAAACAAGTTCCCATGTTTTATATCATTTTACTCTAGTGATACCAACAACATCATGTATCATAATTCCTTTGACAAACTTCCCATTAGAAGGGTACATGAGGGTGCTAAATATTAACAAACATATTTGTATGTAAGTGACCTCAATGATCAAAGTCATTTAGAAAACCCTATTCCAAATTTGTATAATGGAATTTCAGATTATGTCTTCAAGTAAAAAAATATTTGAGACAAGCATCAAATACAATACTAGAATACTACATGGAAATATTTGAGCATATAAAAAAACATACATTTGTATCATAGTTCAAACAAGAAAGCCATAGTAATATAACAATTCAAAGCCCGTACATGATTCAGATATTCATGACCTATCCTTGACCATCTAGATCACAAGCAGTCACCTGGTTAACAACAAGATTACATAAATGTATTAGATTTTCATCATTAACCCTAACTACTTCCAGTTTGGCTTTCAACCAATTTAGGTTCAAGGTTGCTAGTTAGATCATTTGATGATCTTTTACTGATTTAGAGTCTATCATGAAGGTATGTTTCAAGTTTTAAGTCATTATGAGGTTCCATTCATTCTATATAATTATATCAGGATTTAAGTCACTTATACATTCTTAGGGTCCACAGGCTCATAATAAGGTAAGCAAGGCAAGGGTTCATCAAGACATGATATTTGGACAATATGTGAGATTAAATCAATAAAATTAGGACATATAAATCATATATTAAGATTAGGTGGTTGTTCCTAATTACTCTAGGCATCATAATCCATCATTAGTATCAATATACCCACATACATTCAACTATCAAAATAGTTGACTTAGCATTTGAGCTCAACATATTACTAAAGTGGGGCACCCAAAATAAGGGAATCATAAGAGTTAAATCATCTTTGATTTGGGAGGTGATAAATACAATTAAGATCCATATAGATATTAGGGAACAAGCTAGACAAACAAGCTACTTATGTAACATAGGAGGTCAACATGGGTGGCTAAAGGACAAATTCACCATGAATCAAACAAGTGGGATTGAGCTTAGGTTGTTATTTCATATAACATACTTATAATATTGATTTCATAGATCAAAAGTAATTTGATGCACAATTTTGGTCAAACACATCCTTTTCTTCAAGGTATAATCAAAGATTCACATATTAGGGGTACATATATGCATTTAAGGCCAACCAGAACAAGCATAGTAATAAGGGATTTAGGTTAGATGTTAGCGCCATTGAGAAGCATAATATTACTTATTTTAAAGGTTAATGTGAGTATAGATGTCATTTAGAACAAGATTAGTAATATAGGCCAAAGATCTTCAGTAAAGTCCCAAACAAGTCATATATGTGCAATAGAGTCACTCATGAGAAATAGGAGGCATTGGGACCATAAAAATACTCAAACATATAGAAAAGCTACTGATTTGATGTTCAAGAGGGTGGGTGGTCATTAAAGATCCAAGATTTATCATACACCATTAAGTATGGCAAACACAGTTAAAGGTATGGGTTTTAGGGTTTGCAAATAGGTGCATGATGTAGATTTTTTCGAGACAATCAAATTGATATATGATATCATGAATTTTGGATGAGGGACGTGCAAGTCATGGTTTTTGGAATTTTTACATAAAAACTATATACAAGGGGGTAACCTTCATTATTTCATTGATTTCATAGCTAGTAGGAGGCACCAATGGGTGATCGGGCAGTTTGAGGAAACACCCAAGTTATACTCTCACCCATGCCTCCACAACTGGTAAGGACGAGACACGTGGCATTCCTACTTTGGCCACACTTGTTCCACCTCCCTTGATTGGATTGACATTGATGAGCGTGGACAACTAGGCTTTAGCCAACTCTGACCCAAGAGTGGGTGGGGGCTCTCATCATTGGATCAACATCTAAGAGACACCCCATTATCTTCCTCCCCATGCCCAAAATTCTTAGCCCTAGGCAACAACTAGTAGGTTTGTGGTCATTGACACGAGGGAACGTGTTGGACTCCAGTCACCTGTGGCCAACATGGACGTGCCAACTGGCCCTTCCTCGACTAGGAGAGGCCCAAGGTAGTCTTCACTGGCCATAAGGGGGGTAGATCACGCTGCAAGGACCCCCAAATGTGTGGTAGAGAACCCACAAGAAGAGAAAAAGAAAGCAAGGAAAAGGGGGTGCTAGCGACTGTGAGAGGGCCTGCAAAAAAGAGAGAATAGATGAGAAAAAAGAAGAAGGAGTGAGGAAATGAGATGAAAGAGGGTCGACATGGGAGTTGTCATAGTTTTAGCTAGCACATAGATACTTTTGCAACAATTGTTCCACCAACTACTGTATAGGATAGGGAGAGGAAGAGTGAGCCATTGGATCTGGGCTCGGATCCACAACCCAATGATCCAACAACTTTGATGGGTTGAGCGGGGGAATCATGGATCAATCAAAAAGGGGGAAATAGGAGCCAGTCCCACGTTGGGCCGGGTGCAGGCTCCTTGGGCCTAAAGAATCCTACCCAGTGTGGATCAAAGGGGTATTGGGTAGAGATAAAAAATAACCAAACTTTGAACGATCATTACATACATTTGAAGGTGAAATACAGGTGATTCTTACACCCTTCGAAATTTAATTGAGTCCTCTACAACATGAAATTCATTAGGGATAAAGGGGGCACATGTGTTAGATGTTTTTTTACTTGCAAGACCGATACAAATTAATGAATGGTACATAGTTCAATTATGTAAATTAATGTCACATATAGTAAAAATGATCATGGATGTAACCAAATTAGAGTATTACCACACTTTAACTATTGAATTGATATCCAATAAGTAATATCAGTCTGTAAGAGAAAGGAAGAGTATATTGAAGAAGAGAGAAAAGTCAGGTTATCACATATAGATTGAGCAATATTAGGGAAAACAAACATTGATATGCTTATCAAGGTTTACCATATCAAGATAACGATAACAAAACATCCAAGTGGATGACCAAAAGAGAACATTTAAAGTAAATGATCAATGAGAGAGTTTCTTGACTTCTAAAAAAATATCACAAAATAGAATTAGTTGCATGGTTAGTAATAAGTAGACTAACATATAATACAGTGTGGGGGTAGGAACCCATATATTCCATACTAAAGGAGAAAAAGGAATAAAACATCACTACCAAATAAATATAATATGTGGGATAACAATAAAACCATGTGTCTGGCATGGTAATAGAACACACTGCCTACAAACAATATTAATGGAACATGAATAAAAGCTAGTGCATGATAGGGGAATAAAACATAGTGTCTAAAATATGGTGTCACTATTGCTAGTTATGACTAGTCAATACAACATATAAATAGCACAAACAATATAGTGTATAATTTTAATGACCTCACTTTTCCTTGTCCCCCAATTAAGGAAGGACCTATAAGTTGAGATCCATTACCTAAATTTCTAAGGTTCCAGATTTAGCAAATAATAAATAATAGTAAACAATTTCCAATATTTCACAAATGTTGTTTTCAAGATGTAAAATAATGCTCCTCTAAGGAGTTACATGAATTTCTAACATGAGACTAATACATATGAGAAGAAATATCCAACTTATCCTACTTTAATTAGCTTTAATGTCTTCAGTTGATTTCATCTAAGTCATCATGTCTTGATATCTTCATATATTGTAGTTACCTAAATATCTGACAAACAAAACACATATCAGTATATTTCTATACGGTGTATATGGCGTGTATAAAAAAGTGTGAAAGGAATATAACAACATATAATAAATCAATAACTAGTAAATAAGAATTGGCATTTTTGTTAATTATTTTAACCATACCTGATATGCTATCTTTGTGTAATCATTGTCCCTTCCAGGGATCATGTGCATCACCCCATGATACATGTCATCCTAGGGTTCAAAATATGATATCTTTCTTTGTGTGATAATCATAGTGGAATTATAATTGAATAGAATGTAAATAAACATCCAACAATTTATTTCATGAATCCTCAAGAAATCCTTAGAAAACACCAGCAATCAGTAATGTGAATATTCATAACCGTAACCACACACCTTAATGTATGACCATATAGAACATATAATCATATTTCAAGTACTTTAAGCATATCATCCAATCTAGAAACCAAAGGTAGATCCGAGCTATCCCCATCTAATCTACATGTATGTATATCCTAAAGGTCATTATCGTGTTATTTGGATTAAACCCTAATCAGTTCGTAATCTGGGTTTTAGGGTTGTCTCGGGTTTGGATAAGGAATAGGGATACAAATCCTAATTCTATCACACATTAAACATTAGATAAAATGATAATTATTAGATACATCATAACCTTTCATTATGAACACCTAGATTATGTGCATTAATGTCATGGTCGGTTATGATCTTTGGTTTCAAAACCCTATTTCATCATATAGATATGATTATTCACTTTAGAAGCCCTAATTATTCTTCACTATAATAATGATCATCTTGTATTACCATTGCATTTGACAATAACAGATTATATGTCCCAAAGAAACGTATTTAACATGATTAACAATCTATTCATCAAAACTAGGTTGTATACTCTTTAATCATTACTTAATCATGTATTGGCCCTAATTTTGGAACTATGATTAGAATTAGGCTTCAAACACATTTTTTGGTTTTTCTTTGTTTTCCTGATCAATTTGATATATAGTTTCAATATCATCAGATCTACTAATAATTAACTATGATTTTTGCAAAATAATCATACACATGACAATGGGATGCAACCATGTTAGCAAACATATCCATTACTTATTTTGTGTCGATGGTCGACTACAAAACCAAAAATGACCCATGTACCCTTCACTATTGCACCTTCATCTTGCTTGCAAGGAGGAGGAACATGCCATGGGTGGGTCAACTAGAGGGTTGCCTCCCACCTCCAGGGCATAGCAGACCCACACGAGGCCTGCACTAGCCCTGCCCAACACTAGCCAACTTGACCAAAAACTCACCCCCTGTCATCAGTGGCCACCTTTGGTCATCCGATTAACAACCTTCTGATTAGAAAATAAGGAGGATGTGAGTCGGTGAAAGATCTCTTTCCACCGTACTTTGTTGGACTATGTATTAGCATCACAGGCCTCAGTGGCATCTAGACAAACTTTCACTGTTCCCAGGTCCGGTCACATTCCCCCAGATGATGAGCACCTTGCCAATAGCAGCAGATGGCCCAACAATGATGATATGCATTGGGGCGGCTAAGCTTGGGCTACGTGGAGATTCTTTTAGGAAAAATAGAGGTACAAAGACCCCTCCCTTGATTTGATGGGATCTCTACATCCCTTTTTAGTCATTGGATGATGGAGGGGGTGTCGATTGGGTATTAATTTAAAATAGTATTTAGGGAAAATTCCCAATCCTTCCTGATAAAGGTGAACCGATGGCTTGTTGGATTTGATTTTATAAGGGGAATCCATTGGTGCAATATATTTGTGGTTAGATATCATGTAGATGGAGACCAGGGTATCTAAAGTTATGGTTGGTTCAAGCCTTGTTTCCATATTAGACTTAGGGTTGGAGACAACAGATACAACGCTGATCCCTGATCCAAAGGTCAAGCCAAGTATGATACCTCAAGAGGTGTGTGGGTTGAGCAACACTTAAATTAGAACATTTGATTTGTTTCCAAAATGGAATCACATGTAATAAATATTTGTAGGTCCCTCATTGTTTACATTTTCCCATAGGTCCCTAGGAGCATCCTATGGCTATGAAATTTTGATTGAAAGTCAATAATATCTTTCCCATCTTATATCTATTTTTTAGGATTTATTTGGATAATTATTATACACAAAACTTTCCTTTCAAGTATTTCTTTGAATCAATTACCATTATCACATGGATAGTCATTTCCTTCTCAAATTCTAGAATTATTGTAGTTTTGTTATTATCTTCAAGTATAGCAAAGTTAGACTGAGGTATTCTTATATGATTCCTCAAAACTTGTCTTCCCATTCATGGTTAGATAATTATTCCATTAATTCTCTAGCCTAAAAATCATCTTATAATCTCTTTGAAACTTTCCCATTATTCCATATTTCGATTATCTAACTCCCCATAAATGCATTATTTTTCATTTATGCATTAATTCATTTTATTTGTTAAACTTGTGCCAACATGACCTATTTGCAAATAAAATAGTATCACGAGACTCACTTCATTCATGGGTTTCACCCATGACACAAAGGTGATGGATTTATTATTCTATCAATTATGGAAATATAGAATTTTCCTATCAAAACAAGTCTGATATTAATAGCATTCAAATTTATTGAATTTGAGGATCTTACATTAATCAAGCTCAAATATTGGATGAGAAAATCTAAATGATATCAAGTGGGGTTAGGGGATCCATAAATAAGCATTCCACCATATCCAAAGTAAGATACATCATAAAATCATAAAAGTCCACCACTTGATTATCATGGTTTCATTTAGTTCCTCAAGTAAGTTTACCATATGAGATAGTATGAATAAGATACAAATAAGGATCTAACAAGCATGTCCAACCAACTAAGGACATAAAAAGATCTATTTCAATAAACTATATCCAAAAGGGAAATAAAAAATGAAAGAAGAATTTCAACATACTAATACCTCATAGAGTTTCAAGAAAAAAAAGAAGAGATTAATTTCTCAATATGACTCATGAGGAATGCAGCATACCTCGTCTCCAGTCTATCAAGATCCAAGGTAAACCCTAGTTCTACATCAGGGCCACAAGTCACCTATCAAAATCATATATGAAATTAAGGTTTACTTCATATTAACAATGTAAACCCAAATTTTTTTTTGTTATTACATAATTAAGTCACCAAAACAACTTTTTCATGTCAATTACACTTTCCTTATTCCATGGCATATTTTACTCTATTTTTCCAACTTACATATTACTAGATACAAAATTTATAAATTGCAACCAATTAGGAAAAATATAAAAATCACATACTTATTATATTGGAATCATGCATTGAGATTGATACCATTAGATGAGTGATAAGTTTTTTATTCCAAATCATATTTTTACTTGATTTTCTAAGTTACGAGTTCAAAAATGATTTTTGGAAAGATGAGCCAATGAAAAGTCTCTGAAAATCTATGTATATAGCTTTATCTACTTGGGAAGCTCAGTAAGGTGGACCACTCATGTGTGGCCACTTGTCCAGAACCCAAAGACACTCACACAGTAGAGAAAGAAAATGGGTATAGAAAGGCCATTATACCCCTTGAAGATGAGAAAGGTTTAACACCAGGCAACAAGAAAGATTGAGTTTTCAGTCTCTGGATTGTTCCTCCATTGACGTGGAGAAGTTGTTGATGGAGTACAATATGTTAGAGCAAAACTCGGATGAATCCTTTTGGCACCATATGTAAAGGTGCTCATGGCCTTCGTCATCTCTTTTCAAACTCATTGTGACCAAGTTTGGGTCTAGAGTCATCCAAATGACCAAGGAATGTCTTCTAGAATAGTTGTACACAAGCCACAATAGAAAAATAGATACAAACATATAGAAAGGGGTAAACATCAATGTATACCTCTATTTATTAGATTGAATGCCTCAAAATCTCCCTATAGTCTGGATGAATGAACATGAGAGATCGGGGACCCCCTTGAAGGTATGAACCTTTCCACTAAAGTCAGACCAAGTTCTCTAGGTAACAAAAGACCAGCAACCACTCCTACGATCAAATAACCACAACTCAATGGTCTCAAACATTTCTAGGGTATCCGAAGAAGGTTTTGAATGTAGTGTATATAGGTTTGGTATCTGAGGATGGAGAGAAACCAAAGCGGAGGAGGAAATAGGGGAGGAACAGGGGTGTCCAGAAAATGAAAAGGAAGAACAATGGGTGCTTCCTATATATGTTAGGGTTTGAATTAGAATTCTAAAGATCTAGGAAACAATCACAAATTTAGGAAAAAAATAATCTCGTAAAACCATTGATGGAGGAATGATAAATCAAAGAATGAAAATAGTGAGAAACAAAGGTGTATATGGCAAGAAGGCACAATATATAAAGGTGGAAGATTAGTCATGCGCATCTGATCCTGATCCAGTGTCTTAGGGCTGAATTATATTAGCAACAAGCATAACAATGAAGTACTATAGAAAATTGAGTATATTGGTTAAATAGTTAATTTTTTAAGCAATTATAATTAATTTCTCTTTATTCAATTTAGGGTTCAAATTAGGTTCAAATAAAGCCAAGTTTTATATTTAGGCTAATTAAGACATGTAGAACCCAAATCTTATGTCGGTTTCCATGTTGTAATCATCCATCATATTCTTTAGTTTTCTAGAGTTTAACTTGTATTTTTTCCTTACTGAAACTTTGGTATATTGGATTATCCATTTAATCTCACACCTGGAACCCAAGATAACAAGGACCTATGAAATACAATCTTGGTGTTATATTACAAATTTGAAGTTTCACTTTATGAGTTATAATACAACTAGGGTTTAGGCTCATTATCTTTATATTTATTGTAATATTACAGTGCATTATCATGAACATTTGTTAGTTAGGTTCTTACTAACTTCAAATTTAAATTGGTATAAAGATGGTTATATTATATTATATTGTATAATTAATTAAGTAAATTAATATCAACAATAACTTATATAATGGCACATAATCTCTATTCATTTATATGAAAACTCTAATTATTATTCCATTTCATATATTAAGCATATTATTCATATCATTAGTCATATTTTAGTCATTACATATGCATAAGAATCATATATGACTTATTAAATGGAATTACTTAAGCATTATTTACTTTATTGGGACTATTTTTATGCTTATTAAGATATCTTATGTTATTATGTCACATAGTGATGATAGTGCATCACATGAAGTACCAAAAATGACTAGGTTAGGAAATATACCTACAAATAAGGGTTAGGTAAACATTATCACTTTACCAATCATCACTACATTCCAAGCCTAGGGTTCGGTTCCATATACCCATTCTTCATCATATAGGGGTTTAGATATTTCAGGTATGATTAGGGTTACATGTAACATTAGCTAGGGTTTATACCTAAGTTACTCATTATATTATGAAATTAATATTCATTAGGGTACAAATGAGTGTATTACGGTTTATGTATATCCTTATGTGTTCAAAACTAAGGGTCTATGCATATAATCATTACATTCAAGGGATTAAGGTTTCTAGAGTTAAGATGCTAGGTTTCAGTGTGTTACAGATACCACGAGACATCTCTTAAAAAGTTATAGAACGTCAAACACCAACATTTGTGAGGTAACATAAAAAATTATCTATTAGATATTTGCAAACAACAAAGCCTCATCATAATCAAATGAACCACATATTATGAGATTTGAAGACAAGTTAGGTTGATCATTAATTTAATGCTAAAGATATAATACAACACATAATCAAATTGGTTATACTTAATGTTATATTAAGTAGTGTTACACCTTAATTTTGTCTCAAGAGGTAATCCTAGGGTTATAGGAATTAAAATCTAAACTTACATCTTTACTAGTTGGTTTTCATAGTATTTCCCTAATTAACGATTGCTTATAGCTTGAGTTTTACTTTGAGTAGGTTAGAATATTTCTTTTGCATACATTGAAATTAAACTTCAAAGAAGGTATAAATGATATATTATAAGTTTGTCAATTAAAAATAAGGATGTCCAGACTTCCAAAAATGCATAACATTTATTGATGTGAGGGTTGCATCGATCGATGTTGTGAGATCCTAAACCCTAATTAACCTTAAATTTGCATTTTTCAACATAATAGTATTATTTTGCCAAATTAGTGTAAAAATAACATTTGTTAAATATGATATCTCAATAATATTCTAAATATCAATTAAGTTTGATTATATAGGATTTGGGTAGCAAGCCCTAGATTGGTTGAAAATAGGGTTTTGGCCTGAAATGGCCCAAGAAAGGCCTATAATGATATGGTAAATAAATTAAATTAATTTATTTAGTGAGTTAATTTTAGTTATTAGTAAATTCTATAATGTATTTGTAATCTACATCATTTTTTAGTAGTTTAATTGGAGGTCAAATGCTCAAGTTATGTCAACTTATTGTTTGAAAAATAAAAAAGGAAAACTTAAATAATTTGAAAAATTACCAAGCACCTAAAATGGTCACATAATATTAGTAAGGCCTACAAAATTTATAAACCACCGTTCAAATATGAAATTTGTGGTCAAAGATAGTGAGGTGATATTGGGTGTGGACCCAGAGTTGACTTGGGTCAAGTTGTACCCATTTTAAGTGGAATCTAGTAGTTCTTGATTTCTCTTCTTCTTTCTTCTATTTTTAATTAGATATATTGGTTTGGTCAAAACATTTCTGAAAGTAGAGTAAAAATCCTAATATATACATCTTCTTTTTTTACTTATCATTTCATCTAGGAATGATCTTGATCTAGGGTTTTATTGGTGATTCTCAACATCAAAGGCGTTTTTTGGGATCTTTTATTAAAGTATGAAATTCACCTACTTGGTAAAGGAGAGGAAGTATTTCACATGATTATTACAGGAAGGGCAAGTGAGTTAACCCCATTTTAGATATATAAGTATTTATTAAACTCAAGTTAACCCATTGGTTCTCATTTAGCCTTATTTTGGATAATTTTGTTGGTTTTGTGGTAATATGAGGACTTCGTTATGAAATTTGGAATACATACGTATTTTATAGTAATCTACTTATATCAAACATTTTTGACATAATTTTTTTGTTATTGAACACCTTTTCATGAATACACATTCATAAAATGTTGTCTTAATTTGGCGGGGTTTGGTCATTTGGGGTGGAAGTTGCTGTAATATTCATATAATGAGATGAAATTTATAAACTAGTATAAAGAGAGTTATATGATAGATAGTGAATCTTGGTCATTCTTATTGAGGTATAAAAATATAACATAATTTACTTTGCCAAATATTACTCACTTTAGGCTAGTTTTGGATAATTCTTGGTGGAATTAGCTCAGACAAGGTTATTTTGTTGCTATATTTACAATGTAATATCATATTCAAGTTTTTATTTGTGTTACTCAACTCTTACTTGAGAATTGATAAAAAATACAGTCAATGAACTAATATTGGCTTTCACCTAAGTATGGGACAATAGTGGTATAACCCAGGGTTTCTACTCATGTGATGAGGAAAATTGTTTATTCTTGTTGCTATGAATTATATGAAGTAAAATATAATATTTTATGATATCATATCCATGATTAGTATTTAACTACCTCATATACATATGAAATTAGGATTTTACTAATGAAAATAGGAAAGTGTCTAGTCAATGGTTGTTATTATCTCTTAAGGTATATGAAGTTTTAAAAATTATTAGTATGGATTAGTGATCAAGCGTAACCTTAATTTATTAGTTTTAGGATGCCTCAGTCACCATAAAACTTTCCTAGTGTCTATAATATGGGAAAGGAAAAGGGTTCTCTTGTAGCAGCCCTGAGGACTGTGAGAAGGTTTCTAGAAATGTAGAGTTGTGGCTTCACATAGATTTTTGTAAAGATTAACTTGATGGAGTGATCCACACCTTCTTTGTAACACAGTGTGAGAGTACAATATTCAATTTTATTAGAAGAATCATCTCTCTACTCACATGTCTAGTTGTAGCGATGGCATGTAATGTTGTATCTCATTCTTCCATGAATTTGTACATCAGGGTATTTGAAGTACAATGCCACTAACCCTAGTTTCGCCCTTCTACACAATATTTTATAGGGTTCAGTCATAAGAACCTAGGATGCAAGACTTGATTTGAGTAGTTTCCATGGTGTTGTCCCCAACAATGTTTCCTCGCACAAGCCAAGTTAAGACAATCTTAGTAGTACCAGTAAATGCTAAAATCTTGCGATGCAATATTTGGATTAGTTTCACTTAGTCATAGCTTGGTGGGTACAACCCATGCTAGTTGTAGAAAAACTAAAATATGTTAATTGTTAAACTAGATTGATAAGGAATTATAACTTTATTTGTTATCAATCTTCTACATTGTTCTATTGATGTTTGAGTTGTTCAAATCCAATTTAGTGATTTTTGGAATTGATATTCATGTCTAAGATGCCATGTCATTCTAATTAAGTTAGTCTAGACTAATAATTCTTTAGCTCTGAAAAGAAGAATATTATTATCTATTTTTGGGTGATTTGTTACTCACTAGGAATTTTATCTCACATGAGTAGTTTCACTTGCCTTTAGGTTCTCAACAGTAGGTGACATACCTTGAAGATGAATATCCATTGTGATGTACTACAAGTAAGGACCCCCTATAATGAGTTGGGAATGCCATGTGTACTAGTATTAGTAATAGTGTCATCCATGTTACTCAGGTCATGGAGAGTTTGGGTTTGAAAACTACTAGAGGGGGGGGGGGTGAATAGAGTTTTATAGATAATTTAACAATTATTGAATTCAAACAACCACAATGAAAATATTGGACAAGGAGACACAAGGTTTAGAGTGGTTCCAACTATAGCAAATACTATAGCCGTCAGTCCACTACCCGGTTGCTTACCCAACCGGGATTTGAAAAGAAATTTATTTTATTACCTCTTCAAGGAATTTACATAAAATACAATCTCTTTTCCTAAACCCTTCAAGCAGCCTTCACCTAGAAGTAATCGCCAACCTTGAAGCAGCCTTCCCTTGAAGTAGATGCACCAACTCCCGTTGCACCAGCCTTCTGAAGTAGCTTCCCTTGCGATAGCCTTCTTGAAGTAGCTTGAAGTCCCCTTCTCCTCCGAGAAGTCAACCCTCTCCAATCCGCAGCCTCCAACCCTAGGAGTAGCAAGGAGAGTACAAAGAATAAATAGGAACAAGAAAGAAATAGAGAAATTACAACTTATCCTTTAAACCCGAGGCTTGATATGCCTAGATCAAGCGTAAGATCTCCTAGCCAAGTATGTGAACTTGTAATTGCTGTGGGTAGGAGAATCTAGCCTATAGGACACGAGATTGAGCTAAGGAGAATGTAGGCCAATGATCACAGTGCTCAAATTTGCTTGCAAAAGATTGCTCAAGTATGCTCAAGTGTATTCTCAAGTGTAACAAGTGAATTCTAGTGTCCTATGGCTTGTCCTATTTATAGGAATGGCCTAAGTATGCTTAAGGACGTTCTAGACAACTTCTAGGGGTTTCTAAGTGCTTAACTAGCCGTTAGGTACAAAGTTGTTGCTTTAACAACGGCTAATTAATTTATTCTGCAGTTGCTGTCAGAGACCATCTCGGTCGACAAATGGTCGACCGAGACACCTACTCGGTCGAAGTTTTGTCGACCGACAGGCTCTCTAGAACAAGTGATTTGCAACGTCTTTCTTCAACTGCCAACTAACTTGTCTGTTGTGTCTAACGGCTACTTTGGATCTTTCTCGGTCGAGAAGATGGTCGACCGAGAGTGTCTCGGTCGAGGAGTTTGTCGACCGAGGATGATCCTGTTTCAAGGTTTCAATTTAAGCATTAATTATATGTGTGAGTGTGCAAAGGTGATCCTATTTAAATGGGATGACATGTCTAACTATGGTGTTTGGCTAGGGAAAATCTAACGCTTGATTTACATGCAAATCTAAGTACTTGTACATTATATATTTGTACAAGTTTTACAACATTGATTACATTGCATGAAAATAAAACTAAGTAAGCTCTTGGATTTTCCCTTGCTACTTTGTCATCCTGCACACTCAAGTAGCTCGTTAGATTAATAAGAATGAAATGTTTGTCATCATCGAAACAAAGGGATTTATCATAATATCTAATTTATCCAACAATCTCCCCCTTTTTGAAGATGACAAACATTTCCTAAATATGAAATAAGAAAATATAAAGCATGTGAGTTTCATACCTGAAAATTACCTTTTGTAGCCATTTATGTTTTGCAAGTGAGTGCTGGCCAAGATGTGATGAAACTCATTTATAGTTTTGATTTTTATATTCTTTCTCCCCCTTTGTCACTTCAAAAAGATATCCAAGTTGAATATTTTATTTTTCTTCTCCCCCTTAATATTATGCTCCCCCTTAAATGGATATCCTATTAAAAACATAGATTTTTGTCTAATTTATCCACAATTTGTTTCTCAATCATTTGCAAAGGATGTTAAGCCTTGAAACGATATGAGATTCCCTTAAGCGTATGATGAATGTATATTGATTTCTCATTTATCAAAGGATGTTAAGCCCTGAGTTAAATGAGAATCCTCTAAGCTTAGAGTACATAAAAAATGTCTCCATCCAAATGCAAGGGATATTAAGCCCTGTTTTGGGTAGAGAGTTCCTTCAAGTACAAGATACTATTTTGAATAAATTCATAAATTCTTTATAATCAAGGAAAATGTCCAGCTACATATCATGGTTACAATGGTTTTGTGAGCTTCTTCAATTTAAATGGTCAAAGTTGTTTTTATGATCTCCCCCTTAGTCTTATGCTTTGCTCCCCCTTAGATAGATATCTCAAATGAAAGTTTGAGTACTAAGCAAAAACTATAAAATGTTGTAGATGATCTCCATGATTAACAAAGATGTATGCAATTTATGGCAGTCTGGAAAACAGAAACCCAGTCGGTCGACAATTTCTCGACCGACAGTGTTCTCAGTCGACTAGTTGCTCGACCGAGGATGTTTCTGGAGAACTGTTTTGTCATTTGTCAATTTAGCCACAATGTTAATCGTTGCCTGTTTTAATTATGACTCCCCTTATTTGTTATGCTCTACAATAATTATAATCCATATTTTTTTTGAAGATATCTCATATGCCTAAAAAAAATAACCATTTGAATCAAGCAAAAGATGGCAAACTTCATTCAATAGCTTGGAAAAATATTACAATCATATAGAAATGGCCAATTAATTACAATCATTGTCACTACAACTAGTACAACTTCAACACTTCACTGGAAAGATTTAAGAATTACATCGATGTCCAGATCTTTTCCAAGGAATGGCTCGGCTCCATAATATTTGACCAGAGTTTGCCAATCCAAAGCACCTGTTGTAGTTAATGCATATGCTTCCAGAAATGTGGGAACTCGGTCAAATCGGAAGTGAGCAGCTATATCTTGCAATTGTATGGAGGAAAATTGAGTGTGTGCAAGATCCATTGATGGTGGAGGTGGAGGTTGATAGTAGTTGTATGAAGGGTTAAATGGGTTGAGCATGCCAGGATTTAAGGAATGCGGATATTCATCGGTTTGGCTTGGAGAAAGATTTTGCATTCTTTGATTTAAGTATGTCATGGCATGGTGGGTATAGTTGAGTTGGTTACTAAGATGATATTGGGAGCCGACAAGATAAGTGAGAGTATTTTGGATGGGATCAACAGAAAGATTAGTAGGAGGAGGGGGTGGTGGTATATCTTGATGTGATGATTCTCCTTCTACTCTTGCCCTTTTATGACCAAAGTCAATCCCCATCTTCTCTACGGTGTTCTTACTTATCTTTGGTGGTCTACGCTCCCATGTATACCCCATATCTTCAATTTGTAACTTAAGAAAATGTTGAGTGATCTGGCATACAAAATCGGTATACGGTGGATTGCCAGAAAACTCAAGCATGTTTTTAAGTATTATGCGAATGAAGTTTATAGGAATTTCTTTTATGATAGCATAAATTAGACACATGCGGAAAATAGGGACCTCAGATTTATTGGCTCTAGGATGTATGTTAGTGGAAACAATGAGGTTTACTATCCTACATGCAGGTTTCAGGTTTATTGCATAATAGGTTCCCCTATCTTCATGACAAGTGGTATTGGTTTGAAATATGGCTCTTTTGATATCACTAAGGCTAGTGGAGTGGTCATCATGGGAAAATAAATTTAGTGGATTGCCGGTGGTAAGGTCAAGGAAATCTTGGTATTCATCTATATCAATTTCTAGCATATCAAGAATATCCCCTTCGGAAAATTTAAAACTACGCCCATTGACCATGGTGTAGAAGAATGTGGTTTCATTTTCGGTGTGGGATAAGAGATTGGCATAGAATTCGTTGATTTACTGAGTACTATTTTTAAAGTTGATTTTTAAATGCAAATGGTAGATCATTTTTGTAGAGCATATATATGGATATTCTAAGGGAGTAATATTGGGATAATTTAAGACTTAAATGACAGCAAATGTTTTAATTTTTCAAGAAAAATTTATATTAGGTCCAAAAGAGAGAATTTCCAAGATAAGCAATTTTTGTCGAAGCTTATTTTAGGTCGTCCTTGACTACGACCATAGCGCCCCTTAGTCAAGTTTTATTTTGACCAAGAGGCAAATTTTGCAGATATTTTTCAGATTTGAATATATTGAGTCAAATATCTGCATAAAATTTAAATATCAAGTTGAAGCATACTACTTAATTGGAGACATAATTATTTCAAAAAAAAAATACTGAGTTAGAGATTTTGTGGCAAGCAATAACATATAACTGATAAGTTATTTTACTGGCTTGCAAACAATTTTCTATGCGCACCCAATGATGAAAGCATGGTATAAAGCATACAATGATAATTCCATTAGTATATGAATAGACCAGAAAATATTTTTACGAAAAATTATATGAAAATAGGAATTTTATTTTTCATTAGACTTTAAATCATTTAGGGAACAAACTAATATCAATTTATATTTGTAATTATGTAGAGTTGAGATAGACATAGAAATATGCAACTAATGTCATTGGTCATATCTCAACTTTGATTTTGTTCATTTAGTTTGGAGGTTTTGGAACCCAAACTAACTCTACATCTTTTCTCTTATAAGGATATGAAAATGAATAGTGACCAAGGCGCAAACAGTAATGACAACATATTGAGTCAACTTCATATCTTTTTCTATGGTTGTGTCCTATGTTGTCATTGGGTGAGGATGTCCTTTTAGGTACATATATAGATTGGGTTTGTGACTTTTTCTGACTAGGTTGTTGATGAGATTTTCCTTTAGGCTTGTAACCTAGTCCCCTTCTCCCAATTTGTTGATGGGGATTATCTAGAATTTGATCAAGAATGCCATGGTTATTCAAACTACGAACTTGTTGTTGTAGCTTGGCAATCTCATCCATTCTTTTCTTAATGTCTATTTTTGCTTGGTCTAGATTTGATGACAATAAATTTCTTTCTTTAACAACAGTGTCATAATCTATATGGGTGCACAATAATGGTTGTTTCTGAAGATCGTTTACTTGAGTCTGTAAGTTTGTATTTTCAACAGAAAGGAGCTTGCAATCGGCTTCCATCGATTTTAACTTAAGATCAGAAAATTTATTTCCCTCTTTAAGATTCTCATTTTCAGATGCAAGAGCAAGAAGTTTAACATTTAGATCACCATTTTCCTTATTTGATTTCTTTAATTTCTTTTTGCACTCAACATATTTATTATGTGTTTCTTCAATAATAGCAACTAGTTCTTCTTTAGATAAATCAAAAAGACTTACCTCTTCTTCTTCTTCTTCTTCACTAGTTGTAGCAATAAAGCATTCTTTGTGCTTATCCTCTTCCTTTGATCTCCATGGGCATCCTGTTGTTTTGTGATTTGTTCCTAAACACCAATTGCAGCATGTAGTGGTTTTGTCCAAGCAATTTTCACCATTTCCCTCCATTCTTCAAGACCTGGTTAGGGTTCCTTGAAGCCTGCTCTGATACCAATTGAAAACTACTAGAGGGGGGGGGGGTGAATAGAGTTTTATAGATAATTTAACAATTATTGAATTCAAACAACCACAATGAAAATATTGGACAAGGAGACACAAGGTTTAGAGTGGTTCCAACTATAGCAAATACTATAGCCGTCAGTCCACTACCCGGTTGCTTACCCAACCGGGATTTGAAAAGAAATTTATTTTATTACCTCTTCAAGGAATTTACATAAAATACAATCTCTTTTCCTAAACCCTTCAAGCAGCCTTCACCTAGAAGTAATCGCCAACCTTGAAGCAGCCTTCCCTTGAAGTAGATGCACCAACTCCCGTTGCACCAGCCTTCTGAAGTAGCTTCCCTTGCGATAGCCTTCTTGAAGTAGCTTGAAGTCCCCTTCTCCTCCGAGAAGTCAACCCTCTCCAATCCGCAGCCTCCAACCCTAGGAGTAGCAAGGAGAGTACAAAGAATAAATAGGAACAAGAAAGAAATAGAGAAATTACAACTTATCCTTTAAACCCGAGGCTTGATATGCCTAGATCAAGCGTAAGATCTCCTAGCCAAGTATGTGAACTTGTAATTGCTGTGGGTAGGAGAATCTAGCCTATAGGACACGAGATTGAGCTAAGGAGAATGTAGGCCAATGATCACAGTGCTCAAATTTGCTTGCAAAAGATTGCTCAAGTATGCTCAAGTGTATTCTCAAGTGTAACAAGTGAATTCTAGTGTCCTATGGCTTGTCCTATTTATAGGAATGGCCTAAGTATGCTTAAGGACGTTCTAGACAACTTCTAGGGGTTTCTAAGTGCTTAACTAGCCGTTAGGTACAAAGTTGTTGCTTTAACAACGACTAATTAATTTATTCTGCAGTTGCTGTCAGAGACCATCTCGGTCGACAAATGGTCGACCGAGACACCTACTCGGTCGAAGTTTTGTCGACCGACAGGCTCTCTGGAACAAGTGATTTGCAACGTCTTTCTTCAACTGCCAACTAACTTGTCTGTTGTGTCTAACGGCTACTTTGGATCTTTCTCGGTCGAGAAGATGGTTGACCGAGAGTGTCTCGGTCGAGGAGTTTGTCGACCGAGGATGATCCTGTTTCAAGGTTTCAATTTAAGCATTAATTATATGTGTGAGTGTGCAAAGGTGATCCTATTTAAATGGGATGACATGTCTAACTATGGTGTTTGTCTAGGGAAAATCTAACGCTTGATTTACATGCAAATCTAAGTACTTGTACATTATATATTTGTACAAGTTTTACAACATTGATTACATTGCATGAAAATAAAACTAAGTAAGCTCTTGGATTTTCCCTTACTACTTTGTCATCCTGCACACTCAAGTAGCTCGTTAGATTAATAAGAATGAAATGTTTGTCATCATCGAAACAAAGGGATTTATCATAATATCTAATTTATCCAACAGGGTTATTGTGGATTTTGATGTGCTACTTGACATTATTAATTAGATGAATCAATTTTTTGATGTTGCATGTGTACTTTGTAGTTGTAATGTGAAATACATATTCTATATATTATTTGAGTAGGCTTAATATTGCATGTATACATATACTATGTGTGTTTATTTATAGGTTGATATACTCATGGACTTATGTTGATATTTTATTATTGGTTTAATATCAATTGAGGTCATCTTATAAGAAAGGATAAAATTAACTGTGGTTTTCATGACAAGTAAAAGGCTAATTTTAGATCACTTAATTTGTATATCAAATTTATATCATATTTGCTTTTCTTTGTGTTATCTTGACGTTAGTTTGTGTTTAGTCATAATCTAGGGTTCATGGTTCCACAATTTGATGTGTTAGAGCTTATGTTTGGATTTGAGTCTATAGGGCCATAGGAGGTCGTGTCAAGTATGTTCCTTGTGTTGTCTGTCTATCTAATTATTACTTATATGCTAACTGATGTGGAAGATTGTAAAAAAGAAGAGTAAGGTGGGAGTACTTATGTTATGTTGGCTACTCTGCTATAGTGACCATGGATCAACACATTCAATTAGAGATCTAAAGGTTGATCTAGGATATACCACCTTCACCACTATTCACTGGTTAGGTTGATCCAAACATGCATGAAATGTTTGAACAACTAGTTCTTTCATGGGTGCAAGTGATAGATAGACTGGCTACACAACAACATCATACTCCAATGCCACCTGTAGAGCCACCTCATGATTGAAAATTGATGTTGGAGTGTCTTTCATGTGTTGGAAATATACAAATTACTCTTATATAGATGATCCCATAGATGCAAACCTTTGTCTTATTGATGTACAATTAACCTTCCACATTCTTGATTTACAAGAAGATGAGAGGTTCATTCATGTAATATACCTACTAAAGGGTAGTGTCGAACATTGAGGGGAAATGGAAGGAGCCAAGAGGACATGATAAAACATTTCCCGAGCTGATTTTTTATGTGAGTTTGAGACTTGACATTTTGAAAAGTCTTAACACCTAAGAAGATGAGAAAATTTGATAACTTTTACTAAAGGATGATGAATGTGAATGACTATAAGGCTAAATTTATAGATCTCCTATGGATGAGGAGAATATCCATAGAGCTTAACGTGTGGATGCATCATTTGACCTTCTTCATGAGACACCACTGATTGTATTAACAATTGTAATCAAGGTGTATCCGTCTCATATATTGATGGGCATAAAATTTAATCTATGTATTTCCACTAGAGATGCATGGATTTGAATTCATCCTACAGATGGATCATCTAGAGCACTATAGAATTAAGATAGAATGTTGGTCTGAGGAAGTAATATTTTATGATGCATGTGTTTTTTTGGATTTCCTAAGGAAATAGGAATATTCTCTCTACATGTCCTATTTCAATAGTGGTAGAGGACAAGATGATGGGACATGGTTGTATTGCTTATCTCACACATGTCCTTGATACTAGGGATGAAAGTCATGGAAGTGTAGATGTTCATGTGCTATGTAAGTAGCCAGATGTTTCTCTAGGGGACTTTCTAGGTGTACTACCTACTGAGATATTGAATTCAAATTAGTCTAACTACAAATAGAATATTTTGCACAAGCTCTGCATAGAATGGCTACATACGAATTAAATGAGATGAAGAAGTAGTGTAGTATTTTCTAGGTAAGTGTTTTATCCAGTTGAGAACATCGACTTGGGGTCAATGTAGTATTTTATAGGTAAGTGTTTTAACCCATCCTATTTGTTAATAATAAAGGATGGGTCAATGTAGTTGTGCATGAACTATCAATAATTGAATAAAGTAGCAATAAAGATAAAATATCCATTGCCACGTATAGATGATATGTTTAACCAACTAAGGTGTGCTACAATTTTCTCAAAGATGTATTTGAGATCTGGGCATCATCAATTGAGGATCACATATAATGATGTGCCTAAGATAACTTTTAGGACATGATATGGGGACTACAAGTTTCTAGTTATGTCGTTTGGGCTAACAAGTGCACATGTAGCTTTATTGGATTTGATGGATAGGGTTGTTGGACAGTTTCTAGACCAATTTTTGGTGGTTTACCTAGATGATAGCTTGATATATTTTTTGATGCAAGGCATCATAAACATCACCTATAGTTGGATCTAAAAATATTGAGATAAAACCACCTTTATACTTAACAAATAATGTGAATTTTGGTTATTTGAAGTGGCATTTCATGTTATTTCTAGTATGAAATTTGTATAGATCCAAAAAATGTAGATTTAGTCATAGTGGGATCAACCAAAGACACCTACTACAATTTGTAACTTTCTTGGTCTAACAAGATACCATAGAAGAACATTGAGGGGTATGGTTCCATTGATATGTTATCAACTAGGTTGATTGAAAGAATCAACTTTCATTTGGAGTGATCAATATGAGAAAAGTTGATAACAACTAAAGGAGAAGTTGACATCCACTCATGTTTTGACCTTACCAGAGACATGTAAAGGTTATGTGGTATATTATGATGCCCCAAGGAGAGGATTAGGTTGTGTGCTGATGTAGGATAGTAAGGGAGTTTCCTGTGATTTTGGACTAATTAAGAAAAACGAAGACTACCCTACACACAGCTAAAGATTGAAGCTATTGTATGAGCTATGAAAATTTGGAGACACTATTTATATGGTGAAAATTCAGCCTTGATAGCTCACAAGAGCCTGAGTTTATCTTTACATAGAAAAAGTTGAATATGAGACAACAATGATGAATACATTTGATAAAGGACTATGCTTGTACTATTGACTAACATCCAGGAAAGGAAACATGTAGTTGCATATGCTTTAACCAAAAAAATCTTCTTCCACTTCTGTTGTAGATTTAGTACCATTGTACTCTTTAGACTATGTTAGGAGGGATATGTTTATGTCCCTTAGTTAGATGCATGTGAAGATGGATGTTTTACATATTGATGTTTTTCTTTACAACTACAAATAAGGCATGATATAAGAAAACACATTAGAGAGATGCAAAGGGGCGATCGGCTAATACAAACTATTTTGGCATAGATGACTAAGGAGAAGCATGGAGGCTTCCACTTTTCTAATGATGATATTATATATTTCCATGATAGGTTGTGTACCTGGACAAGTTAATTTGAGAAAGTTGGTTCTTAAGGAAGCCCATTCCTCTATGTATGCTATGTATCCTGGAAGTATCAGAACTTATAGTAACCTAAAAGAATTATATTGACATCTAGGAAAGAAAAGATGTGGCAGAGCACATAGCTAGATGTGTAGCTTTCCAACAGGTAAAGGCATAATACCAAAGATTGACATGTTTACTACAATCTTTACCCGTTACAAAAAAGGAAGGGGAATCTTAGAATGAAAAATTTTGTAGATAGTTTTCCAAGGAAAACCAATGGATATGATTCTATCTAGGTAGTTCTTGACAATTTGACAAAGTCCAAACATTTCTTATCGTTCAAAATTACTTTTTCCAACTGACATGCTTGTACATATATACATGGATGGGATGGTATGTTCCACAATATATGTCTTTCTATTATTTCTAATAGAGCACCAGAATGATCTAACAAAGTGGAGTAAACTCAACCCGCCGTCTCCTCTAGTGACCCTGCGGTGACGCATAGTGCGACTAGGGTTACCGGAACGTGGTTGTCTTCCCTCCCGGAGGTTACCTCTGTTTCTCTCTTGCAGGTCCAAGTGATTGCTGTGGGCGTTTGATCTCACCCGGGCTGCTGGTTATCCCACGATGGAAGAGGAACTAGCGGAACAATGTGAGAGACTGAAAATTACCGAAGATGAGAAGGAGATCGCAGATCTAATTAATGAGGAAGAAACCAGGTTACCAGAGCATGTAGAGCTGGCGTTGGTGGGAAGACTGCTGACGGACAGGTCCTATAACTTCACGGCAATGAAAAAGACGCTCGCATAAGCTTGGGGACTAACAAGCAGGGTGGTCTTCAAATCGATCGACCAGTCAATGTTTGTGATACAATTCACACACTGGAAGGACAAAGCGAAGGTTATCGAAGAAGGGACATGGAATTTTGACAACATGCTACTACTGATTAAGGAGGTTGATCCGAAGGACAGACCGGGGAAGATAAGTTTTACTGAAAGCCAATTCTGGGTGCGTCTCTACAACATCCCACTAGGGTTGCGGGGTGAAGCGGCACTGAGGAAGATCACAGAGAAGATCAGAAGGGTGATTAAAGTGGACTGCGACACCCTCGGGTGGGAGTCCTCTGAATGAGTGTGGCTGGGGATTGACATAAACAGACCCATCAAGCGGATCCAGAAGGTTCGTGGACCGGATGGTCATATCATCGATGTGGAACTGAAGTATGAACGGCTTCCGGTGCTGTGTTTCATATGCGGCCATCTAGGGCACACAGAAAAGGATTGTGCGGACTACGATGAAGACAGAGAGAATCAGCGAGGCTGGGGATCGTGGTTGAAGGTGTCACTGAGGAGACCGCGAGTCCCAGTAGAAGAGGAACTGTTGGGGGGCCACGGATCAAGGTCCCGACAATCGATCGTCTTCCATACATGGAGTGCGTCGTGCGACTCTAATAGAAAGGAAGAAACTTCCTCCACGAAACCAACGCGGACGAGCGAGGACAAGGCTCTTTCCGTGGCAAGGGTGGGGGTGGGGGACGAGATGGAAGGGGAGGAAACCAGCGGGCAGACCGTGGACTCGATGGAAGTTGTGATGGAAGAGGGAGGTATCCAGAACCAGAGGGAGATCCCTCTATGACGGAGCTATACACAGGGGGAGTTGCTGCAGATGAAAGCAGTAGTACAGAGAGATGTGGTGGGGTGGGTGGAGCCGGTGTCGGGTGGGGGTAGCGTTGCTCTTCACGGAAATGAGGAGGAGTGTTGTCATGATGACTCACAAATGACATGGAGAGAAGCCCTACCAAAGCACACGTCGAAAGGGGCAGACGGTGGCCAACCGAGGCAGGGAGTAGATACATCCACGTTGGGTGCGGGGTCGGATGAGGGGAAGGGGAAGCAGGTCGTGGAAGAGAAGGGGCTGGGGGGGCACGGTGACAGGGAGTGTGAATCAAATGATGCATGGGAGGGAGGCAGAGAAGAAAGTGTTACAAGTAGGTAAGGGGTGGAAGGTAACAAGAGTGATCTTGCCTGACAACATTCCCATGTTTCTTGGAGAAGAAGGGGTGGAGAAGGAACGAGCCTGGAGGAAAGCTAGGGTAGAGAAGAGGAACAGGTTACGAGAGAAAGGGGCAACAATCAAGAGGGTCCAAGAACTGAGGAGCCAAAGCGAAGCGGAGAAGGGGAAAACCAGATATCTTGTGAACAAACACAGGAGGGACTTGAAACCTGAGGAGGATTCTGTTGCAATACAAAATGATGATACAGTGGGCACACAAACCAAGAAGTCGAAACAAGTCAGTTCAACACAGACAGTGGAGAGGTATGACAATGCTGGTGGAGTACACCATGTAGCGGGAGTTGGGGTAGCCCAACCTCGTGAACAACAATGAAACTCCTAAGTTGGAACTGACAGGGTCTGGGTTGCCCGACATCGGTACAAGCCCTTTGAGAGTTATGTCGGAGGGAGAGACCCAACATAGTTTTCGTCATGTAAACTATGTTAGATGACAAATCGCTAGAGAGGATCAAGAGAAGCTATGGTTTTGTTGATGGTATCTGCTTTTTGAGAACTGGTAGGGCAGGTGGGCTGGGCTTCTGGTGGAGGGAGGTAGATGTGGATGTTACATGTTTTTATGTGAGACATGTGGAATGCAAGGTGTGGGACAATTCTATTGACTACGAATGGCACACGTGCGGTATCTATGGCTGGTCGGCGTAGGCTGAAAAATACAGGACTTGGGACTTGATGCGACAGATCCGAGGCAGGAGCAGAGAACCACTGGTCTTTTTTAGGGACTTAAATGAGATCACTAGTAATGAAGAGAAGAGGGGTGGCCCGATGAAACTGGACAGATTTATGAAGCCGTTTCGGGATGTGATAGATGACTGCGCTCTTCTTGATATGGGGTACTCAGGCAATACGTTCACATGGCGGTGGGGTCTGACTATGGAGACGCTCGTGGAGGAATGTTTGGATAGATTTCTGGTGAGTGAAGAATGGAGAAACAAATATTCTGGAAGTTGGGTCCATCATCTACCGTTCTACCAATCTAATCATGCACCAATCATTCTTTCTACACTAATTGGGGAGGAAAGATAGCGGAAGAGACAATCCAGATTTTTCTTTGAGCCTATGTGGTTGTCAGAGGATAGTTGTGTGTCAACGGTGACTGATTCATGGGAGGCATACAGGGACATGGATCTGAAAGAGAAACTAAAGGGTGTTAGTGAAGACATGTCTAAATGGGCTGATACAAAGTTTGGAGATATACAAAAGAAGATCAAAACTACTGAGAAAAAGCTAGGCGAGGAGCAGAAAAAATGGCCGGATGGTAGAGTGTTACAATGCTGTGATGAGCTCTCTAGAGAGTTGGAAAAACTGCACAGGGAAAATGATGCGTTCTGGTGTGCTAGATCCAGAATAAAGGAACTAAAGGAAGGAGATAGAAACACCACATACTTCCACCATAAAGCTTCACAAAGGCAAAAGAAGAATACTATTGTAGGGCTTAATGACTCCCATGGGATCTAGAAAACAAAAGACAAAGATATATTGGGCATCATTGAAGACTTTTATCAAGATCTCTTCACAACAACCAACCCAGTGGAGATGGAGGCGACGGTGGCAGGTATAAAAAAGATGGTTAGCAATTCTATATCTGTTGTTATGGAAAAAGATATTTCTGATGAGGAGGTGAAGAAGGCGGTGTTCCAGATGCACCCAAATAAGGCGCCCGGGCTGGATGGTTTGAAACCCATGTTTTATCAGAAGTTTTGGCAGGTGGTGGGAAAGGATATCTCAAACTACATTAAGGGGTGGTAGAAGGGCGACTATTCATGCAAGGAGTACAATGATACCTTGGTAGTGCTGATCCCAAACATTAAAAAACCAAGGGTAGTTGCTGATTTTTGGCCTATTAGTCTATGCAACGTCATTTACAAAATTGCAACAAAGGTTCTCACAAATAGACTCAAGCCCCTCATGGATGGTATCATATCTGAAAATCAAAGTGCCTTCATACCGGGAAGATTGATTACGGACAATGCCTTAATTGCTTATGAATGTTTTCATGCTATGAAAAGAGGGAGGGGAGGAAAGAAAGGACAGATTGCCTTGAAGCTTGACATGATGAAGGCTTATGACAGAATTGAATGGAAGTTTCTAAAAACAGTGATGGAAAAATTTGGGTTTGGGAGACGATGGTGTGACAGAGTGTTGGATTGCATTTCTTCGGTCTCTCACATGTTCACGGCCAACGGGGAAAGATCAAACACCTTCCATCCTTCATGGGGACTTCGCCAGGGTGACCCACTCTCTCCCTACCTTTTTATTCTATGTGCTGATGCTTTCTCCACCCTTTTAAACCTCACGGTAAACACGAATACCATTCATGGTATGAGTGTATGCCCCCCCCCGGATCTCACATCTATTTTTTGCAGACGAAAGTATTCTTTTTGCTAGAGGGACAAGGAATGAATGCCTGAAAATAGCTGAAGTAATCAGCCAATACGAACAGGCATCGGGTCAAAAAGTCAGTCTCACTAAGTCCGAAATTACGTTTAGCAAAAAGATACCTAGAAGAAAAAAAGATGAGTTGCGCGATCTGATGGGAGTCAAGGAGGTGGACAAACAAGAATCTTATCTGGGACTACCTGCTGCTATTGGGAGGTCAAAGAAAAAAGTTTTTGAATACATTATCGGTAGAGTGGGAAACAAACTACAAGGATGGAAGGAACGTCTTTTGTCCAAGCCGGGAAAGGAGGTGCTTATCAAGGCGGTTGTGCAGGCTATTCCTACATATGTCATGAGTGTGTTCTAGTTACCGTCGGGAATTATTGAGGAGATTAACTCTATGGTAGCCAAGTTTTGGTGGGGGGCGAAAGGGGGGGAAAGGAAGATCTCTTGGTTATGTTGGGAGGGGCTGTGCAAATCCAAAAGGGAAGGCAGAATGGGTTTCAGAGACATGAAGACTTTTAACCAAGCGTTGTTGGCACGTCAACTTTGGCGGTTGTTCACAAAGCCCGATAACCTGGTGGCTAGAGTTTTGAAGGCTATGTATTTTCCAAATAATAATGTTCTGCACGCTCTTCTGGGTCTTATTCCAAGCTACACTTGGCGGAGTTTGTGGGGAGAAAAATCTCTCCTCCTACATGGAGTCATGTGGAGGGTCAGAAATGGAAGGGATATTGACATATGGAATGATAGGTGGTTGCATTGTGACAAGGAGGACCAAACAAGATACAAAACGGAGGACACAACAACTATGAGCAAGGTTAGTGAGTTGATGGTGGAGGGACGGAGGGAATGGAATGTTGATAGGCTCTTGGACATTTTTCCTAGGAATATTGCTGCATCGATCATGGGGATTCCACTTCCTATTACGGAGCATGATGATGGAATTTTCTGGTGGCCAAATCCAAAGGGAAACTTCACAGTTCGCTCGGCATACTGGTTAGGAAAGTTGGGAGGCACATCTTTGAGGGAAAGGAATAGGGTGGTACCACATGAACTATGGAAAATAATATGGGAAAGGAGATGGCCTCCAAAATTGTCACATTTCCTATGGCGCATTGCCACGGGGAGTCTAGCAACAAGAAGCAGGCTTAGGGACATACATGTTATGGATGATGGGGTATGCCCTATTTGTGCTATACAGCAGGAGACTATCCAACACATGTTGTGTCACTGCTCGAGGGCGAAAGTAGTGATGAGAGAGAGTTGGTTGCAACCCATGAAACGCCTAGGAAGCTTGCCGAACCTACATGACGACCTCTTGGAGTTGTTTAGAAACAACATGGAGGAAGAGAAGGACGAGACAGCTGTGGTTTGGTGGACCATATGGACATGCCTAAATAACAAGATCTTTCAAGATGATGCCCCTTTCCCGAGACCTATTCTATAGTCATACCGAGCAATGATATAGGACTACCGTTGCTACAGATGGGGAGCGGGTGAAGGGCATGGAGAGAGCAGAAGCACGGGTCGGGGGACTGATGTGGCAGGCGCTGGAACTAGAGCAAGGGAGTTGAGTGACAGGAAGATGGACAACTGCATTTTCTTACATGTAGACGCAACGGTGAAGGCGGATGGGCGCTGTGCTTTGGGTGGAGTTGTACGTGGTCGGGAGGGCTCGTTCATGGGGGAAACGTAGAAGTGCATAAGGGCTGATTGGAGTTCGGACATTGCGGAGGCTATGGCTGCTAGAGAAGGGATTCTTCTTGCTCATGATATGGTGCCATCTGGAAATCATATTTATCTATGCCCTGATTCCCTAAACGTGGTAAGTTCTTTGCAAGACGTGGACAAGCACCCCAGTTACCTAGGCTTGTTGGCTGTGGACATTCGTAGTGTAGCTTCGAGTTTTCTTTCTTGTAGTTTCATTCATGTAAAACGGGCACAAAATTCTTTGGCCCATTTCATTGCACAAGATGCTCTTAATTCCAGTGGTCATACCTCTAGATGGGCCACACTTCCTATTATGTGGAGGGAAGCAGCCGAGAATGATGTATTTTTTGTTCCTTGATGATGCATGAATGAAAAGTATCCGACTTCAAAAGAAAATTTTCTAATAGAGCACCATAATTTACCACTATATTTTTAGAAAGACTACATGAGGCCATGGGTACATAGCTACACTTGAACACAACTTTTAACCCACAAATAGAAGGCCAACCAAAGAAGACTAAACAAACACTATATTATATGATGTGATAATGTATCTTATAGATTCCTAATAGCTTGGATTTACATCTAAGTCTAATAGATTTTCCTTTTTCAAAAATACCAATAGATTTTATAGATGGAACAATATGATGATTTTAGTGGTAGAAAATGCATATATCCTGTATTTTGACACGTGATAGGGGATATATAGCTATTTGGTTCTGAGATCATACAACAAACTATAGAGAAGATACACAATCATCAAGTAGGAGCTAAAAGTAGCACATTATGTGTAGAAGTCTTCTTCTGATAATCATAGAAAACCACTTGATTTTCAAGTTGGATACTTAGTGTACTTAAAAGTATCACCTTGGAAGGGCGTTCTGCATTTTGGGAAAAAGGAAAAGTTGACTCCTATATATATGGGACCATACCCTTTAGTGGAATGTGTTGGGAAGGTGGCATATCATATGTAGTTGCCACATAAGATAGACAAACTATATGATGTACTTCACATATCTATTGTGACAAAATGTCATCCTAAGACTGAGCAAACAAAGCAACATGTATATGTTCAATTAGCAAACAATGTTTTTTATGATGAGTGCCCTATGAAGATTATAGATAGGAGGATCTAGAAGTTTAGAAGCATGAGATACCACTTGTCAACGCATGTTTCATCATCATGAAATTGAGGAAGCTCGATATAAACTAGAAGATAAGATACAACATAGATATCCTACTCTTTTCTAGGATTCTGAGGGGTATTCTTAAAGGAGGGGTGATTTATGAGATCCTAACCCCTAAATAAATTTAAATTTGCAGTTTTATGCTTCATTGCGTGCTAATGTGAAAATAGCATAAAATTATATTTTTTATGTTTAATACATCATTAACACAGTATATACCAATTAGGGTTGATTATATGGGGTTTGGGTAGCTAAATCCTATATTGGATGAAATTAGGGATTTTGGTTTAAAATTGCCCAAAAGCATGCCTAAAATGATAAAATCAGGGTAAATAAGTTATTGATTTATTTTGTTATTGATTATATCTAAATTCACTTACTAATGAACTATACAATGTACTTGGAATCTATGGAATTCTTATGATATTTATTTTGAGGTCAAATGCTTAAGTTATGTTGATTTATTATTTTAAAAAACAAAATCTAACAGAACACTTCATTTATGAACCTTTTTGAAAAGTTCCCAAGCACCTCAAATGGTCATAGAATCCTAGTACGTCCATAAATACTTCATAAACCACAGTCCATCAATAAAATTTGTGGTTCAAGCGATTGATGTGATTTTTGGTAGATGTTGATCCAGACTTGGTCTAGCTCAAGTTCTTCCCCTAATTTAAGTTGAATTTAGTAATTTCTTGACTTCACTTGCACTTTTTCCTAAGTTTTTTAGATATATTGGTTTTCCAAAAATATTTTTGTAGGGAAAAAAATCATATTATCTTTATCTTCTTTCTCTCTTCTCATTCTTTCATCTATGAAATATGTCAAGCTGGGTTTTTTTGGTGATTCTCAACCTTAAAGGAGTTTGGTAGAATCTTTTATAATATTTTAAAACTTACCTGCTTGTTATAGTATATGAAGTATTTCAACATCTTATTACAGGAATGGTGAGTGACATGATTCCCATTTAAATATATAAGTATGATTTAAACTCAATTTAAGGCATCGATTCTAATTTAACTCTATCTTGAAGAATTTGATTGAGTTTGGGTAAAATGGGAATTTTAGTATGAAATTTGGAATAGATGCATATTTTGCAGCAATCGATTGATATGAGACCTGTGTGATCATAAATTTTGTGTTATTGATCACTTTTCATAAAATCATATGCACTCAATGATATATGCCCTAATTTGACATGTTTTGGTCATTTAGGGTTAAAATGGCTCAAATATTCATATCATGGGCTGCTATTTTCTCCACTAATCTAAAATGGGTTATAAGACAAAGAAAAAATGTTGGTTATTCTAATGATATATGAAAATCTAAGATCACTTATTTTTTAGAAATCATTTTAGGCTATTTTTGGACATTTCTTGGTGCGATGAGCTCAAACAAGGTTATTTTTGTATGCAATTTCATATAGTGTTGCATTTATGATATAAAACTTTATTCATATTGGTATCTATATTTACTCATCTATTACTTGGAGTAGACACAAATATAGTAAAAATGAGCTAAGATTGGTCTTTTCACCTAAGTATGGGACCCTCATTGTATGACCTAGGATTTCTGATCATGTGAAGAGGAAAATTATTTATAACATGTTGTGAATCATATTTAGTATAATATAAACTTCTAAGATGTTGTATAGTTGATTTAAAATGCTTAACATTTAATTACCTCATCCATGCAGTTTCTACTTGAAATTAGGGTTTTACATCCAAAAATTTCTAAGTGGATAGTCAGTCATTGTTATTACCTCTCTATGGTATATGCCATTTTGAAAATGAGTATTATAAATTATTAATAAAGTGTAACATTAATTAATTAGTCCTTAATCATCTTAGAATTTTCTAGTATTTGGAATACGAGCAAGAAAAATGAGTTCTCTTGTAATAGCCCAGAGGATTGTGAGAAGGTTCGAGAATCATTAAGTTACGGCTTACCATAGATGCTTGTGGAGTTTCACTTTTTGGTGTAACCTACAACATGCTGGATTCATATCGTGAGAGTACAATATTCCATTTTGTGGGAAGAACCATACCTCTATTTAGCTATCTAGTTGTAGAGAGAACATGTGATATTATATTTCTTCCTTTTGTGTATCTATACATCTAGAACTCTGACGTATAAAATTCCTAACCCCAATTTCACCATTATACACATTATTTGTTTGGACTCAATCCTGAGTACCCAGTTGGTGAGGCCAATTTGAGTAGGTCACCACGATCTTGAGCCCCTATAGTATTTCCTTACATAGACCAAGGTAGGAGGATCTCAGCAGTATCGATAAACCTTACTATCTTGTGGTGTATTATTTGGAATGGTTTTGCTTATATAAGATTGGTGGGTACATCCCAAGATAATAGGGAAAAGAAAAACATTGTAATCATTGATTAAATTCACATGAATATTGTAGCTTATTTATTTGTTATTAACCTTTTAGACTTCTATATTTATATTCCAGTTTAATGATTTGTAGAATTTTTTTATGTCTATACTTCCATGTCTATTCTATTTCAGTTAGTCTTGATCATTAATTGTTTACTTACAAAAAAGCATATTTTTATCACTTTGTGTTTGATTGGTCACTCACTATGACTTTTCTTATGTGAGTAGTTTCACATGTTTTTAGGTTCTCAATAGTAGACGAAATATCTTGGATACAAACCTCCACAATTATGTATTCAACCATGGATGTGGACTACCTGTTCTAAGGTGGGGTGCCAGTTATAGTATTAGTCATAAATAGTGTCATCAATGTTTACTTGGATCCTGGGGAGTTTTCAGTTATTTTGGAGTTTTTATGGCACTCAACATTATTTTTTAAATGACTCAAATTTTTGATGTTATATGTATAATTTTCAGTTGTTATGTGAATTACTTCTTGTATATATTGCTTGAGTAGGTTTAATACTGGATATATGCATATACTATTATTTGTGTGTCTATATGTAGATATGCCCATGGAATTCATGTTGATAAGTGATTGTTAGTTTTAATATCATGTGGGTTTATCTTAAAAAGGAAAAAGAACTTTGGTTTTTATAAGAAGTAAAGGGTTGATTTTGGATGAATGAATTTGTATATCAATTACGTATGATGTTTTTCTATGATTTTTGTTGATTGCGTTTAGGCTAATTTGGGTTTTGTTGTTCTATAGATGTGGGGGTCATGGTTGGATCTGTTAATGGTTGGTTTCTTCCACCAGAGTTCAGGCTACATAATGATGGTCTGATTGAAGTAAACGATTCTTTAACCAAGACTCATCGGCCAATGTGGGGAAACATCCATCGATAACATGCTATTGATTGATGCATACTATGTTTGGACCAAATGATTTGACCATTATCAGCACGCTTCAAGTGTGTTACAATTTTCAGACATCTCATCACAAACTATTACAAATTTTAGACATTTCATCCATAAAGCATTACAATATTCAGACATCTCATCAACAAAGCATCCTAACAAACTTTACAACTACAAATCCAACTATATCTAAAGATTTTTAATACATAAAAATGTATAGTAGAATCTCAATACATACACCATGTTAGTTAAATTTCTAAATAGGGTCAATATGTTTGTGGACAAAATTTGACATAATTTCTTCAATGAAATGCAAATACCATGCATAGCTAACATGTCCTTAATTTTTTTCTATTAGGTATTGCACATAATCTCCTTCTGATGAAGTATAGACAACATAGACTTGATTTAACATTAATTGTGCACAAAGAATGCAAGGAAAACAATATTCAGTTAGGGTTGTATTTGCATGAATCTAACAGTATAGAACAACAAGTAGGCCATTCATTATGAAGAGGTAAAAATAACAAGAAAATTTGATTGTGTCTAATATGTAATTAGGATCAATGGATTTAACATCATTTTTTATCAAAACAATATATTGTATATTTTTTTCTTACAAATGTCATTTTTTAGTTTATCGTTGAACCTCTATATATATAATTTGAGTATCACTTATCATTGTTGCATCATCTACATCAAGTTTTAATATATCTAATAGTTTGGTCATTACATAATCAAAGTAGATTGAGAGTCTAGTCTAACCAGTGCAACCACACATGTTCGACTCCCACAATGCTCTGGTGACTCCATAGGTGATTAGGGCTCATGGAGGAGGCCGCACCCACAACTTGGGGGAGAGGGGAAATGATCTATGAGTTTATTCCCCTTCTCCCCTGGGCCGTTCCTTTCTTCCTCCTCTACATCCTTCCCTCTTCATGGACAAGGCACCCTGCAACTAGGGTTGGTTCTACTCGTTGGCCTGGGGCAAGGTGGCATAACAGGTTGCATGATGGCAAGGCAGTGGGGAGTTTATTTCCTCACTTTAGCCATCCTTGGTTCGCCCATGGAGTGCTGAAGACGGTGGTGTTCATTTTCTTGTCAGGTTCGGTGGGGCGACGATCCCAAAAGAAGCGGTGCCCCCTACCCCGATTCCCTTTTCCCTATTTTGCTTTTGGTGTTTCTTCTCATGCTGAGGTGGTGTTGTCAGTTTCCTCTACTACTAGTTAGGTTGGGGTCTTGCAGGTATAAGGCCATGTTCTCATATGGTCCTTCATCGTTGGTGGTCTTCTTGATTGGGGCTTTCCCCCTCTGTAGTTGTTATCATGCCAGCCTTTACCTTTGGGTGTTGGTGTGGTCTTAGTGGATCAGGTGCACCTAGATGATGCTGGTGGGAGTTTTTTTATGGCTGAGGCAAGGATGGTTTGTCCAATGATTTAGGGTATGGTTCTTGATTTCTTCCTCAAGGGATTTATGTACAAGACCAATGATATCATCCTCCAAAAAGTCATTTGTGATCTTACTACAAGGATCTTAAGAAGAAGTGTTCCTTATCTCTCTAGTCTTGTCCCTCTGATGTACCCCTGGTGTCTTTCTCTTGGTTGTTTGGGCTCTATATTTATAGATGTTTTATGGCTTCCAATTATATATTAAACTTGTTTCACCTTCAAAAAATTACATTCAAAGTCTTTTTCAATGTATTTATAAATTTGAGACACTATTCCTAAACCATGTGAGACATTTTAATAATGCCTTTTGTTGTCTTATACTGTCGAAAACTCGGTTGCACACTATGATATCTGAGTTCACATGCCTCAAAACTATTATTTTGTCTTGGACCATGTAACAACCAAATTTTTATATCACCTGAGAAGAATTAATTTTTTCTTTTCTTTTCTGGGAGTGTCACAAACATGATAACCATTTCAATAAAAGTAAATGAAACACTTTACAAAACTGTAAAATTGATGTGTACATAGCTTTTTATCAACATAAAACTACATCATGTTTATGCATAAGTTCATAATAAAAAGATGTCAATACTCAGGATCATCTAGGTAGATGGCACCCCACTAGACAAGCTTGAAAATCTACTAGACCTTTACTTATTCATTTGATCCGCAGCTGCTCGAAATCCTGCAGACATCACATCCCCAACCATGCATTGGGAAAAACATTCGCTAGAGTAAGTGTCATGAGTATTCTAGAATATATATTTCTAAAGAACTAAAATTGGATATTATAAACATGAACTAACATCAAACTATGAGTAAACTGAAACATAAATTATTTCATTTCTCAATATGAATTCTTATCTTCATATCTTATCTTATTCTGGAGACATGTACTGGTACATAGATCTCAAGACCTATACCAAAGTGCTTGGGTCATACTTATCTTATATGATTCTCTCTCATCATACTCATGCATGAGATTATGGGCATACTATAAACTAAGGTATCTTTTACTTATGATTTTTATATGATTGTGTCCACCATTATACAATAAGTCCTCTTGAATTGGTGTATCTATGCCCTGAATTGGTACTACGGTACATATGAATTGGCACTACATGCCTCTGAATGACACTGAGGTGTCTCTGGATTGGCGTGACTACGCCCTAAATTGGTGCTGCAACACCTCTGAATTGGAGTAAACACTCCTCTGAATGGGCAACAGATGCCTCTGAATCGTCCCGAGACTACTGAATGAGGACTTATCATATAATGTCAAATGTGAAGGTTTCAACTTAATTATCTTAAGTCTAAACTTACTTAATTCTTAATCGGAACTAAAGTTGAATATTGATTGCTTTACTAAATTCTAAATCTAAAGTTATCTTTTATTAAAATTGAACACTAATACCACAGGCGGTGGGGCCGCGCTCTGGGGGCGATGGCGGCGATGGAGCAGAGCGCCAAAGAAGACCAACGATTCCAGGAGGAAGAAGACCTCATCGGAGAAACTATGCTGTCGAGGAGGTCAGGGTGGCGAGCACGCCTAAGGACTGGTCGTCTATGTTCAAAAACTCATTCGGAGACGTCGACACTAGGCTTCCGGAAGCGGCGCTTACAGTTGAGGGAGATACCATTATAATACCACAGGCGGAGGTGGATGAAAATGCCGCTCTTTGGCGGAATACGCTAGCTGGGTATGTGATTGCCTTCAAACCGCATATCCCAACCTTGAAGGACTACCTCGAAAATCTCTGGAAGCCTGTCGGATCCATGGAGGTTCTGGGGAGGGGGAGCGGAAGCTTTATTATCAAGTTCAGTGAGGACTCTGACCTCGCCAATGCTCTTGAAGGTGGCCCCTGGTATGTGAAGGGAAAGCCGATGGTTCTCAAGAAGTGGGAGAAAGGAGATCCACTGGAACAAGAGAAGTTTACAGCTGTTCCGGTTTGGCTGAAGGTTCACAACCTTCCCCTCGAGCTGTGGAGCGAAGCAATGATCGCGCGGATTGCATCCTACCTGGGCAAGCCACAGTGTCTAGATCGCCAGACGAAGGCAAAAACGAGAATCGACTATGCGCGAGTCAATGTGTTGATGAGCGCAAAATCGTCCTTCCCCAAGGCTGTCAAGCTGCGGACAGATAAAGGGGCTGACTATGCTGTCAGCATTGAGTATGAGTGGTTACCAGCGAAATGCCCCCATTGCGAGAGCTTTGGCCATGAGAAGGCTCTGTGCAAGGTTGCCGATCAGGTGAAGCCATTGGAGCAGCAGAATACCGTGCAGAATGAGGAAAGTAGTGTGCAGGCACTAAGCGTTCGAGAGAATGTTCCAGAGAAGAACGATGTGCAGATACAAAAGAATAGTGCACAACCTGCAGGCAGTGAGGTGGCGTGCACAAACCAGGGAGAAGGAAGCGTTGTGAGCAACGAGGGAGACACTACGAGGGAGCAGAATGCTTCCAGTGAGAAGGATGGATTTGTTAGACCGAAGAAGACGGTGAGTCCGCGAAGGACGAGGGGACAGAAAACCATTGGGAGAGGAAAGGAAGTTAATAAATTCCAGACCCTTGATGAACCAGCTAACGAAACAGAACCAACGGCCTCGACTGGTTGTGAACCAGTCCAGGGGTCCAATGGGTGATGCACCTAGAATTATAGCTTGGAACGTCCGAGGCATCTCCGGTTTGGAGAAGCGCGACGTCATCCGAGCTGAATTGCGGAGGGTCAGAGCAGATGTGGACCTTCTAACTGAGGTGAAAATCAAAAGAAGCAAGATTTCTAAAGCTGTACAAAGAACATGGCCGAAAGCAAAATGGGTTGATAACTCCACGTGCTGCAAGAAGGTCAGGATCCTGGTGCTGTGGGAAAGAGATGATATCAAGATAAGGAAGTTAGCTCAATCACGACAGTTTATACACCTCAACGTGAGCTATGGGGGCAAAAGCATAGAGATGACAGCTGTGTACGGTGATAACAATGACAGTAAAAGAGTTGCCTTGTGGGATGATCTGGAGGCCATTAACAGATCTGTGAAGGCAGCCTGGATCATCACATGTGATTTCAATGCTGTGAGGAAGACGAAGGAGAGAAAAGGAAGAGCATTACCATCTGCTAAGTCGATGTGTGATTTTAATGAGACTGTAAGTAACTTAAACCTGATTGAAGCGGAGGCCAAAGGGTCGTATTTTACCTGGAACAACCAGCAGAGCGGGGATGACAATACTAGAAGTAAAATCGACAGGACCTTCCTCAATAGTCAAGGTTTTGGAGATTTCCCTAAACTTTGGACCGAGATTTTGGCATCTATATACAGTGATCACCATATACAGATTATTCATATGGAGGATGAAGAACAAAAGCACAAGTACCCTGTTCGCTACTTCAATGCTTGGGCTAGTCTTCCTGGATTCCAAAATGTTGTGCGCAATGCTTGGAATACAAGGGTGGATGGCAATCCTATGTATCGGCTCTGTCAACGCATTAAGATCACAAAAAGGAAGCTTCAAACCTGGAATTGGGAGCAGAAGGGAGATATGAACGACTCGGCTAGGAACAAAGAAAAGGCTGCTATAAAGGCTCAGGATGAGGCTGATAAAGATCCCTATAATGAACTCAAGTGGGATATTGCAAAGACTTTGAAAGAAGAAGCTCTTATGGCGAAGAACATTGAGGAATCTATGATGAGACAAAAATCTAGAATCTTCTGGCTCAAGAATGGAGATTCGAATACGAAGTTTTTCTACGCCTCCTTGAAGACCAGAAGGATGAGGAACAAAATTTCTACGCTGGAGGTGGATGGAGTCCAAACTAGTAACATGGAAGTTATTGAGGAGACTTTCATAAAACATTATATGAAGATGTTCAATGTGACTAGTCGCCGAGCTCCCTTTAGTGCTGAAAACTTGCCCAAATTATCTCAGTCTCAAAAGCAAGCTATGTGTGCCTTGGTCACGGATGAGGAAATATATGATATTGTCAAGAAGTCGGATGACGACAAATCTCCTGGCCCAGATGGTATGAATGCTCATTTCTACAAATCCACATGGGATATTGTTGGGGTGGATGTGTGTTGCGCAATCAAAGACTTCTTCCTCAAAGGGAAAATGCTAAGAGAGATGAACAAATCATATGTGGCTCTTATTCCTAAGGTGAAACAACCTCAGAAAGTGGGAGAATGGAGGCCGATTTCTCTGTGCAACTTCGTCACCAAGATTATATCCAAAATCCTTGCAAACAGGTTGAGGGATATCCTTCCGAACTTCATCAGCATAAACCAGTGCGCCTTTGTTAAAGGAAGGAGGATTGCTGACGCTATTCTTCTTGCCAATGAACTGGTGCATGACTTTAAGAAGGTCAATGTCAGCAGCAAGCTTTGTTTGAAGGCTGATTTGAGCAAAGCTTATGACTCTATCGACAGAGGTTACTTACTAAATATTCTTGAGGAGATGGAGTTCCCGGCTTGTTGGGTTGAGTGGATCAAAGAATGCTTGGCTACTGCCTCGTGTCAGATCTTGTTCAATGGTGTACCTTCTGAGATTATACAAACCTCTAGTGGTATAAGACAAGGAGACCCACTGGCGCCGTATCTGTTTGTGATAGGAATGCAAGGCCTCACTGCTATCTTTGATCAGGCGGTACAGAAGAAAGAGATTGAACCTCTGGCAGCTGGCACTACTACAGTGTCCCACTTGCTTTTCGCAGATGATCTTCTGGTTTTTGCTAAAGCTAATGAAGATAACATTAAAGGTATAAAGAATTGCTTGAAGCGTTTCAAGGATGTGTCTGGCTTGGAATTGAATCCACAAAAAAGTCAACTTTTCCTCAGTAGAAATGCTCAGTCCAATGTCAGCACACAGATGGGAGTTGAAAATACTGACTTTCCGGTCAGGTATCTGGGGGTGCCGTTATTTGCAGGTAGACTCACCAAGAGGATGTGTTACCCTCTCATTGATAAATTGAAAACCAAGCTGGAGACGTGGAAAACTAAGCTCCTGTCGATGGCTGGGAGGTTGGAGCTAGTCATCTCGACACTGTCAGCGTATCACACTTACTGGACTGGAGTGTTCCCTCTTCCAAAAGCTACGATTGATGAGATTGAAAGAATATGTCGCGACTTCCTTTGGGGAGATAAAGGGGAAAGCAAACACATTCACTCTATATCTTGGGATATTGTTTGCAGGCCTAAACCGGAAGGAGGCTTGGGTATCAGAAGAGTGGAGGACTGGAATGATGCGGGTTTGCTGAAGAATATGTGGGATATTGCTAATAAGAAAACTTCCTTGTGGATCCGGTGGATTCACAGCAAGTATATCAAGGAGGAGACGTTGTGGTCTAGTCAACCTAAGCAAGCAAACAGCTGGATGTGGCGCAACATCCTCAAGACGAGAGACAAATGTCTGGCACATGTCCGTTTCAAAATTGGAAATGGCAACAATGTGAAGATGTGGAAGGATCCTTGGGTCAACGGAAGCTTCCTCACGCAATGTACCGATGCCCAAAGCTATGTACAACTCAGGTCGAAGCTAGGACCTAATTGCTACTTGAGTAACATCATTGCTGAAAACAGATGGCATATTCCGGAAGTCAGGGGAATGGATGATATCCGTCGTATCTGCAACAACATTTTGATAGCAGGCGGCGATGATTCTTGCACGCTGGGAGGCTGCAAGATCCTAAAGCTGAAAGAGGCGTGGAACATCTGCAGAATCAAGCACGAAGAGGTGGCGTGGGCTAAATGGTTGTGGCGTTCAAGAGCCCCTAGGCGCGCTATCATTTGCTGCTGGAAATTCATGTATGGCAGGTTAATTACTGAAGATCAGCTGCAGGTGAGAGGAATCAGTCTGTCTTCTAGATGCAGTTTGTGTTGTAGACAAGAGGAGACAAATGACCACATTATGTGGGAGTGTGATGTGGCTACTGAAATGTGGGGGAAAGCTGCTCAGTTTTTGCCTATTAGACCAAGGTGCAAGGACGATTTTCAAACCTTGAGGAACAAGAACGAAGCGATCCTTGCTGTTTTGGTGATTTACTATATATGGATTCATAGGAATCATATAGTTTTTGAAGATGCCAAAGTCAATACACACAACTTATGGAGATGCATAGAGAGTGATTATAGAGGACTACATAGATAGTTCCTTTTTGTTATCTTTTTTGATAGTCTGAGCTTATGCTCCCCCCTACTTGTATAGTTTTTTTGTTGGAATGGAAGAGAAACACGCTTACTGACCAAAAAAAAAAAATTGAACACTAATAATTAAACTTATCTAAAACTGATTATTGAGTGCTGAGCAGGTACTAAATTCTAAATCTGAATCTGAATCTGAATCTTTTATTCTTAAGTGATAAACTTAATCTAGAACTGAATGTGAATGTGGATCTCAATTACTTCATAATTGAGATTGGGTCTAAAACCCTTATCATGTGTCTTTATTCAAAATCTGGCTACTCACATAATGAGTAGTCTAAGTCTAATTATAAATCTAATATCCATATTATTTGGATAATCCTTAATCTAATACTTCAATCTGATAGGAATAACGTAGCTACTTTTGATACTAAATAAATGACAACTAAGCTTACATGCTTAGGGAAAGGATCTGAACTAAACATGGGAATAATACAGAGCATAAGAGAGTTTTCGAGTATCAAATATCTATAAGAATGTTATTTCTAACAAGGTGACTCAATTTCTATGAAATCTCATTAAGTCCGATCTCAATACACTCGTATAAACTTAAATCTTAAATCTTAAATCTTAAAGTAGAAATCATATAGAGTCTCATACTAAAACTTAATCATGACTTAATGTCTCATAATTTGCTAATATCATCATATACACATATTACAATATATTCTAATCCCAATAGTACCATTATCTTGGAAGCTGGGCCATGGTCTACCATGTACAACACCCATATACTCACATAATACTTAACTTCATAAACACTAATGTTTCTAACTAATTCATTCCACTTCTTAATTCTTAGATCACTACATATATAAGAAACCTTGATGACATGTTCCTATATGAATTCTTAGTACACCATTATATCTATAAAGGAGAAGAAATCTCAAAAACATGTTCTACTTGAAATCTCAATACCTGATTGCATATATATAAGGGACACTAATAACATATTTGTACTTAAAATCCTAATACATGGTTATATCACATAACCATGGAAGGATGGCAGTCTTATTTTTGTTTCATGTCTTGTAGTCTTGAGTATCCATATGGAACATCTCTAAGGGATATGATAGAAATATATTCTCTTATCCTTCTTATAAACTTAATTCATGATCTAGAATCATTCCATAACAAATCACTACTTAAAAGTATTGAGCATATGAAATTCTAAAATCATAAGCACATAAAATATTTCTTGCATATTTTAACTTAGAATATAGGACATGAAGATCATAATTAAAATGTACTTGGTTTGATAAACATAAATACTCATGGGCATGAACCACTTACCTAGACTAGTAGGAACTAGGCTCCTAAGATTTTCATGATCTTGTCTCTTATTCAACTTGTGATAATGATCTAAAGTTTCTCAATTAGGATCTTAAACTCAAATGAAACTAAGTCTGAAGTTCCATGAAAATCACATCAAAATAGGCCTTAGAACCTACCCCATAAGCTAGATCTCGAAAATACGACTAAAATTCATTACAATTTGACTATATATGAGCCATAGAATTATTTCTATGATCCGTGAAAGATGATCATAAAATTGACCAGTAAACATCGAGATAATACCAATTAAACCTTTACTAGAAAATGGGAAAAAGAAAACATGTGTACAGTGAAAAACCATGTAGTCCCCTTCATGTCATGCACAATTGCATTTTCATGCTTGGGAAATTAGTCAAAAGACTAAGAAAATATCACACGGCTGCATTGTCAAGATGTTCATGAATTAAATAATATGAGTCCAAAGAAAAGATATGGAAAATCAATACATGAGATTATCATCTTTCTCACTTCTACAAACGGTAAATTCCATCAATAAAAAAACATTGGATTATAGCCATAGGACAATGAGAACTAGAAGAAGAAATTGTTACTTCGATTCATCATTGGACTCCGTTCTCATATATGTTTCATTGTCATCAGGCGGAAAATAGAAATAATGGAACTTCCTAATTAGCAAAGGGAGAGACTTTTAGCATTAAAAGCACCACATAAAATCCTGATGACGGAACTAAAGTGATCTATTTCTTCTGAGTTTACGAGGGAAATTAAATATACTAATGATAGTGGTGTGTCTACAAATAAACATGGTAATAAATTTTGACTACGGTCTGTGGTACCATCAATTAAAGAGATAATATATATGGGTTCCAATTCCAAAGTGACGAATTGAAGTTAGGAGATATTTCCACAAGAAAAAGGAATAATGTCCAACCAGCCCTACGAGTATCAGTGACTCTATTGAGTTAGACAGGGTTCTTAGTTCTGTCTGGACTAAAATGCACCGATCAAACAGGAAAAGAAGTAAGAAGGACTAAGGAACATTACCGTGAAGGTAATTCAACTGAGGCGGCTAGAGCTGTTGTGTCTCCTTCGAAGATGAAACATGAGTCCATGAACTATCGTGGAAGGATTCGACTGTAACATTGCTGAGTAGAGTAGATGAAATTGTGAATATAAATTATGGTCCTTGGTCATCACAATGTACCACTTAGAGAATGATAGTGGTGATACTCCACTAAACTACTCGTTTACTACTGTTTCCTCTTATGGTGATGGTGGCAAAAGAAGGAAAAAGGATCCCTGATGGGGAAGGTGTGGCGGTGCATAGATATGCCTAACACAAAACCCTACGTATCCCACCTTTTAAATCGTCGACTGATCCTATCAATACTTACCCTCCAAGTCAAAATAAAAGTGTCTCGAAAAGAATTGGTAAACAAACCGGAACGGAAAGAATTCATGAGATACTAAATTAATTTAGTCTTTGTCATCCATATATAACCGATTATTATCACATTACGAATTAATTACATTATCAGTTGCACAAGGCCAATAAATATATATACCTGATTAGCAATCCTACACATGTAATCAATATGTGTGTATCATTGGGCAAGGTAACATATGCACTCAATTACCTACCTAAACATGGTTAGATTTATTAGATACCTTAGAATACTCTTATCAGGGAAAATCACATTAAAGGTTTATATAAAATTTGGGATGTTACAATTCTACTCACCTTGAATACTAGGCTACTATCCACCTTAGGGTTCTTCTTACCTCTTCATTTATTGTATGTCACACTTATGTTCAAAATTTTGCATGAAAAGAGATATGTAATGTATACTCATAAAGATTTATGTGAGTATTATCTATTACCTTGGTCTACTTCTCAACTCATACTTAGGGTTTATGAAACTAAACTTGTCTCTATACTTAGGGCATCTACCTCAACCTTGTCATGACTTCCTAACAGTAGTTGCACATGTTGTCTAATCTTGGGTTCTTTAGGTAACTCCTACATTCCTAGATATGTGGTGATCAGTAACATATTTAGAGATGTAGGATCCTGACATGCTATCCCTCACTAACCCACTAACACATGTGTCCCATATGACATGGACTAGTAAGAAAGGAGAGATGCGTAAAAGTCTAGTGTTGATGACATTCCTTTTCAATTCTCAATTGGCTGGCCATAACCACTGAGAATGGAGAAGCAACCTCATTAGCTAAGGTTAGGTTAAAACTTGAGACCTAGAATAAGTACACATATATCTCTGACATCTCTATTTCTTCTAAGGTGAAAACTCTTAATCATTCTAGGTCATTGTATCCTTCTTGGAGAATCTATCTCTAAACACTAATCTTACCTCATCAGGGTGACTTTGAGAATCATGTTTTCCTAGTGGCCATTTACCAAATTTCTCTAATACCATATTGTAACACCCATATTTTTATATCACATGAGCGAAAGTATTTTTTTCTTTTCTTTTCTGGGAGTGTCACAAACATGATAACCATTGCAATAAAAGTAAATGAAACACTTTACAAAACTATAAAATTGATTTGTACATAGCTTTTTGTCAACATAAAACTACATCATGTTTATGCATAAGTTCATAATAAAAAGATGTCAATACTCAAGATCAACTAGGTAGATGGCACCCCACTAGACAAGCTTGAAAATATCCTAGACCTTTACTTGTTCATTTGATCCACAACTACTCCAAATCCTATGGACATCACATCCCCAACCATGCATTGGAAAAAATAGTCGTTAGAGTAAGTGGCATGAGTATTCTAAAATATATATTTCTAAAGATCTAAAATTGGATATCATAAACATGAACTAACATCAAACTGTGAGTAAACTAAAACATGCAGTATTTCATTTCTCAATATGAATTCTTATCTTCATATCTTATCTTATTTTGGAGACATGTACTGGTACATAGATCTCAAGACCTGCACCAAAGTGCTTGGGTCATACTTATCTTATATGATTCCCTCTCATCATACTCATGGATGAGATTATGGGCATGCTATAAACTAAGGTATCTTTTACTTACGATTTTTATCTGATTGTGGCCACCATTATATAATAAGTCCTCCTGAATTGGTGTATCTACGCCCTGAATTGGTACCAAGGTACCTCTGAATTGGCACTACATGCCTCTAAATGACACCGAGGTGTCTTTGAATTGGTGTTACTACACCCTGAATTGGTACCGCAACACCTCTGAATTGGAGTAAACACTCCTCTGAATTGGCAACAGATGCCTCTAAATCGTCACAGGACTACTGAACGAGGACTTATCATATAATGTCTTATGTGAAGGTTTCAACTTAATTATCTTAAGTCTAAACTTACTTAATTCTTAATCTGAACTGAAGCTGAATATTGATTGATTTACTAAATTCTAAATCTGAACTTATCTTATATTAAAATTGAACACTGATAATTAAACTTATCTGAAACTAATTACTGAGTGTTGAGTAGGTACTAAATTATAAATCTAAATCTAAATCTGAATATTTTATTCTTAAGTGATAAACTTAATCTAGAACTAAATTTAAATATGGAGCTCAATTACTTCATAATTGAGATTGGGTCTAAAACCATTATCATGTGTCTTTATTCAAAATTTGGCTACTCACACAATGAGTAGTCTAAGTCTAAATATAAATCTAATATCCATATTATCTGTATAATCCTTTATCTATTACTTCAATCTCATAGGAATAACGTAGCTACTTTTGATACTAAATAAATGACAACTAAGCTTACATTCTTAGGGAAAGGATCTGAACTAAACATGGGAATATAGAGCATATGAGAGTTTTTGAGTATCAAATATCTATAAGAATGTTATTTCTGATAAGGTGACTCAATTTCTATGAAATCCCATTAAGCCTGATCTCAATACACTCGTATAAACTTAAATCTTAAATATTAAAGTAGAAATCATATAGAGTCTCATCCTAAAACTTAATCATGACTTAATGTCTCATAATTTGCTAATATCATCATATACTCATATTACAATATATTATGATCCCAATAGTACCTTTATCTTGGAAATTGGGCCATGGTCTACCATGTACAACACCCATATACTCACATAAAGGAGAAGAAATCTCAAAAACATGTTCTACTTGAAATCTCAATACCTGATTGCATATATATAAGGGACACTAATAACATATTTGTACTTAAAATCCTAATACATGGTTATATCACATAACCATGGAAGGATGGCAGTCTTATTTTTGTTTCATATCTTGTAGTCTTGAGTATCCATATGGAACATCTCTAAGGGATATGATAGAAATATATTCTCTTATCCTTCTTATAAAATTAATTCATGATCTAGAATCATTCCATAACAAATCACTACTTAAAAGTATTGAGCATACGAAATTCTAAAATCATAAGCACATAAAATATTTCTTGCATATTTTAACTTAGAATATAGGACATGAAGATCATAATTAAAATGTACTTGGTTTGATAAACATAAATACTCATGCGCATGAACCACTTACCTAGACCAATAGGAACTAGGCTCCTAAGATTTTCATGATCTTGTCTCTTATTCAACCTGTGATAATGATCCAAAGTTTCTCAATTAGGATCTTAAACTCAAATTAAACTAAGTCTGAAGTTCCATGAAAATCACATCAAAATAGGCCTTAGAACCTACCCCATAAGCTAGATCTCAAAAATACGACAAAAATTCATTATAATTTGACTATATATGAGCCATAGAATTATTTCTATGAACCGTGAAACATGATTATAAAATTGACCAGTAAACATCGAGATAATACCAATTAAAGCTTTACTAGAAAATAGGAAAAATAAAACATGTGTACAGTGAAAAACCATGTAGTCCCCTTAATGTCATGCACAATTGCATTTGCGTGCTTGGGGCATTAGTTAAAAGACTAAGAAAATCTCACACGGCTGCATCGTCAAGATGTTCATGAATTAAATAATATGAGTCCAAAGCAAAGATATGAAAAATCAATACATGAGATGATCGCCTTTCTCACATCTACAAATGGTAAACTCTATCAATAAAAATTTTTTGGATTATAGACATAGGACAACAAGAACTAGAAGAATAAATTGTTACTTTGATTCATCTTTGGACTCTGTTCTCATATACGTTTCATGGTCATCAGGCGGAAAATAGAAATAATGGAACTTCCTAATTAGCAAAGGGAGAAACTTTGAGCATTAAAAGCACCGCATAAAATCTTGATGACAGAACCAAAGTGATCAATTGCTTCCGAGTTTATGAGGGAAATTAAATATACTGATGATAGCGGTGTGTCTACGAAGAAACATGGCAATAAATTTTGACTACAGTCTATGGTACCAGCAATTAAAGAGCTAATATATATGGGTTCCAATTCCAAAGCGACGAATTAAAGTTAGGAGAGATTTTGTCGCACTCCGATCTCACACTAACCACAACCCACGAGATTAGGGCACGACGGAGGGATTTACACACAAGCCAAACCACTCATAACTTTAATCATTTTAAAGACATTAAAATGATAACCTGATTTATGATGTAAACTAAAGCTAAACAAACTGCGGAAGCATTCTTATTAAACTGACTAGAAATATAAACAAAGTCTACAACATATTACATTGCTCGACATAAAGTAAAGCATAACAGTTAATTTACATCTTTATACACATTCCACATACACATTCTCTCTCACCCACACCATGTTCCAAGGATCGAGGGGAAAGGACTAAGAGACCTCTAACTAAAATAACTACATATACCTTCTACAGACTAAGCGTTAGGATGAAAAGATCCTTCAGATTCCTGTTGCTGTTGTTGACCTGAAAATGTTTGAGTAGATGGATGAGCCTACTCGCTCAGTGAATAGCATTTCATTTAGCTATCACTAAACAACTCATCAGATATATAAAATTGAAATAAAACATAAGTGCAGTACTAAGCAGGGCAGTTCTAATGACATAGAAGAATTTACAGATAATAATCACATTTCTATGCGATGATAGATATTTTAAACAAATAAACAGTTATAGAGAATTGGCACAGAAGTTCAAATCTCTTAACATATTAAATTTACTGTGATCCTATATGATTACATATATATATTATTATTATGCCCTAATCATATGCAGTGTACTCTGCATACAAAGATCTGTAGTGAACTATGATCTCACCGTACAAGACTTAGCGACACACCCAGGAAATGCTAAGTCTGACTTTCCGTCCTGGTCTGCTACAGGACCCACAGGCTCTCCAGCCTGACTCACAGGCTCTCCGGCCTCCTCTGCACTCACCATGAGTGCTCTGGACTCCTCCTCTAACCTGAGCACACAGGCGCAGGGAGTCAACACTGGGTTACCACCAGAATTACTCAACCGGTTGATGTTGGATAACCCTCTACTTTATTTATTATTTTTCCCCAGTGCCACCGAAATTACTCAATCGGTTGGTGTTGGACACTGTCTATCAATCCCTCATGCCACCAAAATTACTCAACCGGTTGATGTTGGACACGAGTTTCACCCCTAAGGTGCAGACCTCTCAAAGGGGTTCTACGGTGTTAGGGCACCTAAGTCTATTAACTGATTAACATATAAACACTTAATCAGGGATATCGCATTTCATACTTATTTCACATTCTGAACATCACTTGAAAACACATATATATCATTTGTCATCTTTAAACATGACTCAGTATCAACTTTTCCAATTTCGATGCTAAACATCCATTTTATGCTCAACGTATACATTGCAACTGTAATACAGGAAATTCCATCATTTTCATCAATCATATTACGTATTTCAAGTTCCAATGAATCTATCATACTCTATTGTATGTGCTACACTGTTTAGGAGTTATACCAACTGATACTGAAGCAATTAAGCACTTAAATTGAGTTAAATAATGATTTCTGAATGAACTACCACTCACATCTCAGAAACTCGACCGATTGGTCGGAAACTCGACCGATTATTGCACAACTCGACCGATCAGCTTGCAACTCGACCGATCAACTTGCTGTTCGATTCCTGCTAAGAAAACTCGACCGAATCACACACAACTCGACCGAACAGTGCACAGACTGAAAACCTAAACAGACCTGCTGATGTCGATTTCACTCGAATCGGCAGGCAAAACCACAGATTTGCACTGCAAATCACCTGCAACTGATGCACACACCAACGAACTAGCTGTAGGGAAGGAGGAGGATGAACTAGGGCTACTCTTCGCGCCCTTTCCCTCTCCTGGACGCCGCTGCTACTAGCGCAGCTCCTGCTGCTAGCGTAGCTCTGGCTACTGCTGGATCAGTTGGCGAAGAAGAAAGGTGAAGAGAAGATGGAGGGGCCGCAGCTGTTGGCCGGAACCGAGCTAGGGCTCTGAATCACCCTCCTCTCCCAGGTCTCTCTTTCCCTCTCACGCGAAGAAGAGAAGAAACACTCTGCGTTTCTCTCATTTCTGAAAAGTGAAACGAGTAAAGGGGAAAGAAAGGATAAGAAGGAAAAACCTAGGGACCAAAACGTAAAGTCTGAGAACTTTCGAAAACTACAAACAGGTCCCTGCATGCCCAAAAACTTTCAACTTTTGACTCGAAAGTCGGTTTCAGACGATTTCTCTGGCAACGCCTCAAGCACAAGATCTTACACGTTTTAAGGGCTAGGATTCACACTATGCACATATCATATCTGTTTTAAACGTTATTAACAAAAGCAAGCTTATAACTTAGCAAAGCAGCTAAAACACATGCTTAACATCATACTTACAGGGTAAGCTCAACACGGGTCGTAACAGATTTCCACAAGAAAAAGGAATAATATTCGATCAGCCCTATGAGTATCGATGACTTTGTTGAGTTAGACAGGGTTTCGAGTTCTGTCTAGACTAAAATGCACCGATCAAGCAGGAAAAGAAGTAAGAAGGACTAAGGAACATTATCGTGAAGGTAATTCAACTTAGGCGGCTGGAGCTGTTGTGTCTCCTTCAAAGATGAAACATGAGCCCATGAACTATCGTGGAAGGATTCGACTATAACATTGCTGAGTAGAGTAGAAAAAATTGTGAATATAAATTATGGTCCTCGGTCACCACAATGTACTACTTAGAGAATGACAGTGGTGATACTCCACAAGACTACTCATTTACTACTGCTTCCTCTTATGGTGATGGTGGAAAAAGAAGGAAAAAGGATCCCACATGGGGAAAGTGTGGCGGCACATAGATATGCCTACCACAAAACCCTACGTATCCCACCTTTTAAATCGCCATCTGATCCTATCAATACTTACCCTCCAAGTCAAAATAAAAGTGACCGGAAAAGAATTGGTAAACAAATCGAAATGGAAAGAATTCACAAGATACTAAATTAATTTAGTCCTTGTCATCCATATATATCCGATTATTATCAAATTTCGAATTACTCACATTATCAGCCGCACAAGGCCAATAAATATATATACCTGATTAGCAATCCTACACATGTAATCAATATGTGTGTATCGTTGGACAAGGTAACATATATTATATCTTTTATGAACTCAATCCTACACATGTAATCAATATGTGTGTATCGTTAGATTTATTAGATACCTTAGAATACTCTTATCACGGAAAATCACATTAAAGGTTTATATAAAATTTGGGATGTTACAGATCAATTGCACTATAAAAATAAAAGACCTTAATAAATATAGCCATACATGTGTATATGGCTTCTATTTAGGATACCAATATATAATTAGTTACAATGAATACTTACATATCAGGAGAGGTGAAGCCCTCTTTGCAAATAATGAGTCCAATCCATTTCATTTTTCATACAAAATCATATCTCCTTGACCTCATACAATAGAATCACATGAACTATGTGTGTGACCATAGTCAAATTAGATGGTTCTAATTACCATATGTGGTCAACATCTTTTGAGTTGTATGTCAAGGATCAAGGTCGATACTGTCATCTAATCATGAAAGGACCTATTCTTCTATCCAAGAATGCTTTAGGGAAAATTAAACAAGCATATGACTTGTGAGTCAAGGATGACTATGGCATAATGAACATGATGGCCAATAGTGAAGAACTAAATTAGTCAATCCCTTTTATGCCTTAGAATGCACAAGGCCATGTGGGATCAGATAGCACACTAAAAAGGAATTCACTACTAATACTTAAGTGGAAGATTATGATAACAAATGATGTGCTTTGTGGGATGAGTTTGAAATTTATCATCGCTTCACTTTCGACGTCACTGAAGTTCAGAGACAATGGAATGAGCTTTCGTTGGTACAATTCCTCGCTCGATTACTTGCTTCTTTTGAAGTATTTGTGGATCAAATCCTATCTAGTGATCCACTCCCCAAGCTTCATGATGTTCTCAAAAGGGTTCAACAACTACCATTGGTAGAGATCCTGGCCTTGGTAGAGGATGTGGTCGTATTGTCTCATCAGGACCTGGATATGGTCAACCTCCTCCAAGACCAGGATGTGTTCAGCCCTCTACTGGACCAAGCGGCGTTCCTCCTAGTTGACCTCTTCATTACAGCGACTCCGTTCGTGGAAATCATAATGAAGATAGGTGCTTTCTGAAACATGACTACCCCAACACATGGGCAATTAAACTTCTACTGACTACACTGAGGAAACACTGGCCCAACCCTGCACTACTTCTACTGATTGAGTCAGAGCTAAATTAAAAAAAAACTTCTCCAAGAATGACCAAACTCATACATCACCTCCACTATCATATGGTGATTCTTCCTTCCTTGTGTCCTCAGCTCCTTACGATAAAAACAAATGGGTGATCGACTCCAGTGCTTCTACTCATATTTTTGGAAACTTGAAATTATTCTCTAATTTGAGTGATTCGTCTTCTATCCTGACTATAACTATTGCAGATGGAAATCAAATCTTAGTTTGTGGGGTTGGTCATATCTTCACTCCAAGTAACTCAGGTCAACGTTAAATGTTCCTTGCTTTCCTCAAAATTTTCTTTTTATCAGCAAAACTATCAAGAAACTTAAATGTTCTATTAATTTTGACCTTGATGGATGTATGTTTTAAGATCTCTAGACGAGGATGAAGATTGGTTCAGACCATGAGGGACCAGATGACTTAAATTATCTTGATGCTCAAAAGCATGTTGCACTTCTCTCCTTTGCAATTTTAGATCTATAATGGCACTATAGATTGAGGCACCCATTTCCAATAAAAATTAATCATTTAATTTCACATGTTTCTAAAAATTCTTTTAAATGTGAAGCTTGTTAGTATGGAAAGAAAACTCAATGTATGTTCCCTAAGAAAGTGACTATATCTTCAAATTCTATTTTAATCTTGTTCATACTGATATTTGGGGGCCTTGTTCGATCACTAGTATGGTTGGTTTTTGGTACTTTATGACATTTATTGATGACTTTTCTAGAACCACTTGGTTATTCTTACTTAAACATAGGGAACATGTATTTAGTACTATTACATATTTCTTTTCTGAGACTAAAATGCAATTTGATAAAGCCATTAAAATTATAGGACGGATAATGCTCTTGAATTTATGCAACAATCTGTCAGTAACTTATGTAAACAACTTGGCACCATTAATCAAACATCATGTTCTTACACTATCCAAAAAAATGGTGTTGCTGAGCGCAAAAAAAGGCATATCCTTGAAGTCGCCCGAACTCCTATGTTTCATTGTAATGTACCTAAACTATTTTGGGCTGATGTTGTCTCAACTATCGATAGAATGCCCTCCTCTCTCTTAAATAACCAAGTCCCATTTAATGTGTTATATCCTGGAGCTCCCCTGCTTTTTGTACCACTTAGAGTCTTTGGGAGCACATATTTTTGTAAGAATCTTTAGATCGTTTCAATTAAACTTGATCCCTGATCTATGAAGTGTATCTACTTAAGGTACTCAATCCCTCAGAAAGGGTACAATTTTATGATCTAAAGTCCAAGATGTGGTTTGTTAGTGTGGATATATATTTTTAAGATACTATGTTTTTTTATGTTATGGTTCAACTCTGTCAATGGGGTGTAAAAGCACCACTAGCAGGAGTGCACGGGATATGGTATCTTATGCTTTTGAAATTTATGTTATCCCTAACCGAGTCGATCACTAAGACTAAAACAGGTTGCCCGCAAGCGTACGGGGTACTGTTGTAGTATAGGTGATTGGCAAGATAAGGGGTCGAACCACAGAGATAGAGGGGGCACTAGAGTTAGACAAAGTGGTCTATGTTCCTTTTGCAGAGCTTAGGGTTTTAGGGTTTTAAAAGGTTTGATTGTTTGATTACGCTAATGAGCAAGTAAGAAATGTGAGATGGAAACTAAATTATGAAAGAGCAAGCAAATCAGTAAACTAAGTTAACAAACTAACTAAGCAAGAGCAAGAAGAGCTACACTACTCTAGCAAGGCAAGAAGCAATTAAGAACTAAACTAACCACTAGCAAGAGAAAGAGCCTAAGTTAACACTAAAGATAAAAACTATGCAATTAACTAGATTAAGCAAAAGCGACTAAACTAGACTAGCATGAACAAGCAAACTAAGCAAGATGGGTTTTAAGCAGTTGATTAGGGTAGGTGGTCCGTTTGGGGGATGTAACTTTGATATTAGTTGGGGGATATCATTAAACATGCAAGGTTCTCATTTCATATCTAGATTACCAAACCAAACAACAAGGACAATGCCATTAGAACATACCTTATACTACTAGTAGAAGACTAGGGTTAGGTGTAATTCTAATGAGATTAACCAAATCTAGGTTTCTAGGGTAAGTGATAGTGAGTAATTGAGGGTTGAGGGTTGAGGGTAGAGATGGGAGTAGAGATGAGTGTATTTAACCTCATGCCACTAGCCACTCTAGACTTTAGAAGGCCCTAGATAATTACATCAATCTCACTTACACTAGCATGTGGTTTGTGCTTCTTGTATGAATTGCTTGTTTTGAGGTATTTGATGAAACTTAGTTTCTAGGAGGAATTGGGGTGTATGTGGCAATCTTAGGAATGACTCCTAGGTAGTCCAATTAGTGGATCCCTAGCTAGCCCCCTTTGTTCCTACATACACATCCCTCCTCCTACAAATGAGTGTGAGATCTAAGTAATAAGATAGGAAAAGAGATAGAAGCAAGAAGTAATCATCATATATATGAATTAAGTTCACTACAAGAAATTATCCCCCAACATGGTATCAAAGTTACATTTAAATTCCAAACAGCCCACCACAAGGGACTTAGCTAGACATGATCAAGAAAACTAGAAAAGAAAGGGGTAGAAGAAGTAGGGACTCCATGAAGCTTGATGTAGAAGCCTCCTTCTTCACCTCCAAGCTTGCTGTAGACGTCCTCCCTCCTACAAGGATGCAGGGGCGCATGAAATGGTAGGGGATTATGGATGAAAACCTAGGGAACTAGGTTTCCATGGTGGAATGAGGGTGAAAATGGTGGATGATGAGCCCAAAATGCAAGGGGATTGCACAAAGAGCTCAAGGATGGAGAGTGGAGCTTGGAGCAGCTGTAGGGGCATCTAACCTTCGTGCCCTAGATGCCACCTATGTATATATAGGTGGTGGGGAGGCACTAGGGTAAGTGGGGGGTAGTTTAGGAAAATCAGTGTAAAGTAGGGTAGGGTCGGTGGAGAACCACGGTCGTGTTGATGTGCCACGACCGTGGTAAGTGTGGTGGAGAACGGTCATGGGGAGTGAATACGGTTGTGGTGGTGAGGGAATGGTAAAAGGCTTGTGTGGTGGTTGGCCACGGCCGTGGTGGAGTGCCACGGTCGTGGTGGGTATTATGCACCATGACCGTGTTGGGTAACACAACCATTTTGGAGGAGGGGGAGGTGACCGTGGAGAAGCACAACGATCGTCTTGAGCTTCTTCGGCCACAGTTGTGGCAGGTGGCCACGGTCGTGGCGTTTTGGGGAAAAACCCTGTTGCAAGTTGAACTTTTGACAATTAATTCGCACGACCGTGGGATGTGCCCACGGTCATTTTACACTTTACTGACCACGATCGTGCGGCTGGCCACGACCGTGGTGTCTTCAATGTCCATGGCCGTGGAAGAGGGCCACGACCGTGGGATTCTGTACAAATTTCCTGTTGATCTTGGCATCATTTTGCTAAAAAATACACGAACGTGGCATTTGCCCACGGCCGTGGTGAGGTTGGCCTCACTTAATTACACTTCAATCTTTGTCATTCTTGGATCTCTTTGCTTGGGGACGATTCTTGACCATTGGAGGTAGGTTGAGGGAGACTTTGGGGCCTTCTTTGGGTCCCTCCATGAGTGGGGGAACCCTAGAACTCCTTCTTTATCTCTCTTCCATCTAAGCATGGTTCAAGTACCTGAAAAATAGTGCAAATAACATCCATAAGCATATTTGCAATGATAACCACATTAGGGAAAAAGACTTGTAATCTAACATGTTTAGATGCAGCTTAAGTACAAAATGGCACAGGATGGAGCCCTAAAATAGGGCTACATCAGTCAACATATCTTATTGCCCCACTTCTCCCTATTACCATTGAACTGGAATCTTCTGAATCTATTGCTTCTGATGTACCTCTCCAAAGGTATCAAAGAGACCGCAATACTGGAACTCCCTCTATGCCCCCACCCTCATCCAATCATTTATCCCCTTCAGTAGATCAAGACACTCTTTAGGTATATTCTGACTTTATTACTCCAATTAGCATCAGAAAAGGGTGTGTTCTTGTACGGTTCTTCCTATAAATAATTATTGTGTTGATGCTAATCTTGGTTCAAGTTTTACAAAATATGTGGATGAGGCCCTAACACTTCTTTCTTGGAGATGTTCCACTGAAGTTGAGATAGAATCCCTCAATTCTCTACAAACTTGGGAGCTTGTAGATCCTCATGTTCATGTTTCACATGTAGGTTTCCACTGGATCTTCATTATGAAATATCACCCAGATGACACATTTGAATGCCTTAAAGCCCGTCTTGTTGCTAAGGGGTTCACTCAAACCTATGGAGTAGATTACCTTGAAACCTTTTTGTCTATCGCATGACAATTCCGTTAGGATTCTTATTTATGTTGTTGAAAATAAGTAGTAGCCACTATTCCAGTTGGATGTTAAAAATGCCTTCATGCACGATGACCTATATGAGGAAGTATATTGGAGCAACCTCCCAAATTCATTGCTCAAGGGGAGTGTGCAAAAATTTGCCGTATTGAGGAAGCTGTGTGTGGACTAAAATAGAGTGCATGAGCATGGTCTGATAAACTAAGTCTTGCCAAATTTGACTTCAAATGCTTGTATTTTGATCATGTTGTGTGAAAAAAACTTCTAAGGGTCTTACTACTCTGATTGTGTATGTGGATGATATCGTACTTTTTGAAACAGATCGTCATGGTATACATGAGACCAAAGAATATTTGCATTAACATTTTATTACTAAGTATCTCTGAAAACTATACTATTTTTTGGGAATTGAAATATCTCACTATTCTTTTAGAGTCTATTTATCATACTACAAGTATGTATTTGATATTTTGTAAGATACTGGGATGTTGGGGGCTAAGCCAGTCAATACTCCTTTAGAACTTGATTAGAACTGGTTGAAGGGCCGCTTCCTTTAGCTCCATCTTCCTCATGTCAAAAAACTGATCATGAGAAAACTAAACTTGATCTTGGTACGGTATAAGTATGGTATATATATTCATTCAGTATGTAAGCAATCTAGGTAGATTAGTGAGAGACAAGAATAGATGCTTGGTTGGATTTGTTTGTGCAATAATTATGATCAAAAAAGATAAATGTGTTACACTTCTAATAAAAGGAATGAGAATTTATTACACCTGGCAGTGCAACCTTTCCAACTGCTTGTAGTCCTGGCAGTGCAACCCTTCCAACTGCTTGTAGTCGAAAAAAATGCAATAGGAGTAGTATCAAGATGCACTTGCATATGCACCTTTTATAAGGTCCGATTTTCTTCCATAAAGGAATGATTCTGAATTTCAACTTGTAGCATTGCAAAAGAAAAAGACCTAACAATATATCCAAAATGGAATCATTTGAAGAAGATTTTGCAGCAGTAACATGCTAGCCACCACCCTAGGGATGAGTAAACTTGGCACGAGGAGGAATATAATGGGGGTGACCTGTTAACATTGATGTAATGACATGCACCCCGCCCATTCTTGGGAAGGACCAAGATGAAGCCCATCCACCCATGCTCGTCAACATGGACCCGGTCAAGGGAGGTGGAATAGGCATGGCCAAAGGAGGACCATCAAGCACCATGACCCCACCATACACAAGGGCATGGTGGGAGGATGACCTGGGTGTGGCCTCAGACCGCTCAATCACCCATCGACAACTCCTGCTAATAATGAAATCAATGAAATAATGCAGGTTAACCCATCCTTTGTATATAGTTTTAGTGTAAAAATACAAAAATGATAGCTTGCACATCCCTCATCCAAAATTCATGATATCATATATCAAATAATTGTCTGAAAAAGATCTACAATGCGGACCTATTTGCTGACCCTAAGACCCTTTCCTTTTTCCTTGTTTTGATAAAAACACCAACTTGGACAATGTTTGACCATAATTAATACATATGTATGAAAATCTTGGATCTTTAATGACCATCCACCCTCATAGACATAAAATCAATAGCTTCTATACATGTTTGAGTATTTTGATGGTCCTAATCACTTCTACTTCTCATGAATGACTCTATTGCACATATGTGACTTGTTTGAGACTTTAATGATGGACTTTGGTCTGTATTGCTAATCTTATTTCTATATGACATCTAGACTACCCTAACATTGAATCAATAACATCATGCTTCTCCATGACACTAACATCTACCCTAAACCCTTTGTTACTATGCTTGTTCTATATGGCCCTGAATGCATACATGTATCCCTAATATGTGAATATTTTATTATACCTTGAAGTAAAGGATGTGTTTTACCGAAATTGTGCATCAAATCACTTTTTACCTCTGAAATTAGTATCATAATGATGTGATATTAACTAAAGGCCTAATGTAATCTCCCCTTGATCTATTCATGATGTACTTGTCCATTAACCACCCATATTAGCCTCTTGCATGACCTAAATGATTTGTTTGTCTAGCTTGTCCCCTAATAGTTATATGGATCTTAATCTTATGTCTCACCTTCCCAATTCAGAGACGATTCAGCTCTTAGGATCCCCTTGTTGTTGGTGTCCCACTTAAATCATATGTTGAGCTCAAATGCTAAGTCGACTATGTTGATAATCGATTGTATGTGGGTATGCTGATACCAATATTGGAATATGATACCTAGACCTTAGGAGCATCCACCTAATCTTAATGTATGATTGATATGTCCTAATCTTGCTAATATAATTTGACATTTTGTCAAAATGTCATGTCTTGGTGAACCCTTGCCTTGCTTACCATATTATGAGTTTTTGGACCCTAAAATGTACACGAAAATGACTTAAATCTTGATATAATCATATAAAATGAATGGAACCTCAAAATGACCTGAAACATGAACCACACCTTCACGATTGACTCAATATATAATAAGCAACCTTGAGTCTAACTTAACCAAAACGCCAAATGGAACTAGTTAGGGTTAATGATGAGAATCTAATACATGTATGTAATCTTGTTGTTAATCATGTGGTTTCCTATGATATATATGGTCAAGGATAGGCTATGAATATATGAATTAGGTACAAGCTTAAAATAGCTATATGAATATGGATTTCTTGTTTGAATTATGACACATATGTATGCTTGTTTTCTTACTCAAATATTGCCACGTAGTATTGTAGTATTGTACTTGATGATTGTCTCAGTGATTTATACATTTTAGACATAATCTTGTAGTCTAGTTTACGAATTTGAAACAAGGTGTTTCTTAATGACTTTGGCCATTGAGGTCCCTTCTTTAGATACATGATTTTCTAATATTGAGCACCCTCACAAACCCTTACAATGGGAAGTTAGTCAACGGCCTTATGATACATGATATTGTTGGTATAATTAGAGTAAAATGACATAAAACATGGGTTCACACCTCATGTGTTGAGTCACTTGTTTTATGTATGTATGAGGTCCATATATGGATAAGGGGTTGAAGGCTTGGCTAGCTAACTTTAGGTGTGCTGTTTGTAAGATCCTAACAATTGTACATGAGTATACCTGATCCTTTTGACTCTCAACTAGTAATTGGAATCTTGTAATAAAGAATGTTGTTTTTATGAGGTTATGTTGATGTCTTTATCTTAATATTTTTACATGTATGCTAAGTTTTTATGCTTTTGCATTCACCGATTGGTATTACCATGCTAGGGACAGACGCTTAGGTCCGTCAACCATTGACTTTCTAGTCATTTGGAGGTTGGATTTGAGTAAAAAATGGTTTCATGATGCTATAATTATATGCTCATACTGACATTTTTTCATACTGACAACATCCATGATGTCTTCTATTATGCAGCATGCATCCAAATCTTTCGGTGAAGGACATGGAGGGATTGACATGACAATCTAGACTTGGTTTACTAGAGCCGAGTCTTGGGGAATATACTTGAAATAGCTTACACATCCCTCTACTTAGTGAAGAAGTTGTTTATTTATGTAAACCCCAAGATATTATTATGTAATCTTGTAAATTGAATAGTCATGATATTTTATTCCACTACTATTCCTGAAAAAATACACCTATTCCAGCATACAAGTTAGTGTGTTTTTTATTACATGGGTTTATTCCTCAAACTCAGTATGAAGTGGATCCCCTCTGGGCTCCCACTCCTTATAATATCTTTTATCTCATAATGATTTTCCAATGAGGGTAAGTTAGTTTTGGTGTCTATGGTCATTTGGGTTGGATTTAGCGTGACCTGACTGGAAATCTCCATATACTTAATAGAAGAAGTTTGTCGAGTACAACAAAAAATAGGCCAAGGTTTAAGATGGTGTATGGAAGAAGTCTTTCAATGTATCAATCACCAGAGTAGGGACTAATATCATATGCCATTCGGTCTTACTCCTAAGAAAGAAAAGAAACAAAGGAAGAACGTAAAAGGAAAGATGTTACATCACTTTGGTTGATTTGCAATATGATTCTTTGGTCATAATGTATAGGATGAGGGCCATTGTAGAATGATAGATAATCATAAGGATGTTTTTTAGAAACTTGTAGTAGAGAGAAAACTTAGAAGCCCCTTGGGGAGTAGCCTAAAGTTCTTTTTACACTAGCATAAGATCTACTACTCACCACTGATTGAGGGGACCTTTGAATATCTTCTCTATATGTCTTTTAAGGGTTAATGGTTTACTTACAATTGTTACTAGACTATGAGATTATGTTAATATCTGGCACTCAAAATGGACAATGGTGTCTATGCTATTGACAAGATGGAGATGTCATAAGGTTAAGACTTTCATTAAACATGATAGTTTTTGCAATATAGAATAGTAGAAACTGGCGATATAAATAGTGCCATTGCGACGGGAAACATGTATTGTACTCCCACATAAAGTACTTGTAAGTCTCACATAGAGCATGTTTAATTTACTAGATTTTCTAAAATGGATTTTATTCCTTAATACAATAGTAGGAAATTTAAGATTGGTTTACTATAACGAGAGAAATCATATAACCTGACCTTTTCTATCAAGCATGAATGTGGGATGAGAGCCTACAGTTCAAAACAACCATGAGTCATAATCAATATCAGATTGTGTGTGACACCTACAGTTGGGCACGAAACCAAACTAGATCATTGATCTTAACAAAACTGAACCAGACCACAAATTTAGTTTTTTTTTTGGAGGTGTTAGACTAGTTTAGTTCCAAAAAAATTAAAACCGATGAATTATGGTTCGATTTAGTTTAGAGGTGTGGTTTAACCAAATTAAACCAAACCTATTTGTGTGTTTTCTTACTAATAATATATATAATTATAATGTATACTAGTGATATAAAGTTATGCTAATACTTAATAGAAAGCTAAATCAAATCGTACTAATAATAAATACATAACAAATTAAAAGGTAATCAGTACGTTTCCAACCGGAAAGTATGTGCATAACGTATAGGTCAAATACGAGTTTGTTTATTCCTAATAATGCATACTTGTCAAACAAATAAACCCAACGCTGCTCATAATTTAATGTATTACATACCACTTACCAACGGCAAGTTTGTAGTACGGGTCAAGTATAAATGTATTTCCTAATAATTTATACTTGCTAAACTAGTAATTACACTCTCATTAAATAATTAATAAGGGAATCTAACAAATATAGAAATCGGGAAATTTAATCTAATAAATCAATTAGTAAATAACTAAAAACTAGACACATTGTCCTAAGCAAAGCGAGTATACTATAAAATAAGAAAACTTAATCGACTTGTAGCCAGTCACCAAGACCATATGCATCCCTTTTCCAGTAATCACCTATGGGATATGGCAATTGTGCGCTCGTTGATCCGCAATATGTTGTTCACGCATGGATTGTAGCTACAACATGACAATCTTTATGCTCGTCAACTTAACTATCAACTCCTCCTTTTCCTCTTCTTTTTCTTTGTTTGTTGTCCTCCTTTCCAGCCGTCGATAATAATTCTTCAAAAAATCACTGGTAGTAGACAGCCGATGACCCATCACTCTGAGACTAGTGACCAATCATTTTCTCAAGTCAAAAGTCCATGTCTCTGATCAACACTCAAACAACATACTTCTTCTAGTCATTGGTATGGTATCTATTTTCGATAAAATATGATCTTGTACATATTGTTTGTACATTGCTAAAATTTATTTTACTCAAACTTGCATGCACTAGGAGATCACTCTAGTACATCTTGTACTTTTCAACCTCAATACTCCTGATGGAGATACCTTAGTTTCAATTGTTAAAATTTCTACATACACAATCATCTATAAAACTATGTTAATATTATTTTTCTACTCACGATGCACAATAATTTATTATGCTCAATAAGTATGTTTCAAAAATTTTAGAATTTTTTTCGTATTTGTAATTGTAGGCAACTCTTTTGTTATTCAAATTATACTGAATTAATACGGTCTATTTCAGAAAGTGATGTAAGTTCGTTTTAAATTAAATTAGACCTAGTTTTAAACAATTCTATTACTAATCTTTGTACTTCTACTTTCCTTTAATATATGTAATTGTTCTTTGTAGATGGAAGAACTCAAAGATATCAATGGAAGCAATACATAATATGATCCAATATGTGAACCAGAAATATTAAACTTGTAACACAATGTCAAAAAACATCAAAACCTCCATCTAATGTTTGGTTGCATTTTAATAAATTCCAAAACAAATCTGGAAAGATTGCGAAGCATATTTGCAATTATTGAAAAGTTGACTATTCAAAATCTTTTGGGACTAATACACTTAGAGGGCATGTCTTGAAATGTTCTGAAAATCCTAACAATAAAGTGTACAAAAGAAAATACTCTTACAATTTCAAACAAACAATGAGGGCTCATCTAAGTTGTCTCATGGAAATTTGACCAAGAAGCATGTGATCAATCAATGACTAAAATGATCATCCTTAACGAGCTTTCATTTAGTTGTCTAGAGTGTGAATATTTTAGGGATTTATGTATGTTGAACAACCACTTTTCAAATATACTTCCCGCAGAACAATAACCAAAGATGTATCACAGATCCACACAAATGAAAATTTGAAATTAAAGCCAAGTCTTTCTAATTGTGGAAGAGTAACTCTTATTACAAACAATTGGACAAGCTTGCATAATGTTTCATATTTATGTTTGACATCTCACTTTATTGGTAATGATTGGATGCTCCATATAGGAAAAGATATTGGAATGCTTGTCAAATCTTGTCTTTCTGACTGGAGTTATCTGCCACAAACAAGTTATCTACTACTTTGTATGTAACATCCAATACATATTTCTGTGAGGCTTCCACAATTGAGACTCTTCTTCTTGAATGGTGTAAAGTAAAGATTCATATTTACTCTCCATGGCATTGAGAATGAAGAGAAAGTTTGACAAATATTGGAAGGAAAGTAAAATGATGAATATAATTTTGGTTGTTGCAATTTTATTAGACCCCCGTTACAAAATTCAATATATTAAATTTTGTTTTGGAAAAGTGCATCCTAGCAAAAAGGTTGTAGAGTAATCTAATGATGTGATGTTGGTTATTTAAAAAATGTATTCTTTATGAATCTACTTTTTTCATCTCACACCCTTTAGTAGCCGGTGAGCCTAATGAGAGTACTCCAATTTTTGATACTAAAGAATATGTGGATGTTGATGTTGAGTTTGAACTGATAAAGAATGAGAAAAAGAGTCTCGATACAAAATATGAATTAGAGTAGTATCTTGAGAAAGTTTTGAAATACATGATGAAAACTTTGACTTGTTACAGTGAAAGAAATTTAATTCTAGTAAATATAAAGTGTCTATAGTTGCTAGAGATATCTTGTTCATCCCAGTATCAATTGTTGCCTTAGAATCATCTTTCAATATTAGTGGGTGTGTCCTTGATAAATTTAGAACTTCTCATAAACCAAATGTTGTATAAAGTTTGATTTGTACTCAATATTGGTTGAGAGTAGAGCCTTTGTATGTGGAGTGTGAATAGGATTTAGATGAATTACAAGAAAAAAAGCTCTAGGTATTTAGTATTCAATATGTGAAAATGTTCAAGTAGTTTTTGGTTAGTTTCATTCGTTTATTATCTATATAAATTTTTATTTGTTGTAGTGTGGGCGAAGAAGATCCTATTTTTGATAACTCATCTAATCAAGTATCATGATCTTACATAAGTGGAGAGGTTTGTATTACTTTTTATTTTGAAATTTTGTAATCATGGAATTTTGTCACATTGTTTTACTTGATTAAACTTTTTATTCCTTTTGTAGGGTTTATTGATTTTATATGATGAGAAGAATAGAAGCACTTTAGGTTTTTCTTACTATTTGCACTTTTTAATTTGAGCTTAATTTATTTTGATCATTTTAAAGGAGAATTATAAGATCTTTTTGTTTAGCATCACGCTATGTAAGGTACTCATTCTTGTTTATTGTTTTGTTATAGTTTCCACTATAATATATTACATTTTATCAATTGACCATTATCATATGTTGAGTGAGTGTATGGAAGTATATTCTCACACATTTGGAGTAATATGTTCGTTGCACATATAAGATCATGTGTCCATTACATACAATAATATTTGTTCATCTTACATCTAGAGATATGTTTACATAAAACAAACAATTATATGGTTTCCACACATGTGATGTTATCTACATATTTCAACTTTGAGGCAAATCTTGTGTATCTCTCTCAAGGTGTATTATTTTGAAATCATCCATATTTATTAAATGATGACAAAAAAAATCTTTGAAACCCTCACTTGAATACTATTTGATCAGAGTGTTTGGTCAAAGATAACATAAGGTACATCATTTAATCAAATTTTAAAATGTACTAGTATTATTCTTATATATATATATATATATATATATTTGCATCGTGTCTTGACTCTTTTAACTATTGTTATGTTTTTATACATCCCTCAAGTCTTGAACATGAATTTTGTATATGTGTCCTCGTTACCTCTTTTGTATCTTTAGTTTTTTTAATTTAGTAAAATTGTGTATGATGATTCTATAAATATTATGAATATTAGTTGGATTGTTGATCATACATAAATAAAACTTCATATTTTTAGGTTAATGGTTTGAAACCAAACCAAACCAAGAAAAACTACAAAAGAACAATGGTTCAACTTGGTTTGGGAAATTAACAACCCATTATGTTCAGTTTGGTTTGTAGTTTTAGTAGTAAACCAAAAAAATTGAACTATGCCCACCCCTAGTGTCACCGGTCTCCACTTATCAACTTTTTCTATAAAGTTGGAAAACATGAACTCTTGGTTTGTAGTATTCTTAAAATAATGGTTTGACATAACATGAATATGCGATTGCGGAATTCAACGCAACCCAGTTAAATCTGATTATCCAAATTTTCCCATAATGAACTCTATACCAAAATCTAAATGGAGGAATCCCAGGATGACAACTTGAAAAAATTAGACAAGTTGGACAACTGAGAATCATCTTTTCATCGATTCACAATTTAGTCTGACAAATTTGGCCCTTGAAACTAATTTTCTAAATTGACGTGTGTGGTCAAACATGAGAATGACTTTTGGCAGTCCTCCTTTGGGTCTAAGTTGAGTGTGATAGAAACCCAGTTGGATTTTAATTAAACTTAGATTGGATTGAGTTAATTTTTGGTGATTCGCCACTATACTTGACTCAATTTGAAGAACTAGGTCGTTGTTAATGGTATTTTAAGAAGAAAAAAAATCTCTTTGCTCTAAACTCTGGTGACAAATGGGACATATATTTTTCATCTTCACAAGCAGTAAATGTGATTCATTATTTTCTTAACTAGGTAGTTAGATACCACTAGAATGTGAAGCAAGGTTCTTATTTCCTTTTTCATTTTTATTTACAAACAAATTACTCTATTTTTAGATTTTTTTTGTAAAAAGAGTGAACATTGTATATGTTGTCCATTTTATGTGTCTCCCGAATACGCCCATGTAAATTACCAGCTAGGTATTGACACAGACACACTTGTTTGTGTTTTTTATAAGAAGATTCTTGGCATAGATATAAAGATTGGCATACATTCACATATTACTTGTATTACAGAGGCCGCTAAAATAAAGATAACAGATCATAGAGATGATAAGCACCAGAAGTGCCTTAGATTCATATGACCAAAGATTGTAGATAACTAGATATGAAAACACATATTTTAGTTTGGATAAAGATGGAGCCCCCGACAATAGGCCTCAAGATGGAGATAAAAGATGGTCCTCCGACATCATTGACGTCATCGAGAATCTCCTCAAGTGTGTAAGCCCTATGTGTCCCAGTAGCCTCGCCTAAATGAGTAAGAGCTTATTTGTTCTCTTCCTTGAGAGCATCTAAGACATGATGATCCGCAATACTAAAAATATATGATATGTATCATGGATGTCTCTAATAAGTCTATGTATGTCACGTCGAGTGTTGTTGAATATTTTGTTGATCCTTTTAGTACTTATATTCCATAATTGGATGCTATGAGCATTTTTGTCTGATAAATGTTAGGTTGTTTCAATTTGGTAAAAAAGAACATCTCTTGTATGTCATCTTATCTCGCATCCTAGTTGGATATGTAGATGATGTAGTTCTCTTTCAATATGGTAGATATAGGAAAAGTGAAAAAGAGATGTGGTGTAGATTTTTCATAAAGTGCGCACGGAAGACATCTGGATGGACCTTAAAAACCTCTTTTGTGAAAATCAAGGTATGTAAGGATCTTGTCGTATCATATAAACCAAATGAGGAGATGTGTTTGTGGTGGCATATGACTTAAATTTTATTTGGTTTGACGTATCTCGTATTCTTTGAAACTTATTGCTCATATTTGGTTAGTTGTAACTTTATGGAATGCGTAGCGCTGCATGCGTACGCTAGCTAAGAAAGGCCACATAGTCTGGAAGCAGAAGTAGATAGGCCCAGCGTGTACAAGATAGGAAGCATAGTGGCACAATGTTGTAAATAAGCAGCTAGTCAAATCGTTTTACACCGTACCGCGATGTGATGGGGCACGATACCTTTTTCAGGAATTGGTAGCTAATCATGCAGATGAAAAACAACCAACTACACCTTAATGCACCCTACCAAATAAAAATTTAAATAAAAAATATACATTTAAATTCAGGAAACCAAGTCACACCCTACGAAACACGCTCTTAACATATATGCATCTTATTAGACTTTTTTAGAGGTGGATTTTAGATAAGGCCATGTTTGCAGGATGTTGTTGGACGTAGTTTTATGAAAAGAAAAAACTAACAAACATAATCATGCCTTTTAAATTGCTCTAGATTTATTTGGCAGGATGTAATGTCAGATCTTTATTTTTGCTTGTAATCATATGGTAGAGAGAAGAACATTGTAGCAGCAACCCACCTTCACGTGTAGTCATTTGTTCCGTATGGGGGGAGACCAGTAACAGACTTTGCTTACACGTTGATGAGATACAGGAGAGACCGGGATGAGATACAGGAGAAACCGGCAGCTGTCCAGGTTCACGTATAACCAGTGCGCAGGCAACCTTCCAAAGCCTTCGTCGGTACAGAACAACTATGCAAATTGCCAACTTTGGGCGTTGTACAAATGTATTACTTTTGGCCCTTTCAGGAATCAAACTAGGAAACGGAATTTAGCTGACTACATCTGACTGCACTGTACCAAACATTTTTTATCAGAAAATCTTATCATTACAGGTCTACGAACTTAAACGCAGTTCTACAGAACAATCCCTAAATGTATTGTAAAAATTTTCTGAGACACAACAGGATTAACAAGTTTGAGACATGGAGGAGGGAGGAGGCGTGGTAAATGAGAGTTCAAGAGTAGGGGGAAAACGGTGGAGTCGTCTAGGGTTGGATAGCCGCTTTTTTGTTATTATCCTTAAAATATGAGAGGGGACCAAATGATGACATTAGAGGTGTCATGAAACATGCCGCCAACTCTCGCTCAATTATTTAAGAGTTAAATTTTCCTGACGCTCACTCGCCGTGACGCGCCTTTTGATGCGGTGGGAAAACCACCCAATGACTTGTCAGCCCACCTTCCAGTCCTCTGTCACCTTACACCTGCCACCTGCAAATATGCCTGAGTTTTTTATTTATTTATTTTACTTATAACTTTTAAACCAAAAAGAAAATTTTAATGAAATAAAATGCATTACAATCTTTATAAAAAGTACATTTCAACAAGACCAATATTGAGGGAATAAAAGGAGAGAGGAGGGAAGTAAAAAAAATAAATAATAAATTTTTACTTGAATGAGCCCATTTTAGACCTCAATACACATATTTTTATTGAATGTGTCTATTATTTGCTTCAATGCACCCACTTTTACTTTAATGCATCAACTATTTCCTGAAACACCCACTATTGCGTCAAAACGCCCACTTTTATTTGAATGTGTCCACAGTTTCTTGAATGTGCTCACTATTGCTTCAATTGCACCCACTTTTACATGAATGCATCCACTATTATTGTGAATACACCTATTTTTACTTGAATGTGCCTACTTTAAGTTGAATGCGGTCACTACAGCTCAATGTGCCCACTTTTACGTGAATGCACCAATTATTGACTTGAATGCGCCTACTTTTATTTGAATGTGCCTACTACAACCTAACACGCCCAATTTTGAGTGAATACACCATTATTGTGCTGAATGTGCCTACTTTTGCTTGAGAGTGCCTACTACAGCCTCAATGCGCCCAATTTTGTGTGAATGCATCCATTATTGTGTTGAATGCACCTACTATTTCTTAAATGTGCCTACTACAACCTCAGTGCGTCCAATTTTGCGTGAATGCCCCAATTTTTTTGCTGAATGTGCCTACTTTTTCTTGAATACGGCTACTACAACCTCAGTGTGCCTAATTTTACATGAATGTACCCATTATTGTGCTGAATGCGCCTAATTTTGCTTGAATGCGCCTATTATAGTTTCAATGTGTCCATTATTGTTTAGAATGTACCCACCATTGCTTGAATGTTCCTACTTTTATTTGAATATGTCACTATTGCCCAGAATGTGCCCACTATTACTTGAATGCGCCCACTTTTGAATTAATGTGCCCACTATTGTCTAGAATGTGCCTACTATTGCTTGAATGCTCCAACTTTTGCTTGACTGTGTCCACTATTGCTTGAATGTGTCCACTTTTGCTTGAATGCGCCCACTATTATCCAGAATGCACCCAATATTTTTTAAATACGCCCACTTTTACTTGAATGCACCCACTATTATCCAGAATGCACCCAGTATTGTTTAAATACGCCCATTTTTTTCTTAAATGTGTTAATATTATCCAGAATGTGTCCACTTTTACTTGAATGCACCCACGCCATCTCTCATGCACACATTAATGTTCTCAATGCACCCACGTTTGCTTGAATGCACCTACTATGCACATATTAGTGTCCTCAATGCACCCACGTTAGCTTGAATGCACCTACTACAACCCTCAATGCATCCATTTTTGCTTGAATGTGTCCACCACTGCTTGAATGTGCCCACTAATTAACTCCTCACTTCTTTCCTCTCCTCTCTTCACTTTCTTCCTCTTTTGATTCTCACGTGTCTTTTTTTTCATTTGTTTTCTCACTTCTCTTACTTTCCTTCTCATACCAATGAGTATTATTTTCTCAAAAATATGATAATATTGGTTTTGTTGAAATGTAATTTTTATAACAAATCTAACAATTTTTATTTCGTAAAAAAATTCATTACGGATCAAAAGTTATACACAAAATAAATTTTACTTCTATTTCCTCTTAATATACATGTGTATTATTTTCTCAAAAATATGTTAATATTGGTCTTGTTGGAATGTATTTTTATAAAAAATCTAACAATTTTTATTTCATCAAAAAAATCATTATAGATCAAAAGTTATACACAAAATAAAATTTTCTTTGCACTTCTATCCATGGACCTATCAAATCAGCCCACTTGTCACCCTTACCTATCCCATGCAACCTCAACCCCAAAATCACCCACCACCAATCAAACAAAAATAGTAACCTGACGCGCTGGTCAAGGTTACATGGTGTTGTCGCGTGTGAGGGGTGGTTTTAGGCTAGGTGGGGTGGTTTTGACGAGAGGGTAGGTAGTTTTGGGATGAGGTGGCAGGTGGGGAAAGGAAGAGAGAGAAAAGGGAAAAAAGGCACATAATTTTTTTTTCGTGCAAAACCTTTAACTCGTAATGAGTTTTTTGACAACATAAACACTGTTGGATTTGTTATAAAAAATACAATCCAACAAGACTAATATTCATATATTTTAAAAAATATATTTTTATACATTATCATCGGTAATGAGTGTGAAGAAGAAAGTAAAGGAGAATAATAAAAAGCTAAAAGTTGTTTATAACTTTTAACCCAATATTTAGTGGATTTCGTTCACTTTTTAGTTGAATGCTCACACTTATATGAGAATACACATGTTTTAATTCTTAAAATGTGGGTGTCTTACTACAATCAATCAAAAGTGGGGGCGCATTGAAGACAATAGTATGCACATTCAATAAAAAATGGGCGCATTGAGGATAATAGGAGGCACATTCAATCAAAATTGGCTCATTAAGGACAATGGTATGCACATTTAAATAAAAGTGGGTGCTTTTCTACATATATTATACGTATTATGTTAAGATTTATATTAATTTACTATTTATGCGCATTCACACTATAATTGGGTGCATTCACACCATAATTGGGCTTTTTTTACAAATATTGGGCGCATTATGTTAAGATTTGTGCTGATTTTCTATTTATACACAACATCTAAGATGTAGGCGCATTCACACTATAATTAGGCGCATTCAATCAAAAGTGGGTGCATTGATGACACTAGTAGGCGCATTCAATCAAAAGTGGTTGATTCAATCAAAAGTTGTTTATTTATGACAATACAAGTAGACGCATTTACTATACAAGTAGGCACATTTACCACACAAATAGGCACATTTGTCAGACAAGTAGGCACATTTACTATACAAGTAGGCACATTTGCCTTACATTGTGTTAATTTGATATTTATGCACGTACTCTAAGAAGTAGGCACATTCACACCATAATTGGGCGCATTTGCACCATGATTGGGTGCATTCAATAAAAAATGTGCGCATTCAATCAAAAGTTGTGCATTCATGACAATACAAGTAGGCACACTTACCAGATAAGTAGGTGCATTTGCCAGACAAGTAGGCACATTTGTCATGCAAGTAGGCACATTTGACATAAGTGGGCGCATTCAATCAAAAGTTGTGCATTCATGACAAGACAAATAGGAACATTTACCAGATAAGCAGGCACATTTTCCACACAAGTAGGCCCATTTGCTACACAAGTAGGTACATTTGCCATAAGTGGGTGCATTCAATCAAAAGTTGTGCATTTATGAATACAAGTATGCACATTTACCAAATAAGTAGGCACATTTACCACACAAGTAGGCGCATTTACTAGACAAGTAGGCGCATTTGACATACAAGTAGGCACATTTGTCATACATTGTGTTAATTTGATATTTATGTACATACTATAAGACGTAGGCACATTCACACCTTAATTGGGCGCATTTGCACCATAATTGGGTGCATTCAATCAAAAGTGGACGCATTCAATCAAAAGTTGTGCATTCATGACAATACAAGTAGGCACACTTATACGATATGTAGGCACATTTTCCAGACAAATAGGCGCATTTGTCATGCAAGTAGGCACATTTGGCATAAGTGGGCACATTCAATAAAAATGTGTGCATTCATGACAATATAAATAGGTACATTTACCAGATAAGTAGGCGCATTTGCCACACAAGTAGGCACATTTGCCATAAGTGGGCGCATTCAATCAAAACTCATTCATTCATGAATACAAGTATGCACATTTACCATATAAGTAGGCGCATTTATCACACAAGTACACACATTTACCAAACAAGTAGGCGCATTTGCCATACATTGTGCTAGTTTGCTATTTATGCTTGTACTCTAAGAAGTTTCAAACCATAATTGGGTGCATTCGTACCATAATTGGGAGCTTTTCTACAAATATTAGATGCATTATGTTAAGATTTGTGCTACAACTACGCACATGGTTATTCATTTAGGAGCATGTATCATATATGAGGTGCATGTGTCATAACAATAAATCATGTTGGTGATGATGACAATGATGATGATGATGATGAGCATACAAAATAAGATTTTTGTGTTAATTTTCATATTAGACGTATTAACACCATATTGTGTATATTATGTTAATATTTGACTTATTTATTATTTGATATTATTTAAAAAAAAATATGACAATATTAGTCGTGTTCAAATATATTTTTATAACGAATCTGGTGGATTTTGTTTCGCCAAAAAATTCATTACGGAGTAAAAGTTATAAATAAAACAACGGATTCTCCTCTTTTATTTTCCCCAAAAAACTAAAAAAAATAAAAGTAAAAAAAAAAAAAACAAAACCGGGACCCACATTGGGAGAGGCGATTTTTCAGCGCGTCCCCCCCCTTCCTATAAATCAAACTCCAATCAAAAGAACCCCACCCCGGGTCCCGTGCTGGAAAACCAATCACAAGAGCGCATTTTCACGCACATCACATCCCAGACACGTCCTGGGCTCATTTTCGATTATTTAAACATCAGGATTCAGGATATCATTCAAAACTCATTTGGAAAGTTAAGGGAGCACGACGTTCTGTGTGGATTCACTCACTAAAAACTCAGCGAATTATTGTACTCCAACATGTTTGAGGCCGTAAGGTAAAGAACATGTCTATAATATTATCTACATACGTACACGTCTATAACAACAACAAAAAAGAGAACAATTTCGAGTGAAATAGTTATAAAGAAAAGCTCTCATGTGGACATAGCATATGATAAAGAGGTTCCAAATCTGTTGTTGGGAACTTGTTCTTCTTGTTATGTCTTAAAGACATTTATTATTTATTTACCCAAAAATTGACCCCCACAAAAATGTAACAGACGGTTCAATTGTGTTGTCTTAAATTTTTTGTTCCGGATGTTTCACTATTAAACTATGTCGTACACACTCATTATTATTTTTTAGAGGTGGGTTTTTGGATGAATGTATGGCAAATATTCTGTGCAACATATTCAAAATGACAAATTTGAAACAACGGATGTGGAGACATGACAGGGCCACATGCAGCAGGTGCAAATTTGATGTTTCAAATTGTTGTTGCGGCCCTAGGCTTTGGGGTATATGGTAGTTAGGATTCAATACAACAACGGTTGCAACAGCAGATCTCAGCATGAATGCAACATGTGAGCCGTTTTCTATTTAAGTACAATATACATAATTTTTGTTCAATTTAATTAAAGGTGACCCTAATGCACTAGCTCCAATGTCAATAAGAAAAACTTCCATGTTGAGATAGATAGCATATGACAAGGCAGTGACAGCCGCATGCGGCATGCGTGCCTTTTTTATTTAAGTAAAATAAACATATTTTTTGTCCAATTTGATCAAGGGTGACCTCAATGCACTAGCTCCAATGTCAATAGTCATAACTATCAATCCATCGATAATTTGATCTTAATCAGTTCCAATTGGATTCTAACATGGCTAGAAGAACTTACACGTATTAAGTTTCTACTGTGAAATGTGATTGGATTGCAACAAAACTGCCGATGAGGGTGCATGCTTATATGTTGCACTTGGCGTCTGTTGTTTGGATGACTTGGGTTAACTAGTCTGATTACTAGGAAACAAGTCCATGCTCAGCCTGTCAAGCTGCTATCCGTGCCACCGCTTCTGAGTCGTTGATGTGCACTCTTGGTCTTGTGCGCTATACACTTTCTTTTCATGTTTCGTGCTTGACTGAGCTAGCTTACCCGACCGTCGTAAATTAATTTAGATCGACTCTCTCATGTCCATGCCTCGTTCTTGCTCCTTTTAGGATGACATAGACTAAGAACTTCTAGCATGTTGGCATGGCCATGCAACTTGACAAACGATAACATGTTGTTTCCTGTTTTGAAATAATAGGGGCGCTCATAAGTCAACATGTTGCATGTGGAGTCATGTACATATGAGCACTTCTAGGCTATACTTATAATCTAATTGTTAAACTCGCTCCCACAAGACTCCCACACAATATTTGACACATCTTATAATTACTCAAACTATAATCTTAAGGTTTAGCAAGCTCTACAGCTTCCTTGCTTTCTTTATGATATCCGACTAAATTATGTTAGATATAGACATATGCTAATGTGAAAATCCTAATTTTAGTAGCTAAACTCACATAGTTAAACAACAATATACAATTGGTTGACATAAAACCAGTAGCATATAAGAGTGTTCATGGGGAAATTACATGAAGACGAATCATGTATACAATATAAAAGAGAAGGTACATTTGAAAATGTTTATAAATTAGTGATAATGATAGTAACATTGTTAAAACTCTTACAAACGTACGGAGAAACCCATGGTTTGGGTGAGAGATGATTCAAACACATTGAAATGTGTTTTGTGTAGTCTGGTGTGGGTGTTGGTCTATGTTGACCCTGTGAGGTTGGTGGCAACTCTACTATTTGGTGATGTTAGTCTACATTAGGATGGCATCAACTTGTTAGATTGTCGATGTAGATGTTAGTCCATGGCAACATCAAACACGATGACTCAATGGGAATTTTCTGACCCATTTGTGGTCTCACCGACATCAACCCAAAGTTGTCGGCGATGAGCCAAACCATTTGGATTTGTGTAAGTTAACAAGGGTCAATGCTGACCAGGTTTGATTGATAATGTTGCTCAAAGATTCCTACAAGTTAGAGAACGTATTGATAGGTCAAGGAACCTTTCCAATACCAATCATATGGTTATATGGAAGAGTAAAACACAACAAAACTATTCTTTGTTATTAAGATATAGCTATAGAGTCTTAGGCAATATTGTAATGACCCCGCCTCCCAGTAACCCCCAATTAAGGGAGACCCGAAGGTCAGAGCCGTTATCTAATTAACAGGATCAAAGGTTCGACAAATAATCAGTAATAATTAATAAACTTTACCAACTAAACTGAAAACTGGTATAAAATAAAACTTTTCTTACCTTGGAAAAACTGGGATTTCTAAACTTCTATCCATGAAGATGTTACTCTAACTAATCCTCCTGTGTACATTACTTCTCATTTAATTCCACATATGTCACTTTACTGTTTGTTCTTTTCATTTGTACCTAAAACGCCGACAAATAAAACGTCGGTCAGTATATCGAAATATACTGGTATGTGGGGACAACCAAAAGTTTGCACATATGGATAACAATTTAAATATCACAATAAAATTATTTAACAAGCCCATTTACACTTTCCAGTATGACATTCTCCACCGCTTTTGCCCTAACCCTGGCATACCCACCTTAGGGTGCCCTTTTGCCAATGACTTAAGGCCACCTTCTCAATCCCGAGCTTGGTGCCTGGGGGTCACCACTCATGGTGCCCACTAGTCATGCAATATCATAGGCCACCTTCTTGGTGCCTGGGGTCACCACTCAAGGTGTCCATTGGTCTACCCATCTGGGCCTGACTCTCTTGGCATCATCCATCAGGGTGGCATGTAGGTGCGAGAATACATACTTCTACTATTAATGTGATAATCATAGTGACTTTATGAGTTGCAAGTATGAACATCCAAACAGTTTAGTTGCAGTCAATGTGATTAACCATCCGGCAAACACGCGGGAAACTAATGCGGTTATTCATAAGCGTAACCACATACGTGATCCAGAGCAACTTGCTGTCCAAGCAATAATGATAAAGAAAGAGCAACAAGAAATCAACAAGTATCCTAAAATTAATGCATGACATCCAAGTGTTATAATTTATCCAGAACATTCTAAAGCTAGACTTGGATTCCATCTTAGGTTTTCTAGACCACATTAGGGTTTTATTAGGGTTTTTGCCTCCATAACACTTTTATCATATTAAATGCTCTCTTAGATCATAAACCCTAATTTCAACACCATAAGCCCAATTAAAGTTGATTATTTCTCTTTTATACCAAAACTACCTTCTTTATCCTTTTAATCTATTTCAAGGTCATTCGACTCAATTATCACCTTTAGTTTCTTTCGGATTAACAACTCATAATTCATGATGGTCTAATTCCCATATGAACTCTATATAGTATTAATTCTACCTTGATTCAATCGAAAACCCTATTTCTATATTAAGGTTATCTTTCCACAATTTAGTGACTTTAATACTCAAAATAGCATATTCCAACCTTAATCATGAAATTAGTCAATTAAAGCCATTAAGAGTCAAATTTACCAACACTAGGGTTTCATGGCTCATTAAAGTATTATTCATGCACATTAAACTCGAAATTAAACTAATTACATGCAAATGCATCCTTTTCCCATCTTAATGATACTTTTTATCATTAACAGGCTAATATCAACTTTATATACTTATTTAACCCTTTCTAACTCATTAATCATCAAAGGTTAGGGTTTTTCATTGATTAAACTATTAAAGATAGTATCTCTATATACTTTTCGAATTGCATAAGGAATTAGGCTCCAATTATATTTTATTTAGATTCCTTTCAATTTTCTGAGCAAGTTTCATGTATAAAGCGCGTCTATCCGAGCCACGGTTATTGAGATACGGATTTAGCAAAATTACCTATTTTGGGCCAATGAGGAGCTGACATGTCACCTCCCCCATGCAATACGTTGGATTTGGAAATCATTTCGAAATTCCACTTTTGCCCCCGCGTAAGTCATGGCTTCTTTATACCCGGGAGGGGTATAACCGTCCAAAGGAGCTTTTAGGTTTCTTCTACCTTGCGAGGACCAGGCCGCCGCCCTAGCCTGCTGTCCTGCAGCCTTCACTGCCTTCCTCCCTCTTCCTCGAGGCTCACACCATGCTGGGCTCTCCTCCCTACTTCCGCCCCACCCTATCGTAGCCAACCATGCTGTGAAGCATGGTCAACATGTTCGAAAGAGCATGGGGTTCTACCCTAGTCGCAGCCGCACCTGCAGTGCGTCGAGGTCTGTCCTCCTCCCTCTCTAAGGTCCGAAACACGTCACCACCCTCCGCCCTTGCTCCGACGGCCTCCGCAACATCTGGGCGCCTCCCAGCTTGCAATCTAGGTATTCGGTTTGGGCAGGGTAGATGTGCGACCTGCAGCCATGGCTCCGACCTTCTGCTGGCTCGGCGCGACGTTTATGGTCATGGGGACGATGGCAGAGCCCTCCTTGGGTTCGTATCACTTTGCTCATCCACTCAGGTGACTCCACGGATCTCTGTTGCTCCAGGAAAAATGCTACTCGTGGATTAGGGTTTTACCCAAGAAGAAGAAGAAGAAGAAGAAGGGATATGTGGGATCTCTCTCCTGGCTTCGGCCCAGGGCTCTACCCCTCTTATAGGGGAGAGTATCCACGCCCCATGGTGCTCACCCATGATTTAGTAAAGCTCTTTCCTAATAGGAATATAATTCTTCATAAGAAAATAAGCTCTCTCTCTCTGTCTTTCCTTGAATATTCCCTATTATATGGGTATTAGGAGTGTGAAATTCCTCTTTCCTCTCCTTTTTAATCCATAGGAACGAAATCCTATTTTCTTTTAATGACAATTATTTTCTTTTTAGCAAATTTACATAATCCATTAATTATGTATTCCCATTATCTCTTTATTTTGTAATTATGTATTTTCTCTTTCTTCTCCCTTATTGGGGCTCCTTGGCACCCAAGAAACTTTAATAATTCGAAATTCCTTATTAAAGGAATATTCATTATCCTTAAATGCATCAAAATGCATTATTCTCATTATCTTGTTTTATTTCTTATTAAAATATTTCCTTTTGTGGATTTCTCTTTATTTCTCTCTTATTTCCCTCATTAGTGTTCCTTTTATTATTAGGAATCCTTGGGACACGAAATTCCTCTAAGGATTACCCATCTATTCCTCTTTTCACATATTTTCCACATTTCACCAATGTTTTTAATTTCATTATTAACAAGGAAATACTTAATCGATATTTTCTTTCTTATTGCCTTTTCTTTGCAACTTTGGACTCCTTGGAACCCAAGGAATCTAAGAGGCACGAAATCCTCTTTGGATTTTCCTTCTAGAGGTTTACATACCTTTCTCATCTCAAATTCTTAGTTATTCATTAATTAATTGAATATCCTTGTTATTGGGCCCAATAGCCAACAAAGCCCGCAAAGAAATCAACAAGGCTATTTTAAACGAAAATCATGCATCCATTCATTATTTGTTAATTTATCTTTCATATGAGAAATTATATTTCTCAGCAAATGAACCCAAAATTGGGGTTGTAACATCCTTCCCCTCTTATGAGAATTTTGCCCTCAAAATTCCATCAAGCAAGCAAACAAACAGGATAATCCATTCTTATGTCCATCAGGTCTATCCTGTGGCTTTACCCTATCCATGGTGTTTTCCAAGAACCTTCATCATCACATATTCTTCCATCTGAGTTCTTTCTTACCTTGGTATATCGTACCCTTATAGGTGACTCAGGACATTTCAGCCTCTCAAAAGCTGAATAGGTTCAGGGCTCAACACATGGCTTGGGTACCTCACATAGTGCTCTAGATCGGACTCACATTACACATCATGTTATCCTGAGGGGCAAGGTTAAACACAACCATCTCCACCAATCCATATCAAATGGACCCATATATCGGGGATTCAACTCTCTCAGCTGTATCTTAGAGGGGTCGGATTTTCACATTATATTCCTCCACAGTGAACTGCATGTCAGACTGCTTTGCATCAGCTCATGACTCATGTCACCACTGGGTTCTCTCTCAGCCATTGCACGATCAAAGCGACTTCATCTGCACACACCTGGGGTTCTTTTCTGACCTTCGCGAGGCCTCCTTCACCAACATCATCATAATGAAGTGGTGACCGACACAACCTCCCTATAGAACTTCTTGCATCCCGATAAAGGCTATGGTGGTTAACATTACATCTTAAGAACTGTCTCCATGTATCACCCTAAATGAGCACGCATGCTCTCTTCAGACCCTCTAGTCTGGATCATACTATCCATTAGCATGGGGTGAGAAACTGTACAAACACTGAGCTCTTCATGTATCTACTTCCACCTCATGGAAGTGAACCTTTGGGTCACATAAAAAACTTTTGAATTCGCATCATGGTGTAGTTGAACCATCTCTTTTCATATGTAGTTCAACCAGATTTGTCCCTTGACAGAACTCTTCCTTTCTCATGTCATCTAGGTAAGGCGATCTACCATAACCCATATTGTATCTTGACCTTCTTGGTCTAGGAGAAACTCACAACCTCCATAATGATGAACTCCCATTCCTTCTCGGGAACTCTTTATACTTTATACCCATGCACTGGGTTAATGGTGTTCGTCCTTCACCTCCTGGCTTGCATGGCCACATGCTACATGCAACCTTGCAGAAAGCTGCCATCACTTACTATTTTGTAGTATCAAGGTGTATCATGATCTTAAAACCATGATCTCCTGTATGTCATGATTCCTCGAGATTGATACCTCAGAAACCCTAAACTACTTTCATCAGGGTTTTATTACCTCCCTATCCAAAGAAGAGTATCTGAGGTGCTATCCTTTCACTACCTCAAGGACTAAACTGGCTAACCAAACGACCATTAATTTGTTCAACATATCAAAACACATCTTCTTTCCAAACTTAGGGTTAGCCAAACAACCTCCACTTCTTGTAGTTCCAGCTAAACTAGGTAGCTATACCTCAACCAGAGTATTTATCACTACTTCACATTCTTATGTATTAGGTAAAGTGACGATATACATCTCCATGTATTATACTTATCATCTCATCTCAAACTCTAAGTTGGTCTCCATCAAGAAACTCTGAGCTCATCCTCATGGTGATTCAACTCAACTTTGCATGACTTGCAATCTCTACACAGCTCGTGATAAAACATCCTTACAAGATGATTTCCTTAATACTCTTAATGTTAGTAAACCATCCATGTATTATTCTCTCCACAAAGGTATGTTATCATCTCTATCCTCATACCTTGTAGCAACGTTCCAACTTACATCATCTTTATCCTTGGTTTAAGGCATGCGTATTGTCCTATCTCTCACTCCCATAACAAAAAGAAATAAGCATATGGCTGCAGTCCAAATACATAGTTCTTCCTATTCCAAGAGTAGAGATGGTACAACCCACCTTGCCCGTACACTTTCAAATCCAAGTTGAAACGTGCAGCTTATGTCTCTATATCACAAACATCATGATATCCACACTACTTCCAGGGAAGACTGGTCTCTGACTTACTTGGTCCAAGCATAATCCTAGGTCATCTCCTCTAGGTCTATAGGGTGTCGGTACTTTTGGTGTCATCCCTCTTCCCTTATGCATCCAGAGAGTGCCCTACACATCTGCCTTTTGGGTCCCATGAGTTCATGAAGGTGATCAATCTCCTAACCCATGGCCCTCAGACAATGATAGCTGTTACCTCCAGACCCTATGGTCATGTGCAACTAGGGAATTAGGCAACTCCTTCTTCCATCGGTCTTATCCCTACCTGACCCTTGGATAGACTTAGGATTCTAACATAGTACATGTTCAACTTAGAACCTTACCCAATCCTTCATCATCTCTCTCTGCATTCATGACTGACTTTCATCCTTTCTCAGGGATCATGGCGACCTGCCTACCTTGGTCAGGCCCCATATTGGTTACCTTCATGGTAACACATCCATATGCACCTAGAGATGGTTATCTATGGGTTTACTGATTCGTTCTTGTACCATGTACTTTTCACTTAGCTTCTCAAGATCCCATGAACCCTCTTTAGGTTACCTCAAAACCAACAAAATTGGTATACACCCTACCAACGGGTCCTTCTCCCAGGATGGGAGGAAACTACACCTGGATAACAAAGGTCACACGCATCCTTATGTTTAGGGTCTGCATCTACATGAGCTTGCTTAGCCCTGGCAAGCTACTAAGGCACAACCAGATACCTACAAAGCCAAGCTAGGTCACACCTTCCCTCATACTCAACATCAAATCAATTTATTTGTGAGGGGTTCATCAAACATACCCTTACCTTAAGGGGTTTCCTTTACCTCTACACATTAAGAGTACCATGCTCGAAACTATAGAGACTCAAATCTCACCATGAGAATTGGATACACTGCTTCCCCTCTTAGGCCTAGGATCCCTAGATTATCCTTTGGGTATCCCACTGCATGCTCAAACTCTTAACCATGAACCAAGCATATCCCAGGTATGTCATGTACTTCCATGATCCTTTCATAAGAGCAACACCACAAGGTCGAGTCCCCCTCAAGGACAACCATATAGGTATAAAGCCTCACAACTGGTTACTTAACCCTCCTCAGGATTTAAGGTACTCTTTACCTCATCCAGCAGGTAGTCACTTATACCATGGGTACCAGAAGGTTCTTCAAGATATTATCAGCCTTCAGGGATCAAACATAAGGCAACCGCTATCATCCACTTAGGTCGCATCATCCTCAATTCCCCATTGAGCCTCATGTTTAAGCTTCCAACCCTTTTTGCTTGGTTACTGCTTTCTCTTTCTTGAGCTAACTCAACTTCCAACCATACTACTCGAGGTCCTCTCTCTCTAAAGGCTCATGCTCACAAGCATACCCCTATGTGGGTGAAGCTGGTGTTCAACTCATGTTCGGCTCTAGATTATCCATATGCTTACCTCGTAAGCCATCCATTGTGCCCTTCTGGCCAGGGTTTCGACCTACTACCGTACCACTGACGTACTCTGGGTGCAAGATATATCCTTCTTGCAACACCCCATAAGGTTTATATATGTTCTTCTCTAACCTCATCCATGAAGGAGCTATCCCCCGCTCAACCATGCACGACCCTCTCTAGGGTTGGGTCACCAAAGGAACTAGGTCATCTAACCTCTTATGGCCTCCCAAAGGCATGCCCAACCAAACACTAGGTCAACCATTACATCCAACTCATCATGTCATCTCTCTCTCAAACCTCCGCTTAGGGTTAGGGTTAACATCATCCTTAGAGGATGTGCTAGGTCTCTACTTCTAATGGAGGTCTCTACCTCCAAGACTAACTCTCTCTACTTATCCTTCTACCAAGGAGGTCTATCCTCAGATCTCTCCTGAGGGCAAAGACAACTCATGTCATACGACCTAAGCATGTATCTATTCCTTTACGCTTACTCTATTAAGCTTATGTCCATGACATCTTATTTACATGCTTTTTATTAATTTCATGGAGGATCCCTTAATCCTTATCAACCTTACCCATACCTCAAGAGGGTGAGGGAAAGAGAGAAAACCCTAATCCTTAAGGTCCTTAATAGAATTTGAGTTGAGAAGGGATGAACAAGATGAGAGAATCCTAAAGGTATCTTATTTCGATTCATACCCTAAGACTTTGGCCAGGCAGTCACACAGATCCGGGAGTCCTCGTATTCCGACTAGCGGTGCGGAGGAAAATATTGCCAGCCCCCGGTCGTGATCCTTTTCTAGACACCTCTGTCTTTCGTATAATCCTCTAATAACTCCCTTGGGTTCTACAAAATTTGTAAAATTTAATAATTATTAAAGATTAGACGAGGAACCTATGCTCTGATACCAATTGTAATGACCCCGCCTCCCAGTAACCCCCAATTAAGGGAGACCCGAAGGTCAGAGTCATTATCTAATTAACAGGATCAAAGGTTCAACAAATAATCAGTAATAATTAATAAACTTTACCAACTAAACTGAAAACTGGTATAAAATAAAACTTTTCTTACCTTGGAAAAACTGGGATTTCTAAACTTCTATCCATGAAGATGTTACTCTAACTAATCCTCCTGTGTATGTTACTTCTCATTTAATTCCACATATGCCACTTTACGGTTTGTTCTTTTCATTTGTACCTAAAACGCCGACAAACAAAATGTCGGTCAGTATATCGAAATATACTGGTATGTGGGGACAACCAAAAGTTTGCACATATGGATAACAATTTAAATATCACAATAAAATTATTTAACAAGCCCATTTACACTTTCCAGTATGACATTCTCCACCGCTTTTGCCCTAACCCTGGCATACCCACCTTAGGGTGCCCTTTTGCCAATGACTTAAGGCCACCTTCTCAATCCCGAGCTTGGTGCCTGGGGGTCACCACTCATGGTGCCCACTAGTCATGCAATATCATAGGCCACCTTCTTGGTGCTTGGGGTCACCACTCAAGGTGTCCATTGGTCTACCCATCTGGGCCTGACTCTCTTGGCATCATCCATCAGGGTGGCATGTAGGTGCGAGAATACATACTTCTACTATTAATGTGATAATCATAGTGACTTTATGAGTTGCAAGTATGAACATCCAAACAGTTTAGTTGCAGTCAATGCGATTAACCATCCGGCAAACACGCGGGAAACTAATGCGGTTATTCATAAGCATAACCACATACCTGATCCAGAGCAACTTGCTGTCCAAGCAATAATGATAAAGAACAAGCAACAAGCAATCAACAAGTATCCTGAAATTAATGCATGACATCCAAGTGTTATAATTTATCCAGAACATTCTAAAGCTAGACTTGGATTCCATCTTAGGTTTTCTAGACCACATTAGGGTTTTATTAGGGTTTTTGCCTCCATAACACTTTTATCATATTAAATGCTTTCTTAGTTCATAAACCCTAATTTCAACACCATAATCCCAATTAAAGTTGATTATTTCTCTTTTATACCAAAACTACCTTCTTTATCCTTTTAATCTATTTCAAGGTCATTCGACTCAATTATCACCTTTAGTTTCTTTCGGATTAACAACTCATAATTCATGATGGTCTGATTCCCATATGAACTCTATATAGTATTAATTCTACCTTGATTCAATCGAAAACCCTATTTCTATATTAAGGTTATCTTTCCACAATTTAGTGACTTTAATACTCAAAATAGCATATTCCAACCTTAATCATGAAATTAGTCAATTAAAGCCATTAAGAGTCAAATTTACCAACACTAGGGTTTCATGGCTCAATAAAGTATTATTCATGCACATTAAACTCGAAATTAAACTAATTACATGCAAATTCATCCTTTTCCAATCTTAATGATCCTTTTTATCATTAACAAGCTAATATCAACTTTATATACTTATTTAACCCTTTCTAACTCATTAATCATCAAAGGTTAGGGTTTTTCATTGATTAAACTATTAAAGATAGTATCTCTATATACTTTTCGAATTGCATAAGGAATCAGGCTCCAATTATATTTTATTTAGATTCCTCTTGATTTTCTGAGCAAGTTTCATGTATAAAGCACATCTATCCGAGCCACGGTTATTGAGATACGGATTTAGCAAAATTACCTATTTTGGGCCAATGAGGAGCTGACACGTCGCCTCCCCCATGCAATACGTTGGATTTGGAAATCATTTCGAAATTCCACTTTTGCCCCCGCATAAGTCATGGCTTCTTTATACCCGGGAGGGGTATAACCGTCCAAAGGAGCTTTTAGGGTTCTTCTACCTCGTGAGGACCAGGCCTCCGCCCTAGCCTGCTATCCTGCAGCCTTCGCAGCCTTCCTCCCTCTTCCTTGAGGCTCACACCATGCTGGGCTCTCCTCCCTACTTCTGCCCCACCCTATCGTAGCCAACCATGCTGTGAAGCATGGTCAACATGTCCGAAAGAGCATGGGGTTCTCCCCTAGTCGCAGCCGCACCTGCAGTGCGTCGAGGTCTGTCCTCCTCCCTCTCTAAGGTCCGAAACACGTCGCCACCCTCCGCCCTTGCTCCGACGGCCTCCGCAACATCTGGGCACCTCCCAGCTTGCAATCTAGGCGTTCAGTTTGGGCAGGGTAGATGTGCGACCTGCAGCCATGGCTCCAACCTTCTGCTGGCTCGGCGCGGCATTTATGGTCATGGGGACGATGGCAGAGCCCTCCTTGGGTTCGTATCACTTCGCTCATCCACTCAGGTGACTCCACGGATCTCTGTTGCTCCAGGAAAAATGCTACTCGTGGATTAGGGTCTTACCCAAGAAGAAGAAGAAGAAGAAGGGATATGTGGGATCTCTCTCCTGGCTTCGGCCCAGGGCTCTACCCCTCTTATAGGGGAGAGTATCCACGCCCCATGGTGCTCACCCATGATTTAGTAAAGCTCTTTCCTAATAGGAATATAATTCTTCATAAGAAAATAAGCTCTCTCTCTCTGTCTTTCCTTGAATATTCCATATTATATGGGTATTAGGAGTGTGAAATTCCTCTTTCCTCTCCTTTTTAATCCATAGGAACGAAATCCTATTTTCTTTTAATGACAATTATTTTCTTTTTAGCAAATTTACATAATCCATTAATTATGTATTCCCATTTTCTCTTTATTTTGTAATTATGTATTTTCTCTTTCTTCTCCCTTATTGGGGCTCCTTGGCACCCAAGAAACTTTAATAATTCGAAATTCCTTATTAAAGGAATATTCATTATCCTTAAATGCATCAAAATGCATTATTCTCATTATCTTGTTTTATTTCTTATTAAAATATTTCCTTTTGTGGATTTCTCTTTATTTCTCTCTTATTTCCCTCATTAGTGTTCCTTTTATTATTAGGAATCCTTGGGACACGAAATTCCTCTAAGGATTACCCATCTATTCCTCTTTTCACATATTTTCCACATTTCACCAATGTTTTCAATTTCTTTATTAACAAGGAAATACTTAATCGATATTTTCTTTCTTATTGCCTTTTCTTTGCAACTTTGGACTCCTTGGAACCCAAGGAATCTAAGAGGCACGAAATCCTCTTTGGATTTTCCTTCTAGAGGTTTACATACCTTTCTCATCTCAAATTCTTAGTTATTCATTAATTAATTGAATATCCTTGTTATTGGGCCCAATAGCCAACAAAGCCTGCAAATAAATCAACAAGGCTATTTTAAACGAAAATCATGCATCCATTCATTATTTGTTAATTTATCTTTCATATGAGAAATTATATTTCTCAGCAAATGAAACCAAAATTGGGGTTGTAACAAATATGTACCCTATTTTAACTCTTCTGAAACTTGTCCTGCAAATGACTAACAATTCTAGGGAAATTTGCAACAATTCCTGGAGAAAATAAGAATGACGATAAGTAATGGAAAATAATGTTAGACCTAGTTTTTTTTTGCTTTTTAGATACATTTCTTCTTCTTTATAGACACATGCAAGAAATGAATCTGAACATTGAACTCTTTATTAGTTTCTTTCTTCTCTTCTTTTCTTCTTATGTTCCTTGTAGTGAGTTGTACCAATGTTTGGTTGGTGGTAGAACATTGTTATATGGAAAAACCTTTGCATCTATTTTCAATTCGAGGATTGGAGGTAAGATTTCATTTCCCAACAAGGGTCTAGATTGATAGACAAGCACATTTCACATTTGTATCATAAATTAAAATAAATTGACCTCACGATACAAAATTTAATGGTCGCATATTTTTCTTATCAGTCTTACATGAGATGATCTAGATTTGTGACAAAGATGTTGTTTGAATGATTTGTATGCCATAATAATGGGTGAACATGATGAGATGTTGTGTTATAATTTTGTTACTGCCTTTAACAACTTTAGTTGTTTTGGAAAATATTAAAGGCACACTTTTTTCTATATGTTTTTCATTATTTTACAATTCATGAATGATCAATTTCATTATGAGAATAGAACTTTAACATGATTCATCACAACCACTGAGATATTCATGATTTATTAGTGAATTTAGCAAGATCATATAGGTATATAGGGGTATATTGATTGGAACTCCTAATTAGTTATGAGTTAAAATTAATTAATTTGTGTCATTTGATCGTAACAAGTAAGTGCTAGTTGAAGTCTACGAATGTAAAAAGTGTAGGAAAATATGGCGACAAAATAGGTGGCAATTGTTTTTACTACCATAGTCCCCATTAAACCAACGGATCGCGTAAAAAATTATATAATGGAAAGGATGGTTTTGAGGATATACCCAATCCTAGAGCAAGTCCAACGATAGTCTCCTAGTCATTGGTGTACATCTTTTTTCTAGTTGCACTCAGATGACGTCTCCAACACCTCTTGGTCTTCATCACAGATAGTAGGTTGATGTTGTCCTCCTAGCGATAGGATGCATATATGGAAGTCCACACGGACCACCTAGAGATCATGTTGTTCTATTAAAATAGACAGGAAGGAGTTGTCCCTCCCGTTGGTGTACTAGTCACCAACTTGCTCTCCCACAATTGTTCTCCCTTCCTATCCCTCCCTTTGTCGGGTAGGACTTGCTCAGGTTCTCTCAAATACCACAAGCAGAGAATACAAATAATTATCTGAGGCAATTGATGTGTCTGAGAATTTCCTAGTACCCCTCTATTTATAGGAGGGTTAAGGTCAAGGTTCCCAGTCTATGTGGGAGTGGAAGGGACCGAAATATCATAAAAATTTACAACCTACAACAAGGAAAATGACCAGTTCGCAAGTGAACCGATTGGTTGGCATGCGAGCCGATCAATTCACCCAATGAACCAGTCATTTCATCATGTTTCTCAATCGCATATGAATTGACAATTCTAATCTAATTAATGCACAACATTACGTTTGCACTAATCCTTGATTCAACTGAATTGAACCACAAAGAAAACATCTCACTTCATGAAAACGGTCATCTCGCAAACTCAAACTGATTATTTTGCTAAGTGAACCGGTCATTTCACTCCCCAGCTCATCTAAAATTCAACCAATGCAATGTCCAATCAGCCTGACACTCCAATCGATCGGTTGAACACTTGAACCGGTAGGTTGGGAGTCCAATCAGTTGGTTTGTTGCTTAAATTGAATATCTAAATAATTTAAAAATCAGTTCAATTATCATTCATGATTAAACTCCTCTTCTAGGTGTATCCTATGTGTGTGACCCTATAGGTCCCATATTACGTTGGTAATGAATGTCCATAACCAATTATGATATCAGAAGTAAAGAGGGTTGCCTAGTCACACATCATTGCTACCCAAGTAAATGGAAAGTTGGAGAACAACTTCAACCTACAATATGTGTCTCGTGTTATAGTGTTTGTATAGTTCCTTTATTGCTGATATCCAGATTGAACTCATGGCATTGAATAGCTACCCTCTTCAACATTCTATCTTTGTTCCTTGAAATAGAGCAGCCTATCTGAGATATATGTAAACTCAATATCACATACTGACTTACATGATCATGGAATTGCATTTTTCAGTCTCGCTTATCAAGAGGCCTAGGATATCATACTCCTATAGGAGGGACAAATCCTATCTACATCACTCAAAATCATCCCCATGTATCACATTGTACCCAAGCATCACCTTTATGTCAACCATTATTCAAGATGACGCTGGATGATGTCAAAAGATACCGAAGGACATGTTACGAGTGTAGTGGCTTCGGGTCTAAGAACCACAATCACCACCAACACTATAAGAGTTGATTCTGACTACCTATTATGGTTTCCATGTAACACTCTTATGGTGGATTTGTTCAACACACTATTATCTAACAAGTACCTTTGTGTTTGGTTTGATATGTATCATGACTGATGAGATTCTATCATCAACCAACACACACACACTAGTCTTATGCATTATTGTTGTCTACATTGCTTCCATAGTAATAATCGACTAGGGACATTACAAGAATGTATACTCTTGACATTTGAATGATCTCATTATTCATGTCCTCAACCTGAAGACCTACATCATTGAGTATTATCATTATTTTATACATTTATTATGTTACATCATTATCTCATAACTGAATAGAATAGAATAATCAAATAATTTACAAGTTATGTTATTACAATCATCACATGACTAGCTCTCTAGACATACATACCAACAAACTCTGACATGTACTTAGAGCCAATCAGTCACAAATGTTACCCCAAGTGGTCTAACATGACCATCATGTTTCTGCTGTGCAAGTGCCTTTATCAAGAGATCAACAACATTGTTTTCGGTTGGTACTCTGCAAATCTTCACATCTCCTCATTGCACGATCTCTCGCATGAGACGGAAATACCTTTATATATGCTTGGAACGCAGATGTGATATGGGTTCCTTAGCTTGTGTAATAGACCCATTGTTGTCACAATATAGCTCAATTACATCCCAGATGCTTGGAACAACCCCAAGTTCTAAGACAAATTTGTTGATCTAGATAACATACTTTGTTGCAATACTTTCTCAATGTATGTTCTCTGACTTAGTCCAAGAAGCCTTCTAGATCTGTCTCATATCTTACCGTATTATAATTCAAGAAATCGGTACAAGAAAAGGGAAAGGGGTCAACCAATGTTATTCGTATTTGACCCTAAGAAAATATACTACACTACTATGTTATGTCTTTTATTATGCCTTGAGTAGTTGAGTCATACCACTCAATCCAGTTGAAGAAATCAAATTGGTGCCATACAAGGTCTATGGAAGAGTCAGAATCCATGACCTCCCCAAAACCTCTTGGTCAGTACAAAAGAAACACCATAGACAAATTTCAGTCAACTGCAAATAGTGACATATAACCAGCTGAAGGATAGGCTCATGCATGGCCATCCCTATAAAACACCTAGTCTTCCATGGTATGGGTCATGATGCTTCCTTCATAGAGATTGTATTTCCCAGTCAGTTCTTTACCATATTTAGAGAAGGAATGTCATTTCCAATCAACAATATGTCAACTACATACAATATGAGGAATGTGACTATGCTCCCACTAACATTCTTGTACACACAAGGTTCATCTTCATTTTGACTAAAGCCAATCTATTTGACTGTTTCATCAAATCAAAGTTTCTAGCTCTATGATGCTTACTTCAATCCATAGATTGTCCTTTGTAGTTTACAAACTTTATTTACATTCTTTAGATGAATAAAACCCTTAGGTTGTATCATGTACACATCCTCAAGAAGATTCCTATTAAGGAATGTGGTTTTAACATCCATCTTTCAAATCACATATTCATGATAAGCTGCCATGACAAGCATGATCCTGATGGATTTAACCATAGAAATCATAGAAAAGGTTTCTTCATAGTCAACACCTTGAACTTGTCTGAAACCCTTTGCAACCAATATGCACTTATAGCTTTGTACTTTACCATCCATTTCATTCTTCTTCTTGAAGACCCACTTGCACCTTATGGGTTTTACCCCTTCAGGTGGATCCACCAAGGTCTATACCTTGTTGGTGTACATGGATTCCATCTCAAATCTCATGTCCTCAAGCCATTTATCATACTCTAGTCCCTTAGTAGCTTCTAGATAGGTTGTTGGATAATCATCCATGACCAACTCACCACCTTCTTGAGTTAGAATATAACCAAATATTTTAGGATCAAGGCATGTCCTACTAGATCTACGAGGTTCATGTGTTACTTGAGGAATTTGAGATTCCACAACAACTTGTGATTCTCCTTGTTCCTCTTGTATGTCTACTGGTTTAATATTTTCTTGTTGGTCTGAAACCTCTTCGAGTTCTACTTTCCTTCCATTGATTCCTTTTGTAATAAATTTCTTTTCTAGGAATACAACATCTCTCGCAATAATCACTTTGTTGTCAATTGGGTTATACAAGTACTATCCCTTGGTTTCGTTGGGATATCCAACAAAATTACATTTATCAAATCTAGGATCAAGCTTTTTAGGAAATACTTTCTTCACATAAGCTTCACATCCCCAAATCCTCATAAAAGACATTTTGGGAGACTTCCCAGTCCATATCTCATATGGTGTCTTTTGAACCGATTTAGATGGTACTTGGTTAAGTGTAAACATGGTGATTTCAAGAGCATAACCCCAGAAGGAGTTTGAAAGATCAACAAAACTCATCATGGATCCCACCATATCCAGCAATGTGTGATTCCTTCTTTCTAATACACCATTGTGCTATGGTGTTCCAGGTGCAGTCCATTGTGATACAATACCAAGTTCTCCCAGAAGGTCCTCAAACTCTTGGCTTAAGTATTCTCCACCTCGATCAAAATGAAGTGCCTTAATACTTTTTCCCAAGTTGGTTTTGTAATTCATTCATAAACTCCTTGAACTTTTCAAGAGTTTCATTTATGTTTTATCAAGTAAACATAACCATACCTACTGAGGTCATCAGTGAAGGTAATTAAATACTAATACCCACCTCTACCATTTGTTCTAAAAGCACCACACACATCAGTATGTATGAGTCCTAATAGATCACTAGTCCTCTCACTATTTCCAGTGAAGGGAGTCTTGGTCATCTTGCCCAACAATCAAGCTTCACATGTCTCTATTGATTCGAAATCAAAAGAGTCTAGTTAACTATCCTCATGGAGTCTAGGTATGTGTTTCTCATTTGTGTTCCCTAGAAGACAATATGAAAGATATGTTTGGTTTGAGTTATTGAGTTTTTATATTTTGGTATTTATGTTAACACACTTGTCTCTAGATCTATCAAGTATAGACCATAATGCACTGGGGAACTGCCATAAAAGATCTCATCTTACTAATAGATCATCAACCATTCTTTATAAGAAATTTGAATCCATTCTTGTCCAACCAAGATACATATATGATGTTCCTATTAATGGCATGTACATAATAGCAGTTCTCCAACTCTATTACAAGCCCACTAGGTAGAGATAACTCATAGGTTCCAACTGTGTTGGAAACAACTCTTGCTCCATTAGCAGTGCACAGTTCAACCTCACCTTTCGTTAAAGGTCTACTTTTCATATCCTTCATATTTGAGAAAATGTGTGATCCACATCTAGTATCTAGTACCCAATATAAATAAGTAGTGAAGTTAATCTCAATTACGTATATACCTGAAGTAGAGATCTCTATCCCTTGTTTTATATTCCTAGGTTTCCTTATCCTTCTCCTTATTTTGAGTACATAAGACTTGGAATTTAGCTTATCCTCATAACACTTCTTGGCCTTGCCTTTTTCCTTGGACTCTATTTTTCTAATCCCCATAACAAATTTGTCCTTCTTCATTTGTGCTTCGACATATACCAACATGTCAAGCAAATCAGACAACGGTCTAGCCATGTTACTCACATTACAAAATTTGATAAAATGGCTATATGATTTAGGCAATGATTCTAAAATCATAACCGTGGCTAATTCTTGACCTGAAGGAAATCCCAGCCTTTCTAGATATTCTACACGCCCAATCATATTGAGCACATGGGACTCTATTGGGTCTCCCTCTGTCAGTTTGCACTCAAACAACACCTTAGAGAAATTATACCTTTCATGTTGTTCATGCAACTCATTGTTCATATATCCCAACATAAGGTCTTTAATATCTATGACATTATTAGCATGCTTCAAGTAAGCATCCATTACAGCCTTAGGCACACATGGAGCAGATTTCACTAGAATTGATGTTTCAGGAACACAGAGAATAATTCTAAAATCCCAAACCAGTTGTGGAAATATATCTCATTTTGATTGTCCTTCATAAGAATCAGTCCTAATGATGATTTGAGTGTCATTTGATTCTACAAGAGAAAATATTGCATTTTGTCAAAACACCTTTTGGTTTAATTTGATTTGAATAATATTTGATGATATTTAAATAGGACTTTAATTAATTATCGCTCCCACTATTTTTTTCAAATTAATAACCTTCACTACCAATCGGTAAGATTGTAGTGTACAATCTTCTAGTGAGCCAAGATCCATATTTCACCAAATCATGAGTCAACTTTGGTTGATCGCCCACAACTTGACTATTTAGGTAAGCTACTTTTGCTAATTGCATCTAAATGCAAATCTTGGATAGATGGCATACACAACTCTTTGTCACAATCCATCTATATGATTCTAGGTACTTAATCTCATTAAGATAACCTAGTTAAGCTTGACCCAAAACCAGCCACGATAAAATATGTACCTAGATTTGGTAGATCTACATATCTACCATCACACTTTCATGAGATAGATGGAGCACAATGCTTTGGCGTAGCCTACGTTTGGTCGATCAAGCTTTTCATATATGATACTTATGGAAAGCATCTGAGGATTAATATCATATTGAAAGATTTGTATTTATAAATATGTATACATTATCTAATCACTACATATATAGTATGTATCTTACATGCTATATCCCACAACAAAAACATGTAATAAAAATAAGTGATGGTTATGTCCATTATTTTGTAATTCCTTGGAGCCACTAGGAATTACCACCACCTAGGTCTACATCTCATGCAGAAATATGTTGTTGATGAAGATCTATGCTTTCCAATTTGGGCTGACTAGCTAAACTCTTGAAATGGTCTGGTCGTCTCTTGGATGGTCGGTTGCTCATCACACTAGTCATATGGTCTGTGGTCCACCATCTTCTGGGTCTTCCAGTTAATTGGTCAGGTCCACTAGTCGATCAGTTCGACTCTTCCTCCTTGGTCCTCCAGCAGGTCAGATTGCCTTTGGGATGATCTCTAAACAACCACATTACCACAAAAGTAGGTAAATTAAAATTGATCCCATATAACTTAACATGTGTGGAAACATATTACAACAAGGTCCAACAACCTGTATCATATCACATACCATAGAAGGTATTACATTTGTTTAGTGGACATTTTCCACAAGCATGTATACAAAAATATCCTATTTCACATGTACATGCCACATATATACAAACATGACTATCTGCTAAAACCTTGTATCATATAGATCATCAACAAAACACATCACTTCTCAGACCTAAGAGTACAAGGACAACACATAAGACACTAAAACAACACTAACAACTATCCAACCTTATGAGACTACTAATCTCCAAGATACTCTTCCTCAATAGTAGGATATTGACCACATCATTGTCGACCACCAAAAAAGATGTTGAAACCCACGAGATGAGGCCCATGTCCTAGCGAGAGATATAACTCTCAGCTAATGGTTATTTCTACAATAGGATATATAATTATTCAATAGAATGAGTAGATTCAACTGAATGAATTATTTAAATAGATTACACAGGTTAAGCAGGTTGAGTAGCTACAAAAAATAAGTATGGCATTATACATTTTAGAAGGAATATGAAGAACACATAGAAAAATTAATTTATCTTACCACATTATATAGAAACTAAGCAGTATAAGAAACAAGACAAGGTTAGACATCCAATGGGAATCATGTTTAACCCTAAGAAGATATACTAAATGACTATATTATGTCTTTTACTACTGCCCTAAGGATTTGAGTCATACCACCCAAATTCAACTGACTGCTACTAAGTCGAAATTTGTGCCATATAAGATCTAGGAAGAGCCAGAATCCAAGATCTTCTCCTCACTTGATCAGTACAAGTTAACAAAGAATAACATATCATTCGAACTACCACAAACGACATATAGTCAAGCTAAAAACACTTATCCTGCCTTGGTACATATCACAACACTAGAAACTAGGGTATGAAACCCTACCATCGAGATACAAATGCAATTGTCCTCCAATCACATCTCATATGAAAATATCTAACACATGATTCCAGTCGTTCTCAATCACCTTAGGATCTGGATGACAAGGATGTACTCTCCAAGCATCCTACATACTCAACAGTATGCACTCTGAGTTTCCTTTAGGAATACTCATTTCACCATCCAGCAAGTCCTAATGCTAAAATGGATCTATGGCCAGAGAAACTACATGATTAGGGTTTTACTTGATTAGTTGAAGCCAATTGGGTATCTTTTAACTGCATCAATTAGGTTACATACGAATCCTAGAAGGATTCTACAAATATAAGCGTAGATTACAACTCCAAAAGATATAAAATGTATGAAACATAAAACTTATCACATCACCACATGGTACTATTTCATTGCCACTCATGAGACCACCACCATTACCATATCACCATGGGATTTCAAATTCTTATCACATCACACAAAGGGGGTCGCCTCAATTAGGGCACAAAGCCATTGCCAAGGTGATAAGAACATTCACATTTTTCCCTATAAGAATATCATTATCTCTCCATGACTCATCAAGGCTCATCTCCATCACCACACATGTATTACATAAGTTTGGCATACCCATGTATTTAAGAACCATGCTGACAAGGAGTGGCTCAAGTGGTCAAGCATGGTGTATCCTCATGAAGGGACCCAGGTTCAAATCCCAGTTGCCACCTTGATTTACCACCCTCCCGGGCGTTCGGCCTCCGCCACGGGCGTGGGAGAGGGGAGGAGAAATATTTCTCTCTTAGGGTTACAAAATTTAGGAGAGAGAGTACTCTTATCACTATGTTAATTACTCAAGCAAGCTAAGCATTATCATCATATACTTGAAATTAGGGTTAAGTTCAACATAGAAACCGAATTAGGGTTTCCAAAATAGCAATAGATGCAAACCCTCGCTATCACCTTCTACAACTTTCTTGGAAGCACATAGGTCAACTATCATCAACATAAACTCAACAATACAAGGAAATCACAATTCCATGAATTCTCATCGACTGAAGAGATTGGGACTCATCCTCTTCATCGGTCGAACATATGAGTCACCCTCAACAACCACTTAGGTCAGCACATAGCAGTAAAGAACTTGGTGACCGAAGAGAAACCAAGATCTTAGTGACTGAAGAGATACCAACCTTTCATCAACTGAAGGGACTTGAAGCTCTTGGAGACCAAAGACATTAAGTTAGGACATCACCTTGATCGACCAAAGAGAAACCAAAGCATCACCGACCATAAAGATCTAAGGTTCAGTGACCAAAGAGAGCCATAAAATCATCATTGACCACACATGAGAGTAAACCTTGGTGACCAAGTTATGAAGTTGAACTTGGTGTCCACTAAAACATCAACATCTAAGACTATCAGGAGAGAGAAAGATCATCAACCACATGATCAAACATGTTGCTCATCACCATGGAACCAAAAACATCAAGGGGGTAAACCTTAAGAAGAAATCAACATCAAAACCCTAATTTTGGCCATAAACATGTGAGAAAACTGAATATATAAATAAATAGAGAGAGAACCAACGTTTCTACTAATATACATGTATCAAAATCTTCATCACCAAGAAGGAGAATAAAACCATGATTATGAGAAAGAAAACCAATGTTTAGCACATGCATGTAGGGGTCAATGCCTTTATTATCACCAAGATAGTTGTGTAGTTAGATTAGGGTTTCAATAAGGAAAGATTATCTACTCAAGAATAACCTAAGACCAAAAATCCTAGTTCAAGATATCATCATAATTCTACTTGGAACCACGTTTTAGAGATAGGTTATTTTCATGCAAGATTAAGTACAACAATAATCGAGAAGAAAGTTATGTAACTCATCTTCACAAGGATAAAGCAACTCCAACAGTAAGGAAGCTCCAAGAAGAGAGAGAACCCTAGCTTGATCACCACCTTGTCCCATCTAGAACCACCTAAAAGAGAGAAGCAAAACCCTAGGTTAAAGGAGCACAATAAAGAGGGAAAGATTAGGTCAAAAATATAAGAAAGAGGGGTTCTCCATCTCAACTTAAGCACTACCATGAAGAATCGTGGATTCGGCCAAGAAGAGAGAAGTTCCTCAAGCTCACTCAAGAACCACCATGGAGAACCATGGTTTCAGCTGAGAGAAACAAGAAAGGTAGGGTAGCAAGAAAATGAAGATCAAAAGAGGTATATTACTTATCAAGATCAAGGAACACCAAAGGATTACCAAAGAAGGGTTGCTCCAAACCCTATATCAACATGCAAGGGGTTCTACCACCTCTCCAAGCTCAAGAACCACCTTCACCACAAAGAACACAAGGGACCAGCTCCAAGGAGAAGAGAGAAGGAAGAGAGTAAAAAAGGATCACTTGCATGCAAAGAGAGAGGTATATTATATAAGGGTTAGAGAGAGGTAAGGAAGGTTAGGTGTCATGAAAACATGTGCCACTTGTCCACCATATCCTACCCATCCAAGCACTAAGATCATGCATGCATCAAGGGTGGTAAAAAAAAACTTAGCAACCTACCTGGTCCAGGAAAGCTCATCAGTTAAACAAAAACTTGGTCCAAAAGCTCATCGGTCGAAGGGGACATAGAGACCAAAGAAGGTCAAAACCTAGCATCTACATAACATCCAAACCCTAGGGTTATTTGGCTCATCGACCGTCAAGACCACTAGGAACACTCACAACTATAAACCATAGAAAACATTGTTGAAGAACAATAATGTAATCACTAAAAACAAAGCCACTGGTCAACACACAAAGTAAGGTCAACCATCCACATAGGGTATCCAAACAAACCCTAAACATCAACACATGATGCCACCTCATCAACCAAGGTACAAAACAACACCCAAAAACACCACTCTATCCACCATGATTTCAAAACATGTGAGGAACAACAACCATGTGACAAACAGCAAGAAAAACCCTAAACATGGGTAAATTGCAACTAGGTCCAAAACAAGCACACATATAGCATAACCAACTCAAACAACATACAAACTGGACCAAAATGAAAACATAATCATGTCACATGTTATTAAAGAACATCACAATGTTTGATTAAGGTTTTATGCATCTAATTATGCTAAGAAAGAAAGATCAACCAAAAATCTAGGTTAGGGGCCTTACACGACCATTTCATCTGGTCTGAGCGTCATGCCACATGTTATTAAAGCACATCACAAGGTTTGATTAAGGTTTTATGCATCTAATTATGCTAAGAAAGCAAGATCAGCCAAACATCTAGGTTAGGGGTCTTACACGATCAATTCATCTAGTCTGAGCGTCTTCTTTTCATCGTAACAAGATATTAAACTATCTTAATATTGTTCCATATTACATGGTGTAAGAGAAACATCAAGTTACATTTGAGGGGAACATAGGTAGAAGAGAATAATATTTTCACAATTGGAAGATAATGTAGAGGCTTGGTATGAAAACTGAGATAAAACCAACCACACAACCATACATAGATATATAGGGTTATTGGCCATAAACATGCTTCACATCCACCATTAAAACTCACTTATAGGGCGACACATGTAAATTGCATATACATCATATCATATATATATTAATTGGGTTCTTATGTGGTGTTTGATCGGATATTCACATTAATTTGTTTAAGTATTCACATCGCATGCAATAAATAAATGATGGAAACTAAAAATCTGATTGATTATCCCAAACATAGTAGATTGACGTTGCTTTGATACTGTTGTAGAGAAATATGGCGATAGAACAGGCAGAAAAAACAAAAAAATTACTACCATATTCCCCATTAAACCAATAGATCTCGTCATAACTATATAATGGAAAGGATGGTCTCGAGGATATACTTGGTCCTGGAGCAAGTTCAGTGACAATCTAATCGGTGTTGTTGTGCAACTTTCTTCTAGTTGCACTCAGACAATGTCTATAGAAGCTCCTAGTCTCCACCACAGACAGTAGGCTAACTTTGTCCTCCTAGCAGCAAGCAACAACCTCCACACCTCTATGGAAGTCCACATGAACTGCCTAGAATCATGTCCTTCTACTAGAATAAACAGGAAGGAATTGTCCCTCCTGTTAGTGTACTAGTCACCAGCTTGCTCTCCCCCAATTATTGTCCCTTTCTATCCCTCCCTTTGTCGGGTAGGACTTTCTCAAGTTCTCTCGATTACCACAACCAAAGAAGAAAAACAATTGTTATAGGTAATTGATGTGTCTAAGAAGCCCACAATACCGCTCTATTTATAGGAATGTTAGCCTCAGGGTTCCCAGTCTATCTGGGAGTGGAAGGGACCAGAATCTCATGTAAATGCACAACTTGCGATAAGAAAAATGGTGGTTCGCAAGAAAACCAATCGACTGGCATGTGATCCCATCTGTTCACCCAATGAATCAGTCATTTTGTCATGTTTCCAAATCACATATGAATTGGAAATTCTAATCAAATCAATGCACATAATTATGTCAACATTAATCCTTGATTCAATCGAATTGAACCACAAATTGAGTGTCTCACTTCACAAAATGGTCATCTCAAGAACTCAAACCAATCAGTTCACTAAGTGAACCAGTAATTTTGCTTCCCAACTCATCTTGAATTCTGCCAATGCAATATCCAATCTACCTGAACACTCCAACTGGTCGACTCAACACCTGAACCGGTCAGTTGGGAATCTTGTCAATTAATTTGTTGATTGAATTGAATACCTAAACACTTTAGCAATTAATTCAATTATCATTCATGATTAAACTACTCTTCAAGGTGTATCCTATCTATGTGACCCTATATGTCCCATATTATGTTGGCAGTGAATGTCCATAACCAATTATGACATCACAAACAAAGAGTGGTACCTATTCACACATCATTTCTACCCAAGTAAATGGAAAGTTGGAGAACAACTTCAACCTACAATCTATTTCTAGTGTTATAGTGTTTGTATAGTTCCTTTGTCACTGATATCCAGATTGAACTTGAGGCATAGAATAGTCATCCTCTTAAACATTCAATCTATGTTCCTTGAACTAGATCAGACTGTTTGATATATATGTAAGATCAATATCACATATTGACTCACATGTTCATGGACATGTATTTTCTCTGTGTAGCTTATCAAGAGGCCTATGATAGCATACTCCTATAGGTGAGACAAATATCATCTACATCACTCACAGTCATCCCCATGTGTCATAGTGCACCCCAACATCACTTTTATCGAAACCCTTATTCAAGATCACGTTGGATGATGTTAAAGCACACCGAACGAAATGTGATGAGTGTTGTGACTTCAAGTCTAAGAACCACAATCACCGCCAACACCATAAAAGTTGATTTTGACTACCTATTACAGTTTCCATGTATCACTCTTATGTTGGGTCCGTATGGTACACTTTTCTCTAACAAATACCTATATGTTTAGTTTGATATCACATATCATGACTGATGAGATTGTCATCAACCAACACCCACTCTAGTCTTATGTAATATTATTGTCTACATTACTTCCACTTTAATAATTGACTGGGGACATTACAAGAATGTATAATCTTGATATTTGTATGATCTCATTGTTCAAGTACTCAACCCGAAGACATACGCCATTGAGTACTATCATCTTTTTTTGACATTTATTATGTTACATCATTATCTCATAACTGAATAGAACAAAATAAATTGGAAGTTATATATTAATCAAATCATGTACAAGTTATGTTACAATCATCACACAATTGGGTCTCTTGGCATATATACCAACATACTCTAACTTGGACATAGGGATAATCACTCACAAATCTTATCCTAAATGATATAACATGACCGTCATGTTTCTGTTATAAAACTATCTTTCTCAAGGGGTCAGCAACATTGTTCTCGGTTGGTACTCTGCAAATCTTCACATCTCCTCGTTGTATGATCTTTCGTATGAGATGGAAACACCTTTATATATGCTTGGAATGCTGATGTGATTTGGGTTCCTTAGGTTGTGGAATAGCCCTATTGTTTTCAAAATATAGCTCATTTGCATTGCTAATGCTTGGAACAACCCCAAATTCTAAGATGAACTTCTTGATCCATATAGCCTCCTTTCATGCATTCGGTGCAACAATATACTTGGCCTATGTTATTGAATTGACAACTGTCTCTTACTTGGAACTCTTCTAACTTGTAGCTCCATCATTGAGGCAAAATGCAAATCCAGTTGCGATCGATAATCATCTTTGTCGGTCGATCTAGAAGCTTGAATCAGTGTAACCATTTACTACCAACTCTTCCTATCTGATGTAGACAAGGAATTGATCCTTAGTTCTTCTCAAGTACTTAAGGATGTTCTTTATGACTATCCAGTGACCATCACCTAGATGTGACTGATATCTTCTTGTCATGCTCAAGGCATACAAGATGTCAGGATGAGTACATAACATTGCATACATAATATATCCAATTGTAATTGCATATGGAATCTTACTCATGCACTCCCTTTCTTCATGAGAATTGGGATACTGAGCTCTAGAGATTCTGACACCATGACACATGTCCAGGTTTCCTCTCTTTGAATTCTCCATGTTGACCCTCTTCAACACTTTATCAATGTATGCTCTCTGACTTAGTCCAAGAAGCCTTCCAGATCTATCTCTATAGATCTTGATTCCTAGAGTATAAGATTCTTCACCTAAGTCCTTCATAGAGAATGTCTTAAAATTAAGCTAGATCTCAAATAATGTATTATATATGCCACTATACACATATTTATTTCATCTAGGTAATAATAAAATGTCATTTTGGTATTGTTACATAATTGTAAAATAAAATTCTTATATCATAAGTATTTGTTTAGATAGACCTAAAATATCTATATGGAATAATTGTTGCCTAAAATATCTAGATGGAATAATTGTGTATTTCAAATACTATAATTGCCTTCATTGAATCAACATTATATAAAACTTCATCTAATTAATTATTTTATTGAATAATTTCATTTCTTTTCAAAAAAATTAAATTTACCTTATTTAGTTAATTCACTTAATTGTATTTAATATAATAGTATAGATTAATTTGAAGATACAAATCTCTTCTAACAATGTTAATTTATATCTAGAATGACCATTTTCTCCTAGTGTAATTAAATGTTTTGATTATATTATGGCCCAACATACTATTTTATTTATTGCATATTATTCCTAATATACTCCCTCCTCAATTTTGATCGACAAAATATTTATAGGTAAATTATGAATGTCAGAAATGGCTTATTTATACTCTTTTTTATAAATTATGATTATTTAATTTTGTAAAATCACTAAAACTTCTTTGAATTATTTTTGTTGTTAGTCAGTGATACATTTTTACTTTGGTTATAATTGTAGGGAGTGAATCGATCCTTGTAGCCATAATTAGACCTAAAATGAATAATTTCCCCTATCATATTTAACTACGTTGAACAATCTAGAGTATCAAAAGTAGTACTTTATTTGGATAGTTCTCCATGTGTTCTACCTCCCTCTCAATTTTCATCTTCTTTGAACATTTTTAATCCTTCTTTTAATAGATATAGAACATTAACTATGTTTATATCATTTATTAAGTGTCATTTACTTAAGTTCTATTCTTTTTCTTTGGCCGCACGATACACCTCTTTGACGCGTTGGTCCATTTTTTGTGCTCATATTGAACGTGTGGATCTACTTATAACTATCATTCATTCCCCTCCTCCTCTTCTTCCCTCTTCTTCTTCTCCTTATATCGATTTATTCCCTTCCTCCCCATATTCCTTGCCCATAAGAACCCTAGTCGTCCTAGCCCCTTCTCTCCCCGTGCCCTACAACCTTAGAAGAAAGAATCACTACCAACTTCTACAATGGTCGTAAATGGAATGTGTGGCTATCAAACAACCAAGATATGTCATTCTCCCTTCACTGACAAATCCTTTTCCACCATCATGATAGTACCTTAATCCTCCTAATATCTGCACTGAATAAATTCCATTCGCCACCACCAACACCATCCTCATCCTCTTATAAAATTTCTAGTTGAGTTTCTCTCTCATTTAGAGACCCTCGTGTGTGATCTTGACTTGGCATGTCCGACCTTGAAATCTTGGAAGCTCCCATCATGTCATCGTAGTTACATCTTCAACTAGATGTTGTGAGGATGATAGCTTGAGAATATTGTTTCTGCCTTCTATAAGAATCTAAGAAGACACATGTATCCTCAGTTAAGTATAGAGAACCTAGCCTTAGGCAAGAGACTCCTCGAGTTCTGAGCATGACTGGGAAGTTTGATTGCACAAGAACAACACTATCCCAACAACGATCACTGACAAGATCATCCACAACTTTGATACATCATTTTTGGGTATCCATGAACTTTACAAAACCTTGGTACTTAGATTTTTTACATAAAGTGATTTATTTCATACTACAATAGTGAAAATCCAACTAGCAAAAGAAATCAATGAGGTCTCGTTGGACACATTCTGGTCAATTCGGGGTGCAAAATATGGACCCAAATTAGGCAAGATATGAACCCACAATAAAATTTAAAAAATCCTACATTTTAAACCCCATTGGGTCATGAAACCTTATGGGCAAAATTTACACATTATCTAGGTTTGCAATTGAGACTTATAACAACACCAATTTGACGCTACTAATTATGGGTACAAATTTGATTTAGACCCTAACTAGATAAAACTCAATCCCACATCCTTTTTGAAATATTTTAAGAAATTCATCTCTATTGGGTGCCAATCAGATTTTCACCTTAATGTGTCAGAGCAGATAAACAAATTTTAGATCTTTTTTATTCATAGAGACATTTGGGTGCCAAATCCATTCATGCCTGCAAGAACCAACTATATCAACACCCACTCAAACTATGTCAGCCATGGGAAAGGTGAGATAGCCACATGGCACACCATAGGGAGAGTGGGTGTTGGTTATGATTATTGAGGGAAAAACCATCCCCACAAGTGCCTCCTTTCTAGAAAAGGAGATGAGAGATCAACATTAAGACTCGTACGAAAAAAGAACACAAGAAAAATGAGCTGAAAATAGAGAGAGGGTGTGAAAGAATGAGAAACATGATCACTACTTTGAGTGAAGTTGTTTGGTGATAAGAAATGTCAAACCCATTGACACTAAGAATTGAAAAAGCAATCGATATTGGGAAGTACAAATCTGAACAAGGTTGGTTGCAGACAACTCTTCACCGCTTGTGATTATTTAGAGTGCAGATTCAAAGTGAAAACTGCTTAATTCTAAAAAGTGTCAATCCCTTTCACCCATAAAACATAAAGCAAGGTAAGAGCAACATTTGATTGTTCTCTTCCTCAGATACACAAACCTATCATTTTAATATAAAAACACTACAATGCTAATCAGGCTTGTACATCAATGTACCATATTTTAATTCTTTCCTAATATGTAAATGAGTGTGTTGAATTCAAGATTTCATATGTCATCGTTGCATACATACATGAGTCACTTTATTTTTTAGTTTGTGAATTTTTCTAAATAAAACTTGGTGGTGATTCAAAACAACCCTTCCCATTTTCAATTTCAAATAAAAGCAAAATGATGACTCTGATGGTGGATCTTCACCCTTGGGTTGCAACATTTTCTAACTATTGTCTAAATCCCCTAGTCAAATCCACATGATTTTTTCAATTGCAAACCCATTTTACAATAGGAACAAAGTTCAGTTTTTTTCTTCAATGTCAATAGCAACATGAACAATGTTATTCACGTCCATTATCCTTCCATGAGATACAAAATAGTGATCAGTTCGATCATCATTAGTGCATGTATATCTAGCATAATCTATGTCGACCTGATAACAAATCTAGCCATCACTAGTAATAATTGCAGAATAACCATAAACAGTGGATTAACAAAAATCACTAAAAATTAAAACCATTTTGCGAGGAGATCCAATACCAGGAAACTCTCACTAAAAGATCCAAACTGATACATATCATGATTCACATTGTACATAGACTATCTCATCTTATCTTGAGGACATCATATAATAGTTTCTTTGCTAAAACCTATACATAAGCAACATAAAACCTTAAGGCATACAAGCCAAAATCTTAGATCGTTCATAAAACCATTACGTACAGACTCCAAAGACCTAAGAGTACAAAGACAACACATAGGACTTCTATCCACAAGACATGATAGACTGTACCCTAAACCTGAGTTGTTACTTCTGCCTGAAATATTGCTCTTCCTATGTAGAACGGTCTCTACCTCCTCGTACACATCCACCTAAAAATTGTGGATCCCATGGGGTGGGACAATTGTCCCAACAAGATATATAACTCTCCACCGATAATATTGTTATCATAGGTAAGCAATATAAAACCGAGCAAAGGTTCTTTTATTTTAATATGCAAGTTTAATCACTGTTATAAGCAGAATAGAGTAATCTCTTCTCTTAAAGTAATGCATCTATCTATGGTAGAGAAATAAATCATCTATTTTCTTTATAGGGAATATAAAGAAACATGAATAACATCTATCCAACTAAGATGTATAAAAGGAGTGTACATCAACCAATGTCTTTCGTATTTGATTTTTAAGCAAATATGCTACACGGATGATTACATATTACAATCACACTTATTCCCTGAGGAGATGATGTCAAGCATTGGTACCATACAAGGTGAATTACAGAGCCGGCTGTCAAGACCTCACCCGTCTCGGTCAATATGAGACAACTTAGCAGGGCATCTCATGTTAGCTACTGGCATGACATCTTGTGTCATCTGCAAATAGCATGTCGGGGTATAGAGACATCTTCTCTATAGAGTTATAGTCGTAGCATGTACTCTCTTTGGGAGAAGACTATTGAGATTTCCCAGCTCTATAAGGATAAGGAAGATTATACATCAATTCCTCACCTGGTCGGGAGATTTTATCCTTCAATCCCAATACACATAGAATGAAGAAGGATTTTATAAATCAATTCCTCATCTGGTTGGGAGATTCACATAATCCCATGATAAATAAGGAAGGTGTGACATCGGTTCTTCATCAGGACGTATGGATATATTTTTTCCTTCACCCCGCATATTCAAAAATATGCTCTCCGAGTTAAACTCATTTCACAATCAGCAATTTCTGACACTTAATGGATCTATGGTCAGGGTAACTACATGATGAGATTTCACTTGATTAATTAGGTACATTACAATATCTTTTAGCATCAACCAAGTTTCAAACATGAATTATAATAGATGCTATATAGAAAGGTGTAGTACTTTTATAATCTTTGGAACACTTTGAATGTATAACACTCGGAATCTCAGTCCCTTATCACATTACTGGGAATTCTCATCTCTTAACATCATCATCAACATGATTACTGGATCTAGGTATTCAAACCCTTAGATCATCACTAAGCATTGTTACCTCTGTAACAAGTAACTATTACCTATAGGTCCTCAGACCAAGGTATTCAACACACTTGTTCTACAAGTATTTCACATAGCTCACATGGTTCATTAAATATCTTGTCACCTCTTACTAGGAAACAACTATCTTTTAAGATATCAGACTGTATAATCATTATACTTGTCGTACAGATATTTAACATGGCTCACAAGTCTCATTTAAATCTGTACCATATAAAACATCATAGCTCATACCTGGCTATGTTCATCATCTCATGATTCTTGAATAGTTTGCACTTCATGATAAAATCTCTAACAATATATGACATCACTATGCAATTTAAGAGAAATACATCCTTCCCATTATTAGGGTTAGGATTGCCTATTTTAACCAAATAGGGTTTCAAATTCACATCATCACTATGTGATATAAGAGAAATGCATCCTTCCCATTATTAGGGTTAGAATTTCTCAATCTAACCGATTAGAGTTATAAGTGCATACCATCACCCTTCATTAGGGTTAGGTTTTCCCCTTATTAACAAATTAAGAATTCAAGATCATATTATCAAGAATCAAACCCTACTTCATACTCCACTCATTTTAGGAGTATCAATGCATGTTCATTAACATGTTTGTCACACATGTAAAAGTTTCTCTCTTATCCTCATTAGGATGTTGATTGCATCATACTTTTACTAAGTTGGCTCAATTATCCTCTTAAGGTACATTATCTCACCATTATCAAATCTCATTATCTTTTAATATTGCAATACAACATATGTCACTCAATCAAATACATATGATTGTAGTATCCCCACCATATCAGGTATTAAGATGTGTGTGTACTATCATATTGTGCTTAAGATATAACCTTCACATCATATCGTGTATCCATATCGGGCATGTGGTGTAACCACATCACCATATCATGTTTTAGGGTGTATCCCCTATTACCATATTGTGTACTCATATCGGATTGGCTATCACTTAGATTTTATCATCTCAAATTAGAGATATATGGCCTTATATCATTTATGAGCTAGAAGCTTGACCTCATATAGGGTATAACGGTATATTTGATTTCATATCATGCACAAGGTGAGCACCATATTGGGAATGGGGTATATGCCTCATTATGGTATCGTTTTAGTAACCATATCAAGTTCCCATATTGGGTTGGTATATCGGGTTGGCATATTGGGTAACATATCAGGTTACCATGTTGGGTAGACCAGTATGCTCACATTCTTTCATGCCTTCAAAGGAATAAGTCCCTTCGTATATTTGAACGACAAGCTACAAATTAGGTTGGACTCTTTCACAACAATCCTTCATACAAAATGATAGGATATGTCGAGTTTCACTTCCTCTTCTAGGGTTTCAAACCATATCGTGTAGAGTGTACCATATTATGCATGGGGTATGAATTTGACATCATATCATTCACAAGGTACAAGTAGGTACTACTCCTATCGTCCATGAGATATAGCTCATATGATTCATGTGGTATCACTCACCACTATATCATGTTACCCATCATCTTGGGTTTCATATCACCATCTAGGGTTTCAACCCATATCGGGTTAGGATATAAACCTAACACTATATCATGCATAAGGTGAATGTGTGACCCCATATCGTGCTTAAGGGGTATATATGTATTACTCATATTGCCCATGAGATATACACTTCTCACTATATCATTTTTGTGGTGGATTCACATCAACATATCAGATTACTTATGCTCTAGGATTTACTATATCGGGTTAGAACATATGTTTGACTCCATGTCGTATATAGGGTATATACTTGGCCTTATATCGTGTACATAGTGTATTCTTAACAACATATCATGAAAAAGATGTGCACTTCAAGATCATAACGTGCAAGAGGTACCTACTCATCACCAAATCATGCTAGTGATGTGTTCTCCTCACCATATCGGGTTAAAGGAGTTTTAACCCAATATTGGGTTGGACCATGATGATGTCATCATCATCAACCTCTAGATTCTTGTTCTTACTGTTATAGATCATGGAAAATAGTCCTAAGATTCTTTTGGAACTCAAAGGAACATTAATTAATCAAAGGAATTCGAAATTGAAATTATATAAACAAGTTCAACAATATTGAAGGTGAATAATAACATAGTTGGGTTCAAGTTCTATAACCCGCCTTATGAACAACTTCAAAGCTCCAAGCTCCAAAGCTTCACGTTTCTAAGGTTGAAGATGATCTTAAAAAGTTCCAAGGATCGTTCACCACTCATCCATATACAAGGAATCACAAAAGTTTAAGAACTTGGTGAAGAGGAAAAGAGAGGAATAACTATAACTCGAGAATCATACTTCAACCAAGGTTGAAGATGACCATAGCCTTACCTTAAGCTTAGTTCTTGAGATCCCCTTGCTCCTTGAGCTACTATGCACGATATCTAAGAGGGTATGCATGATATCTCAAAGAAAGAGAGTTGTGGGGTTTGTAAACTTCCATTAGTAGGTGATGGGAGAGGTATATATACTTGGGGTTCATGAAAGAGAGTGTATAGGAGGTGTCATCACCATATGCTACTAGGTGACACGTGGCCATGCATGGTTGACACATGTCCATGCATGCACTCTCATTTATCTTGTCATGAAAAAGCCTTAAGGATAATCTAGAGATGATATTTTGTCCATCCCTTATCTTGTTGGATAAGGTATCTCATCTTTATCTCAAAAATTATGCAAACTGATACAACTTTTTGCAAGGAGCATCTAACTCTTCATGTATCACCTCCTTGAGGTTATTAGGCCATCATGGACTTTGCCACAAACTGATATGGAATCCCCTCTATGGCTCCTTGGCTGATAGGCATTACCATTTCGATACAAGTCAAGAAAGGGCTTCAACTATACATCATCTTTTGGTCTTTTCATCACCAAGAGTATTGTCACTCAAAGATGATTCAAACATGGTGTCTCCTTATTTCTTTCTCCTCTAAATTATACATAGAGGGAGTAGGGACACTCTAGAGGTGGCCGTTTGCATATCAACCTTACATTTTGGGTAAATTACAATTTGTACCAAAATTGGTACACAAAGCACTAACATTATTCAAACAAGTTCTTACTTAGAATTTAGGCTTTCCACAAGCCACCACTTAGCATCATTCTCTCTATTATGATACTAAAACACTTAAGGAACATTCAAGATGTGACATATTGCAATGTAATCCCTCATCTTGGATAAATTGCACTTTACACTAAGACTATCATATAATGCACAAATAGTTTGCAATTAAGCTCACACTTGAAGAAACCCCAGCGGCGCAAATCCTCCCTCACTAGTTTCTTCCTCCATAGGCGGCTGGATGGGGGGAGGAGGTTTGGCCTCCGCAAAGCGGTGCCCCGCTCCCCTTCGGCTTCTTCTCGCTCGTCATCAGTAGGGTCTCTTCTTCGGGAGGTGTGTGGGCGTGGTGTCTTTGGAGGCAGCTATTTTTTCCTCCCTGTTGTTGAACCCGGCTGTGACGAGTTTCATATCCCCTTTATCTTTTACTGGCTTTCTATTTAGATTGTTCCCTTATTTTGTCTATATCACTATTAATCAGTGCTGCTTTCTCTTCTCGTGGTAGATTTTTCTTTCTCAGTCAATTTTGTTGTGGAGTTTGCATGGCAGCAAGTGCGGGGAAAATATCCTTTTGGAACACCGATTTGGTGCAGGTACTCTACCACATAAACATACTCAGGTTGAAGGTATTCCTCATAGAAAGTTGCCATAGCCAGCGAAGGAGAAGAGGGATCTATACATCATTGTCCTTATCAGATTCCGATATGAGTTTTTGTGGTGGTTTGTATCTATTCTTGATCTTTGTGTGGTATTTTAGTTTGTTTTTCTACTCATGTAGATGCCGTATGGCTCCTCCATAATGCGATTTGTCTGTTTAACTTCAAAAAAAAAGCTCACACTTGAAAATAAACTTCACAAAGAGTCTTAATTACTTTTCAAAAGATTAGAAAAAGTTTGTAAATAACATACTTAAGAAAAGCATCTAGGGTTAAGGCATAACCTAGGTCAGGGATATAACACAATCCTAATGCAAACTCAATTGATACATGGAGCTATTTCCAAATTTGGTAGGCACAAATTTAATTCACATCTAAGATATTAGTGTATAAGATAATAGTTAGGCTTACCAATAGTTCATATTTTTCAAATACATACTTCAAGTGTTTAGTGTAGAAGGGTTTGACACATGGAAAAATTCTTTTAAGGTTCAGATCTAGTCAGGAACAAATTTTATTCATGTCTAAAATCTTTACAAAGTATATAATAATAAGACTGATAAATCATTCATGTTCATTAATTTTAAACTATAATCACTGAGTGCAAAAGGGAGTGACGCATGAAATATGTATAATCTCATATTGACTGAGTGGAGCCTAGATCACATTAAAATATGATCACATTTTTTAGTTTGACTTTATTGGTGAAGACTACTTAATACTTGGATTCTTTTTAACACAATTCCAATGTATTATTAGTTGGCACCTAGAACATGTTTCTAGATCTAATAATGCATGAGTTATATTCACGTCTGAGATCTTTGTGCATGAGATAACATCTAGATTTTTAAATGACTAATTATCATTAATTTGAAATCCTAAATTTAAAGTGATAAAGGGTTTCACATATGGAACATTATTCAGGTACAATTTTGCATGTTTTATTCAAATAATACAATTTTCATTCTAGATCTTAATAAAGAACACGATATAATCTTTTCATTGACTCCTTTAATTCCTAAAAAAATGATTGTTAAGTGTAGAAGGGTTTGGGACTTGAAATAATATTAGGTTAAATTTTGCACGTTTCAATCAAATACAAACTTTTTAAGTTTATAACTTGATAAAGCACACTAATGTATTCTGTGTTTCTATCAACTCTTAAAACACTGATTTTTTTAGTGCAAAAAGATTTGACATTTGAAGCATTGCTTGTTCAATTTCACATGTTTTAGTTATATCTAGACATATTAAGTCTAGATCTTGACAAAGCATGTGACACAATGTTTCTTAGGTATCATATCTAAAAATTCTAAAGTTGTTGGTTACAAAAGGGTTTGAACTTGAAACATATATCAAATTTGGCCTGGTTTGAGTGTAGACTTCGATAAACCACAGATTATAACATTTTTTAAGTTTAATATGCCAAGTTATAAAATGCTAGATATTTTAGAGTGAAAGGGTTTGGTGCTTAGTACAAGTCTATTTGATACTCAAGTTTATTTATATTCACTCTCACACATAGACCTATTGTGAATCCATTTCATACCTAGACTCAAATGCAATATGAATCACTCAGCATATGTATAATATCCTCATATCTAGGTACCAATATCTCTCTTGCATTTACTTGTTTCTTTTTGAATTAAACACTTTTAGTACCCACCTATTTTGGAGAAGTTTAGAATTGGGTCGGCATCTAATGGCCTTATTAACTCACTATTATCCCATGTACATGAAATATTACATCTAGTAACCCTACTAAATTGAATAATGGGGATTAGTGGACAATAATATAGATTATTGGGTTCAACTCTCGAATTATACCCTTAGATAAACTTAGGATATTTGTGACAGAGAATTGGAGGAAACATAAGAGGATTCACCAAAATTTGACAACTAAGTTAATAAAATACCTTAAGTGATTAATATGTTATAGGATAAATGGAACACAAATAATCTCAAAATGCAAATCTAAGGATGGACTCGCATTGCTTGTACCTAAATTAGAATACCTACCAATTTTGGGCTTAATCAATTATCAAATACAACCATAAAAGAAATTTATAAAATAGAATGTAACTTTATGACATTGTGTAATTTGTTTCAATGTCATGCTAATTTTGACCAAGATTCTAGTTTATTTAATTGTCATGTGTATGGGGCAAAGATTTGGGACCAATGATATTTCATATTGGTTGTTGGAACTGGTGGGGTAGATGGGCATGTGGATTCTAGTTACCCAATGTACGTGTGAGATTGGTTCAATACAACATGGTGTTTTACATCGTACTATTGCCACACTCCATTGATTCTCACAATTTCTCTACCAATAAACTTTATTTCCTGCTCAGGTTCCCACAACCTCTATTGTGATGTGTAATGAACACTGAATTCAAAATACCCTTATAGCCCTAGGGGCTCCATCACTACTCAGTCTTGCTATCCCAAATTGCTGCACTATCCTATAAACCACCATACCTAATCGGCCCAAAAATCTTTGTCATCCTTTTGTTCAATCTTTTCCCCATCCAATTTCCAATAATACACATCCAGTCGATCTTCCAGAGCTGACCTTGGTCCACAACAAGTGAATAAGAATGATGACAACTTGGGTTGTTATAGGAAAATAGGTTGAGAGATAACCATATAAAACCTCCCCTCTTTCATTTCATATACTTTTCTTGCCTTGATTTTCACTAGGTTTCTTGAACATCATACACCATTGACTTCTCATTGTAAGGAGACCCCAAGCCTCTTGACCCCATGAGAACTTGGACAACCCCACAATAGGTACTTGGAGGAGCTCTTTTGATCACTAATAACTCTTTTGGGATTGTATATGCCTCTCTAATTCATTTTCCCTCCATAGTGTTGTCGACCCTATTAGCATAATGGTTGTCATTCCTAACCTTGTATTAGTTCTATGATAGATCGTAACATGAAGCTATTAACTTAGACCTAGTTCTAGACCCTACTGCAATTTTTTTGCACCTTGGCATGTTGTCATCACATCCTCTTCTTCTTCTCCATGTCTACCATCCATGGAGGCTATAACACCCATTACTGGGAATGGCATGACCTTGTGTGAGGTTCTTGGTTTCATTATAGACCAAGGACCACCCCAAAGGTGGAGGTTGGGTGTGAGTGTAATGTGTAGTTGTGTGCTTCACCTTATGTCCTCATGTTATTTCCACATTTGTCGAAATGTTGATGTGCTACCTTGGTTTCTTGTTTATCCTTCACCTCAGACCATGGCCTAGATTTTGTTGGGTTTTAGGAGAGGCAGAGAAGGCAACAGAAACAAAAAAATTTCCCCCCAAACCCAGCACGAGGAAATGCGTCAACGTCTATATAATAGGAAAGGATGGTTTGTAGAATCATACCTTGTCCCAAGGCTTGCTCGGCGAAAATACCTCGCGCCTTGCATGGTCTTCAACTCTGGTCTTAGACGGTGTCTGTGTAGCTCCTAGTCGCACTGAGACTCACAACTCCTCCTGACACCGGACTGTCGGGATTGACAGTTGTCCTCCTGAGCAGCAGAAACCTCCCGCTTCTGAAGTAGTCCACACGGACCACCTAGAACTCCACACTCCTTGTCCCATAAGGAAGTGGAAGGAGTCGCACCCTCCTGTTGACGTACTAGTCGCCAACACACTCTCCTGCCTCTAGTTTCAACTGCAGTTGTCCTTCCCTTGCTGCACCTCCCTTTTGCGGGAAGCACTTGCTCGGGCTCTCTCTCGGTTACCAAAACCAGAGAGAGCGACAACTTTCCAGAGCAACTGGTTGCACTGAGTTGTACTCTGAGAATCCCCCAATACCTCTATATATATAGGAGGGTCATGGGACAGGGTTCTCAATCCCGGGCAATATGGGACTAAAGCAGGAGTAGAAGGGTTTGAGATTTTCCACCAAAAACAACCAACTCGCAACCTGAACCGATCGGTTCACAAGTGAACCGGTCGGTTGGGGACCTGAACCGGTCGGTTGGAACACCAACCGCTCGGTTGAGACCCATGAGCCGATCGGTTCACTTCTGAACCAGTCGGTTCGTGGTCCTGATCAGTTCCCGATTGACTTTCCTTCTTTTGTTTATAATTGGTATCGAATACCAATCCTTATTCCAATCAAATTGGGCAAGTGAAACACAAGGAAAATGCTCACCGACTTGACTTTCCCAACATGCTCGGTTGCACCAGTTGAACCGATTGTTTCAACACTTGAACCGATCGTTTCACTCTGACCATGAGCCGATCAACTCAACACTTGAGCCGACCGGTTCAGCAACCTCAGCCGACCGGTTCAACACTTGAACCGATCGATTGGGAGTGCAGGTTGTGTAGAATTAGTCAATTGCGATTTCAATCAATCTGATACTCCAATCAACATGTTCAACACCTCGAACATTATGATATTGAGCTATCAATCAATTGTGTGTTTAATTGAACTACTAAACTCCTTTAGTAATCAATTTAAACATTGCTTGTGGACAAAGCTCCTCTTCCAGGTTAAATCCTATGTGTGTGACCCTGCAGGTCCATTTCACGTTGGCAGTGAAAGTCCATAACACTTATTACTTCACAAGCAAAGAGCGGTGCCTAGTCACACATCAGTGCTACCCAAGTGAAAGTAGAAAGTTGGAGAACAACTTTCAATCCTACAATCCGTGAATGGTGTTATAGTGAATGTATAATTCCTTTGTCACTGAGATCCCGAATGAACTCGAGGCATGGAATAGTAATCTTGTCAACGTTCATTCACTTTCTTGATCTCATAGCAGATTGAACGAGATATGTATGACATCAATATCACATACTGATTCACACATGTGTGCGCACGCCTATCTCAATTCTACTCATCAAGTGGCCTTGGATATAAAACTCCCTCAGGAGGGACAAATCCCATATCTATCACTCACCCCTCAAAAGCCCCATGTGTCAAAGCCACCCAATCATCACCTTTATAACAACCCATATTTCAGGACTGCGTTTGATGATGTCAAAGTGTGCCCAACGACATGTGTTGAGTGTAGTGATTTCAGGTCAAAGAATCTCACTCACCACCATCACTGTGAGTACTGACTGTGACTACCATGTCATGGTTCCATGTGTCAAACTCACAGTGGGTATGTCCGGTACACTTGTTCTCTAACTAGTACCTATGTGTTTGGTTTGATATCTATATATCATGACTAATGAGATTCTGTCATCAATCAACACCACAATCTAGTCTTGTGTGTCATTGCTGTCTATCTACCTTCCACAATGACATCCGACTAGGGACATAACAAGAATGTACAAACTCTTAGCATCCGTATGATCTCATCGTTCAGGTCCTTAACCTGAAGGCATACGTCATTGAGTACTGTCATTCTCTAGACATTCAATCTGTTCTATCACTATCTCATATGACTGAACCAGAAAGAATTGGAAGCTTGCCTTTGATGTTAATCAAATCAATCTTAATGTATCCCACCAATCATCCCATGATTGGCTCTCAGGGCATACATACCAATAGACTCCCACTTGCACTGCGAGCCAATCACCCTTGAATCATATTCATAGTGATCTTCAAACATGTCCCACATGTTACTGTGCTCTAGTGCCAACATAGTGAGTAATGGCAACACCTTGCCAAAGTCGGTATAAACTGCATGTCTCACATCTCTTCGCTGTACGTCACACGTATGAGACAGAGTTGCCGTAATATGCGATCTAGTATTCCTTTGCTAACCTTTAGCCACATTGCATGATCAAGGATTCCATACTTGTCATCAATGAGCGGAATATCTATAAGTTCATCTTACGAACTCCCAGATCCATATAGTATCCACTGCTATTCTCTAACACATAGATACTCAGCATTTCCTTTTAAATGGCTTTATTGGAACACTTCCAATTATCAACAAACTTTCACTTTTATATATCCTATATATATGTTTTGCGATTAATTTTTTGTCCTTTTGGAAGTTCGCATCAATGCAACTCTTTACATTGAACTCTTCCTTATCTCCATAGAACCAATACTTCTCAAGTACATATCAAGTTCTCATGGTATTCCAGTAACACTTACTAGAAGTAGACAGACATCCACTCGTCATGTCCCACATACGAGTTATCAGGATGAGCACATCATATTTCCATGTCCTACATACAAGATGATGAATGCATTTTATTCTTGCCATGTCCATACATGCAAGATAATGGGATGATTACATACATGATAGATCCATATCTATTCTTAGTGTTCCCATTCTTCATAAGAATTGGACACTTGGCCTTGGGATACTAACTCCATGTAGCATGGACAAGTTTTCTCCCACTGAATTTGTGTACAGTGAACACTTCAGTACAGATTGCCAATGTATGCTCTCTCTTTTTCAGGTCAAGAGATTTTCGAGAACTATCTATATAGATATCTATTCCTATCACATAGGAAACATCTCTATCTTCCTTAAAGATAATTTCCACTTTTGGATTTCCATTTTAGAACATTTCCATTTCACATCAACATGTGAAATATGAATACGCTCCCACTAAATCACAGATCCCTTCTTTATCTTTGACATATCAGTCAAACCCTTTTACTATATCATCAAAGTATAGATCCAATTCTGAGTTGCTTGTACTCAATCAATCACATTTATTAGTCCATTGTAACTTATAGACTTCATTTTGCATTAGTTGATTCATAAACCTGATAGGTTGTGTCACGTACACATCCTTGTTTTATTCCACATAGGAATGCGGTTTTAGTATCCATATGCCAAATGTCTCAGTCATTAAGTTGCAATCAACAAGCATCATCCTTCTCAAATGTTATCCATGTGTCTTAACATTTAAGACTCATTTGCACTTATGTATTTCATCCAATGAGTGCTACCATCAAGGTCACACCTTATGGTTGACATGGATGTCATTTAGGATGTAATGGTCATAAACCATAACTCAAAATTTGGTTCCTCATATTTATCTAGATAGTTTACTCGTCACATGAACAACTCATCACATAGATAATTGAGGTGTATCTGTCAAGGATATAAGAACTCACAACTCCTTGTGATTCTCAATGTCCTTTATTAGTGTGGGGTATTCATTTATTAAGAAAAATTCAATTATTTGATAATCATTCTCTAACTCCTTAGAGTATGATTCCTTCTTGATTTAGACATCACCACGCCTTAATCATGAGTTCACTATGATACACTATCATAATCACTCATAAGGATCTCAAACATTTGGTCCAAGTGATTCATTCATTGATCTCATCAAGAATTAACACTTTACCAAATTCACACTTCATCTATGATAATCTTGAACACTTCAAGATATTCATATTGGTATTTCTCTAAACACCGTTTGAAGTATTAGCATTTGTTCCAATAGGTATGTAAATACATTACATGTATTATACCTAATAGGACAATCATTCTCCCACTACCATTAGTAAACATTGATTAATCATGTACAAGAGATTCATGTCTCATACTGGTTCTCTAACCAAAAGAGTCTAGATTTATCCATCATATGGAAACTAGAAATGAATTTCTCATGATTGATGCTAATTTGATTGTTTGAGTTATCAATAACTTTAGGTATCATTTTATCTTATGCATACCATGTATCACAAGATAAACAAGGAATTGCCACAAAGATCATATCTTTAAGATTGAAACATCAACTTTATTAATTGCCATCATTGTCATACAATATGCAAAAATAAAGTGTTTGTATCTATTGGCAATATATGAAATAGCAGTTCTCAAATCTATTTTGTGCCCTTTAGGCTGAAATAAACTGAAAGATACTCCTATCTATGGCAGCAACATTTGCTCCAATGATGGGTAATTCTTTCTTGGTCCTTTCACAAAGGCCATCACTTCTTTGTGGATCTTGCATATCATATATGATAGATCCATATCTTGGTATCATATACCTCAGATAAAGAAGTGGTTCATTTCATGATACCTTAGGTGGAGATCTCTATCCCCTCCTTCATCTTCTTTGTTCTTCCAGATCTGGAGGGTACTTCCCTCATACACCCTTTCCCATGTGCCTTTGAGGCTGAAGATGGCTTGGGTTGCTGGCTAGCATCATAACACTTCTTAGCTTTGCCCTTGCCCTTACCCTTAAGACTTACCCTTCATTGATCATATCAAATATTAGGGTTTGTCTTTCTTCATAATTGCCTCTACTGTCCTCAACATGTCCAACAACTTTGCCAATGTTTGTCAAAGTAGTCCATGTCATATTTCATCATGAACTGTATGATTCTCACAACATTTGCAGTATCATACCAATAACCGACTCTTGGCTCAGAGGGAATCCATCTTAGTCAGGTTTTTCACATTTCCAATCACATTGAGTGTGTGAATACCTTACTGGATCTCCTTCTGTCATGACACACTAGGACAGTGTCTTGGAGACATCACATGTCTCATGTTGTCTCTGCAACTCATAGTTCAGAGAACACAACATCAAGCACTCCTCATCAATGTCATCCTCGGTATACTTCCATAAGCATACTTTCATCCATTGATGTGGTGGGATCGAGTTCATCTGGTTCTGGTATAACTAGGACTTAGAGCTTTCGCTCTTTGAGAACACTTCTCTTCATCCTAACCAGTCGTGGAATTATTCCCATTTAATTTGTTGGTTTCAAAGACCGATCGCAAATAAAGTGATTTGTTGATTAACCATTTATTTTAACAAAAGGAAATATATGCAATTTTAGTCCAAAACTCTTTTGACTTGTTTGATTGATTTGAAAAGTTGACGATAAAATTAGGCCTTTAATTAATTATCGCTCCCACTATTTTACTTCAAATTGATAGCCCTCACCATCAATTTAGAAGATTGCAGCGTACAACCTTGTAGTGGGCAAGATCCTCAAATCCTCTAAGTCATGGACTAGCTAGGGCTGTCACCCACAACATAGATCTCTTAGGTAGGCAACTTTTGCCAATTGCATCATATGCAACTCTTGATAATATGTCATACGCAACTCCTTGCCATGATCATCTCCATGCCTCAAGGTACTAGATCCCATCTAGATCACCTTGTTAAGTCCAACCCAAAGAAAACACGATGAGCATGCACCCTGCTAGGGCAGACCCACACATTCATCCTTCACACTTCCATGAGATAGACAGTGCACCACGCTAGGGCGTGCCCACACTTGGTCGATCAAGCTTTTCACGTGTGTCGCATTTGGAAGGCATCTAAAACTTAATATTTTAATGAGGGATTTGGTTTTTATATACATATACATATCCAATCACCACAATACATAGTATGTATCATATACATGCTATATCCCACAAAAAACATGCACAAATGATAAAAAGCGATGATTATGGCCATCCTAATGTGATTCCTCGAGCCAAGAGGAATCACGGTCATCTAGGTCTACATCACATGCAACATGTACAAGATGAACTTCTGTGCCTTGCCATCTGAGTTGATCAACTCATCATATGAATGATCTGCTCTCTCTGGCCGGTCGTCTGGTGCCACCAGTCGATCGGTTGGCTCCTCCAACCGATCAGTTTGCTCCTCCAACTGATCGGTTCGCCTGGACGTTGTGCATCTCGTCATGGCCGCCACCCGCTCGTCTCACTCCTCGAACTGGTCATAAAATGATTGGTTCACTCCTTGAACGGACCGTCTGGAACGTCAACCAATCGGTTCATGCCTTAAACCGAATGTCTCAGTTGTCGTCTCGATGTCCACCGTTCTTTGACATAACAGGAAATAAATTCTATCCTAATTTTACATTGCTTAAAAGGGAAAGCCCGAGTTACATTCGGGGGGAGCAAAGGTAGGAAAGAATCTCGATTTATTTCGAGTTACATCAGGATTAGGAGAGGGAAGATCGATGCGCAGACTGAGATGCAAGCAACCACAAACAACCATACACATATAGGTTTATTGACCATAACCACGCTATACATCCACCACAAAACTCGTTTAAGGGCGACGCGTATCGAGTGCATTAATAATACATATCATATATGTAATTGGGATTTGTGGATTTAGGATTGGACATGCATAAAGCCAATATTATACGCATCTCATGCAATAAATAAAGGCGACAAACCAAAATCGATCATATCGATATTCCTAAAATATAGAGCAGTTGACGTGGCTCTGATACCACTGTTGGGTTTTAGGGGAGGCAGAGAAGGCAGCGGAAACAAAAATTTTCTCCCCCAAACCCAGCACGAGGAAACTCGTCAACGTCTATATAATAGGAAAGGATGGTTTGTGGAATCATACCTTGTCTCGAGGCTTGCTCGGCGACAATACCTCGCGCCTTGCGCGGTCTTCAACTCCGGTCTTGGACGGTGTCTGTGCAACTCCTGGTCGCACCAGGACTTACAACTCCTCCTGACACCGGACTGTCGGGATTGATAGTTGTCCTCCTGAGCGGAAGAAACCTCCCGCCTCTGAAGTAGTCCACACGGACCACCTGGAACTCCACACTCCTTGTCCCACAAGGAAGTGGAAGGAGTCGCACCCTCCTATTGACATACTAGTCGCCAACACACTCTCCTGCCTCCAGTTGTAACTGCAGTTGTCCTTACCTTTCTGCACCTCCCTTTTGCGGGAAGCACTTGCTCGGGCTCTCTCTCGATTACCAAAACCAGAGAGAACGACAACTTTGCAGAGAAACTGGTTTCACTGAGTTGTACTCTGAGAAGCCCCCAATACCCCTATATATATAGGAGGGTCATGGGACAGGGTTCTCAATCCCGGGCAATATGGGACTAAAGCAGGAGTAGAAGGATTCGAGATTTTCCACCAAAAACAACCAACTCGCAACCTGAACCGATCGGTTCACAAGTGAACCGGTCGGTTGGGGACCTGAATCGGTCGGTTGGAACACCAACCGATCGGTTGAGACCCATGAGCCGATCGGTTCACTTTTGAACCGGTCGGTTCATGGTCCTGATTAGTTCCTGATTGACTTTCCTTCTTTTGTTTCTAATTGGTATCGAATACCAATCCTTGTTCCAATCAAATTGGGCAAGTGAAACGCAAGGAAAATTCTCACTGACCTGACTTTCCCAACTTGCTTGGTTGCACCAGTTGAACCGATCGTTTCAACACTTGAACCGATCGTTTCAATCTGACCATGAGCCGATCGACTCAACACTTGAGCCGACCGGTTCAGCAACCTCACCCGACCGGTTCAACACTTGAACCGATCGGTTGGGAGTGCAGGTTGTGTAGAATCAGTCAATTGCAATTTCAATCAATCTGATACTCCAATCAACATGTTCAACACCTTGAACATTATGATATTGAGCCATCAATCAATTGTGTGTTTAATTGAACTACTAAACTCCTTTAGTAATCAATCTAAACATTGCTTGTGGACAAAGCTCCTCTTCCAGGTTAAATCCTATGTGTGTGACCCTGCAGGTCCATTTCACGTTGGTAGTGAAATTCCATAACACTTATGACTTCACAAGCAAAGAGCGGTGCCTAGTCACACATCAGTGCTACCCAAGTGAAAGTAGAAAGTTGGAGAACAACTTTCAATCCTACAATCCGTGAATGGTGTTACAATGAATGTATAATTCCTTTGTCACTGATATCCCGAATGAACTTGAGGCATGGAACAGTCATCCTGTCAATGTTCATTCACTTTCTTGATCTCAGAGCAGATTGAACGAGATATGTATGACATCAATATCACATACTGATTCACACATGCGTGCGCACGCCTATCTCAATTCTACTCATCAAGTGGCCTTGGATATCAAACTCCCTCAGGAGGGACAAATCCCATATCTATCACTCACCCCTTAAAAGCCCCATGTGTCAAAGCCACCCAATCATCACCTTTATAACAACCCATATTTTAGGACTGCGTTTGATGATGTCAAAGTGTGCCCAATGACATGTGTTGAGTGTAGTGATTTTAGGTCAAAAAATCACACTCACCACCATCACTGTGAGTACTAACTGTGACTACCATGTCATGGTTCCATGTGTCAAACTCACGGTGGGTCTGTCCGGTACACTTGTTCTCTAACAAGTACCTATGTGTTTGGTTTGATATCTCTATATCATGACTAATGAGATTCTGTCATCAACCAACACCACAATCTAGTCTTGTGTGTCATTGCTGTCTATCTACCTTCCACAATGGGATCTGACTAGGGACATAACAAGAATGTACAAACTCTTAGCATCTGTATGATCTCATCGTTCAGGTCCTTAACCTAAAGGCATACGTCATTGAGTACTGTCATTCTCTAGACATTCAATATGTTCTATCACTATCTCATATGACTGAACCAGAAAGAATTGGAAGCTTGCCTTTGATGTTAATCAAATCAGTCTTAATGTATCCCACCAATCATCCCATGATTGGCTCTCAGGGCATACATACCAATAGATTTTACCCCCATCTTCATGAAGCCAATAGGAGTGGACTTCACTTGTTCCAGCTCTAGGCCAAGGACCATTCCCTTAGAGCCAAGAGCCAAGATATTGTTCTCTATCCATGGCAGGTATCAGTCCCTGGGGTAAAAGTCTCCCTCTGTCCATGGGTCCTCTGTGTATACTAGCGTCACCTTCGAGGGTTGAATTTATCCTTTTTTCTAAAGTTTGGCCCATTTTGACTGGGTATTTATAGTAGTTGTATGCTATTATGTTCTCAATGTAATCCTGCTAAGTATTAGATCTCATTTGAGGGCTAGTTTATTATTTGCATTTTTTCATTTTCTTTTATAAATGATTTTTTGTTGAAAATTCATAAGAAAATATTGGATAATCCAAATACTACATATATGTACATTTATTGGAATCTAAAAAATACAAAGTATTTTGTGGGATGGGTTTTAAGGTCTGATTTCTAACTTATAGTAGTATCACTTTGTAACTAACGAACTTAGTATCAATGAATGCATAAAATAAAATAATTAGGTTGTGAAAGGTCTTGACCCTGACTTTAAGAAGTATTTTATAATAAATACATCCGACCTTAAGGTATGTAAATTCCCTATTTTATTTTGGGCATTATTTGACAAAATCCTAAATTCAATTATCATGGATTATTATTTCACCTTGAAAATCAATTATTCAACATTCATGTATCCTAGTTTGAAGTCATGTAAACTACTATGAATGTTGAAGGACACTTTTATAGTGGGTCATGGACCCCTCATGTCATATTTTCCTTCTTATGTGATAATAATCAGAATGCTAATCTAGCCTCTCTACTTATACATGCTTAATGTTTTGACTAGAATATCTAGAATAGTGGTAGTTATGTACAACCATACTTAAAAGGGTGTGCATATTCTGCCTAGGTGTGCATTTATACCCTTATTGTTTAGGCCATGATCCTATGGTGTAAGGGCCACATTTTAGGTATATGTAGTCTACATTGTTATGCATATAAATCTTATCGTTGGAATTTGAGATTGTGGCTAATTGTTATGGTAAGAAAATTTATTCACCATTCTTTGACTCTAAAATTAATATATCTCATTTCTATTGTTATGATTCTATTGAACTTACCTATCTTATTAAGCACAATCTTTTTAGGAACATCTCTTTTGTAATTATATACCAATATAATTGTAATGACCCTAACCTGGGTTCAGGGCTAACCCTATCTATTTGGCTTAAATAAGTTGCTTATAACTTTATATAATCCTCTAAAGTGTTTTTTTATCATATGACACACTTATGTTTCAAGTTTGGTCCTGATTGAATGTTGTTTGAGCAATGTTTCTTTCTTTTTGGACGAAAGTGCAATTTACCCAAGATGAGGGGTTATATTGCAAAATGTCACATGTTTAACATGCATTAAGTTCTTTAGCATCATAATAGAGAGAATGATTCTATGTGGTGGCCTGTTGAAAGCCTAAATTCCAAGTTTGAGCTTGTTTGAATAATGCTAGTGCCTTATATACCAATTTTGGTGCAAATTGTAATTTACCCAAAATGTAGTGTTGATATGAAAATTACCACCTCTAGAGTGTTCCTACTTCCTCTGTGTATCATTTAGAGGAGATATAAAGAAGGAGACACTCATTTTTTAGTAGTAGTATCCTTGGTGATGAAAAGACCAAGAAGGGTTGTGTAATGGAAACCCTAATTGGAGCTCGTATTGAGTGTATCAAGTTGTAGTGTTAAATGGGAGTCCCTATTAGCCAAGGAGCCAAAGAGGAGGCCCCCATATCATTCTATTAGCTCTTTGCCTTTTCAAAAACGAGCTAAGCACCTTAATAAAGCAATAGATATCAGTTTGCAACTTTCCTTTGGAAAGGTTGTATTGAATTGTGAATATAATAATAATGTGAGTGGAAGTGGCTTGCCCTAGAAGATAACCAAAGGGGCCGAACCTTATCCCTTGCATTATCCTCAAGTTTTTATTTTGGAAAGAAAGATAAATATGGAATGCATGCAAGTACATGTGTCAATCCATGCATGGCTATGTAGCACCTAGTAGTAGTAAGAAGATGACACCTCTTACACTCTATCCCATGAGCCTCAAGGATATATACCCTCCCTTTCACCTACTAGTGAATATTTTCGACCCCTATCACTCTCTTTCTCTAAGATAACATTCATACCCTCTTAGATATCATGCATAGTAGCTCAAGGAGAAAGGGGATCTCGAGAACCAAGCTTAAGGTAAGGCCACGGGCATCTTCAACCTTGGTTGAAGCATGATTCTCAGGTTATCATTATTCCTTTATTTTATTCCTCAACAAGTTCTTAACTATGGTGATTCCTTGTATATGGAGGAGTTATGAATGATCCTTTGACTTTTGATAAGTCATCTTCAATGTAAGGAACCTGACCTTCATTTTGGGCTTACCCTATTTGTTTTGCCTAAACCTTATGCTTGGTTGCTTGCTAATCATCTTTAGTGATGATTAGGGTTTGCTTGTGTTTATTGAGTACCAGAGGTGCTACTTGCAAAATAACCTATGATAGGGTTGGAGAGCAAGTTTGTCACCTAGATAGATGTCTTTCTCTCTCTTTGCTTCCTCTAGGGTTGAGAGGAAGGTTTGGGCTCGTGCCTTGATTTGTCTTGGGCTTTGTTGAAGCTCTTATGGGCCTTGTTTTCCCTTGTTTGGGCCTTGCATTGCTTGGTTGAGCACTGTATCAGGCAAGGATGCTGTGTGTCGCCCATGGTGATGTGTCGGCCATGGGAGGTGGTGTGTCAGCCTTTGACCTTGTTGGACCTCCTTGCTTTGGTTGTGTCACCCTAGCTTGGACATGTGGCCGAACCTTGGTTGAGTAGTAGAATGGCATGTGCATGTGTGTTGCAAGGTGGTAAAACGTGTGGAGAAGTGTTCCTTGGTAAGGTGACACCTTGCCTTGGTTTAACTTTGACCCTCATCTATATATGCCTTGCCTTTCTCTTCCTTGGGAACCCTTTAGCTCTTTTGTTCCTCTCCCCTCCTTGTGTGCATGACACACCTTCCTTGGAGAGCTTGGAGGTCGATCCTTTCCCCTTGGTGGTGATATCTCCTTCTTCCTCTAGCTTGGTGGATGAACCCTAGGTGGGTCTTGTTTCCTTGGTGGCTGAAAGTGGTGAGCTTGGAACTAGGAGCTAGGATCTTGAAGCTTGGATCTTTAGAGCTTGAGGAGTTTGCTTAAGGTGGGTTACATAACTTCTAACCCTAGCTATTCTACCTTCTTTATGATACATGATTCTTATATGTTGATAATCGGCCATGCATGTTATGTATCTTGCTCTAGTACATGTTGTTGATCTTATGGATATTATGAGCATGCTGTTGTTGATGTTGTTGATGGTTTATATGCCTTTACACCTAGTTTGCCGAACCATGGTTTAGGTTTTCCTTGTTGAGCAATACCCTATTTCTCTCCTTGGTCTAGAGAAGTGAATTTGAGCTCTAGTGATGTAGGCAATACCCCTCTCTCATTTTAGTTGAGAGGTGAGTCTACATTCTAGTTGTTTGGGCGACACCCTCCTCTCACCATGGATTTGAGAGGTGAGCTTTTGAATAGATGATGACCTATGTTGAGGTGGATCCTTGTGGTTTCCCAATTTGTGATTGAGGTTTTGCAAAACCCCTCTCTCTTGGTTGTTGAGAGGTGAGCCGATCTTCTTGATCAATTAGGGTTTGGAGCCCTTATGCTTGAGGTTGAAGGTGACCATGTTGTGTTGTGCCTTGCACGATATGCCTTGGAATAATGATGCCTGACAACCTTCTTACCTTGGGTTGTAACCTTGGACGTTACACCTAGTTGGGTTTGGTTGGTGCTTGATATGGTTTCCTTGGTCGACACTTAGTGGAGATGGAGCTTGGGGAGTTACACCTGAGCTTGTGCTCTGAACGATACACTCTGAAGTAAGGTTGCGCGATGCCCCCCTTGCCTTGTGATGATCCTTACCGATATGCTTTGTTGAGCCTTGGTGGCTTGATGCCCAGTGTGCCTTAGCCGAGATGACCCTTGTCTTGGATGTGCTTTGACCGATTTGATGTCTAATAGCTTTTCTTGTGGTAGGAAATATGGAGTATTCTTGTGATGTCCAATATGATGGTTGTATAGAGAACCCTAGATGGTGCCTTAGTGGTGGCCGATTTAAGTAGCTTGATCTAGATGGACGTTAGGTCTATTCTGGACATGGGGTTGTGTTGCCCGACACTCCCCTAGTGGAGTTGGAAGAGATGCTGCTTGTTTAGCCAGCTGGTCCATGCACGATATGGTACCTTGGATGATAGGGTGCCCTAGTAGATATGAAGGACTCTTGGATGATGTGGAGATGGTTTCTCTTAGAGGCGCCTTGGGCATTATACCCCCTTGGCCGATAGGCTTGGGTAAGGATAGTCACCCTACCCAATGCTACCTATCGTGAGGGTTGCAGGAGTTTTGGTGAGGGTTCTGATAACTCAAAATGTTTATGGCTTATAATGATAACACAAGTGATATGATGTAATCACCTTGAATCCTACAAATATGATGATGAGTTAAAATGATAGGTTGTGAACCAGGAAACTTGGAAGCATATGATGTTGCTTCACATGATGGTGTGACACATGCCTATGATCACAAGTATGGGGCATGATATATGTTTATGATTAATGATAAAACTATGACTTCTACATGGATGTTGCTTTATACTTGATATCATGATCATTCTGTTAATCCATGATGGCTTCAATTATCTCCATGAATGTGTATACTAACCATGTAGGTATTTCGTGTGGATTCATAGCCTAGTAATAGCTATGAGACGTATGTGCTGGAATAGCACCGTGTGGTAATGTGGCAACAAGTTGATAGGTCTGAGGACCTGATATAAGGCTAAGTGCCTAGTTGAGGTGTTATCCTCTGATGATGATATAAGGGATGCATTCCCAGGATGTTGATGCAGGATTATGATGCCTTGAGAGGTAGTGGTTGATAATGAGGGATTGAGATCCCAAGATAGTATGATGATGGCAATAATGATGTAATACTATAAGGCTATGTTTATACTTTGATTGCCTCAACAATTGGCTTAAAATATACTAATCAATTATAGATGAACATATCATGTAGTTTGCCCTAGCCATAGATCCATTATTGTCAGTAATTGGTGATGGTGAAATAGGTTTATCCTGGAGGACTACCTAGAGCGCATATTTTTTAATATGTGAGGTTTCCCCTAGCCTAAAATAGGAGGGTTTGAGTGCAAATGTGGTTGCAGACTCGGGACATATGGATCATGGTGAACAGACCCATGGCTTAGGATATGCGATGATAAGCATGATGCGTTCATGGCTCGGATGTATACACTAGAACCTATGATGAGGTGAGCTAGAGATATGGGTAGCTTGGATGGACAAAGTCAAGCACACTGTCTACCTTCTGAAGGGCAGTGTTGACCACTGGTAGGCCATCGAGGAGGAGAAGCGACCGGTGAGGAGATCAGTTGGGAGGTTTTCTGGTGAGAGTTCATTAGCAGATACTTTCTGAAGACGTATATGGATGAGAAGATCAAACAGTTTGAGCATCTACGCCAAGGATCGATGAGCATCACCGAGTACGAAGCCATGTTCATGGACTTACTGAGGTTTTGTCCTCACATGGCGGCGACAGATGATGAGCGGATCAGGCGGTTTGAGAAAGATTTGAGTGTTGAGCTATCGACACCTGCTGTTGCTTTAGAGAATCGGGAGTGGTTTGCCACATTTGTGGAGTCTGTCTGCAGGATTGAACGATCTGTTAAGGAGAAAAGGGAGTCCATGACCAGGAAAAGGCCTGCTCAGTTCCATGGACAGAGATTTGGTGGCTTCAAGAAGGCAAGGTTTTTAGCACCTTCCGTGATGCAGAATTCTCGTACACCATCTCAGTGGTCTCTGAGTCAGGGAAGAGGTTATGTTTCTTCGCCATCAAAGTTGCATAGTATAGCTTATGTGGCAGTGATAGGGCCATCTAGGCCGCAGACAGAAGGCAGGCCATGTTATCACTGTGGACAGACTAGGCACTTGAGGTCAAATTACCCAAAGAGAGATGTTGAAGTAACACAACGGCTGAGACATAATTAACAAGGGTCAGACAGACCGTAGCCCAGTGGTAGCAGAGGGTGAGGACACAATCAAGCGTCGCAAGAAGGATCGTTTGCTCAAGGGAGCAAAGGACATGGAAAAGCAACGACTCGATTCTATGCTATGAGTCAGCTGGAGGCGATAGTCAACCTATGAGTGGTTACAGGTTAGATGGAGTTATTTCATTCTGATTTGTCTTCTTCTTACTTTATATCTATTTTGGTTGACCCTGATGCTACACACTCTTTTATCGCACATAGTCTGCTTGATAGCTATCCTTTACCTGTTAGTTGTAAGAAAGATAGCCTGTTGTTAGAAACCCCTCTCGATGGTTCCTCGATGCTTCGAGAAGAGTGTCCGTCTTGTGTTATGTCTTTCTCAAGACACGATATACAAGTGGATCTTATACCACTTGATATGCATGTATTCGATGTGATCCTTTCGATGGATACCTTAGAAAAGTATAAGGTTGTGTTGGATTGTGGTTCCAAATAGGCAGTGTTTGATGATGGTAGGGAGAAGTGGATCTTCCAAGGAGATAGGAAGCTTCTTCTAACATATCTAGTGTCAGTGATGGTGGCAGAGAATTTGCTGCAGTAAGGTTGTAAGGCATTCTTAGCTCACATTGTGGATACCAAGGTGAAAGGTCCTAGCCTTGAGAAGGTGACAGTTGTCTGAGAGTTTGCATATGTGTTTCCTGATGAGTTCCCCGGTGTACCCCCACCCTGAGAGATTAATTTTGAGATCAATCTGGTGCCAGGAACACAGCCTGTTGCACAGACACTGTATAGGATGGCTCCGGTAGAGATGGCAGAGTTGAAGAAGCAGTTACAGGAGTTGTTGGAGAAAGGTTTCATCTGACCGAGCACGTCACCTTGGGGTGCTCTAGTGCTGTTCATAAAGAAGAAGGACGGGTTGATGCAGTTATGTATAGATTACCGACAGTTGAATAAAGTCACGGTCAAGAATTAGTACCTGTTGCCGAGGATAGATGATCTGTTTGACCAGTTGCGTGGTGCTATAGTGTTCGCAAAGATCGATCTACGGTCTGGATACCATCAGTTGAGGATTAAGGCAGATGACATACCAAAGTCAGCGTTTAGGATGAGGTATGGTCACTTTGAGTTTGTGGTTATGCCGTTTGGGCTGACCAATGCACCTGCTGCTTTCATGGATCTGATGAATAGGCTGTTCCGTCCATTTCTAGATCAGTTTGTTGTAGTCTTCATAGATGACATCTTGATCTACAGTCGGGACAGTCAAGAACATGAACACCATCTTTGACAAGCATTGACTCTTCTCCGCCAACATCAGTTGTATGCCAAATTCAACAAATGTGAGTTCTGGTTGAATGAAGTGACTTTCTTGGGTCACGTGATATCTGTAGAAGGAGTTAGAGTGGACCCTATAAAGGTGGAGTCAGTTGCAGATTAGGAGCAACCAAAGATGCCGGCAGAAGTTTGTAGTTTTCTAGGTTTGGCATGATATTACTGGAGGTTTATCAAGGACTTCAGTACAATCGCATTGCCGATGACAAAGTTGACCAGGAAGGATGTACCTTTTGTCTGGGATGATCATTGTCAGCAAGCTTTCCAAAGTTTGAAGGAGAAGCTGACTAGTGCTCCAGTGCTAGTGCTGCCAGAGCCTGGGAAGGGCTATGTTGTTTTCTGTGATGCTTCTAAGAAGGGCTTAGGTTGTGTTGATGTAGGAGGGTCATGTGGTTTCTTTTGCTTCACGACAACTTAAGAAACATGAGGAGAACTATCCAACACATGATTTGGAGTTGGCAGCGTTGGTCCATGCATTAAAGATTTGGAGACACTATCTTTATGGGGAAGTGTGTCAGATCTTTACAGATCATAAGAACTTGAAGTACATCTTTTCGCAGAATGAGCTGAACATGCGACAGCATCGTTGGATGGAGCTAATCAATGATTATGATTGCACCATTGAGTATCATCCTAGTAAGGCAAATGTGGTAGCTGATGCGCTTAGCAGAAAGTCTTCTTCTCTCTCCACGAAGAAGGCACAAATGAGTTCCTTGGTATGTCATAGGCGAGATATGTTTGTCTCCTTGCGGCAGATGAATGTGCAGTTGGAAGTTTACTTGTTGGAAGGACTATTGGCACAGATGCAAGTCAAACCTACATTGAGATAGCAGATCAAAGGTGCACAATAGGTAGATGATACAATGTAGTTGATCAGGTCAGAGTTTGGCAGTGAAAAGCGTGATGGGTTCCATGAGTCCGAGGATGGACTAGTTTGCTATCATGGTAGAACGGTGGTCCCCGATGGTGATAATCTAAGAAAGCTAGTGCTCGAGGAGGCACACATGTCAATGTATGCTATGCATCTAGGAGTCACCAAGATGTATCATAATCTGAAGGACATGTATTGGTGGTCTAGCTTGAAGAACGATGTAGTTGAGTTTGTGGCTAAGTGTGCAGTATGTCAGCAAGTTAAAGTTGAGCATCAGAAGCCGGTAGGTACATTGCAACCCATGCCAATACCACAATGGAAATGGGATCATATAACCATAGATTTCGTAGTTGGTCTACCAAAGACAGCTAGGAATCATGATTCCATTTGGGTAATAGGAGACAGATTGACAAAATCTACTCATTTCATATCGGTAACAATGACGTATACAGTAGAGAAGCTTGCTCAGGTGTATGTAGATGAGATAGTGCATCTGCACGGTGTACCAGCAACGATAGTCTCCAACAGAGGTCCTCAATTCATAAGTCATTTCTGGGAATAGTTGCATAAAGCTTTGGGAATGCAGTTGAGGTTCAGTACCTCTTTCCACCCCAGACGGATGGACAGTCTGAAAGGACTATTCATACTTTGAAAGATCTCCTCCGAGCTTGTGTTTTGCAGTTCCTAGGCAGTTGGGACGTGCATCTCAGTCTGATAGAGTTCGCTTATAACAATAGTTATCAGCGAAACATTGACATGGCTCCTTATGAGGCTCTATATGGAAGGAAGTGCAGATCCCCTTTATGCTGGTATGAGTCTGGTGAGTATCAACTTTTGAGTCCTGAGTTAGTGCAGCAGATAACAAAAAAGATTAAGGTGATATGACAAAAGTTGAAAGTGGCACATGACAGATAAAAGTCTTATGTAGACAATCACCGAAGACCTTTAGAGTTCCAAGTGGGAGACAAAGTGTATCTCAAGGTCTCACCTTGGAAAGGAGTGCTAAGGTTTGGTCGGAAATACAAATTGGAACCCAGGTATATGGGTTCATACCTGGTGACAACACATGTTGGCAAGGTCACTTACAAGTTAGAGCTGCCGTCAGAGTTGCACAGGTTGCATCCAGTGTTCCATGTCAGTATGTTGAAGAAAAGTCATCTAGACACAGGGACAGTGATATAACCAGTTGAGGTTGAGCTTGATGAAGACGTGACCTATGAGGAAGGTCTGGTGGCGATCCTTGACAGAAGAGTAAAGAAGCTGAAGAGGAGGGACCTAGTTCTTGTGAAGGTTCTTTGGCATCATCGTGGTGTTGAAGAAGCCATGTGGGATCTTGACGAAGAGATGAGGCGGAAGTATCCCTCACTTTTCTCTTTGGATTTTGGGGACGAAATCCCTTTGTAGAGGTTTATGGCTTGTAAGGACCCTAACCTTCATTTTGGGCTTACCCTATTTGTTTTTCCTAAACCTTGTGCTTGGTTGCTTGCTAATCATCTTTAGTGATGATTAGGGGTTTCTTGTGCTTAGTTGAGTGTTGGAGGTGCTACTTGCAAAATAACCTAAAATAGGGTTGGATAGCAAGTTTGTCACCTAGAGAGATGTCTTTCTCTCTCTTTGCTTCCTCTAGGGTTGAGAGGAAGGTTTGGGCTCGTGCCTTGAGTTGTCTTGGGCTTTGTTGAAGCTCTTCTGGGCCTTGTTTTCCCTTGTTTGGGCCTTGCATTGCTTGGTTGAGCCCTGTATCGGGCAAGGATGCTTTGTGTCACCCATGGTGGTGTGTCAGCCATGGGAGGGTGTGTGTCAGCCTTTGACCTTGTTGGACCTCCTTGCTTTGGTTGTGTCACCCTAGCTTGGACATGTGGTTGAACCTTGGTTGAGTGGTGGCATGGCATGTGCATGTGTGTTGCAAGGTGGTAAAACATGTGGACAAGTGTCCCTTGGTAAGGTGACACCTTGCCTTGATTTAACCTTGACCCTCATCTATATATGCCTTGCCTTTCTCTTCCTTGGGAACCCTTTAGCTCTTTTTTTTCTGTCCCCTCCTTGTGTGCATGACACACCTTCCTTGGGGAGCTTGGTGGCTGATCCTTTCCCCTTGGTGGTGATCTCTCCTTCTTCCTCTAGCTTGGTGGCCAAACCCTAGGTGGGTCTTGTTTCCTTGGTGGCCAAAAGTGGTGATCTTGGAGCTAGGAGCTTGTAGCTTGGAGCTTTGGAGCTTGAGGAGTTTGCTTAAGGCGGGTTACATAACTTCCAACCCTAGCTATTCTACCTTCTTTATCATGCATGATTCTTATATGTTGATAATCGGCCATGCATGTTATGTATCTTGCTCTAGTACATGTTTTTGATCTTATGGATATTATGAGCATGATGTTTTTGATGTTGTTGATGGTTTATATGCCTTTACACCTAGTTGGACAAACCATGGTTTAGGGTTTCCTTGTTAAGCAATACCCTTTTTCTCTCCTTGGTCTAGATAAGTGAGTTTGAGCTCTAGTGATGTAGGCAATACCCCTCTCTCATTTTAGTTGAGAGGTGAGGCTAAATTCTAGTTGTTTGGGTGACACCCTCCTCTCGCCATGGATTTGAGAGGTGAGCTTTTGAATAGATGATGACCTATGTTGAGGTGGATCCTTGTGGTTGCCCAATTTGTGATAGAGGTTGTGCAAAACCCCTCTCTCTTGGTTGTTGAGAGGTGAGCCGATCTTCTTGATCAATTAGGGTTTGGAGCCCTTGTGCTCGAGGTTGAAAGTGACCATGTTGGGTTGTACCTTGCACGATATGCCTTGGAATAATGATGCTCGATAACCTTCTTTCCTTGGGTTGTAACCTTGTACGTTACACCTAGTTGGGTTTGGTTGGTGCTCGATATGGTTTCCTTGGTCGACACTTATTGGAGATCGAGCTTGGGGCGTTACACCTTCAACTTGTGCTCAGAACGACACACTCTGAAGTAAGGTTGCGTGATGCCCCCTTGCCTTGTGTTGATCTTGGCTGATATGCTTTGTTGAGCCTTGGTGGCTTGATGCCCGGTGATGTAGCCCTTTTTTAGGGCTCCATCCTATACCATTTTGTACTTAAGTCACATCTAAACATGTAGATTACAAGCTTTTTATTACTAACATGCTTATCATTGCAAATATGCTTATGGATGTTCTTTGCACTGTTTTTCAGGTACTTGAACCATGCTTAGATGGAAGAGAGAGAAAGAAGGAGTTCTAGGGTTCCCCCACTCATGGAGGGACCCAAAGAAGGCCTCAAAGTCTCCCTCAACCTACCTCCAATGGTCAAGAATCATCCCCAAGAAAAGACATCCAAGAATGACGAAGATCGAAGTGTAATAAAGTGATGCAAGCCTCAACACAGTCGTGGCCACAATGCCACGGTCGTGCGTTTTTTAGCAATGAAGTGCCAAGTTCAACAGGGAAATTCTACAGAATCCCACAGCCCTGGCCACCTGCCACGACCATGGCCATTGAAGACACCACGATCGTATCCATCAGCACGGTCGTGGTCAGTAGAAGAGAAAACGGCCGTGGCACCCTTCCACGGTCATGGGAATTATTGCATCTATTTGTCCAGAGTTATAGGTTGTCACTCCCAGATCTCCATGACCGTGGTCGACTGCCACGACAGTGGCCGATGAAGATTAAAATTCTCGTACAACTGCGCCACGACCACTTCTCCCTCTTTCAAAACGGTCGTGTTACCCAACACGGCTGTGGTGCCCCTAACCCACCACGACCGTGGCACTCCGCCACGACCGTGGCCACCACCATACTTGACCTTTTTTCCAATTTCCTTCACACCACGATTGTTTCACCACTCCACGACCGTTCTCCACCACCCTCACCACGGTCGTGGCACACCACCACGACCCTGGTGGTCTACCAACCCTACCCTACTTTTCACTGCTTTTCCTAAACTGCCCCTACTTTCCCTAATGCTTCCACCACCACCTATATATACATGGGTGGCAGCCATAGCAATAGGTAGGATGCCCCTACAGCTGCTCCAAGCTCCATTCCCCTTCCTTGAGCTTTGAGTGCAAACCCTTTGCATTTTGGCACACCATCCACCATTTCCACCCTCATTCCACCATGGAATCCTAATTTCCTAGGTTTTCATCCATAATCCCCCACCATTTCATGCACCCCTGCACCCTTGGAGGAGGGAGGTGGTCTACAGCAGCTTGGAGGTGAAGAAGAAGGCCACTTCATCAAGCTTCATGGAGTTTCTTCCTCTTCTTCCCCTCACTTTTGTAGTTTCTTTGACTATGTGTAGCTAAGCCCCTAGTGGTGGGCTGTTTGGGGTTAAAATGTGACTTTGATACCATGTTGGGGGAAAGTTGCTTGTAATAAACTTAATTCATATCTATGATGATTGCCTCTTACTTCTATCTCATTTCCCATTTTATTGCATGTGGTTTGTGCTTATAACATGGATTGCTTGCTTTGAGATGCTTGATGACACTTAGCTTCTAGGAGGGATTGGAGTATATGTGGCAATCATAGGATTGGATCCTAGGTCCAATTAGTGGATCCCTAGCTAGCCCCCTTTGTTCCTACATACACATCCTCCCTCCTACAAGTGAGTGTGAGATTTAAGTGGCTAGTGTAAGTGAGAGTGATGCAATTTCCTAGGGCCTTCTAAAGGCTAGAGTGGGTAGTGGCATGAGGTCAAATACCCTCATCTCTACTCACATATCTACCCTCAACCCTCAATTTCTCACTATCACTTACTCTAGAAACCTAGATTTGGTTAATCCCATTAGAATTACACCTAACCCTAGTCTTATACTAGTAGTATAGGGTACATTCTAATGGCATTGTCCTTGTTTTTTGGTTTGGTAATCTAGATATGAAATGAGAACATTGCATGTTTAATGATGTCCCCCAACTAATATCAAAGTTACATCCCCCAAACGGACCACCTACCCTAATCAACTACTTTAAACCCTAATTGCTCAGTTTTCTTGTTCATGATAGTCTAGTTCAGTCGCTTTTGCTTAATCTAGTTAATTGCTTAGTTTTGCTCTTTAGTGTTAACTTAGGCTCTTGCTTCTTGCCTTGCTAGAGTAGTGTAGATCTTATTGCTCTTGCTTAGTTAGTTTGATAACTTAGTTTACTAATTTGCTTGCTCTTCCATAACTTAGTTTCCATCTTGCATTTCTTACTTGCTCAATTAGCTTAATCAACAATCAAACCTTTCAAAAACCCTAAAACCCTAAAACCCTAAGCTCCGCAAAAGGAACATAGCTCGCACCGTCTAACTCTAGTGGTCCCTCTATCTCCGTGGATTGACCCTGTGCTTTCCGCCTCACCTATATTACGACACGACCCCGTGCGCTTGTGGGCGTAGTGTCTTAGTAGACATAGGTAGTTAGTGTAGGTCTTACAAATTTCAAAAGCATAAGATCCCTTATCACGTGTGCTCCGACCTCGTGGGGTGTAAAAGCACCACTAGCTGGGACGCACCAAGCTTTCTGGCACCGTTGTCGGGGATAGAGATGCTCGGCCTAGTTAGATAGTGTAGCTTAGCCTTTCCTTTTGCCCTCACCCTTGCTATTATTTACTCTTTGTTTTAATTTTTCATCTAACTTGGTTTCTAGTTGATTGTTTGTTCTTTACACAGGTGACAGTGGTGCATGCGTAGCACGTATTCTACTTGCACCGACTTGGTGGTATATGACCCCGAGATTGGTAGAAGGAGGCGTCAAGCTCGCCGCAACCTACATGAGAGGCCAAGATGGCCGAGAACTACTGAGATGTAGATGCTCAACCACCTCCTCCGCCACATCGCCCGCTTCATGAGTACTTCACGTCGGGGAACTACAACTCCTCCATCGCCACTCTGGTTGACCAAATGCCAGGTCAACAGTTCTCCATCCCGCCGGCACTCCTGGGACTTATCCCTACATACTTCGATATGGAGAATGAGAATCCCTACCACCACATAGACGCATTCCTTGAAACATGCTCTACCTTCTGCACTCCATCCGCCACCGATGACTCAATCAGGAGGACACTCTTTCCTTTCTCCCTCAAGGAGAAAGACAAGGAGTGGTATGTGACGAAGCCAGAGTTGGTCACATGGAATGAGGTGAAGAATGAGTTTCTCAAGAAGTTCTTCCCCATCGCCAAGTTATCTTATATGAGAAGGTGCATCACATCGTTTGCCCAGAAAGAGAACGAGCCCTTCCACGAGGCGTGGGAGAGGTTCCAAAAGCTACTTAGCGATTGCCCTCATCACGAGGTTCCTCTAGGGCAGCTCGTTCAATCCTTCTACACCGGGCTTGAAGAGCAAAGCCAAAACAACATAGACTCTTCCTGCGGGGGCACTTTCATGGCAAAGTTGCCCGGGGAATCATGGCTGTTGTTTGAGCACCTCACAGAAAATTCCTGCCACCATGCTTCCACAAAAGGGGGGCATTGTGATCGAAGCTACGCTCCTCCACCTTCTTCTGTAGCTCCGAGTCACAATACCAACGACCCCGATATGATGAAGATGATGGCCGATATGATGTGGATGATGAAAAATCAAGTGGGTAGCTCTTCCAGCCAGCCCACAATGGTGGTTGATACTGTAGACGAGGAAGTCAATGCTCTACATTCCTTTGGTGGCCGCAACAATCAAGGCCCCATGTCCAACTCTTACACTCTCGAGTGGAGGAACCATCTGAACTTCTCTTGGAAACAACAGAATGAGGAAGGACTAGGACAAGGGAAACAAAGGCCACGTTACAACTCAAAGTTTGAAGATGAGGTACTTGGGAGATTGAGGAATCTAGATGAGCTAAAGAGAGAAGTGTCTTCTCAAGGACAGAACATCAGCCGTCTTGAGCAAAGACTTGATCAAATTTCCATCTCACTTTCTCGTTGTGAAGAGGGGAGACTTCCATCTCAACCCATTATGAATCCAAACAATGATGGTGGTTATGTAAGTGCTACCCAAGCCGCATACATTGTGCCACGAGGACAACCAACCACACTTACACAATATCAATGACCACCACACCCGTATGCCCCGCCACCTCACCAACCCCCACTCAACTATCAATATCCCCCACCACCATCACATACCAACCAACCACCACCTCCACCGCAACCTCCCCAACAACCACAACCCCAATTCATTCTTCAAAATCCCAACCCCCTCACCAAAGGCCTCCACCACCCCAACAACCACAACCACATCCACAAGCTCCCTCTCCTACCACCCGTGAACAAGTGAGTATGGTCTCTATCGTATGGGAGGAAAAAGCTGCTCAAGATTTTGGAGAAAGGGAAAAGAAAGTGACTGAGGTTGGAGATAAAACCCCGATACCAGGGAGATCTAGCAAAGATAACAAATGCTCCAAAGAATTTGCCGCTCAAGCACTACCAAAGAATGCTAAGTGCATCCAAATTTCTACTGTGCCCGGCGCAAATGTAAGGGCACCCTCACCCGTCTCACCCTCTCTCGGGGTCACTGAAATTGCAATAGATATGGTTCATCCGGCTATTGGTGATATGGTCATGCCCACTATTTCACATACTATTGACATAGCAGCGCTTGAGGCCATACCTTTTTGGGAGTCAAAACCTTTATAGGAGACGAGTATCACCATCACCCCTCCTCAAGTTCCAATGAGTACAGTAGAGATGTGTGATGAAGACAGGAAGCAATTCCATGAAGGCTCGAATCTCTAAGAAAAGGGCGGCAATATCATGAATCTCTTGGGAAGCTTGAAGCGAGGGACGATGGGCATCACATTGCTATTTTATTTGGTGAAGGACGTGTCCATGGGGAGGAAAAAGTTAGTGCTACTACCAACCATAGAGCTTTTTGCCTCAAAGTCCGTGAACTTCATCTACGACATTGTCTTCCCAGAAAAGAGAGGTGATCCGAGAGTGCCACTGATTTCCTGCTACATCGGTACACAACCCATCAAGCATGCTCTCATTGACTTAGGTGTAGGGAAAAGCCTCATGCCATGGAGCATGTATCTACAACTTGGCCTAAACACAATGAAACCAGTGGGGTGTGCAATTATCTTGGGTGATGGAACAAAGAGGAAACCCTTGGGAATAACGTGAAACACAATAGTGTCGATGGATGAAAGGGTAAACATTGCCTATGTGACCGATTTCCTGATAGTGGATACCACACCTATTGATGGAGAAGAGTATCTCATATTGGGTAGACCTTTCTTATCCACCGCGGGAGCTGAAATCAATATCTGTACGGGCACACGAATGGTTACTAATAAGAGGAAAAAGTTTGATTTCTTTATGTTTACTGAGGAGGAGAGGGACAAGATGGGCAATGAAGACTTTGGTGAGAGTCTATGCTATTATGATCCTCTGGAGCTGTGGAGATCAAGTCCATACTTCCGCTCGATGCACACTCCATGGGATGAAGTACATGTTGTCAGAACGTTGGACATGATTATTGTAGAGGAAAAGGAGGACACCGTGGGTGTCAATACATAATGAAAGGAACAACAAGCCCGTATGAAGGCTATAAATTTAGCGCTAGTAGGAGGCAACCCACGTGGTTTGAGATTCTCGAACCCTCCTTTTGATACTTTATCTTTATTTTACACAAAAACACACACACACTTGTGCTTTATAGTTTTCTCTTGAGTTTTGACAATGTGCAGGTGTTAGATAGTAGAGAGAGAAGTTTTGGAAGTTAAGTCAAGGTCATTCAAGAAGTTTTGTGTCAAAAGAACAAATGAAATCGAACGTTTGAGTTTTGAAGTTTGAAAGATGAAATAACAACAACACCACAACCGTGGAGCTCGACCACGACAGTGGCTCATGTGGCCAAACATGACCGTCGCACATGGCCACAGTCGTGGGAATTATTGCATCTAATTGGCCGAAGTTACAGGTTGGTTGCAAGAATTGCCACGACCGTGGTACGACACCACGACCGTGTTGAAGGAGACTACCCACGACCGTGGTCCTCACCACGGCCGTGTTGGAGAAAGTGGGCCACGACCGTGGCAACCTGCCACGACTGTGGGAATTAATGCATCTAATTGGCTGAAGTTACAATTGTTTGCAAGAATCGCCACGACCGTGGCGAGGTCAAACCGAGGAGTTCTTCATCGACAACACGACCGTGGCACCCGCCACGACCGTGCTACCCAACCCTGGCCACGACCGTGGCCACCTACCACAATTGTGGTCGAGCCCGGTTCAGCCAAAAAATATAAGTTTTAAACGTTAAAAACCGACCCCACCCTCATTTCTTCATCTTACACCTTCAGAAAATGACTATGGCGGCAACAAGCACCCCCGTGCTCCCCAAATATCCACCTCCAGCCCCCAAAAACACCTCCCTTTGACCTCCAATCAACACCAAATTGATCCCCAACCATCCCTCTACCATTTCCACTACCTATTCTCTCCCAATCACATCTCCATCTCCTCATCCATCTCCAATCCGCCCAGCAGCCCCCTCCACAAAATATCCACATGAACCCTTCCTTTTCGCCCAAATCCACCACAAATCACATTTCCACCATCCATACATCACTATCCTTCCATTCCACCCATAAAACCACATCCATACCACTCTCCACATAAAAATATGAAAATCACCTCACATCCACCATGAAAAAGATTGGAAAGGCCATAAGTTTCTTTTAGAATCTCCAGTGGCTATTCTAACAGTGGAACAGATGAATATATATTCTTCCACATCGAATCAAGAAAGTGGACGTTTCTTCCCTAGAAATACTTAATGTAATGCGATTCTCAAGAGATATTTGAGTTGTTTTCATGAAGTCTGATTTCTATGTTCTTAACAATTTCTTGCCTCCTATTAGATAGTGAGATGAAGGCTAACGTCAAAATATGGAGCATCCGACACCTACTTCTCAACTGGAAATTGGTGTTGTGTACAGTCCTCCAGCATACCAACCTGCCACGATGGTAGGAACTGGTTCTCCGGCAGTTGATTCAGGATCTCCTACTTCTCCATCACATCTATCAAGCCAGTAGCAACTTGCATATCAGTAGGTTTAGCAGTTCCACCACCTGCAATAACAACAGTCGTAGAAACAACTCCATGCATTTTGGTCCAATCATATAGTTGAAGTTGAACAAAAAGTATTTATACCATATTCTCATCAAGATACTTACTTTACATCATAGGCATGACTTTCCCTTATCATTTTCTCTCAAATTTCCTGCATGATAACTAGAATTCTATTCATATCACTTTGTTGTAGCTTGAATTTACTATAGGTGCATACTAAAAATAATGTTATTGGTTTGTACTTTCAAATGGTCTAAATGAATGACCTTATTGTGCATGTTATAGACTGAAAATTCTGGACATGGCAAGCCTCAATGGTGCAAGTAAACTATCTTACAACTCTCCCATACAATGCTTGGGTTGTAATATAAAATGGATGAACTGCCTAGATACTACTAATTTTGTCATATTATTCTTATAGCAACCTTCATTTATGCCATGTATGAATGCTTATATATATTTATTAAACTATTTGGATGATCTTTACCTTATTTTTAATGCCTCCCCATTTGTAAAACCTTATGTTCAGGATTAAGAGAAGTATAAGATTCACCATCGTAGCAACTTCCATTACCTGAGTTAGACATTGAGCTTAACAACGTCAAGAATTCAGATACAAAGTATAAGAAGTATCTAAGACAGCTCCGGCGCAACAAGTGCTCTCCTGTGAAGCATGCTGATGCATCTCCATTTGAAGCCCATGCCTGCCCAGTCACAGCTGCAACAACAACCATAGACACAACAATGTATCATGATATGTTGCAATTTGATATGGATCTTTGCTTCTATGAGAAGCATGCATTTCATAGACCTATGTATATATTTGAACAACCACTGTTAGCATCTACAAACATAGTGACCAACTTCATAGGGACGATATTCCTTCTATCTCTTCTTAGAAGGTTCTTTTTAGATTCTTATCTCAGGTGCTTTTGGATGATGCTGGCCAAACAATAAGAGCTCAAACAAAAGAAGAAGACAATAAGGTTGTTAAAATTGGCCGAGAAAGACACAACTCTTTTGCAAAGATGTTAGTAGACCACTGAATCATTGATATATGTATATACTTTTCTTTTTACACATTGTGTAATAGGGGCAAGGTATACGTCCTCCCCATGTACATTCGACTTGAAACTAAGATTGTTTTCATAATGAGCATAACTTGTTCTAAATACTACAATTTTGTTACTAAAATAGATTGTGTACTAACAAATTACAATATATATATAGTCGAGCTAATCATATATGTATGTGTACTAAATGGCACTACATATGTAGCTAGATGCATAATCAACTACATATATATGTATATAGTAACTACTGCCTTTCCCTACACACTAAATACATATAAAATGTATTAACATTATGTTTTTGCTACATACTGACTATATATACAATTGTAGTCATACATTTAGCTATAATTATACTTATATTTAAACATGTAAGGACAATATCTAGCTACGCTTCCAGATACATATGAATTTTTAACGAATGGATTATCTAACTACATATTTGAAATATATAGTTAAAGGCTTTAGCTATACGAGCATATACTACAATTTGTATGTGTAAAGAAATATGTAGTTAAAGCCTTTAGCTACAAAATATGGGGTTTTCACTAAAATTTGTTTTTGTAGTTACAGACCATTTTTTTAGTGGTGAGTGATGAGTATAATACCAATTAATGTTGTGGCTAATACCTTGATAGGTGAAACACCTAAAGTGGCTGATAATGGTCAACCCTATATCAATAATGCCTTAACCCGAAATGAGTCCATATCACTTGATGATAGTTGGGTAATTCAAATGTGTGACTTATGGCCAATACACTACGGGATAAATGTGATGGGTTAGTGCATAAAGTATTAGGATGGGAAATACCCTAATACAAGATAAGTTGATGAACTTAATTAAATTCAAAGTGATGAGGGAATTGATACACCAAGGCATGATAAATATCACATCCAACACCTCAAGGTTGATACACCTCGATGCACCTCAAATCCAATATACTTGGATGAGTAACACATGAAGTGTGTCATGTCAATTGTTACATTAAGATGTAATGAGTTTAATGCACTTTGATAAGTGTAGGCTAACATACCTTGAGAAAGGGTTAAGCCAAGTTAATAAAGTATGATGTAATCAATATCCTAGTGAGGATGACAAAGGAACTCATACTTTGTGTTGATAGTCATGTAATGATAAATGATGAGAATAAATATGTATGATAGAATACTTATGATATCAATGTATTCTCCTAGATGCGTGGAGAAATGAATTAAGGTTTGGATTGATAATATGAACTTGAAACCCTATTCGACTATAAAGGGAAAACCCTAACCCTAATGAAGGGTGATGATATGCACTTGAAACCCTAATAAGTTAGAATGAGAAACCTAACCCTAATAATGGGAAGGATGTATTTCTCTTATATCACATAGTGATGATGTGAATCTGAAACCCTATTCGGTTAAGAATGGGAAATCCTAACCCTAATAATGGAAATGATGTATTTCTCTTGCATTGCATGGTGATGTCATATACTGCTAGTGTTTTTATCATGAAGTGCTAACCATGTAGGAATCATGAGATGATGAGCATAGCTAGGTATGAGCTATGATGTTTTATATGATACATATTTAAATGGGCCTTGTAAGCCATGTTAAATACTTGTACAAGAAGTATAATGTTTATATGGTCTGATATCTTAAAAGATAGTTGTTGCCTAGTGAGAAGTGACAAGATATTTAAATGGGCCTTGTGAGCCATGTGAAATACTTGTATAACAAGTATAATGAATACCTTGGTCTGAGGAACTAGAGGTAACAATCACCTAATAAGAGGTAACTGTAACGACCACCATCAAACTGACAGCCAAAACATTACTAATTATGTGAAATTACCATATGCAGCAGATTAACAAAAATTACTAAAATTAAAAACCATTTTGCAAGGAGATCCTCTACTAGAAAACTCTTACTAAAAGATCCAAATCTTATACATAACATGATTTACATTGTACAACACTGTTTCATGTCATCTTGTAGACAACATATAACAGTTGCTCTATCAACACATGTATTGTAGCAACATAAAACCGCGAGGCATACAAGCCAAAATCTCATATCGTTCATGAAGCCATTACGAACCAACTCCAAGGACCTGAGAGTACATAGACAAAACATAGGACCTCTATCTACAAGACATGATAGACAATACACTCAACCTGAGTTGTTACTGCTGCCTTAGTTGTTATTCCTCCTCTGCAGAAAGGTCTCTACCTCCTTATGCACGTCTACCTAAAAATTGTGGATCCCACAAGGTGAGACAATTGTCCCAGCGAGAGATATAACTCTCCGTCGACCATATTATTATCACAGATAAGCATTTATAAAATTGAGCAGAGTTTCTTTTATATTAACATGCATGATTAATCACTATATGAACAGAACAGAGTATTCTCTTTACTTAAGAAAAAGGATGCATATACCCATGGTAGAGTAATAAGCCATCTATCTACTTTACAAGGAATGTAAAGAAACATAAATAACACCTATCAACTAAGATGTATAACTGAAGTGTGTATCAACCAATGTTTTCCATATTCGATCCTTAAGCAAATACGCTACATGACTGATTTCATTTTACAACCACACTTATGCCCAGAGGATATGAAGTATAATGTTCATCCTCCAACTGACCACTAGAAAGTCGAAATCGGTGGCTGTCAAGACCTCACCTGTCTCAGTCAGTACGAGACCACTTAGATTTAGCATGACATCTTATGCCAGTTGTTATTAGTTATGCCAGGTTATAGCGACATCTTTGCTGTAGTGTTACTGTCGTGGCATGTACTCTCTTTGGGAGAAGACCACTTAGCTTTCCTAAATTATTTTATCCGGAAGACCACTGATCAGAAATCCTGGTTTTAGTTTCATCAGGAAGTCCACTGAGCAACCTGGTGCATTTGGGGAGTCCACTTAGCACCCTCATTTAATGATCACATATATTCAAAAATATGCATACCGAGTAAAACTCGTTTCACCATTCAACAAATGCTGACACTGAATGGATTTATGATTTGGGCAACTACATGATAATATTTAACTTTATTAATTAATTACAGTACAATATCTTTTAGCATTAATCAAGTTGCAAGAAAGAATTATATCAGATGCTACAAAGAAAGGCATAAATATGTTTATCAAGTACTTTCATGATTCTTTGAAACACATAGAACACTTTGGAACACATAGAACACTTAGGATATCCATATCTTATCATCATCATATCTGGGTATTTAACCCTTAGTTCATCACTAAGCCTTGTTACCTCTGTAACAGGTAACTGATACATCTAGGTCATCAGACCAAGGTATTAATTCACATAGTTCACAAAGCTTATCGAATATCTGGTCACCTTTCACTAAGCAACAACTACCTTTCAAAGGTTATATTATATAGCCATTATACTTGTTGTACAAATACTTCACATAGCTTGCATGGTTTGATTTAGCATCTTGTCACCTCTCACTCGGCAACAATTATTCACATGGCTCACAAGGCCCATTTAAACATCTTGTCACCTCTCACTAGGCAACAATTATCCACATGGCTCGCAAGGCCCATTTAAACATCTTGTCACATCTCACTAGGTAACAATGATTCACATAGCTTATTGAACATCATGTCACCTCTCACTAGGCAACAATATCTTTTAGGTCATCAGACTACATAAACATTATACTTATTATACAAGAATTTAGTATGCTCCAAAAAGTTTATTCGATAAGAGAAGTACAACCTTCCCATTATTAGGGTTAGGGTTTCTCTTATAGCCGAATAGGGTTTCAAGTTCATATTATCAATCCAAATCCTAATTCATCACTCCACACATCTAAGAGCATATTTTTATCATTTATCATTGAATGATTATCAACACAAGGTATGTGTTTCTCTCTCATCCTCACTAAGATATTGATTACATTATACCTTTGGTTCAATCCTCCTCTTGAGGAACATTAGTTCATCATTAACAATTTCATCATCTTATACTTTATAATTAACACACATGCAACATATGTCACTCAATCAATCACATATGATTGAAGTGCCTCTACCCTATTGGGTATCAAGATGTGTGTATATTATCGTATCATGCCTTAAGTTACATTCTTTCCTTCATGTTGAGTATCCATATCGAGCATGTGAGATAATCACATCACCATGTCATGTTTTAGGGTGTATCCCCTAATCATCATGTTGTGTGCCCATATCAAATTGACTATCACTTAATTCTTATTATCCCAAGATAACTTCATATCAGGTATGAGCTAGGTGCTTCACCCCATATCAGGTATAAGCTATGTTCTTGGTTCCGTATCGTGCACGAGGCATGAGTTAGACCTCATATCATTCACAAGATAGAAGTAGGTGATATTCCTATCATCTAAGGGATACCAATCATAGCATACATGTGGTATCATTCTCCACATGTATTGGTTTACCCATCACCTTGGGTTTCAAACTCTATGTTTATTAGAGTTCTTACTATCTCTATATCGTGTAAGAGGTGTAGTTCTAGACTTGTATCGTGTATAAGGGGTAAATGAGTATCTCCATATTGTTCATAAATCATGGCTCGTATCGTGTGTGATCTAACATCTATCCCCATATTGGGTTGACCCCCATCTTGGGTTTCATATCAGGTTGAGGTATTTCAACCACATCGGGTTATACCTTGTATTTGAATCCATATCTTATATTGTGCATAAGTGTATACTCATTCAATCATATCATGCACCAAATAAGTGCTTCAAGATATCATGTACTAGGTGTGTATTACATGATCATATCGTGCAAGGAGTACTTGCTTGTCTTATTCATATCGGGTTACCCAAACTAGGGTTTTGACATATCCACTTACAAGTATACACCTGACCGTATATCATGCATAATGTCTTTTCTTGACTTCCTATCGTGAAATAGGTATATGGTTAACACCATATCATGTTCCAAGGTATGAAATTCATCTCCATATCATGTGAGGAGATTTAAACTCATAATCATATCGTGTAAGTGATGTTTGTATATGTCCATATCGGGTTAGAGGTACTTGTTTATGTGCTCGAACCCAATATCACTTTATAAAGTGATACCATCTTCTTCAAGCTCTAGAACTTCATTATAAATGTTCTAGTTTATGAATAACATGTCTAGGAAATTCTTAAAACTCATGGATCTTCAAGTATTCAATAAAAACTTGGAATTGAAAGTAAATCATCTAGTGTAACAAGTTATGCGGTAAATAATAACTTGATTGGGTTCAAGTTATATAACCCGCCTTGTAAACAACGTCAATGCTCCAAGCTCCAAAGCTTTACGTTCCTAAGGTTGAAGATGAACTTTTCCAAGATCCAAGGCTCGTTCACCACTCTTTCATAGACAAGAAATCACCTTAGTTAAGCACTTAGTGAAGAAGGAAAAAAAAGAATATCCATAACCCAATATCCTACTTCAACCAAGGTTGAAGATGACCAAATCCTTACCTTAAGCTGGGTGCTCGAGCTCCCTTGCTCTTTGAGCCACTTTTCATGATACCTAAGGGGATTTGCATGATATCTACAAGGGATATGGTTTGTGGGGTTTATAAACTTTCATAAGTATGTGGAAGGTGAAGTATATATACTTGGGTTCATGAGATAAAGTGTATAAGAGGTGTCTTCACCTCAAGCTACTAGATGACACGTGTCTGTGCATGGTTGACACATGGACATGCATGCACAAATACATATCTTTCTATGAAAGAGTCTTGAGGATAAGCTAGAGAGAATATCTCCGCCATCCTTTATTTTGTTGGATAAGTTTTCTCATCTTTATCTCACCATTAAGGCAATCTGATACACTTTTTGCAAGGAACTTGCAACTTGTCATGGGCCACCCCCCTTGAGGTTCCTTTCCCATCATGGCCTTTTCCAAGGCTCAACAAATCGATAGGAGACTTCTATTATGGCTCCTTGTCCGATAGGGCTCCTATACCAAATCTACAACTCGATACAACACATATAATGCTTTTCCTTTAGTTCTTCCTTGGTCTATTTATCACCAAGAGTATCATCATTCAAAGATGACTCAAACATAGCATATAATTCTTTCTATTTCCTCTAAAAGATACATAGAGGGAGTAGGGACACTCTAGAGGTGGTAATTTGTATTCCTACCCTGTATATTGGGTAAATTACAAATTGTACCAAAGTTGGTGCACATAGTACTAATATTGTTCAAACAAGTTATAACATGGGATTTAGGCTTTCCACAAGCCACCACTTAGCATAATTCTTTCTCTTTTATGATATTAAAACACTTAGAATTCATTCAACATGTTACATTTTGCAATGTAACCCCTCATCTTGGGTAAATTACACATTTCACTCAACCTATCAATTAATGCACAAATAGTTTGCAATTAAGCTCAGACTTGAAAATAAACTTCACAAGAAGCCTTAGTTACTTTTCAAAAGATTAGAATCAATTTTTAAGTAACTTACTTAAGCAAAACTCCTAGGTTTAAGCCGTAACCCAGGTCAGTGGTGTTACAGTAACAATGTTCAGTGATGAACTAAGAGTTTGAATACCCAGATCTAGTAATCATGATGATGATAATGTTAAGGGATGAGAATTTCCAATAATGTGATAAGGGACCGAGTTCCCGATTGTTATGCATTCAATGTGTTCCAAAGATTATGAAATTACTTGATAAATGTATTACATCTTTCTTTGTAGCATCTGTTATAATTCTTTCTTGTAACTTGGTTGATGCTAAAAGATACTGTAATATACCTAATTAAACAAGTGGAATCTTATAATGTAGTGCCCTATCCATAGATCCATTCAACGTCAGGATTTGTTGAATGGTGAAACGAGTTTAACTCGGAGAGCATATTGTTGAATATGTGCGGGTGATGGGCACAAAAATCCTTACATCCTAATGAGGGATTGATGTGAGAGCTCCTTCATTGTAATCCGGGATGGATGTATAATCTCCCGATGAAAATGAAACTGGGGATAGATAACTGAAATCTCCCTGAAGAGAGTGCATGTTGTGGCTGTAGCTCTATAGTGAAGATACCAGTATGCCCTGGTAAGCTAATTGCAGTTGATACGAGATGTCCTACCAGTAGTCTCGTACTGACCAAGACGGATGAGGTCTTGGCTGCCGGCTCTGCCATTGACCTTGTATGGTACTGATGACTTACGTAGACGTGGTCGGTTGGAGTATGAGTGGTATACCTCATCTCCTCAGGATATAAGTGTGATTGTAAATATGTAATCATCCGTGTATTGTATTTTCTTAAGGATCAAATAAGGAAGACATTGGTTGATGTACACTTCATTTATACATCTTAATTGGATAGATGTTATACATGTTTCTTTATATTCCTTATAAAGTGAATAGATGATTTATTGCTCTATCATAGATAGCCACATTACTTTAAGAGAAGAGATTACTCTATTATGCTTATAACAGTGATTAATCCTACTTGTTAATATAAAAGAACCTCTACTCAGTTTGATACTGCTTACATGTGATAATAATATTGTTGGTGGAGAGTTATAACTCTCGCTGGGACAATTGTCTCACCCCATGGGATCCACAATTTTTAGGTGGATGTGCACGAGGGGGTAGAGACCGTACTGCATAGGGAGAACACCATTAGTAGGGACAATATTAATAGCTCAGGTTGAGTGTACTTTCTGTCATGTCTTGTAAATAAAGTCTTATGTGTCGTCTTTGTACTCTCAGGTCCTTGGAATCAGTACATAAAGGTTTTTTAAACGATATGAGATTTTGGCTTGTATTCCTCAAGGTTTTATGTTGCTTATGTGTAGGTTTTGACAAAGAAACTATGACATGTTATCTTCAAGATAAGATGGTACAATGTATGTAAAATGTGAACCATGAGGTATATAGAGTTTTGGTTCCACCTTTAAGAATTTCCTGGTAATGGATCACTTTGCAAAAATGGTTTTAATTTTTTATGATTTTGTTAATCCACTACATACTATGGGAACAAAATCCTTACATCCTAATGAGGGATTGATATGAGATCTCCTTCATTATAATCTGGGATGGATGTATAATCTCTCGATGAAAATGAATCTGAGAGTGGATAACTGAAATCTCCCTGAAGAGAGTGCATGTTGTGGTTGTAACTCTATAGCAAAGATACTAGTATGACCTGGTAAGCTAATTGCAGTTGACACGAGATGTCCTACCAGTACTCTTGTACTGGCCAAGATGGATGAGGTCTTGGAAGTCGACTCTTCAATTGACCTTGTATGGTATTGATGCTTTACATAGACGTGGTCGGTTGGAGTATGAGAGGTATACCTCATATCCTCAGGGCATAAGTGTGATGATAAATATGTAATCAGCCGTGTAGCGTATTTGCTTCAGGATCGAATATGGAAGACATTGGTTGATGTACACTTCTTTTATACATCTTAATTGGATATATGTTATACATATTTCTTTATATTCCTTGTAAAGTGAATAGATGATTTAATTATCTACCATAGATAGATGCATTATTTTAAGAGAATAGATTACTCTGTTCTACTTATAACAGTGATTAATCCTGCTTGTTATATAAAAGAACCTCTGTTCAGTTTTATACTGCTTACCAGTGATAATAATATTGTTGGCAGAGAGTTATATCTCTCGCTAGGACAACTGTCTCATCCTGTGGTATCCACAATTTTTAGGTGGACGTGCATGAGGAGGTAGAGACCATTCTGTAGAGGGAGAACAACAACAACTGGGGCAACAATAACAGCTCAGGTTGAGTGTACTATCTATCGTGTCTTATAGATAGAAGTCTTGTGTCGTCTCTGTTCTCTCAGGTCCTTGGAGTCAATACATAATGGTTTTGTGAATGATCTGAGATTTTGGCTTGTATGCCTCAAGGTTTTATGATTGCTTATGTATAGGTTTTGGCAAAACAACTATTATATGTTGTCCTCGAGATGAGATGATATATTGTATGTACAATGTGAACTATGATATGTAAAAAGTTTTGGTTCTTTCAATAAGAGTTTCATAGAAGAGGATCTCTTTGCAAAATGGTTTTAATTTTTAGTGATTTTGTTAATCAACTGCTTATGGTTATTCCATAATTATTTACTGGTGATGGCTTGATTTGATGTCAGGTCATCACAAAGTTTTGGTATCAAACCTTAAGGTTCGCTCAGTTTACAAAAACATAGGACTAAAGTGTTGAGTCTATTCTAGTGTCCTCCATTATACCCTATAGTGACTTCTACTTATGTGCTGAGTCTGTTCTAGTGTCCTCCAGTATACCCTATAGTGACTTCTGCTTATACAAAAGAAAGGGTGAAGTTTGAAAATGACTGGAGAACACGAGGAACACGTTGCTAAGAGCAATGTTGTTGCACCAAGAGAGGGTTTAAGGGATCAAGCAAGAGAAGAATGAGTGCCTGAGAATTTCCATCTTGACCCAAAAAAGATAGAGAATCCTGCTTTTTATGCTCTTGTTAGGCAGGTTAGGAAAACAATGATGTATATAGTAGACTAGGTACTAGCATTACAACCTAGGTTACCAGTGCTCATGCAAAAACTTTGGATTTTGAAAGGGTTCCTCAATGACATAGTCATGTTAGATTAGTGGAAAATGTGGGAAGGATTAACATATGGAAAGAAAATAGACTCTTCCATAAGTATAGATAGATAGTACATTTGTGATGGTAATGCCCAAGGAAGGGAAATAAGTTGAGAATTAAGGAAAGGTCTCTACAATTCTAGAGAAATTTTCTTAGTTGTTCTAAAAAGACAAAGTTTTTGGTGCCACCAGTGCAATAAATGCCTAGTGCACCAGGGAAGTAGTCACTAAGTAAAGACAAAATTCCTAACTTTCCACCTATAAGAACTCCTGACATAGCTTCTACATCAGAAATAAGACCGATAAGACCATGGTACGAGGACAAGACATGTTATAGATATGGACATGTTGAGCATACTAAACCCTTTTGTTCAAAAAGAAAGGAGGAAATGACCCAACGACTGAGGTAGAATCGATAGGGCTTATGAAAGTTACATCCCAATAAGTGTAAAAAGGCATAAGCAACAACATGAAACAACTAGACTCTATGTTTTGAGCCAACCTGAAGTGGTAGATGACCACGAGGGGTGACGGTCAGATAGAGATTTGTCATTCTGATATGTCTTCTCTTGATTTTATCAGATAATCATAAGAAGGATTGTTGTTGTTGACTTCCCTTTGGTTGTTGTATGCGAATAGGGGGAAGAAATGATGAGGGCTAGAAGTTATATTCTATCTAGTATTCTTTTAAATGATTTATAATTGCTTTTGCCCATATAAAAGAGGCAGAAATGTAAATGAGATGCCTGGAGAAATCCAAGGATATTAAGTCATGTGACTTGGATGATATGAAAAGTAAAGTATACCATGTAAAACAAGGTGCATACTACCTAATCTCAGTACTTGCATGCCCTGGCCAGGTCTTCATCTATTGAAGGCAAGGTAAGTTTGAGACTCTTATATTGCTATCTTTCTGGTTACTCTGATCAAGTAATCATTTTGAGATAATCTAAAGAGCATAATGAAATTGAAAATATTGCACAAATGTTTCTATCACATCCTAAGTGCAACAAAATGGAATCTGATATTATCTCAGATCAACTTGTGAGTATGAGAAAATACTAAGTACAATTATCATGATAAGTGAAAGGGAAAAAGGAAGATGATCCCTATTCAAATAAAGAATATGTGAAGGATAATGATCTCTTCCATAATGAGAAAATGAGAAATGTGATAAAATCATAAAATGTTCATGAACATGTTAGATAATAACAAAGAAAGGAGTGATGACATGTAATCATCCTTATAATTCCTACATTGATGGTAAGGAACCTAGGATAAAACAAGAGTAAATGACTCATGAATAGTTGAAAGTTCATGCAATAATCAGAGGAGATGATAATCTTTTCTCTTTGATAAACAACCCTAGGTGATGATGGGGTGATAAGAGGAATATGTTTCTTTGTGTTCTTTCCTTTCAGGGTCATGGAAATCAAGTGAGTCTTATGACACTTGATGTGCATGAGTTAGAAGTGTTCTTTTGATGGATACTTAGAAAAGTATCAGTTGGTCTTGGACTTTGGTTCCAAGATAAATATATGTGTAATAAGTAATGTCCCAAGATAAAAGAAAGATCCTTTTATATGTTTGGCTTTGGTAATAACAATAGACAGATGGAAATGATGAGGATGTGATGTGTTTTTGGCATATGTAATGGATACCAAGGAAAAGAATCCTAGTAACCAAGAACTTTCAATAGTATGAGAAAATGAGAACATGACTCCTGATAAGATGATTAATGTTTGGTTACCTTGGAGGGCCAAATTTGAAATAACTATAGTATGGATATCGTATGTTAGGGGTTTATGCTCTACATAAACATAACATCGATAAGGATATATTAATTGAAGGAACAATTGTAGAATCATCTTAGGAAAAGCTTATCAAGCTAAATATAATTCCTTAGAATATCCCTACCTAGACCTATTGAGGCAGCTTATATATATAACATCTAGAGATACCTCTGAGATAGTTCTTCTTTGATAAGTAGCCTCTCCTTATGAAAAGAAAATAAATAGCGAATGGGATAGTTGGTACATGTCATAAGTAAGTTTAGTATTTTGTCAACTGATTAGAATGGCACAACAGAAGCATGATAAGACTTGTAGTCCCAAATGGGTGACAGAATGAAACCCTAGTCTTTCATTAGAGGAGAAATGCTAAACTAATTGAGGGGTATGGAAGACTCCCAAGGTCAAGAATCTTTTTATGTAAAAGTTGTAGGTTGAGAAAGTGACAAATCAATAAGTTTTGACACCTGAGTTAAATAAGGCATGTATAATGCTTCTCTGACTGAGAAAAGTGTTACCTGACACAAAGTTGACTCTACAGTCATAATGAAAAGGACAATTGAGTATGTGTCCTATATGACAGATTCTATGATGACCCTGAATGGAAGGACTTTGTGCTGGTCAAAAATATATAGTATCCCCATGACATCAAGGATATATGTGAAGGCTTGAAGATGTAATAAATGAATAATATGTGTCTCCCTTTACCTAGGATTTTGGGGACAAAATCCTTGTTAGGGGTTTATAAATTGTATTGACCCTGACCTGGGTTTAGGGCTAACCCTATTTGATTGGCTTAAATAAGTTTCTTAGAACTTTAATATAATCCTCTAAAGTGTTTTTTTATCATGTGACACACTTATGTTTCAAGTTTGGTCCTGATTGAATGTTGTTTGAGCAATGTTCCTTTGTTTTAGACCAAAGTGAAATTTACCCAAGATGAGGGGTTATATTGCAAAATGTCACATTTTGAACATGACTTAAGTGCTTTAGAATCATAAGATAGAGATTTATTCTAGGTGGTGGTATGTGGAAATCCTAAATTCCAAGTTTGAACTTGTTTGAATAATGTTAGTGCCTTGTATACCAATTTTGGTGCAAATTGTAATTTACCCAAAATGTAGGGTTGATATGCACATTACCACCTCTAGATTGTTCCTAATTACTCTATGTATCATTTATAGGAGAAATAAATAAGGATACACTCATTTGTGAGTGGTAGTATCCTTGGTAATGAAAAGACCAAGAAGGGTTGTGTAATGGAAACCCTAATTTGAGCTCGTATTGAGTGTATCGGGTTGTAGTGTTAAATGGGAGTCCCTATCAGCCAAGGAGACAAAGAGGAGACCCCCATATCGTTTTGTTAGCTCTTTGTCTTTGCAAAAATGAGCTAATCACCTCAATAAAGCAATAGATATCGGCTTGCAACTTTCCTTTGGAAAGGTTGTATTGAACTGTGAATATAATAATAATGTGAGTGGAAGTGGCTTGCCCTAGAAGATAACCAAAGGGGTCGACCCTTATCCATGCATGTGAGTACATGTGTCAATCCATGCATGTCCATGTGGCACCTAGTAGTAGTAAGAAGATGACACCTCTTACACTCTATCCCATGAACCTCAAGGATATATACCCTCCCTTTCACCTACTAGTGAATCTTTTCGACCCTTATCACCCTCTTTCTTTAATATATTGTGCATACCCTCTTAGATATCGTGCATAGTAGCTCAAGGAGCAAGGGGAGTTCGAGCACCAAGCTTAAGGTAAGGCTATGGTCATCTCAACTTTGGTTGAAGCATGATTCTCACGTTATCATTATTCCTTTCTTATATTCCTCACCAAGTTCTTAACTATGGTTATTCCTTGTATATGGAGGAGTTGTGAACAAGCCTTGGAATTTTGATGAATCATCTTCAACCTTAGTAACGTGAAGCTTTGGAGCTTGGAGCTTTGAAGTTGTTCTTGAGGTGGGTTATTTAACTTGAACCCAAACATGTTATTACTCACCATCTTTCTTGCTATATTTGATGGTCTACTTTCAATTCTGAGATTTTGTTGAATACCTGATATATCTATGAGTTCTAATAGTTGCTTAGACATGTTATCCATGTACTATAACAAGTAGAATGAAGGTCTAGATCTTGAAGATGATGGTATCACCTTACAAAGTGATATCGGGTTCAAGCACACAAGAAAGCACCTCTAACCCGATATGGTGATGCACATACACCACTAAAACGATATGGATATGAGTTTATAATTCCTTGCATGATATGGTGTCAACCATACACCTCTTGCATGATATGAGGTCAAGAAAAGACCCCATGCATGATATAGTGTCAAGTACACACCTCTTTGCCCGATATGGTGTGAAGCACACACATGCCTCTTTTCCCGATATGGTGTGAAGCACACACACCTCTTTTCCCAATATGGTGTGAAGCATACACACACCTCTTTTCCCGATATGGTGTGAAGCGCACACACACCTCTTTTCCTGATATGGTATGAAGCACACACACACCTCTTTGCCCAATATGGTGTGAAGCATACACACACCTCTTTGCCGGATATGGTGTGAAGCATACACACACCTCTATGCCCGATATGGTGTGAAGCACATTATACCCCGCCTCCCGGTAACCCCCAATCAAGGGAAACCAAAAGGTCAGAGACGTTATCCCAATATTTTAGGATCAATGGTTTGACATTTAATCAAAAATAATTATCAAAATCTACTAATACTAAACTGAAAAGCTGGAATAAAATAAATCTTTTTGCATACCTTATTAAATTTGGATCTATACTTTTATCCACAAAAAAAGTCTAACTAACTAATCCTCCTTGTACAAGTTATTTGTATCTTCACAATATTTCGATTTAGTATTTGTCCATCTTCAAAATTGTGCCTAAAACGCTGACAAACAAAATGTCGGTCAGTAATTTCTATATTGGTATGTGGAGAAAAATCACAATTTCACAAATAGTTTCTAACAACCTAATCATCACAAATAATTTATTAACAATCCAAATTATTCTTTCAATGTGACATTCTCAATCGCTTTTGCCCTAAACCCTAGATTATCCTCTCTTAGGGTTATGTCCTTGCAAGGGACATAAGGCCACCTTCTCCATCCTGAGCTTGGTATCTGGGGTCACCTCTCGTGGTGCCCAATGGTCTTCCCTCCAAGGCTTGACCAACTCAGACCTTCCCTTCGGGGCTTGGTCTTGCAACTTAGATCAGGGTGGCATGTAGGTTTGAGAATACACATACATAGTTAAATGTGATACTCATAGGGACTTTATAGGATTGCATAATTGAACATCCAACAGTTTAGGTTGCAATCACTCGATAAAAACATCTAAGAAAGGATGTGAAACTAAAGGCGATTATTCATAATTAACCACATACATGTTCACTCGAATCAACAAGCTAACAATAATCCAAGAAAGGAAATATCTAGGCATGCAAGTAGTTCACACAAGCAATGATCCTAAAACAATCATATAATTTAATTACTATTCACTTTCTCGGATTACACTCATATGAACTTGCTTCCTAGGGTTTCCTACTTCCTTTTAGGGTGTCATTAGGGTTCATCCTCATCATTGACACTATAAACCCTAAATAAGCAAATCTAATCACAAACCCTAACTAGCTTGTTATATCCTTCCTAACATGCTTAGGATCAATTCACAATTACATTATTCCATGGAATCTCGAATTGATCATGTTAAGCACCCTTTTTACCTTAAACTAGGGTTTCTAATCCAAGTTTAATGCATCATATGATCAATCTTTAAACACTTTTGCAAGTTAGAAACAAAATTAGGCCTTACTAACATTTTTAACAGATTCCTCATGTTTTTCTAATCAACTTTCATATATAAAGTTTCCTCATACAAACTTCATATAACTTTCTATGATTTTTACCAATATTAGGGATTTTAAATCGATTAAAGTACTTTCATACATATGGGACCCTAAACCAAGCCAATTAAACATAAAGATCACACTTTTCAACCTATCTACTCTTTTTATTAATAGGAAGTTCATTTCTAACTCTAAGTATTCAGAAAACATCATTTGATTCAAATTTAGGGTTTTGTATTGATGAAATCATTAACGATTATGAATTTGCATAATTTTTAAATTAGAAGAAGTTTCATCCCTTGAATCTATTTTTAATGGATTCTACATAATTTCCTGATCAATTTCCATATAAAGTTCACTTTAATCCGATCATCCTAGCATTAGTTATGATTTTTGCAAAGAAAAGTGTTTTCTTATTTTTTCTAGCAGAGAGGAGCTATTTACCGGAAATTTGGAAATCACCAAAAAGCTCAGCCGCTCGATCAGTGGTCTGCTAGACCATACAGGATCAGACGACCCATGGCACGTACCTCCACTGAACTGCTTGTGCATGCTAAAAAGACATCGAGTCGTTGGATCTCCTTGCGGTCCATGTTAGTCCAAGATCTGATGGCTACTGTTGCTCCTCTTCCTTCTTCCTCAGGGCTTGGCCCGCGGCAGTGCCACGACAGTGTCCTCATCGGAGTGTGACCGATCGAGAGAGAGGTAGGGAGTTAGAGTCATGAAGTAGTCTGTAAGGACCCTGGCCTTCATTCTGGGCTTACCCTATTTGTTTTGCCTAAACATGGTGCTTGGTTTCTTGTTGATCACCTTTAATGGTGATTAGGGTTTGCTTGTGCTTTGTTGAGAGTTGGAGGTGTTGTTGGCAAAATAACCTGAGTTAGGGTTGAAGATCAAGTTTTTCACCTTGAGAGATGTCTTCCTCTCTCTTTGCTTCCTCTTAAGTTGAGAGGAAGGTTTGGGCTCGTGCCTTGAGTTGTCTTGGGCTTTGTTGAAGCTCTGTTGGGCCTTGCCTTGCTTTGAGGAGCCCTGTATCAGGCAAGGATGCCTTGTGTTGGCCATGGGGTATCTCCCATGTATTTGTCGGCCATGGAGGAGTAGTGTGTTGGCCTTTGACCTTTGTTGACCTTCTTGCTTTGGTTGTGTCACCCTAGCTTGGACATGTGGCCGAACCTTGGTTGAGTGGTGTCATGGCATGTGCATGAGGTTTGAAAGGTGGTAAAACATGTGGACAAGTGTCCCTTGGTAAGGTGACACCTTACCTTGGTTTAACCCTGACCCTCATCTATATATGCCTTTCCTTTCTCTTCCTTAGGAACCCTTTAGCTCTTTTGTTGCTTTTCTCTCCTTGTGTGCACGACACACCTTCCTTGGAGACCTTGGTGTCCGATACCCTTGGAGGAGCTAAGGTTGGTGGTCGATCCCTTTGAAGGAATTCTCTTCTTCTTCCTCTATACTCATGGGTGTTTCTCTATATTTGATAGCATGATAATCTTATTAATCCATGATGACTTCATTATCTCTATGAATATGTATACTAACAATGCAGCTATTTCCTATGGATTCATGGCCTGATAAGAGCTATGAGATGTATGTGCCTAAATAGCACCATGTGATAATGAGATAACAGGTTGATAGGTTTGAGGACCTGATAAAAGGCTGAGTGCCTGGATGAGGTGATATCCTCTGATGATGAGAGAAGGGATGCGTTCCCAGAATACTGATGCATGTTTATGATGCCTTGAGGGGTAGTGGTTGTTAATGATGGATTGAGGTCCCAAGACAGTATGATGATGATAATTATGATGTAATCCATTAGGACTATGTTTATACTTTGGTTGCCTCAACAATTGGCTTAAAATATACTAATTAATTATAGATAAACATATCATGTAGTTTGCCCTGGCCATAGATCCATCATCATCAATACTTGGTGATGGTGAAATAGGTTTATCCTGCGGGATTACCTGGAGCGCATATTGTTGAATATGTGAGGTTTCCCCTAGCCTAAAATAGGAGGGTTGAGTGCAACTGTGGTTGCAGACTCAAGATATATGGAGAATGGTGAACAGGCCCATGGCTCAGGATATGTGATGATGAGCATGATGCGTTCATGGCTCGGATGTATGTACTAGCACCTATGTTGAGGTGAGCTAGAGATATGGGTAGCTTGCGGATCTGACCCATAGGTTGAGGCCTATAAGCATAAGTCTACGGTCTTACTTGATGATTCATGTACTGACCATGGGAAGGTGAGGTTATGGACTCCGGATCTCCTTAGACCTTGTATGTCACCGGATTGGGCTTCGCAGCCAATGGTTGGATTTGAGCAGGGAAGGCTCACTTCCTCAGGGCATAATAAAATGTAATCCAACCGAACGGTATATCTTTCTTAGAACAAAACACAGAACATTGATTGAGGCCTTACTTATATAGTTGATCTAGCTATACTATGCAATTGTTTGTACGATCCTTATAGTTTGTGATAAGTTCTTATAAAGCTTATCTTGTCAATCATGTTCCATAAAGAAATATTTGGTTCTATGCCTCCCTGATATCTGGGTAAGCTTGATGGTAATAATAGCCTTGCTCAGTATGCTACTCTTGTTATATGCTTTATCAGTTATCTGTTGTTATTTGCCTTAACCTTATAAGGTTTTATAGTTTCGGCAGGGAGTTATGTTTCTCATTGGGACTATGTGTCTCACCCCACTGGTTTACACCCTTTTTAGGTGATTTCTCTAGATGTGGTGGTGGTCGTGAGGTTGTGGCCGAGCAGCAAGAAGAGCAGTAGAAGGCAGTAGAAGCCTGAGAAACATTTGATGATGTTTCACAATGTTTAGCTATTGTAATTTTTGTATATCTTGCTTCTGACCGTACGTGTCCATTATGTATGTATAAACAGGTGTTGAACTCTGGTGCTGACAGTACAGCTGGTTCTAATAAGCTGTGTACCTATAACAAGGCTTGTGAATGTTTATATAACATGTTTCTCTACAGGATCTGGATGCAAAAGTTCTCTCATGTATACTTTCCGCAATTGGTTTTAATTAACCTGTGTTTTCAGTAATATATGGTTCCGTACATTTTCGCGTGTCATCTCGTTGTTTGTGTGATGGCGGGGTGTCACATAGTTGATTAGGTTTGTGGGGTTGTGAGGAGTCGAGAGGGGGTCTTATTTATAGTATTGGGAGTCCATCTAGGGTTTCCCCAAACCCTCCACCGCCTAACCCTTCAGCCGAATTGGGTATTTCTTTTAGAGCCTTCAAAACCACCCAAAACCTAGGCTAGGTGTGCACAAAATCTCCTCCTGAAGACCCTCATGGTCTCAGATTCTTGTTTGATGTCATGAGGTGCGAGAAAATTGGATTCAAAATCCCGATTTTTCCTTCTCCCTTTCCTTCTGTGATTCAGGGTTGATGATGTATATCCATCGTCAGATCCATGGTCTTGTAGACCACATAGGGATTTGATGGCTTTCATCGCTCCCGATATATCCTTTTCCTTTAAATCGAGAAAATACTGTAATATTTAATTCAATGCATTGAAAACTTGAAAAATCCATAACTCTCTCCTCATTTATCCTTTTTCATCCAAATTTTAAAGGAAACTACAGATCAATATTATCTACGCATGTACTAAATTTAAGTCCCAAATTACAAAGGAAAAGGGCATTACCTTCATAGGCAAGTTTTCTTTCAATAAAGCTAATTTAATTGGTATTTTCATTTTCCTTTCTTATTATCTTAGCAAAGAAATACCAAAGATACGAAATCCACCTTTGGACGCTACCTCCTAGACTTCTAAAGGCTTCTATCTCTTTCTTTTCTCCTTTTCTTAATTATTCTTTTATTAACTAAATTTCTTTTTTCTTTTATTTCTTTTTTTCTTATTATTGGACCCAATAGCCAATAAGGCCTACAAAATCATACAAGCAAGGCTATTATTAACAAAATCCATACATTCAAATCAAATCAAACAATTACATGTTCATATATCTTTAAAAGGAGAAATTACATTTCAATTCTAAACTTGAAAATTTGAGGTTATAACATCCTCCCCTCCTTATAAGAATTTTCCCTTCAAAATTCAGCAGTCAAACAAACAAGTCAGGATATGCTTTTTCCATGTCTATCTTCAGCTCCCATGTTGCCTCATCCTCTCCATGGTGCTTCCAAAGAACCTTTATTGTCTCTATATTCTTACATCTGAGTTCTTTCACCTTAGTATTTAGAATCCACAAAGGTGACTCAGGATATGTCAGCTTCCCTTGAAGCTTAATAGGCTCAATGCTTAGAACATGGCTAAGATCTTGCACATATCGCTTCAGATTAGACACATGGAATACATCATGCATCATACTATACTGAGGGGGTAACACCAAATGGTATGGAGATTCACCGATCCATTCTAACACCTCAAACAGACCCACATATCGGGGACTCAGCTTCCCTCTATTCTTGGCTATAGCTCAGAGCGGTCAGATTTTCAAGAACACATGCTCTCCCACAATGAATTGCACGTCAATTTGCTTCACATCAGCATATGACTTTTATCGATCCTGGTCTCTCTTCATCCTCTGCTTGATCAAAGAAACTTTATCTGCATACACTTGAAGCTCATCTGACCTTAACAAAGTCCTCTCACTAACATCATCCCAGTGAAGCAGTGATTGACACGGTCTCCCATAAAGAGCTTCATATAGAGGCATCTCGATACTAGCTTGGTAGATTTTGTTGTAGGAAAACTCAGCTAAAGGTAAGTATTGCTCCCATGATCAACCCCAATCGAGCACACAATCTCTCAACGGATCCTCTAATGCCTGAATTTTCCTCTCTGACTGACCATCCATCTGGGGGTGATAAGTGGTAATGAACTTCAAACTTGTACCAAGTTCTTCTTGTACTTGCTTCCATAACTAGGAAGTGAACTTTGGGTCTCTATCGGAGATGATGGGACCAGGTACGCCATGTAAACGTACTATCTCCCTAATATACAATTCATCTAGGAATAACACCTTGGCAGTGGTCTTTAAGGCAAGGAAGTGTGGTGACTTGGTAAGGTGATCTTCCACAACCCATATTACATCATGACCTCTCTTGGTCTGGGGTAGACCCACCATGAAATCCATGGTGATCTGCTCCCACTTCCACTCTAGAATCTTTATCAACTGTAAAAGTCCATCAGGTCATTGGTGTTCAACCTTCACCATCTGGCATGTAAGACAGTTGGCCACATATGCCACAATGTCTCTCGTCATCCGTGGCCACCATAAATACCTTTGTAGATCCTTAAACATATTTGTAGTGCTCAGGTGTACCATATACTTAGAACCATGAGCCTCTTCCTTTAACGGTGAATCTTCAGGAACCCATATACGGTTCTCGAATCTGATCCCACCATCTACTCCCATCGAGAGACGAGTCTGTGGCTTCCCCAACAAGCCCTTCATCCTGTTGAGTTCTAAACTGGTCAATTGTGCCACCACTATCTCACTCAACAACTTTGACTAAATCTGAATATTGGCCAATCGAACTCAGTCCTCTAATAGTTTTGGAGTCCACTCCACATGCTCTTCTAAGATCTTCCACTGATAGGACAAAACATCCACACTCCTAAGTTGTTTCCTACTCAATGCATCTGCTGCGACGTTCACCTTCCCAAGATGATAGGCGATGGTGAAATCATAATCCTTCATGTACTCCATCTATCATCGATGTCGTAGGTTCAGGTCTCTCTGTGTTAGGAAGTTCTTTAGGCTTTTATGGTCAGTGAGGATCTCAAAGGTAGCACCGTATAGGTAATACCACCATATCTTCAACGCATGGATGATAGCAGCCAGTTTTAAGTCATGCGTCTGGTAGTTCACCTCATTGGGCTTGAGTTGTCGGTAGGCATATGCAACCACATGTCAATTTTTGTTCCAACACATAGCCAATTCCCATCTTCAAAGTGTCGGTGAATATCACAAAACCCTCATTGGAAGAAGGTAGGGTCAATACTGGAGCAGTGGTCAACTTCTCCTTTATCTCCTAAAAATGAGCCTCACATATATCGGACCACATGAACTTCACATCCTTCCGAGTCAACTTGGTAAGTGGAAAGGCAGTCTTCGAGAAATCCTTAATGAAGCGTCGATAGTATCTGGCTAACCCCAAGAAGCTGTGAATCTCAGAGGGGTTTTTTGGTGCAGGCCAGTCTCGAACTGTCGACACTTTAGCTGGATCCATGGTGATTGTTCCTCCTGAGATGATGTGTCCAAGAAACATGACTCGGTCTATCCAAAGCTCACATGTCGAGAACTTATGTAGAACTTCTGCTTTCTTAAGATATCAAGGAATCTACCCAGATGGTCACCGTGTTGAGCTAGGTGATCGGAGTACACCAAGATGTTGTCTATGAACATGATGACAAAGGAGTCAAGGAAGGGTTGGAACACATTGTTCATAAGGTTCATAAAGACCCTGGATGCATTTGACAACTCAAACGACATGACCACAAACTCATAATGGCCATAACGGGTTTAGAAAGTCATTTTAGGGATGTCATCACTCTTGACTCGTACCTGGTGGTACCCAGACCTCAAATCAATCTTGGAAAAGACTCAGGCTGATTTGAGCTAGCCAAAAAGGTCATCTATCCTGGGTAGGGGGTACTTGTTCTTAATGGTCGCCTGATTGATCATCCGGTAATCAATACACATTCAAAGTGATCCATCCTTCTTCTTCACAAAAAGGACCGGTGCTCCCCATGGTAATGTACTAGGTCAGATAAAACCTTTATCTAAAAACTCCTACAATTGAGTTTTCAACTAAAGTAATTCAGGAAGGGCCATTCTATAGGGTGCCTTAGATATAGGGCTAGTCCCGGGAGCTAACTCGATGGAGAAATATACTTCCCTCTTAGGGGGAATCCCTGGTAGATCATCTGGAAACACATCTACATACTCATGAACAACCTCTATCTCCTCTAAGAGTCGTACCTTGGCCTCAGGATCAGTGACTATAGCTAGGTATGCTCGGCAGCCTTTGGATATCATCTGCTCAGCCTTCAAAGCTGACACATAAAGGCTGGTAGTCACATCTCTTCTTCCTCGAATGGTAAAGTGTGGATGACCAAGTTTCCTAATAAGGATCTTCTTTTCTCTATATTCAATCTGTGCTCTATAGGTGTAAAGCCAATCCATACCAATGATTACATCAAACTCATTCATATTGAGGAGGATGAAGTCAGTAGGAAGCTCGTGACTCAGGTAAATAATTGGAAAGACATGGTTTTTTAAAAGAGACATATATATCTGACCACTCAGGGTTGTGAAATCCAAAACATAGCCTAAATCCTTGATGTCCAAACAAAGCATAGTTGCCAAATTTCTCAAAATGAAAGTATTAGTAGAACTAGAATCAAAAAGAGCTTTTACATTTTGTCCCATGACTTCAAGCATGCCTACCTAGTTTCATACTATATCATACTGCTATTACATGATCAAACTAAATTGAAAGGAAAAATCTATGGGTTATTACCCTCGATCATCCTATTAGCATTTGTCTGGTCTTCTTCATTGTCGATGGTGAACACTCTGGCTTGCCTACTCTCTCCAACTGATGGGCCTCCAGCTAGTACTCCTCCTCCTACTGGGGGTGTTGTCGTCACTAGTTGCACTGCTACTGGACCTCTCAGATCAGGAAGAGGACAGTTGGCGATGAAGTGTCCCTCCTACCAGCAACAGTAGCACACCCTCTTCTTGAAGCGACACTTCCCAAGATGTGTCCTTCCACTGGTACAGAACTTCTGAAAGCGACTCTCACCACGTGGTTTTCCTTTGTTTCCATGCTTTCCCTTGGTGTGGTTACATCCTTATCCTTTCTTGTGATCATTCTTCTGTCCTTGAGTACCTTCAATGAAACCCAAATATCATTTGGGTGGGTTTTGAGCAGGCATCATTATCCTCTCCATGTCTAAGGTAGTATTGTAGGCTTCAGAGAAGGTTGTTGGTTTACTCGCCATCACATGAGGCTTGATTGCAGTATGAAGATGCTCCACAAAATGGTCCACCCGCCTTTCCTCGGTCATCATGTGCCCAAAATGCTCCAAGATGCGAAACTTACAGCCAAAGACCGCAATAGATAGACTACCATGGGTCATGTTGGTCAACTCTATTTCCTTCTCCTTCTTAGATGAGGTGGGGATGAATCTAGCTGTAAAGATAGTCTTGAAGTTGGTCCATGCCATCAAATCCTCACTCAGATCTTGACCCATGATGTGGTTCTCCCACTATATCTTGGCAGCTCCTTCCAAGAGATGAGCAGCAAAAGGAACCTTCTTGTTTGGCTGCACCTCCAACATGCAGCAATCATTCTTGACAACCAGCAGCCAAGCATCTGCTTTGTCGACCACTTCGGTCTTATCCTCTCCCCAGAATTTCTCAATATTCAGCTTGACGAAGTCCATAATGATGACTCCGAGTCAGGGACAAACGGAAAGTGACAAACACTTTTCATCTCTAGCTATATCCCTGAAGGTTAGGGCACTAATGGCCTCAGTTAACCTCTTATGTTGTTTCATCCATAGGGCATCAGGGGTGTGAACTACCATTGTCGATCCTGGACCACCAATCTGGTTCTCCTCAAACTTGACCTAATCCTCAGATGTGTTCTTCTTCCTAGTCCATCTCGAGGTTGTCGAAGGGTACTGGCTTAGGATCAGGGCCTTCTTCTGAGGCTCCCTCGAGTCTCTTTCTCTTCTTTGAGGATTCATCACCCCAATCCCTCTTCCTCTTGAGAGGCAGCCAACCCCTAGCTGGGTTCTCAGTGGCCTCGACAAGAGTAGCTACAGTCGTCACACGAGCCATCTACATAAGCATATAATCAAACATTAGTTTACATTTAAACTAGTTATACTTATGCCAATGACATCTTATTTACATATCTTTTATTAATTTGGTGGAGGATCCCTTAATCCTTATCAAACTTACCCTGACCTCAAGAGGGTGGGGAAGAGAGAGAAAAACCCCAAATCCTAGAATCCTTAATTGAATTAGGGTTGAGAAGGGACAAAATAGATGAGAGAGTCCTAAAGGTAGCTTATTTCAAGTCAAAACCTCAAACATTGGCCATGCAGTCACACTACATCCAAGAGTCCTCATGACCGATTAACGGGGCATAGGAAAATATTGCCAGCCCCCGGAGTGTGATCCTTTTCTAGACACCTCTGTCTTTGGAAAATCCTCTAATAACTCCCTCAGTTCTACATAGTTTGTAAAATTTAATAATTACTAAGGATTAAATGAGGAACCACAACTCTAATACCAAATGTAACAGCTCCGCCTCCCGGTAACACCCCCATCAAGGGAGACCAAAAGGTCAGAGACGTTATCCCAATATTTCAAGATCCATAGTTTGACATTTAATCAAAAATAATTATCATATTCTACTAATACTAAACTGAAAAGCTAGAATCAAATAAATCTTTTTGCATACCTTGTAAAATTCAAATCTAGACTTCTATCCACAAAAAAAGTCTAACTAACTAATCCTCCTTGTACATGTTTTGTGTATCTTCACAATATTTCGATTTAGTGTTTGTCTATTTTTAGAATTGTACTTAAAATGCCGACAAAAAAAACATCAGTCAGTATATTTCTATACTGGTATGTGGGGAACAATCACAATTTTACAAATAGTTTCTAACAACCTAATCATCACAAATAATTTATTAACAATCCAAATTATGCTTTCAATGTGACATTCTCAACCGCTTTTGCCCTAAACCCTGGATTACCCTCTCTGAGGGTTATGTCCTTGCAAGGGACATAAGGCCACCTTCTCCATCCTGAACTTGGTGCCTAGGGTCACCTCTCGTGGTGCCCAATGGTCTTCCCTCCAGGGCTTGACCAACTTCGACCTTCCCTTCAGAGCTTGGTCTTGCACCTTACATCAGGGTGGCATGTAGGTTTGAGAATACACATACATATTTAATTGTGATACACATAGGGACTTTGTAGGATTGCATAATTGAACATACAACAGTTTAGGTTGCAATCACTCGATAAAAACATCCGAGAAACACCATGAAACTAAATGCGATCATCGATAATTAACCACATACTTGTTCAGTCGAATCAAAAAGATAATAATAATCCAAGCTAGGAAATATCTAGGCAAGCAAGTAGTTCACACAAGAAATGATCCTAAAACAATCATATAATTTAATTACTATTCACTTTCTCAGATTACACTCATATGAGCTCGCTTCCTAGGGTTTCCTACTTCCTTTTAGGGTTTCATTAGGGTTCATCCTCATCATTGACACTATAAACCCTAAATTAGCAAATCTAATCAAAAACCCTAACTAGCTTGTTATATCCTTCCTAACAAGCTTAGAATCAATTCATAATTACACTATTCCATGGAATCTCGAATTAATCATGTTAAGCACCCTTTTAACCTTAAATTAGGGTTTCTAATCCAAGTTTAATGCATCATATGATCAATCTTTAAGCACATTTGAATTTAGAAACAAAATCAGGCCTTACTAACATTTTTAACAGATTCCTCACAATTTGCTAATCAACTTTTATATATAAAGTTTCCTCATACAAACTTCCTATAACTTTTTATGACTTTTACCAATATTAGGGCTTTTAGATCCATTAAAGTACTTTCATACATATGGGACCCTGAATCAAGCCAATTAAACATAAAGATCACACTTTTCGAACTAACTACTATTTTTATTAATTGGAAGTTCATTTCCAACTCTAAGTATTCAGAAATCATCCTTTGATTAAACTTTAGGGTTTTGTATTGATGAAATCATTAAAGATGATAAATTTGCATACTTTTCTAACTGCAAGAAGTTTTAGGACTTCAATCTATTTTTAATGGCTTCTAGAAAATTTTCTTATCAATTTCCATATAAAGTTCACTTTAATCCAATCATCTTAGCATTAGTTATGATTTTTGCAAAGAAAAGTGTTTTCTTGAATTTTCTAGCAGAGAGGAGCTATTTACATACCCTCACTTCCACGGAGCTGAATGCTCTCTTTGCTGCAAGTCCTGAAGAGGCTGTCAAGTTGGATGACAACTTGTTAGAGAGGGAAGAAGACATAGACTATGCTTATTTCTGGAAGGTGATAACAGGAAGCAAGGTGTATGATGCAGGCAAATCAAAAACCGCTGCTATAAGCAACCCGATGGTACACTATGTGCAAAAGGTCTTGGTGAATACAATTGTGGGGAGATACGATAATCAAGGCTCCATATCCCAAAAGGATATGTTTGTCTTGTCGTTGATGAACCTCAAAAAACACATAGACCTTGGAGTTTTGTTCATTGATCATATGAAGTCCATAACCTATAAGAGCTCAAAGCCAATTGTCATGGGGGGGGTTGTCACTTCGATTGCACTAGCACTGGGATACGATCTCTCGGGGTTACAAGACGCACTTGAGGCAGAGTTTGTTGACCTCAACTACTTGGTGCGCTCGCACACTATAAAGATGGAGGAAAAGAAGATGATATATCTTACTACTAGTGTGCCGGACTTTGAGTTGGAGCTGCCATCATGACGTGCCACTCCTATCTGTGATGGGGGTTCTTTTCATATTGAAGGAAAAACTTTTGAAATGGCAGGAAGAACACCCGAGAGATACATATACAAGGGGAGCCACTGTCATACATGAATATGTTTCTGAATCTAATGTGTAAGGGCATGAGCAAGAAGATGCAGAACAAAGGAAACCCCAAAGAACAAGAAGGAGGGATGAGGGGACATCCCAACTGCAGCCACCCTCAGGGAATGCCTATGACTTAGCCACAATCCAAGCACACCTTGAGAATATTCTGAAGACCCAAGGTGACATGCAGCTTATCTAGATATACATGTGGCATGATCAACAACAGATGCACCATCAGATCAACCACTTGTATCACTACAACCACGCCCAAGCAGCACGAAACCCCGAATGGGGTGCAGATTTTTGGGGTGGTTTAGCTGGGTATCCACAGACTTACCCTCCACCCCAGAATGAATACTGGGGGCACTACTACCAGCATCCTCCATCAGGCTCATCTCCTCCTCCAGATCCTCCGCAGATGCCAGACCAGCCACCACAGCCATGACACTTCCCCTATCTCCCCTAAGCTATAGTTTCATGTTGAGGACAACATGATTCTAAAGTTTGGGGTGGGTAGGGCGGTATGCACCACTTTGTCTCTCATTTTGTCATTTTGTTATCACCTCTGCCATCGAGTTTAGTTTTATTGTTATTGTTCTTTTCATTGCATCTTTGCATGGCATGTAGTTGACTTCTTGCACTTTTGTGTATTTTTTCAAATTTTTTGCTTTTCCATACCATGCATTGCATCTTCATGTAGTTTTTTGTGCTTTTTAAGTAGGATTTGCTTCTTTATGCTTTAAATTCCCCTAAAGTAGGTTTAGATGTGATCTAGTGCAAATTGGCACCATTTTGGCCAATTTTGCCCAAATTTGAGCTTTCTTGTCTAAAAAGTATGTTTTGACCCAATCTGTACTATTTTGAGTAAAAATGATGACCTTTGACTAGTGCAAGTGAAATGTCATGCTTTATTGCTAAGTGGTATCAATGTTTGACTTTTTACATGTGTATCGCCTCTCTTGTGATTGTGATTGTTTTGGATGAATTGTGAACTTGAACAAGCTTTGAACACTTTGTGTTTGTTGAATCACTTGTTTGATATATCAATTTCATCTTGTTCATTCATGTGGTGTGATATCTAGGATGAAGTATTGGATTAACTTTCATGCATGATGTCTTATGTAGAAAATCATACCAATGACCCCTCTTTGACCCGATTCTTCTTCCACCATCTTCATACCCCTCCGCCTCATAAAAAGATGCCCTAATGCACATAATCAGCCTTGGCCACCTCCAAAAGTTTGGGGTGGCCATATCTTTATCTCCCCGCTTCATTCTATCCACCATTTTCCCTATCTACACCAAGGGCAAGAAAGAAAAGAAAAGAAAAAGAAAAGCAAAAACAAAATAAAAGGATGCTCCTGTTTAAGAGCATTCAAATAAAGAAAAGATGAGTGTGTAAAAACACTCCAAAAATCTTACCGCAACCCTTTCTTCCACTTTCATACCCATTGAGCTAAGAAGCATCAAACTTAGCTCATTTTTCCTTTTTCCGCAGCCATGTGGGTCATCTGGTATGATTTAAAATATAAGTCTGAATGCATGAATGTGAAACAACACTCATAGTCATCCTCGATTAACACTATCATGAAACGGTTTACCCGAAACTTTATGGAAGAAGTATGGATAACTTGTGTATTCTATGCGCTATATGTGAAGTTCATGTGCTTTGTGCTCTTTTCATGATTGGATTGTGAAAGTAGGAGAGGAGAGAGGTGAAATGCATGTACTCAGTCATCTTTGATCCCACTAAGTAATAATCATCTTTTACATTGCATATGTCATTTCTTTTTGTGGAAGTTTTGTAGAGAGATTGAGTTGAAGCATACTTGAGGACAAGTATGTTTAAGTTTTGGGTAGTGATGTAGCCCTATTTTAGGGCTCCATCTTGTAACATTTTGTACTTAAGTCACATCTAAACATGTAGATTACAAGCTTTTTACCCCTAACATGCTTATCATTGCAAATATACTTATGGATGTTCTTTGCACTATTTTTCAGGTACTTGAACCATGCTTAGATGGAAGAGAGAGAAATAAGGAGTTCTAGGGTTCCCCCACTCATGGAGGGACCCAAAGAAGGCCCCAAAGTCTCCCTCAACCTACCTCCAATGGTCAAGAATCGTCCCCAAGCAAAGACATCCAAGAATGACGAAGATCAAAGTGTAATAAAGTGATGCAAGCCTAGCCACGACCGTGGCCACAACGCCACGGTCATGCATTTTTTAGCAATGAAGTGCCAAGTTCAATAGGGAAATTCTACAGAATCCCACGGCCGTAGCCACTTTCCACGACCATGGCCATTGAAGACACCACGACCGTGGCCATCAACACGGTCATGGTCAGTAGAAGAGAAAACGGTCGTGGCACCCTGCCACGGTCGTGGGAATTATTGCATCTATTTGGCCAGAGTTACATGTTGTCACCCCCAGATCGCCACGACCGTGGCCGATGAAGATTAAAATGCCCGTACTTCTGTGCCACGACCACCTCTCCATCCTTCAAAATGGTTGTGTTACCCAACACGGCCGTGGTGCCTCTAACCCACCATGACTGTGGCACTCCGCCACGGCCGTGGCCACCACCATACTTGACCTTTTTCCAAATTCCTTCACACCACAACTGTTTCACCACTCCACGACCGTTCTCCACCACCCTCACCACAGTCATGGCACACCACCACGGCCGTGGTGGTCCACCAACCCTACCCTACTTGTCACTGCTTTTCCTAAACTGCCCCTACTTACCCTAGTGCTTCCACCACCACCTATATATACATGGGTGGAGGCCATAGCACTAGGTAAGACGCCCCTACAGCTGCTCCAAGATACATTCCCCTTCCTTGAGCTTTGATTGCAAACCCTTTGCATTTTGGCTCACCATCCACCATTTCCACCCTCATTCCACCATGGAATCCTAGTTTCCTAGGTTTCCATCCATAATCCCCCACCATTTCATGCACCCCTACACCCTTGGAGGAGGGAGGTCATCTACAGTAGCTTGGAGGTGAAGAAGAAGGCCACTTCATCAAGCTTCATGGAGTTTCTTCCTCTTCTTCCCCTCTCTTTTGTAGTTTCTTTGACTATGTGTAGCTAAGCCCCTAGTGGTGGGCTGTTTGGGGTTAAAATGTGACTTTGATACCATGTTGAGGGAAAGTTGCTTGTAATGAACTTAATTAATATCTATGATGATTGCCTCTTGCTTCTATCTCATTTCCCATTTTATTGCATGTGGTTTGTGCTTATAACATGGATTGCTTGCTTTGAGATGATTGATAACACTTAGCTTCTAGGAGGGATTGGAGTGTATGTGGCAATCTTAGGATTGGCTCCTAGGTCCAATTAGTGGATCCATAGCTAGCTCCCTTTGTTCCTACATACACATCCTCCCTCCTACCAGTGAGTGTGAGATTTAAGTGGCTAGTGTAAGTGAGAGTGATGCAATTGCCTAGGGCCTTCTAAAGGCTAGAGTGGATAGTGGCATGAGGTCAAATACCCTCATCTCTACTCCCATCTCTAACCTCAACCCTCAATTTCTCACTATAACTTACTCTAGAAACCTAGATTTGGTCAATCCCATTAGAATTACACCTAACCCTAGTCTTTTTACTAGTAGTATAGGGTACATTCTAATGGCATTGTCCTTGTTGTTTGGTTTGGTAATCTAGATATGAAATGAGAACCTTGCATGTTTAATGATCTCCCCCAACTAATATCAAAGTTACATCCCCCAAACGGCCCACCTACCCTAATCAACTGCTTAAAACCCTAATTGCTTAGTTTGCTTGTTCATGCTAGTCTAGTTTAGTCACTTAATTGCTTAGTTTTTCTCTTTAGTGTTAACTTAGGCTCTTGCTTCTTGCCTTGCTAGAGTAGTGTAGATCTTCTTGCTCTTGCTTAGTTAGATTGATAACTTAGTTTACTAATTTTCTTGCTCTTCCATAACTTCATTTCCATCTTGCATTTCTTATTTGCTCAATTAGCTTAATCAACAATCAAACCTTTCAAAAACCCTAAAACCCTAATCTCCACAAAAGGAATGTAGCTCGCACCGTCTAACTCTAGTGCCCCCTCTATCTCCATGGATCGACCTTGTACTTTCCACCTCACCTATACTATGACACGACCCCGTGCGCTTGCGGGCGTAGTATCTTAGTAGATGTAGGTAGTTAGTGTATGTCTTACAAATTTCAAAAGCATAAGATCCCTTATCATGTGCGCTCCAACCTCGTGGGGTGTAAAAGCACCATTAGTGGGGATGCACCACCCGGTATGCCTTGGCCGAGATGACCCTTGTCTTGGATGTATGCTTTGACCGATTTGATGTCTAATAGCTTTTCTTGTGTTGGGCAATATGAAGTATTCTTGTGATGCCTGATATGATGGTTGTATAGAGAACCTAGATGGTGCCTTAGTGGTGGCCGATATGAGTAGCTTGATCTATATGGACGTTAGGTCTATGCCAGACATGGGGTTGTGTTGCCTGACGCACCCCTAGTGGAGTTGGAAGAGATTCTACTTGTTTAGCCAGCTGGTCCATGCATGATATGGTACCTTGGACGATAGGGTGCCCTGGTCGATATGAAGGACTCTTGGACGACATGGAGATGGTTGCTCTAAGAGGTTCCTTGGGCGTTATACCCCCTTGGACGATAGGCTTGGGTAAGGATAGTCACCCTTCCCGATGCTACCTATCGTGAGGGTTGCAGGAGTTTTGGTGAGGGTTCTGATAAATCAGAATGTTTATGGCTTATAATGACAACATAAGTGATATGATGTAATCACCTTGAATCCTGCAAATATGATGATAAGTTAAAATGATAGGTTGTGAACCAGGAAGCTTGGAAGCATATGATGTTGCTTCGCATGATGGTGTGACACATTCCTATTATCACAAGTATGGGACATGATATTTGTTTATGATTAATGATAAAACTATGACTTCTACATGGATGTTGCTTTATACTTGATAACATGATCATTATGTTAATCCATGATGGCTTCAGTTATCTCCATGAATGTGTATACTAACCATGCATGTATTTCGTTTGGATTCATAGCCTGGTAAGAGCTATGAGATGTATGTGTTGGAATAGCACCATGTGGTAATGTGGAAACAAGTTGATAGGTCTGAGGACCTGATATAAGGATGAGTGCCTAGTTGAGGTGTTATCCTCTGATGATGATATAAGGGATGCGTTCCCAGGATACTGATGCATGATTATGATGCCTTGAGAGGCAGTGGTTGATAATGAGGGATTGAGATCCCAGGACAGTATGATGATGTCAATAATGATGTAATCCTATAAGGCTATGTTTATACTTTGATTGCCTCAACAATTGGCTTAAAATATACTAATCAATTATAGATGAACGTATCATGTAGTTTGCCCTGGCCATAGATCATTACCGTCAGTATTTGGTGATGGTGAAATAGGTTTATCCTACGAGATTACCTGGAGCGCATGTTGTTGAATATGTGAGGTTTCCCCTAGCCTAAAATAGGAGGGTTTGAGTGGAACTATGGTTGCAGACTCGGGACATATGGAGCATGGTGAACAGACCCATGGTTTAGGATATGCGATGATGAGCATGATGCATTCATGGCTTAGATGTATACACTAGCACCTATGATGAGGTGAGCTAGAGATATGGGTAGCTTGCAGAGCTGACCCAGAGGATGAGGCACTATAAGCATAAGACTGCGGTCTTGCTTGATGATTCATGTACTGACCACGAGAAGGTGAGGTCATGGAGTCTAGATCTCCTTAGACCTTTTATGGCACCGATTTGGGCTTCACAACCAATGGTTGGATTTGAGCAGGGAAGGCTCACTTCCTTAGGGCAAAATAAAATGTAATCCAGCCGAATAAGTATATCTTTCTTAGAGAAAAATACAGAACATTGATTGATGTCTTGCTTATATAGCTGATCTAGTTGAACTATGCAGTTTTGAGTACGATCCTTATATCTTGTGATAAGTTCTTATAAAGCTTATCTTGTCAATCATGTTCCATAAAGAAATACTTGGTTATATGCCTCCCAGATATCTTAGTAAGCTTGATGGTAATAATAGCTTTGCTCAGTATGTTGTTCTTATTATATGCTTTATCACTTATCTGTCGTTATCTGCTTTAACCTTTTTTTTTGAGGATTTATAGTTTCGGCGGGGAGTTATGTTTCTTGGTGGGACTGTGTGTCTCACCTCGCTAGTTTACACCCTTTTTAGGTGATCGCTCTAGACGTGGTGGTGGTCATGAGGTGGCAGCTGAGCAGCAAGAAGAGTAGTAGAAGGCAAGAGATGGACATGCTGCTGTTTTGGTGGTTTTGTAGTAGAGTCCTAGAGTCATGCCTGTAAACTCAAGTCCTTTGAGGTGTTTGATGGCATTTCACGATGATCAGTTGTTGTAATCTTGTATATCCTATTGTTGGCCATACGTGGCCCGTTATGTATGTATAAACAAGTTATGAACTCTGGTGTTGATAGTACAGCTGGTTCCGATAAGCTGTGGACCTATAACATGGCTTGTGAATGTTTATATAACATGTTTCTCTACAAGATCTGGTTGCAAAAGTTCTCTCATGTATGCTTTCCACAATCAATTTTAATTAACTCATGTTTTCAATAATGTGAGGTTCCGCACATTTTCACGTGTCATCTCGTTGTCTGTGTGATGGCATGGTGTCACATTCAACCTTAGGAATGTGAAGCTTTGGAGCTTGGAGCTTTGAAGTTGTTCTTGAGGCCAATTATATAACTTGAACCCAAACATGTTATTACTCACCATCTTTCTTGCTATATTTGATGATCTACTTTCAATTCCAAGATTTTCTTGAATACTTGATATATCTATGAGTTCTAATAGTTTCTTAGACCTGTTATCCATATACTAGAACAATTAGAATGAAGGTCTAGATCTTGAAGGTGATGGTATCACCTTACAAAGTGATATCGAGGTCAAGCACACAAGCAAGCACCTCTAACCCGATATGGTGATGCACATACACCACTAAAATGATATAGATATGAGTTTATACTTCCTTACATGATATGGTGTCAACCATACACCTCTTACACAATATGAGGTCAAGCAAAGACCCCATGCATGATATAGTGTCAAGCACACACCTCTTTGCCCGATATGGTGTGAAGCATACACACACCTCTTTGCCCAATATGGTGTGAAGCACACACACACCTCTTTGCTCGATATGATGGGAAGCACACACACACTTCTTTGTCCGATATGGTGTGAAGCATACACACACATCTTTGCCTGATATGGTGTGAATCACACACACACCTCTTTGCCTGATATGGTGTGAAGCATACACACACCTCTTTACCCAGTATGGTAAGTAAGCATACACCTCTTGCACGATATGGTGTTGAGCACACACCTCTAAAATGATATGATGGGTAACCCAATACATTAGATGACAAAAGTGGTAAGGTGGTTAATACCCTAGAACATGTGATGGCCAATACACTAAAGTATGGTGTGGCTAATATCTTCAAGTGAGGTGAGGATGTTACACCATGTATGGTTAAGGTGATACACCATATGATTAGTAAGGTTAATACCTTAATAGGTAAGGGTATGAGGGATATGATGATGCCTAGTCTGATATACACCTAAACCAATACATGTGTTCAACTTAACATACATGATTCAACCCGGTACACCTTGTAAAGGTGAGGGGCACACACTCTTAGTAGTCACTACAAAAAAACGTTTTAGCTACATTTCTTTTAATTACATATGATGTATATGTAGTTACAACTAGTTTTAGTTATAAAAAATCAAAATGTAAATAGGAAAATGTAGACATTTAATATAATCACCCCTAGCTACAATATCCCCTCCTACTTTTAATTGTAAGCATATTATGTAGCTATTAAAGTATAACACACAAACAAATCAATCCTAACTCCCGCGCCTAAATTGGGATTTGGGTGATATTTCCCTCCCCTCAACTCCCGCACTCTTCTCCCTCTCTCCCCAACTATCTCAAGCACGCCCCAGACTAGCCCAATCTCTTGGCCGCACCATTCAATGCCTCCGCCGGCATTCTGAGCACAACGCCTCCACAACTTCCAGACTCCAAGCCGCATGATGCCAGATTACAAGCTCTAGTTGGCTCAACGCTAGGCCATACTGCATGCTCCATTCCACTCGACGTTAGTGCCTTCCTGGCTTCCACACTCTAGTTTGCTCGACGCCTTGCTCCAGTCATCTCCAGACTTCAGGTTTCCCATCAAGGACCGGCCATGCACAACCTGATCTCCCCATCTCTCAAGCTAGAGACCCCATTGATTGGCCCTTCTTATGTGCTCATCTTTTCAAGCCAGAGACATTGGTGATCATGCCATCTGTCGGCGATCAATCTCCTCCATCTCAACATAGAGGAGATACAACATGAGGTATCACATAGCACCCAACAAATAGCTTCCCCCCTCATTGGATTGCTTTATCGTTGCTTTGTTGTGATGTTTGAATCCCCCCTCTTTGAAATTGGTCGTGATTTTTGTGCTTTCTCCATTATTTACTTGCTCACCCAGGTGACCTCCAGGCCAGAACCACATTGGTGAACTATAGAGTTGGGTGGCTCAGATGAATTGAGGAACTCCAGCCTAAAGACAGGTGAAGGATTTGGATTTCAGATATACCCCACAAGGTAACCATTTTTATGGTGAATTCACACCAATAGTTCGAAAATTGGAAATGGAAATCTGTAACTAGTCATATTTGTGGTAATCATTTCCAGTTTTATAACAACACTAACAATTGGGCCTATTGACAGTTATATGAAGTCATGTGATTTCATCCATCCCACTAGTAAACATGCACCGTAGAGCACTGATTTTATCATCTATGTTGCTTGAAGGTGTATGTAGCCTGGTCATTTTTGAATAAGAGATGATGATCTATTTGGGTATGCTGATAATGTGACTAGTTGATAAAGTCAATCATGTTTTCTGATTCCTTGGTTAAATGGCAGCTCATTGAAGCCATCACCATACAAATGTAATCACTGAGTCAGTCTTGTGACAAGCTTTCCATCTCATGAAGTGTTTCGTATTTTTCCTTATCCTCTGTAAGGGCTATATTGGCCAGTCATACATTAATTCATATGAAGTTTTAAAATTTTGGCATTTAGACAGAGAGGGTGGAGAATTATGCCAGTAGGCTATCATTAGCTCATGCTCATTGGTGTCTTATCTGCATAATTTTTTATGCTGAATTGTTTTTTTTCTGGTGCTAATGCTATTGTGAAAGACACAAAATGTGTCATCAACTATTATTTCCCAGGGAAGCTCGAAGATTATGTCCACATGATAGTGTGACTCTCTGTTTGCTTGTTTAGTAGTCCACTATTTTAGTTGACCTATTTTAACATTGGTATGAGTGTTCTCCTTATTTATTATGCTTTCAGATAACTAGTTAATTACAAGCATCCAAATGTTGACTGATTTTTACTGTTAATTACAATGGGTAGATTTGGATTCTAATAATCTCTAGTGCTTGAAAAATTCAATGTTGCATATGATTCTTAATATATTCTTTATAGCATTCCATGACGACCTATGAATAGAACATTTCAATTATACTTATCGCAGACTAGTTGACATGCTTGTGTCCCTTATCTTCTTGTCACTACAAGCCTTGAAAAAGACATATCAGGATCATCATACTACTTGTTTATGAGATGTTTCACTTATATGTCTTATTTCCTGTCTGGACTTTTCCCCACTAGAGTAGATGTTGAATTTCACTTATTCCCCATTTTTGTATTGAGGTGTGATTTGTTCCAGGACTACCTCTGCATATGCATGCCCTGAATGGACCAGTTGATGGTTGCTTTTATAGGTGGGGTGGTTAAAAACCAACGCAGATGTTGTTGGCTTGTATAGAATTGAAATTACACCTAACACTATGAAATAAATAAACACCGTCTTATTTAGTAAATTTGATCAGTTTGCAATTTCATATGCGATATGATATGAAGATGATCTAAAGAAGTTGCTAGTATTGATAAAGATTTAGTGTCAATCACTATCTCTATTGTAGTCAACTTATATCAAGTTTTGGATATAGACATAAGGAATTGGATTCCCTTTTTTCATTTACAGTAAACTACAAAGTACATTTGAGTTCAGAGGCATTGATCATCATATACCTATGCATCATGGTATTTTATTCAAACATCAAAGATTTTATATTTTTGTACTATTTCTCTTCATGCATTCACTCTATTATGTAAAATACAACTCCTAAAAGACTACTAGGACTAATGCATGAAAACTAGTGTTTAATGCACAAGTTAATGAAACTTATGTGATATTAAGTAAGTCCAAAAGGATGGAGCTTAATTATGACATCAAAATCAGTAGTTATTTGATTGACCGATATCAATCTCTTTAATTTTTTTCATGTTGAGTTTGGTTTACCTCAAGATCTTATATGATAGTATGATATCTTTGTATGCTATTTTACCATGCTGAGTTACATAAGGGTGAGCCTAAGCTATAATTTATTCTCTTGGAAGCTTCTCCAGTTTCAACTCAATGCCATATTTCCTAACATGTCAATAATACTGTATCACTTTTTATTTTTATGTGTTCTTTTGAATACTGCAAGGTGATAATTGGTTCTCCTAGAAAACTCTACAGTTTCAATTCAATGTCGTACTTCCTAAGATGTCGATATTACTCTTATCAATGTTAACATTTTATGTATTGTTTATAGGATTGTAAGGCTATTGACCTAATATTTCTTTTGTATAAATAAGGTGGATTTGACATTATCCATAGTTGAATGGACAAGATCGGGACTCCTATTCAGGTATCTCAAAAAAGTTTAGTTATCATATTATATATTTGGGACAACCCTTGAGTGGTGATGTTAGAATATTTTGTTAATTGGTCACATATTTTTTACACCTAAGATGTAGTTTGTTTGAATTGCAGATTACACATTTAGGTAGAGAAGGGACCCATTGCAACAACACGGTCAATGTACTAATTAGAGTGCAGTGTCTAGGGAACCAAGAATACGACTAGAGATTCAGTTCAAGAAGGGCATCACTCTGGTTCAGGACAGAGATACGAATGTGGGGAAGCATGGGGCAATGTTGATGATCTCACTGACATGTATAAAAAGAGTGTAGGCATAGAAACAATGCTAGACAATTAAAAGTACAATGCATTGACGTCTCGAGTTAATACTTGAGGTGTTTAATTTTACAAACATAGTCCATGAACACATCATATGAAGGTTATATATATTTAAATAGACATGTGTATATTAACCTTTATGTAATTTTCATTTCACTTACTGTAGTTTTTCTAGGAAATTTCAACCAGCCAACATAGGCTTATTACATTGTTTACTGAAATTTTGGAAATTTTTTTCCAAAAGCTCCTAACCATGTTTAGATATCTTTTTAGCATTTTTAAAAGTATACTCTCATGTTGGTTTTTTCTTGGCTTTATCGAACTGTCCAACACTTTTGTTGTGGGAAACATTAACCACCTTATTTTGTTATAAGATTGTATAATATTTACTTTAATGTGATTATATTTTACAACCTTGAGTTCCACTAAAAGAGAAAAAGAAGAAAGAGTTTGGAGTTATTTTTACTTTGTTATGGACATAGTCCAAAGACACATCAAATATAGTTCCTATCTGTTCAAACCATTATGGTACACATATTAATCTTTAAGTATTTTTCATTTTATTTTGCTATAGCTAACCCAAAACACATCAAATTAAGTTATCGGCAATTAAAACCAATAGGGTACACATATTGACCTTGATGTAAATATCATTTTAGCAATATTAAAGATATCCACCATGATGATGACTTCTTTGTATCTAAATCTTTCTAACACTTTTTCTAAGAGAAGATATTGCCCACTTCTCTTTTGACAGCAATAATATATTATTTACTTTTTTACCACTCTAGTTAGAATATATCCCCAACGTTACTTTTTACTTTTGGTGCATGTGCAACATAATTTCCTTCACTTGTACAAAAACCAAACTCAACCAATGAATATGTATGACATGCTCAAACCATCACCAAACAACACAGGGACTATTTAATAGATGGTGTCCTTATTCACAAACTCATCACAAATTGAATGATATCAATAATTTAATCAAACCAAAAGTGTATACAGGTCAATTTTAATGCAATTTAGACTATTTATTCCAACTTCTAGCAAAATATCATGTTGGTTTTTAGGTTTACTAAAATGTCAACCATGCCTTCTTTTGGTCTCAAAATATATAGTTAATTTTGTTCAGCAATCTAATCACAGAAACCACACCCTTTCTGAAGAAGGGTCTTCTCATTCATCTAAGCGCCTCCATGAGTTGAAGAAGCTTGGAATCCACCACACAGTTGCATTAATGCTAATTAATGTTTGTGAGATTTGTTTTTCACAATGCCTATCCTTCATTCAAATTTTCAATTTGATTTTTTCCCTATGTGCCTAATCTTCATTCTTTCTCAAAGTATTGTTTACTTTAGTTTTATTATACCCTCTAATATTTTTCCATGGCTCTGTTTCTGAAAATGAATGGTTTGTCAAAATTTTCAATATATGATGGACACTGGAGTAATGATGAAAAAAATCCTTAGGTTCTTTTCCTACTCCCCCATCCTCTATTTGACTCTAATCAGTTTATTATATTTATTCATTTGCAAATAATGGAAAACTCTCGTTCTTGCACTTGGTAAACCGTGGTTCCAATTTGATGAAATCAATACCAGTTGATGCTTGGAACTATTTTTCACCATCACATGTTCATTTGTAGGCTTTACGATAATAAGTTATGTATCCAGTCACACAAAACACCTCTATTGATAAATAAGGGCACATTCACTACTACTTTTATGTTGTAATCATTGATAAAGTGTACCTCCACTATGCATTGAAATTATCTTTTGAGACTATATTGTTTCTTTTTTGTTGTTTCTATGAAAAAACTATACTCTATCCATTTCATTAGACCTAGCTTTATCTATTAAAAATGTAGTTGCTCAGTAATCCACAACTCACTGATCCATTTTTATATTTTTCTATAGTTTTCATTTTGAATTCAAACCACTATCATCTAAATTTGGAAGTAGGGTCCGTGAAGGTATTAGATGACATACAAAGGATAGTAACGTAATGTTAGATGACACTTGTTTTAGTTTAAATAATTTACAATTTAAACCAAATCATGTGCCTCACTCAAATTGAACCAAACTGATTTCATGGTAGTCTACTTTTTTTCCCAGCTCTATTTTGGTTGTGAGGATCTTTTAGACCGCCTTATTACAATGCTCTAAATTTAAATAGAAGTTTCCATGTATGTTTCTTTCGGTACTCTATATATTGGTTTTAGTTGTGGATATGCCATGCTATTGAGTCTAGTTTCAGGATTTTCAGGTGACTTACACTAGTTTTTTCTAAGATGAAATGTATGCATGATCACTTCTAATAATCCCTTCTAAATCAGTTATCTTCTTAACAAATGTCCCTGAGGTTTCAACTAAATATTCTTTTGTAGTAGTGTTGTATTTTCTTGGCACAGTATGAATATGACATAGAGCTACTCAGCCTTTCGGCAACCACCATTTCCATAGAGGATGATGCATCACGAAGTAGCTCCATATCAATGCAATGTGTCCACTCTACAAGTATAACATCCATATAGGAGATGTGCTAGTACGATTCATGAATAGTCAAAGACAAGTTGTTTATACATGTCATCCAGGTAAGTGGATACTCAGAAACACACTCATAGGCGATTTCATGGAGTTCTTTATCTCTACATTAACTTCATCTGTCTTCTTCTTTTTCAAACTGTAAGTGGAGCACCAATTCCAAAAGCTAGCTTAGCTTCAGCTAGATCAACCTTTAGCTTCTTCTTAAGACTTCGTTTGGTCATGCACTGCTTGAATATATTTGAATTGTCAAGAGCTCTGCTACTTATCTTCTGACTTGTAACTTCTATGGAAGAATTCTTACAATGTTTTATATCTGTCATCCCATTGACATTGTAAAATTATGTTTGTGACTTGTGAGCTACTCTATTGCATATCTATGCCCCCTACTTAGACAGAAAGTTTGCCTATGGAATATTTGAAGAGTTATGTTATCCTTGTATTAGGAGACTCTTGATTGGGTTTTCACCTGGATCTGAGTATGATGCCCCTAATAGATCAGTTGATTCTCATCACTTAACTAGAGATTGGAGAGATAGATTCAAAGTTACACAACTATGAACCCATTTCAGAGTAGACTTGTGAATTTGTCTTACCTTCTCCACCTATCCAACTTTGGCCTTATTTAATGAACTAACTACACATAGATTCTTAGTTTCGTACTTACACTTTGATCATTTATATTGATGAACTGTATTTGTAGTTAACCAAAAGATATAAATAGGTATCATGATATTTAGGTTAATGCACATCGTCTGTGTCTCTAATAGTTCCATTTCTTATAAGTTTGACAAGAGGGATTATTGGGCTAGAAATCCTAATCTGGCAAGTATGAGTTTAGGTTAACTGTTCCATTGACCTTTGAGGGTGATGCTAAATTACTAGTCAATAGTTAATTTCAGGAGCCTCTGTATTTGAAGAGTAGCCTTGCTGACATGTTGAAAGATATTTTCTCCGATCTTGGTTATTGTGACTTGAGTTTGAAGGGGCTACTATTAGTTTCTAATGGTTTTTCCCTATTTCCGTATTGTCTCTCTCTCCATATACAACCATTATGTATTGCTTTGGGTGTTCCCTGGTATGGGGTTGTTTAAGAAGACCTTATATGCATGTTAAATACATTCTTGTTGAGCTTGTTGGGTTTTGAATCTTTCTTTATAGCTCTATGGTATCATTTCCTAATCATCCTAATTCTTGATTTCTTTCATCATGTCAATTCTTGATTTCCCCTCGAACTATTGCCTAGTTCATCATGTCAATTCTTTATTTCTTTTTATTCATTTTAGTAACACATGGTATTGTTTCCTAATCACATCTTCTTCAATGATTGTTGCTGGTTAATTTTTAGGTCTCCATCTCAATTTAGATAGGGTTGAATATCTTTTTGTTTGACCGACCTCCATTATTGTTGATAGATGAATATTAGTCTAGAGAGATGTCATGTTTCATCATCTTAATTACCTAAACAAGCATGTTGTTTCCTTATCTTGTTTCTCTGCAATATATACTATTCTTTCACTATGAGAATGTGATGCATTATGCATGGCATCAACTTCTACATATTTTAACAACTGGCAGTATCTCTTGTACTCAACGATTTGACCATAGTTGTTCATTCAACTTCTTAGCTCTAGCCTAACGTAGTGGTTTAAATGTAGTTAGAAGTTATGTTTTTCCCAAAAACTCTACTTAGCTCAGTTGGAAAATCTTGTAAGTCCACTCTTAGGTCATTGGTTTAATTTAGGTGGGCTCAAGCTTATTGTTTTCCTCTTCAATACAATTGTCTAATCTACGAAGTGAGGGATGCTATTTCGTAATGAGCATTCAACAAACTGGTTATCAGCGTTGCACAAGATGTTTGACCTTAGCTTAATCTGGTGCTTAGGGTCTTTCCTTGGATGCAAATATAGAATTCTATGGATTCATTGAAAAATTAATTATTATTCAAGATTTGTGCATCACTGAAGTCATCTCAGTTGTAATACATATAACTGTAATTGGAACAACATTATAAGACAATCCTTATGTTGCTTATTCAGATTTGACGGTTGATATTATCCTTTTTTCACTATTTTGAGGTGTTGTTAATTATTTGATCTTACTATAATCAAAATTCATTACCTCTTGACATAGATTAAACATAGTTGAATGAAAAAAGGGGTCCATGTAACAGAAATACTGACATTTGAATGTTGGAAGCTTTATACACTGTTTTGATATATTACATTTGGAGGTAGCTCAACATTTCTAAATTTTTTAGAGGTATATGTGTATGCCTTTTACTTTGTTTGACTAGTTATTTTGCTTATCCCTTATAATTAATAATGGCTAGATTTTTAATCCACCAAGTAACTTTTAGGCCAAACTAATGCAACAAATATCTATATGAACATGGTATAGATCTTAGGTAGTCCAGGTAACATTAGCATAGGGTTGTGGGGAAGTTTCATCTCATTTTTTCTTAACAATTGTACTTCCAATGAAACAATGCAACATAAAAGTCAGTTTTGTTTGCAAGAATTGGCTCCCCACCGGTAATCTCTAAAATAACCTTTCTGAGCCCATTTCATTCATATGTTACTGCCTAGACTATGTTATAAATTATTGTTGGCATGCTACAAGTTATCATGTATATTACATCTCAAATATGTTTTTGAAATGGTCTTATCCCTATTTCTAGCAGCATTTGCTGCGTGATTAATAGGTTTCTTGTAAAATTAACTCAAAACTTTGATATTTCAGATCCTAGATTCCTACTCTGATATCTTCTGATTATTCTGGGATGGAGCTTGATTATGTATTGAAGTGTTTGCATGTGCTCTATGCTTGGAACTGAAGCTTGACTCTTCTTTTTGCTGTCTGAATTGTATGGGTAAGTTGATGGGCATTGAAAGTTATTCAAAACGCTTATATATGGAGGTATGTGGCTTTGAATTTTGTATACTGATTATTAAAGCCCGTATGACCCTAATCTTTAGGAGTAAAGATGGGGTAATACCCTGGGCTCTACCCCCATCAAAACAAAGATTAACTTGAGAAGCCTTCAGCTTCTCCCAACCCTCTCACATAGAGGACTCAGCTTAAATGGGGATGCCAGACAATTACTATTAATGTCCACATACTTCTAATTTGTCCTCAAAATCATGCTTTTATGAGCCACTTCCTTCTTTCTAATGTGGATCTTGTGCTAGACACTCTTCAACCAAGTATTTCCAGTCTCTGTTCATAAGACTTAACCTTGTAGATCTAGCCCCCCTCTATAGTGCCGCCTTGGTTCCATCTAAATTCACTCCCCTTTGACTAAAATGTTATATCCTCAAATACATAATTCACACCCTAAACCCTTCTTTGAGCAAAACCACATTGCTAGGGAAATCCTAGTCTGCTAGGATAGGCTAACAAAACACCTTGCATATGAGATGTAAGTTGTAACAGGTTCTATAACTGTCAATCGGGGAGAGGGAATAGCGGTGAACCACCAATGCAATATGACAATGTGTACTATGTATTATGCCTACTTTGCTCCTTCCAAGTCAGATTTTGCATCACCCAAAAAAGTTTAGGATTTGCACCACGCATTATGCTTATATATTGTAGGAGATGGGTGATTGTCAATGAAAGGAAGGGGCCTGAAATCAAAATGTCCTTCACATACATGGTTATGAAACCCTACCACAATGTTTTATTATCTTTACAAGTTAGTGAGCGTTATGCCAGGAACTTTCCCAAATAGTTAAAAGAGAACAATGATAACTTCTCCACCCCTTCATTGTAAAGGGAGATGACATATTCCCTGATTGATGAGGTATCCAGTTAATCCAACATGGCACATGATATGACACATAAATATCCTTCTAAAAACACTTTTTGCTTAATTTACACCATTATGATATTGTCTCTAAATTAGACATGCATGACATGAACTCCATTCTTATAAACTAGTTCATACTACACTTAATTTATTTCTCTAAATTAGACCTTCATGACATGAACTCCATTCTTATGAAGCTAGTTCAAACTACACTTAATTTGTATAAGAAAGAGGTATTAGTAGTAGGACACAAGAGGAGGGCAATGAAGAGGATAAGTAGGATTTGGGTGAGTAGGATGAGGAGAATAAGGAGGTAAAATTAGAAAAAGGGTGTGGGTTTTGGAATTATACTCATATTTATGTTGTCTTGCCTTTTGGTTGATTGCCCAAACTGGTAATTGGTTCACTGCATCACTATTTCAATAGGATTCCACCAAATTCGGTCAGTAAAGTATAATTAGCGGTTTTGGGGTCTGAATGAATTGTCCTGGACACTGGTTGAGCCAACAAGTTATATATGGTTCTAGAAATTCTGAGCTTATATCAATGTATATTTGATAATTAAACAAATTAGTCATTAGCATTTAGCAAGATGATATGTTAACACTGATATCGATATGATAAAAATATAAAAAAAGAGATTGTTGTACTCCCATTTGTTAGACTATCACACATAAGATTATAACTATAGAAGTTACATATATTCAATATTTTCAATATGAAGTGGTAAATTAAAAAAAATTGATAAGCTCTTCACCTAACAATTGACCCAGTAGTTCAACCGGTTTGGTCAATGTGCCAAGGGGCATCTTGGAATCACGATGAGTATTTAGGGTACCTGTATGTCTAGGAATTTTTTTTTAATCTAGGAATGTTAATTCTAAGTAGTGGAATTGATCTATCATGGTTGGTTTCAAACTTTTGTTCGTGAGAAAGCCACATATTACTGCATCCAAGAAGAGGTGAAGGTGGTAATGAAAAAGGGCTATTTTACTTTCTTACACGTCTCTGAATTAGTGAACTATAAAGCTAATCATTGTTGCTATTATTTTTAATAATTCATTGCAATGGTAATGACTCAAGTTGACTTGAGTAATATGGTTTGTAGCATGCGAAAATGATAGCATCAATTGATAAGCCAAAAGAACCAAGCATCAGTAGAATTAAGAATAGAGTTTATCACCACTGCAAATTATTCAATGAGGGTGAACAGATAAGATGAAAATAATGGTAGAGTCATGGTAGGGAGGGGACATGTTGTGGTAACTTGTGCTTAAAGAAAATCTATAACCTAACCAACTTGAATGAAAGGGAAACAAAGTAGTGAAATGACTGAAGTTTATGGGATGAAGCCCAACTGAGCTAAATGCAACTTGTAAGAGTAGCAGTCAGCCTAGCATAAATGCGCATAGATCTACAGATTATAAGTAGAAAGGTTATCTGTGTCTCTTTTTTTTCTTTTTTATTATTTATTTTGTTAAAAGTCCAAACAACTAGTGGAGACAATGGGTTGACAGCTAATACTCTCATAACCACAATCGAGCAACATGATGCTCTTCCTTAATCATAGAAGGGATGCTTGGACACAAGGAGAGACACATCAATAATAAGGGATAGGGGACACCCTTCTTAGCAGTGCCAGTTCAAACAGCTTGCAGGACTTAGGTTTATTCTTCTTTATTCTATGAAGAAAACACAAATTTCTAGGAGTCATTGCTTACAAGATAGACAAAATAAGGTATCATAAGGGCTTGCAGTGGTAGAAGTAGGGTAGCCAAAAATAACATTTGTTTCCTCTGCAACTTTTGATTCCTCGGTTTGGAGCTTTTTTGTTGTTTCAAAATTTGTCATATAAGGGGAGTGAAGAATATGTTATAAACTATAATACAACTTGTTCCATTTGTTATTGGTATCTCATATTAGATTTTTACTTTTTATGCCATGGGAAAGAATACAAAAATCTATAAGTGCTTAAGCTTTGTGTTGTGGTGGCTTCTTGCTAATGGGGCTTCCATCCATCTTTCTTTGGCTTCTTTTTAATGGTTTTTTAGCAGTAGAAATCGAAAGTATGATGCCTCTAATACGGGAATATCTTGATGGATTGTCAATTTTTTGAGTTGATACTACTACATGAATGCTCAACCTTTTGTTTCATGTGATTACTTAAGTCTATAGAGGCAGAGTTGGTCACAACGATATTTTCGTCAACATTTTTATTGCACAACATTGTTGCCTATTATGGCAAGTTGGATTATGTTACATTCATATTCATGAGTCTCTTTTCATGCAATCAACCCCTCACCTTTATGAATGGCTTTTCTACTACTTGTAGCCTACAACACCATATCTTATTCATACCTTTTTATACGTTTACTTGTTTTTGATGCAAGAGAATCTGGGGTATATTTTTTACATCCGAGCAAGATATTCTAGAGTTGACTTCATTTCTGATGCATCTTGTTTATGAAATGAAGGAGATTTGATTTTTGGAATAGGATAGCTGCAGGAAGAAACTCAAGAATAACTATGGTGAATCTGTTGCAATAAAAGACCCTACAACCATGTGATTCACAGAGGATCTCTTATCTTTTGAACCATAAATGAGTTTTCTTCATATTACCTACCTTGATGGTAGTACCAATGAGTCAATTGAGTCTCTTTTGGAAAGAGACATTTCTCAGGAAACTTATAAAACTACAATGAAACTCTGGGGGATTGATGATATTCCCATTTATGCCATCTCTTGATGAAGGTTCTTCCACATCATGTGTTGGAACACTATTGTGCATTGGTTTCTTTCATACTTCTGGTTTATATGTGCAACCTATCACTATCTATCTATGTTTCAATTTAAATCTCTAAAAAGGACTATAATTCATATGAAAGAGCAACATCACTCCGTATAATGTGATTGAAATGCTTCAATTTGATGACCATCTTGATATACTTGAGAGCCTAACCTATTCCATATAATTTCTCATTGATTGATAACTACACTTTTAAGAAAAATAAATATAGAAGTCAGTGATAATGGTATTTGTTAGACTGAACATATATGCTTATTATTTCTGTGCACCATACTTGTCTCTGGCCTTGCTTACAATGACTGGTACTATTTCCTCATGTTGTAAGATACATTCAGCAATATGCTTCTCTAATTTTCATTATTGTGTATTTTCACTACTACAGAAATAGCATTCAGTGACACTTTTCTGGGCGTCGGTTATTAAGGAAAACCGACGCCTTCTATGTTAGGCGTCGGTTGTTTACGAAAACCGACGTCTATATTCGAAGACCAGCCAGACACGGGTACCACTTTGTCTTCAGCGTCGGTTGTTTATAACAAACCGACGCTTAAAGTCGCCCGCGAAATCCATATTTCGATCAAAAAAAATAGTGTCATTAGCAGCGTCGGTTATTTAGGTAGAAACCGACGCCTATGTGCGATGAAAATTTGTGCGAAAAGTGTCACCTTCAGCGTCGGTTATTCAAGGATAACCGACGCTGAAGGTGGTTCCCGCCAAACAATTTCATGAAAATATCGTCCAATTGGACGTCGGTTTTTTCAAACAACCGACGCTAAAGATGTTTAGGCGTCGGTTGATTTAAACAACCGACGCTATTTGGGAACTTCATAACCCTCGATCGCCCGACTCTTCCCCTTTCTTCTGTTTCATTGTGAGCGATTTCCCTATTTCTTCTTCAGCTCCCCTTCTCCGGCGATTTCTTCTTCAGCTCCCCTTCTCCGGCGCCCCCTTCTCCGCCACCACTCCTACTCGCCGCCGCTCCTGCCGCCGTTGGACACCAGCTCTGCGTCGCCGCCACCGCCGCCGCCTGCTCGCTGCCGCTCCTGCTCCTGCTGCTGCGCTCTGAAGTCTCCTGCTCCGTCGCCTGCTCGCCACTGCCTGCTCGCCTGCACCGCCGCCGCCTGCTCGCCGCCGCGCACTGCTGCTCTCCTCGCCGTGCACAGTTGCTCTCCTCTCCTCACCGCCGGTGGCTTCTTTGGGGTAGGTCTCTGCTCAGGCCACGCCGCTGCTCTCTAGGCCAGGCATTCTTCCTATTCCCTCAAGGTACTGCTTTCTTCCTCCTTCCTTCCTTCCTCCACGCCGCTGCTCAGGCCAACTAGGGGAAGTAACATTTGTCTGCATCAAAGACACCTCCTTGGGCTTTATTCTCAACAATTCTTAGAACAAGTAATAAATCACAAGCATATATACGTATATGGGTTCCCTTTAGGTCTTCATAATGTATTTATATTCAGTTTATAGTTACCATTGCATACATTGTTGTTTGAGCCTTATGATGGACTTTTGGATTGCAAATGACTGGGATTTTCCTAGTGAATGTTCTAAATTTGTAGGCCCAATCGAGATTAAATTGAGAGCTCATTCTCTCCTTATATTGGCAAGGTGAGGCAAAAATAATTCCACAAGTGATTCAAATCTCCTATCCCACACTTTACCCATCTTTGTCATGCCTCATTACCAGGGTTAGTGTCATGCTAATCCATTGATATTCATATACGGAGTGACCCTGAGTTTATTGAAATATATCACGAGATTGTGGGTCATCTATGAAGATACCCTTGTGGTGCATTATGTGTGATTTTATAGCAAACAATTATATAAGATTTTATTCTAGATTTAATCAAACCCATTGTGCAATAATCATTCCCCGCGAGCATACATGTCTTATTGCAATATATTTTTATGTGATCCCAACATATTAAATTGAATTAGAATGATTTCATGAATTATAGGGTTTTAAAGTTGATAAACATGTACATGCGGAAATAGGGTTATTAAACCAATGGTTATAACATAGTATGATCTTAATCTGATCTGGATGTTCATAATAATGTAGTATGTTAAATATGATGATTAGGGATACATATAATGTCTAGTAAAGATTCCTAGACCTTTTGTTTGAAACTATTGATTTCTTGATTTATTATTTAATAATGCTCTGTTGATTAGGATTAACCATGTTGCTTGTAGTTTATAGACAATTATTATATATAAGAATGACAACACATGTATTTGTTGGCCTAGAAACCCGTCCAAGATTTACTCATTAGGAGTAAATCTTGGATAGTCCCTGGTTTGGGACTGTTCTTGAACACCTAATCTCACTTAGGATGTAAGTGTATAATGTGTATTGGGTTTTTGAGAAACTTTCAGTAGCATTTCCCCGTTTGTTCTCTAAGTACATATGTACTTAGAGAACAGTGGGGAAATGCTGCCGAAATTTTCTTGAAAACCAAATACGCATTATACACTTACTAGTGAGATTAGGTGTTAAAGGATGGGATAGGTGGTACACATTTATTATATATAAGAATGACATCAAATGTGTTTGTTGGCCTAGAAACCCGTCCAAGATTGACTCATTAGGAGTAAATCTTGGATAGTCCCCGGTTTGGGACTGTTCTTGAACACCTAATCTCACTTAGGATGTAAGTGTATAATGTGTATTGGGTTTTCGAGAAAATTTTGGTAGCATACAGCGGGGAAATGCTACCGAAATTTTCTCGAAAACCCAATACACATTATACACTTACTAGTGAGATTAGGTGTTCAAGGATGGGATAGGTGGTACACATTTATTATATATAAGAATGACATCACATGTGTTTGTTGGCCTAGAATGTGAACAATCATTGTTTTTTATATTACTTGTACATTGGTATAAATTAGAATGAACAATCACTAAATTATATACTGTTTGTATGGCATCCGGCTTCATTGTAGATATCTATTATTGTTGGCCTAGAAACCCGTCCAAGATTGACTCATTAGGAGTAAATCTTGGATAGTCCCCGGTTTGGGACTGTTCTTGAACACCTAATCTCACTTAGGATGTAAGTGTATAATGTGTATTGGGTTTTCGAGAAAATTTTGGTAGCATTTCCCCGTTTGTTCTCTAAGTACATATGTACTTAGAGAACAGCGGGGAAATGCTGCCAAAATTTTCTCGAAAACCCAATACACATTATACACTTACTAGTGAGATTAGGTGTTCAAGGATGGGATAGGTGGTACACATTTATTATATACTAGGGAAATGCTGCCTAATCTTTTCCTAATATATACTTGTTTCCTAATATATACTTGTTTTCTCTGATCATAGAATGGATAGATCATGGATGTCCATTCGTAATCGTTGCACCCCAGAGTTTATATCTGGTCTTGATCAGTTTATTAGATTTTCCGAGGAACATAGGAAAAAACCTACAGATAGGTTCTACTGTCCATGTAGGCATTGCGGTAACAACTTGAAAGTCAACACTGTTGAGGAAATCAAAAGTCATGTCATGTGCAACGGGATTGTACAAGGCTATACAGAATGGCACTGGCATGGAGATATTTCAAAATCAAAACCAATAGATGTCGATAGCAGTGCTTGGGTGGAAGAAGAAATTTCCTCTGATGACGTAAATGTGAACGAACCAGTTCCAGCAGACATCGTTGATGCGATGCTGGATAGTTGTAGGGTAGAGCACACCGATCCACCTCCTATCTTTACAAACATTGTGCATGATGCTGAGATACCGTTATACACAGGCTGTGCTAAGTTTACGAAGCTTAGCGCTGTGTTGAGATTGTATAAGTTGAAAGCTAACAATAGATGGAGTGACAAAAGCTTCACTTCATTGTTGACTTTGATGAAAGAAATTCTTCCTGAAGGAAACGAGCTTCCAATCTCAACATACCAGGTAAAGAAAATGTTGTGCCCAATGGGAATGGAGGCCAAGAAGATACACGCATGCCCGAATGATTGTGTATTATTTCAAAAGGACTATGTAGATTTGAAAGATTGTCCAAAATGTGGTGCGTCACGGTATAAATTGACGACTTCGGGGGAGTCTAAAACTAGTTCTCCTGCCAAGGTGTTGTGGTATCTACCTATAATATCATAGTTTCAACGCTTGTTTGCAAATCCGAAAGATGCGAAGAATTTGAGGTGGCATGCAGATGTTAAGAAAAATAATGATGGGATCCTACGACATGCGTCTGATTCCCCACAGTGGAAGAAGATTGATCTATTGTACCCTAAATTTGGTGAAGAAGATAGGAATCTAAGACTTGGGCTTTGTACAGATGGGATGAATCCATACGGGACATTGAGCAGCCAACATAGCACTTGGCCAGTCATGCTTGTTATATACAATCTTCCTCCCTGGATGTGTATGAAAAATAAGTACGTTATGTTGTCATTGTTGATATCGGGCCCTAAACAACCCGGAAATGATATCAATGTTTATCTTGAACCTTTGATTGATAACTTAAAGAAACTTTGGGCTGAAGGTGTGATGACCTATGATGCTTCAGCAAGAGAGACATTTCGTTTGCACGCTATGTTGTTTTGCACTATTAAAGACTTTCCAGCATATGGGAATTTGTCTGGATATAGTGTCAAAGGAGCTAAAGCGTGTCCTATATGTGAAGAAAACATTGATTCAATAAGACTAAAACATGGCGGCAAGACTGTATATCTTGGTCATCGAAGGTTTCTTTCAAAATTCCATCCGTATCGTAGGAAGCGTAAAGCATTCAATGGATGGAATGATGAATGGAGTGCACCTAAACCTATACCAGGGGATGTTGTTTATGAAAGAGTAAAAGACATTGTCAATGAATTTGGTAAGAAATCACAATGTAGTATGGCCACACAGAGTGACAATTCTTCATTCAAGAAGAAGTCAATATTTTGGGATCTTCCTTATTGGAGTTCTTTGACAGTCAGGCATTGTATCGATGTAATGCACGTTGAGAAAAATGTCTGTGATAGCATCATTGGTACTCTATTAAATATACCAGGTAAGACTAAAGATGGGATAAAATCCAGACTGGACCTACGTGAAATGGGAATAAGGTCAGAATTAACAGAATTACGTGAAATGGGTAATAAAAGAACATACTTACCTCCCGCTTGTTACATGTTGTCTAGAAAGGAGAAGAAAACTTTTTGTGAATGCTTGGTAAATGTTAAGGTGCCACATGGTTACTCATCCAACATCCGTAGATTGGTATCAATGAAAGATCTGAAGTTGATAGGTCTTAAATCTCATGATTGTCACACTCTAATGCAACAAATATTGCCCGTGGCAATTCGATCTATATTGCCGAAGCATGTAAGGTTTGCAATTACCAGACTTTGTTTCTTTTTCAACAGTCTATGCAGCAAAGTTATTGACCCTGATACTCTCGATAATTTGCAAAGAGAAGTGGTTGTTACCCTATGTCAGCTTGAGATGTATTTCCCTCCTTCGTTCTTTGATATCATGGTACATCTTGTTGTCCACTTGACTAGGGAAGTGAAAATGTTGGGACCAGTTTTCTTGCATTGGATGTATCCCTTTGAACGATACATGAGTGTTTTTAAAGGTGATGTTCGAAACCGTTATCGGCCTGAAGGGAGTATTATTGAAGGTTATGTGGCGAGAGAGGTTATGGATTTTTGCAATGACTTTCTCAGTGGTAATGACACTCCTGATAATGACAAGAATATTGAGGAGGGCAAAGGAATTTTGGGATCACGGGTGAAAGTAATCAGCTGTGAGCAGTTGGAACAAGCTCACTTGTATATTTTACACAATATGGACGAAGTGAGTGTTTATATCGAGGAATATACCAATTTCATAAAGAGACAACATCCTCGAGCAAGTTCAATGTGGCTTGCTAGAGAGCATAATAAGACTTTTACTAAGTGGTTTGAAGATAAAGTCTTACATCAACTATCTCAAACACCAAATGATATTACAGAAACTATCAAATGCCTCGCCTTTAAACCAAAACCGAATGTTATGTCTTATGAAGGGTTTGACATTAATGGATTCACATATTACACAAAGCGCCAAGATGATAAGAGTGTCGTCCAAAATAGTGGGGTCACTCTTCAAGCGTCGACTATGTACTTTGCAAGTGCAAAGGATAAGAGTCCACGTGAAGCTAAAATGTCATATAACGGTGTCATTGAGGACATTTGGGAGTTTGACTACATAGATTTCAAAATTCCGCTCTTTAAATGTAATTGGGTTGATAACACCAAAGGAGTTATAGTGGATGAATTGGGTTTCACTTTGGTGAACTTTGAAAATATTGGCGAGAAGGGTGAACCATTCATATTGGCATCACAGGCGAAACAAATATTCTATATCGATGATCCTGTGAATGATAAATGGTCGGTTGTTCTTCATGGTAAAAGACAGTTCATTGAAGATCCTATAGATGAAGAAGAGTACTATGATAAGTATGATGACTCCAGTCCATTCTCAGTTGGGTTGCCAACTCCACAAAATATTGAAGCTAATGATGACTTATATGTGCGCGGAGATCACAATGAAGGATTGTTAATTGATAAAAGATCACAATTTTAGAGACATGTATGTTTATACAAATGCTAAATGTTTGCCTTTTTCTAGTTAATACAAATGCTAAATGTTTGCCTTTTTCTAGTTAATACAAATGCTAAATGTTTGCCTTTTTCTAGTTAATAGAAATGCTAAATGTTTGCCTTTTTAATGACATTTTCAGATGGCTGACCATGATGAGCATGATGTCCATGATGAGCATGAAGTCCATGATGAGCATGCTGTCCATGACGAGCATGGCGAGGATACTAATGTAAGTTCTAAAAACATATCCTGTATTTCTATAAAATTCATTATCTTCTAGTTATGTCATATATCCTATATTTCTATATTGGGCTAAGTTAGTGTGTTTTATTTTTGTCAAATTTTAGGTTGATGCACCTGTACCCACTGAAGCACTGGAGCAACTTGATGCGCAACACCAGACACTTAACAAGAAAAGGGGCATCACTCTGTTGAAGAAGTTATTAGCGCTAAGTGGTAGTGGATCCAAATTGGTGGTGGAGTTTGATAATGGAGGAAATCCAATTGGAGTGAACCGCAATAATTTTGTGAACTATCTTGGGTGTACCACTCGGAGCCATTGTGGTGTTAAGTATGACAATTGGCATAAAGTTCCTCAAGGGAAAAAAGACTTGATATGGAAGGATTTATGCGTGAGTTATTATTATTTGCAATTCTATTTTGTAGATTACAAATTCTATTATTTGCAATTCTATTTTGGATACTAGTTAATAACATTTCTATTTTACAAAATCTGTTTGCATTGGATGAGAAGTTGCATCGTAAAAATGTGATGCAACGCGCTGGAAAGATGCTTAGGAATTATAGGACAAATCTGAACAGAGAATACATAAAAGAGGGTGATAAGAAGAAGAAGTCAGCCCTTCAACAATGGAACTTCTTGGACAAAGAAGATTGGGACAATTTTGTTGCTTCAAGAAAATCTGAAGAATTCAAGGTATTAGGCGTCACTCCTAATTTAATTAATATACATTGTATTCACCTATTCAAGATAAGCATTTAGTGCTACTAACCAAATCATTAATGTGCATACTAACTAGGCCCTCAGTGACGCACAAAAAGCAAGGTGTGCACTGAATGTGCATGACCACACTATGGGTCCAAAAGGCTATGCAAGCGTTCGCCAAAGACTACAGGCGGAGTCTGCGGCTACTCAGGAGTCTGCTCCTACTCAGGAGTCTGCCACACCCATGCCTCGCCATGATATCTGGATAGCTGGCAGGCAAAACAAGAAGGGTGAAATAAAGAAGCCTGTAACTGCTGAGGCGGCTGCAAAAATGGTAAAATACAACTCTTAGAGAAATTGTTTGAATATTGATTATTTGTGGTGTTAACTTACCAATTTCTATTTATGGTGATTAGCGGGAGCTGCACGAGCAGAGGAAACAAGGCACGTTCATCCCTCAGGGCACAAGGGATGAATTGACAGTTTCTCTGGGTAACCCAGAGCATCCTGGACGTGTTAGAGGTGCCGGCGCTGGTGTTGGCATCAAAGCATTCTTTGGGCCATCCCAGCGCAAACCCAGAGCGGGACTTTCTCAAGAAGAGGTAACCTATTCTTTTTTTAGAATGTTACTGCCAAAGGAAATTCATTAATAAGAAGCTAATGTTTCTTTTATCCATGTATAGGAGAATAAGAGAGTTGAGGATTTAGTTGCTAAGAAGATCAACGATGTAGTTGCTGAGAAGGTCAAGGAAGAATTGCTGCGGTGGCAGGCATCTCATGCTTCCAATACGCCTATGGCGACCCACTCTTCTCCCGATGCATAGACTACGAGTAATCCTGGAGACCCATCGCCTAGCACGTCTGCTGTAAGTATTGTTTATGGCATTGTAGTTAGTCTTTTCAAGTTGTTATGTTTTCAAGATGATATGTATATATGTATAATATTCTTTACATAAATTTGTAGGCATTGAAGCCATGCCGCTTAAGAATGCAAGACTACGTTGTTGCAGAGGCACAAGCTTACCCATCCCTTCCTGGGGAAAGGTTTCACGGGACTCCAATGCCACATGGCTATGTTCGTGTGGGCCCATTACGTGTGTTACCCGATTGGAGGGAAGTTGCGTTGCCATATGCCCACCCAGATATTGATACACTTGGTGAGGTAGAAGACGGGGTGATATTGTGGCCCAAAGCAGATGTCGTCTACACGACTGAAATTGTAAGATAAATTTACATTGATTTAGATTGTTAATGTGTATATATGATGTCAACTGATCTGAAATTATATGTACAGGTTAAAAAGAAGACACCAGGAGCACCTAGGCCTCCACTTCCACTTCCCGCATTACCCGATTGGGTTCCAACTGACCTAACATACCCGTTAGGTCCTGCTTGTAGGGGAATGGCATGTTGGCTACAGGCACATAATGTACATTGCCCTATAATTATTTCTTTAGATGCAGATTATGCAGGTCAATCATACGATAGCTCTTTATTTATACAAGATATTATTGAGCTGTTTATGTATGATTGGCTGAATACATCAATGATAGAGACATGGATAAGGTGAGATCTTGTTTATACATCCATATACCTTGTGTAAGATCCGGTGATCTGGTTTCTTATATATTAATGCATACGCCTATATGTTTTGCAACTACCTAGTCGAAGATCATTGCAAACAATTTGCATTTGATCATGTGGGATTTTTGATTCCATCATTGATTAGTTTGGTAGCTAAAGACCCTGATAATGTTCAACAATACTGTATAGATGCTTTTACAATTTTTGGTCAGCAAAAGAAGACGATAATAATAGCTCCATTCAATGTCAAGTAAGTTTACTTTATTTATAATTTGGACTTAAGAAAATTCCATTTTTATTTTGCATTTTGAGTTATTAATTGTTAACTTCTTACTTCTAGCGGTAGACATTGGGAGTTACTAGTTATTGTCCCCGGGACATTCACTGTTTATTATCTAGATCCTGCGGGGAGTACATTGAATACTAAAATTGGACACGTAATGAGAATGCCATTATTCTGGTGAGAAATATTTCATTTTTATATCCGTTAACATCTTTTATTACATTACTATTTACTTATGCAATTTATTGTGTTATATTAACATGTAGGGGTTTATATGCATTCAAAAAGGCTGGAGGAACGGTCCCAAGGAAAAAGAACCAGCCAATAAATTGGCAGAACGTACAAGTAAGTTCCCGACTCGAATATATATATTATTGATGTGAATTGTGCTTAGTTGTATTATTTTGTATGTTTCAATTTATAGTGTGCTACACAAGACAATGGCTGGGCATGCGCATACTATGTGATGCAATTTATGCAGATGATTATCAAATATGCCGCATTGGACATCGATACCATACATGAGGTATTATATATACTTTCATTAGTTAGTATGCAATATATCAATCTTATCTTATTTTTATATTATTACTTATATATATACATCATTCTCTTGGCAGGTGTTTAAAACTGACAACACTACAGGTAAACGCTTAAAAAATATACATGCTCCATATACGATGGAAGCATTAAATGAAGTAAGAGAAGAATGGGCAAAAGCCATACAAGCAGTGGAAACTGTAAGATATAATTGGGATGTTGATAGCGATAATGAATGATACTTTGTAAATGAATATTTCTGAATGTTAATACATGTATTTGAATGTTTCTATATGTGTGAATGTGAGAATTGAATTTATGTCTGAATGTATGTACTTGTGTGAAATTTTTCTTATGACTTTTGCAGGTTTGCGGCCTGTTTGTAGGCTGATATCAATGGATGTCGTAAACCTGCAGTTCAGTTACTGAACTGCAGGTTCTCATCCTGCTGACCAGCCACAGCAGGCCTGCAAACTGATATGAAAAAAAAAAACAAATAGGCGTCGGTTATTTATAAAAACCGTCAGCAAAGATCTACAGCGTCGGTTATTTATAGATAACCGACGCCTTATGTGGCCAAAGCAGTCCATGAAATGGCGTCGGATATACGTATCAAACCGACGCCTATTTAAATTAGAGGCGTCGGTCTTTTGGTGTATAACCGACGCCAAAAGTGTTCGCGCCACAAAAAATGGCGTCATTTAGGACACTTTATGCGTCGGTTATCTACTAAAAGACCGACGCTATAAGTAGTATTGGCGTCGGTCCGTTAGTAAATAACCGACGCAGAAAGTGCCCTAGCTGACGCCGTTTTATGTGGCGCGAACCCCTTTGGCGTCGGTTATCGACTAAACGACCGACGCCGATAGTTTAAATAGGCGTCGGTTAAACAACCGACGCCGAAGTGTTCGACCTTTAGCGGCGCCCGCATAGGCGTCGGTCGAAAACCGACGCCAAATGGGGTTAAATGACCGATGCCAAAGGCCACTTCTGTAGTAGTGTTTCAACTTCTTTAGTAGCATATGTACAATGATACTTTCCCAATATAACTTGCAAATCAAGTACATATTCTTCTAATTTATTTTCTTGATTTTTAAGAGTACTGAGATTGTCTTCATGATGTTTAAATTTTGGCCCCATCTTTTGTAGTTCAGACTGTAATTTCTGGGAGTGTGACACCATAGTGCTAAAATCCAGCACTTGCACCATTATCATTAGCCATCCAAGTTCTTTCCACTAAGAAGAAGTTGCTGCCACTACAGATTTCAGCGAGGGGAACTCCCAAGATGCCGATTGTAAATGTTACTATGTAGAGAGTCATTGCAACAACAATTGCCATGGTAACACACTGGTTGGTACCTTTACTAATGTTAAATTCATGGATAAGGTATCTTTATTTCTTTCTTGTTTTTAAAATAGTTCATCACTTGTGATTAAGATTCTTAGTCGGGATATGTTTTGGAGATGATTATAGTTCTATAGAGATTACATTTCCAAGCTTGATTGGAGGCAGTGTGAGGCCGTTATGCTTTTGGGTCTATTTTGTAGCTTGATCTATTGTGTATTTTATGTTCTCGAATATATGATTGTTCCTCATCTACCACTTCTACCAAGATCCAATTGCAAACCAAATAGGCCACTCCTTGTAGTGTATACATATGTTTAGATTGACTGAGACCCACTAAATTGAATTCCATGCAGTGAACACGTTCACTCCAGTAGCTCGGATCCCATCTAGTCAGTCTTTGCCAGCTTGTAGTCCTAAGATTGTAGCCTTTATTGACTCTTTGTCATTCTACAGATCATAATCACTAAAAAATTGTTTTTATATAATGACAGTAGTAAACATTAGGACCAAGTTTATAGATCAAATATCATAGTAAATTTCAAGTGAACTACATGTATGAAGGTGACTTATTTATGATATTTTTGCTAACTTTCTATCCATCATAGGTACCATGGTTATCATGTTGCAACTTCTTTAGTTACCTCATCTTACACTAGATAATGAGTCTGACTCCTAATTTACTATAGATGTGTTGTCTAATGATCTCTTTGACACTAATACCCTTTTAATGGTTGAACTATTGATGGTTGCAATTAACTGTAGCATCATTATGTGTCTGATTCTGGTCTTCGGATATGACTTGAAAAGTAATGGGCCTTGACCATGTAGATAAACTACATGGTTCTTTTGTTTATCTGGCCAGACTATTCTTCAAAACATCTATAGGATCCTGATGTGAAGACTAATAGTTTACTGTATTTTTGATGTCATATAACCTCTTAAAGATTGGTGTTATTTTATTATCACCATGGGTAGATACTTCACATCGAACTATTGCCTAGTTCATCATGTCAATTCTTGATTTCTTTTATTCATTTTACTAACACATTGATTTATTTCATAGTCACATATTTTTCAATGATTGTTTCAGGTTAAATTTTAGGTCTCTATCTCAATTTAGACATGTTAGAATATAGAATTGTGTGGATTCATTGAATAATTAATTATTATTCAAGATTTGTGCATCACTGAAGTCATCTCGGTAGTAATACATATGACTGTAATTGGAATATCCTCATAGGACAATCCTTATGTTGCTTATTCAGATTGACGATTGATATTATCTATTTGAATGTTAGGCACACACTCGTGATTTTTTTACAGCTTGTGGAAGAAGGGATTTCCATTGTACAAAATCATCTAAATATAAATGTTTTCTTCACAATCGTGGTACACTAACTTTATATGACATTTCATTTTAGTTTAAATGAATCAATTAGTATGATGAAGAATTGATGAATGAGCTATGATCAGAATTATGTATGCTTAATCTGATTTTGTTAATGTTTGTATAATTTGACTTTGATTCTAGCTTAGTATAAGGGTTGTTTGTAGTGTGAGCTACATGGGGCACTCTGGACAACCTCAAACTCATTATGCATTAGTTGGTCAGCAACATTGGCCTTGAAACTACAAGATAAGTAGGCATACTTGACATTTGACCTCCTTTAAATGGGATCAGCTTTCCAGGTACCTCTACATAGTGCTTTACTCTTCCTTTTCTTTAATCATTGAATAAGTTAATATAATGTTTCATATACCAGAATAGTCTTCCATACTAACAAAGCTATTCTTGTTGTATTACTAAACTTAATAAATTTTGTATTGAATTGACAATGTCTTTTAGGATGTTCAGGGCTTATAAGAACATATTTAAGCATCATAAATGGCTTAATATTTTTTCTCAACGGTAACTATAAACTTATAATAGTTGACATCAAACTTTCTAACTTACAACACCTAGGCTGACATGGGCAAACATTAGTAGACACCTACGCTTCTAGGTTTCCAATATTTAGTCTTTTTACATATATGTATATATATATATATATATATATATATATATATATATATATATATATATATATGATTTCTCAGTGATATAATGATGTAAATGAAACATAAAACCATTCTAGATGAATAAATATGAAGAAGACGAATTCCACTTTAGGAGTTTTCATCCCAAAATATTCTAGCTCATAATATTAAATTCAGCTTTGATGTACTAGTGGCATGCTCCTTGGGTCATTAGAACTCTAGATTTAGAACTCCAGATGATGGTAATTAGGTTGAACACCATTACATATGGTTTCTGTATGTAGAAACCTAGATGAAGAGTCATTAGGCTGGAAGGCGTCAACTTCTTCATCATTGGATAAATATATTGATTCCTCAACTGGTAAGCTTGCACTACCCTTTCTGACCTTGTTAGATGAGACAACTTTTGCCGGCTCACAGCCAATGCGTGCAGCTGGATCACTGGATTATGAGTGTCATTCAGACTTGATTTGGAATTTTCGACATGCTCTAGATGACATGGGGATTAACACCTTGTTTCCATAATGACTTGAAATGAGAGCAAAACCCATGTTCAAAGACTGATTACATGACAACATATGATCATATCACTAATTTGCACGACCAATGACTTATTTTCTAATATAAAGCTTATGTTGACCCTGTACGACCATCTAATAATGGACCAACGTTTCTGTGAAGCCTTGTCTTGTTAGCCCTGGGCTTGAAATAGTTCTTGTGTTATGGTTTTTCCATGTTTTGACTTAGTTGGATGTGCCTTTAAAGGAATGTTATTTTGCTAAGTTTTCTGTTTGACTTAGATTTTTGGGATAAGGTTTATGCTTGAGAGAGCACCTTCATGGATTTGGTGTTTTGGGCTCTGTTTAGGTATGATTGGACCATGTGAAAAGGTTGATTATAGTGACCTTTCATATACATTTGACTATGTGTGACCACTTGTTCTGACTGGTGCATGAAATGGACCGTGTGAAAGGGTTGATTTCTATATTGGCCACAGATAGGTAGGCCAGAAGTAAAACCCAGAACATGCCCCTACCTAACATTTGGGGCACCAGTATCAACAAATGGAACATAATGGCCATCATATGGAATAGGATCGCAGTATGCTTTAGGTCTATAAGTACCACTATGAGGCACTCATCTATACCCAGCTTCATCAGAAATTATTTTAGGATGTGTGTGCCATAGATTAGAAACAGACTGAGATGGATTGATATTTCCACACAAGTTGTCAATGCTTGATATAGCATCACCAATATTTCCACACCAGTTCAATTCTAAATACAATATTTATGTGGTTGCAACTGTCAAGAAAGCTATGAAATACTATTTCCTTGGCATCCCTTACAACTTCATGACTAAATAGTATAAAATCTACCAGAATATCAATAGTATTTGAAGTTTGTATGAAATTCATATTCTAAGATGGTTAGAAACGACCCAGAGTTCACCAAAAAGAAAAGAAATGCAGAATTCATAGAATATCTTTTCACCATGTCACCCAAATAATTTATTATCCACTATTATTACCTGGGCATAGAAAAGGTATAATAGTGTGGAGAAAAATTTTAAGAAAGCATTGCAAATCAACATAATTTCTTTATGCAATTTAACTATTAGATGTTTATCGTTCAAATATGACAATTGATGGTATCTGTACGGGATTCCGTACATCCCAAAATAAGAAAAAGCATGCTAGTAAATGGCATGCAGGGTGATGCATTTATTATGAAAGACATGAGTCTTATTAACAAAATTGAGTGGTAAAATGATGAGATACATAGCAAAAACCGATCACACAAATAGATACATAAACATCTGAAAATGTAATTATAGAATTCACTCATGTATAAGTCCTTTAGTGTCCAAATTGTGATCATCATCTTCCAAAAACCTTTAAGTCTATGCCTTGTCCAATAAAAAGTAGAGTACATTGTTAGATAGACCATATGCGATTTGACTTTTAACTACTTTATGATGGTCTCATGATTGTTGTATGGTTCTTTATGATGGCTTGTTGTCCCTCCATAACCAAAGAAACAATATAAAAGAAAGGGATTCTCCTTGCCTCTAATAATCTTTGGCCATCTACATCCCATTCAAAATAGAATTTTCAAGAACATAGGAGGTAGTATCAATACATTGCCTAATAAATGAATTACATCCATAATTAAGAACATATCTTTCACCATCATCCAAACAAATTCCTATCTAAATGATGATAGACTTTTGAAATGTCCAACATAGTGAAATATTGAGCACTTGATCTTTTAATGTCAATGACAAGAAGAAAATATGAAGCCAATGTCTATCTTGACCTCAAGCCAATTTGATGTCCACTAAGGTAATGTTTCCCCTCTATTAGCAGCTAAAAGGGAATGCATGAGCCTCTTTCTCATCATGCAAGTCTCTAGTGTATGGACATGCAACCTACTGAATAGAGGCTCCTGGACTATCGACTTCATATTGTTATCTTCATCAAAGACCATATTGAAAGATTGATGTGCTTGTTTTGTTAGAACAATCTGATTTAGTCCTTCTTGAGAATTGAATTACATCCTCATTCACCCTGGATTGGAGGATTTATTCTGTTGCTTTATATGCATCATATATTTATGCTAATAAAATATATTTAGAGAATGCAATTGCATATATTTATGCTCCTTTTTGAAATCTTTTAGTTCTTTATTAGATTCTTTCTCATGTAGCAATGTTGTCAGTATGTCTGAATTCTCATAAACTAATCTACCAGAAGGTGCATTCTATAGTTGAAAAGTGGCACCATCATATATGCACACAAACAGGAGAACCTCAGGGGATCATACCAGAAGGTACATCATGTACATTTAAATAAGAATTATTAGTAGAAACAATAGGTCTATGAAAATCACATTGCCCCTAAGGAAGCAATCTTGAATTTCTTATATCGGAAAAAAACAGTTGTATGATCAGTATTAGTCTTCATACATGATTAGGTAATCAAATGTTGTTTTATTATTACTTTTCTAGAGGACATATTTTTCTCAAGGTCTTACACACATCCCACGATCCTTGTATATATTTTTCCACTATAGTACTAGTCAAAAACTCTTGTGCATGCTAAAAAGACGTCGAGACGTTGGATCTCCTCGCAGCCCACGTTAGTCTAAGATCTGACGACTACTACTGCTCCTCTTCCTTCTTCCTTAGGGATCAGCCCACGGTATCACTACGGCGGTGTCCTCACCGGAGTGTGACCAATCAAGAGAAAGGTAGGGATTTAGGGGTTGTGAAGTAGCTGATTTGGTTTGTGGGGTTGTGAGGAGAAAAGAGGGGGTCTTATTTATAGGATTGGGGGTCCATCTAAGGTTTCCCCAAACCCGCCTCCGCCCAACCCTTCGGCCAAATTGGGTATTTCTTCTAGAGCCTTCAAAACTACCCAAAACCTAGGCTAGGTGTGTATGGAATCTCCTCCCGAAGACCCTTGTGGTCTTGGATTCTTGTTTGGTTTCATGAGATGTGAGAAAATTCGATTCAAAATCCCGATTTTTCCTTCTCCCTTTCCTTCTGTGATTCTAGGTTGATGATGTACAACCACTGTTAGATCTGTGGTCTTCTAGACCACATGGGGATCCGATGGCTATCATCGCTCCCGATATATCCTTTTCCTTTAAATCAAGAAAATACTGTAATATTTAATTCAATGCATTGAAAACATGCAAATCCATAACTCTCTTCTCGTTTATCCTTTTTCATCCAAATTTTAAAGGAAACTCTGGATCGATATTATCTACTCGTGTACTGAATTTGAGTCCTAAATTCCAAAGGAAAAGGGCATTACCATCATAGGCAAGTTATCTTTCAATAAAGCTAATTTAATTGGTATATTCTCTTTCCTTTCTTATTATCTTAGCAACTTGGGCTCCTTGGAAACCAAGAAATTCCAAAGATACGAAATCCACCTTTGGAGGCTATCCTAGCCTTTTAGAGGCTTCTACCTCTTTCTTTTCTCCTTTTCTTAATTATTCTTTTATTAACTGAATTTCTTTTTCCTTTTTTTATTCTTGTTATTGGGCCCAATAGCCAATAAGGCCTACAAAATCATACAAGAAAGGCTATTTATTAACAAAATCCATACATTCAAATCAAATCAAACAATTACATACTCATATATCTTTAAAAGGAGAAATTGCATTTCAATTCTAAATTTTGAAAATTTGAGGTTATAACACACACACACCTCTTTGCTCGATATGGTGTCAAGCATACGCACCTCTTTTCCCAATATGGTAAGTAAGCATACACCTCTTTCACAATATGGTGTTGAGCACACACCTCTAAAATGATATGATGGGTAACCCAATACACTAGATGACAAAAGTGGTAAGGCGGTCAATACCCTAGAACATGTGATGGTCAATACACTAAAGTATGGTATGGCCAATATCTTCAAGTGATGTGAGGATGTTACACCATGTATGGTGAAGGTGATACACCATATGATTGGTAAGTTTGATACCTTAATGGGTAAGGGTATGAAGGATATGATGATGCCTAGCCTAATATACACCTATCCTAATACATGTGTTCAACTTGACATACATGATTCAACCCGATACACATTGTAAAGGTGAGGGAAAAAGACTCTTAGGAGTGATGAGTATAACACCAAGTAATGCTGTGGCTAATACCTTGATATGTGAAATGCCTAAAGTGGTTGATAATGGTCAACCCTATATCAACAATGCCTTAACCCGAGATGAGTCCATATCACTTGATCATAGTTGGGTAATTCAAATGTGTGACTTATGGACAATACACTATAGGATAAATGTGATGGGTTAGTTCATAAAGTATTAGGATGGGAAATACCCTAATAAAATATAAGTTGATGAACTTAATTACGTTAAAAGTGATGAGGGAATCGATACACCAAGGCATGATAAATATCACATCCAGCACCTCAAGGTTGATACACCTTGATGCACCTCAATTCCAATATACTTGGATGAGTAACACATGAAGTGTGTCATGTCAATTGTTAGATTAATATGTAATGAGTTTAATGCACTTTGATAAGTGTAGGCTAACATACCTTGAGAAAGGGTTAAGACAAGTTAATAAAGTATGATGTAATCAATATCCTAGTGAGGATGAGAGAGGAACTCATACTTTGTGTTGATAGTCATGTAATGATAAACGATGAGAATAAATAAGTAAGATAGAATACTTATGATGTCAATGTATGCTCCTATATGTGTGGAGAAATGAATTAAGGTTTGGATTGATAATATGAACTTGAAACCCTATTCAGCTATAAAGGGAAAACCCTAACCTTAATGAAGGTTGGTGGTATGCACTTGAAACCCTAATCAGTTAGAATGAGAAACCTAACCCTAATAATGGGAAGGATGTATTTCTCTTATATCACATAGTGATGATGTGAATCGGAAACCCTATTTCGTTAAGAATGGGAAATCCTAACCCTAATAATGGAAAGGATGTATTTCTCTTGCATTGCATAGTGATGTCATATACTGCTTGTGTTTTTATCATGAAGTTCTAACCATGCAAGAATCATGAGATGATGAGCGTAGCTAGGTATGAGCCATGATGTTTTATATGATACATATTTAAATGGGCCTTGTGAGCCATGTAAAATACTTGTACAACCAGTATAATGTTTATATGGTTTGATATCTTAAAAGACAGTTGTTGCCTAGTGAGAGGTGACAAGATATTTAAATGGGCCTTGTGAGCCATGTGAAATACTTGTACAACAAGTATAATGAATACCTTGGTCTGAGGACCTAGAGGTAACAATCACCTGATAAGAGGTAGCAATGTTCAATGATGAACTAAGAGTTTGCATACCCATATCTAGTAATCATGATGATGATAATGTTAAGGGATGAGAATTTCTAGTAATGTGATAAGGGACTGAGATCCCGAGTGTTATGCATTCAATGTGTTCCAAAGATTATGAAAGTACTTGATAAATGTATTACATCTTTCTTTGTAGCATCTGTTATAATTCTTGCATGTAACATGTTTGATGCTAAAACATATTGTAACACACCTAATTAAACAAGTGGAATCTTATAATGTAGTGCCCTAGCCATAGATCCATTCAGCATCAAGATTTGTTGAATAGTGAAACGAGCTTAAATCGAAGAAAATATTTTTGAATATGTGGGGGTGATGGGCACACATATCCTTATGTCCTAATGAGGCTTTGATGTGAGATCTCCTTCATTATAATCCAGGATGGATATATAATATCCCGATGAAAATGAATCTGAGGATTGATAACTAAAATCTCCCTGAAGAGAGTGCATGTTGTGGCTGTAGCTCTATAGGGAAGATACCAGTATGCCCTGGTAAGGTAATTGTAGTTGACACAAGATGTCATGCCAGTAGTCTCATACTTACCAAGACCGATGAGGTCTTGGCTACTGGCTCTGCCATTGACCTTGTATGGTACCAATGCCTTATGTAGATGTGATCAGTTGGAGTATGAGCGGTATACCTCATCTCCTCAGGGCATAAGTGTGATTGTAAATATGTAATCAGTCTTGTAGCATATTTGCTTAAGGATCAAATATGGAAGACATTGGTTGATGTACACTTTGTTTATACATCTTAATTGGATAGATGTTATACATGTTTCTTTATATTCCTTGTAAAGTGAATAGATGATTTATTGCTCTATCATAGATAGATGCATTATTTTAAGAGAAGAGATTTCTCTATTATGCTTATAACAGTGATTAATCCTGCTTGTTAATATAAAAGAACCTCTGTTCAGTTTTATATTGCTTACATGTGATAATAATATTGTTGGCGGAGAGTTATATCTCTCGCTGGGACAATTGTCTTACCTTGTGGGATCCAAATTTTTTAGGTGGACGTGTACGAGGAGGTAGAGACCGTGCTACAGAGGGAGAACAACAACAGCTGGGGCATCAATAACCGCTTAGGTTGAGTGTACTATCTATCATGTCTTATAGATAGAAGTCCTATGTGTCGTCTCTGTACTCTCAAGTCCTTGGAGTCAGTACGTAAAGGTTTTATGAACAAGCTAAGATTTTGGCTTGTATGCCTCGAGGTTTTATGTTTCTTATCTATAGGTTTTTGAAAAGCAACTATTACATGTTGTCCTCAAGATGAGATGGTACAATGTATGTACAATGTCCTCAAGATGAGATGATACAGTGTATGTACAATGTGAACCATGATATGTATAAAGTTTTAGTTCTTTCAATAAGAGTTTCTTGGAAGAGGATCTCTTTGCAAAATGGATTTAATTTTTAGTGATTTTATTAATCTATTGTTTATGTTTATTCCACAATTAGTTACTGGTGATGGCTTGATTTGATGTCGGGTCATCACAATAATGCCCAAAATTTGTCTATATGTACATACTCAGCCTTTGCTGGCTTTTACCTTGTTTTCTGTATTCTTGGTGATGTTCCCTCCCACCTAGGTGTAAGGAATACAATTGACCCTTTAGTATAGGAACCATACTTGACAATTTAGGGTTTGAGGAACCTATTTTGTTAGTAGCATGTGGAGGATTCTACAATGTCTAGATTGCTCACTACTAACAAATCATTTAGCATTAGTTTCATTTGAGTTTCTTTTTTAGTCCGTGTCGACTAGTAATTGGAATTACTTTTAACTTTTAATAATTTAATCTCCTCTTTCCTCTTCTATGAATTTATTATTCAGTATTTCCATATTACTTTAAAAGTATTTTAGAATCCCCTCATATATAGTCATTGGTAATAAATGTCTAACCTCTTGCTTGAGTATTTTCAAAATAAAGTTAGGGAGTGACCCCCATGTGGGTTAAACTTCTTAAAAAAGTGGTATCAGATCATAGATGTTGGTATTATAGTGTCTCAAAACCTTATGTTAGGATTCTTACCTTTATTTATCCTTTTTAGGAGGACCAATATATTTGGGGATATGAACATTGAGTCATCCCAATCCCACAATAGAATGAATGGGTATTATACAACCTAGTTCAAATGCCACTTGTGGATCCATAATTGATCACTTCAGACTCATAGGCCACATCTAGCACCCCGCATGTCATCACTCTACTCCCTTATATTTTAGATATTCCTCCTCCAGGATTCACATCAGAGATAGAGTTATCCTTATGGTGCCAACTTGTGACCACTACAATGATGAGGTAGGTTGACGCCATCCCTACTATTGAGAAATACAAGGAGTACTCCTTGAAGGAGTTCATCAAGATGTAGCGACCTTACTACAAGGGTAAAGGAGAGATCGAGATGATGGATAAGGATAACCACTACTGTTACTCATCTATCATACCCTTAAGGTCATGGTATGCCTTCCTCTCTAGACGGTATGCTTCTCCATATATGTTTTAGATGTTTCAACACACATTTGGTGAACAATGTCGCCTGTATTGACAAAACATATGATATGACTTGGAAGCAGCTTCTTGCACTATTCCACGAGAAGTATGCCTACTATGTTGCTTTGAGGAAGAAGGAGGTGGAATTTTATTCCTTAAAGTAGGGGTATTTAAGTGTCTCGGCAGATGTTTCGAGATTCTTATTGTTGGATCACTATGATATAGGACAAGGAGTGAATCACCACACTACACTTTCTCTAGAGGGTATGAGCTACTATTACAGACATGCCTTAGTCCTGCAGTTCCCCCGAACCTTTCAACATATGGTGGATATGTCACTCATTGTGGAGACCTACCCCAGTTTCCAACCCTTAACTCATAGTCTTGGCAAGCATAAGATCTTTAATGATGATCGTCATGACAAGTGTAATAGTAGCCTACATCACCTTTCTTGTGTAAGGTTCTCTACTTGCATCGTGTAGTAGAACCAGATGTTAGGTAGTTGACATTCCACACATGTTTCCAGGATGAGTGTATCAAGCCTTAGTGTCCCCAACTTTATAAGGACCCAACCCATCTCAACCATGAGCACCTCAGCAACTGCAACTACAACAACATCTACAACAACCCCTAAGAAACAACACCAAAAATCATCAAGGATCTCTCCCACCTATTGATAATCATGCAGGAGACTACTTTTCCATAAACATTGTGAATGACACTGATGATAATGAGGTTATCAAATGTATTGTGTCTTTAATTTATCATCATGTTAATGCCTTATTTAATCCTAGATCATCTAATACATTTGTATCTTCCAAACTTGTAATAATGGTATAACTAGAATCTATATATATGGACCATATATTAGAGGTCCAGACTCCTAGAGACACCATGTGTTCTATCTCTATGAAAATAGCTCCCATAGACTTATGTATATTTCACAATATTTTCAAGTCACACTTCGTCATCCTTAACAAGATCACCTTTGACATTAGCCTAGGGGTATACTGGTTGAAGAAGTTTGATGTGGGTCTATTCTATTGATAGAAAAAGGTCATCTTGTTGCACCCTGATGGCAAGAATTTTGTCAAGGGAAGAAAGTGAAATGACCAACAATTCATTTTCTTAGAACTCAAAGTAGTGAGACTCATCTCACATTGATGTATTTTGTATATGGTGTTAGTCATTATTAATCATATACCACCAGAACTGGGTGATACCAATGTATCAAGACTTTCCCAAAGTCTTTCTAGAAAGTTGTATAGACTACTTCCTACTTGAGATGTCAAGTTTTCAATCAACCTCATACCCGGGATCACTCCTATGTCTAATCCACATTATTGCATTGCACGTGTGAAGCTTTCTTATCTCAAGGAGTAGCTACATGAGCTCCTAGACATGGGGTTGTATGCCTTAGCGTCTCCCCCTACAAAGAACCACTCCTACTCATAAAGAAAAAAGATGTTATCTGTTGATGTGAATCAACTATTGTATGTTGAATCAACTTGGGATCAATTATTGTCATCTTTATCATACATCAATGAACTTATCAACCAACTAAATTTTGTCACTATTTTCTCAGAGATGGACCTCTGTAGTGGCTACTATCCAATGCATGTGAAGGATGATAATGTACCAAAGAAGGCCTTTCGCACTCAATATAGACATTATGAGTTTCTAGTTATGCCTTTCAACTTGACCAATGCTCCAACTGCCTTCATGCACTTGATGAATTGAGTCTCTGACCCTTAGCTTGATGGCTTCATGGTGGTGTTTATTGATGACATGCTCATTTATTTTAAGTATATGGACCAACATCATGAAAATTTGTGGGGTGTTACTCAGACTCTTTGAGAACATCAACTCTATGTGTGGTTCCTAAATTTTGAATTCTAGCTCAATGAAGTGATGTTTCTTGGCATGTTATCTCCAAGGGACACATTGTTGTTGATCCTATCAAGATTAGGGCAATGATGAAGTGGAAATCTCCCAAGAACCCTTCTGAGATACGCAGTTTTATGGGCCTTGTGGGCTAGTATCAGAGGTTTGTGCATAATTTCTCAAAATTGGATCATATGATGATAAAGTTGGCACACAAAGATGCACAGTTCATTCGTACTCCAGAGTGTGAAAAGAGCTTCTTAGATCTAAAGAAGTGTTTGACTTCTACTCCTATGCTATCCTTCCTGTCAAGGGTACCCTATGTTATCTTCACATATGCTTCTAAGACAGGGTTGGGATGTGTGCTCATGAAAGAAGGGTGAGTATCACCTATTCCTCACACCAGTTAAAACCAAATAATGGGAATTAGCCTACACATGATTTGGAGCTATCTGCCATAGTTCAGGCTCTTAAGATATGACGACACTACTTGTATGGGGTACAGTTTGAAGTCTTTTGTGACCTTAAAAGCTTATGTTATATGACCACACATAGTGATATGAACATGCACCAGAGATGATGGATGTAGTATCTCAAAGATTATGACATTACCATTACTTATCACCATGGTAAAGCCAATGTTGTTTTTGATTCCTTAAGCAAGAAGAAATATGTTTCTTGTGCATCTATCTATTTTTTCAGGTGGAGGAGTTTGGAGCAAGTCTCGAGTTGGAGACCTAATCTGCCATAAGTTTATGATGATATTTATGTGGAGAAGAAAAGAATGAAAATGGCCAATTTTTATGTCACTCCCACCTGGATAGATGAGGTTTTGGTGCATAATTGGACAATCCTAAACTTGATGAGATGAAGTTGTTGACTGACAAATTGTGTTTTGAGTTTTTTGTTGTAGTGGATGGTGCCATCCATTTTTTCTATAGGATGTTGATGTCTGATGTTTCTGATCTAAAGCAAAGAGTTCTTAGTGAGCCCATGTGTCAAGTACATATTCATCCTGGTACAACAAAGTTGTACATGTAACTATAATGGGGTTTTTGGTGGAAAAACATGAAGAGATATATTGCCATGTGCATTGCAAAGTGCTTGATATGCCATTAGGTAAAGGTAGAACATCATAGAAAGTCATCTTCTCCATCCACTTTAGATACCAGAGAGTAAGTGGGAGAAAATCCTATGGAATTAGTCACCAATTTCCTAAAGTCAAAGTGTGGGTATGATGTGGAATGGGTTGTTGTTGATCGCTTGACTAAATTGGCTCACTTTTAGCCATTCAAGAGCACCTACAAAGTTCCTGATATGCAATAGTTATAATTGGATGGGGTTGTTGCATACATGAAGTTACTAAGATGATATTTGATCTAAAGTCCACTTTAGTTTGTGGGAGTAGATATAGGACAAGATAGGCACTAACCTACATTTGAGCATAGCTTACCAGCCACAGTTTAAGGGACAGTGATGCAACCCTATTTTAGGGCTCCATCTGGTTCCTTTTTGCATGATAATCACATTTAAATAGTTTATATTACAAGTTATTCCCCTCAATGTGATCTTTTATGATAAATCCACTTGTGCCTCTTTTGTGTCTATTTCAGGGCACTTATGCATGCATTGATGCATGGGATAATAATGAAGGATACCTATGGTATTTATACCCCAAGAGTGGACCTATTTCTTCCCCAAGATGTCTTGGATGCACAAGAGCAATTCAAAGTAAAAGGAGGCTAGATGAATAAGATAACGTAAAGATCAGCACCAAAAGGCCCAAAACGAATGTGGTACATCCACCACGGCCGTGGTAATTAATGCACCAAGAGCTTCAAAATCAACAGGGAATGTGCTCAACTTATACATGAATGACCATGACCGTGGAGCTCAAAACAACCATGGTCATTGAAGAGCCCACAGTTGTGGCCAGCACACCCCAACTCACCCGTGGCCATCACCTCATCCGTGGAGAATTATGCACAAAGTTCCCCAAAATCAATAGGGAAGTGGTCCATTTTACACGTGAATGACCACGATCGTGGCCATCACCATGGTCGTGGCCCTTGAAGATTGCCTCACCCGTGGCACTCCCCATGCCTGTGGTGAACTGAATACAAGATGACCTCTAAGCTGCCTCGCTTGTGGCCTCACCCTCCAACACGGCAGTGGTACCCCACACGGTCGTGGTACCCCTTACCCAGCACGACCGTGGCACCTCTCCACGGTTTTGGTCACTACATATAATTATCATTTCCACTCCATTTCCCACCTCGATCATTCCATACCCCCATGATTGTGCCTTGCAACCCCCACCACATCCATGGCACCTGAACACAGTCGTGGTGACCACCTAACCCTACCCATTTTCACCATTGTTTTTTCCTACTTTTCCCCTACTTACCCTAGTGCTTCCCCACCACCTATATATAGATAGGTGGTGGTCATAGCATGGAGGTTACACTCCCCCAGCTACCATTACTCCTCCTCACCCTCTCTTGAGTATTCATTGCATTCCCCTTGCATTAATGCTCTCCATCCACCATTTCCACCTCATTTCCACCATTGAAACCTTATTTTCTAGGTTTTCTACCATAACCCCCTCCATTTTCATGCCCATCATCCATCTTGGAGGAAGTAGGTCACCCTACAACAGCTAGGAGGTGAAGAAGGAGGATCTATGTTGAGCTCCATGGAGTCGTATCCCCTTCTTCTCATTTCTTTTGCCTTCTCTTTGATTATGTCTAGGTAAGCCCCTAATGGTGGGTTGTTTGGGGTAAAAATGTGAATTTAATACCTTCTTTGGGGAGAATAATTTGTAATGAACATAATTTCATTATATGATGATTGCCTTTGATTCTATCTCATTTCCCATTATCTTGCATATTGTTTTTGCACTTAAACATAAATTGCTTACTTTGTGATGTTCGATGACACTTAGCTTCTAGGAGGAATTGGAGTGTATGTAGAAATCTTAGGAATGGCTCCTAGGTCCAATTAGTGGATCCCTTGATAGCCCCCTTTGTTCCTACATACATATCCCTCCTTCTACAAGTGAGTGTGAGATCTAAGTAGCTAGTGTAATTGTGATTAGTACAATTTCCTAGGACTTTCAAAAGGCTAGATGGATAGTAGCATGAGGCAAAAAACCCTCATCTCTACTCCCATTCCTATCCTTTGTTATCAATTTCCCTAATACCACTTACCCTAGAAACCTAGACTTGACAAATCCTACTAGAATTACACCAAACCCTAGTTCTCCAACTAATAGTATAGGGTACATTCTAATAGAACTTGCCTTGTTGTTTGGTTTGGTAATCTAGATTGAATTGTAATGATTGCATGCCATTTTGACACCCCCCAAATAATATCAAATCACATTCCCAAATGGCCCACCTACCTAATCCATTGCTTGAAACCCACCTTAGCCTTCTTGCTTGTTAATGCTAGTTTAGCTTAATTTCCTTTGTTTCTTCTAGCTAAGTGACTAGTCTTGCTAGTTAGGGTTAGCTTAGATTCTTGCTTGCTTTAGTGTTTAGCTTAGTTCTTAGTTGCTAATTTCCATGCTAGAGTAGTGTAGATCATATTGCTTTTGTTTAGTTGCTTGCTTAATCTAGTTGCTTAGACCTAACTCGCCTACGATAATATAGTCTTTGGTAATCTAGTTTTCATATTGCCTTTACTTGCTTGCTCGCATAGTGTAATCAAACCAAAACACCTTATAAACCCTTCAATCCTAGTCTCTTCTTTAGGAACATAGCAAATGCTAACGTAGATCTAGTGCCCCCTCTATCCCTGAAGATGGACCCCTATATTTTCTTTTTTTCTAAACTAAAATAGTACCATGTGCACTTGCGGGTGATTGTTTAGTATTGTGACTAACTCTTTCTAGGGTTCTTATAAATATTGAAAGATCCCACGTGTGTTCAAGTTCTGTGGGGTGCATCTAATCAAACCTAATTTGTTAGTGAGTGCACCTTTGGCTCAGAAGCACCAAGCTTTCTGGCATTGTGTTTCTGGGGATAGAGTCACTCGGCCTAACTAGTTAGTGTATCTTAGCCCTTCATATTTCCCTCATCATTGCTATTCTTTATTATTTGTTCACTTTTGCATACTACCATTCACACTTGGTTTCTTGTTGCTTGTTTGTGTATTGTGCATGTGACCATTATGCATGCTCCATACACATTCTACTTGTATTGAATTGGTGTTGTATGACCCCGAGATAGGTAGGAGGAGATGCCAAAGCTGCCACAAGTAGCCGACATGGAAGAAAATGAACCCTATGGAAATGCTCAACCACCGCAGCCCAACCGCCCCCTCTACAAGTATTTCACCTTGGGGAACTACAATTCTCCCATAGCCACCCTTGTTGACCAAATGTCGGGTTAACAGTTCTCCATTCCACCTGCACTCCTTAGACTCCTCCCTACCTACTATGGGATGGAGAATGAAAATCCCTATCATCATATTGTCGCCTTCCTTGGTACTTGTTCCACCTTATGCACCCCGCTATCACTGATTATTCCTTCTGGTGGACTCTCTTCCTCTTCTCTCTAAAGGTGACAAAGAATGGTACATTTCAAAGCAGAGCTGGTGACGTGCAATGCGGTTAAAAATGAGTTTCTCAAGAAGTTCCTTCCAATTGCCAAGCTGACTCACATGAGAAGATGTATCACCACCTTCGCCCAAAAGGAAAATGAACCTTTCCACAAGGTGTGGGAAAGATTCCAAAAGCTCCTTTGTGACTTCCCCCATCATGAGGTACCATTGTGGTAGATGGTCCAAGCCTTCTACACCAGGCTTGAAGAGTTAAGCCAGAACAATTTTGACTCATCATGTGGAGGCACATTCATAGCAAAGCCTCCTGAGGAGTCATGGGCATTGTTTGAACACCTTGCTAAAAATTCTCACCATCGAGTTTATACTAAAGGGTAATTGTGTAGCCAGAACTATGTCCCTCCACCTCCTCCTATATCTCCAACCCACACCGCTGCCAACCCCGACATGATGAAGATGATGGCAGACATGACGAATATGATGAAGAGACAAGCTGGTGGTTCTTCTAGTCAATCCACCATGGCGGTTGAAGCTGAAGAAGAGGAAGGTCATGCTTTGCACTATTTTGGTAACCGAAACAATCAAGGTCCTATGTCCAACACTTACACTCCCAAGTGGAGAAACCATCCTAATTTTTCATCCAAACAAAAAAATGAAGATGGTCAAGGACAAGGGTAGCCAAGGCTAAGAAATAGCTCCAAATTTGAAGATGAAGTGCTGGGAAGATTGAGAAGTTTGGATGAGGTAAAGAAAGACGTATCCTCTCATGGGAAGTCCATTAACTGGCTTGAGAAAAGATTGGACCAAATATCTCATTCACTTACTAGGAGGGAGGAAGGAAGACTCCCATCCCAACCAATGCCAAATTCAAACAATGATGGATTTCATGGGAAATGCTCAAAGTTCATATGCTCCATACTCATATCAAGCACCATCAAATCCCTATGTTCCTCCACATCCTTAAGCTCCTCTCAACTATCAATATGCTCCACCTCCACCTCACTCATACCAACAACCCCCTCTGCAATATCACCCCCATCCACAACAACCACAACCACAACAACAACCATAGCCACAATTCATCCTTTAAAATCCCAACTCACCCCACCAAAGTACACCACCTCAACAACTATAGCCAAATCCACAATCTCCCTTCTCTTGTACCCATGATCATGTGAAGGAGGTGACGGTTTTGAGAAGTGGTCAAACTTTAGAGCAGCCTCATGATACTGTTGTTGATAAAGTAGCTAGTGAGGATAGAGGTGATACTGTGATCAAGTAGGTTGATATTGAGATTTAGCTTGATGATACTGTGACAAGAGCTAGAGTTGATGTTGTGGCACCAACCAGTGATACTGTGACACTGAGTAGTGATATTGTGATTCGCATGATTCCAGTTGATGATTTTGTTGATCTGAGCCATTTGGGAACCCAACTTTCCCCATTTTATGATGATCTTAAGGAGCCTTCTATTGAGAGAAGAAATAACAAACATACTAAAGATAGCATGGAAACTTTCAAACAAGTGAAAATAAACATTCCTTTTCTTGATGCGGTCAAGCAAATCCCTCCCTATGCCAAATTTCTGAAATATTTGTGCACTTTTAAAAGAAAGACAATGGGGAGAACGCCCAAGAAGGTCAAGCTCACCGAGAAAGTGAGCTCAATTCTACAACACACCATGTCAAGAAATAGGAAAGACCCCAGTGCTCCCATCATTTCATGTTACATTGGAGCACACCGCATAGACCAATCCCTTCTAGACTTGGGTTCTAGCATGAACTTGAAGCCATATGATGTGTTTTCCGAGCTGCAAATGGGACAATTAGGTCCAGCTCATTATACTTTGTAGTTGGATGACCGATCGGTGAAGACGACTAGAAGGAGTGTAGATGATGTGCTTATTAGACTTGATGATGAGACTTCTACATTCTTCCCCGCCAATTTAATTGTTCTAGATATGGAAAAAGATACAAGAAGAGTACTCATCATCTTGGGAAGGCCCTTCTTAGCTATAGCTGATGCCATGATCCACATGAGAACTGATACCATGTATGTGACATTCATGCACATGAAGATCCAGTTAAACATCTTCAAGTCTTCAACCACAACCGAGGTGATAGGAGCCACAAAAGAATATTGCTATCTTGTGGAATGCCTTGATGAGATTATGGAGGAGTGCCTACCTCTGTGGATTTAGACTGCCACTCAAGGTAGAGGTTTAGAGCCCATTGTTGAGTTCCCTAATGACGACGATAAAGAGGATGAAGTGAATGAGCTAGCCTTGGTGGATGCAAGCAAGGATCTCCCATCAATTTCTGAGTCATTGAAGAACTCTCTTGAAGAACCTCCAACTCTTAGAGCTCACGTCACTCCCCAAAGGACTGAATTGTGCTTTTTTATGATCAAATGACACCCTCTTGGTGATCATTTCTTCCATTCTCTCTCCGAAACAAGAAGAGGCATTGATGAAAGTCCTAAAGAAGAACATTCGGGCCATTGGATGGTCTATTACTGATTTGAGGGGTATTGACCCCTCCATTTGTGTGCATAGGATCGATTTGGAAGATGATGCAAGGCTGACCCGCCAAATGCAAAGGTGGTTGAATCCAAAATTGAAGGAAGTTGTAACTCAAGAGGTTGTGACTTTATTAGATGTTGGGATTATTTATCTGATTTTTTATAGCACATGGGTGAGTCCCATCCAGGTTGTACCAAAGAAGGGTGGGATCACAGTGGTAGAGAATGTGTATGGTGAGATGATGCATGTAAGAGAACAATCAAAATGGAGAATGTGTGTCAACTACAGGAAGCTCAATGAGAAGACAAAGAAGGATCACTATCCTCTTCCATTTCTTGATCAGATTCTAGAAAGGTTGGTAGGACAAAGTTTCTATTGCTTTCTTGATGGATACTCTGATTACTTCTAGATTGTTATACATCCTACAGACCAATAAAAGATGACATTCACTTTCCCCAGTGGTACTTTTTCTTACCATAGAATGTCATTTGGGTTGTGTAATGCCCCTTCCACTTTTTAGAGATGTGTGACCTCAATCTTCACTTATATGGTTGATTCATCACTTGAAGTGTTTATGGATGATTTTTTAGTTTTTGGTAAAACCTTTAATGAGTGTTTTCTCCACTTGTTTGCCATTCTTGAGATATGCATCAAGGTTCACCTCGTGCTATCCTAGGAAAAGAGCCATTTCATGGTACGCAAAGGCATAGTTCTAGGCCACTGGGTTTCAAAACAAGATATTGAGGTTGATAGAGCCAAGGTGGGACTCATTTCTACTCTTATCATTCCTTCCACCGTAAGACATGTTCAGTCTTTTTTGGAATATGCAAGCTTCTATCATCACTTCATCAAGGATTTTAGCAAGATCTCGAGACCTCTAATTTGTTGGAAAAAGATGTTGAATTTCACTCTGATGACAAGTGTGTTGAAGCCTTCAACCACTTAAAGAAAAAGCTTGTTTATACTCCTATAATGCAGCCCCCAGACTTCTCTTTTCCATTTGAGATCATGAATGATGCATTTGACATGGCAGTGGGGGCTGTGTTGGGCCAAAGAGTTGTCTGGATTCCCCATGCCATCTATTATGCTAGCAAGACCTTAGAAAAATCACAAACAAACTACACGACTACTGAGAAAGAGATGCATGTAGTTATCTTTGTTCTTGACAAGTTTGGATCATATCTTTTGCAAAATAAGGTGGTTATATACACGGACCATGCTTCATTGAAGTACCTAATGGCAAAGAAAGATTTAAATCCAAGGTTGATCTCTTGGATATTGTTGCTTTAAGAGTTCAATATTGAGATTGTAGACAAGAAAGGGATAGAAAATTTTGTCGCTGACCATCTCTCCTGAATTAAAGCACCCTTTGATGATACAAGTAGAATCAAAGAGACAATGCTACATGAGTAGCTATTCCTACTCTCATCCACTCAAAGGCCAGGGTATAAACACATAGCTAACTTCTTAGCTAGTGGAAGGATATCAAGCAATGGACAAAGGAGGAAAGAAAAAGGTTGTTTTCTATGGCTAAAAATTAATATTTAGGATGATTCTCACCTATTCAAATGTTACCCCAACCAACTTATTCAGATATGTGTTCCGGAGATGGAGAAGCAAGAAATTCTATCTATGTGCCATTCTGGAGTTTATGGGGGTCATTTTGGTGGAAAACTCACTACTGCTAAGGTTCTCCAAAGTGGATTCTATTGTCCTTCCTTGTTTAAAGACTCTCATGAATTTTGTAAGTGATTTTTGAAATGCCAAAAGGTAGGCACTATCTCTAAAAGAGACATGATGCCTCTATCACCCATTCTTGTGGTGGAGGTGTTTGATGTTTGGGGGATTGACTTCATGGGTCCTTTTCCTCCCTCTTTTGGATATGTCTACATTTTGGTTGTCATTGATTATGTGTCAAAGTGGATCGAGGATGTTGTAACTAGAACAAATGGTCACAAAGTGGTATGTGACTTTGTGAAATCCAATATCTTTAGCCGGTTTGGTATTCTAAGAGCATTGATTAGTGATGGGGGAAGTCATTTCATCCATCACACTTTTGAAGTCTTGCTTAAGAAGCACAGAGTGAATCATCATGTGGCTACTCCTCACCACCCCCAAACAAGTGGTCAAGTTGGGTTAGCCAATTGGGAGATAAATCTCATTCTAGAAAAGATGGTCAGACCAGACCGCATGGATTGATCATTACGTCTCAATGAGGCTTTATGGTCTTATAGGACTGCATACAAAGCCTCGATTGGCACCACACCATTCAAGCTTGTTTATGGCAAAAGATGCCATTTGTTGGTTGAGATGCAACACAAAGCATTATGGGCTTTGAAAGCCATGGATTTTGATGGAGAGAATGCTGGAATGAAGAGAAAGTTTCAGCTGAATGAATTAGAGGAGACGCGACATGAAGCTTATGAGATGTCAAAGTGCTACAAAGAGAGAACAAGGTTTCTACATGACAAGATGATCAAGAAGAAAGACATTGAGCCCCGAAAATGGGTATGGCTATATAACTCAAGGATGAAGTTCTTTCCCAGAAAACTCCAGTCTAGATGGGAAGGGCCTTATCTCATAAAAATGGTGTATCCACCCGGAGCTGTGTTGATTTTTGAGAAAGAAGGAGCTAAAGAATTCACCATGAATGGTCAAAGGTTAAAATTAGTTATGGAAGTAGGTCTCGAAAAAGCAAATCAAAGTTTTGATATCGTGATGCTAGTGGAGGAACATCAGGTTGATGAGGAGATGTGCTTGAATGCACATGAAAGAGACATTTACTACAAAGGTGGTTTGGGAATCCCTCAGAGATGAACGAAGTCAAGAATCAATAAGTCTGGCTGAAGGTGTAAAATTTAGCACCAGTGGGAGGCAACCTACATAGGTTTGGAAACTTATTCACCCAACCTTCTCTTTTTGATACTTTTGTTTTCTTTTCCACAAAATACACACACACACACACACACTTGTATTTGATAGTTCTTGTTTGAGTTTTGATGAGATGCAGGTAACAGGTTGAAGAGAGAGATAGAGAGGGAAACTCATGGTTGTTGAAGTTGAAATGTGGCCAAGAATCAAAAAAATTGCAAAGAGATCACAATTTTCGATTTTGAGTTGACAAAGTGTTGCATGAAGAACCACCACGACCATGGTGATTTAAGTGCAAAACCTGAAGAAGGTTACAGTAACTCCACCAAATTTGTAAAGGAATGACCACGGAAATGGCCACCACCACGACTGTGGCGACATGAAGGCAAGATGGACGTGGTGAATTAAATGCAAAAATTCAAGGGAGTTATAGGGATGAAGGAGATTTTGTACAAGAACGGCCACAGTCGTGGCGAACCACCATGGCCGAGGTAGGAGGAGCACACCATGTCCATGGCACCCATTACAACCGTGGAGAGAGTCGATCTATAGCCATCTCCACCCCCACCATGATTGTGGCACCCGCCATGGCCATGCTACCAAACCCCCACCACATCCATGGCGGGACCTGACCCTACACTTTTTTTCCACTTAAACTCCACAAAACACCACAACCCATATCACTTACAAACTCATTTGCATGACTCCATAACGGTCGTGGCAATGCGCTCTGCCCACAACACCTACAATCTTTCTTCTCCAGCTCAAATCCTCTAAGAAATCAACCTCCAATCACTTTCTACACCTCCACCACCTCTCCCTCTACCGTTTCCACCTCACATTTTCCACCAATCAAGCCCCCATCTAAATTTTCATTCTCCACCTCACCTACAACCTCCCCACACAACAATCCACCAAACTCCATCCACTTTTTCCTAAAACCTCCAACCAATCCATCCTCCATCATCTAAGCAACCATCTTAGCCATTTCCACCTATCAATCAACCTCCATTTCACCTTCTCCACAAAAATCCAAATTTCACAGCCGTACCACCACCTCCATATCCAAGAAAATGAAGGGAATTACTAAGGCAGTGAAGAAAGGGGCTCAAAAGAGCCTTGAGGTGATCACCAGAGGCAAGGTGCGCACCAAGAGAGCCTCTTCCTAAGTCTCCATGCCTTCCCACGTCCACCCCCTCACCAATTAATTTGCCCAATCACTCCCCCGCTTGATGTCTGTGAATGCATCCCACACACAGTCACCTGATAGCCACCATATCACAGATAGGGAAGAGGAGGAGGAAGCATCGGAGGACAACGTCGTTGACATGATCGATGAGGCTGACCCGGAGGTCATAACCTGCCAAAAGTGGGGCAAGGGGGCTACAACCCCATCTTCATCAAGGTTGCCTCCAAGGATTGTGCCAGTATGACACTCTACCTCCTCATGGGGGGTGAGACCGCAACAACAGCCACAAGCCAGACAGAAATTAATGATAGAAGAAGAGGATCAACCACAGTGATACCCCGAGCAATGGGTACCGCGTAATCTTGACACAAGCTTGGGGTCAACATCCTACAGGGTTGAGGATGATGATGATGATGATATTGTTGAGGAGGAAATGGATTTTGAGCTAGAAGACACTCTGGCATACTCATAGGAAGATAGGTTGAAGGGGTTTGGCAAATCTCCTGAGGGAACGGCTTATGGCAGAGGATAGAGATAGATGCAGATCACACCCATCTACCCTAAGTGCATGTCTAAGAGAGTGATCTCCACTAGATATGGGTGTGAAAGGGTAATTGAAGATCTAGGAATCAAAGTGGAGTGGAAAGGAAGATAAAGCATTTCAGTTTGTGGAATGTGCTTTTCATAGCACAATCCACATACGTGGATTTGACTCAGTAATTTTTTGCCACATTAGAGAAGATCAAGGTTAAAGGGGAGGAAGCAATCAAGTTCGCAATGTTCAACAAAATTCACACATTGACTACTTCTGAACTAAATTGCATCTTTGTAATGGACCCTCAAGAAGCCAAAAAGATGAGTGATTGCTTGATTGAGAGGGAGGTTGACCTGGATTACAGAAAGTTCTGGTACAATTTGACAGGGACACCGGGATACATAGCTGGGAAATCAAAAACAATGTTGATTGGCAACCCATTGTTTAGATATGTACAGAAGGTCCTTGCCAACACGATTGTGGGGAGGTACGATAATCAAGGAAGCATTTCACAGAAAGACCTCTTTGTTTTACATGGAATACATAAGAGGTTGCACATTGATCTTGGTGCACTTCTAATCGATCACATGAGGACAACACCCTTTAAAAGCAAAACTCTGTTTTTCATGGGAGGGATTGTGACCTCAATTTCTATTGCCCTAGGATTTGAAGTTACTTGTCTTAAAGAGGCCGAAGCAGCTCAGTTTATCGATTTGAAGTATCTTGTTCACTCTCAGATGATTAAAATAAAAAACAAGAAGATGATTTATAATGTGAAATCCATGGAATCAACAACTTTCAAGCTGCCCTATAATGCTAGCCTACTCCTCTCACATGTGGGACCAGCCTAATTATTCTACGAAGAGGTTTGGACAGGGGAGAAATCCAACCCCCGGGAGAACTTCAACCCCACTACTTCACAAGAAGAAGAAATAGCAGAATCAAAAGCATAATAGCAAGAAGAAGAGGGAGGGGAACAAAGAAGAAATCCCCATAGGGAAAGAAGAATGGATGAGACAACATCCCAGTTGAAGGAGCCTTTAGTGAATGCATATGATATGTCACCCATCCATGCACATCTTGAACGCATCCAGAAGACACACCAAGACAAGCAGCTCATACAACAGTACATGTGGCATGACCAACAACAAATGCATCAACATGTCAACCACTTGTACTACTACCACCATGCACAGGAACAGAGAAGCCCCAAATGGGGTGAAGACTTTTGGGGTGGTATTTCGGGATACCAAGAGACCTACCCTCCCCCTCGGGATTCTTATTGGGTAAATTACTACCAATTCCCTCCAGCCCGTCTAGGACCTCCACCTCCTCAACAACACCATCCAGACCAGCCTGATCAGCCACTACAGGGAGACCTACCCTTGATTCACAACACCAACCATGATTTTTGCCCTACTATCCCTAAACTTGAGTTTCATGCTAAGGACAACATGATTCAAAAGTTTGGGGTGGTAGGGTGGTATGCACCACGCTATCTTGATCTCTCATTTTGTTTACACTTGTCTTACCTGATTTTTGGAATCGTTCGCTTTTACCCTTGTTAGTTTAGATTTCTTCTTGCTTGCATCCATGCATACATGTAGTTCAATTTCATGCATTTTTAGTAATTTTTCAAAAAAAAATCTCTCCATGCCATGCATTGCATTCTCATGTAGTTTTTGGTAATTTTTGTTTGTTTTTAATTAGGATTTGCTGTTTTATGCTTTAAATTCCCTAAATGTAGGTTTAGATGTGATTGATTGCAAATTGGCACCATTTTGGCTAATTTTTCCCAAATTTAGATATTTTTTTCCTAAAAGCATGTTTTAACTTAATATCCAATGTTTTGAGATGAAAATTTTGATCTTTGACAAATGCATGTTGTTTTCTTAGATTTTATTACTATATGGTCTTGATTGTTGACTTTTTACATGTGCACCACTTCTCTCAAGTTTGTGAATGTTTCGGTTGAATTGTAAATTGAGCAAGCTATAAATGCTTAGAGCCTATGGAACCACTTGATATAAATGTAAATATCATGTTGTTCAATCATGTGGTGTGATATCATTTGATGAAGTGTTGGATTAGTTTTCATGTAGGAAATCTTATGTTGAGGACTACACTAATGTCCCCTCTTTGACCCAACTCTTCTTTCACCATCTTCATACCTCTCTACCTCATGAAAGGATGCCTTAGAGCACATATTTAGCCTTGGCCACCTCCAAAAGTTTGGGGTGGCCATATCTACATCTCCCTTCTTCACTCTCTCCACCATATTCCCTACCTACACTAAGGGAAAAATAAAAGAAAAGAAGAAAAGAAAAAGAAAAAAGAAAATAAAAAGATGCTCTTGTTTAAGAGCATCTAAGTAAATAAAAGATGAGTGTGCAAAAACACCCCAATCTCTTACCGCATTCCTTTCTTCTATTTTTATACCTATTGATCTAGAAAACATCAAATATAGCTCACTTTACCATTTCTACAACCATGTGGGTCATTTGGTATGGTTTGAGACATAAGATTGAATGCTTGAAAGTGAAACAACACTCCTGGTCATCATTGATTAATGCCAACATGAAACGGTTTACCCAGAATTGCATGAAGGACATATTGAAAGCTTGTGTATTCTATGATCTATATATAAAGTTTGTATGCTCAATGCTCATTTCACGATTGGTATGTTATAGAGGACATGATAGGAGAGAGGTGGAACACATTCACTTAGTCACTTTTAAGAACATTTAATCAATAATCATCTTTTGCTATGCATTTGTCACTCTTGTTTATTAAAAGAAATTGAAGAAAGAGATTAAGTTGGAGCATACTTGAGGACAAGTATGTTTTAAGTTTGGGGCAGTGATGCAGCCCTATTTTCAGGATCCATCCTATGCCTTTTTTCATGATAATCACATCTAAACAATTTATATTACAAGTTATTCCCCTCAATGTGATCTTTTATGATAAATGCAGTTATGCCTCCTTTTGTGTGTATTTCAAGGAACTTATGCATGCATTGATGCATGGGAGAGAGATGAAGGACGCATATGGGGACTTTCACCCTAAGAGTGGACCTATTTCTTCCCTAAGATGTCCTTGGATGAACAAGAGCAATTCAAAGAAAAAGGAGGCTAGATGAAGAAGATGAAGTAAAGATCAACACCAAAAGGCCCAAAATGGCCATGGTACATCCACAATGGACGTGGTAATTTATGCACCAAGAGCTTTAAAATCAACAAGGAATGTGCTCAAGTAACACATGAATGACCATGGCTGTGGAGCTCAAAACGACTGTGGTCACTGAAGACCCCACGGCCATGGTCCCCAGAATGACCGTGTCCATCACACCCCAACTCGCCCGTGGAGAATTATGCACAAAGTTCCCCAAAATCAATAGGGAAGTGGTCCATTTTACACGTGAATGACCATAGTCATGGCCATCACCACGGCCGTGTCCTTTGAAGACCGCCTCACCCGTGGCACTCCCGATGCCCATGGTGAACTGAAGACAAGACAACCTCCAAGCTGCCTCACTTGTGGCCTCCTCCTCCAGCACGGACGTGGTACCCCTTACCCAACATGAATGTGGCACCCCACCATGGATGTGGTCACCACATATATTTATCATTTTCACTCCATTTGCCACCTCGGCTGTTCCATACCCACACGAGCTTGCCTTGCAACCCCCACCATGGTCGTGACACCTCAATACAGTTGTGGTGACCACCTAACCCTACCCATTTTCACCACTGTTGTTCCTACTTTGCCCCTAGTTACCATAGTGCTTCCCCACCACCTATATATAGATAGGTGGTGGCCACAACAGAAAGGTTACACTACACCAGATACCATTACTCCTCCTCACCCTCTCTGGAGCATTCATTGCATTTCCCTTGCATTAATGCTCTCCACTTACCATTTTCATCTCATTTCCACCATAGAAACCTAGTTTTCTATGTTTTCTACCATAACCCCCTCCATTTTCATGCCCATCATCCATATTGGAGGAAAGAGGTCACCCTACAACAGCTAGGAGGTGAAGAAGGAGGATCTACTTCACGCTCCATGGAGTCTTATCTCCTTCTTCTCATTTCTTTTGCCTTCTCTTTGATTATGTCTAGCTAAGCCCCTACTGGTGGGCTGTTTGGGGTAAAAATGTGACTTTGATACCATGTTGGGGGAAAATAATTTGTAATGAACATAATTCCATTCTATGATTATTTTCTTTGCTTCCATCTCATTTCCCATTATCTTGTATGTGGTTTTTTCTCTTAAACATAAATTGCTTACTTTGTGATGTTTGATGACACTTAGATTTTAGGAGGAATTGGATTGTATGTAGCAATCTTAGGAATGGCTTCTAGGTCCAATTAGTGGATCCCTATCTAACCCCATTTGTTCCTACATACATATCCGTCCTTCTATAAGTGAATGTGATATCTAAGTAGCAAGTGTAAGTGTGACTAGTGCAATTTCCTAGGACTTTTTAATGGCTAGATGTATACTAGCATGAGGTCAAAAACCCTCATCTCTACTCCAATTCCTACCATTGGTTCTCAATTTCCCTAATACTACTATAAGGACCCTAACCTTCATTTAGGGTTTACCCTGTTTGTTTTGCTTAACCTTGATGCTTTGGTGCTTGCTAATCACTTTTTGTAGTGATTAGGGTTTGGTTGAGCTTTGTTGAGAGTTGGAGGGGCTACTTGCAAATAACCCAAGTCTAGGGTTTTGTAGGCAAGTTTGCCACCTTGTGAGGTGTTCCTCTCTCTCTTTGCTTCCTCTTGTGTTGAGAGGAAGGCTTGGGCTCATTGCTTGAGTTCTTTTGGGCATGGTTGAGCTTGTTTGGGCCTTGAGGTGCCTTGTTTTGGCTTGGTTGAGCTTTGTGTCGCCCAAGAGATGTTTGTGTCAGTGAACATGGATGTGTGTCGCCCATGGTGCCTTGTTGTGTCGCCCATGGTGCAAGTGTTTGTGTCGACCATGATGCTTGACCTAGCCTTGACCTTGTTTAGTGGACACTTGGAACATATCTTGGACATGTGTATGGAGCTTGCTAGAGTGATGGATCGTACACTAGGACAAGTGTCCCTAGGCAAGTGACTCCTTGCTTGGACCAACGTTGTTTTCTCCTCCCTTTCCTTCTATATAGGCGGTTCCTTTCCTTAGCTAGGAGTTCCTTTGGTTCCTCACCACCTTGTGCATGACACTCCCTTCTTCCTTGCTTGTGTCGGCCGATCCAGCCCCCTTTTGAAGAAGCAAGTGGTGGCCGATATCCCTTGGAGCTTCTTCTTCCTTGCTGGTGGTGGCCGATACCCCCCTTGGAGGAGCAGTTGGTGGCTGATAGCCTTAGAGTCTCCATCTTCCTTGCTTGGTGGTGTTTGGAGCTAGGAGTTTGGAGCTTGGAGCTTAAGGCGGGTTGCATAACTTCTAACCCTAGCTACATTATCCCCTTTCTTGCTTATATGTTGTTGTTAGTTTTTACATCTTGCTTAGTATCCTTGTTGGCCGTTCCTCTTAGTGGTTTCTTGGTGAGCAATACTCCTTTCTCTCCTTGGTCTAGAGGAGTGAGTTTAAGCTTCTAGTACCATGAGAAACACCCCTCTTTCTTGGTCGATTGAGGTGAGCTTGTGTTCTAGTTGCTTGAGCAACACTCTCCTCTCACCATGGACTAGAAGGGTGAGCTCGGTTGGTTTTTGTGTTTCCCGATGGGTGATAGGTGGTGTGCAAGACCCCTGTTTCTTGGTTAATTGAGGTGAGCCATCTCCTTGACCCTCTAGGGTTTTGAGCACCTTGTGTTTGAGGAGGAAGACAACCATGTATGTGTGTGAGTTAGCCGACATGCCTGTGTTGGACGATGTGGTTGCTCTTGTGTTGGGTGATGTTTGGTGGTGTCGGGCGACACCCCTTGTTCTTGTGACGGGCGTCACAACTCTTTTCCTTATTTTGCATCGGCCGTTAGGCCTCTGAGGTTTTGTAGTTTCGGCGTGGAGTTATGTTTCTCGCTGGAACAATGTTCGATTGTCTCACTCTGTTGGTATACACCCTTTTTAGGTAGTCGAGCTAGACATGGTGGTGGTCGCAGAGTTGTGGCCGAGCAGCATGAAGAACAGTAGAGGCAAGCGTTGGACATGTTGTTGTTTTGGATGTTTTGTAGTAGATTCTAGAGTCATCCGTGTAGTCTCAGGTCCTTGGAAGTGTTTGACGATGTACTATAATTGATGTTTTGTATATCCTGCTGTTGGCCGGATGTAGGCCTCTATGTATGTATGAATAGGTGATGAACTCATGTGATGATAAGACAGTTGTTGCTCTAAGCTCCGACTCGGCGAAGCCGCTCGAAGGTCTTCCCAATACCCGATGCTTCTCCATGGGGAGTCTATGCTCGCAGAGGAGGCACTGGAAATCGCTCAACCATGAGATTCATCGTAGCCATCATCTGCCCTAAAAGCTATTGGTAGGTAGGGTGTTCAAGAATGGCTGGGTTAGGTTGGGGGACCTCAGGCACCCGATCTCCATGTGCCTGCTCAAAAGCTCCATCGACTGATGCAACATCACTGTGCTCATCAACATGTTCTTCATGGTTTCCAGACATCTTGGTTTTTCTTTCGCTGAGGGCAGAAGAAGTTGTAAGAAAACTTGGAAAACTCAAAAGAACAGACTCAACCTAGTCCTAAATCCCTGTAGACTCAGCGAACCTAGAGCTATGATACCAAACTTTGTGGAAATACATCCCACTATCACACAGACAGCGAGGTGTTACGTGAAAATGTGCGGAAATCACCATAACCACAGATTACACAAACACGGTTTAATTAAAACCGATTGCAGAAAACTGATAAGATTGTGGATGCGGAACGGCTGATCCAGCGGATCCAGCGGAACGGATGACCCAGCGGATGCGGATATGTGGCTGACAAGTCTTGAGAAGGCTTTCTGGATCCTTGACATCCCTGAAGCAAACAAAGTAAAGCACGCTGTCTACCTTCTGAAAGGTAGTGATGGTCACTAGTGGACCATCGAGGAGGGGAAGCGGCCTGGTGAGGTGATCTGTTGGGAAGTGTTCCGGTATGAGTTCATCACCAGATACTTCCCGAAGACGTATCTAGATGAGAAGATCAGTCAGTTTGAGAGCCTGCGACAAGGAATGATGAACATCACCGAGTACAAGGACAAGTTCATGGATCTATTGAGTTTTTATCCTCACATGGCAGGGATAGATGAGGAACGGATCAGACGTTTCGAGAAGGGTCTGAGTTCTGAACTGACAACCCTAGTGTCTGCATTGGAGAATCGAGAGAGGTTTGCGATGTTTGTGGAATCTATCTGAAGAATCAAACGATCAGTTAGGGAGAAGAGAGAGTCTATGGCTAAGAAGAGACCTGCTCAGTTCCAGGGTCAGAGGTTTGGTGGCTTCAAGAAGCCAAGGTTTGCAGCACCATCAGTGATGAGAGGTTCTGGTGGACCATCTCAGTGGTCTTCGAGTAGAGGAAGAGGTTATGTTTCTTCACCATCTAAGGCACAAAGTACAACTTCTGTGGCAGTGACAGGGCCATCTAGGCCACGGGTTGACGATAGAGCATGCCATCTGTGTGGTCAGATCGGGCATTGGATGTTCAATTGCCCGAATAGAGATGTTGAAGTGACGCAGCAGCCGAGACAGAATCATCAAGGGTCAGAGAGGCTGCAGCTCAATGGTAACAAAGGGTGAGGACGCGGTCAAGCGTCTCAAGCAGGTTCGTCTGCTCAAGGAAGCAGAGGTCATTGACAGCAAGCAACGGCTCAATTCTATGCTATGAATCAGCCAGAGGCGATAGTCAACCCACGAGTAGTGACAAGTCAGATGGAGTTATTTCATTCTGATATGTCTTCTTCTTTCTTTATATCTGTTCTGGTTGACTCAGGTGCTACATACTCTTTTCTCGCCTATAGTATGCTTGAGAGTTGTCGTTTACGTGTTAGTCGTAAGAAGGATAGCTTGTTGTTAGAAACCCCTCTCGATGGTTCCTCATTGCTTCGAGAAGAGTGTCCATCTTGTGTCTTGTCTTTCTCGGAACATCGCATTCAAGTGGATCTTATACCACTTGATATACATGGTTTTGATGTTATCCTTGGGATGGATACCTTAGAGAGGTATAAGGTTGTTTTGGACCGTGGTTCCAAACAGGCGGTGTTTGATGATGGTGGAGAGAAGTGGGTCTTCTAGGGAGATAGGAAGATTCTTCCGACATATCTGGTATCAGCTATGGTGGCAGATAAGTTGTTATGACAACGATGTGAGGCGTTCTTAGCTCATGTGGTGGATACCGTCGTGACTACAAAGGCGAAAGGTCCCAGCCTTGAAGAGGTGTCAGTTGTCCAGGAGTTTGTAGATGTGTTTCCTGAAGAGTTTCCTGGTGTTCCCCCACCCCGAGAGATTGATTTTGAGATCAATCTGGTCCCAGGGACACAGCCAGTTGCACAGACACCTTATAGGATGGCTCCGGTAGAGATGGCAGAGCTGAAAAAGTAGTTATAGGAGTTGTTGGACAAAGGTTTCATCCGACCAAGTACGTTGCCTTGGGTGCTCCAGTGTTGTTTGTCAAGAAGAAGGATGGATCGATGTGGTTGTGTATAGATTACCGGCAGTTGAACAAGGTCACGATCAAGAACAAGTACTCGTTGCCGAGGATAGATTATCTGTTTGATCAGTTGCATGGTGCTATAGTGTTTTCGAAGATCGATCTACGGTCTGGATATCACCAGTTGAGGATTAAGGCAGATGACATACCAAAGTCAGCTTTCAGGACGAGGTATGGTCACTTTGAGTTTGTGGTTATGCCGTTTGGGCTAACCAATACACTTGTTGTTTTCATGGATTTGATTAATAGAGTGTTCCGCCCGTTCTTAGATCAGTTTGTTGTAGTCTTTATAGATGACATCTTGATCTACAATCGAGACAGGCTAGAGAATGAGCGACAACTTCGTCTGGCATTGACTCTTCTTTGCCAACATCAGTTGTATGCCAAGTTCAGTAAGTGTGAGTTTTGGTTGGAGGAAGTGACTTTCTTGGGTCATGTGATATCTACTGAAGGAGTCAAAGTGGACCCAAAAAGGTGGAATCCGTTGCAGATTGGGAGCAGCTGAAGACGCCGACAGAAGTTCGTAGTTTTCTAAGTTTAGCAGGATACAACCGGAGGTTTATCAAGGACTTCAGTGCGATTGCTTTTCCGATGACAAAGTTGACGAGAAAGGATGTGCCTTTTGTCTGGGATTATCGATGCCAGCAAGCTTTCCAGAGTTTGAAGGAGAAGCTGACTAGTGCTCCAGTGTTAATCCTGCCAGAACCTGGGAAGGGCTATGTGGTTTTCTATTTTGCTTCCAAAAAAGGCTTAGGTTGTGTGCTGATGCAGGAGGATCATGTGATTTCTTTTGCTTCGCGACAGCTTAAGAAACACGAGGAGAACTATCTGACTCATGACTTGGAGCTGGAGGCAGTGGTTCATGCGTTAAATATTTGGAGACACTATCTTTATGGGGAAGTGTGTTAGATCTTTACAGACAATAAGAACTTGAAGTACATTTGTACGCAACAAGAGTTGAACACGCGACAACATCGATGGATGGAGTTGATCAATGATTAGGACTGCACTATCGAGTATCATCCTAGTAAGGCGAACGTGGTAGCTGATGCGCTTAGCAGAAAGTATTCTTCTTCTTCAAAGAAGGCATAGTTGAGTTCTCTGGTATGCCGAAGGCGGGATATGTTTGTTTCCTTGCGACAGATGAATGTGCAGATGGAAGTTTCCTCATTAGCTGGACTTTTAGCACAGATGCAAGTCAAGCCTACACTGAGACAATAAATCAAAGATGCACAGCAGGCAGATGATGCGGTACAGTTGATCAGATTAGAGTTCGGCAGCGAAAAGCATGATGGGTTCCATGAGTCTGAGGATGGACTAATCTGCTTTCATGATAGGATGGTGGTTCCAGGTGTTTATGATCTGAGGAAGTTAGTGCTCGAGGAAGCACACACATCGATGTATGTTATGCGTCCAGGTGTCACCAAGATGTATCATAGTCTGAAGGACTTGTATTGGTGGCCCAGTTTGAAGAAATATGTAGCTGAGTTCGTGGCTAGTTATGCGGTTAGTCAGCAAGTCAAGGCTGAACATCAAAAGCCGGCATGTATGTTGCAACCTTTGTTGATACCGTAGTGGAAATGGGATCATATATCCATAGATTTCGTAGTTGGTCTACCCAGGACAACTAGGAATCATGATTCCATTTGGGTGATAGTGGATAGATTAACGAAGTCTGCCCATTTCCTACCTGTAAAGATGACTTATACAACTGAGAAGCTCGCTAGAGTTTATGTGGATGAGATAGTACGTTTGCATGGTGTGCCAGCGACGATAGTTTCTGACAGAGGTCCTCAGTTTACGAGTCGTTTCTGGGAACAGTTGCACAAGGCGTTGGGAACGCAGTTGAGATTCAGTACCACTTTCCACCCACAGACAGACAGACAGTCTGAAAGGACTATTCAGACTTTGGAAGATCTCCTTCGAGCTTGTGTTCTGCAGTTTCTAGGAAACTGGGATGTACATCTGAGTTTGATAGAGTTTGCCTACAACAACAGTTATCAGTAGAGCATTGACATGGCTCCTTATGAGGCTTTGTATGGAAGGAAGTGCAGATCTCCTTTGTGTTGGTATGAGTCTGGTGAGTATCAGCTTTTGGGTCCTGAGTTAGTACAGCAGACAACAGAAAATATCAAAGTGATACAGTAATAGTTGAAAGTGGCACAGGACAGGCAGAAGTCTTATGCAGACAATCTTCGACGACCTTTGGAGTTCTAGGTAGAAGACAAAGTATATCTTAAGGTCTCTCCATGGAAGGGTGTGCTAAGGTTTGGTCGGAAGGGTAAGTTAGCACCCAGGTATGTGGGGCCTTACCTAGTCATAGCACATGGTAGCTTACGAGTTAGAGTTGCCTCCAGAGTTGCACATGTTACATCCAGTGTTCCATTTCAGTATGCTGAAGAAAATTCATCCAGATTCGGGAACAAGGACACAACCAATTGAGGTTGAGCTTGATGAAGATGTGACCTACGAGGAAGGTCCCATGGCGATCCTTGATAGAAGGGTCAAGAAGTTGAAGAGGAAGGACCTGGTTCTTGTGAAGGTTCTTTGGCAGCATCGTGGCATTGAGGAAGCCGCGTGGGAGCTTGAGGAAGAGATGAGGAGGAAGTATCCTTTTCTTTTCTCTTCAGATTTCGGGGACAAAATCCCTTAAGGGGGTTAGCTTGTAAGGACCCTGACCTTTGTTTAGGGTTTACCCTATTTGTTTTGCTTAACCTTGATGCTTTAGTGCTTGCTAATCACCTTTAGTAGTGATTAGGGTTTGGTTGAGCTTTGTTGAGAGTTGGAGCGGCTACTTGCAAATAACCCAAGTCTAGGGTTTTGTAGGCAAGTTTGCCATCTTGTGAGGTGTTCCTCTCTCTCTCTTTTCTTCCTCTTGTGTTGAGAGGAAGGCTTGGGATCGTTGCTTGAGTTCTTTTGGGCCTGGTTGAGCTTGTTTGGGCCTTGAGGTGCCTTGTTTTGGCTTGGTTGAGCTTTGTGTTGCCCAAGAGATGTTTGTGTCGGCCAACATGGATGTGTGTCGCCCATGGTGCCTTGGTGTGTCACCCATGGTGCAAGTGTTTGTGTCGACCATGATGCTTGACCTAGCCTTGACCTTGTTTAGTGGACACTTGGAACATATCTTGGACATGTGTATGGAGCTTGCTAGAGTGATGGCTCGTACACTAGGACAAGTGTCCCTAGACAAGTGACACCTTGCTTGGACCAACCTTGTTTTCTCCTCCCTTTCCTTCTATATAGGTGGTTCGTTTCCTTATCTAGGAGTTCCTTTGGTTCCTCACCACCTTGTGCACGACACTCCCTTCTTCCTTGCTTGTGTCGGCCGATACACCCCCCTTTTGAAGAAGCAAGTGGTGGCTGATATCCCTTGGAGCTTCTTCTTCCTTGCGGGTGGTGGCCGATACCCCCCTTGGAGGAGTAGCTAGTGGACGATAGCCTTGGAGTCTCCATCTTCCTTGCTTGGTGGTGTTTGGAGCTAGGAGTTTGGAGCTTGGAGCTTAAGGCGGGTTGCATAACTTCTAACCCTAGCTACCTTATCCCCTTTCTTGCTTATATGTTTTTGTTAGTTTTTACATCTTGCTTAGTATCCTTGTTGTCCGTTCCTCTTGGTGGTTTCTTGGTGAGCAATACTCCTTTCTCTCCTTGGTCTAGAGGAGTGAGTTTAAGCTTGTAGTACCATGAGAAACACCCCTCTTTCTTGGTTGATTGAGGTGAGCTTGTGTTCTAGTTGCTTGAGCAACACTCTCCTCTCACCATGGACTAGAAGGGTGAGCTCGGTTGGTTTTTGTGTTGCCCGATGGGTGATAGGTGGTGTGCAAGACCCCTCTTTCTTGGTTAATTAAGGTGAGCCATCTCCTTGTCCCTCTAGGGTTTTCAGCACCTTGTGTTTGAGGAGGAAGACAACCATGTATTTGTGTGAGTTGGCCGACAGGCCTGTGTTGGACGATGCAGTTGCTCTTGTGTTGGGTGATGTGTGGTGGTGTCGGGCGACACCCCTTGATCTTGTGACAGGCATCACAACTCTTTTCCTTGTTTTGCGTCGGCCGTTAGTGTGGCAACACATCCCATTATCACACAAATAACGAGGTGTTACGCGAAAACGTGCGGAAATCACCATAACCACAGTTAATAAAAAACACGGGTTAATTACAACCGATTACAAAAAACTGATAAACTGAGAAACATATTACATTCCAGTCCATATCCTGCAAGACAACATGTTACATATATATCCATACAAGCCTGGATACATGTCCACAGCTTAGAGTAACAGTTGTCATGTCAAAACCATGAGTTCACCACCTGTTCATACATATAAAGGCCCATATCTGGTTAACAGTAGGATATACAAACGATATCAGTCGTGCATCGTGAAACAACGTCAAAACACCGCCAAGGACCTGAGAGTACAGGGATGACTCTAGACTCTACACCAAAACATCAAAACAGCAACATATCCATTGCTTGCCTTCTACTGCTCGTCAGACTGCTCGGCCGCAACACCACGACCACGATCACGTCTACCTCGACCACCTAAAAAGGGTGTAAACCAGCGGAGTGAGACAATTGAACAATTGTCCCAACGGGAGGCATAACTCCACGCCAAAACTACAAAACCTCGAGATCAGTATTTATATGAGCAGATTACTGATAAAGAATATAACAAAAGCAGTTATGAACAACAAGCCATCCTTAGTCTTACCATCTGTACCAAAAGAGCATGTAACCAACATATTTCCCAATGGAACATGATTGACAAGATAAACTATATATGAAACACACCACATAAGAATAATGCACAGTAACTGCAAGATAAATGAAGTTAACTACACAAACAAGGCTTCAACCAATGTTTCGTGCTTGTCTTAAGCAATACATACTAAGCGGTTGTATTACGTTTTATTATGCCCTGAGGAAATGAACCGTACCATTCAAATCCAACCTTCGGCTGCGAAGCCCATAGCCGGTGCCATACAAGGTCAAATGGAAGAGCCAGACTCCACGACCTCCCACCTCGTGGTCAGTACACGAGTACAACACAAGCAGGATCGTAGTCACATGCTGAAGTGGTCTAAGCCACAAGACAACTCCATAGGCTACCCTCACTCTAGCCCGCCTTGGTACATGTCTCGGCGCTAGTAAAACTGAGTCATGGGCCTGTTCACCGTGCTCTGAGCCATGAACGCATTCATGCTCGACACATCACATGTCCTAAGCCATGGGCCTGTTCACCATGCTCTATATACATATCTGAGTCTGTAACTGAAGTTACACTCTTACCTCCTCATTTTCATGCTAGGAGCAACCTACACATATTCAACAATATGCGCTTCCAGGTTATCCCGTAGGAGAACCTGTTTCACCATCACCAAGTCCTGACGATGATGGATCTATGGCCAGGGCAAACTACATGATATAATTCCACTATAATTAATTAGTGTCTTTTAGATGGATTGTAGGATTCAACCAAGTTATAACACGCAGAGAATAAAGAACATTATATTATTATTGAAACCTCATCAACCTGATCCAGCATCACATGTTACCACTTGGCCTCTTGCCAACCATCCATATCCATATCAAGGATTATCCCATACCATAGGATATCAATCCTTCATCATGTACTATCACTGCCTCTCAAGGCTCACACCATTATCATGGGACAAATACATCATATATATAAACCCATAGAACAAATATCAAGGTAATGTTATTCATCACATATGTCACATAGCCCTTTCATGGCTACACATCACCTGCATGGTTAGGATACACAATAACCATAGATTCAACATATGAGTTATCGTTCCAGATAATCTATTTATCAATATTACATTATTTGATGATCAAGCTTGTTAAGCACATTGTACCATAATTATGCTTATCCTTATCTCAGGATTAGTCAAGGTGTTCACTTTTCATAACAATTATGTTGACTATACAAGTCGACTACTATTGTTACCAATATCATTACTATTACCATCCACTATCATCATTATTACCATTTTTACCATTATGCAAGCTACTAGTGCAACTACGATCATTCTCAACTAAGCACAAGGGTTAATTCATGCATGTCATTACTATCACTATTGCCATCATTATTATGATCATCATCATTATCGTTATTATGCAATTACCATCATCATCTTTGTTACTATCATTAGCATTATCATAGGTTTCAAGTCATCAACACAACTAACATCTTTGTTATCAACATATTATCATCATGGCCAGGCCATTAATACTACCATGTCATTTGATTGTTACTAAGCCAGGCGTTACTACTGAGATTTGGTTATTCATAAGCTTCTACTGTCATGATACTTGGGACCGTCACCAAAGGACCTAACTACCCTCACCTAAGATCTCACAACCCTCACTATAGCTGACTTGCACGGCTAGGCATGGGAAGGCTGCACGCTGTGTTGCACTCAGTCTGCTGCTCGCGTGCCCCCTCACAAGAGGACCGGGCGAGATGGGTGTCACACGTCAGGGAGTGCTGCGCGACTCACCCCATCGGGCGACATGGGTACTGGGGGAGCAAGCTGGGTGTCGGGCGACACAACTGGTACCAGGCAAGCCAAAGATGTCGGGCGACACAGGGCGTGCAGGGCTACTAGGTGAGCAAAGTTCAACTGGGTGAACAGGACGTTGAGCGAGCAGGCGTGTGGAGTGTATCGGGCGAGATGGCTATGTCGGGCGAGCAGGGCAAAGCCGCATGAGCAAGGCCTATCGGGCGAGCCAAAGAAGTATTGGGCGAGCAAAGCCAGGGATTGGGCGAAACGCGTGCAGGTGAGCAAGGGAAAACCGAGCGAGCAACAGAGGCTAGGGAGCCAAGCTACTGGGCAAGCAGCCTGTCGGGCAGAGCAGGCTCAGGGCGAGCAGCCTGTCGGGCAGAGCTGGCTCAGGGCAAGCAGGGTCAGGTTGCTCACCCGCCCAAGGTACAAAAAGAGAAACTTGCTCACTCCAACCGTGCAAGATAAAACTAGGGCAAGGGCTATCGGGCAGCACCTCCCCACACATCTCAACTAAGGTTCAAGCCATCTAAATGACCTCACCATCTTTCCCAAGGTGAGAGGAGAGTCTTGCTCAAGCCACTAAGTCATGTGCTCACCTCAATTGGGTAGGAAAGAGGAGTGTTGCTCATGGCATTAGAGCTCAAGCTCACTCATCTAGACCAAGGGGAGAAAGGAGTGTTGCTCTCCTAAACCCTAACACACATGGATCGGCCAACATGCAAGCTAAGAAAGAACCAACTACTAACATATAAAGGCAAGGTTGAAACAACATATGAAAGAAGAGGATAGAGTATTTTAGGGTTAGAGTCATGCAACCCGCCTTAATCTCCAAGGAAGAAGAAGCACTTCAAGCTCCAAGGGTATCTCGACCACCAAGGCTCCTCCAAGAAGGGTGTATCGGCCTCCACCTTCTTCTTCAAGGGTGTGTCGACCTCCAAGCTGCTCACACAAGGGTGTGTCGGCCACCTTAGCTCCTTCTTCAATGGTTTGTCGGCCACCAAGCAAGGGGGAGATGGAGGGTGTCGTGCACAAGAAGGAGAGGAACTAAAGGGACCTCAAGCTAAGGAAGGGACCACCTATATAGATGAGAAAGGAGGAGAAACCAAGGTAAACACTTGCTAGGTGTCGTCCACCCAAGGGACACATGTCCACCAACTCAAGCCACCTCTCTTGCAAGCCATAAGACACTTGTCCAAGATGTGCACCATGTGTTCTCCAAACATGACCAAGGTTGGACCAAGCACCATGGGCGACACAAGCCCACTCTAGGCCGACACAAGCTCTACTTGGCCGACACAAGGCCCAAGCAAACCCAAACAAGGAACTCCAAGGCCCAAACAACCTCAGCAAAGGCCCAAAGAACTCAAACAACAAGCCCAAGCCTTCCTCTCAACCCTAGAGGAACCAAAGAGGGGAAAACATCTCGCAAGATGGAAAACTTGCACACAAAACCCTAATCTTGGTTTATTTTCAAGTAGCCCCTCAAACTCTCAACAAGGCACAACAAAAACCCTAATCACCACTCAAAGGTGATTAGCAAGCATCAAACCACCAAGGTTAAGCAAAACAAACAGGGTAAACCCTAAACGCAGGTCAGGGTCCTTACAGTTAGGCTTGGATCAGTGGATGAACGATATGTGGGTCGAGTTATCTCTCTTTCTCTCTCTCGGACATTATGTTTAGTGTTTGACCTGGTCGCTAGCCCCTGTGACGGGCGTTGCCCGATATGTGAGGAGTGCCCGACACCCTACCCCTTTCGTGCGACACTCCCCCTTGTAACGCTACATCGCGAGCTGGTTGCCTTGGTGGCAACGCAGCGTTGCTTCTTGCTCACTTATCGGCCGTTATGTGTTGATACTTGGGTGAGGGCAGGTTGGCCGATACATCTCTTTTAGTGAGGGTTTTGGTATCTCTTGTGAGGGATCCTTGTATCATGAAAACAGCCTAGTTGTATATGTCTTTGCCTAACGATGATGACTCCTTGTATAGATGATGATGCACATTATCATAAGCTTGATCATTTATCTTAGCCTGGTGATTATTTGTCAATGCAAAGAGTGGTAATGGTAGTGGTAATAATAATGCTTGTTCTGTATATCTAGCATGACTACATGCATGAAGTGAACACCTTGATTAATTGAATAATATTGAGATGAGGATAAGTCTAGATATAGTTGCTTAATGATGTATCTTATGCATATGGTCATCAGTTGAGGTATGATTGACAAGTTTAGCACCTTTAATGTCACCCTATGTTGATAACATAGTCCTTATGTTGAAACTATGATTATTGTGTACACTGACCATGTAGGTGATGACTAGCCATGAAAAGACTATGGGAAATATGTGATGAGTAACATCACTTTGATAATTACGCTTATTGAAGAGGTTGCATGTATAATGTGTTTGTCCCATGATGATAATGAAAGCCTTGAGAGGCAGTGGCAATACATGATGAGGGATTGAGATTCCATGGTATGTGATTATCCTTGAGATGGATCTGGATGGTTGGCAAGAGGCCAAGTGATAACATGTGATGTGGGTCCTTGAGATGGATCAGGTTGATGTGATTACAATAATAACATAATGTTGAGTTTATGTTGTTTACTTTCTGTTATAACTTGCATGTTATATAACTTGGTTGAATCTTGCAATCCATCTAAAAGATACTAAATAATTACAGTGAAATACACCATGTAGTTGCCCTGGCCATAGATCCATCATCGTCAGGAGTTTGGTGATGGTGAAACGGGTTCTCCTACGGGTTAACCTGGAGCGCATATTGTTGTATATGCGAGGTTGCTCCTAGCCTAAAGTGAGGAGGTAAGAGTGCAACTTCGGTTGTAGACTCCAGGGTGTGGATTCAGGCTCATAGCCCAAGTGTGTGAAGAGCATGGTGAACAGGCCCATGGCTCAGGATATGTGATATGTGGAGCATGAATGCGTTCATGGCTCAGAGCACGGTGAACATGCTTGTGGCTCAGTTTCACCAGTGCCGAGACCTGTACCGAGGTGGTCTAGGAAGTGGGTAGCCTGACCCTGTGGCTAAGACCACTTCAGCATGAGACTGTGGTTCTGCTTGTGTTGTACTCGTGCACTGACCACGAGGGGTGAGGTCGTGGAGTCTGTCTCTTCCATTGACCTTGTATGGCACCATCTTGGGTTTCGCAACCGAAGGTTGTATTTGAGCGGTACGGCTCACTTCCTCAGGGCATAATAATACGTAATTCAGCTGAATAGTATTACTGCTTAAGACAAACACGAAACATTGGTTGAGGCCATGTTTGGGTAGTCAACTCTGTTATATCTTGCAGTTGCTTATATGTTCTTCATATGTAGTAGAACTTATATATCTCGTCTTGTTAATCATGTTTCACAAGTAATATTTGATTACATCTGATAAGTTGCTAGGCATAGATAGCTTTATTTCATAACTGCTCTTTTATACCTTTTATCAGTTAGCTGCTATATATATATACCTCTGAGGTTTTGTAGTTTCGGCGGGGAGTTCTGTTTCTCGCTGGGATAATGTTCGATTGTCTCACTCTGTTGGTTTACACCCTTTTTAGGTAGTCGAGCTAGACGTGGTGGTGGTCGCGGAGTTGCGGCTGAGCAGCAAGAAGAACAGTAGAGGCAAGTGTTGGACATGCTGCTGTTTTGGATGTTTTGTAGTAGAGTCTAGAGTCATCCATGTACTCTCAGGTCCTTGGAAGTGTTTGACGATGCACTATCGTTGATGTTTTGTATATCCTATTATTGGCCAGATCTAGGCCTCTATGTATGTATGAACAGGTGATGAACTCATGTGGTGATAGGATAGCTGTTGCTCTAAGCTGTGAACACGTATCAAGGCTTGTATATATGTATATAACCTGTTTTCTTGCAGGATGTGGACTTGAATGTAATAGTTTCTCAGTTTTATCAGTTTTCCGCAATCAGTTTTAATTAACCCGTGTTTTGGTAATCTGTGGTTATGGTGATTTACGCACATTTTCACGTAACACCTCATTGTCTGTGTGATAGTGGGATGTGTTGCCACAACTGCTTACCCGGGGAACCTAGACTTGACAAGTCCTACTAGAATTACACCTAACCCTAGTTCTCCAACTAGTAGTATAGGGTATATTCTAATACCACTTGCCTTGTTGTTTGGTTTGGTAATATAGATTGAATTGTGATAATTACATGCCATGTTGACACCCCCCAACTAATATCAAATCACATTCCCAAATGGCCCACCTACCTAATCCATTTGCTTGAAACCCACCTTAGCCTTCTTACTTGTTAATGCTAGTTTAGCTTAATTGCCTTTGCTTCTTCTACCTAAGTGCCTAGTCTTGCTAGTTAGGGTTAACATAGATTCTTACTTGCTTTATTGTTTAGCTTAGTTCTTAGTTGCTGATTGCCTTTCTATAGTAGTGTAGATCATCTTACTTTTGTTTAGTTTCTTGCTAAATCTAGTTGCTTTGACCTAACTCGCCTAGGATAATATAGTCTTTGGTTATCTAATTTTCATACTACCTTTACTTGCTTGATTTCTTAGTGTAATAAAACCAAAACACCTTTTAAACCCTTCAACCCTAGTCTCCGCTTTAGGAACGTAGCCAACTCTAACTTAGATCTAGTGCCCCCTATATCCCTGAGGACTGACCACTATATTTGCCTCTTTTCTTTACTACAATTGTACCCCGTGTACTTGTAGGTGATCTGCTTAGTATTGTGACTGGGTCTTTCTAGGGTTCTTATAAATATTGAAAGATCCCACATTTGTTCGAGTTCCATGGGGTGCATATAATCAAACATAATTGGTTGGTGTGTGCACCTCTAGCTCGGAAGCACCAAACAGTCAGAGCGGAAAGTACAAAGTTTGTAGGACTTGTTTTGTGCTTTTGTGATGGATTTAGGAGGTTCTTGGCATAAGTACTTTCTATTGTATGATTTTTATTACAACAATAGCTACCACACCAGAATAGGCATGCCGCCTTTGAATCACTCTATCGTCAACCTTGTCATTATCCACTATGCTTGGATGATGTGGGAGAACGTGCTCCATTGAAGAGTGATGAATTCAGATGATGACCAACAAGATATCATTGATCAATAAAAGGATTAAGGCTTCCTAATATCTACAAAAGGCATATGAGGACAAGAAGAGATTAGATGTGAGCTTCTTAGTTGGTTACTATGTGTTTCTTAAGATAACATCTCTGGTTCACAGTAAGGTCAAAGATTAAATGCCATCTAAACCCTCGATATATTGGACCATTTGAGATCTTGAACAAGGTTAGGGAGTGTGGTTATTGGCTAGTTTTTCCTACCACCTATGAAAAGATTCATGATGTGTTCCATGTGCCAACCTTGAAGAAATATGAGAAAGATTCCTCTCATGTTCTATCTATTGAGCCAATAATGTTGTAAGAGGATCTATCTTATGAAGAGTTCCTAGTGAAGATCTTAAAATTGAAAGTCAAATAGTTGACGAACAAGGAAATTGTGCTAGAGGTATTCTCTGGAAGTATTATTATCTTGAGAAGACTACCTAGGAAATGAAGGAGGAAATGTTACATACTCACCCTCTCTCGTTTCTTGAGATTTTACAGATGAAATATTTGTAAAGGGTTATGTGTTGTAACATCCCCCATTTCTAGGTACCAATATATTTTTCATTTTCTTGTTCCTTTATAAATTAAATATCTCTTAGGAACCAATTTCCCTATTTTAGAATAGGTTAGAATTGGTCAATAACCTTATTAACTCATCATTACCCCCATGTACACAAAATCGTAAAATCTAATAACACTAATGATCGAATAATGAGGAATAGTGGAAAATAATACAAATTAATGGGTTCAAATTTAGAATTACACCATGGTATAACCCTAGGATATTAGAATGAGAGAATTGGAGGTAATCCAAGGGCATTTACCATATTTGACAATTAGGTTAAGCTAAATACCCAAGTTAAGTGATTAATGTACTATACAATAAATCTATCACAATAATCTTAGAATGCAATTTTAAATACATATTAGTGTTCCTCATACTCGAATTACACTTGTAGTCAATTTTTGGCTTACTCAAATATCAAATACATTCCTAAAAGTATTTTAATAAATACACGTAAGTGTATTGACATTTATGTGATTTATTCCAATGTCATGCTTATCAACAAATATTCCAATTTAATTAAATATCATACATCTAGGACCAAGGTCCTAAGACCAATGATTTCCAATGTGGTCCATTTAATTGGGCTGGGTAGTTGAGTAGGTGGAGTCCATTTTCTACCTTTGTCATCCCCTCATGTGTGTGGGATTATTTCAACACAATGAGGTATTGAATGCCATACTCTTACCACACTAGACTTATTCTCATGATTTTTCTAACAAACAACTATGTTTCCTCCTCATTCCAACGAACCTCTACTATGATGAGTGATGTGTTGAATTCAGAACACCCTTATAGCCCTAGGGGCACTTCCACTTCTCAGTCTTGCAATCCCAAATTGCCACACAATCTTATTAGCCACCATACATGATCGAACCAAGAACCTTTTTTTCATTTTTACCAATCTTTTCATCATCCCATTTCTAGAAATATGCGGAAAGTCATCCTAATAGAGCTGACCTTCTTCCCTTCTTTGTGAAGAGGATTGGCAATGACCTAGGTTGTTGTATGAAAATTGGTAGTAGGTAACCATCTACTATCTCCCATCTTTCATTTCATATACTTGTCTCAGATCATTTTTCATTGGGTTGCATGAATATCAAATGTCACCACTTCCCATGTTTTATCTTCACATAGATAGAATGCCTTAAGCCTCGTAACCCCCAAGATTTTGGACAAACCCCCCATGGATACTTAGCAGAGCTTTCATGATCATCTATAAATCTTTTGGGTGTATATATGCCTCTGGTATTCATTTTCCCTCCATGGTCTCATCAACCCTGTTAGCACCATCATCTTTGTTCCGGCCTCATCTTGGCTCCATGGTTAATTGTTATAGAAAGATACTTTATTCTCCATGGTTTCACTCTGAAACTTATATACATCAGTTATCTTGTTATAATTCTTTTGAACTTATCTATCTATTTTAGCCCACTCTTAGTGGGAACCTCTGTTTTTTACTTATAAACAAATATGATTTCCAAATTGTTGATTATATGTAGAAACTCATAATTTTTTTACCATCCCCTTATTTACTATATTTTGGGGATGTTCCCTTCCACCAAGATGCAGAGAAGATAGTTGAGCCTTTAGTGGAGGAACCAGTGCTTGATGATCTAGGGTTCGAGGAACCTATTTTGTAGTAGCTCGCGGAGGCTTATGAGATGTCTAGGTTGTCCATTGTAACTAAATCGTTACCTTAAGTTTAATTTTAGATTTCTTTTTTCCACGTGGAAGAATACTTCAAACTACTTTGAACTTGTAATAATTTATTTTTCTTTTTTGTTGTTATGACTTTATTGCTTAGTTTATCCATATTGTTTGGAGGCTATTTTATCATTCCCTCTTATTTGATCATTGTAAATGGATCTATAAAGTCTTTCTTGATTATTTTAAAAACAAAGTTTGGGGGTGGCCCCCTTGTGGGTCCCTCTCCCTACCATGTGCATGATTAGAGAAATCAGTCTAATATTGTATGATTGCAAGATAGTTTGGGGTAGAGAATATACATCGGACTAGGGATTTTTGATAAATTTTGACTTTGCTTTTCTTCCTAGGGTTTGGAAAAATGAAAGGTTGTCCAGTCTTTTAGATCTAGGACCCAGTCCCTTCCCTTTAACTATTTACAGTGCTCTATGGTTAATATAATTGATTGCATGTTTATTTACTATTTTGTTGGTATATCAAACATGCATATTCACCATTTTGCATGTGTACATGTCCCATTTTCCTATGGGCCAAGAGTAGAAGATGATGTAGGGGTTTTGAGTCACTTTTATAGGCTAGTTTTACACTCATTTTATGCGCTTATTGGTCATATTTGTGGTTAATATTGCATGATTCATTTCCTTTAGCCTATTACCCTTGCTTGCATCAAATTGAACATATTTCATTATATTTTTGTATTATTTACAAAATTCCATTTCTAACTTAGGATTTTTCCTCCTATTTTAGGTTTGTCATATTCTTGGACTCGTCGATACCATCGATAGTCCGTCGATGCCATTGGCGTGTCAACAACAAAAGAGCCAGAGGAGAAGCAGACAAGTTGATACCATCGACTCCTCGTCGATGGTGTCGAGATTGCATCAGCGTTCCAAAGTATCAGCCCATCGATACCATTCACGAGGCTGGTCGATGGTATCGAGATGCCATCCAAACGAACCCCATAAGTTGGAGGAGCACTGCTACCCTAATAGGACGATACCATCGATGGGCCGCTGATGGTATCGACGCCGTCAGGTCAACAAAACGCCCAAAACGATCACGATCAAACGGCTGTGATATTTTGATGGCCGTAAGTGATACATATACCTGGGGAAAGGTGGCCCAAAAGGAGGATCACATTTTATTGCATTGTACAAGTCTCGAAGGGGGAGAGAGAAAAGAACGGAGCCGAGAGCTACACCCCAGATGTTTCTAGAGCCACAGATGAAGTTTTCCACCACCAGAAGGCTGTAGAATGTTCATCTCGCGTCGAGGATCATCCGGTTCTTCTCCGTTTAGGGGTCACACCATGTCCATCCATGTTTTCTCCATGTTTTATCCTTCCTTCATGGTGTTTTGCATTGAGATGAACATGCGGGGCTAATCCCCTTTGTCTCTAGGATCGAGAGTAGCCTAGGCAATCGTTGTATGACTCTTCTTCCATAGTTTGTCATAATTTATCCCTCAAATCCGTAGTATGATATTGTTTTCTCCATTGATATATTGTGCTTGATCACCATAATGGTAATTTAATACCCTTAATTGCTTTTGACGAAGAATTAACGGTTGAAAAGAGGTGGTAATCACATTAACTAATAAATCCTTTGGAAGAGGCGATTTACGATTACTGGTGGGAACCCAGAGACATGTTTTTCATGCATCTAATCTAGGGAATAGGTTACTACTAGCGTGGAACCAACTTAGACTAAGGTAGTGAATTGTATCACGGAAACAAACAATTCTGGCTAAATGGAACTATCCAGAAAGGGAGACAAATTATGATAATTGTGAAGGAATTAGTACAACGAGAACCCGTGGTGAAACCACAATCCTAGATATTTCTTTTGAATTGATTAAACCAACCATTTAATCGATTTCTTTGTTTTCTTTTGTTTTTATTTTCCTTTTTCAAAACAACTTGCAAACTTTTATAATCGGTTTAGCTGATTGCGAATAGTTATTAGTAGTCTACCGAAAATCACATTTCCTTGTGTTCGAATCGGGCCTCACAAGGCCTATATTACACTGACGCGTACACTTGTGTTATACGCACGGTAAAGTCATGTCAAGTTTTTTGGCGCCGTTGCCAGGGAAATGACAATTTTCGGCACTACGAGGGCAGCAAGCGGCCACTCTAGGACACCTTTTCCTTTTATTAGTAATTTTTATTTTTGAGATTAATTGTCTATCTTTTAGATTATTTTTTTCTTTTAGCATTTTACTTATTCAATTTTCCACTTTTCAGGTACCAGTGCATGGTGAGGACGCGTAGTATAGACTATGCACAGTCGACATCTGAGGTTCTACCTTCGAAATCGGGTGGTGAGGAGGAGCATATCTACTATCAACCCGAGGACATAAACATAGATTGTGAACCTGAAGCAATGGTTGAGGAATAGAAAATATGGGAGAAGATCAAGGTTACTTCTTCATCTGCGTCAAAAGAGCCGATCAAAAGACATGCTATCAACATTCCTACATATAAGATTGATCCGACACTAATTAACCTAGTCAAGTCTAATGCATTTAATGGGTTGAAGAATGAAGATCTAGTGGCCCACATCATCCAATTTGTGGAAAACTATGATACGATAAAGATTGACAGGTTTCCACAACAGGCGCTCTACTTAAAGCTTTTCCCATTTCTTTAGCAGTAAATGCACGAGAATGGCTGCATAATTTCGAGGACGAGTATGTCGTGACCTGGGACCAAATGATAGAGGTCTTCTTTGAGAGATTCTTCCCACCTGAGAAGACAAATGACCTCATGAGAAAGATCCATAACTTCAGTCAAAAGGCCGGCGAGACTTATTCAGAGACATGGGAGCGCTTCCAGATCATGTTGAGGAAGTGCCCACATCACGGGCTGGACAAGGGAAAGTAAGTAAAAATTTTCTACTTTGCTCTCAATGAGCATGACCGAAGCAACTTGGATTCAGCAGGCTCGGGCTTCTTCTTGAATAACACAGACACAAGGTGTTGGGAGATCTTGAAGAATATGGCCAGGAAGCAGTCATGGGGTGATAGAGATGCATCGGAACAAGCAAGAGTTGCAGGGGAATCCAAGGAATTAAAGAATTAAATGAAAAGATGGACCTGATAGCAAAGAGACTACTAGAAAAATAGGATGAAGGATCTGATGATGAGGCATAAGTTAAATTCATGCGCCAACAATAAGGGTACCTGAACAATGATTATTCTTGGAGGAAGGATAAGAAGTTCTCATGGAAGGACCCTAATAATTTTCTACAGGATCCGGATGCCAAACCACAACCCACTATAGAGGAGAAGAGCAATAAGTTGATCAATCAAGTGATAAAGCAGAACCAAGAGTTGATGAGAACATTCGACCAACAAATTAAGTCACAAGGAGACATTATGAACCAATTTGATCAGACTTTACAAAGCCATGGAGCACAAATGAGGACCCTTGAAATGTCCATTGCGCAGATGGAAAAAAAAATTGCAAGTTTGAAGAAACGGGTGCAGCAGGGGTTTCCAGGAAATACAAATGTTCCAGGAGGGAACCATCAAGCCAAGGAAATTTTGTTGAGAAGTGGAAAGAAAATTTTAAACTCTAAGGCCGATGAACCAAGCACACCATAGGCAACAGTTATATGTGAGGATGCAGAAGATGGCGTAGTCACTGAGACAATGGAGGATGATACAGAGAAAACCACAGAGGAGCCCATTGCAGAGAAAGAAGCTAAGAAGAGGATGCCTTATGTGCCACCACATCAGAGGGCACAGACTGTCCCGATACCTTACCCATATAGTTTGACAGCAAAGAAAGTGAATGCATAGTTCAAGAAGTTTCTAGATAGCTTTAGGAAACTTTTGGTCAATATTCCGTTGCTAGAGGCTATCGAGAAGATACCTTCTTATGGTAAGTTCTTGAAGGATATAATTAATATGAAGAGGAAGATTCCTGACACAAAGGTGGTAGTGCTTAAGGAGCAGGTCAACACCTTTATTCTGGGTAAATTGCCACCAAAGCGACAAGATCCAGGCTATTTCAATATTTCATGCTATATTGGGAAGGTAAAATTTGGTGAAGCGTGTGATTCTGGGGCAAGTATCAACTTGATGCCCCTTTCTACATTCAAAAAGCTCGATATCAAAGAATCTCAATAAAGTAACATGACAATTCAACTTGCAGACAATTATGTGGTATGACCATATGGTATTTGTGAGTATGTGTTAGTTAAAGTTGATCGGTTCATATTTCCAGCTGATTTTGTCATCATGGAGATGCAAGATGAGCAAGGAAATGAGCTACTTTTAGGAAGACCCTTCTAGGCCACTGCTGATATGATACTGGAGATGGGTAGAGGCCGGTTGACAATGGGTATAGATGATGATAGATTCGAGATACTAATGCCGCCAAATTCAAAGAAGTCACAAGTGAAGGAGCAATGTCATAAAGTGAGGCACTTTGATCATAACATATCTCTTTGCTTAGGGAAGCCATTTCTTGATATGGCTCACGTCATGACGAAGGTAGATAAGGGAACAATTGCGGTGGACATCATGGAACAAACAATAGTGGTTTCTCTTTAAAGTTGTGGGTTATCCCAATGATGAAGAAGTGGAAGTCCCACCGTCTATTGAGGATGATTCTATAGAAATCTCCATGCTTGACTCATACCCACAACTACCCATTGAAGCTTGTTTGTTTAACATCAGGGATGATTGGATGAGAAGCACATTGTGATGACCCCGATTTTAGGATTTAAACCCAAATTATTTCAATTATGCAAGCATATTAGTATGTATTTTCTACCCACGTGCACAACACCTTGTGTGTTGATTCATTGTTTCACGTATGTTTTAGGTTCAAAGATAGCGTGGGATAAAAGATGTGAAGTGAGCAGTGTTCAGGTTGTACCTATTGTCTAAGATCCTATTAGCATACATGGATAGACTTGTAGAATTTTCATTCAATATGTAATTGTAAATCATTGTGTAATAATTCATGTTGTATAAATTTACATGTTAAATGTTGAGAATGTTATGGTTGTACGTTCATGTATGCGTATAATGCTTCCGCATCGCTTTTTGATATGATTGTTGATGTCTTCGGATTATGGGCTCTCATTCCCAATAAGGTTTGGAGAATCCAAAATCCGGGGACGTCACAGTTGGTATCAGAGCATGAACAATAGTTACACCTAACAATTGCTCACCATGAAACAATAAACCTAAATATCACCTTTCACTTTAAACCTTAGAAACTTAGTAAGTTGTTCTATAGGAATAAGGTTGACCTAGACTCTAGGTTAGAACCTAGATGTTCGAGAACTAGGTTTAGACAAGTGTGAGAAACCCTCTCCATATAGAGCTCATATGAATTGGGTAGCTACACTAGTCTACATCTCGTTCTCACCATTTCACTAGGTTACATGACACTAGACTATCTACTGTGTGTGGGACACTCGGTTTGCTGATTTGGTTTTGCTTTCCAATCGACTCGAGCCTCGAGTGTTTTCTCTGACGTCTTCTTTCTCGAAAAAAAACTATATAATATTTTATTATATATATGTAAATATAAAAATGTGTCCCTCACACTGGAGAGTAGTTAGTGTTCATGCAATCTAAGTGAAAGAGAGTGACATCAGTCTAGAAGAGAGAGTAGTCTAGATTAGATGTCTAGAGCCTTATCAAGATATGTGATACATAGAGCAGAGGATAGAATGACAGTTGAAATAAGTACGTGAAATCTTATCTAAGTTTGATCTCTGATGGTATAAGTTTCCTTATATAGGTTTAAGTTGTATATTAGTTGAATCCAATTTTGGAGAATTTAAGCAAAATCTTGATGATGAAAGTACATTCCCTTTTCCTACTTATGATAAGCTAAGTTCAGATAGAGATGAGTGTGCATGAGCCTCAAGCTCTTATACAAGGAGGATGTCTAGTGGTAGGATGAGATATGTGGTGAACTCTAGAGAGAGTAAGACCCACAGGGAGAAGGTCATAGGACCTAGCCTCCAATATATGAGATATGTGTTAAAAAAAAAATATCCTACACTAGATTACCCTTGAGTGTTGAGTTGAGTCCTTATGCATGATTCAAATCTATATGTGAGAATTGGGTAAAATAGAAGGATGGGTAGATGACCCATATGATAAAGTCAATCCTTTGGCTGAGTTAGGTCCTAGCTTGAGTGACATATTTTGTAGATCTCATCATTAGTTGCAAGTGAGGTAATATATGAACTCTAGTTATGAGAGTATGATGCTTTGTGCAAAAGATACTCAAAATACATGTTCTCCCTTCTTCTTCTCTTTCTTAATATATGATGATAGAAACCTCACTTGAGCTATATAGATGATTTATATATGAGGAGTCACTCGTATAAGCTTGACCTATTCTATATTCCCCCTATATCATACATGTAGTACCAAAGATTGAAATCATGGTAAGTTTGACTTTAAAATATTCTCTTCCCCTTCTTATGAAACATGAAAGACATGATGCTGAGATCATGGGATAAACTTAGTATATTATCTCTTTCCCTTCACATAATACATGCAACACATAAAAATTTGAACTCATGAACTTGATATAAAGATATTTTTAGATCATAGGATATATGATCAGAAATATAGTTGTAACTTTGATCCTTCTCAAGGTATGCTTCTAAGTTGAGTATGAATATCACACCATAGGGTGAAACCCTAATGGTCAAACATGTTACGTAAGCCCTTCTTAAGTAAAAAAATCCTAATATCAAGGATGAAGATAAATCTTCTCTAATGCTGAAATCCTTGTAAGATGTTAATGATGTTGGATTTGAATGATCTGAACATCATGGCTAAAAAAAAAAATCTCTTGAACATTAAAAGTATGAACAAAACATGTACCCTTAGAGGTGATGTAACCCTAAGATATCATAATGTCATGTGATGACTAAGATTCTAAGTGATACTACAATTCTTTAAAATAAATGATGACTCAACCTAATAAGGTGGGGTGGGTGCACCCTAGATGCTCTATTTCCTAAGATGAAAAATTAGGGTACATTCGTAACTTCGACAATCTTGGAACCTAAAAGTCATGATCTGTATGAAGTTGGAATTTGATACTATCGTGAGTATAATATTAGTTGAATTTCGAGGACGAAATTCCTTATAAGATGGGGTGAATGTGATGACCCCGATTTTAGGATTTAAACCCAAATTATTTCTTGAAGGCGAGCATGGACCAAAATGGTTTATTTACGTAATATGATATGTATATGGTTAAATTAAGCAATTTGAGCTTGTGTCGATGAGCTTAGAGGTCAATTCATGTATATTTAAGTTAAATATCTTTAGATACGTACCCTTTGGACTAACAAATTTGAAGGATCAATAATAGAGTTTGGGTGCCTCATTTGTATAAAAGTTGAACTACACCACGTGGAATCACTGATTAAAATTATACGGTCAAAGCAATCTCCTATGAAACTCTATTGAGGTTTAAAATATATTAAAAAAAAAAGAAAATTTATCAAATGTTAGCATGAGGCAATGGCCCACAATTATTATAAGGAAGTTCTGTTCACATGGATTTTGAACGTGAAGTGGTTGGGAAGTGGTCAAAAGAGCAGACTTGTCTTCAAGCTCCGAGACCTACGGATCTGATGGAAACAAACCGATTTGATAGTGTCCACGTGCTTAAGTTTATTTTACTAGATCCAAAGTGACCGGTTTGATCTACCGTCTTTGGAGGAGTTCCCCGCTCATATTTTTCCTCGTCAGTAGCAGATTGGAGAGGGAGATCACAGGGGGTAAAAGGAAGAAGAAGCATTAGGTGGAGGAGCAGTTGAACGACCCCCCCCAATCTTCTGGATTCTGAGGCGTGATGAAGGAGACCAGGCCCTTTTCTTCGTTCATCCTCCCCAACCTAGTCTTCACACGTCACCGAGAGACTGTGATCCACATCCCCACCTTCTCCTTCATCTTTTACAGGCCCTTCACCTCCTTCCATATCCAACATCGGCTGTCTTATAGCCTTGGTGATCATTATACTCCTAGGTTCTACACGCGGTTCTGCAGAGGTCTGGACGAGGGGAGATGACCACAACACCCCAAAAACCCACGCCATCTGCTCCGCTACCACCTAAACCACCTGTCAGCCTGGAGGTCGGGACCGTCGAGAAGATCCAGAATGTGAGGAGATCTGAGGAGGTCCAAGTGCTCCCTGTTTCTCCACGGAAGAGAAGGGCTGACGATCTCATGGACTCGCCGCTCCAGGTCTCCTCAAATAAGATCGAGAGGATGACAATGAGGAGAAGGCAGGGCGCCATCTCGCCGGAGCATCGGGGGTGCTGTGCAGAATAGAAGCTCGACGCCGGGCTTGAGGCAGTGTTGAAGAGCGATAGGAGGACCGAGCTGCGACGGAGCTCACCGGAGGACCTGGATGCGGCGGCACTCACCAGACGACCGGGATGCAGCGGCGCGAAGAGGAGGGGACGACGCACGCAAGCTTGGGGCTCCGAGCGGCGGCGGCGGTCACAGATACGTCTCGCTGTGGAAGCCAGATCGTGAGAAAGGAAGAGAGCAACCGGGTCTTGAACCCAAATCCTAGACCGGGTCCAGGCGTGTGAACCGCTAGGGAACCAGGCCCAAACCAAGTGAACCGGCCGCAACAAACAAAAGAGCTGCGCCAGACCTAGTGGCCACGTGGCGAGCTCCCATTGGCTGATTAAGGTAAAATCTTCAGTAAATCTGTGAATCTTCAATAAATCATAGAAAATAGCCTACTGATCAGAAAAATGTAAATAAGGTATCGAAATTCTCAGAAAAATGAGTAGAACACAATGAAAGCATAACATAAGGCTTTGAAATAACTAATAATAGAGATATCATGTAAATTTTGTAATACTCATTTCATAGATAATAAATATCAAATGATGATATAAAATCATGAAAAAATATTCGTGAGTCCACAATTATGTATATAATGCATTTGATGTCAGGTATGACCATGTTGATGTACTAAGTTACGTAATTTAGTTAATATGTCCAATTAGGGCTAATAATACTAAAGATGATGCAATTAATGCACACATGCTCAATAAATGATGAAATTCACAGAGTAGGCTTATACCAGTATATGGAACCTCAGTTTTAATTATGAGATTATCATGATGAACAGAATCTATGTTATATGAAGATGAATATTAATACATGTTATAAAACCCTAAGCTAGGTTAATAATGTAACCTAGGGTTATTATGTGCACTAAAAAGAATATGGAGCCTAATATTCAGATAATGAATCATAATCTGGAAAATGACATCAGTAGGATAAATATAAGACAATAATGCAAGTAAACGTTAGAATATCCTAATGAGATAATATAAACCCTAATGAACATGACTAGGGTTATTGACGATGAGAACCTGATGATAGTATATGATCTTGTCTTAATCAGGTGAAGACCAGATATGTAGATGATCCAGAATGTGAATAGGAATCTCTGAACTCAGGTACGTGGGATTTATTAAGTATAAGACTAGTTTTCATGAATGCATAATAATATGATGTACTTTGGATGCTTGTGTTTGCATATAAATTCTTGGATGTGTATTAGTAGTATATGCTCCGCAAAATATTACAGAACATAAAAGAATATAGATGGTTTGTAGCTACTGAGTGGATATATGCTCTCTCTCTCTCCCTCAATCATCTCTCTCTCTCTTCCTCTAAATATAAGGTCGGCACTCGGTCCCCATAGCCCAAGGGGAGGGGAAAAATGAAGTGTGACATCTCTCTCTCCCCCCTCTGAATATAAGGTCGACACTCGGTCCCCATAGCCCAAGGGGTGGGGAAAAATGAAGTGTGACACCACTTAGTAGTACAAACGCATCAAAAGGCATCTAAAAATGTGTTTACCTGATTATCGCTTTAAATAATGTTTTCTTTTACTCTTTCTTTCTCAAAATTATTTCAATTATGCAAGCATATTAGTATGTATTTTCTACCCACGTGCACAACACCTTGTGTGTTGATTCGTTGTTTCACGTATGTTTTAGGTTCAGAGATAGTGTGGGATAAAAGATGTGAAGTGAGCAGTGTTCAGGTTGTACCTATTGTCTAAGATCCTATTAGCATACATGGATAGACTTGTAGAATTTTCATTCAATATGTAATTGTAAATCATTGTGTAATAATTCATGTTGTATAAATTTACATGTTAAATGTTGAGAATGTTATGGTTGTACGTTCATGTATGCGTATAATGCTTCCGCATCGCTTTTTGATATGATTGTTGATGTCTTCGGATTATGGGCTCTCATTCCCAATAAGGTTTGGAGAATCCAAAATCCGGGGACGTCACACACATCATTACAAGAATGCGTGAAGATGCTCCAAGTTCTTCCTTACTACTATGCCAAGCACTATGAAGAACTAAGACCGTTGCCATCACCGCTGCAATCTTCTTTGGTCATCCCGCTAGAGTTAGAGCTTAAGTCGCTGCCCCCTCACTTGAAGTATGTGTTCTTAGCGGCTGATACAAAGCTACTGGTGATAATTTCATCATATTTGAGTGTCGCGGAGGAAGAACAGTTGATGATAGTTTTGAAGAACCACTGTGGTGCATTTGGGTGGTCGGTTTTTGACATCAAGGGGATCTCCCCCACACTTTGCCAACACAAGATTTGGCTCACTGAAGGAGCTAAACCTATGATTCAACCACAACGCCGCCTCAACCCCGACATGATGGAGGTTGTCAAAAATGAGGTGATCAAGCTTCTCCTCACGGGCATCATCTATACTATTTCAGATTCTACATGGGTGAGCCCAACACAGGTAGTCCCCAAAAAGGGGGGGATAACGGTAACTCAAAATCTTTTGAATGAGCTTGTCACCACCTGATTGGTAACCGGGTGGTGTGTCTGCATTGATTACCGCCGTTTGAATTCCTCCACGTTAAAGGATCATTTTCCTCTCCCATTTATTGATCAGATTTTAGAGCAGCTGGCTGGCTGCTCTAACTTTTTTTTAGATGGTTACTCCGGATATAATTAGATTTCTATAGACCCTAAGGATCAAGATAAGTCTACCTTCACTTGCCCTTATGGGACTTTCTCATATCGCTGAATGACGTTCGGTTTGTGCAACACATCGACCACTTTTCAGCGTTGCATGCTTGCTATCTTTTCAGATATGGTGGAGCATTGTATAGAGGTTTTTATGGACAACTTTTCTATCTACGGTGCATCATTTGAGGAGTGCTTGTATAATCTTGATAAGGTTTTGCAAAGATGTGAGGACACACATTTAGTCCTCAATTGGGAAAAATGCCACATGATGGTTAGCAAAGGCATAGTGCTTGGACACAAGGTGTCTAGCAAGGGACTGGAGGTAGATCCAGTGAAGATTGAGGTCATTTACAAACTACTTCCACTGAATCTGGTGAAAGGGGTGAGGAGCTTCCTTAGTCATGCGGGGTTTTATCATCGGTTTATTAAGGATTTTTCTAAAATCACTAAGCCATTATCAGAATTACTAGAGAAAGATGTGGTTTTTTTAATGATAAATGCATGCATGCCTTCGAAGTTCTCAAGCAAATTGTTCAAACACCGGATTGGACTAAGCCCTTTGAGCTTATGTGTGATGCGTCCGATTTCTCCATGGGGTCCGTTCTTGGGCAGTGCCTTGAGAATAAACCCACAATTATTTTCTATGCGTCTAATACTTTGAATGATGCCCAACTTAATTACACCACCACTGAAAAAGAATTGCTTGTCGTGGTTTTTGCTTTTGAAAAATTTAGGAAATATTTGGTGGGGTCTAAAGTTGTAGTATGGACGGACCATGCCACCATAAAATACTTAATGGAAAAGAAAGATGCCAAGCCTAGACTCATTAGGTGGATCTTACTCTTACAAGAATTTGACATTAAAATTAAGGACAAGGCGGGCATTGAGAATGTGGTTGTGGACCACTTGTCTCGGTTAGAGCAGGTAGATGAGAGAGATACCAACATACCCATTACCGAGACCTTTTTGGATGAGCAAATCCTTTCTATTCAATCTAAGGATCCTTGGTTTTCACATATCATGAATTATCTCACATGTAACGAAATCCTCGATGATTGGACCTATCAAGAGAAAAAGAGGTTTTTCCATTCTTTAAGATATTATTTTTGGGGTGACCCTATTTTGTTGAGACAATGCAGGGATGGAATATTACGTAGGTGTGTACTCGAGAGTGACTATGATAGTGTTCTTAGTCACTGCCATACATTTCCCACTGGCGGACATCATGTGAGTGCAAGGACGACGGCGAAGGTACTAGAGAGTGGCCTTTATTGGCATACACTTTTCCGAGATGCCTATGACTATGTAAGGAGGTGTGATTCATGTCAAAGGGCAGGTAACATCTCAAAACGGCAAGAGATTCACCTCAATGTATTTCAAGAAGTTGAGGTATTCGATTTATGGGGCATTGATTTCATGGGACCCTTTGTGTCCTCTAATTCCAATTTATATATATTTCTTGTTGTTGATTATGTATCGAAGTGGGTAGAGGCAATACCCACAAGGACTAATGATGTTGTGGTAGTGTGCAGGTTCGTGAAAGACCATATTTTTTGTAGGTTTGGTGTTCCATGGATGATCATTAGCGATGGAGGCACCCACTTCACGAATAGGAAATTTGTTGCATTATTGAGCAAATATGGGGTTAAGCATAATGTAGGTACCCCATATCACCCACAGATGCAAGGCCAGGTGGAGGTGTCTAATAGGGAAATGAAAAATATATTAGAGCGCACAATGGCCTCTTCAAGGAAGAATTGGAGTGCATTACTACCAGACGCACTATGGGCATATAGGATCGCATTTAAGACACCTATAGGCACCACACCTTTTAGGTTGTCTTACGGACGGGCCTGTCACTTTCCAGTGGAATTAGAGCACAAGGCGCACTGGGCACTAAGGAAGCTGAACTTGAGTATGGATGATGCAGGGAGGAAGCGAATGCTAGAACACAATTAGTTGGATGAGCTAAGAATGAATGCATATGAGAACTCAAGGATCTACAAGGAGCGGACAAAGCAAATACACAATCGCCACATCCAATTGCAAGTGTTCAAGAAGGGTGAGAGTGTCCTATTGTTCAATTCAAGGTTGAAGTTGCATCCCGGGAAATTGAAATCCTGATGGAGTGGACCTTTTGTGATAGAGGAGGTGAAACCCCATGGTGCTATCATGGTGAGAGATGGTGAAAGAATATTCTTTGTGAATGGTCAAAGGTTGAAGCATTATTATGGGGAAGACTACATAAGGAAAGTGACTGAGATCAAATTTATGGCACTAAATGATGAATGAGGAGCATAATTACATCTAGCCCAAGACATTAAATGAGGAGCTTGTTGGGAGGCAACCCAACCTTGTTAGATTACAAGTTTTTTTTTCACATTCCTAGGTAGTTTTCATTAATTTAACACTTAGTCTTTAAAAATGATACCCTGATAGGTTTGCTCAGTGTGCAGGTCTGTGTGGATGTCGATACCATCGACCCTTGTATTGATGGTAACAACGAGGGTGATGAGTAGCATTTGGTAATATTTTTCTTTGTCCTCATCGATAGTATCGACCACCCAACAGGGAAATCGAAGAAATCAAGGGAGTAAGTCGATAGCATCGACTCCGTGGTCGATGCTCACGAGATCTCTCGAGATATTCAGACAATTTATTGCCAAAAAAGTCAATTCCATCGATTGTCATGTTGATGGTATCGAACTAGCTTCAGGGTAATTCACCACCAAGGCGTCGCGGGGACAAAGGATGCATACAGAAGTCGATGCCATCAACCCACTATCGATGGTATCGACAGGCCACGTCAGCGATCTACGAGACGCCATCAACAAAGCATGCCAAATCGGGAGATCGATCCATGGGATGGGTCGATACCATTGACCAGTGTCGATAGTATCGACGAGTCACTGATCCGGGCCCCCACATCCAGCAATCGATGACCGTTGATAGCTTCGAAGACACGGATTGTGATACAGGTGTCGATACCATCGACCCATTGTCAATGGTAGCGACGGGGCACCATGGGCACCGAGCTCACTTATAAAAGGAGGGGACGTGTTCATTTTTCTTCACACCTTCAGAGCACCCTCCCTCAAACTTCGACCTTAAGCATTGACGAGCAACCAGAGGCACAAGAAGCTTCACTGAGCTCTTCATTGACCGTGGAGAATGTCTTCTCCGACCTTCCCCGAGCTCCTTTTCTCTCTTCCCTATTCATCATGGTGAGGACCACAGTATCATCATCCTCGTAGGCTGCCCCAATGGAGATTGAGACCTTTGTCCCACCACTGCCAGGCTCTGTTCCACGTCTAAGGCTTGCTCATCCGTCAGTAGAAGTAAAGAAGATATAAGACGAAATGATGAAGAGGATGATCGAGCCCACTCATTATGGCGATTGTGCCATGATCTGAGATTTGGGGTTTGAGGACAACTTCAACTATGTCCTTCATGGACATGAGGGGAGGACAGGCCAGATAGATGGCCAAGTAACCCACCATGTGGAAGGTCACCCTTTCTTCAGTGAGTGGCCTACTTACAAAGAACTCGTGGTGGAGTTCATGGCATCCTTAGATATCTGCGTCGTGCCCAACAATGTCATTGCCACCGACTATGAGTGGATCAAGGGCTGAGTCTCTTTTCGGATTTTCAACCACAATTACAACCTCATGCTCGAGAAGTTCAACTCCATCTACAACTGGTGGCATTCTCCTGAATAGTACAGACAGCCAGACAATTGGGCTGACTACGATGCCATGTTTGCGTAGTTGGTGACCGCTCCGCTGGGCAAGACGATAAGCTACCACAACGCCATCGTCACTGATTTCAAGCACCCCTTCGTGTGGGTTCTCCACCACATGTTGTGTATTATCATCTTTGCTCGAGGCAAACTTTCATTGAGAAAATTCCAGGAGACAGACCTTTTCTTTCTCTATAAACTTCTGATGAGAGAGAAACTCAATTGGGGTGTGTTTTTCTTGATGCGCATAATGGCAGTGAAGAGGAGCACTAGACGAGCCCCTATTCATTTTGGGGGACTTATCACGCCACTATCCATCTACCTCAGGCTAGACCTTTCCTCACTCTCTCCACTGGTTAGTAGGAACCCCATCAATCTGCTCCATCTCCGTCGCTCCAACCTCCTTACAGTTCACAACAATGTGGCATATGCTCATTTCCACATCAACAAGGAGTACCAGGAGCACGCACTTCCAGACCCCATCTTCAACCTCCAAGCTGGCTAGCACTTCTGGTTGCCTATCATAGCCATTGAGGATTCATAGGAAGAAGTTGAAGCGGGAAATAATGACGATGATGCGGGTGATGACGATGAGGAGGAAGAGGAGACTTTTACTCCTCTTCAGTCATGAGTAGCTCCAAGGAAATGTCCACGCTTCTATCTGGAAGCTTCCTCTTCCTCTCAACCTCTGCCACCACAGTCCTCTTAGGGGGAGAGGATGTCTATTAAATGCAAGGCATGTATTTCATGCCCCAGGACATCCAGCAGACGCAGCAGCAGCATCATACTGTGTCTTTTGCTGGTATTCAGGAAACTACAAACTGGATGTATGAAAATCAACAAGCTATCTATGAGAATGAGCACCTCCTCCTTGCCAATCAAGAGAACAATCACAATTGGTTGCATAGGATGGAGATGCAGCAGTAGCCCTTCTACGACCACTATTAGAGCAGGGATTACTTTGGAGGCTACCCACAGCCACCACTGATGCCCCCATCTGACCTTTCATTTCAGGGGCAGTTTCCTACCTGGGATCCCAGTGGCTAGCCGTACCCGCCATATCTACCACCAGAGCAGTAGAAGGGTATCACTATTCCACCTTATGAGTTTGTTCTTGACTATGAGGCCATAGTCGAATTCAATCTTTGGGGGTGATGGAACAGTTTCTATCTTAGTTTTATTATTATTTTATTTTCATCGTTTATTTGAGTATGTTTCTTAGTTTTTTGCAGTTTCTTTTAGTTGCATAATTTTTTTTATTTACGTCTTTCTAGGATCCACGTTCTATCTAGTGTAATCAGTGGATGTCTATATGTAAATTGCATTGTCATCTCAATGTGTTGCATATAGGGCTGATGTGTGAAATTGAGTGAAACTTGAGCATTAACGAAAAAATTTCAAGAAATTTAAAGTTTGACTTGTGAGAAATTGAGCACATAACTTATGAAAGTCATTGGGTAGGTCAACTTTAAAACATATGACCATAACTGTACATCCTTATGGTTCAAGAAATGAGGACAGATATGGATGTTGAGCCTAAACTGACCAAGCAATAACGAGACTTTAATTTGAAGTGAGAGAAAGAAACCTCTTAGTTACCCTGTACACATGTCAGTAAGGAGGGACATATAATCTTTTCCAATGGTTCTGTCATTTAGTCATGTGATCTATCCACCTCACTTCATTCACACTCCACCATAAGAACTGGGAGCACCTTACCGTTTTTCATCTCTTGATTGCATGTCATTTAGATATGATTTCATTATAGCTAGGTGTTGCTTGAAAAAAAATGAAAAAAAAGTTGTGAATCAGTCATGCATGCACACATTCTAGAGTGCATGCCATTGTAGTTGCATAATTACTTTCATCTAGTTGCATTTTGCATATTTTTGAGCATATAGTACATTATGTACCTTATTTCTTCTGAAAAATAAGAAAAGTGGGGAACTTGTTCTATACTCTCTGAAAAATACATTATAATGCATCACTTGTAGTAGTTATGTGAAAATAAGCTTGAAAGAAAAAAAATATTATTATAAATGTTTCCTTAATCGAATTGAGAAAAATAAGGGCTTAGAAAAAAAAAGGAAAGAAGGAAAAGAAAAAAATAAGTAAGTGAAAATCAGAGGGAGAAAGGAACTTGTTTCACCTGCATAATAAGAAGAATAAGCACATGATGTAGTTTTGTAGACATTCTATCTCACACTGATATAGAATAGTAGAGCATGCATCATCCCACCTAAAATGTAGGCATTAGGTCATTTTCATATGTATATGCATCATGTAGGTCATTTTTTTTGTTCTACATTTTAACTGTATTGTGCTTCCTATTTTTTCATAGCCGCCCATTCCATCCACCCATTGCTCAAAATGGTAGGCCACTCATTATTATCTCCTCATTCTTGTATATCAGGAGATCTGCTTCCATGTAGATGGTAGTTAGGATACGAGCAACGTAGATAGGAGATCACACAATGCACCACGCATGAACCGGAGGAAATTATTATATTAATTGCTTTATTTGATAGTGTTCATTGATCACGGGGTGAGCATCTCTCACGGACGATCATTGTCACCTATAGGGTAGTTATCGTTCCGTGGTTAGTGAGGGTCGGTATGTGCCTGACAGGTGGGAATCATTTTGTGATGTCTTTTATGCTAGTATGTTGTTTAGTTGACCCTCGCAATCATATTTTATAGTTTTGTTGCTCGAGGATGAGAAAATTTCAAGCTTAGGGGAGTTTGATGCAGGGGTTTTGAGTCACTTTTATAGGCTAGTTTTACACTTGTTTTATGCTCTTATTGGTCATATTGGTGGTTAATATTGCATGATTCATTTCCTTTAGCCTATTACCCTTGCTTGCATCAACATGAGAATATTTCATTATATTTTTGTATTATTTATGAAATTCCATTTCTAACTTAGTCTTTTTCCTCCTATTTCAGGTTTATCATATGCTTGGACCCGTCAATACCATCGATGGTATGTCGATGCCATCAATGTGGAAACAACAAAAGAGTTGGAGGGGAAGCAGACAAGTCGATACCATCAACTCCTCATCGATGGTGTCGAGATTGCATCAGCATTCCAAAGTATCAGCCTGTCGATACCATCGATGAGGTTGGTCGATGGTATTGAGATGCCATCAGAGTGAAACCCAGAAGTTGGAGGATCGTTGCTACCCTAATAGGCCAATACCATCGACGGCCTGTCAATGGTATCGACGCCGTCATGTCAGCAAAACACCCAGAATGATCACGATCGAACGGCTTTGATATTTTGACGGTCGTAAGTGATACATATACCTGGGGAAAGGCGGCCCAAAAGGAGGATCACATTCTATTGCATTACACAAGTCTCGAAGGGGGAGAGAGCGAAGAATGGAGCTGAGAGCTACACCCCAGACATTTCCAGAGCCACAGACGGAGTTTTCCACCACCAGAAGGCTATAAAACGCTCATCCCGCGCCGAGGATCATCCGGTTCTTCTCTGTTCAGGGGTTACACCATCTCCATCCAGGTTTTCTCCATGTTTTCTCCTTCCTTCATGGTTTTTTGCATTGAGATGAACATGTGGGGCTAATCCCTTTGTCTCTAGGTCCAGGACTAGCCTGGGCAATCATTGTATGACTCTTCTTGCATAGTTTATCATAATTTGTCCCTCAAATCTGTGATATGATATCATTTTCTCCAATGCTATCATTGTGCTTGATCACCAAAATGGTAATTTAATACCCTTAATTGCTTTTGACGAAGAATTAATGGTTGAAAAGAGGTGGTAATCACATTAACTAATAAATCCTTTGGAAGAGGCGATGTACGGTTAATGGGGGGAACCTAGAGACATGTTTTTCATGCTCCTAATCTAGGGAATAGGTTACAACTAGCGTGGAACTGACTTAGATTAAGGTAGTGAATTGTATCGCGGAAGTGAACAATTCTGGCTACAGGCCACTATCTGGAAAGGGAGACAAATTATGATAATTGTGAAGGAATTAGTATAACGAGAACCCGTGGTGAAATTGTAATCCTAGAGATTTCTTTTGAATTGATTAAACCAACCATTTAACTGATTGCTTTGTTTTCTTTTGTTTTTATTTTCCTTTTTCAAAACAACTTGCAAACTTTTATAATCGGTTTAGCTGATTGTGAATAGTTATTAGTAGTCTACTGAAAATCATGTTTCCCTATGTTCAACTCGGGCCTCACAAGGCCTATATTACACTGACATGTACACTTGAGTTATACGCACGGTAAAGTCATGTCAGCAAACTCTTGGCACTCATGTTGACACTATCAAGAGGGTCTAGGTACGAATTGTACATGTACTTCTGCAACATTTTTAGGAATGTGTAAAGGCCATAATGCTTACCCCTCTCCTAGTGTCAAAGATCGATTGTTTCCAACTATTAGGTATATTTGGAGCAGTACTAAAATCAAAAGAAGCTTAGTGTTACCCATAAAATCGAGACAACATAGATTATTATTAGAGAATACAAGGATCACTATCTCAATATATGTAGATAGGTGAGTACAAAAAAATGGAAAATATAATGAGCCTAGTTGGGTGCATTTGTCTTGTCATATTACATTCTTGTTTTTATAAGATTCATACAATTAAATAAGGTTATGAGAAATCTTCCCCAAAAAAAATAAGACTATCTCAAATCTAGTAAATAGGTAATATCAAATATGATACCTCTCACAACTATGTTTGGTTATATTTGCACAGTTGAGTACGAATCCTTTATGCAGATTTGAGGACAGATCCCTTATTCACAATTGAGCACATATCTCTTCTGACAAATTGAGCATAGATATTTTCCACACATTCTAGTACAGATCCATATTACACTAAGACTAGGTAAAGATCAATTTTAAACCAAACTAAACACCTACTAGATCATCTCCAATTGAAACCCAGATAAAATTGAAGCTCTGCCTGAGTAAACTCCAAACTATACAAATATCAATCTCAAAGGGTATGAAGCTCAGCCTAAGTTTTAACCCATTAAATACCATATCATACAAACCCACACTACATTAAAGGTCCATATGGGTTTCAACCTGGTAAATATAGTATTATGCAGAACTCAATTTAGATTGAATCTCTACCTATGTTTTGACCTGATAAAGCTAATTTCATACAAAACCCATACTAAGTATATATCATACACATATTTAACTATCCTAGATCTAGAAACCCTAATTCCATGGTTATGAGGTTAGTGTGCTTAGATCTTTGAAATTTGTCAAATAAAAATAGATCTAAACCCTAGTACTCATGATTGTACCCCAATGAAGATTCAATGCACATAAGTTGAACAACTCAACATAACCCTAATAATGGATACATGTAAACCTTATCCATGTTTTGGATAAGTTAACTCTAATAAGTTGATGAATTAAATATGTGAAACCTAACCCTAAACTTAATGAATGTTGATGAGGTGTATCTGATGTATAATTATCATGTTGATCAAAACACTAAGCTTTATTCATCTAACCTTAACCTATGTATGTTTAGTACCATATATGATATTTTTCTGGTACCATATATGATATATTAGTATCATTAGGTGTTTAATAACATGGAATGAACCTAATAACATAATCAAATCAGTTAATTAACTACATAACACATGTCTTTATTCTTAAACTAATCACCTAAATGTGCATAATTAGTAATTAGAAGTGAATAAACAAAATTAGATGATTCATGTGAACAATAATGTGATGAATTTAGGTATTAAGAGAGAAAGATTTATCCCCCCCCTCCCACGCCTGTGGAATAGGCTGAATGCCCGGGAGGGTGGTAAATCAAGGCGGCAAGTGGGATTCGAACCCGGGTCCCTTTGTTAGGGGACACTGTGCTTGACCACTTCAGCCACTCCTTGTCGGCAATAATGTGATGAATTTATATATGCATATATATATATATAATGTGATAATAATTGTATAATGATATAAGTGGAGATAACTAATTTCCCATCATTTAAGTTAGGTTGGACTTAATTGGAAAATAAGAAAAATATGGAAATTTGTGTAGTTAATACCTAATGAGGAGGCACCATCCTAGCTCTTCTTCCAGTCTCTTCATCAGGTTATTAAACTTAAACATCTTGTAAGTGCATTAAATGAATTATAAAGCCCAACACCATCGACACCATTCCATCATAAATGAAAAAGTAATAAGAATGCTATGAAAGAAGTGTTGAAATACTCACAAATTCATCACATGATTTTTAAGACATCCCAATATAGGAATATATGACGAAGGATCATCAACCATTCCACATTGTGAATGTAACAAAATTAGTAAATATTGGTGTTAACCCATTAATATCTTCAGTAAAGATCAGAGCAAATATATCTCCATCTATCAAAATCATATTAATAGATCTTCTTTGCTAATTTGTTGACATTTTTGCTTGAAGTGTTGCTGACATCTCGGGTCTCGATGAATCCAATGTAGTGCACCACATTCTATACTAAGTATGTGCCCTATCATATAGAAAGCATGTCGCTTTTATCCAGAATGCAGACTCAAAATTGGAGAAGAGGTGCAAAAATAATAGGATATTGGTTTATATATGGTATATTATATTTAAAGTGGTCATCCAACATCATACCAATTTCAAAGAAGGATGGACATTCTAAGGTGTGTTGATTACAGAGACCTGGATAATGGCATACCTAAGGATGATTTCAGACTTCCACGTATTGATTTATTAGCTGATAATGTAGCAGGGCATGACCTTCTTAGCTTCTCGATGGGTTCTCTAGATACAATCAGACTAAGATGGCACTATCTAACATGGAAAATGTGACATTTACTATGACATGGGGAGTCTTCTTCTACCAGGTTATGCCATTAAATTTAAAACATGCATATATGGCGGCCTTATTTTGTGGCCTCACGCATAAAGAGATTGAGATGTACATGGATGATACGATTTCTAAGTCAAAGCATGAGAAGAATAATTAGATTTCTTAGAAAAGATTTTTGAAAGGCTCTGAGGTTTTTGTCTTTGTATTAAATTGTCAAAGTGTACCTTTGGGGTTGATGAGTGTATTTATACCCATTTTACATACAGTTTTACTCGCTTTTAGGGGTTGTTGTGTTTCTATTTCCTAGTTTTAATTTCATATTCACTCAAATGCAATTATATTTCCTTTATTGAATTTTTATGCATTATATATATATATATATGTAGAACCACCCAAAATTGTACGACAATGCCCAAATGGACAATCAAGCCCTCACAGTGCTACTCCTTAGGGGAAGGAAGGCTCAACAAATTTCATTTGTTCACCTTCTGACCGCCTAGTCAAGCGATTAGCTCTACCATTTTCCTGAATCGAGTTGTTCTCTACCCAAAGTCTTCCAGATTCTTCCATTTTGACGTGCGCTCCCAACATCCAGACCATTCCGATTTACCCCATGTTGCTCTTCCAGAAAACTAGACACGACGTACATTTTGAGTAACCCATGTGAGTCACCTGTGGGACCGAGTATGGGCCATGAAATTAGATGCCTTTGACCACAAGCATTCAACTTTAGGGTTTTGGCAACAAGTAATGCATATATAAAAGGGAACCCTTATCATCCATTCTAAAGGGGTCTCTGATCGATAACTAGAGGCCACATTGTGCAACACAAACCCTAGTAGAGAGCCACAAGGCAATGGCTACAATGAAGAGATTGGTCTTCCTGTACTAGGCGTCATGGCCCTTTCCATCGTTCCTTCTATCTTTATGTTGTTGTCCCTCACCATTAGTTAGTAGAAGTTTATTCTGGGGAACAGGGACTAGCCCCATCTGCCTATATTTTATTCTATGTTGTATCTAAACTCTACAATATAGTTTCTAAATAAAGTATCATTCTGCTTATTTCTTGCCTTGTAAATTGATGACTTGCTTTGCATATACATTATAATCATGGATATGCAGGTTGTTGTGAGAATAATTAGAACACCAGGATGATTTTATTATCATCGTGAGGTGTCAGCAAGGGATACTGAGGTGATTGGGCTACAATCTGCTACATGCCGAGGATGGTCAGTCGTAAGTGAGCGAGCCTAGTTGGAATGAACTACAAAAGTGGGTGCCAAGGATGGTCCATTCTAAGGGAGTTTAAGCCAAAGTGACAACCTGTATGTCGTGAAGGTGAAACAGCTAAACCTCTATTTTGTAACTAACATTGAAGAGTTAGATCTTGTTAAGATAATTACATAGGCGATGGTAGAGAAACCCCATGTCTTGGTTCTCTTTATTATCTGTTATTTATTTCCTTAATGTATGCTGCTTTTGACAACAATTTGTTTAATCAATCTTTCAACTACCATGTGATAAATATTACTATTACTACTTCCAAAACTATATAACTACTAAAAAGGTTATCCTTTGGGTTCAATCCTAATTATACTATAATAAGGCTTCCACTTGTATGGAGTGGGGAATTAGTGCACTACTTTTGGTTAAATATAGGAGTTATTCTTTTAGGATTTTTCTTTGTGAGACATTTGGAGCCCTATCAAAATTTGACTCTATTGTCGGGGACAACAATAGTTATATATTTCTAGAAGTTTAAGTGTGATTAGGATTTCCTCTTCTAGATTTTGTTGAAAAATTATTCTTTGAAAAAGAAAGAAAAATGTTTGTTGTTTCTTAGTCTTGTATATTCCCTTAGTTTGATTTCATATTTTATAGTTTGTTTTTGTAATTTTTAGTATAGTGCTACAAATTTCTTGTGATTTAGATTTTTTTTCTCTTATTAGATCTTTGTAACTTATTGTCTTGTCTATTTGTAAAAGAAAAAAAAATTAGTCTTATATCTTCACTCATTGAAACATCTTTTCTCTAGATCTTAATATTCAAACTTTCTAATTTTCATGAATTCATTCATAATAGAGTGGGAGTTACAACAAAGTCTATGATTTGAAAAATGTGACTCCATCTATCATGACATGTGGAATTGTCCTGAGGTGACTCTCCAAGCTGAGCTTATTCAAATAAGACTCAAAGCGGACTGCAATCAGCAATATTATGAAGGCTACGGTGCAAAGTTTGACAATGTAGAACAAATTCAGCCTGACTGAGATCAGAGTATGGATGCCCTTCATAAAATGTTTGTTGACCTCCAAGCAAATCTAGAAGAACATGAAGCTTAGAATAAAATATTGGTGGCTGAAGTGGCTCGTTTGGAAGCCATCTAGTAACCTCATGCATGTAGTCCTAGGCATCTGGATCAGTTAAACATCATAATGACGCGGTTAGGGAATGTGTGCTCCACATCTAAAAACCCCGTTGTTGCTTCGATTACACCCTATAAAGATGTAGAGGATGAGAAAAAACAATCCAGTCGTGGTCTCCAGTAGCTTGGTTGGTAGCAATCATGTCGTATCTGAAGGAAATCATCCAGCCATGTCATCTAAAATGCCTATCCTACCCATCTTTGTTGAAACACCCTCTATTGTAGTCCCAACCACACTCCATATTCTACCAGAAGAGCCTGAACTATCGGTGTACAAGACTCGCATCCCTTATCCAGAAAGACTCAAGAAAAAGCTTGATGTAAATTTTGCCAAATTCAAAGAGATTCCCAATGACACGACAACAATTTCAAATCATAAAGTGAAAACCCAACAAGAGGAGTTAGTTGAATCAAGAATGGGTTGGGTATGTCCCAGGAGGAGTCAAAGTCATATTTTGACACTGGGAAGGAGCCCACTACTTGTATTGATATTGTGATTGATTGGGCTGATAACCAAGAGCATGCACATTCATATAAAAGTATATATCATGTTGATTTGGTAGGTGAGACAATTCCTCCTATGCCAACACCACATGTTCTATACAAAAACTTAGGAGATGAGAAGAAGATAGAGCTAGATCCTCCACCTGACTTAGCACCATTGGCAATAGAGTAATATGCGTCAAGTTCACCTTTATTGTTCATGAAGGAGCATACTTTGAAGCCTTTGTACGGGCACCACTCTACATTGTGCCACTTGATTTAGATCCACACACAGCTACTGCACTACCTCTACTGGTGGAGGAGTTTTTTTGGATCCTATTGCAAGGGTTGTGGGGAGAAAAAAACATCTTTTCAAGCCTCTGGATAGCCCGTTCTAGCTACTACATCCACCACATCATATGGCGTGCCATGGATCTCTTATGTACAAGGAACCAACCCTTGCTCATATTCCTTTCAACTGGACCTTCTCCGAGTTGCTAGGGCAACCTAGATAGGCATCTAGGATTTCTTACCCTCCATCTTGGATTTAGTGTTTGCCCTGAATGAGCAAATTTCTAAGTTCGGGATGCAGGATGAGTGGTACGTCATCTCTACCACCTCAACTCTAACTTTTCCATTTTTCATCCATAAACACTTCTTTCTTCTTCTTATCCATCATTTATTTCCATCTATCTTGTTTTATAATTTCTTCTTAATTTTTGTGTGAGTTGTGGCATTTACCTAGCCGACCACTTTGATGTATACTAAAAATGGAAATATATGAATGCATTGTTTCCTTTGTTTTTCTCAAGCTAAATGTCTTGAATAATTATGGGCCCCTATGACAACAATTGACCATTCTTTCCCCTTGGAAGTGACAATAAGTAGATGGAATCGAACAGGTTAAGCCGTACATGCTTCCTACATGACTTGAAACAAGATTCGTGCACACTTCTTTACCCTACATTAACTAAATTAATTGATATAATATGATGATCAAACTCCCATGAAGTAATAAGATGATGAAGTACAAGTCAGTCTCTTTCTCTCACTCTACTTCTGTCATCGCTTATCTCTTTGCCATCCATAAGAATAAAAGAAAACAAAATGAAATTTTCACCACATGTTAAACCCTAAGTCTGGGGTGGCATCCCTATCATAAATACTCCTCCTTTTCGACATTCATCTACAGATTTGGCATGAAAAAAGAGGCCAATTGTTACAACCCCAATTTTTGGGTTCTTTTGGTGTGAAATGCAATTTCTCCTATTAAAGACATATGAACAAATAATGATGTGATTTGTTTTGGAATGTATGAGTTTCATGTACAATAGCCTTTTTGGTTGCTTAGTGGTATTTATTGGTTGTTGGGCCCAATAACAAGAAAAAGAAAAAGGGAATTCAACTAATTAAAAGATAACTTGCTTATGAAGGAAATACCCTTTACCTTTAGAATTTGGATTTCAAATTTGGTACACGTTTAGATAATACCAATTCAAAGATTAATTTAAAATTTGGTTGAAAATAGATAAAGGAATAATGAGTTGTGATTTTTAGAAGTTTCCTAAAGTAAATGGGTAATATTTAAATCATATTAAATGTCACAACGAAATTAGGATTATCTAGATTTTCATATTGAATGTGGACCATTGATCAAAAATCTGAGGGTTGGGACTAAGTCCCAGTCGCGATGGACTGTGGAGCAGGGGATGTGATTTTTGTTTCCCACTTTGGTTGACATTGGAAGGTTGTGCGTAGATGGAAATTGTTCCATTGAACTCGGGAGATCTTCGTGAGTCTAATCATCCCAGGTTTCCATAGGTTTCGTGGTGAAACTAGGGAAACCCCAAATCCCATGAATCATGGATGGAATGTATATATAGGGGGGGTGCTCTGTGGTACCAGCACTCCCACAAAAAGTTCTCGTGAGTTCGAAACTCTGAGGAGATTGCTCCGGTGCGTTCAATTTGGCCAAAGACCCCAACCTTCTCCCTCATCTAATTGTTGTTGTCGTCGAAGGAGCCAATGATCTTTGGCGGGGAAGGAGCAGTGCGGAGGATGAATTGAAGGTACCCCCGAGTCCGCTAAGGGTAGACGAAGCTGTTGGACCCCTCGGTTTGTGCATAGGTGGTTGGGAGTTCGAAGTCAACGAGCGAGTTGACTCGCAGGACTCTACTGGCCGAGATGCGTGGTTGAATACGATAGGCTATGTTTTTACCAAAGTACCCTCTCGTGCCTTCAGTTCAGGTAAGGGCATTGATGTCCTTTGGTTCTTTTAATCGCAAGTGAGGCACGTCTCAGTGGACCATTGGATTTCGCGTGGTCCGGTGGACCATGGATCGGACGACCGACAATTTTCTAAAAATAACAGATAATCCAAGATAATGTTTTTCCTTGCAAAATTTGTAGAAATTGCTAGGAAGCTCTGTTGGATAAACTTAATATATGACATTTGATCAGAAAAATATGAGGAACCTAATAAAAATATTTTTAGTACATGATTTATTTCCTAATTGCAAAAGTATATTAAGTTGATGAAAAGTGCATTAAACTTAGGTTAAAAACCCTAATTGTGATTAAAGATTGAATCTATGACGTGAAATAGGTTAATTTGATGTACTAATAACTTGTTGCTGATAATGAAAGATTTGTATCTGATCTAGATGAGAAATTGCACATTTTAGGGTTTTAAACCAAGAATCCATGTTAATGCATGTAGAAACCCTAATTTAGGGTAAAGGATGAGATTGATATGTTTAATTCAAAATATTTGGAAATATGTTGATAAATGTTGATCCTAAGGCTGTTAGGAGAGATAGGATATGATGATTAGGGTTTTTGAGTAGTTTTTCTTATTTAGGGTTTGTCGTGATAAAAGTGATAGCAAAACCCTAATTGCAAGTGAAACCCTAAATAGAAGTAGAAACCCTAAGGAGCAAGTTAGATTGGATAGATCTTGATAATATGAGTAGTAAAAGGAAAGTATATGCTTATTTCAAGATCTTGTTGTGTGCTTGCTTGCTTGCTTGGATTTCTTACTTGCCTAGAATATTTCTATCTCAAATTAGTAGAACAGGTATGTGGTTATGCTTATGGTTAAATCGCTTTAGTTTCACGACAATTTTCATGGTTTTAAGAGTTGCTTGAAATTAAATTATTGGTTGACATTTATGTCATGCAACTATAAAGTGAATGACTATCACCATAATTATACGTGCATGACTATCTCAGATCCTGGTCCTCCTCTATAACTTTGTTAATGATGAAAAGGATGACCTAGTACATGGTCTACCCGAGAAGTAGGATCATCAGGTTATCGAATGACCTAGTACATGGTCTACCTATGAGGTAGGATCATTAGGTTATCATGAGTCAATGTGTTGGTCTACCCTTGGGTAGGACCATACGACTCCACGACCCTATGTATTGATCTACCTGTAAGGTAGGATCATGGGGGTTAGTTGAGACCTACCATATGAGAGGTAGTATCCACATCCACTGTAGGGACAACACAAAGGCTAGGGTATGGAAGGATTGAGTAGTCATGTTTAAAATGTAAAGTTTGTGTTGTTAAATCATAATTGCTTGTAATATGTTGTTACAATTAAATGCTCGATTATTGTTTCCCCACATACTAGTATAATTCATTATAGTGACCAGATTTTCTTTGTCAGTGTTTTAGTTTTATCAAGAAAAATGGATATTCCTTTAAAGTGACAATGATGGAATAAAGATTAATAAATATTGGAGGATTTTAGATAGATAGATTTTATATGGGGTAAAGTCCCTCATCTCCCATGTTTTTACGAGGTATCATTAGAAAGTAGCGCCTCTGACTTCTTGGTCTCCCTTAATTGGGGTTAGCGGGAGGTGGGGTCATTACATTTGGTATGAGAGTCGTGGTTTTCCATTTAATCTCTAATAATTATCAAAATTTACAAACTCTTTAGAACCCAAGGGAGTTATTAGAGGATTTTTTTATGACGGGGGTGTCTAGAAAACGATCACACTCTGGGGGCTAGCTATATTTTCCTCCGCCCCGCTAGTCAGTCACGAGGACTCTCGAATGTAGTGTGATTTCCTGATCAATGTCTGAGGTTCTGACTCGAAATAAGATACCTATTAGGACTCTCATTTTTTGTCCCTTCTCAACCCTAATTCATTTAAGGACTCTAATATTTAGTGTTTTTCTCTCTCCTCCCCACCCTCTTGAGGTTAGGGTATGTATGATAAGATTAAGGAATCCTCCACCAAATTAATGAAAAGCATGTAAATAAGATGTCATGGACATAAGTTTAATAGTTTATGTGTAAACTAACGATTAGTTACATGCTTAGTTTGCATGACATGTGTTGTCGTACCCTCAGGAGAGACCTGAGGTTAGACCTTATTGTCAGGAGGATAGTAGAGGGTTAGCCTTGGAGGCAGATGCCTCCAGGAAGAGGTTGAGACCTGGCGCATCCTCTGAGGATGATGCTAACCCTAACCCTAAGAGGTTGATAGAGAGAGATGACATGATGAGATAGATATCATGGTTGACCGTGTACGTGGGTTGACATGCATATTGGTTTTGAGCACCCATGAGAAGTAGGAGCTAGGTTTCATTTTGTGTGTTTGGTGACCCAACCTTGGAAGGGTCATTCAAGTTAGGGTGAAGAATAGCTCCTTCATCGAAAAGGATAATGGTGACCATATAAAAACCTTTATGGGCTTTTATGAGAATAAGAGCATGCACCTATGTAGGAGAGCATGTCAGCAGTGCTAGCAGTAGGTTGAGACCTAGGCTAGAAGGGCATGCTGGATAGCTTATAAGATAAGCATGTAGAGTTTTGGATAATCTTGGTCGGACATAGGTCTTGATAGTACGTTTCACCCATGTAGGTGTAGGCAGGTATCCTTAAGAGCTTTATCCACCTTTTTAGGAAGAGAACCTCCAGTGGTAAGGATGTTTGTTGGGTTAGCTCTATAGAGAAAGCAAGACCCGAGCAAGAAGGTTGGGAACTTAGACTCCGAGACGGGAGGAACCATTAGAAGTTGGGTATGTTTTGACCTAGCATGCACGACCTAAGAGGATGGTTGTGGTTGCTACGTGCATGACCCTTGGAGTCTTGACATACCATGATTGCCTTTAGAGAACCAAACCCTAGAAGGAGAAAGACGCTCCTAGAACCAAGGTATAGATGTTTTAGATGCCTACCTTGTAGGTATAGGAAGAAAGTTCCTTAAACCAAAGAGGTATAGTAACAAGTTATGAGGTCTCACACCGAGTCAGTTGTCCTGGTATAGGACTCCACGATGTTGTTCATATGGAAGAATGGTGGGAAGTGTATGCCCTACCTTGTGCATGTTTGGTTCATGGTTGGACAATTGATGCACAAGGAGTTAACCTAGGATTCCTAGACCTAAGAGGGGAAGTAGAATACCTGGTGTGTCTGATGCTCATGAAGGTGCTTGAGTTCTTACAAATTGGAGCATGGCACCCCTCAGGAAAAGGAAACCCCTTGGCTAGGGTATATGTTTGACGAACCCATCACACATACGTTGGTGACATGCACGTATACTATTGGTCCAATGTTGAGGAATAGGAGTAAGTATGACATACTAAGGAACCCAGATTGGCTTAGTGGGTTGTCTTCTTGCTAGCTACGTGCCTTAGTGGCTTGATAGGGATAAACATGCACATGATAATTTAAAACCTGGACTTAGGGACGTTTGTGACCTTGGTTACTATCAAGAGATAGTTTTCTCCCATCCTGGGGAGGGACCCGTCTGTAGGGTGAGTATCAACTTTTGTGTAGGTTCAAAGTAACCTAAAGAGGTCTCATAGGAGCTTGATGAGCTAAGTGGAGAGTACATAGTATGAGCACGAATCTATAGACCCAAGTTTGACCATATCTAAAGGGCATGAGGATATGTTTCCATGGAGGTAACCTACATGGGATAGACCGAGGAAGGTAGGTTTCCATGATCCCTGTGAAAGGATGTAAGTTTGTTCCCAGGGAGATGATGGAGTTTTGGGTAAAGATTCAAGAATGAGATTTGCTATGATGGAATCCTAAGTCAATACTAAGGTCATGAAGGGATAAGACCGATGGAAGTAGGAGTTGTCTATTCCATGGATGCACAAGACCATAGGGTCGAGAGGTAACAACTACCTTTGCTCGAGGCCCATGGGTTATGAGGTTGGTCACCTTCATGATTTCATGGGGCCTAAGGAGTAAATGTGATAGGCACTCTCTAGATGCATAAAGGTCAGATCACTCCAAAAGTGTTGGCACCCTAAACACCTTGAGGTAATGACTAAGGATTTTACATAAAGGAGATATGTTAAGATCGAAAAGGTTATGGGAAACGTCTTCCCATGGGTGTAGACCCATAATCAGGTTGTTTATGTGGTGGAGATATGTGATGTACGTTTCAACTTAGATTGGAAAGTGTGATGGAGATCTGTGATGCACCATCTCTACTCTTGGAATGGGATGAACTCTGTATTTGGACTGTAGCCAAATGCTTATTTCCTCTCCTTATGGGTGGGAGAGATAGGGAAATATGCATGCCATACACTAAGGATAAAGATGATACAAGTTGAAACATTGCTTTTATGCATGAGGATAGAGATAGTAGTGTGCCTTTTGGAGATGTATATTGTCTGAATGGTTTTCAAATGCGAAGAGGACTAAGGTAGTCATCATATGAGGATGTTCTTATCAGGAACATATGGAATTTATGAGTTATATAAGTTTGAGTTTGATAACCAAGATGATGATCTCTAAGTTTTACTGACTCAATTAGACCTAGATCTGAGATGAGGATGATGTGTGGAGTATATGATAGTTTATGTCTTCAACATTACCTAGCACATAAGTATGTAAGGTGGTAATGGATGCTCTAGTTGAGACACAACTATCTTCTTAGCCAGTAGAGAGGCTATAAGAAGTGGTTAGGTGACCCCTAAGTTTGTGAGACATATAGGGCTACCCCTCTGGTCCAACCAAACCCATTAGTTGAGTTAGTGGTTGCTTGGTTAGCCAGCCTGGAGCTTGATAAGATAGAAGGGTGGTTGTAAGAACCTCAGATACACTTCTCAGGAAAGGAAGGTGATGGAAACCATGAATAGAGTGTTCTAGGGTTTCTGGGAAGTCACCTTGAGGAATCATGACTAGTAGAGGTTCATGATTTCAAGTACGCCATAGTAATACCAAGATGGTTAAATTTACAGTAGTACTTTGAATGCTTGAGGTAAAGAGTAAATATAGTTGCATGTTGCTAGCTGCCATGCATGTCAGGAGGTGAAGGATGAACACTAGTAACCCAGTGAGTTGCTATGGAGAGTGAAGAGTCTCCGAGAGGGAATGAGAGTGGATCACCATGGACGTTGTGGTGAGTCTCCCCTAGATAGAGAGAGGTCATGACACAATATGGTTTATGGTAGATCACCTTACCAAGGTGACCTAATCCCTTGCTTAAGAGAGAGCATTGTTAGGGTGACAGATCTAGTTGAACTATATATGAGAGACAGAGAGAGATGGTTCAAGTTCACCATGATTCGAGTTCAATATCTGAGGCATGAACTCAAGTTCACTTCTATGTGGTGGAAGTAGGTACATGAAGAACTCGACACCAGCTTGAAGTTTAGCACAACTTATCACCCATGATTGATAGACAATCAAGAGAGTATGATCCAGACTAAAGGGTTTGATGAGAGCGTGTTTGCTCATTTGGGTGATATATGGGAGAAGTTCCTTCCCCAAAAGAGATTGCTTGTGATGATAGACACCATAGCTAGTATCGAGGTGTAAGAAGCTATGTAAGGGAGGTTGCGTCAATCACCACTTCATTCAGATAATGTCAGTGAAATGACCTTGAGAAGGTCAGAGAGACAATAGTGTGTGTAGATGCAGCCGCGTTGATCATGCGATGGATGAGAAATCCCAGGGGCGACCTGAGTTGTGAGTTGATCCAAAGCAGACTGACATACGGTTCACTATGGGTGAATATGTGTTATGAAATCCTGACCCCTCTGAGCTATAGTTGAGTCCCCGATACATGGGTCCATTTGAAATGGATTGGTGAAGTTGTTTATGTTTAGTTTTACACCCAAAAATAATATGATGTATTACATGTTCCATGAGTCCGATCTAGAGCACTATGTGAGGTACCCAAGCCATGTGCTGAGCTATAAACCTATTAAGCTTCGAGAGAAAGGTTGAAATGTCCTGAATCACCAATGAGGGTACAAGATACCAAGGTGAGAGAGAACTCAGATGTAAGAATATAAGATGATGAAGGTTCTTTAGAAGAACCATGGAGAGGGTGAAGCCACATGGAAGCCATGATGGACATAAGAAAGTCTTATCTTGTTGGTTTGAATTCTTGGTGGAATTTGGAGGAAAAAATTCCTATAAGAGGGGAAGGATGTTACAACCCCAATTTTCAGGTTCTTTTGGTGAGAAATGCAATTTCTCCTATTAAAGACATATGAACAAATAATGATGTGATTTGTTTTGGAATGTATGAATTTCATGTACAATAGCCTTTTTGGTTGCTTAGTGGGCTTTATTGGCTGTTGGGCCCAATAACAAGAAAAAGAAAAAGGAAATTCAAATGATAAATGAATAAATAAGAAAAGGAGAAAAGAAAGAGGTAGAAACCTCTAGAAGTCAAGGGAATATCCTCCATGAGGGGATTTAGTGTATTTACATTTCCTTGAGGTCCAAGGAGTCCAAAATAGCAAGATAATGGCATAAGAAAGAGGAAATACCAATTAAATTGGTTTTATTAAAGGATAACTTGCTTATGAAGAAAATACCCTTTTCGTTTGGAATTTGGGTTTCAAATTTGGTACACAAGTAGAAAATACCAATTCAAAGATTCCTTTAAAATTTGGTTGAAAATGGATAAAGGAATAATGAGTTGTAATTTTTAGAAGTTTCCAAAAGTAAATGGGTAATCTTTGAATCATATTAAATGTCACAACGAAATTAGGATTATCTGGATTTTCAGATTGAATGTGGACCATTGATCAGAAATATGAGGGTTGGGACTAAGTCCTAGTCACGATGGACTATGGAGAAGGGGATGTGATTTTTGTTTCCCACTTTGGTTGAGATTGGAAGGTTGTGCGCAGATGGAAATTGTTCCATTAAACTCGGGAGATCTTCCCGAGTCTGATCATCCCAGGTTTCCATAGGTTTCGTGGTGAAACCAGGGAAACCCCAAATCCCAGGAATCATGGACGGACCATATATATGGGGGGGTTCTCTGTGGTGTCAACACTCCCACAAATAGTTCTCACATGTTTGGAACTCTGAGGCTATTGCTCCAGTGCGTTCAATTTGGCGAAAGACCCCGACCTTCTTCCTCATCTAGTTGTCGTTGTCGTCGGAGGAGCCAAGGATCTTTGGTGGGGAAGGAGTGGTGCAAAGGAGGAATTGAAGATACCCCCGAGTCTACAAGGGGTAGATGAAGTTGTTTGACCCGTCAATTTGCACACAGGTGGTCGAGAGTTCGAAGTCAACGAGCGAGTTAACTCATGGGACTCTGCTGGCCGAGACTCGAGGTTGAAGACGATAGGTTGTGTTTTTACCAAAGTACCCTCTCGTGCCTTCAGTTTAGGTAAGGGCAATGTTGTCCTTTGGTTCTTTTAATCGCAAGTGAGGCACGTCTCTGTGGACCATTGGATTTTGTGTGGTCTAGTGGACCACAAATCAGACGGCCAACAATTTCATAAAAATAACAGATAATCCAAGATAATGTTTCTCCTTTCAAAATTCATAGAAATTGTTAGGAAGCTCTGATGGACAAACTTAATATATGAAATTTGATCAGAAAAATATGAGGAACCTGATAAAAATAGTTTTAGTACATCATTTCGTTCCTAATTGCAAAAGTATATCAAGTTGATGAAAAGTGCATTAAACTTAGGTTAGAAACCCTAATTGTGATTAAAGATTGAATCTACGATGTGTAATGGGTTAATTTGATGTACTAATAACCTATTGATGATAATGAAAGATTCAATTCTGATCTAGATGAGAAATTGCATGTATTAGGGTTTTAAACCAAGAATCTATGTTAGTGCATGTAAAAACCCTAATTTAGGGTAAAGGATGAGATTGACATGTCTAATTTGAAATATTTGGAAATATGTTGATAAAGGTTGATCCTAAGCCTGTTAGGAGAGATAGGATATGATGATTAGGGTTTTTGAGTAGTTTTGCTTATTTAGGGTTTTTAGTGATAAAAGTGATAGCAAAACCCTAATTGCAAGTGAAACCCTAAATAGAAGTAGAAACCCTAAGGAGAAAGTTAGATTGGATAGATCTTGATAACATGAGTAGTAAAAGGAAATTATATGCTTATTTTAGGATCTTGTTGTGTGCTTGCTTGCTTGCTTGGATATCCTACTTGTCTAGAATATTTCTATCTCAAATCAGCAGAACATGTATTTGGTTATGCTTATGGTTATATCGCATTAGTTTCATGACGATTTTGTGGTTTTACTGGTTGCTTGAAATTAACTGATCGGTTGACATTTATTTCATGCAACTATAAAGTGACTATAATTATCACCATAATTATATGTGCATGACTAGCTCAAATCCTGGTCCTCCTTTGTAGCTTTGTTAATGATGAATTGGATGACATAGTACATGGTCTACCTGCGAGGTAGGATCATCAGGTTATCAGATGACCTAGTACATGGTCTACCCGTGAGGTAGGATCATTAGGTTATCACAAGTTCATGTGTTGGTCTACCCTTTGGTAGGACCATATGACTCCATGACCCTATGTATTGATCTACCTGTAAGGTAGGATCATGGGGGTTAGTTGAGACCTACCATATGAGAGGTAGTATCCACGTCCACTACAGGGACAACACAAAGTCTAGTGTTTGTAAGGATTGAGTAGTCATGTTTAAAATGTAAAGTTTGTGTTGTTAAATCATAATTACTTGCAATATGTTGTTACAATTAAATGCTCGATTATTGTTTCCCCCACATACCAGTATAATTTGTTATACTGACTGGCTTTTGTTTTTCATCGTTTTAGGTTTATCAAGAAAAATGGATATTCCTTTAAAGTGACAATGATGGAATAAAGCTTAATAAAGATTGGAGGATTTTAGATAGATAGATGTTATATGGGGTAAAGTCCCTCAGCTCCCATGTTTCTACAAGGTATGATTAGAAACTTTTTATTCCTTGAAAAGTTTAGTTGTAGTAGAATTTAATAATTATTGTTGATTATTTGAAAAACCACTGATCCAATTTTGGGACAACACCTCTAACTTCTTGGTCTCCCTTAATTGGGGGTTACCGGGAGGCGGGGTCGTTACACCAATGATTCCAAAAGAAAACATGAGGTTAATGTAACTGCAACCAAATAAAAGGTCTCAAGTTGAATAGAGGAGAGACAAATACAATAACTAAATCCCAAATGAGGTCTCAATTTGAATAGAGTAGAGACTAGGGAATGGGGTTTGTGTCATGTCTTTCTCCCCCTTTCCTCCAATTTTTCACATCCATGGGACTTATCAAAATTTTCCCCAAATAGCCTAATAGCCCTGACTTGTGCTTTCTTCTATTATTGTGGACAAATCAGGAGTATTATTCATATGAAATCATTTTGTCATAGGTTTTGGGATCTAGAAATTGGAGGAACAAGCCCTGGTTGGGGCATATCCAAGTATGGCTATGTAACCCCTAAGGATTAGATTCACTTGATCATGATTGGTGGAAAGGGGACCATAAATTTTACTTAGTTGGGAGAGGAAGGCATGGATCATAGTATCAATTGTTGATTTCCTTTTATTTTGCTTTACTCAGGATGTGCAATGCATTAAGTCTGGGGTAGTTTCATGAGTGTATTTACATCTATTTTTATATACTCTTTTACTCGCTTTATAGGGGATGTTCTGTTTCAATTTCCTAGTTTTAGCTCCATATTCTCTCAAATGCAATTATCTTTCATTTTTTGAACTTTAATACACTTTTATATATATTTTATGTAGAACCAGCCAAAATTGTATGACAATGCCCAGATGGACGATCAAGACCTCATGATGATATGCCTTAAGGTAAGGAATGCCTAGAAGCTTTCCATTTTTTCCGAATACCTAGTCAAGCGATCGGCTCTGCCATTCGCTTGACTCGAGCCTCTCTCTATTTGGAGTCTTCTAGATTCTTCTGTCATGATGCACACTCCCAATATGCAATCCATTTAGGTTCACCCTATGTTGGTCCACTAAATAACCGAATGCAAGATCCAAACTGAGTAACCCACACAAGTCGCTTATTGGACCGAGTATGGGTCATGCAATTAGATGCCTTTGACCATAAGCATTCAATTTTAGGGTTTTGGCAGCAAGGAATGCATCTATAAAGGGAACCCTTATCGTCCAATATAAAGGGGTCTCTGATCATACATGAGAAGTCACATTTCACAACACAACCCATAGCAGGGAGTGAGGAGGCGACATCCACAACAAAGAGATTGGTCTTCCTGGACCAGGCATCATGGCCCTCTCCATCATTCCTTCTATCTTTATGTTGTTGTCCCTCACCATGAGTGAGTAGACATTTATGTTGTAGCATGGGAACTAGCCCCATATGCCCATATTTTATTCTAGCTTGTATCTAAACTCTACAATATAGTTACTAAATAAAGTATCGTTCTGCTGATTTCCTTACCTTGCAAATTGATGACTTGCTTTGCATATACATTATAATCATGGATATGTAGATTGTTGTGAGCATGATTAGAACACCAGTACAATATTATTATCCCCCTGATGTGTTAGCAAGGGATAGTGAGGTGATTGGGCTATGATCTACTACATGCCGAGGATGGTTGATCGTAAGTTAGAGAGTCTAGTTGGAATGAACTAGGACCTTGGTTGCCAAGGATGGTCGGTTCCAAGGGAGTTTAAACCAAAGTGACGACCTATATACTATGAGGGTGCAACAACTAAACCTCTATTTAGTAACTATCATTGAAGAGTTAGATCTCATTAGGATAATTACGTCGATAGTGGTAGTGAAACCCCATGTCCTAGTTCTCTTTATTATCTGTTATTTACTTAATCTCTGTTGCTTGCGGCAACAATTTAGTTTAATCAATATTTCAACTACTCGGTGATAAATATTACTCTAAATACTTTTGAATCTATATAACTACTTCAAAAGGTTACTACAATAAGGCTTCTGCTCGTGTGGAGTGAGGGATTAGTGTACTATTTTTGGTTAAACCTAGGAGTTATTCGTTTTGGATTTTTCTTGGTGCGACATTTAGAGCCCCATCAAGGGTCACCTTTGGAAATCTATTAGGTTACATAGTTAGTCAATGTGGCATGTAAGTGCATCTAATGAAAGATCTGACCTTTATTGATTTGACCCTTTGAATATCAAAAATAAATCATGGTTTTCTCGACACCCTCCAATACATTAGTGAGTTTATTATAAATATAACACCAGTATGTAATCATATTTTCAAACTACTAAAGAGCAACTATAAGACATGATTGAATGACCAATGTCAAGCTACATTGATAAGATCAAGGTATACTTATCAATCCACCACTGCTCAAACCACTAGTGTCAAGATACCCTCTAACATTGCATTTATATATGATGGAAGGTTCTATCAGAGAAGTATTAACTTACTAGTAAAATGATGAGCATGAAATATTTCACATGTCATAAAAGTTTTCAACTTCTGAAAGTAAGTACACCATGGTTGAGAAATAGTGTTTATAATTAGTATAACCACCCACAAACTACACCATTACCTCATGTCATATCCAGTAAAAATTGTGGCTTGTCATGATCCTTTATTATGTGGTTTCCCATTATTGATAGATTAGTGTGCTAAATGGAAGGTATTACTATTATAACATGACATCACTTATGCATCAATGAAGGTATTAAAACCCCAAACCCTTGATGATAGTATGTCGAGAAAGTGGTTGCACAAATAGATGAATGGGATTTTTTTCATATGAAGATATCAACATGGTTGATGCTTTTATTATATATTATTAGAATTGGATAATGTTCTTTGATGGAGAATCCAATCAACATGGTAGACAAATTTGCATCATTATCATTGATCTAAATGTGAACATATACATGTTGCTCGACAATTGGAATTTTACACCACAGACTATGTGACTGAGTATGAAGCTTGTATTTAGGTTTGGAAGTTACAAAGTACATGGGAGTTTGTCACCTTCGAGTCATTGAAGACTCTCTACTTATAGTTTCTAAAATAAATCATGAACGCAAGACTAAGAAAGAACATCTCGTTCTCTATCATGAATGTCTCAATTCTCTAATAAAATATTTTGAAGAAATTGAGTTATATCATTTGAAGCTAGAAAAAAGCACTTTTTCTTATGCCCTTGCTACACTTGCGTCAAGTATAAAAAAATCAAGATCCAAAAAGTTTTTTTGTTAAAGTGAAGGCATTGCCCAAACCGTCCTATTTCATGTAGATAGAGAAAATTGACCAGAATGATGGACACTCCTAGTTTTATGATGTCAAAATATTCTTAGAAGGTCTACCCTTCCCTAAATGATCTTCTAAAAGAGATCAACATCCAATTAGGTGTATGATTGATCAGGCAAATCTTTATTGATGCTCCCATTATCAAAATTTGCATTGACATTTGACCCACAAAGAGGCAAATGAACTTATCAAAGAAATTCATATGGGTATTTGTGGTGCACATGTGGAAGGAGTGATCCTATCTAAGAAAATTCAGTTGTTAGGATATCTTGGAAGCACATTGGAGTTCGATCATTCTCAATATGTACATAGATGTTTAATAGGCCAACTTCATTCTAACCATATCCACTCTCCAACTAATCACTTTTACAATATGTATATGCCTTGGCCATTTTCTATCTGGGTAATATAAAAATTCACCCAAGAGAATCTAAGGGACAGTGCTTCATCTTGTTAGCAATTAAAAATTTCACTAAATGAGTGGAGGTCATATATATTTTGATGGGTTTGTCTTCTCAAGTAATAAAATTCCTCAAGAATAACATCATCACTTGTTATGGGATTTCTATGAGATAATGTCAAACAATGACGCAAATTTCATTTTTGTGATTATATGAGATTACTTGGATTCAATTGGCACTAAGCATCACTCCACATCTCCATACCACCCTCAAATGAGAGGAAGTTATGAATAAAACTATTTTAATGGTCTTGAATAGGACAATCCAATTCTCTAGAGAGTGGAAAAAACAACTACCATTTGTTCTATGGGCTTATAGAATGGCAATCCAGACATAAAAAGTGTCACCCCTTATTCTTTGGTCTATGGGATAGAAGCAGTTCTACCTATTGATACTGAAATCACTTCACTGAAAATCTTTCAAGAAGATAACATTCTAGAAACATAATAAGTACATGATTGTATCTATTATTGAACACTATTGAAGTGAGATGATTACAAGCACTCCATCACGCAAAATGCTACTAGGATCGAGCCTTCACCAAAAAAGTGTTTCAGCAATAGTTCAAGAAAGGTGATCTTGTCCTTCACATGCTCATCCATCTTGATACACATGATAAGTTTTATCCAAAGTGGGAGGTTCCCTATATTTTCCTATTATATATTTTGGAGGATCTCTAGAACTGTAAGATTTTGACAGAGACATACATTTATCACACATTAGCACAAGCCATATGAATCTATATGATTGTTGATGAGCTCCAGTGGGGGTAAATTCCTAGAAATGCACTTAAAATACACCATACTCTTTTTGCCAAGGACATTGATACTCATCGATCACCTAAGAGCACAAAGGTTAAAAAATACAAGAACAATCGTCCTATGACAGAAGGATCATAGTTGTTATCTTGAGGCCTAATATATCATGGACCTAAAAATAAACTTTTTTTGAACATGCCATTCAAACCCTATCCTAGTGATACGAAAACATTGAAATATTCACAAAGGCACATGCTAAAGTTCATTACAAAGTGAACATATCTAGGGTATCAAAACCTAAAGTGGTGCACATGTTCACCAAATATCTTCATTGGGAAATTCCCATAAAATTTCTTAATATCTCTCATATTTCATGTATCTGATTTCTAGCTTGTAGTGTAGATCAAGGGAGGGATAACAAGATGACTCATGACCCAATCAAAAATCTAGTATTGATGGTTATTAACTCATTTCTTCATTTTCATTATGAAAGGTTTAGTTCAGTCAAATGCCTTTATACAAATATGTACGCACTTGCCAAATTCAATATCCACAACACTCATCACCATGACACCAATATCACTCTAGCATTAGGACTTACAAGGAAGGTGGTTAATATTGTGACTAGTCAACATCTCTAGATGTTGTGCACCTCACTCTATGAGGGTAGGTGAGTTCCTCCATGGATACTCTTTGAGAGGGAATAGCTTGCTTACAGAAAACCATTAATGTTGAGTTAATAAAATTGTACCCCCATCCTAAGGCTCTAAATCAATGTCCCATAATTCCAAATTGGATTGAACCATAAAGGATATGTGCTTGTGATAAATTGCTTGAGCTCAATAACTGATTAGATTCTCTGTCAATGACCAATGATGCACAAAACCCCCATCAAAATGTCTTGAGCACCAATGTCCCAAGGTGCACTCATAGTTGGACCAAGGTGACATATGCTTGTGACAAATTGCCCAAGATTATAAAGTGATTTGAAGTGATGTCAAAGACTAGTTAGATGCAAAAGATCTCATCCTAAGTCTTAAGCAGAACTATCATGTGGTACTTCCACAATTGGACCAAAGTGATATACATTTGCAACAAATCATCTAAAGAAAGGGTATATCATGAAAAAATATGGTCTCCTTTATTTGACAAGACATGTTATCCAGAGCCAGTGGGGCACCAAGTCTTTCTTATTGCATTAGTAAAGTGATCCCCATAGGAATATTTGTGTAAGGAACTACTACCTATCAGTAACTTTGAGAGGTTATGATTAAATACACTTGACATGTTGATTGGATCACTATCAAATGTCAGAAATGGAGTCCCTAATGTTTGGAGTGATCATCCACTTCTGTTTCACCCATCCATCAATTAAACTACATTAACTTCTACCATAATATTAGCAAACACATTTCTATCCATCTAGTGAGAATATTCTGAAAAGGAGTTAAAGAGACAGTAATATCTGAAATAATTTGGATTCTAAGCCCCAATGTTTTGGAGAAAATAATGGATCTTGTTTTGTCTCAAAACGTCTCAAGGCTTGAAGTCTAAACTACTATAGCTAGATAACAAACAAATGGAAATCTTGAATCATGTTTGTAATGATAAATCTATCATCTAAAATATAAGACTAATTTGCAATCTGAAACCTACAATCTCATAAAATTGGCCACTTACCCTAACCAACCTACTAAAAAATGCTTATATGATAATGATGAAGTTTTCTATAATATTAAGTTCCTCCTCCATTGATATCTTTGTCTGGAGATCCACGTCAGGCTCGCAAGTTACTTGTACACTCTCAAATGCTTCACATTGATGTTGATATTTTGGGGTGCAACTCCAACCAATAATAAATTCCTCCATGATCATCATCTTGTGGTTACTCCACATATCTACTAACTTGGCTGAAAAATGATGGTCACCCTCTTCAACATTTTGTGTATAGTAATGTGGAGTTTGATCTAGCTGAGACACAACATGATTTCTCCAAAATTGAAGTAATATTATAGTTGGAAATATGCCTAAAAACTCACAAAGTAGGAAAGAATGGCAATATTATATAAACCTAGCATAGAAAGACGATGCAAGGATGTATCCAACCCTTGTGGAATCCATTTCTATTTGATTTCCTCGTCTTAAATATTTTCCAACCACATAACTATCTTACCTCTCTATTGGAAGAGCATATTCAAACATTTTGACTAGTAAGGTTTTTTTTACAAGGATGGCCCTCAGATTACAGTTAACAATAAAGCACTAGAACCCAATCACATCCCAAAGTAAAGTTTTAACACTTGGAATGAACCCTACCATTTACAAAAAAATATTTTGCAACATCAAGATATCAATAAAGCTCACTCAGAATCCAATGAATGGTCTCTTGCTTCTTTATAGCGGTCACCATGGCTACCACATTAGCACCAACTTTTTCATTTTGACTCCCAAAGACTAAAGTACCACACAAAACAACTAAGAAGGCCTAAAAGTGACCTTCTCCTCACTTCAGATTCTAGTAAGATGTTGCATTGTTGAAAGTGTTGCATAGAGTACTGATGTTTATACAACAATGGTCTGTATCCATAAATTTGTCAGTAACTTTCTACTTTACATTGAGAAATTGGCAAAAATATATATGCCAATGTTGTCTCTATCTAATCTAAGGCCATTTATCATTTAGCTTCAATTGAGTGATCAACTCTATATCCTGCAGACACACCATCAAGATCTTATTGCCAAATTTAAACAAGTGTGAATTTTTATCCCAAAATTGAATTGTAGTTTCCATCAACTCTCGGATATAGGAAGATATACAAGATCCGTCAAGGAAATTTTGATGTTATAACTATGCATGTTCATCCTTTCAGGGATATCATGTCAACTATCCTTCACATGCAATTTGAGAATTGTCATAACCCTTCCCCAATATGGAACTTGATGAAGGGTCTTCATTCTTTTTAGCAAGAGGTAATTAAATATCACAGTGGTAGACGACCCTGAGACAATTGTCAAGTTTTCCTCACACCTACCACAACCAGATTGGTTGTCCTCTAGTCAGGTGCAAATCGGTTTGACACTTGCTGATGTAGAATATCAACACATAATAAAATGATTCCCAAGCGCATATTGATTTTTCACCTCAGATTTAGATCTAGTCCACAAATGAAGAGTTCTTACCACATATCAGGAGCACATAAATTTGACTTGTGTTAATGCAGATTGTCTTTGCAGAAGAAAAATCTTCACATGCACATATCAGTTTCACACATATCAGATTCAGATGTCCTCCGCAAATGAAGAGTGATTTTCCACCTATCAGGCACTAATTGATTTGGCATGTGAGGATGTGGAATGTAATCTCCTAGGCATGGATCGATTTCACACCTTATCAGATTTAGATATCCTCCATAGACAAAGATCTATTTCCCACCTATATGGAACATATTGACTTTCCACCTACATGTGCGAGATAGTTTGACACAAGATGATGTAGCATGCTTTTACATGATAAATCATTTCCAAATACATATATATAGATATCCTCTACATATTGGCAGATTGGCACTTTCCATTTGCAAATCTCCTTCACAGACACCAAGGAATTTCTCACGTACATGTACATAAAGGTTTTAAACTATGGAGCATCAAAGAAATTCACACTCACATATTTTCTCTTATTCAAAGTGATGACAAATTTGACTATAATGATCAAAATCATTTTTATTTATATTTCTCTGTTAATTATATTTAGAAAGATTTCTTGTCAAATCAAATCATGAATCCATGAGGCTGACAATTAAGTACAAACCCTATCTACACTGTAAAAAATGCATGCCAAACCCATTGGTGCCCAAATAGATTTGAAGGAAAAATCTATCCACATTAAAATAAAGACAAAAAAAGTTTGGGCACCAAACCCATCTATGCCTAAAAAAGGCAAGAATCAAAATGATCCCCAAACATATTTGCGCCTAAACCAAGAAAAGAACAAATAAAAAACCTATTTATGCCCTAGAAAAATGAGCCCCAAACCTATTTGCGCCTAAGAAAATCTTGATCTTTGTGCCTAAAAACAACAGGGAAATTTTTATGTTCTCCTTAAAGAAATTTTGATCATACTTATCAAAGCAATATAGTTTGTTCTAGTCTAAGGGAACTCATATCTTACCATAGAAAATGATGGATGTTATTTTTTATCTTTATTGATTGTCTTGAGGGATGTAATCATGTATGTATTTGACAAAATATTCCCATGAATACAACTATATAAATTGATCATCAATCTTTTAGTTAAATACATGTTCAAATAACTTTTGGACTAGTATATCTCTTAATCTCTCCATTAAGGCACTATTCTATTCAACCAACTCTTACTAACATGGCAACATAA